>CM073577.1:43969856-45318031 GCA_037074715.1 Magnolia kwangsiensis | reverse complement strand
GTTTAATAGACATGTGGAACTTGAGTAATATGTTATAATAATGGTTAGAATAACATTGCCTAAATGATATTTAGAATGGGTGGGACTAAGTTTCAATTCTAGTTAGTCATACACATAGTTTAGACTCATAAGTAGTTGAAGCAACCATAGTTTAAACTCATAAGTAGTTGGAGTTGGTCTTACGCGAATGGCAGTTGTAACTCTCTAGAGTTCACGGGGCTTATTGCAGCCTGGGAGTTTACAAACCATGGTCCATCAGAGGGGCCCGGTGAAGCTAAAGGGGTTGTGGACTCGATAGGATTTACGCATAGGGTTAGCCATAGCAACTCTCTAGAGTTCATGGGGCGCACAATGCTACTGTCAGGGTACCAAATCGAAGGCCGTCAGTCTATCAACGGAGGGTCTCCTGCTTTAGAGATTGCTCTCATGCGTTACTACTAAAATCAAACCAGGGATCTGGGGAGTCATCCTACTTCGAAAACTCACTTTTCCTTCACCTGCAAGGTCAGACCCATTCACAAGGGGCGCTCTCTGACCATCCTCATGACGCTGCCTGAAACTGTACAGAAAACATGGATCTTACATGACTGCTTCATCAATTGCTTGCATTGGTGCATATGAAGCTCTCTATGGGCTTTTTAGGGTCGCAGACTCCACTGCTGCCCAAATGATATATATATATATATATATATATATATATATATATATATATATATATATATATATATATATATATATCACCGATGATGATAGGTCTTATGCGTAGTTGGTCACATGAGGCTTGGTTACGCTGCCTTAAATGATAAGTTGTCATTGCTATCATCGACTTTATATGCGGTTGGCCATATAGTCTTATTCCATTGCCAAAAATGGTTAATCAATAATTGATATTTTACCATTGCTGATAATGTTTTGCTAATATTCATATTATATTTAAGATAATATCAGCTTGGTGACGATAGCAATTTTGGTAATATCCATCGACTTTTGGCACATATCCTCGATGCTTGGTCTTAACTCGATCTCATAGTAGTAATAGTTCAATTTTATAGCAATGCTTTCATGTTATCATATATGACATATTGTCATTGCTATTATAGTTCGTCGTGATCTTTGCATTTATCCTTTCCATCTGACGACCCAATCTTGTGATAATCATTGACGCTAACCATTTGACGATAATCATCGACATTATCATTGGCATTTTGGTGGTTGGCAACATATATATATATATATATATATATATATATATATATATATATATATATATATATATATATATATATATATATATATATATATATATATATATATATATATATATATATATATATATATATATATATTTGGCACTTTTCACCTGACGGTATGGCTTATGCTTTTGATACACTTCGAAAGTCTACATTTCATTAGTATTCAAAGCAAGAGAATACAACGCTTGAAAAGTAATATAGAGATCCATCTTTATTACACTCTTGCCTACCCCCTTTTGATTGAGAAGAACTATGAAGTTATGGTGCAAGTCTTCTTAATCAAAACTATATGCATATTCATAGATGGTATATTTTTAAGAAACAAGCGTTCACTGGTATACTTATACCCTGTCCGTCTTGATCTACTACTCGATATGCCCCATTAGAATACACTTTAGATGTTATATACGGGTCATCCCATTTAGGGTCAAATTTGTCTCATCTTGTGAGTGACCACTATTGGTCTTTTCAGCATTAATACCATATCACCCTTTTTGAAGGAACGATGCCTAACTTTTTTATCAAAAGTGGTAGAGATTCTCGCTTGATACAACTGTAATCACTGCTAAGCTACTAACCGCTTTTCATCCAACAGATCTAATTCATCCAACTTGATCTTAACGTTCTCATCATCAGTTATCGACTGATTTACTGCCACTTTGAGCAAGGCAACTTACATTTCTATAGGGATAATAACTTCAACCCAGTAGACTAGAGAGTATGGCGTGGCTTTCGTGGTGGTATGGTGAGTAGTTCGATAAGCCCATAAAGCTTCTTACAGCTTCCCATCCCAATCACATTTGTTCCCTTCAATAGTTTTCTTCAATATTTTCACAATTGTCTTGTTAAAAACTTCAGCTAATCCATTAGCTGGTGAATAGTAAGGTGTCGAAAATGACTGCCGAATATCATATTTCTGGCACAATTTCTCTATTCCCCTATTCTTAAGTGGCGTCCCATTATCAGTGATAATTTTTTTCGGAACACCATAACGGTATATTATTGCATATCGTATGAAATTCACAATGTCCCTCTCTTTGACGCTTCTCAAAGAAATAGCTTCAGTCCATTTGAAAAAGTAATTTGTGACTGCCAAGATGTATGTTTCCCTCTGGAAGAAGATGGGTTTATGGGACCAATAACATCAAGTCCCCAGGCTACAAAGGGCTAAGAAGCGATTGATGCAAATCTTCAGGGGGTACATGTATTATATTTTCATGTATTTGACATTCATGACATCGTCGTGCATAATCAATTACATCCTTGAACATCGTAGGCCAGTAATACCCCATTCGACTTATTTGATGAAACAGATTTCTACCAGCCTGATAAGCTCCACATTCTTTAGAATACGCTTCACCCAACATTTGATTCGCCTTATTGTAAGTGTTATGGTTTCTTGCTCCTTTATTTGTCAAATTTTGTTGGGCCAAAACCTCAATCCGTGTCTTGTATAGCTTGTTGATTGCATCATAATGCTTCAAGTCAAGAACGAAGATCTACTTAAAGAAATGCAATGTTAAGTACATTGTCCACTCCTGTATGCTTCAAAGTTCAGAGTTGTTAAAGAGCTACATCAAAAGGCAAGTTCTTGTTCAACTCAAGATAAAGTACAACTCAAGATGAAGAATAACTCAAATCCAAGCTTTAGAAGATCTTAAGTTCAAGTTACATCATGTTTAGAGATCTCAAGCTTCATAATCTTCAAAGGTCATCAATCATCTGAAGAAATAAAGACTCAATGTTCATACATCACTTTCAAGGTATGATTGATCTTAGATTGACCTTAGGGTAGGTCCTTTCAGATACATAATTCAATTGCTTATTTTATAAGTATTTTGATCTTTTCTAAGACTAATCCTGACACTGTTCGACTAGTCCTAACACTGGCTCGACCAGTCCAAGAAATTTCAGGACCAGTCCTAAGTTTGTTGTAATTTTTCAGAATTTTTGGTTCATCCACGACCAGTCCTGGACTCTGCTCGACCGGTTGTATGAACAGTGCACGACTTAATCCACGACCAATCTAGTAGTTTTGACTCAAACTCCAGCAACTATTCCTGGCTCCTCATGACCAATCGTGGGCAGGTCACGACCAGTCATGAAAGACTCATGACTGGTCGTAGACAGCCTTCGACCAATTGTGAAACGATTTTATCCAATCGCGCTCAAAAATTCAAAAATCTGTTCGACCTTCGATCAGTCGAAGTGTCCTCAGGACTAGTCATAGGTGCAATTTCTGTAATTATAAATAGAGCACGAATTTCAGAGTTTTGATAATTCAATTCAAGTAAATTCAAGGCATCACTCTAAGAGATAAGTTTGCATCCTTTTTAAGCTATATTGTACATATTTAATATTCTCTTTTGTTAGCTTTTCGTATTTGAATTTATTTTTGCATTCCAATTTAATTTGAAAGAGGAATTGTGATATTCCACTTCTTTGAATCAAAATCAAATAGAGCTAGCCTAACTTGATTTAATCTAAAATCAACTTAAACCTAGAACCATTTTAAAGTGAGTATTGGACATTAAACTTCTATATTCAAACTTCTACTCCGACTTGGTTCTTCCGAGTTGTAACAAAAGGAGAAATTCAGGTATTTTACATTTGTGTAAATCTCCTGCTATTTGGTTTCTTTTAAGATTAAGCCAAAAAAATCTCATTTATTTGGTTATCTGAGGAGTGCTAGAAATCTCGAGTGGGGGTTTTTTAAATTGTGTAAGCCCACGTAAAAGACACAATTGTGAGGCTTTTAGGTGAACCTGAGAAAAACCTATTTTCATAGTGAATGCTAATATCCATTGTGCGAGGATATTAGGAGTGAAGTAGCAAGCTATGAGGTTGTTGTCTAACAGTTGGTGTACACATAGGCGAACCATTATAACTCTTTGTGTTTTGTGGATATGTGATTTATTTTCTATATCTTTTATCATTCAATATTGTGGGATGTATGTGTGGATGTGAATGTTGTAATCTTTCATTTCAAGCATGGTAGGGAATGTAGTAATAGCTCAGAATTTTTTTCTTGTTATTTCCTTTCTTCCTTTCCAGTTTGAGATTTTATTTCTCTAATTGTTTAAGTAAGGTTGTCCTGCCATAAACCCTTAGTTTTTAAGGTGAAAGGTTGTCCTTAGAACAACTATAATTTGAGGTTGCTTTACATTCTATATTGTGGATTGTTATCTTTTGTTTACTTGGCTATCTTATTGTTTTATTTCGCTGTTATCTTTTTAAATTTGGCATAGTCCTATTCACCCCCTCTCTAGGACATATAGCTTGGCCTTTTTAAGTGGTATCAAAGCTTAATAGCTCGTTTTAATTATTATAATTTTGAATTTATTTCCTGACTAACCGATCTAAGCTATTTATAAGATGTCAAATTTTGATAGCCTTTCATTCACTAGGCATCCACCATTTGATGACACCAATTATGCCTATTGAAAAACTAGGATGAGGATTTTCCTTAAATCCATGGATGAGAGTGTGTGGCTATCCATAGTGACCGAATGGATCCCTCCTACCACTGAAGTAACTGGAATTGATGGATCCAAATCTATGAGAATTACACCTTATTTCTCTTGGACCACACTTAAGAAAAGTGAGAGTAGTGCAAATGCAAAAGCACTAAATGCAACCACTTTCTCACTATCACCGGATGAATTCAAAAGAATTATATCCTGTGATACTGCAAAGCAAGCCTGGGATATTTTAGAAATGACACAGGAGGGAACATCAATTATTAAGAAATCTAAGATTCAAATCCTCACAACCAAATTTAAGGAAATACGTATGGAAGAAAATGAAATGTTCATGGACTTCTATACAAGATTAAATGACATTGTGAACTCTATGTGGGGTCTTGGTGATAAAATTTTAAAAAGTAAAATTTGTACAAAAATACTACGCTTACTTTCTGAACAGTTCAATTCTAAGGAAACTACGATCCAAGAACTCCGTGATACGGACAACATGAGGGTAGAAGAATTAGTTAACTCTTTACAGACTTATGAGTTAACTTTTAAAGCTCTTAAAGGTAAATCTATCACCCTTAAATCTTCTAAAAATATTTTTTAAGAAAATAATAGCAATTCTAATTTAGAAAACTCTGAAGATGATATGGCCCTTTTAGCGAAAAAGTTTTACAAAATTTTTAAAAGTAAAAAGAGGGTTGATTTTTAAAAATTTAATGATAAGAAGAAATCTAAACCTAAACCACGAAAAACTTTAAAAGACAGTCAGTGGTACAACTGCCATGAATATGGACATTTAGTAAACAAGTGTCCTAATAAGGACAAACCTAAAAAGAAAGGAATGCTAGCTACTTGGGATGAATCATCTAATTCTAAAGCCTCTTCTGAATTAGAAGATTCTGAAACTGAGTTAGGTAGTGAAGTTAAAGCCCTTATGACTCTAGACAAATTCACTTTTTCAGATAACGATGATTCTACTAGTGAAGAAAATCTAAATAGTGATCATGAAAATGAAGAAGATCTTCAAGATGCTTACAATGCCCTCTACAAGGAGAGTTGTAAAATTGTTGTTAAACTTAAACTTTAAAAAGAAAAGTTTTCAAAGCTTAAAGAAAATTTTGATTCTCTAGTTTTAGAAAAATCTCACATTTTAGATTGCTTTGAAAAATCGAAATGCAATTTAGATTTCGAAACCTCACTGATTGAAAATCTTAAATTTGAAATGAAAAACTTAAACATGAAGTCTCTTCACTTTTGAGTTTAAAGGATATATGAAGGTATGCCTAAGGTGATCCAAAGTTAGAAAAACTATTATCTAGATCAAGAAAATGTGGCGACCGATCCGGTTTGGACTACGATAAAAATGTTCCTCCTAAATAGAAGAATACTCTTAAGTTTGTGAAAGGAGAGTCTTCAAACTTAAAAGAGAAAAGTTTTAATCAAAAGTTTTCTAAAAATATCAAAACTTTTCAATCTTTTAAGCCTAAAAGTAACCACATTAACTATAAAAATCAGAACCGAAACACTTTAGCTGAGAAAATAGTTGATTTACTTAAGGAGCTCTTAAAATCTAACTCAGTAGGTCATTCTTACAACAACTTCAAATACAAGAAGACCAACTATACTCTTAAACCCAAAATAGTTATGAAATGGGTTCCTAAGGTTGCTTGATTGGTGGCCCACACCACTTTCAAAGCTTCAAGCCATTCAAAGTGGTACCTAGACAGTGGATGCTCCAGGCACATGACTGGTGACAAAGGTCTTTTCACCACTCTTAAAGACATGATTGATGGTTCAGTCACATTTGGTGATGGGAACCAGCACATTTGGTGATGGTAGCAACTACAAGATTATTAGCCAAGGTACGGTTCAACTTTTTAATCTCCCTTTATTTGAGAATGTTTTATACGTTGAAGGGTTAAAACACAATTTGTTAAGCATATCTCAAATATGCGATAAAAATCATAGTGTTAAATTTTCTAACCTAGGGTGTGAAATTTTAAACAAAAATGGCTCAGTAATATTAACTGGTCATAGAACTTCTAAAAACTGCTATATTGTTAGTGATTCTGACTCATCTAGTCAATCGTGTTACATGGTCCATACCGATGAGACTAAATTATAACATAAACGCCTTGGACATGTACATTACCGTAATATTTACAGATTGAGCAAAAGAGAACTTATAAGAGGTCTACCTAAATTACAAAAAGTAAACAAAGTATGTGGTGAATGCCAGATTAGCAAACAAATTAAGAGTGCTCACAAAAAGGTGGACTCCAATGCCACATCTAAACCTCTCAAACTTCTCCACATGGATCTTATAGGACCAACCAGGACGGAGAGTCGAGGTGGCAAAAAATACATACTGGTGATCGTGGATGATTATACCAGATTCACTTGGATAGCCTTTTTAAGGGATAAATCAGAAACCCTTGATGAAGTAAAAAAAAGTTCTTAAACGAATCCAAACAGAAAAAGGTTTTCAAATCTGTAAGATCCATAGTGATCATGAATCAGAATTTGAGAATAATAGTTTTGAGAAATTCAGTTGCGATTAGGGAATATCACATGAATTCTCTGCACCCAAAACACCACAACAAAATGGAATTGTTGAAAGAAAAAATAGAGTACTTCAAGAAATGGCAAATGTAATGTTGAATAATATGAAGCTCCCTAAAATCTATGGGCTGAAGCCGTAAATACTGCATGTTATATAATCAACCGGGTCTATACGAGAAAATCAAACGGTAAGATGGCTTATGAAATACAGTTTGATAAGAAGCTTACTGTTAAATACTTTTGAGTTATTGGTAGCAAGTGCTATATTTTACGTGACCATGAAAATCTGAGAAAGTTTGACACTAAAAGTGATGGAGGGATCTTTTTAGGATATTCTTTGAACAGTTGAGCATATCGTGTATTGAATAAGAAGATCGGTGTTATTTAAGAGTTCATTAATGTGGTCATTAATGATCACTTAAATACATCTGCCTCAAGTCCAGATAATGATGAAGTTCTTTTAATTGACAAACCAGGTACTTCATCAAATCAATCTAACTCTGAACTGAGGACTGTCAAAGATCATCTAACCACTAAGATTCTTGAAAACCCTCTCACTGGTCATGTGCGCATTCATAAATAACTAGAAGATATATGTAAGTACGGTGCTTTACATCCCAGATTGAATAGGCAAACGTAAAAGAAGCTTTTACTAACGAAAACTGGATAATAGCGATGCAAGAAGAGCTAACTAATTTGTGAGAAATGATGTTTGGTATCTTATTCCTAGACCTAAAGATAAACATATTATAGGTACTGAGTAGATTTTGAAAAATAAGTCTGAAGAACTTTGTAATATAATTCGAAACAAGGCTAGACTGGTTGTATAAGGGTACACTCAAATTGAAGGAATTGATTATGATGAAACCTTTACCCCACTAGCTCGTCTAGAATCAATAGGCTATTTATATCCATTGCGTGCTTTAGAAAATTCAAAATTTATCAAATGGATGTAAAGAGTGCTTTCTTAAATGGTAATCTACATGAAGAAGTGAAAGTTGAACAACCAATGGATTTTGAAGAGCCTAAGAACACTGATCATGTCTATCGCCTTAAAAAGTCTCTCTACGCATTAAAACAAGCTCCCAGGGCATGGTATAAAAAATTGACTAAGTTTTTACTAAGTCATAATTTTCAAATGGAAAGTGTAGATAAGACTCTTTTTGTTAAAAAACATAACAATCATATCTTAATAGTACAGATCTATGTTGATGCACTACGCTAAAATAGTGAAAAATGGACGGTTGAAACTATCTCAAAAGGCCAAAAAGGACGATCCTGAACTGTCACAATGGCCGTCAAAATTTGACGTGTCGTATTTTTTAAATGACGACCATAAATCGTCTCTAAAGAAGGACGGTCATGGACCGTCTCTAAAGAAGGACGTTCATGGACCGTCTATAATGGTAGGTATTAGTGGACTTATATGAAGCTGAAAAGACCGTCCGAAAAAAGGATGGTCCTAGACTGTCCGTAAAAAGGACGGCCCATGACCGTCAATGAAAAGGACGGTTATAGTCCGTCTCGTATGACCTGAAAAAGATGGTCATAGACCATCTCTTATGAACCGGAAAAGGATGGTCTACAACTGTCCTTTAAAAGGACGGTCATGAACCGTCTCTTATGAGTCTGAAAAGGACAGTCATGGACCATCTCTTATGAACCTGAAAAGGACGGTTGTGAACCGTCCGTTAAAAGGACGGTCTTCAGCCGTGTCATATTTGCATATACACCTATTCATATCATATTCTTCCTGATATACACCTGTTACAACATCGTATTCTTCCTGATATACACTTATTATATAATATATTTCATCATATTCACATTCACCTCCATCTAAACCCAAACTATGTAAATCTATCCAAACAAAAACTACATTCATCCAAACATAAACCACATCCATCCAAACACAAACAATATACACCTGTTACAATATCATATCCTTCCTAATATACACCTGTTACAACATCATATTCTTCCTGATATACACCTGTTATATAATATATTTCATCATATTCACATTCACATCTATCTAAACTCAAACTACATAAATCTATCCAAACATAAACTACATTCATCCAAACATAAACTACATCCATCTAAACACAAACAATCTTATCCACATTACATTCATCCACGTATATATACGCTCACACCAACCCTGCAAAACTCCAAATCAAGAGTCAAAATGCCAAACAGTTTCTCATCCAACAAAAACCAAGACTAAATCATAATATTCATACTCCATAGAGACTCCCGAGGTGAAGAATTACCTATAGAATATGATGCGATGAGGCTTCTATCTCGTTGCTTGCCTGAATGCAATCAGTTGTTCTCTGCCAAATACTATAGATATTCTTTAAACACTAAATTCAAACACTTGCACCAAAGATCATATAAAAATAGAGGAGAAAGACTTATTGGATCATCCCTTTATTCATAGAACCTGTCTGAGGATCCTGCATAACTTGAAAAAGATCTCTTATCAACTTTTGCCGATGCGGCTGTGCCGAGAACAACTTCAAAGGAGGCAAAAGAAGAAACACATTAGACATTCAAAGTTCAACAACTTTAAAGAATCGCAAACCTTGACATTAATTTTTAAGGCAACATTTTCGAGATACTGTCTATTGACCCTGGATGCCTGTCTCAGTTGGCAACACTGCGACACTATGCCCAACTCCGTTTTACAAATACGTTTTATCTTTCCTACAAAATTAGAAAACAAAATGCTTTAGTTGATTCATTCCATCTCTCTAGGATTTAGGGTCTTGTTTGCACTCACCATATGAACCACTCATGTCAGGTAAAATGATAATAAGCAATTGGAGATGTTTCTTCTTATCTCCACTTTGTAGGTTTGCAGTGGCTTATTTGTGTACATCCATCAGAGCCATCTCAATCCTATTAGGGTGATCGATTTTAGCTTTAGGTTTAGGTTTTAGGCTTAGGTTTAGGTTATAGGTTTAGGTTATAAGTGCAGGTTATAGGTTTAGGTTAGGTTATAGGTTAAGGTTTAGGGAATTGAGAATAGGTTAAGGTTTAGGTTTAGAAAATCGGGTTCGGGTTAGGGATCAAGTTTAGGTTGGGGTTTTCAAGTTTAGGTTTAGGTTTAGGTTAGGGAGTTGAGATTAGGATTAGGTGTATGTCTCGGTTTAGGGATTTGAGAATACATTTTGGTTTTAAGTTTAGGTTTAGGTTTTAGGTTATAGGTTTAGGTTTAGGTTTAGGTTTTAGGTTTAGGTTAAGGTTAGGTAATAGGTTATAAGTTTAGGTTATAGGTTATAGGTTAAGGTTTAGGTTATAGGTTTTGGTTTAGGTTTAGGTTTAAGTTATAGGTTATTGTATATAAGTTATAGCTTTAGAGAATTGAGAATAGGTTAAGGTTAAGGTTTAGGAAATCGGGTTCGGGTTTAGGTTTGGGTTTTCAAGTTTAGGTTAGGGAGTTAAGATTAGGATTAGGTGTAGTTTTAGGTTTAAGGATTTGAGAATACATTTCGATTTTAGGTTTAAGTTTAGGTTTTAGGCTTAGGTTTAGGTTATAGGTTTAGGTTATAAGTGTAGGTTATAGGTTTGGGTTTAGGTTAGGTTATAGGTTAAGGTTTAGTGAATTGACAATAGGTTAGGGTTTAGGTTTAGGAAATTGGGTTCGGGATGGGGTTTAGGTTAGGGTTTTCAAGTTTAGGTTTAGGTTTAGGTTAGGGAGTTGAGATTAGGATTAGGTGTAGGTCTAAGTTTAGGGATTTGAGAATACATTTAGGTTTTAGGTTTAAGAAATCGGGTTTGGGTTCGGGATCGGGTTTTAGGTTTGGGTTTTCAAGTTTAGGTTTAGGTTTAGGTTAGGGAGTTGAGATTAGGAATAGGTGTAGGTTTATGTTTGGAGATTTGAGAATACATTTAGGTTTTAGGTCATAGGTTTTGGTTTAGGTTAAGGTTATAGGTTTAGGTTAAGGTTTAGGTTTAGGTTATAAGCTATAGGTTTAGGAAATTTAGAATAGGTTAAGGTTTAGGTTTAGAAAATCGGGTTCGGGTTTGGTATCGGGTTTAGTTTTGGGTTTTCAAGTTTAGGTTTAGGTTTATGTTAGGTAGTTGAGATTAGGATTAGGTGTAGGTTTAGGTTTAGGGAGTTGAGAATACATTTAGGTTTTAGGTTTAGGTTAAGGTTAGGTTATAGGTTATAAGTTAAGGTTTTAGGTCATAGGTTTTGGTTTAGGTCAAGTTTATAGGTTTAGGTTTAGGTTTAGGTTAAGGTTTAGGTTTAGGTTATAAGCTATAGGTTTAGGCAATTTAGAATAGGTTAAGGTTTAGGTTTAGGAAATCAGGTTTGGGTTCGGGATCGGGTTTAGGTTTGGGTTTTCAAGTTTAGGTTTATGTTTAGGTTAGGGAGTTGAGATTAGGATTAGGTGTGGGTTTAGGTTTAGGGATTTGAGAATACATTTAGGTTTTGGGTTTTAGGTTTAGGTTAATGTTTAGGTTTAGGTTTAGGTTTAGTTTATAAGCTATAGGTTTAGGGAATTGAGAATAGGTTAAGGTTTAGGTTTAGGAAATCAGGTTCGGGTTCGGGATCGGGTTTAGGTTTGGGTTTTCAAGTTTAGGTTTAGGTTTAGGTTAGGGAGTTGAGATTAGGATTAGTGTAGGTTTAGGTTTAAGGATTTGAGAATACATTTAGGTTATAGGTTTTAGGTTTAGGTTTTAAGTTATACGTTAAGGTTTATGTTTTAGGTTTAGGTTAAGGTTAAGTTATAGGTTATAAGTTTAGGTTATAGGTTATAGGTTAAGGTTTTAGGTCATAGGTTTTGGTTTAGGTTAAGGTTATAGGTTTAGGTTAAGGTTTAGGTTTAGGTTTAGGTTAAGGTTTAGGTTTAGGTTATAAGCAATAGGTTTAGGGAATTGAGAATAGGTTAAGGTTTAGGTTTAGAAAATTGGGTTAGGGTTCGGGATCGGGTTTAGGTTTGGGTTTTCAAGTTTAGGTTTAGGTTTAGGTTAGGGAATTGAGATTAGGATTAGGTGTAGGTTTAAGTTTAGAGATTTAAGAATACATTTAGGTTTAGGTTTTAAGTTATAGGTTAAGGTTTATGTTTTAGGTTTAGGTTAAGGTTAGGTTATAGGTTATAAGTTTAAGGTTTTAGGTCATAGGTTTTGGTTTAGGTTAAGGTTATAGGTTTAGGTTATAAGCTATAGGTTTTGGGAATTGAGAATAAGTTAAGGTTTAGGTTTAGGAAATCAGGTTTGGGTTCGGGATCGGGTTTAGGTTTGGGTTTTCAAGTTTAGGTTTATGTTTAGGTTAGGGAGTTGAGATTAGGATTATGTGTAGGTTTATGTTTAGGGATTTGAGAATACATTTAGGTTTTAGGTTTAGGTTTAGGTTATAAGTAATAGGTTTAGGTTTAGGTTACGATTTAAGTTTTAGTTATAAGCTATAGGTTAGGGAATTGAGAATAGGTCAAGGTTTAGGTTTAGGAAATTGGGTTCGGGTTCAGAATCGGGTTTAGGTTTGGGTTTTCAAATTTAGGTTTAGGTTTAGGTTAGGGAGTTAAGATTAGGATTACGTGTAGGTTTAGGTTTAGGGATTTGAGAACACAGTTAGGTTTTAGGTTTAGATTTAGGTTATAGGTTATAGGTTTAGGTTACAAGCTATAGGTTTAGGGAATTGAGAATAGGTTAAAGGTTTAGGTTTAGGAAATTGGGTTCGGGTTTAAGTTTGGATTTTCAAGTTTAGGTTTAGGTTTAGGTTAGGGAGTTGAGATTAGGATTAGGTGTAGGTTTAGGTTTAAGGATTTGAGAATACACTTAGGTTTTAGGTTTAGGTTAAGGTTAGGTCATAGGTTATAGGTTAAGGTTTTAGGTCATAGGTTTTGGTTTTGGTTTTGGTTAAGGTTATAGGTTTAGGTTTAGGTTAGGGAGTTGAGATTAGAATTAGGTGTACGTTTAGGTTTAGGATTTGAGAATACATTTAGGTTTTAGGTTTAGGCTAAGGGTTTATGGATTCAGATTCGTGTTCGAAATCAGGTTTAGGTTTGGATTTTCAAGTTCAGGTTTATGTTTAGGTTAGGGAGTTGAGATTAGGATTAGGTGTAGGTTTAAGTTTAGGGATTTGAGAATAGTTAAGCTTTAGATCTTGAAAATCAGGTTCGGGTTTGAGATCGGGTTTACATTTGGGTTTTAGGGATTCAGATTCGGGTTTGGGATCAGGTTTAGGTTTTACGTTTAGGTTACGGTTACAAGTTTAGGTTATAGGTTTAGGTTTAAGTTATAAGTGTAGGTTATAGGTTTAGGTTTAGGTTAGGTTATAGGTTACGGTTTAGGGAATTAAGAATAGGTCAAGGTTAAGGATTAGGAAAATGGGTTCGGGTTTGGGTTTGGGTTTGGGTTTTCAAGTTTAGGTTTAGGTTAAGGAGTTGAGATTAGGATTAGGTGTGGGTTTAGGTTTAGGGATTTAAGAATACATTTAGGTGTTAGGTTTTAGGTTTAGGTTTAGGTTATAGCTTTAGGGAATTGAGAATAGGTTAAGGTTTAGGTTTAGAAAATCAGGATTGGGTTTATGGTTTGGGTTTTCAAGTTTAGGTTTAGGTTTAGGTTTAGGTTATAGGTTTTGGGGTTTGAGAATAGGTTTAGGTTATAATAATAGGTTTAGGTTATAAGTATAGGTTTAGATTTAGGTTTTATGTTTAGGTTAAGGTTATAGGTTTAAGTTTAGGTTAGGTTACAGGTTAAGGTTTAGGGAATTGAGTTTAGGTTATAGGTTAAGGTTTAGGTTTAGGTTAAGGTTTAGATTTAGGTTAAGGTTTAGGTTTAGGTTTGGGTTATAGGTTTTGGGATTTAAGAATAGGTTTAGGTTATAGGTTATGGGATTTGAGAATAAGTTTAGGTTAAGGTCATAAGTTTAGGTTTAGGAAATCGGGATCGGGTTCGGGTTTGGGTTTAGTTTTGGGTTTTTAAGTTTAGGTTTAAGTTTAGGTTAAGGAGTTGGGATTAGGATTAGGTGTAGGTTTAGGTTTAGGGATTTGAGAATACATTAAGGTTTAGGAAATTGGGTTCAGGTTCGAGATCGGGTTTAGGTTTGGGTTTTAGGTTTATGTTTAGGTTAGAGGTTATAAGTGTAGGTTTAGGTTTAGGTTATAGGTTTAGGTTTAGGTTATAGGTTTTGGGTTTTGAGAATAGGTTTAGGTTATAAGTATAGGTTTAGGTTTAGGTTTAGGTTTTATGTTTAGGTTAAGGTTATAGGTTTAGGTTAAGGTTAAGGTTTAGAGATTTGAGTTTAGGTTATAAGTATAGGTTTAGGTTATAAGTGTAGGTTATAGGTGGTTTAAGTTATATGTTATAAGTTTAGGTTTAGGTTTAGGTTATAGGTTTAGGTTTAGGGAATTGAGTTTAGGTTATAGGTTTAGGGGAAGGTTAGGTTAAGGTTATGGGTTTTGGGATTTGGGAATAGTTTTAGGTTATAAGTATAGGTTTAGGTTAGGTTATAGGTTAAGGTTTAAGGATTTGAGAATAGTTTTAGGTTATAAGTAAGGTTTTAGGTTTAAGTATAGGCTTAAGTTATAGGTTTTAGGTTATATGTTTAGGTTAAGGTTTAGAAATTCGAATTCGGGTTCGGGTTCGGGTTTGGGTTCAGGTTTAGGTTATAGGTTTTGGTTTTGGTTTAGGTTATAGGTTTTAGGTTAAGGTTTAGGTTTAAGTTATAGGTTTTGGTTTTGGTTTAGGTTATAGGTTTTGGTTTAGGTTATAGGTTATAGGTTTAAGTTATAGGTTTTGGGATTTGAGAATAAGTTTAGGTTATAAGTTTAGGTTTAGGTTGGGTGTAGGTTATAGATTTAGGTTTAGGATATAAGTGTAGGTTATAGGTTTAGAGAAAGGTTAAGTTTAGGTTATAGGTTTTGGAATTTGAGAATAGTTTTAGGTTATAAGTATAGGTTTGGGTTAGGTTATACGTTAAGGTTTAGAGATTTGAGTTTAGGTTATAAGTATAGGATTAGGCTTAAATTTAGGTTATAAGTGTAGGTTGTAAGTGTAGGTTATAGGTGGTTTAAGTTATAGGTTATAAGCTTAGGTTTAGGTTTAGGTCATAGGTTATAAGTTTAGGTTAGGTTTAGGTCATAGGTTATATGTTTAGGTTATAAGTTTAGGCTTAGGTTTAGGTTATAGGTTATAGGTTTAGGGTGTGGTTTAGGTTAAGGGTATGGTCCTTACAAATACAAATATAAACATGGCCTGTCCAAATGGCTAGGCCCCTCCAATGCTGTCCATAGAAAATGGACAGCTTCATCATGGTCATAATAGCAGTTTCCGCCTTTCATGGACCCCCGCTCATCCAGATAGCTCCGACGCACATCCAGGTCTACTCAATTAATTTTGAGCTAATACATAGTATTATCTACTATTGAACCTAGTAACATACAACCAATATTTGGGCACCATACCATAAGCTACAAGAATTTCATGTCCCCCTAAACAAGGTATCCTCCATTGATAACATATATATATATATATATATATATATATATATATATATATATATATATATATATATTATAAGTTTTTTTATTTTCATTTACATTCTTAAATACATTCATCATCCATCTAAGAAATTTGAAACAAGTATTGTCAATCTATGACTAACAATTGAAAAGGATAATCATGCATCTTATCTTACTACCGCAATTGTCTTTCTGTGAAGTTGGCGATGATTTCTGCATTAAACCCGATGAAAGCAGCATTCTGATTTCTACATCAATTTTATTTCAAAACATATAAACTGTCAACTAACATCCATACCTACCCTTCTTGTGTGGAGCCGGTGGGCTTTCTCCCTGGGTCTAAATACATTGTATGAATTGGTATCATTAACAGGTGGAGGTGGCTAAACAAACACAAACACGATAGAGATGCTTACATTGAAAGCTAGGCAAGGACAGGATATCACATGTTGTGAAAACAAACCATTGAATATGAATGATCAACTTGACAAAGGTCATAAATGGACACCCTACAATCAGCTATTGTTTATTTATTTTATTTTGATGACTCGCAGCTAGATTTTAAATTTTAGAAATCAATTAAATCACTTCATTATATCTCCGTACATGTGGCAAGTCACAAGCTGATATGACTCGTAGCTGGTTTTGTTTTATGTTAGGTGGTTAGTGAAGATTCTCATATATCATTCTTCCAATTTGAAATATCCTTGGAAAGATAAAAGACACTTATAGTGAAGAGGAATAGATTGTGGGGAGTGGAGAAATGGTTGATCTATTTACCTTGCTCACTAATCCTGCCATGTCCTATTTGGAGTTATTGTCATATAAGGAAATAATTATGTTTATTTTAGTTCAAATCAATGAATTGGGATCATTCTTAGTTGTTATAGAGAACTGCAAATATAACTCAAGCAGAAACTTTCGAGAGCTCTAAATGGGGGTTGATGTGCGGTAATTTCAAACATATAGCCACCTAAAAAAAAATAAAAAACAAAAAACAGATATGAGGGGGATTATCGGTTAGTGATAGTTTAGACATCCCAGTAACAAGTTGATTTACATCCTTAACTAGGACAAAAAAGAAAAAGGAAAAAAGAAAAAAAGAAGCCACCAGATCTCACCTAATGACCAAATATCAGATTTGTAGCCATAAGGGATGTCTGCAAGAAGCTCAGGACGCGTGTAGCTCGGAGTGCCTACAACCTATAGATGCAAGGCATTAGCTGACATATACAATTTAGATAGCCATGAACATTAAAAAAAAAAAAGGAAAAAAAAAAAGAGATTAATTATGCAATGTAAATTAATGAGAACTAAGTTATGTTAGGCCTAACCATATGTTATAAAAGCCAAGTTCATCGTTTAAACTTGGAATTTTCACCCATGATCACTTTAACATATCTTTGCCTTCTATGGAAAAGAAAAATTGCTGGTGGCTTACATTGGAAAAACTGTCTCTCTCTTTAAATATAATAAAGAGATTGATCTAAGAACTGAACCACAAATTACTCTCATCAGGTTAGTTGGAAAAACTGTCTCTCTCTTTGAATATAATAAAGAGATTGATCTAGGAACTGAACCACAAATTACTCTCATCAGGTTAGTTATCAGAATAACATTTTTAGAGAAGTTCCCTACATTAAACACTTGCCTATGTAATTCAATTGTCTTCAGTAAAATCAAATTATTGTCTTAAAAGAAATGCACGCCATGCATGCGAAACGTCATTTCAAACCAAACTACACTTGCAATTTTCAAATCTCACGCGGCAACTTCATTCCTCCACTATCTCCCTCAATTTCTCCACTCTCACCTCTCCGTCTCTCTCTCTTGAAGCAAAAAAGAAGAAGAAAAAAAAAATCTCTTTTATATTTTTTCAATCCATCTTCCATTTTCTTCTTAACAAGAAAATCCATATTTACTTATATTCCCATTTTTCTATTTTTTAAATATTTTTTAAAAGAATGAGTTTGGACTCCGAAAGCGTTGGCTCCAACACTCGTACTTTCAGCCCAAACCCTAACCAAGGACTCTAAAATTATCAAGTACTCATAAACATTCATTGCAAGCATTTTCTATCCATGACGACCATACTGTTAAGATCAATCCTCTTATTTGTGCTCCCCTAGGTGTGGATTTTGATAAGGATTGCATTCATATGCTACTTCATAGATCATATTCCGAGATAAAAGGTGTCAATTATATAAAAAAGTATAATTCAAAAACAGACAATAAAGAGCACAAATTCTTATTATAAAGGTGATATTTAGAGTTAAGCTTACTGTCATTGTCATGTTAAAATTGTTCCTTGAATACGGTGACGTCCCTTATTGATCTAAAACAGTTAAAGAAGAATTACAATTAAAAGAAAGAAATGATATTGTGTTGCCTAGTAATATATGAGGAAGCTAGATAGTAACAAGATTAGAATGTGTCATCGAGAGTCTAGATAGTAACAAGATTAGAATAACAAGATCACTAGACAAAGTTCAAATAATAAATGGTAAATAAAAGTCAGCATCAAATGCTAACTAAATGAGATGGGATCATGAAATACACAATCAAGACTACTGAAATTTTTCCATGCAATTTGGATCTTACCATTTTCATTGAACCCATTTGTTTAATAGCCACCAATTTGAGGGTAAGGCTCATCTGCTCAGAGTATTTCAGGCCAGTTTCCACATCCAGCATGATTTGGATGATCAAGATAGGCAGGTATTTATGCCACAGTAAGCAAGGATGAGTTGTTCTGATCCAAGAAAGTGATTACAATTTAATGGAATAGAACAAATACCATTGTCATCTGTCCCATTCACCACACCTACACTATACATGTAAAGCAATACAACCTGTCTAAATCATGGGCCCAATGTGAATAAAGCATAGACTGACATTCATACCAAACAAATGATTTAACCATCTGATTGGATTGCTCTTGTAGAACTTCAACCACTGAGCATCCACTACCAAACAAATGACTTAACCATGCAATTGCTCCATAACCTCGGGTGCCATCCTGCCAAGAACAAGTAGAAAGAAAGGCCTTACCGTAGATGAGTTTAGTTGGTGCATTAGAATATTTTAAAAAAAAACAAGATCCACATATCAATATCAAGCTGTAGAGGCCATCAGACAGATAAACACATGATTTCAAAGAATAACTTTAAAGAACTTTTTTTCATTGACAGGTGTAAAGCTAATAATATGCCCACAAAAATTAATACACCATTCTCAACAAGTGTGTGTGTGTGTGTGTGTGTGTGTGTGTGTGTGTGTGTGTGTGTGAGAGAGAGAGAGAGAGAGAGAGAGAGAGAGAGAGAGAGAGAGAGAGAGAGAGAGACAGAGAGAGAGAGAGCAATGCAAGATTTGTTACAGGAGAAACCATTGGAAATATTTCATTCTCATTAGAGACGTTAGTTCAAGGTTGCAAAGAAACACAAGGGCATTATCTAGATAACTAATGTGGAATTAATGTCTCTAAGATAAAAGCATCAGAAGACAAGACTAGGATTGTCTTAAGTTTTTTCATTTTTAAAAACTTTTTGACCTTTTTGTAGCATCAGCCTCTAGAGTGGGAATCATAAAGGAAACCTAAGGTCAAGCCATAAAGGATGATCCATTCATAGTCTTTTGGGGTGATCTAGAAAGGTAATGAAGGTCAGGCAAGCAAAAGTGCTTCTTGCAATGGAGAGATGCAACACATATGAAGGGCAAGTTCACTGATCAAAGAAATCACAAGGTCCAAAATTTTGATAAGACAGTTTGTGGGGTTCACTTAACTGATTATGTGGATGGTGGAGCCCACCACTAATTTGAAAAATGTGGTGGGCCCACTCTTAAGGTGTATCAAGCATTAATGAAAATTATCTCAGGTCATGTAAGAAATAATAATAAATGATGTGAGACTACTTAATTAGTAGCTAATATCAAAACAACCACGTAGAAACAAGAAACATGAACAAGCTACCAAATGCAGCTGCACCAATTAAACACCATTGCCCCAATTAACCGCATATTCCACATCAGTTTTTGTAACTGATCCAATCGAGGAGTATTCCAAAGTTGGTCACTCAGTTTTCGAGTTCTTTTTGTCTTTTCTTTTCTTTTCGTATTCTTTTTGAAAATTTTGAGTTTACTCGATGAATTAATTAACAAGTCACTTGTATTCTGAAGCTTTACTCTGACAACAATTGACAAAGCCTTTTTTAATGGATTCACAGTTAGTTTCATTACTTACAAACTACGAACTAAGTCCCCCTGGCTCAGTTCTGAGCTAATCAATGAGATTTTTCAAAACTGATTTCATATTTAGCTCCAATCAAAATTCCAAACTTCTCTCCAAGTTGATTAATAAATCAAGCTCCAAAGTGATCTCTAAGACTAACCTCTGATGTAAGCCCCGTATCCTAGACTGTATCGTTCCATAGACTTCCGCATTCTTTTCGGTCGAATTTCGACAACCTTCGACCTTAACCGGTATTTGTGCGTGACCCTGAGTCACACATCGTTAACCTGAGTCACAAATCACCCATCACTCCTCTCCCTTTACAAGTCTCTCTCTCTCTCTCTCTCTCTCTCTCTCTCTCTCTCTCTCTCTCTCTCTCTCTCTCGCTCTCGCTCTTTTCCAAGCTCATTTCCAAGCAAGAAAAGCACCATACGTATGAGCCTCTCCAAGCCTTCCCAAGCAACAAAGGTGGCCCACTTTTCTACCCTTCATCTCCCATCTCAACTATCCAAACCTCATCTCCTCCGTTGGAATCGAAGCTAAGGAGCTAAGGAAGCCTAAAGTGCAAGAAGAAGCCGGTGGGTGATCTTTGATTTTTAACTTTCATCCGTTTATTTGATTTAAGGGTCCATGTATGTGGGACCCACCTTAATGTATATTTTGTATCAAAGAGAGGCCCATAGTGGTGGGGCCCCTCCATCACCTTCGTTGCCTCCAATCTCTCTTTCTCCCTCTCTATCCATGATCATGGCCTACTTATGATGTGTGTACATCATCCATGTCATCTACCGGTGGACCCCATCTATGTGGGACACACCATGATGTTTATATGCCATCCCAACTGTCCATAGGAGGCCCATCTTGAAGTGGCTAACAGTGGGAGTTGGCTAACTATGAAGTGTGATCTGACGTGGGCCCCAGCTCCACAGCTCATGTGGTGGGCTAGATGAAAGATACCTCATTTTAACGCTGGGGCCACCCAGCTCCATAGCTCGGTGGCAGACCTAGTGAAAGATGCCTCGTTTCAACACTAAAGGTCTTTGTATCGATCGGTGGTGGCTATCATGATGTGGGTACTGACATGGGTACCCACCCACGTTACCCATCCATTTTGAGTGGGCCACATGATGCATGTGTTTTATCCAAACCACCCATTACACCTGGACAGTGGGACTCACAGTCTGTGTGGGGCCCATTTCCAACGCCCTGATCCATAGCTCACTGGCAGACTGAGTGGAGGTACCTGGTTTCAATGGTGGGCCCAAGCTCACGTGGTAAGTGGAGTGAAAGATACCTCGCTGCAACACTGAGGCTTGGCACGATTTCCTAGTGTGGCTCGCTAACAGTGAAATGTGGACTGACGGTGGGCCGTGGGACCCATCCACACCGTTCATTCATTTGGAGTGGGCCACACCACCATGCACGTGTGGTGTCCACTGTCTTTGGATGGTGGGACCCACCCCCCACATGTGGGGCCCTCCCTGGTTTGCGTGACCATCCAGGCCCTGGACGGCCTGGACGTCATACATATAATATATATGGATTTTATTATATAAATATAATATATATTATATCTAATATTTATAGCTATTGTGGTGGGCCCTACATAGGACCCACCTTTGTCTTGTTATAGAACAGACAAAGAAAAAGAAAAGAAAAGAAAAAGGAAGAAAAAAATGAAAAGGGGTCACGTGCTCTCTCTCTATATATATCTCTCTCTCTCTACCTCTCTCTCTATCTCTTAAACGTCCAGAGACTTGTGGGTCCCACCATGAGGCACATGTGATCTAACAGTGGGACCTACCCCCCACGTGTGGGATGGTGTATGTGTGTGTATGTATGTATAATATTATATTATATGTAATATTATATATATATACTATATATAGTTTATATATTATATTATATATAATATACATGATATTGGTCCTTCATGTGGGCCCCCACCATGATGTATGGGTTGCATCCAATCCATCCATCCATTTGGAAAGCCCATTTTATGGCATGGACATAAAGAATGAGCCAGATCCATAGTCCAAGTGGACCCCACCTTGGCATGTTATGAGGCCCATCTTAAATGTATCTATGGTAGTCCATTGGGACCCACTTCGATGTGGATGTAAGGCCCATGTTATGAGGCCATTCAATGTATTTGTGGCCCATGGTTGAGGCCCACTTTGATATATATGTAAGGTCCATGGGTCGAGGCTCGTTTGATGTATTCTAAGGCCCATGGGATTAGGTCATTTGATGTATTCTAAGGCCCATGGGATTAGGCCCATTTGATGTATTCTAAGGCCCATGGGATTATGCCATTTAATGTATTCTAAGGCCCATAGGATTAGGCCATTTGATGTATTCTAAGGCCCATGGGATTAGGCCCATTGTGATGTACTCTAAGGCCCATGGGGTTATGGCAATGGTTATGGCCCATTGCAATGTATATAAGGCTCATTGATGTAGCCCACTTGATCTATGTAAGGCCCATATGAGGCAGCCCATTTGATATATCGGAGGCCTATGGGTCGAGGCTCTATGGGACGCCCTTAGGGTCCATTACAATGTGTGATTCCTCCATAGTTTGTGTAAGGATGTTTTACGATGGGCTATGCCTTGGGAGCAATGATGGTTTGACGTCCACATTGCAAGTATAATGTTGGTTAATTGTCCGCATTACGACTCTCCCTAGGGCCCATTGATAGGCCCGTACTTGTTGCGTGTAGGCCGCCTAGGCCCATTTGCGTTGTAAGGATAATTCATTACTTTATTACATGTTTAGTATAGTTCCATGACTCATGATCATACGCATCATATGTGTGCTTGATATGAGAAGTGACTGATCATAGCATATGCCTTTGGACAGATTATTAATGGGCTCCTAGTTAGGCGGTGTTATCCAACATTAGCGCATGATACGCGCAGGATTTCTGCATGACTGGATAGTGTGATTCATGCATTCGCATTGTGTGTCATAGTTACTGTACGCCCTAGCGACATCAGGGTCGTAGCCTTCACAGGCATATCGTGGTTGGCAGGATTGGATACCGAAAATCTTGTTTTACATGGGGTGCTATAGATATCCATAGGTAAAAGTCTCTAAACTCTTATGGTACCAAGAGGTTGCTCCAATGTCTAGACCGAGTGGGTACAGGAGTGCCGAGTGCGATTACCAGACGGTCGCGCTTTCCACTGTGCCACGGTCTGTTGGAAGGGGGTGCGGCCTTACCCGCCTAAGTGGAGGGGGCAAAGTTAGGCTTAGTTTGACTCGAGAAATGGGTCTGCTATCGACGAGCCGAGCCCGATATTGGCAAGCGAATTGTGAGGTCTCTTTCACTTACCTTATTGCGCGCGATGGGGCGACGATCTGGTTTTGAGTGTACTAGACCCCGGTGATATTTCAGAGTTAAGTTGTATTGATATGTAGACTTAGATGAGGATTTATATACTTAAGTTGTATTTTGCATCGCATGGCCTTGGTATGGCCGACATCATTTATGCTTTGCATCACATGGCCTTAGTACGACTAATGGTATTCTTGGCTTTCATCAGCATGTTCTGCATAATTCTGATATTGCATAACTGAACTACCACCTTGCGCACACACTTTCACCACCCTCTAAGCTTTCTATAAGCTTATGCATGACCATTGCGTGCAGGTGATGTTGGACCATGGCAGCGCTGAGGCAGGAGCGCATACCAGATCAGCTTGGAGTTTTTTCCCATTATCATTGTATTTCCATTTATACTCATTGTACTTGTAAAGTTTTTTATCATAGTGGAAATGTAATGGAGTTTTTGGTTGTTGTTTGTGGGTTATGCCTTTGGTTATGCTTATTACGAATCAAACTGATGTTGAAAATCCTCCTCGTAGCATCCCAAGATCGAAACCTGGTGAATGGGCGCTGAGAGCCGAGAATGGGGTTCTACGGAAGCTGTTGGCGCCAGATTCGGCGATTAGAAATTTTGTGAGCCCGGTTTCCAAGTTTGGGCGTGACATCTAACTTGAAGGAACAATAACTCGTAGATTTATCCATAAAAATAGCCTAATTTTCTGAATTATCAACATTCTCAATTGTTTGTGGTAAGTTTGGGAGAGACCCACTTTTGAAAAAGGGAGGAAAAAAAAACAGAGGAGAATCTGAGATTTGACAGGAACATCACTGTTAGACTTTCCATTTCTGGGTATCATCTTCCAGATCTAAAATCTGAAAAACAACAATCTGTATCCCTTATTGTGACCACATAAAGACCAAAGAAAGCCTTAAGATGAGAAGGAAATAAATCTTCCAAATGCTGACTATGTTTGTTGAAATGCACTACCAAAAGGACTTGTTTGAGTTGGAGTTGATCAAAAGCCTAGCCTCCAAAGCCAGGCTTCTGCCCAAATACAGAAGATGTTGTTTCAAGGAAGAAAAGACTTTTAGTCAGACGCCAATAGAATTACTGCATGTCACATAATACACACTTGAAGCCAATTCATACGGAAAAAAAAAAAACCATTTAACTAAATACTTTCCCTCCACATCTCGTAAATACGATTTTTCTAAAGAGATTGTTTCTGTCAGGCATTTCATCAAACATGCAACAGGCGTCGTCAAGATAGACCATTGGATGTATCTAAAGATCATGCAATTCCATGCAACGAGATCAAACCCATCAATTTGCTTGAAGATGGAGACGTATGAATCTAGTATCAAACTTAAGAAAGAAAAAGATCTCCACTATCAAAATAGTAGGAATTGCAAATGAAAACCGTAGGAAGAGAAGTCACGAAAATTACATTTACAAAAAGAAAATTAATCTTCCAAACTATAGGAATTGTACATGAAACAAAGAAAATCCATAAAAATCAACAGACCTTGGAGTATCCATCCATATGAAAAGCTTTTCATACTCATGGAGAGATGCAGTCCACTCGCCACTTGCACCTGCCACAACGAGTCCACGAACCGGAAGACGAGCGATGTTAGAGAAAAGAGGGAATTGGAAACGAGAAGAGGGAATTGGAATTAAATCCCTCTTCCGAAATGAGATGTTAGTTTCAAATCTGCAAGTTGTGAGTTTTCCATAATTTAGCACATTAACTACATTAATAGCCCTACATTTAAGGGACCATTTAATAGATGATTAAGATAGTTTTATATAATAAAAATTTTCAATATTAACCATTAATAACTAGACCCATTATTTAGATGGCCTGGATAACTCTATATATCATTGCCACTATTATTAAGAATGTGTCACCACTATTTTACATTAAACACAAAACTCAAACATTGTTTCTATACACCAAATAATGTCACTTGCGCTTTAGATCTGGTATGGCTCTGTGGGCCCCACCATGATGCATGTCAAACATCTACTCCGTCAATTAGATGCAACATTCCATGGTGGGCCTAGAAATTAAAAATCCAATCAATGTGTGACTTGTGTGGGCCACACCACATATAAAAGTTTAGAAGGGTTACCTTCCATTAAAACATTCGTAATTATTTTTTGGGCCTATAGAGATGTGGTTCACAAATTCAGCCCATCCATTATGTGTGTGCCACTTGGATGAGGGGTTATACCAAGTTTCAGATGCATCCAAATTTCAGGTGGGGCCCCACCAAGTACTTTTATATGTTTTGTGCATGTCTTCACATGATTTTAGATGATATGGCCCACTTGAGTTCTGTATACTGCTGATTTTTATGATATCCCATAATTTAAAGGGGACCCATCAAATGTACGGTGTTGATTTTTGACACATGTCATGGTGTGGCCCACATAGCTCGACCTCATGGGGAAGTTCCCATGAGCTCGACGTACAGAACCTTTTCCATATATATATAGGGAAAAGGTATTATGCGCTCGACCTCACGATAAGCTCCCGTGAGGTCGAGCTGTGTGGGCCCCACCGTGATGAATGTCAACCATCAACACCGTGCATTTGATGGGTACTCTTTAAATTATGGGAGATCTCAAAAATCAACCGTATATGGAACTCAGGTGGGCCACACCATCTAAAATCATCTAAAGGCACCGTTAAAACATATAAAAGCACTTGGTGGGGCCCCCCTGAGTTTTGAATGTTACTGAAACTTGGTATGACCCCTCATCCTAGTGGGACACACATAATGGATGGGCTGGATTTGCAAACCACATCTCGGTGGGCCATTAAAATGATTATGAATTTTTTAATGGTGCACAGCCCCTCTCCACTTCTATATGTGGTGTGGCCCACACAAGTCATGGATTGACTTGATTTTTGAGACCTAGGCCCATGATGGAATGGTGCATCTGATTAATGGGTAGATGTTCGAAACGCATCACGGTGGGGCCCACACAGCTCGACCTCATGGGACGGACTCATGAGGTCGAGCGCATAGTACCTTTTCCCATATATATATAATATTTAAAAAAATATAAAAACCTATGATGTATTTGTTATATCCACACCATCCATCCATTTTGAGATATCATTTTAAGTCATGAGCCAAAGAATGAGATAGATAAAAATCTGTAGTGCACCCCGCCACAGAAAATAATGGGGAGGGTGATTCCCACCGTTGAAACTATCCTAAGGCTGATTGTAATGTTTATTTGAAATCCAACTGCTTCAAAAGTTTTTTTTAAAAAAATAAAATAAAATGGTTGCCCTAAAATGAACATTTGTGCTGCGGTCCATCATCTGTGCTGGGGTCCATTGGAGCTTTGGATTTAACTCGTTCTTTGGACATTGCCCTAAAATGATCTCTTCAAATAGATGGACAACATGGATTAAACACATACTCATAGAGGAGCCCACAGAGCACCAACAACTAGCCATTGGATGGTGTCAGGGGGAGTAGCCAATTTGTTCCCCTTATTTGTGGAGTGGTCCATTTAATTAATCTTTGGATATGAATCATTTTTTGGACAATTCTTTAAAATGATCTCGAAAAATGGATGAATAGTGTGGGTTGATCACGAATTTTTGGTAAATCCAAAACTCAAGTGGACCATGCCACATGAAACAGTGTGGAATAATGATTTCCACAGTTGATACCTTCCCTGGGCCTATAGTAATGTTTATTTGACATCCAACATGTTCATAATATCAAAAAAGATATGAATGAAGAGAAAACCCAAAAAGATATGAATTATTGTGTAACGTCCTGGAAAAATCTGTACTTAGACCCGAGTACCACTTTTAGCAGAAATCATTTAAAACTTAAATCTTTAGAAATTTAACGTGAATTATCTAGCTTTAAACTAGATTACTTGTGAAATTAGCACCAATCACTTTAAATACGATCTGTAAGACCCAAAACTTATAGAATTGTTAATGCTGCATTTCCCTGAAATCTAAAATCCAACTCTAAACCCAGTTGCTCTCGGGAGCATTCAAAAACTTCGTATCGGACCTAGACCGCACGTCGAAAGTCCGATAGTGATGAACTTAGACAATTATGACCGTCTAGTTGTACTTGACTATCGCCTCAAAAATCAAGCCCAAACAATGTCCTGAGACCATTTTCTTGAGTCCGGAGTGAAGAGTGTGAGAAAGTGAAGATTTTTAGGAAATTAAATATGGATTTAAGTAATCTAAGTCGTGTCACTTGTGCGCCGTTTATAAGCATTCTAACCATTGATTTTTGACCCAAATTCACCCTCGGATCAGGGAAGGTGGCCCATACATGTCAAGGTACTTGTGGCCCTGATCCAGTTTCGGTGACCATTGAACTGAGACTGGTCCGCCATGGTCGATCTGGAAACCCGATCAGACTAAAAACTTAACTTGCTTAAGATCCTATATTACTGAGCTTAAGTCTGACCGCATTTAATAAGAGGACCTCCAAAAGTATATAAGTTTTGTTTGGAAACGACCTGGTACGAGTTGAATCGAAGTAGGGGCCTAATTGGGGCAATTTTAGGGGGACACAGGGTGGGACCCGCATCATTTTTGACTTAAGGGGGGAGGGGAGGACCTCGCCGGAGGGGTGAGCCCTCACCGATCTGTGGGCCAGGACGGGTCAGGCCATCGGGCCGACGTCCTTTGGGGCCTAATGTGGCCCATTGGTCCACGGTTGCACGATTAGAACCTTCCCTATCACCCCCTCTCTTCACAATCTCACCCTCCAAGCTCTTTTTCTTCAAAACATCTCATTTCTCTCTCAAATCTCCCTTTCAATCCCTCTTTCCCTCATTTTTCTTCAAGCCTTACATCCCTCCACCGTTCTCAGCAATACCCATCTTCCAACCCCCTCATTTCCTTTGATTTGAGCTCCTAAACCCCTCATTTGAGTCTCAAATTCGTGTAAACCCACTAACCCATCCTATTTTGTCATTTTTTTCTCTATATCCCCTTCATTTGAGCCTTTACACCCTCTTTTGAGGCTCAAATCCGTGGAAACCCAAATATCTCATCCCTTTCATTCCTTTTCTTCACTTTTCTATGGCTTTCATGGAGGTTGTTACGACCCTATTCTCGATTTCCTTTATTCTTTCTCTCATGGGAAAGAAGAGAGCTCCTGTAGATGAAGCCGGGCCTAGTCGCCCAACCTATTCTAGAAGACCGAGAGGTGCCGCCGCTAGTTCAAGCGCCACTCATGAATTACAGATGAAGCGGGATCTAGATCCCCATGCTCCCATAGGAAGGTCCTTGTTGGCGGAGCTATCTCATGGTGTTTTCGAAGGCCGCAGGGTCCTTATTGAAGCTCATGTTGATGCACGGCTATTTGGAGAGTTCTTATTATTCGAGCACTTAGTAGAAGCCAAGTGGGGTTCGCTATTTAAGGGTGAGCACCGTGCTAATGTGGGCATTGTTCGAGCTTTCTATGCCTACATCCGAGAGTCAATGCTGGAACCCTTGCAGTTTAGAATTTCAGTTGGAAGAGATCGGGTGGCCACAATCGATATTGCTTTGATATCTCAGATTCTGAATGTGCCACTTGGCGAGGTTCATACAAGTGAGAAGAATCTGAATAGTGCACATGAAAGGGATCTCCACACATGATTCCTTTATGGTCGTCTAGTTGAATGGTAACCTAACAAAAGCCTCTTATCAACAAATATGTCAGACGACTTCCGTTTGCTTCACCACATCTGTACGTTCAACGTTTATCCCAGGTGGAGCAACCGCAGTGAGTGCACGTGCCTGATGGTAGATTTCTTATATCAGGTGGGGCGAGGAGAGAAGCTTTGTGTGCCTACTTATGTCTTGCGACAAATAGTCCTTATCACACGTTCGAATAGAAGGACTGAATTCCTCCCGTTCGGCCGACTCATATGCAGGATTGCACTTGAGTTTGGCTATAGACTTGGGGCAAAATTGTCAGTGCCAATCCATTACATCACCGAGACTACTCTCAATCAGATGGAGATCGGGCCTTTGCAGCGACAAACCCTACTTGAGGAGAGTGAAGATGAGTCAGATAGTGAAGAGGAAGAGAGTGATGAGGAAGGTGGAGCTGAGATAAAAGAGGAAGAAGAGCAGGGTAAAGAAGAAGAGGAGGCTCAGGATACTGATGAGAGTCCTCCTCCTACGACTCAGGAGCATAATCCTAATAGGGCTGATAGAAAAGCCTGTTTGGTTAGGCTTGAGAAGGGTTAGACCACTCTTTCGCAGGATATTATGGATCTACGGGGCCTCGTGAAGCATAAGTTCAAGAAAGTAACTCGCACTTTGAGGACGATCCTGTGTTATCTGCAGGATAAGGGTGCCCCTCCTCTATCGTCAGATTCTGATGAATAGTCCTTTATGTAGTCGTTGTTTGTTTATTTGTTTGTTGCTAGTTCTTATGTGTGGTTTGGTAGTTGTTTGTAGTTTAGTAGTTATTTTAGTGTTTGAAGCTTAGTGGTTGAAGCTTAGTTATTTTGCTCACATGTTTTCTCCATCGTGATTCATATAATGTTGCACTTCATGTATTGTGACAATTTTGTTAATGAAATGTATGTTGTTTTCTTTGTCTTGTGAAGTGAATGTTGTGTGGATGGACTGTGTGAATGCTTAATCTCACTGGTTGCACCCTTTGTTATGTGTAGGGTATGCCACCTAAGGGCTCGAGGACTTCGGCTCGTCTCTCTCTGGGTGAGTGTAACATCCCGAAAATCGGGGGTCAGGTAGAAACCCAACTCCCAAGTTCCAAAATATTATTTATGTAACATAGATAATGTTAAATGCATGTTGTCTGTAAACAGGCGTTGGACAAGATTGGGATTAAGCCAAAACAGCATATCATACTCCAGAGACAATCCAATTAGCAAGCGGAAGACTGTGATAGTATGTATAACATATTTAACGGTTGTATGTCTCCAGAGTGTGAACATATTACCAGGTTAAATACATACATGTATACTTCAAAAATGGAAAGAAAAGAATATACATGAGTGCTCTAAAAATAAGAAATGACAAGTGCCAAGGCATCTAATCAACCTCCTTGTATTCCCGTCGATCAGAACACGCATAAAGGAGGGATCCTCCTCATCATCATACAAGTCCAGCTCTGCTTCACAAGCATTGCCATCATCTGCAATTAAAATAGGAACTGTTTGGTGTGTGCAACACCGTCCCGTAACGTGGGAGTGAGTAATTAACTCAGTAGAATCATAGAGCAAAGATTAGCATGTTCTCAAATCAATCATGCGATAATAGTAAAGCAATTAATCAAACATTCCTAGATACTGTTGTTAATGCAATATGACATGACATGATGATGCCCTCACCGACATTCTCCCTCATACGGCACCATCTGCGTCCGCGGCATGCTTGCGTACCGCTCAGTGCTCCACATCTTCCAGGCACATAAAATGTGATGTTGATATGATTACCGAGTTATTATTAGTCCTTTTCATACAACAGTATTGGGAAACTAAGGTACTTTACTTATATCAATCCCAACACAGATCCTGTCTAGGGTCGTCACTCTTAGTAATCTCATACGATGTTATATTTGTAGGTCGCTGCAAGGGCTGCCAGGGCTGTTGCTCGCACTCATTGCACCACTCCCCCATCACCTTATCAATACAGGACTAATTATCCTTAAGACTGCATCAGGACTCGTCACCCCCATGTGGTGTCAGGATAAACTCAAGGTCACTACAAAGGACTCGTTACCTAATCAGTGTAGGCCGACAGCAAGAATATAGTGTCTCATACCACCATAATCTGCTCAAAGTAAGGTGCTCACTGGTCACTACGGAAAGGTTTGTGGCCCCAGCGTAGGCCGACAGCTCGACCACAGTGTCCCATAGCACCATGCCCGGCTCATGAGTCTTTGTGGATCAAGGTACCATGGTTGACAGGGTTTTTAATGGTAAGTTCAGTACCCTAGGTTCAAGCAGTTATGACTCATACATGGTGAACATACAATGGCCAGTCGGGTTACTTGACGGGCTCGACTAGTACGAGCGCATCTCAAGCTGAACGACATGAAGTATATGAAACACTTCATGTGGCCTAACCACTGCCGCCAACCCAAAACACGACTCGCGTTCATCGACGCGTCTTTCGTGGTATATAGAAACCAACCACGAATTCGATCCATTATCAACTGCCTGGACTAGGTCATAGCCCCAAGCATTTGTGCATCAACATCAGTAAGCATATGTGAGTAATAGAAATGGAATACAACATTGTAAGTATGTTGACACATGTTATGACATACAACTCAAGCAAATCATCCCACACATGCATTTCATGTATATAATGAAATCAATACATATAGCCAACATGACGGAAATTATTTACATCAGCATATTACTTGAGAATTCAATCTCAAAACTCATACACAACACCATTTACTCAATACATACTAATACAAACATTTATACAAACACTTAGTCTACACACTTTAGTCTACATAGCGTATGTCGACCCAAAGTGCGCATTAGGGCGAATCTCTTCGCCAAACAGACCATGCACGCATTCCTAATATCATAGCACAACAATTAGCCATGGCAATTATTTCAGCAAAATACGGACGTATACTGTATTTCCTACAAATACCCAAAATGCTCTAAATCTCATATTTCTCGTACGTATACGACATGGAAAATGGACAGCATGTTCTACATGTCAAACGGCATTGCCGTCGATAATCTACTATTAAACGACATCGAAAGCTTTGAAATCAGTCGATCAAAGCGTCTAAAATCCGCACCTTTTTACCCTAGATGTGTATCGTTCCGAACGGAGCATATACGCTTCATCAACGGCGTACAGGTGACCTAATACACAAGTTGTATAAGCTACTTTGCTATTTAAATCGACAGAATGCTAAATCAGCAAGTGTTTAGAGTTTTACGTACCTAGAAATGCGTTGAAATCACTGGTAAAGTGATTGGGATGCGTTGCTTAAACACGTGAAGCGGTTGCAGCAAGTGGCAGGAACATCACTCCCACACTCTCTCACAAACTCTCACTTTTTCTCTCTCTCTAGCTAGGGTTTCTAGTAAATTTGGATGGGTAAGATGAGTGAGGGTTTAAAGCCCTTTTATAAGCTAAAACCTTTCCGAATTAGGCTTGGGAACAAAGTTCACTTGAAGTATAACCAAATCGGGGCTGTTCTGGTCCAAAAGAGCATTTCTGGAGGTCCCCGGGCCAAACGCGGTCGGACTTAAGCTCATGCATACTGAATTTAGCACACATCAAGTTTTCAGACCGGTAGAGTTCCCAGATCGCACGTGGCGGTCCAGTTTCAGTTCAGCGGTCATCGCACCTAGATCAGATCTACAAGTCTAGTGATATGAAAAAGAAATTTTTCCTGATCCGAGGGTGAAATTTAGCTGAATTCTGATTGTCAGAACGCTTAATAATAACGCGCCAAGTCATGTGCCAGATTTGAATTAAAATTTTCAAATCTAACCTTTTTCTCACTCTCTTCACTCCAGGCTCAATGAAATAGCCTCTAAACGTCGGTTGGCCTTGATTTTTGAAACGATTGTCAAGTCCAGCCAAGCGGTCATAACGGTCTAAGATGGTAGATATCGGACTTTCGACGCGCAGTCTAGATCCAATACAAAGCTTCAAAGGATTTTCAAAAATAAACCGGTTTAGAGTTTGATCCTGGATTTTAGGGTAATGTAGCATCAACGATTCTACAAGTTTTGGGTCTTACAGAACGTATTTAAAGCGATCAGGGACAATTTCACAGTGACTCTAGCGTAGTGCTAGCTAACTTACGCTTAATTTCTAAAGAAATTAATCCTAAGTGATTTCTTTGGCTTTGAAATTGGGTTCTGAGAGGTTACCAAGGTGTTTTAGTTGACCCATTGCCTAAGGATGTCTAATCCCAGGTTGGCCAAAATCCTGGGTGTTACAGTGAGTCACTTGATGGGTCCCCTCCCCTGAGCGATAGCCATACGGACCCCCATTCCGACCTGTCTCGTTCGGATCCTATGCCGGATTCTCAGCTGGCTTCTAGCCCTGCTGCTGGGCCGACTCCTGTGACACCTTCTGTGGTGCCTCCTGTCACACCTTTGGTTCCTGAGTAGAACCGTGCGTCTACGTCGATGCCTCATGCATCACAGTCTACTCCGCCTCCTGATAGGCTAGAGCAGATGATGCTGTTGATGCAGCAGCAGCAGCATCAGATTCAGCAGTAGCAGCAGTTCTTGACCTCCATGGCTGGTATCTTTGCTCAGTCGATGGGGGCGAATCCACCTGCCTCGCCTATACTCTCAGCTGGGAATGCTAGTGCCAGTGGAACATTCGACCTATTCTAGCGCTTGCGTCCTCCTACTTTTGAAGGTACTCACAGACCTGAGGAGGCTGAGTACTGGATTGACCACATCTCGAAGATGCTGAGACCGCTACACTATTCCAAGGCAGAGCAGGTCGAGCTTGCCACCTTCATGTTTGAGAAGGAGGCCAACTTATGGTAGGATAATATTCTCTGCACAGTTGCGGAGGGATTTGTATGGAAGTGGGAGGCATTTGAGGCCCGCTTCCACGAGAAGTATTTCTCGATCACTTACCGAAACAAGAAGGAGAGTGAGTTCCTTCGCCTCTGTCAAGGAGGGATGTCAGTGACAGAGTATGAGAATCATTTCATGGAGCTGGGCAGGTATGCTCCTTTGATTCTAGGTGATCGGTCGTTGTGGATACGGCATTTTTCTGAGGGTTTACGACCCGAGATTCGATCAAAGATGTGTTGTGCGAGCATCTCTTCTTATACTGAGTTGGTGAGTATGTCCCTGCAAGATGAGCAAGACGGGGATTGGTTGTCCCGTATGCGTGCACCTATGGCTCCCAGGCCACGACCTAATTTTCTGAGTAGGCCTTTCCTCAGTAAGAAGCCTCGTATAGATTCACCGCTGGGGTTTATGACATCTTCTATCCCTGTGAAGCGACCAGATGTGTGGTGCAACTACTGCAAGAAGTCAGGCCACACTGAGGTGACTTATTTCTCCAGGATGCCAGATAATGGTTTCTCGCCACTTCAGAGGATCAACCGTCCAATCCGTCAAGCTATTTCTGCACCACCCCTTCGATCAGCACCAGCTCATCCTTCCTTCAGACCACCCGCACCTCGTTTCAGGTCACCACAATGGCCCATGGTACCTCCACCGCATCGTCCACAGCAGGCTCGGATTCATGTGCTTACAACTGAGGCGCCCGAGGCAGATTCAGCACTGACATCTTTTGAAGTTCCCGCTCATATTCTAGGTATGCCTGTCTTCTTATTGGTGGACACTGGGTCCACTATTTCGATCATCTCTTGCGCTGCAGTCAAGCAGCTAGGTTTGGTTACGACTCCTACAAAGGGAGTGAGACTCACGACAGCTATAGGGACTACTTCAGACATTACACAGACCTGTGAGTCTTGCTCAGTAGATTTGGGTAGTAGGACAGTGGTTGTCGACCTGATTGTCGCCTGTCGCCCCACTATGTCGATGGATTGGTTCACGAAGATGAGAACAGAGATTGATTGCGAGGCCAGAGTCGTGACAACCTACGGACCTGAGGGCACGGTCTTTACATTTCCAGTTCAGGTCAGTTGGTCCTGCTGTGTTAGTAGCTACGCTTCTTTGTTAGAGAGTTCTGATGATCCGGCGTTGGGTGATATGTCAGTGGTTCAATATTTCTCCAATGTGTTTGAGAAGATTCCGGGACTTCCTCCTCCGCGCGAGATTGACTTCACTATCGATCTTATGCCCGGTGCGACATCTATTTCCCTGTCGACGTATCGTATGCCTCTATGTGAGATGGAGGAACTGAAGAGACAGATTGATGTATTATTAGAGGCAGGCTTTATTCGACTAAGTGTGTCACCTTGGAGAGCGCCTATCTTATTTGTGAAGAAGAAAGACGGTTCTCTGCGGTTATGTATTGATAATCGCAGGCTGAATCAGGTGACGATGAAGAACAAGTATCCCTTGCCCAGGATTGCTGATCTGTTTAATTAGTTGAAAGGGGCACATTATTTCTTGAAGATAAACTTGTTGTTTGGGTATCATTAGTTGTGCATCAAAGATGAGGACGTGCAGAAGACTGCGTTTAGGACCAGTTTTGGTCATTATGAGTTCCTTGTGATGTTTTTTGGACTCACTAATGCTCCGGCCATGTTCATGGATCTGATGAACAGAGTGTTTCAGCCATTTCTGTTCTGATTCGTCATCGTCTTTATTGATGACATTTTGATATACTCCACACGTTGGGGGGAGCACGAGGAGCACCTGAGAGCGGTATTAAATACTCTCAGGGAGAATCAGCTTTTTGTATAGTATAAGAAGTGCAATTTCTGTAAGGAATAAGTTAAGTTCCTGGGACATGTGCAATTTCTGGAAGGAATAAGTTAAGGACATGTGGTATAGCAGTCGACCTCATAAGGTAGTTGCGGTTCAGGATTGGAAGCAGCCTGGTTCAGTTACTGAGGTGAGGAGTTTTCTTGGGCTAGCAGGTTACTATCGACGATTCATTCAAGACTTTTCCAAGATTACCAGACCGTTGTCTCAGTTGACACGGAAAGATTTAAAGTTTACTTGGAATGAGAAGGCTGAAGCAGCTTTTCAGGAGCTGAAGGACAAGCCGACGTCTGCCCCTGTGCTTATTGTCAGAGCAAGGGGTTAAGTATATGATATATACTGACATGTCTCGCGTTGGTCTGAGTTGTGTCCTTATGCAGAAGGACAGGATGATTGCTTACGCCTCGAGACAGTTGAGGAAGCATGAGGAGAATTACCCTACGCACGACCTAGAGTTGATAGCCGTCATTTTCATATTAAAGCTCTGGAGACATTACCTCTACGGAGAGGAGTTCAAGCTCTTTTGCGACCACAAGAGCCTTAAATATATATATTCTCACAGCGAGACTTGAATATGAGGCAACGCCGATGGATGGAAATCTTGAAGGATTTTAAGTTCGAGGTCTCCTACCATCCTAACAAGGCAAACCTTGTGGCAGATGCATTGAGCAGCAAGAAGACTATAGAATTTGCAGCTCCGCTTATGATAACACAATGGGATATGGTAGAGTTTGTGTGAGACTTTGAGTAAAAACTCACGGTGGAAGAGCCGTATGAAGTCGTCGCACATGTTTGTGTACAGCCCCTCATAGATGGCCGGATTATCGAGGCTCGGGCAGATGATGAGCTTTTGATGAAGATGAAAGAGCGGGTTGGTACAGATGAGGACTCAGAGTGGACTATTGGTATGGATGGGGACTTACGTTATCGAGGCCGCCTATGCATCCTAGACATTCCTGACTTGAGACAAGAGGTTTTTGAGTCAGCCCACAGTTCGAGGCTTGCGATGCATCCAGGTAGCACGAAGATGTATCAAAACATGAAAATATCGTACTGGTGGGACAATATGAAGGTCCACATTACAGAGTTTGTGTCCCGTTGTCTCACGTGTCAGCAGGTTAAGGCAGAGCATCGCTGACCTCTTGGATTGCTTCAACCCATGCCCATAGCTGAATGGAAATGGGATTTCATTTCTATGGATTTCATTTCAGGACTGTCTAAGACGAGAAAGGGACATGACTCTATTTGGGTGATCGTTGATAGGTTGACGAAGTCAGCTCATTTCCAACCGATCAGAGTTACGAATTCTGCAGACGAGTTGGCCAGATTGTATATCAAGGAGATTGTACGTCTGCATGGAGTTCCTTTGGAGATTGTGTCAGATCGAGACACGCGATTCACATCTATCTTCTGGACTCGTATCCGAGATGCGATGGGTGTGAAGTTAAAGTTCAGTACTGCAGTCCATCTGCTGACAGACGGGCAGATGGAGCATGTGAATCAGGTGCTAGAAGATATGTTGCGAGCTTGTGTGCTGGATTTCAAGGACAGTTGGGATGACTGTCTTCCTTATGCAGAGTTTGCATATAACGACAGCTTCCAGGTGAGTATTGGCATGGCTCCCTATGAAGCACTATATGGTCGCCTGTGTAGAGCACCGCATTGTTGGGCAGAAGTGGGCAAAAAGACTCTAATTGGCCCAGAGTTGACTCAGGCGACTTCAGAAAAAATTAACATTATTAGGCATCGACTGCTATCAGCACAGAGCAAGTAGAAAAGCTACGCCGATACGAGACGGCGACCGCTCGAGTTCGAGGTTAGGGACCATGTATTCCTTAAGGTTTCTCCCATGAAGGGAGTCCTTTGGTTTGGTAAGAAAGGGAAGCTCATGTCGAGATTCATTAGCCCATTTCAAATACTTGACCAAGTGGGGGCAGTAGCGTATCGCCTTGCTTTGCCCACACCACTTGCAGGCATGCATAACTTATTCCATGTGTCCATGTTGAAGAAATACGTTCTTGATCCTTCTCATATTATCAGTTAGGGGTAGGTGCAGTTAAGTGAGGATGCCACATATGAACTGCGACCGACGTGTATTTTGGATAGGAAGGAGCAGGTATTGCGTAGCAAGGTTATCCCACTTGTGAAGGTACTATGGACGCATCATAATGAATAAGAGGCTACTTGGGAGACTGAAGCTAAAGTCAAGAAGAGCTACCCTCAGATCCTCGAGGAGTATGAGAAGGTACGAATTTTGAAAATGAAATTTTTTCTTTAGGGGGTAGATTGTAACGTCCTGGAAAAATCCGTACTTAGACCCGAGTACCATCTTTAGCAGAAATCATTTAGAACCTACATCTTTATAAATTTAACGTGAATTATCTAGCGTTAAAATAGATTACCTATGAAATTAGCACCAATCACTTTAAATACGATCTGTAAGACCCAAAACCTATAGAATTGTTAACGCTCTATTACCCTGAAATCTAGGATCCAACTATAAACTCAGTTGCTTTCGAGAGCATTTAGAAACTTCGTATCGGACCTGGACCAAACGTCGAAAGTTCGATAGCGATGAACTTAGACAATTATGACCGTCTAGTTGGACTTGACTATCACATCAAAAATCAAGCCCAAACGATGTCCTGAGACCATTTTCTTGAGTCCGAAGTGAAGAGTGTGAGAAAGTGAAGATTTTTAAAAAATTAAATATGGATTTAAGTAATCTGAGTCGTGTCGCTTGCGCGCGGTTTATAAGCATTCTGATCATTGGTTTTCGACCCAAATTCACCCTCGGATCAGGGAAGGCGGCCCATACATATTAAGGTATTTGTGGCCCTGATCGAGTTTCGATGACCGTTAAACTAAAACTGGTCCGCCACGGTCGATCTGAAAACTCGATCAGAATGAAAACTTAACTTTCTTAAGATCCTATATTAGTGAGCTTAAGTCCGATCGCATTTAATAAGAGGACCTCCAAAAGTGTTCCGTTGGATCGGAATGAGCTCGATTTGGTTGTAACCTAAGTATACCTTGGCCCTAGGGCTATTTCCGTCAGTTTTGGGCTTATATAAAGGCCTTAAACCCTCTCTCATATATCCCATATGAATTTCTAACCCTAGCTAAGATAAGAGAAGAGAAAGAGAGAGAAAGTGAGAGAGAAGTTGGTATTTCATCTTGGGATTCTTCTCAGTTTCTCTACGCACCTAATCCACCTATCTGAATCATTATTCTGGTGATTCTAATTTCATTTTTGGGTAAGTCAATCAAACCCTAACCTGTTTTGGAGCTTGGAATAGTTTAAGTGTTGTTCTAGCTAACCTAATTTATGCCTTAGGTTGCCTATCCGCCGTTGACGAAGACTTATCGTCTAAATCATATTCGTATCACGTTTTTCAGCTTAAGGTGCGGACTATATACGTTTAGGTTATGGTTTTCAAGACTTTCAATGTTAGATAATGATTTATTCTTGATGTGGACGCTATTACACATGCAAAATGCGCTATCCGTTTTGTTTTACGTATATGTATAACCTATATTGTAAATAAGATATTTCATGTGTATGTTGAAATGTTTGTATGCATATGAAATCTGATGTTGCGATTGCCATGATTTATCGTCATTAGTACATGATTATTATATATGCGACAACTCATTGGCGAAAGGATTTGCCCTAATATGCCATATGGTCGACATACGTGATGTATGTTGAATAGTGTAGTCTAAGTGTTTATAAAAATGCCTGAATGAGTTAGTATTCACTAAAGTGTGATTTATAAGGTTGTTGAGATATAAATCTCCATTACCTTACCTATGTTTATGATTTCCTCCATGAATTGTTTAGCCTATTCTATTCATGTTAACTGTGAGTATGATTTCCTCCATGTACTATATTTATGTTTAAGTTATACTTCATAACATGTTCATTTAAATATAGAATATGAATCAAATGTCTATTATTGAGCTTGTACGTGATTGGGACTATATTACAGTCCAGGTAGTCGGTAACAGCCCTTAAACTGGTGGTTGAGGTTGTTTTCACCACGCAGGATGTGTTCGACAAATGCGAGTCATACTTGAGATGTTCGACAGTGGTTAGGCCACACGGAGTGCTTATGCATTCCATGTCGATCAACTCAACGTGCGCTTGTCCTAGTTGAGCTCGTCAAATAACCCGATTGACCGATGTATGTTTACCATATTTGGCCGCTACTGTTTGAATCTAAGGTACCGAATTCACCAATGAAATCTCGTTAACCTTGGTACCGCGATCCCCTAAGACTCATGAGCCGGACATGGTGGTATGGGACACCGTGGTCGAGCTGTCGGCCTACGCTGGGGCGATGAGCCTCCCCGTAGTGACCAGTGAGCAACCTAGACTCGTGAACCGATTATGGTGGTATGGAACACTATATTCGTGCTGTCGGCCTACATTGATTGGTGAGGAGCCCTTTGTAGTGACCTCGAGTATATCATGAAACTGCATCAAGGCGACGAGCCTTCTTGTAGTATATAGGATATCACTAGACCTGTATTGATTGGTGACGAGCCCTTTACAGCGATCTAGAACTATAATATTGCATGAGATTGTCTAGGACTGATGACCCTAGAATGGATCATTGTTTGGGTATTGATATAAGAGAGGTATCTTAGCTTCTCAATCTTGCTGTATGAAAAGGACTAATAAGAACTTGGTAATCATATTCATAATATCGCACTGCATGTGTCGTTGGCGTTGGTGTAGAGCACAGTGGTAGTGATTCATGCAGCGATCGTTAGATGATGTCGCAAGAGGGAGTTTGTGGTGAGGGCATGCATGATTACCTCATATCATTCTTACATTAACAAGAGTATCTAGGACATGTTTGGTTGTACTGCTTTATCATTACTGCTTGATTGAATTGATAACATGTTAACCTTTGCTGTATAGTTCCACTAAGTTGATCACTCACTCCCACGTTCTGGGACAATGCTTAAACACCAACCAGACTCTGACTTAGCTGCAGGTGATGGTGATGCCTGCGAGGTGGAGCCGGAGTTCGATGAGGACGAGGAGGCATTCTCGTTCATGTAGTTCTCAGGCGGATTCATGTGAGCCATGTCCAGATTGACGGGGATTCAGGGCTATGATTGTAGTGATTTATCACATTTTGTTATATGTATTTTGAGACACGTCTTGTAATTATAACCTGGCAGAGCATACATAACTTGGAACTTATGTTGGTATATATATGTATTTTAGTCTTTCACTTGCGTTTTCAGATTGTCCCTGAATTATGTTTGCTGTTTTGGCTTAATCTACTTCATGTTTTATGCACTAATACAGACAACATACATCCATTTTTAAATATGTTGCATAAGTGATGTTTTGGAACTCGGGAGCTGAGTTATGCTCGACCCCCGGATTTCAGGTCGTTACATATTGTGGGCCAAATTTGTGGTCCATTTAATCTCTTTACTTGCCTCATGTTTAGAAAGTACAGGAGATCATGGTGTGAGAAGAATACTAGAAAATAGTAATAAAAGAAATCGTATAAAAAATGTTCAAGGCTATTTTCGTTTCAAAAATTTGAAAAAAAGAAGTCGTTTAAAAAATGTTCAAGGTCATTTTCATCTCGAAATTTTGAAAAAATAGAAATCATATAAAAAATGTTCAAAGCCATTTTCGTCTCAATTTTTTTTAAAAAAAATCGTATAAAAAATGTTCAGGGCCATTTTCGTCTCAAAAATTTGAAAAAAAGAAATCGTATAAAAAATGTTCATGGTCATTTTCGTCTCAAAAATTTGAAAAGGTGTTCCATTTGTACGGAAGAAAAAACCGAATACTTAGAGCCTTTACTTGGTAGTAGACGAATGAACACAAAAAAGACAAAATCTAGTAATGGATTCTGTTAAGGAAGAAAAAGGCTCAATTAATAAACATCTAAGATAGTATAATCATATAAAATTTAGTTAAAGGTCAATCAATGGTTGATTCCACAAGATTAAATTTCTCACATCAGCTTGATCCAAAACTTCTGTGAATGTCATTTTTAATGGTGGACATTCAATCTCCACTTTATAGTCCACTTAAGCCTTCTACCCGTCCCATTTTTAGTCAATATCTTAAAATGATCTGAGAAAAGCATTGAACGATAAGAAGAAAGTCAATCCATGACTTGGGTGGGCCAAGAGCTTAAAAATAAAGTCAATCCATGACTTGGGTGGGCCACACCACACAATATAGTGGAGAGGGGTTTCCTTAAAAAATTCATAATCATATATTGGGTCTGCCGAAATGTGATTCACATATCCAACCCACTCATTATGTGTGTCCCACTTGGATGAGGGGTTAGACCAATTTTCAGCCGCATCTAAAACTCATGTGGGCCCCACCTAGTGCTTTTATATTTTTTAGGATGTCTTTATATAGTTTTAGATGGTGTGACCCACTTGAGTTTCGTATATAGATGATTTTTGATATATCTCATAACCTAAAGGGGACACATCAAATCCACGGTTTTGATGTTCGACACACATCATGATGGGGCCCACATAACTTACTAACATCAATTCTTAGGTTCTCACGAGGTCACTAAGTTGGGTCGTAATTTGACCAGAATATTTGGCCCATTTTACATGTCTGGTCCGTTCACTCTATTTTACTGATCAATACCTTCAATTTGACTAGTTACTCGCCTCAATCAGTTTACATATGAGAAAGATATTAGGCATACAAGATTGATCACACAATTTCAGTGAAATTTGATTTAAACATCTAAAGTTATTTATTCTTTAATCTGAATTGATTAGATTGTCCAAAAATGATTAAAGGTTCAACTAGTGGATGTGCCTAATAATTTAGTAATTTTATTTTTCACAGATAAATTTCAATTTCCATTTAAAAATAACATTTTTTTTTTCAAAACGTATATATTTTTACTCTTTTAACAAAATATCATTTTTATTATAAAATATTTCACTTTTGTTATCTAAATTTTCAATTTTTCTTATCAAAATACAAAATCTAATTTTCTTTTTTAAACAATATATATTTTTTACAATTTGTCAATTTTTTTCACAAATTTGTTTAATTTCTTAAAATTTCTTTTTCAAAATATCATTTTTTTTAAAATTTCACTTTTGTTATATAACTTTTAAAATTTTCTTGTTAAAATAAAAAATCTAGTTTTCTTTTTTAAAATATATTTTTTTACAATTTGTCGATCTTTTCACAATTTTGTTTAATTTTTTTAATTTTCTTTTTCAAAATATCATTTTTTTTATCGAAATCTTGTTATATAACTTTTTAATATTTTTTTGTCAAAAAACAAAATCTAGTTTTCTTTTTTAAAAAAAATATATATTTTTTTTTACAATTCGTCAATTTTATTTAATTTTTTATATTTTCTTTTTCAAAAATAATTTTTTTATCAAATTTTTTTTTTTTTCAAAGTTATCAACATTATTCAAAGTTCTTAATTTTTTTTTTCAAAATCTAGAATTTGTTAAAATCATATTTTTTTTTTAAATCTAAATTTTTCTTAAACATTTGTTAATTATTTTTTCTAAGCTTTTTAACTATTTTTTTTCGAATGTCAAATTTTAGCGTTAACCGTCTCTAATAGAGATGGTTGTTGACAGTCTCTAATAGAGACGGTCTTTGACAGTGTAGAATAGTCTTTAACAGGGCAATAAGACGGCTAAGGCCCGTTTCTAATAGAGATGGTCGTTGATGGTCTCTAATAGAGACGGTCATTGACAGTATCCAATAGAGACGGTCTTTGACAGTTTCAGATTACAACTAAAAGACGGCCAAGGACCGTCTTTAATGCAGACGGCCAATGACCATCTCGGATGACCACATATAAGACTGTCGATGACCGTCTCAGATGGCCGCATATAGACGGTCAACAACTGTCTTAAATGATTTGTGGACGTTCAAATTTTTTAAACAATATTAGGGACGGTTAGGGGCCGTCTAAAATTTTAGAGACGGTTTACGGCCATCTTTAAAGCGTCTTTAAACCAAGCAATTTTAGAGACGGTTTAAAACCATCTCAAAATCCATCCTTTTTTTTCCATTTTTCATATAGTGATGATATTATTTATGGAGTTACCTGTACTAACATGACTGTTGAGTTTGCGGATTTAATGAAATCTAAGTTCGAAATGAGCGTGGTTGGGGAATTGAATTATTTCCTAAGGTTGTAAGTAAAACAACAACCTGATGGTATTTTCATTTCTCAGACCAAATATACTCTGAACTTAATTAAAAAGTTCGAATTTGAGAATGGTAAAAATTTTGATACTCCTATGAGTACAACATTAAGACTCTACAGGTAAATGTGTGAATCCTAAATTATATTACAGTATGATTGACAGTTTACTTTATTTAACTGCATATAGACCTGATATTGCTTTTAGTGTTGGTATTTGCGCTAGATATCAATCCAACCTTAAAGAATCACATCTAATTGTTGTTAAGCGGATTATTCGATATGTCGCAAGTACTGTAAATTTGGGTCTCTGGTATCCATATGATACTAGTGTTCAGTTGGCTGGGTACACTAATGCTGATTGGGCTGGTAATATCGATAATAGAAAATCAACCAATGGTGGTTGTTTCTATATTGGAAATTGTTTTGTTTCTTGGTTTAGCAAGAAGCAAAGTTCCATATCGCTTTCAACTGCTGAGGCTGAATACATTACAACTGGAAATACATGTACTCAGCTTGTATGGATGAATAGAATGTTACATAATTATGGAATTGCATAGGATTCAATGGTTTTATATTGTGATAATTCCAATGCGATAAATATATCTAAAAATCCAATCTAGCATTCACGAACCAAGCACATTGACATTAGATATCACTACATTCGTGAATTAGTGGAAGAAAAAATAATTTCATTGGAATACATTCCAACCGAGACTCAACTTACTGACGTTTTCAGTAAACTGCTAGAAAAAAGCAGGTTTAATAAATTAAAATTTGATCTTGGTATGTGTAATTTAAATTAATTATTCATGCATTTCTTATTATAGCATATTTTTTAATTTATTTGTTTAAATTTTAAAATTATGTGAAAAATGCATGTTTTTGTGTTTGCACGACCAGTCAAGGACGTACTCGACCAGTAGTGGCATGACCGGTCAAGGACGATTAGTCGTGGCACGACCGGTCGAGGACATCCCACGACCAATCGTGTAGCGCGCTGGACCTTTTTAATTTGGAGAAAACCTTTTCTGCTTCATTTCCTCTTTCTTTTCCAACGGGCTGTGGCACAACTAGTTGTACCCATCTCCTTAATTCTTCAAGGTGAGTGCATTATTTCAGTTTTCCTTATATATTCAACCTCTAATCTCTTCATTTTCCTCCTTGGAGTGCTTGATTTTAAGTTTTCTTGAAGTTTTTGGAGTTTTCTTCTCCAAAATCTGATTTTGAAGAAACCCACTCTACATCTTCTACAACCTCTTGATTCCTTCATTTCTTAGTTGTAAATGGATGCTAGAGGTAAAAAGAAAACTTCTCATAGTGCTTCCTTATCTTAATTTTCTCCTTTAACAAGGTGTCATCTTCGGTCACCCAAAGATGATCCCTTATATGTTCGGGATATAAGAATGCGCAATGTTATTGTTGAGCAACTTGTGTGTATTGAACACATTGCTCCTTTTGGTCTCCTTCCACTTATTCAAGCTGTAGGATGGGATAACATCTTACATTGGGGTGGGCCGGCATACTGGTCTATTGCTCAATCCATGTTTGCATGCATTTTTGATTTTTTAACTGAGAATTTAACATTTAAAATTGCTACTAGAGAAGGTCCATTTAAGATTGATCGTCATCTGATTTCAGCTTTAATGGACATACATATTAATGACGAGGGTATTTCTATTCATGCTCTAGTTGAGAAACCCTCAAAATCAGAAAAACGCATGCTCACTAGAGCATTATGCCATATGAATGCGCAATGGAGTCAAAAGGGAAATGTGCTTACTTCCAAGTACCTGTTACCCAGATAAAGGGTTTTGCATTAAATTTTTATTTCCAATCTGTATCCTTGTTCTGGTTGAAAAACAGAACTGACTTCCTTTATGGTCCGTATTTTGCATTCCATCATCACTAATGCAAATGTCTGTCTGCCTTCTTTAATATATCATTCCATTATTCAGTTTCGTCTCCATCCAGGACACGATAATATTTCATTTTCCTATCTTATGACTGTGTTAACTACTCATACGGTAGTTGTTATGCTTGTTGGAGAGGCTTCTATCCATCATTTTATTTTCAACAACTCTAATATAAACAAGATGAAATTAGAATTGGCTCCTGGCTAAGTAGATGTTGGTGGTGGTGGAGCTAAAGGAATGAATGAAGACGAAGTTAGTGATTGTCACGCCCCAAACTTGAAAACTGGGCTCACAAAGTTTCCGATCGCTAAATCCAGTGCCGACAACCTCCGTAGTACCCCATTCTCAGCTCCCAGCGCCCATTCACTAGGTTTCAATCCTGGGATGTTACGAGGAAGATTTTCAACATCAGTTTAATTCGTAATAAGCATAACCAAAGGCATAACCTACAAACAACAACTAAAAACTCCATTACATTTCCACTATTATCAAAAACTTTATAAGTACAATGAGCATAAAGGGAAACACAATGATGATAGACAAAAGCTCCAAGATGATCTGCCACATGCTCTAGCCTCAACGCTATTGTGATCCAACACCACCTACACGCAACGATCGTGCATAAGCTTTATGAAAAGCTTAGAGGGTGGTGAAAGTGTGTGCGTAAGGTAGTAATACAGTTATGCAGTATCAGAGTAATGCAGAACATGATGAATCCATGAATACTATTAGTCGTACCAAGGCTATGCGATGCAAGGCATGAATGATGTCGGCCATACCAAGGCCATACGATGCGAGATGCAACTCAAGTATACAAATCCTCATCTGAGTCCATATGTTAATACAGTTCAAATCTGGGATATCACCGAAGTCTAGTACACTCCAAGCCAGATTGCCACCCCATCGGGTGCAATAAGGTGAGTGGAAAAGACCTCACTATCCACCTACCAATATCAGACTCGGCTCGTTGATAGCGGACCCATTCCTCGGGCTGGTCAAACTCAGCCTAGCTTTGCCCCTTTCTCTTGGGCGGGTAAGGCTGCACTCCCTTCCAACTGACCACGACACAGTGGAAAGTGCGGCCTCCTGGTAATCGGCACTCGGCGCTCATGCACCCACTTGGTCTAGACGTTGAAGCAACCTCTTAATATCATAAGGGCCTGTTTGGACAGTAGGATTAGAAGAGATTAGGTGGGATGAGATTCAAAAAACATAATTATTACCCATGGCAGGGATTGTCCCCTGTTACCATGGGATAAGATTAATGCCCTGTTTTATTAATAATACGGTGGTACATTGAATGGATATACCCACCATCTTTTAAAAAGTACTGAGAATAACACACGTGTTATATCTAAACCGTTCATTTGTTTTGTAACCTCATTTTATGGCATGGGCCTAAAAATGAGGTAGATCCAAAACTTATGTGCTCCCAAAGAAGTTTTCAACGGTAAGTATTCAATCTCTATTGCTTTCTATGGTGAGGGTCCACTTAAGCTTTAGATTTACTTGATTTTATGGCCCATGCTCTAAAATAATCTCAAAAAATGGGTGGACGGTGTGGATATAGCCCACACATCATGGTGGGACCTACATAACTTGTTAACATTGAGTGAAATTGGCATGGGCCTCTCCAATGGGCTTCATATATATCAATTGGGCTACATCAATGGTTGCACTAATGGGCCTAATACATATCACAACAAGCCTTGCCCATAGGCCACGAGTATATCATAATGGGCTTTGCCATGGGCCTCAATATCCATCAAGTGGACCGCATTAATGTGTCTCATATACACAACAGGTGGGTCCTTCACATAGGTCTTAAATACATAACATGTGGGCCCCATGCATGGGTCTCATATGCATCAAATGGGCCACACCAACAGGCCTAATACATTTCACAATGGGCCGCACAATATGGGCCTAATACACATCAAGTGGGTTGGATCAATGGGCCGCACTAATGGGCCTAATAGATGGGCTACAAATATATCAAGGTGGGCCTCACAGATGCGAGCTTAGATTATATCTAAAATCATTTCAATAGTTGCAGGTGCAACATGTGTATCACTGTACACAATCATTTCATGGGGTACACGGCTCACCGGTAATGATCAGTACTATCCAAACATTGTCCAAGTAAATCAGCACCATCCAAACATTGTAAATCAGCACCGTCCAACACAATTTGGACGGTGTGGATGAAATAAATAGATAAATTAAGGTGGACTACGCTGGACGGCCTGGATGTAACATGTATACAAGTGGGGTGGTCCCCACCCCCCACACGTGCAGTATGTGTGGGGTGGGCCTACAACTGCCAAACAGATGGACAGTAAGGATAATAAATACATCAGCAGAGGGTCCCACTATCCAAATAGTGGACGGTGCCAGATAAAACTCATACATCAAGGTGGTGTCCACCATCAGATGGATGGACAGATGAAACACGTACATCAAAGGTTGGGTCCACGACCGTGTCCAGGGATGGATGATGTGGATATAATAAATACATTGAGGTCGTCACCACCATCCAGACCACTGGATGGTGTAGATACACAACACATACATTGATTGTGGGGTCCACAACACCGTCCAAAGGTAGTCTAGCACCGTCCAGACATTCTAGACGGTGTGGACCAAAATATACATCATGGTTGGTTTCCACAGCGCCATCCAACCTGTCCAGCATCGTCCAAACATTGGACGGTGTGGATCAAAACACATACGCCAATGCAAGGCCCCACAACACCGTGTACAGTGCAGATAAATCACATAATTTAGGGTGGGTCCACGTCCACACAGCTGGACAGCTTGGATAAGTAGATGGACGATGTGGAGAACACATACATCATGGCATGCCCCACGTCCTCAGATGGACGGTGCGGACGTAATACATATACATCACGGTGGATCCCACCGTCCTTACACTGGACTGTGGATACCACACATGTGGTGTGGGTGGGAGCTCACCGTCCAGATGCTGGACGGTGAGAATGAGAGACATACATCACAGGTGGGTCCCTGTGAGAGACATACATCACAGGTGGGCAGTTGAGATATAACATATATCTCATGATCAAATCAGCAAAACTTGCTGACGTCATAACTACATGGGGCTGGCCCACCGTCCATCAGACGGGCAGTCCAGATAGTAAACAGATGGACTGTGCAGGTGAGATCCAAACTTTGGGTGGGTCCCACGTGGATGGAACACCACATCTATATATATATATATATATATATATATATATATATATATATATATATATATCATTATGATATTATTATATATATAAAAACATCAAACGTATAGATGGTTGGACGTTTGGATGGTCTAACGATGGAATGGAGCCCACAGAACTTGTTGACAGTCCAACAGTTGTATGCTGCTGGACGTCCAACTGATGGATGGCATGGATTCATACATCATCAAGGTGGGCCCCCACGTGCTGCACTCAGCATGGTCGGCGTGGATATAAACCACATGCATCATGGTGGTAGGGTCCACCTAACTTGTTGGGGTGCAGGGCAGCAACTGCTACCTGCTACATGGGACCACACTGTCCAAATGGACGGTGTTGAATAAAATACATGCATCAAGGGGGGCTACGCTCATACAACAAGTACATCAAGGTGGGACCCGTACAGATGGGCAGCTGGGATACAACATATACATCACGAGGGGCCCACAGGGCCAGCTGATGTCATCAGTTATATAGCTGGTGTGTAACCAGGCCACTGTCTAGATGGACGGTCTGGATGATACACTAGACATGGTGGGGCCATTAGAGTTTGGTGATGTCAATGCACCAACTCTAAAGCTGGTGTGGTAGACCAGTCGATCTGCTCCCAGCAGTAGGTGGGTCCCATGGTTTCAACAGTGGGCGTCACTCTCTACAATGTTTTATGTGTTGTGGCCCACCTGATCATTTGATCTACATCATTTTATGTTCCTAGCCTCAAGATAAGCTGGCCAAATGGATGTACGGTTTGGATGTAACACATACATCAAGTAGGGGTATAACACATGCCTTGGGATCAGACCCCAGAACTAGCTAACGTCAGTACAGTAGCAACCCCATGCTGTCGAGCTACTAGTCCAGCGTCCAGGTGGTATTTCCACCATTCCAACAATGAACAGTGTGGATATCACATGCGTACAGTGGGCCACACCATCAGATGGATGGAGTAGATCTAACACATATATTGGTGGGGCCCACATCATCAAAAAGGAGAGAGAAAGAGAGAAAGAGAGAGAAACATGAAGGGGAGAGACCCCGCCATAATGGCCCTCCCTAAATATAAGGCATACATCAAAATGGGCTCCACCACATGTGGCCCCACAAATCACAAAATCGATGGTAAATCACCCACCTTAGATCTTCTTAGACTTCTTCCTCCATCAATGCATGCTAGAGATCCAATGGATGGACTTCAACGGTTGAGATCAACTTAGGATGGTGGAGATGGAAGGTAGGAAGGTGGGGCACACAAGCTCTATCCATGGAGCTTGCTTGGACATTAGCGTCTCATGAGGTTTGCTTGGAAATGAGAGAGAGAGAGGAGTGGTGAGGTGGGGTGATGGGATGAGATGGCATGGTGTTTGTTGACTTGAGGTAAGAAATGAATGAGATGGGTATAGGTTATGTAAGAGAGAGTTGACTTGGGGAATAGGAGAGGGATGGGCTTGGTAAGGTTGTGTACTTGACATTTATTAATGGATTAATGTGACCTATCGTAGAGATTCTCTCAAAATCCGCAACACGCGACGTTTCATTGGAAAATACGCGGGCCTACATCTCCTGGCCCGGGTATTGGATCGATGCCCGAGTCACGGCTTTGGAACCATGGCGATGGTGCAATCACTAGGGTACAAGTTTCGAGTCAAGCCGACTTCGATATATGGGACACGACTTATGATCACTCACAAACACTAATAACAGGTCGCGGGTAGCCGGAATTCTACCGAGAGGACCACGGAAGCCTACGGAATGGTATGGGCTAGGATATGGGTCATATAATAGTGGCAACTCTAAACTGACACCACATGCACCCCATCCTACAAACAAGTAAAAACATCTGCAACATCTGGAAGATTCGCTAGATGAGCGTGGGCGCTGATTTCCAGCGTTCACAGTTTACAAATTAGTAGATATGGAGAAAGTGATCAAAGATGAGGAACAAGCATGTGAGTTGTTGAATTCTCTTTCGACATCGTATGAATCATTCAAGGACATAATGTGCACCACAAGTAAAACTCTGAGTGTCGATACCATTATCTTAGCCCTTCAAGGGAAGCCCATGAGAAAGCTAAACAGTGATATGGGGACATCTTCTGAGGCACTAATTACGAGGGGCAGGAATATTGATCGAGGTACAGGATCCTCAAGACCTAGATTCAAATCCAAGGGTAAAGGTAAAGGAAAACTAAAGTGCTGGAACTGTGGGATGACTGGACACATGAAAAAGGATTGTACCAATCCTAAAGCGAAGAAAGAAAACTCGAAGGCTTCTTCTAAGGAGGCCAATATTGTCACATCTGATGAAGAGACAAGTGGTGGTGATGTTCTATCAGTGTCTATGGTTGGACACTTACATGACAATCTTAAAGATAAGTGGATCCTTGACACAGGAACATTATATCATATGACTCCTCATCGGAGTTGGTTCGCTAGTTACAAGGAATGTGATGGTGGACAGATTTTTATGAGCAATGACAATTCTTGTAATGTTATGGTTATTGGTACTATGAGCATCAAGATGTTTGATGGGATGGAGTGTACCCTGACTGATGTCAGGCATGTTTCTGATATGAAGAAAAGTCTGATTTCTCTTGGTGCACTCGAGGCTATAGGGGCAAGTTCACTAGTATTGACGGTGTCCTTAAAGTTTCAAAAGGAACACTCGTGGTTATAAAAGCACAAAGGTGCGGAAACCTTTATAAGTTAATCGGGAGCACTTTAGCAGGTAGAGCGGCAACAGCTATTGTAGATTCCACGTCTCTACATATGTGACATGCTCATCTAGGCCACATGAGCGAGTGAGACATGAAGGTACTATCTAATCGTTGTTTGATTCCAACTTTTAAAATTTCTGATTTAGATATATGCAAACATTATATATATGATAAATAATCTAGATTATCTTTTAAATCTAAAAAACATGTATGTAAGAAAGTGCTTGATTATATGTACTCTGATATATGGGGGCCATTGCCAGAGGTTTCCATTGGGGGTCATCATGGTTTGTTTCATTCATTGATGACTACTCTAGGAAAGTTTGGGTTTACTTCATAAAACGTAAATCCGAAGTTTTCATCATATTTAAACAATGGAAGACAATGGTGAAAAAATAGTCAAGGTCAAAAATAAAAGTTTTAAGGACCCATAATGGTGAAGAATTCACTTCTACTGAGAATTCACTTCTATTGAGTTTAATAAATATTACAAGGATGAAGGGATCATTAGGCACAACACGGTGTGTCACACACCCGAACAAAACGATGTAGCTGAACGAATGAATCCGACTCTCCTGGAGAGGGCCTAATGTATGTTAAGTAATGCTAAGTTGGGCAAAGAAATATGGACAGAGGCCGTCAACATAACCTACTATTTGGTGAACCGGTTTCCTTCTACGGAAATTGAATGTAAGATCCCAGAGGAAGTATGGAGTGGTCATAAGATTGACTACTCTGATTTGTGCATATTTGGTTGTGAATCTTACTCTCATGTACCGTCAATTGAGAGAGATAAGCTAGACCGTAGAGCCAAAAAATATATTTTTGTTAGCTATGGTGTTAGTATGAAAGGTTATAGGTTATTCGATAAGGTCATCACTAGCCGTAACATCAGATTCGATGAAAGCTCCTTATTCCGAAAGAATGATCAAGAGGAGCAAGAGGAATAAAAAAGGTTGATCGTAGACATCTGGATTGACACAGATGATACTCAGGCAGAGATAAATACGCAAACAGATGTACAAGATCAGGTGGAGAAACCACCTGTGAGAAGAAAGACACTACATGATTGCAGGTTACCGACAAGATACATGGACGACTCTAATATTGCATATGCTCTCGTTACAAATGAGGGGGACCCGTCTACTATTCAGGAGTCTCTCAGTGATCCTGATGTGGAAAAGTGGAAGGCAGCTATGGATAATGAGATGGACTCGTTACACAAAAATCATATATGGGAGTTAATGGAGCTTCCAATGGGTCGGAAAGTGATTAGATGCAAGTGGATATTCAAAAGAAAACATGATAGATATAAAGTTAGATTGGTAGTGAAGGGTTATGCTTAGAGAGAAAGAATCGACTTCACAGAGATATTCGCATCAGTGGTTAAGCAGGTGTCTATCAGACTCATGTTGGCGTTGGTTGCCCAATACAATCTCGAGCTAGAACAGATGGATGTCAAGACTGCATTCCTGCATAGGGAGTTGGAAGAGCAGACATACATAAAGCAATTAGAGGGTTACGAAATTAAAGTGGAAGAGAAAAAAGTTTACAAGTTAATGAGGTCGTTGTACGGCCTGAAACAATTACCTAGGCAGTGGTATAAAAAATTTAATTCTTTCATGTTGAGTCAGAAATTTACTCGGAGTGAATACGATCACTGTGTCTATTACAAGACATTAAATGATGATAAATTCATCATCCTAGTATTGTATGTTGATGATATGTTGATTGCCTGTAATGATATGTCTAAAATCAACGTATTGAAGACTCAATTATCAGGAACATTCAAGATGAAAGATCTGGGGGCTGCAAAGAGAGTTTTCGGTATAGATATTCATAAAGATAGGAAGAGGAGCATGCTTTAGTTATCACAGGCAGAATACCTTGAAAAAGTGTTAATTAAGTATGAGATGGACCAGGAAAATCTAGTAAGTGTTTCCCACGAGGCTCACTTCAAGCTTTCCTCAGAATAATGTCCTAAATCAAATGAGAAAAAGCAGGTTATGTCTCATGTGCCTTATTCGAATGCGGTTGACAATTTAATGTATGTCATGGTCTGTATGAGGTCAAATATTTCACAGGCAGTTGGTGTTGTGAGTAGATACATGTTAAACCTAGTGAAATGACTACTTCGATACATTCAAAGTACGAAAGACTATGCCTTAACTTTTGATAAGACGGGAGCAAAGTTGGTAGGGTACACAAGCAGTGTGGATTCCACAGTCTAATTCAGGATACTCATTTGTACTAGCTTGTGGAGCAATTAATTGGTTGTTGAAACTTCAGTCTATGGTGGCTCTTTCTGGCAGTGACGGAAGTGTTTAAAGAAGGTTTTTAGCTCAAAGGCATGATAAATCAGTTGAGACTTCAGCAGGAGGTCATGCCAATTAACTGTGATAGTGAGAGCGCTATCAATTTAGCTAAAAATTATGTTTATCACTCACGTACTAAACACATTGATTTTCGTTACCATTTTATCCGACAGGTGCTTGAGGAAGGAGGCGTAACATTGGAGAAGATTCACACCAGCATGAATTCAGCAGACATGGTCACCAAGGTCGTTCCTACGGAAAAGTTCAAGTTCTGTGCAACTTCTCTGAGTTTAGTGATGGTGTAAAAAGAGGATGGAGTGTGCACAAGAAGCGAGGATAAAGTTATGATGCGAGGTAAAGATAAGAGATAAGGACAAGAAGCTACACGTTTGAAGATTGAAGACATGGTGGAGATTGTTGATAAAGATGTCTTAAATCTGTCAGCATAATTCGATGACATCGAATCTGGTCAATGGCATCGAATATTTTTTAGTTTTTCGCCCTTGTTCGCTGGACATCTTTTGTCAATTTTCAATAACATCGAAGTTAGTTTGATGTCATCGAAGGTTTACGCGGATTTGTTTACAGAAATGCAGATTCTACAATTTTTATTTCTTATTTTATGTTGACTTCTTTCTAAACCTATCGAAGGGGTGTATGCGGGACTAGGAAGAATTCTAAAGGAATTCTAAGGCATTCCAAGGTTTCAAAAAGAGTTCTCGAGTTTCAAGGGGTGGAGAAAATGTGAGGTTTGAGGATTGCTCAAGCCGAGTAAGTCCTCTATCTTTGTAATATGTACTTTCATACTGGAATTTTTGTTGCTCCGTACTGTGGTTTTTTCTCGAAAGAGTTTTTCCACATTAAATCTTTATATTCTCTTGTGTTTGCTTGATGTTCTTGGATTGCTATGATAGATCCATCTCCATGTGATTCCACAACTCAATCCCCAACATTTATATATCACCATCATGCCTCTAATACAAATCATAGAGGATGTAAAGATGGGAACAAAGCATCTAATATAGAGTGGTAATGGAGAAGTAACGAGACCATGATAAATCCTATGCATCAAGAGGATAAATCCTATGCATCAAGAGGGACACCACAACTCTCCTTATTCTCTAGATGATAAATCATATAAACTAGTCAATAGAAGCGACAAGACAATTCCTCATGACCTGTGGCACATGTTCTTTTAAGAGTCCATGATGATCGAGATGTGATGTCATTAGGTGGCATGCATGGCACTACAAAAACTATCTGTATTAGGGGTTTTTATCACAAGCGGCCGTAACAAACCGCCATTGTGGATGGAAATCTAAGGGCATTTTTGTGTGGCCGCTCGAATAAAATGAAGCCAACGCCGCCCATTTTAAAATGAAAAAAAAAAAAACCTAAAATAATTTTTTTTTTGCCCCAAATCGTGCCTCTTCTCTCCCAAAAACCCTTACCTCCTCTTCTCTCCCGCTTCTTCTCTCCCAAAACCCTTCTCCCCTCTTCTCTCCTTCCTTCAATAACTGATCGAAACTCTCTCTCTCTCTCTCTCTCTCTCTCTCTCTCTCTCTCTCTCCTGTGAAGCACTGCGGGATACGATTTCTGCCCACTGCAACCTAGATCCGGTGATACAACTGCCATCGACATCAATCTGGCAATACAAAGCCGCACTGTCAATCATCTTCTCCAACAAAGGTACACAACACCCATCAGTACTAAACCCAACAATGGTTTGATGGCAGATATGGTGGAGTTATTGTTCATTTGTTCATGTTTTATTGATTTCAAGGGTTTAGATGACTGATTTGGAGGATTTGATGTTCATTTGTTCATGTTTTCTTGATTTTCAGGGTTTTAATGGCCGATTTGCAGGTTTTGGTGTTTACTTCTTTAACTTTTTTAGATTTTTTATTTTTTTTGGACCGATTTGGAGGTTTTGATGTTCTTCTTCTTCTTCTTCTTCTTCTTCTGGGGTTAATGGTCATGATACCCTGTGGTGGTGGGGCCGCTTTTGTATTCGTGAATTGTTGTCTAGTTTTCTTGCATTTGGCTATGTTGGACGCACATGAATGTATAAATGCTTTTGGCTTTTTAAAAAATCTCTTGTTGGGGAGAGACTTCAGTAAGTTCGGTTCATCTGGAAATGGCTCTTTTTAGTTTATTTGGGAATATGATACTTTTCATTTCACAGGAATTCTATTTTGCAGCATTGTCTTTTTCTTATGATGCATTTCACAGGTTCTTTCAATCTCCTTTTTTATTCCTGCATTATTCATTGGCTCTGATTATGTTTCTCAGGTTCTCTTGAGCCTCTTGGATTACTTATTTTAAGCAGCATTGTTGGGATAACTCAGGGATGGCCTACTGCACGAATGGCATTGAATATGTTAAGGGCCGATATGCATTACTTTTACTACTTGCTGGCCTTTTCAATGGTTAGCAATTGTTTTACGTAGCCACTAGCCCTGTGCTGATATAGCTGTAGCTTAAAAATCTTATCCTATGCAATGTGTCTAGAGATGGGCATTGGATTTTTTCAAGAACTCACAACAACAAAATTTGCATTGTTGGGAGACTTAAAAAAGATGTTTTATTTGTAGCTCATCAGATGATCTTGATATGTGATTAAGTAGAGATGTTTTGATTATGAGGAATCTCTCTATTCAACTGTTAGTGATACCTTGGAGAAGTATACTTTATTTGCTTCTTGTTTTACTTGCTGGTTTGTCATAATGAATAAAGTAGATACCATTTAATTAGTTGGGCTTCTTTTGTTTTCTGTTTGGATGAGTTTGTAAACTCCAAAGGAAATAGTTTTTATGTTTATGCAATTAAGAAATAGACAACTATTGGGACACTAGGACAAGGAAGTAATGCTACATATGATGTGTTTGATTGATTGCCTGTATGAATTTAGTAGGTTTAGTTGACTAATTTTTGCTTATCTATTTATGTGTGGCTTTCTTTATATTTGACATTTTTTTAGTTATTAATTTTTTTTTTTTTTTTTTTTTTTTTTTTTTTTGGGGGGGGGGGGGGGTTGTTGTGACTTTTGATGGATTCTCTTTCGTGTGAGCATCTTAGAGTTGGAGAGTCTAGTCATGTTAGGTTCTTGTTTTTTTGAAGATTCTGGTAATGGGTTTTAGGTGATTTTGTGTATGTTGCAGGTTGTTGATGTTGTAAGATGCTTATTGTCAAGACCAGGTAGAAATGGTAATCGAGAAGATCCTTTATCAGGTCTACATGGTGGGAGGGGTATGCTTGTAATTTGGTTTTGCTTCTCTCCCTTTTTTTCTTCATGCATTTTTTCCACTTTATTTCTGGGGATTTTGTGGTGTGCCTAGGCCAATATTTTGATTTGAATGCATCTCTTCAGCTGGGTGTTGTTGCTTGCTAGTGTGACTACGTGATTATTAGAATGAGGGCATTTGAGAAAATTTCAAAACTATGAGCTTGATCCACTTGTTGCTTCAGTGGCATAGTGTACTTGTTATAGTGTGTTTGATGCATATTTTGTAAGAGGAAACTAATTGGAGTGCAGCACACCTGTTTCCTTTTTTGGTGCATTGTGATCAAATTGGACGTGGCAAGGTTTGGATCATTCAGCAGCTTGAGGTACATACACATTGATTTGTTGTTGTTAGTCTATATCTTTTTACAGGATACTGCTATTGGCGTCAACAATTGTCGGCTGGAATTAAGGTCCGTGTTTATTCCTTTAATAGTTGTTCCAGACCTGAGGTGTATGGACTCTTGCACTGTGGTTATTCATTCTAAAGATTGGAGCCTAAAATAGTTAGATTTTTGGGATGCCCCATCCATTATGATGTGTAACTGATGAAAGGCCCAGATATTGTACACGTACTGCATATATACATGTTAAGTGTTTGATAACTTCCTTGGATTAAAAATCCATATTTAGAGTTGTTGTTTTATGGAATATAGAACTATCTCTTCGGTAATATAGTTCAATCTAGGCAGTCCATTAGCTCCAGTAGAGGTTTCATGAGCTACCATGTAAAGATCATACTGATAGGATGAATCTAACCATCTGATTAATGGCATATCGAAACCATCTATGAAAAAATAAGTCCAATCGAAAATTTGAGCTTTCTATTTGGTAGAGCCAATATCTAGCATCGCTGATATTATCAATAACATCAGTCAAAATTTGATCTTTCTATTTGGTAGAGCTTTCTATCTGGTAGATTTCGCCTGTTAAAGCTAGATCATTGACCTTTGTTTCTTTTCAACCGTTCGTTGATGGCCACCAATTGTATTTTTAGGAACAAAGGGTCTTTGTATTCTTGGGCCATGCCCATCCTTAGTAGGGCCCCACGATTTGGATGGTCTTGACTGACGCACATGTGCACCATGCATATGGGGGATGTGTGCATATGTGCTCCACCTTCTTCTTCGTCTTCTTCTTCTTCTTTTTTTATTGCATTGATTCAGGTAAGGGTGTTGTCACTTGTGTGCTTTCTGAATAAGGTTGATGCTGTTGATGATCCAGATCTACTAGAACTTTTAGAGATGGAACTCCGTGGTATGTGCTATGACCATTGTCATTCATTAATTTATTTATTAATGTTTTGGTTGTGAGGCATCCTATTATGCTTGTTTGAGAGAAACTGTTTTGTTTGTTAAACAACAGTAGCTACTTGTAATATATGATTTTGTTGATGGTTGTTGTCACATATTTGAAGATCTGCTGTATTGTATTTATATGTGGTGTCCTCAAGTCTTACATGAACTAATTGATGACTTCAATTGGACATGCCAAATTTAGATGATTAATGATTAATATACTATCCTATCAACCATTTCTCAAAGCACTTGCATCCATCAGTAGATATCTATCATCCTTAGCTTTTGAGCCCTTCCAGTGGGGTCGTAATTGGTTTTGTTTCACAATAAACCAAACTTTACAACTAAGCTAACAATGAGCTTCTTTCAAAGGATCAAAATTGATAGCACTCTTACCTAAAAAGTATTAAAGGTCTTTAAAGTCCTTTATCTTAAAATTTTGAGAGAGATTTTTCAAAATTTTCACATATCCTACAACACCACTTGTGATGATCAAATTACCCATGTCAATAACAAAAAGTTTAATTTATATATTTCTTCACAAAAGTGCATGTATTAGTAAAAGGGAAAATAAAATCACTTGAAGAAAGTATTCTCTAACCTTTGTAACCAAGCTTTAGATGTTTGTTTTAGATTATGGAGTGCCTTTTTTGGTTTGCATGCATGCCTCAGCTTCATATGAGCATAAAATTCCATAGGTTGATCAATATATATTGCTTCATCAATTTACCATTTAAGATTTTATTTTTTTTTTCCACACCCATCTATATATTGAAGTATCCAATAATATGCTACCACCAAAGCCATAATAATGTGTACACTTAAGATTTTAGTTATGTGATTAAACTTTTTCATCATAATTTTCTCTATAGCTTTAAGATTTAGCTATCATACGTATCTTGTAAAGCTCCACTTCAACTGTAACATTTTACTTTAACTTGTATATCCACTTGTAATTAATAACTTTCTTTTCTTTTAGTAAGTTAGCTAAGTTCAATGTTATTTTTTAGTGCAATCATCTTTTCATCTATGACTTCTTGCTAATTGCCTCCACCTAATTACATAACTCACTACAAGAAAATATGTGTTTGCTGACGGAATTATGTTGTTGATGAGAAAGGGAACTTTATTTTTCTCTTGAGAGTGATTTTCAAGATGTTTGCCTAGTCTTGTTTGATGCCTTTCTCATCTTTTTAACCATCATCTTACAATCCCACCTAACATTTAAATTGCATGGGCTGAGATCTAGTTGATCATTGTGGCTGAACTATCACAGCATGCACCAAAGTGCATTTGGATTCAGATGAGAACTCGGGAATGAAATTAATTACCGGGATTTTTTTTTTCTTTATTTGACATAGCTGAAGTTAACAAGGAATGAAAGTGTGGCATTTCCAATATGTAAACATACTTCTGTGACTGATGACTTATATGCCATTGATGGTCTATAGGAAACACTAGATCCTAGTCCATTGACTTCGACATACAATTTTTGTAACGTGCCGTTGACTTGAATGTTTTTAATATATGTTTTAATCATATTTGTTGTCAATGAAAGAGTTAGCACTCACACAAGCTACTAGCCTTACCCCTAGATAACTAAAACCATAGCATGGGGTCTTTTTGTTCCATCATCAAGACAAAAGTTGTTTGAACTTTGAATTACCCCTAGTTGGTAGAACAGAAATACTCTAGCCACCTGAAAGGCTACATGCCAACTTATCTTTGCTTTCTGGTTTTGTAACTGATCTAAATGCTTATTGATACTTTTTGAATTGCAGCGCGTCTATGGTTTCTGGATAATATATATTGATTGGGTGTTGTTGTTCTGATTATATATTTCTTATCCAGAGCTTAAAACACAACCCAAATGGGAGGTTTGTTGTGGTTTGTGGGGATGGAGAATACATCATATATACGGCTTTGGCCTGGAGAAATAGATCCTTTGGTTCAACGTTGGAATTTGTTTGGTCATTAGATGGAGAATATGCAGTTAGGGAAAGTACATCAAGGATTAAAAATTTTGAGATCACATATAACAATGCTGAAGGTTGTTGTTGTTCTTAATAGTAAGGAGGGAGTTAGTGGCACTTTGTACTTCACTTAGGAAGGACATGGCCCAACTACAGTGTCTGGAAGCCTCAATGGCCTTAAACCTGGGCTCCATGGCTTCCTTGTCCATGCTCTTGGTGACACAACAAATGGCTATTTGTGTCCACATTTTAATCCTGTTGGCAAAGAGCATGGTGCTCCCGAGGATGATAATTGCCATGTGGGTGATCTTGGGAATGTCACAGTTGGGGAGGATGGTACTGCTACTTAATTGCACCGTTGTAGACAGTCAGATTCCTCTCACTAGACCAAATTTGATTGTTGAGAGGGCTGTTGTTGTCCATGGTGATCCTGATGATCATAACTATGAGGCAATTGCATCATGTATGCACCCCTGTGACACCATGGGCAAGGGTGCATACATGATGCTACACAGATTAGATAATCTCTGGCCCATTTGATGGATGGATTGGGTCTTGCTCCAATGTGCCACATTGGTGTGTAGTACTCATTCTTCATGTTTACATGAGGTTGCATGTATATGGGCTGTTCCTTTTCATAGATTCTAGTAAATGAATCATTATTACTCTCTAAGCATGTCTGATTTTCTTGGAAGAGAACAGTTCCATAGTTCATAATAGTCACTTCTTGGGCTACAAGAGCTAGATTTTGTTTGAAGCTTAGAATTTGTTAAATCTTGCAAATGGGGCCTTACAAAAATTCAATCCACTTTGAAGACAAATCTGGATGCCTTACTCATAATAGCAGCCTCAGTATTGGTATTATAGTTGCATGATATTTTAAGTTCCAAATGAATCTCATTACTAAACTTTTGTTGCAATTGAACTAGCTTTGATTTTTTTACACACCAAAAAATATCCAGATGAACCACCATATCTGAATGTGAAAAGGTTGGTTATTAGGGTCTACAGATGACAACTTTGTGAATTCAATTCTAGGCTTTTGTGAGTGAGTATGTTGTGACTGGAAAAGATGTTGACACTGGCAGGTAACTGTTGCACTACATTCAAATTCTATTCTGAAATTCCAGTCCACGCCCCCAGTTCTTGTCTATTACAGTATTTACTTCAATTTTATTTTTTTATTTTTATTTAAAGCATCCGCTGCATTTTCTTGGGTGTGCACGAATACCCCACAAATATATGATGAAACCCTACTCTCTCACAGCTATGTGAGAATAACAACACTCCAGATATGCATATCCTTTATCTTTCTTGTATATAGTTACATGTCGAATTTCTTCGTTCTTTGCTTCTCAATCCCACAGATATTGATAAAGTAAAAGAAATATAATTCATCCTTCTCTTCCTCTGGCCATGTCATAGGTTTTTGAAAGTTGTTACCACTTGGTTAGTAACTAGCTGGGTATTTATTTGACATGAGTGGTTGCGCATGCAAGAAAATTGTATTAGCTGACCACCCTGCATGATAAATTTTATTGTGAGAGAGGTGAGAAAGGCAGCTAGTAAAAAAAGAGCCTAGGCCTGGGAAAGTTGCTGCCAATTGACATAACCTTTTTGTTCCTGAAAAGAAAATAAAAGAGAAGGAAAAAAATAGTTGAGATGAGTCCAAACGGTTGGAGGTTTTTTTTTTTTTGGAAGAGCAATCAAGATTTTATTAAAGAAACAAGAGTATAGTGCAACATGTGGCAAGTCCTAGCATACAATGAGAAGGGCAGGACCTGCTAGATCATGAAGCCCAAACATGCCAACCACACCCTTCCGAATTTGAATTATTTCATTAGTGATTCTCCTAGGAGCATTGCTATGGCGAGGAGGGAGCAAGTATCCCTCATGCAAGCGTAGTGGAAGATGAGAATTGATCATTATGGAAGAATGCCTGCAAAGATTTAAGGGAAAGTAGCTTAAATTAACTCTTCTTTGATGACTAATGCTACTCAAGAGCATAAGAGATGTAGATTCATTACACTCAATTCAGGTATGGTTTGCACTAATTTAAGAGACTATACATTATCATTCAATTTTCATCTTTGATAAATCTTTGGGTATTTCATTTTCCGCATATCCTTTGTATGTTGCTTACCATGATGAGGAATGGGGAGTTCCCGTCCACGACGACAAGTGAGTCTCACTCTCGCTCTCTCTCTCTCTCTTTCTCATATATATAAGACTGGAGTGAGACTAATTAGGCATTTAAATGTGTTCCAGGATGTTGTTTGAATTGTTTGTCCTAACATGTGCACAAGTTGGGATGGAATGGACTTCTATCTTGAGAAAACGCCATGATTTCAGGTAGTTATTATTGTGATGGAAAGTTAAAAAATTAAAAGAGAGAGAGAAAGAGATAATGAATTCATGGAAAGAAATGTTATTTATCATTAGGGCTACTTTCACCGAGTTTGATGCAGAAATCGTCGCCAACTTCATAGAAAGACAAATAACATCACTGGCCACAGATTGCAACCTGGATTTAAACAAGGTTTGAGGTGCCGTCAACAATACTAACAGAATCCTCCAGGTCAGATTGTTGATTGGACCTGATTTTATTTAAATGATCTTGATAATCCATTTGATAGGCTATTGATCGGATGGCTAGAATGGTTTGATTTGTGTTCTTTGCACTTATAGTGCCCTGTATCCATATGGTCAGAAAATCATGTCGTCCATTATGTCTGGTGCACATTTCATTGGCCAGATTGAAAAATATAAATTAAAATCACACCAATTAGATGATCCAATTCATCTGTAAGTTGTGGCCTTCTTTTTCATTATTCACCCATTCCCAAGCTAAGGATGGGATGGTTAAAGATTGCATGATAAAATTAATTCTCCTGTGAGGGGCCCTAACAAAGAGATGGTTCAGATTGTTGATTGGACCTTCTTTTTTAAATGCGTGTTCCACCTGACGAGTGAACTGGGATGATTTTCAAGCCTGTCTAATTATTAGTGTGGACCGCTTGATACATGCTCTAATGTTCTCCGCAGGTTGGTGAATGCTGTCTCAGGAGTAGGTCTGCACTATTAATGAAATTCAGTAAAAATATAAATTTTTTATTTTTTCTCCTTGAATCAATTTTCTTTTGGAGATAAAATGAAATTGATATAAAATACATCAAAAAGGAAGCATTGTCCAATTTGAATTTCTGATGCATAGGAGTAGAAACATATGAAGCTATTGTTGATTTTCTTTTTATTGGTTTTGGTAATCGGTTTGAAACTGCATATGGTGACAGTGGGATGAAGGCAAGCTTTTGAGTTGCATGCTATGATGCTTATGATACAGTTTTATCCTTAAAGAAAAAGGGAAGAAAAATCTGTCTACATATTTATATAAAAAAAATTCCATAGCTATTCTCCTCTATCTGCGAGTTACGGATATTTATTGGTTCCTTTTAATTTATTTCAAATTTGTTTTTTGGTTATTTTATTTTGTTCTGTAAACTTTTGTATCTGCATTGGTGACTGAAGGTGGAGCATTTGGGTTGAAATGTGGTGGCCCATAGGGGGGGTTTGCTGCTTCATATGGGGATGGATATGGACTTCATTCGGTATGAGTATTTTTGAAGGTAATATTTATGACCAAAAATTTAATTTTAGATAGTGTAATTCAAATTATGAGTGTACATATTATTTTATTAGCTAACCTCTATGCATAGAAGGGTGCTGCTGACAACAATCCTCTGTATGGCGTGGATTCTAGTTCTTAGGATGCATTTGAGAAGTCTCACCTCAGGCGTTGTTGAAATCCATTGCTTTTTTTTTTTTCCTTCTGCTTTTCCTTGTGTCTCAATCTATAAATTTTCTTTCCATTATGTAACATTTCATTCTCAGGATGCCTATAAATGGGGTTGGTTGTAAATGATTTACATGTTGTGTTTGAATGCTAATTTAAGCCCGTAAAGGTCTTCTGATCTATAAGATTCAACCTAGTAGAATTTTTAATTGTTTCTTTTCTTTTCTTTTACGTTGTAAATGATTTGCTGGCATTTTTTTTTACGGCTTAACTGGCATTTTTTCAATCTCTTATCAGCACTTATGTAGATTTTACCGGCGCTTGTTACAAACTTTATCTGCATTTCTCATAGTTTTTGCTGCATTTCTCATACCTTTTACCTGGCGTTTCTCATAGATTTTTCTGGCATTTTTTATATTTTTACTGGTGCTTCGTACAGTCTTTAGCGGCGCTTTTACAGTTTTAGTGGCGCTTTTATAGTTTTTAGCGGCAGCCACCAGAAGCGCTGGTATAAGTGCCTAAAATTAGCGGCGGCCATAAAAAATGCTGGTAAAAAGTACGACCGCTGGTAAAAGATACAGCGACGCCCTCTTTAGCGGCACGTGTCAGACCGCTGGTAATTCTTATACTGGCAGTTTCTGGGTCTTTTAGGGGCGGTTTTGGCCGCTGGTAAAGCCTTTTTTCTTGGAGTCTGGTGAGCACAACATTGCTCATGAGGTGCTTTATTAGGGTGTTGCCAAAATGTACTCAGCAATCAAATTGTTCTTTTCTTGGTCATCTGGAGAGCATGAATAATCTTATGCATTTGGTGTGAATTATATTTAAAGACTTAGAAACCTGTAGGGTGCACTGGTCATGCATATGCTTGCGTACTATAATGTAGGAGATAGGACAAAACAATTACTTCAAATGCCTTTTAACACGCATTTGATTAGGTTTAGTGTGCTAAGACTATGGATGGATTGTTAAACACTATGATGCATATGATTATGATAAGACTACACTACAACAAATTAGGGCTTAACCGACTGATGGGCTTACCCTTTGCCCGCAGCCCGTTTTAACGGCTGCGGGCAAAGGGTCCCTTTCTATTAAAAAAACAAAAACATGAGGGCCTATCCATTTCCACCGTATCTCCCTATCTCTCTCATGCGCCCATCTCCCAAAACCCAAAAGCCTCTCCCTTTCCCTCGCCCTCTCTCGATCTCCCACGCTTCCTCACCCTCTCTCTCTCTCTCTCTCTCTCTCTCTCTCTCTCTCTCGCATTCAGCCTCTCCCTTTCCCATTAATCCGCTTCCATGACATTTGTCCTTCGTGTTTATCTTCTTTCCTTTTTTCCTTCTTGCAACACCCGACAGCAGCGATAAAGGTAAAAGCTCTGGAATTTTTCTCCAACCCGCTCCCTCGATTCTCTCAGAAAAACCTACTACCGATTCTCCATCTCTATCTCTCTCTCACTTTAAATGCTGGAGGAGAGAGCTCTCCTTTGGATTCACAGATCTCAACGAGCTCACGTTTTCAAAGGCGGACCCATTTGGTTATCGCGTTCACATCGGATCTAGGGTTTCTTTTACTTTCTCGCTTCCCGTTTTATCGATTTAAGGTAAGAGCAAATGCAATCTTTTCGATCTCGTCTTCCCGCATTGTAAGGTTAGGGTTTCATCGAACTGCATTATGTTTTCTAGGGTTTTTTGAGTCACATTTGTGTTCTGCAACGATTTTTGGGGGTTTTTGGAGCTGCATTTTGATGCTGAGATCGTTTCATAGGATTTTTATTTTTATTTTAAAAAAATTGTCTTATGTTTTTCATTTGTGCTTTGATGATGTAGATCTTTTGAATATTAATTAATTTATTTTTAAAAATTTTCTTTTAATTGAGGGATTTGAAATTTCTGGGGAGGAGATTGTTTTTTGGTGTAGTTCTTTGATTGGGAGGAAAACAGAGAAATTGAAAAAAGAAAAAAAGAAAAGAATAGAGATAATGCTTTTTTTGGTAATAGGCAGCATTTGAGAAACTGATATGTGCAGTATTTGATTTCCATTGCAGTTTGGGATGTTTATTTCAGAGATAATGCCTGCGTGGGAAGAAAATTTGACCAATAACATAATGACTAATATGAAGAATAGTTATTGAGCTCTCCATCTACATTCATATGACAGTGGCAAAGATGTATAGGATTGAGATCGTTCATCTGCTAGGCCCCTGTTTGGATGGGCTACACCTATAAACTTACGCTGGTGGGATGAATTTATCCTCTGATTTGATGATTTTTGTTGATTAGAAACCGCTGGTTAGAAAAAAGTCTGACCAATGATTTGCATACAATGAGCAGAAATTCTCCCATAAGGGGCTCCGATCAACCTGACTGTTGGCTTATGGCACAACAGATTTGCTGTCTAGATCTCATATGGATGTATATTTGTAATATTAGGAAGATGGTTACAAGAGTACATGTGATCTGCAGTTATTCATTTATATAATTGATCTTGTCCTTTGCCTCTTTTTTTTTTAATTTTTTTTTTTTTAAATGTGATCTGCAGTTATTCATTTATATAATTGGAAGCACACTATCCAAACATAGTACAAAATATTGGCTGTTATGGTAATTGAGTGATCAAATAGCCACCAGTTTGTGATGTTCCTCTTATGCTAGATACAGACAATAGCAGTGTTCGATAGTCTTGGTATCATTATAACTGTATGGAAATGTTAGATCTAAAATTTCTTATACATAGTAGAATAGGCATGCAAGAAATCTTAATTTGTGAATATCATTAGCCACTGATTGCATATACTTTTACATAAACCAAATGAGAATTCTTCTCTAAAAATTGAAATTTTTTTAAGGCATGGAACTCAACAAAAATTAAACTAGAATTCTAAAAATCAATAGTATCAGCAAGAGAAAAGAAAACATAGAAAATGACTTCCAGAATACGGCAGTTAAGGCCAGTGCTTATGACTTTAGGGGAGTCCTGAGCTATCATTTAAACTCCTATATTTTAACACTCCACACTAGTCAAAACACCACACAATCCTGGACTCTACGTACCATGAGCATACATGTGTTTGCTACCCCTTGGATCATGTTTATGATCACTTAAGTAGGGCCTGCAGCATGCTCATAGATCTCATACATGATAAACCAATCTGATCCGATTTGAATCCAAACTATTGGCCAATGATGGCCCATTGGTTGAGAATTCTAACAAGTAATTGTAAGCAGTGGGTTGTGGCAGGTCCTGTGAGAGAACAGAAGGGAGAGTGTGAGGTGTGGGGTTGGTTGTACTTGTGAAGTGAGTAAGGCATGTAGTGTGATTGAGAGAGTAGTTTCCCTAAGTGGGTTAGGGTGAAATGCAGTTGTAACTGTGGGATTCCTGGTGATGCCAAAGGATGAGAATGGTGGGCTGGGGGCATGGTTTCCAAAATAAGGTGGTCAGGGGCTGTTTGGATGCAATTTCCCTGAAAGGTCATGCGAGGATGAGGGTTGGGGGTGTGGTTTCCAAGGAAGTTTGGTGTGTCATCTTTTCCTAAAGAAGGTACCAACATCCACAAAAGGCCATCAATTGAGGGTTAGGATTGTCATACACCCCTCACATTTATCTTTTTTCTTCTTTTTTTTTTTTAAATAAAATCTTTTCTTCTTTATGAGATTTCACAAAAATCAATAGTATCAGCAAGAGAAAAGAAAACATAGAAAATGAAATTACTAATTCCAGCCCAATCCAATGAAGATGGATATTAAAAAAAAAACAAATGGAAAGGCATCAATTTATAAGAATTGGGAAAAAAAACTAAAACTAAAACAAATAAGTTTTTCTCTAGATTTCTACAAAATGGCATTATTTTTGTATTTTAGTTCTCATGTAATTTAGTACCCTAAAACTGGTATTTTTGCGATGGGTTCCTGAAAACAGTTACATCCAAGGAGCCTTTTTCATTTAGTTGGCATAGTTTGTGCTGTACAGGTTTCTCGCCTGAGGCTTCTGGGGGATCACTTACATTCAACACGCATTGCATTTGTTGAGTTTGTTTTGGTAAGCATTCAGACTGAATGATAATCACATACTTATGTATGCATTGGTTTTGTTTTAGGTTAACATGCAGCAATAGCAGCCTTTTCTGTCTTTGATGATCAATAACAGATTTTCATTGTGCACTATCATGGACCCATAATTGTCATATAGTTTCCATGCAGCACTCCACTAACACCACTGTCTTATTGAGATGGCATTGGGTTGGTCTTTCACCTGCAATGCCACTCGTACAAACCCCCTCAAAGTACACATATGAAGAGGCTGAGAACCACAATCAAATGAAAATGGCTAGTTTTATTGATGCTTAGCAAGAGACAATGCAGGGCATGTACCATGAGTATGGCACATGAACGCTCATGTGAGTATGAACCCTTACATGAACTTATCACCATGTAACTCTACAGAGACACACAATGCATAACTGAACTAGTCATAAAATCATACTGGTCAAATGATACCTATGACATTACAATGTGGTTAGTCTCTCTGGTTCATTCTATTGCACCCATATTTGCTATTTACATCTAGAAGCATGGGTCTCCAGTCTCCTTTTCATTTCCTAGAAATTCAGGTTTTCATTTTCCATTGTGTATCAAACTGAAACTGAAGATTACAAGGCACTTCTTGATTAAAATGTTATTGTTTTCATTAGCATTGGCAATTGTATGTTCTTTTTGCTATTTTGTTTTGCAGGTTTTAGGCATGGATGAATGGGAGCTAGATCGATGGATTTTTTATTTTTTTTATTTTTAAATTTATTTTGGAAACTATTCAATTTAGGCATCTATTATTAATTTGAATTTTGCATTTCAATGTTCATGAAATACTTAGGGTCTGTTTGGTAAGACTGAAAACTGAATCCATCTCATTTTAGTTAATACATAATTAATACTATATCCAGCCTGCTCATCTGATTGCCTATGATCAGTGCATAATTATGATTTACTAAAACGGAATGAACTCATTTTAGGTGTCAGCCAAACAGGCCCTTAACAGTCGGTATCATCCTGAATCTCTATGATTGGGCCCACCTGCATGATGTCAGCATCATTTGGATTGATCATCCTGTGGGATCCCAGTGCAAAGTAGCCCTGGTGTAAAAATTGCTCTGCTCGAATGACCCAGTGGTCAGTGAATGGACCATTTTCGGGTAATGGATTCACACTCAAATGTGTGAAAAGTCTTCTGTCGGGTGGTCCAGATTATTTGGTTGCAGCAGTATCTAGGTTATTACCAAATCCACAACAGGTTTTATATCAGTGGAATGTAGATGCAGAGAAACAATTTGAGTTTGTATCTGATGCATTTGTGGGATCCAACCAATCCCATCCTGGCCTCAGGTTCTATTGCAGGCAGTGGTTTGGACGGTAGCAGTTGCAACTCTTGTCTGTTTTTCATCTGAGACAAACATCTCAGTTATGGTGTATAGTCATTTTTTACTGAATCTAAGCAAATTGTTTGATCGCCAGCTAGGACAGATCTTAGTGCCAACTCTGGGCAGGCAGGCCAACACAACCGTCAGTAAATCCTGCATTGAAGCGGCAGCTGGTACAACTGTCAGTAAATCCTACAAAAGGAGAATGTAGGCATGGTTGTCAATGCTTTCTTTCAGCTCTTCTTTTGGTTATTGTCTATAGCCACAGTAATTGCCTGTATTACTGATGACTTTTCTACCATGTATCTCCCAATTTATCTGCTTGACCACTTCGATTGTAACTAATCCTGTATTATCTCTTGAAGAATAAATTAATGTTTGTCTTTAAAATTCACATTGTGTTGTCTTCTTCTTTTTTTTTTTCTTTTTTTTTCTTTTTTCTTTTTTTCCCTTTCTTTTTGTGCAGCAAGTGAACATGTTTGTTTTAACTCTACAGCTTCTTGATTCTAGAATTCCCATTCTCAGGCCTAACTTCTGGTGATGGATTTGTCTGTGGCCTGCTGTTGGATTCAAAACAACCCTACTGTTGGGGCAATAGCATATACATCCAAATGGGTGTCCCTCATCCAATGGCTGAAGAAGCTTCCTACTCAGAAATCAGTGCTGGGGACCACCATATCTGTGAATTGAGATTGCTTGCCAAAGGGACGTATGCAAACATCTCCATGGTTGGGCCTAGAGAAGACCAGACATGAGTACAATCAAGAGAGTTTTTGCCCCAACTTGGTATGTGGCTAATATTGCACTCAATTGCGTGTGTGGCTATCAATGGGTATCTGATGAATCCAACCCAATGTTAATACATCTGGGTCTCATTTATGGGACCCATTAAGCAATTGGGACTGGTTCAGGTCTAACTTTAGGACCTGATTAAAAATCAGGTCTAGGTACTGTCCAGTTTGGGTCTAGGTGGTTTTAATAGTAAATTATATATATTTTGTATGCATTTATTATTCTAATAAAAGAAATTTCACTTCTAGCACTTTATTTTTTTGGTTGAATGTCATATCATCTCTTTCATTAGATTGGTTTTGGTCTAATCTTTCAATCATTCTCTAACTGTTAAAAGGAAATAAATTTCCATCTAGAGTTGGTTATGAGTGTAGTTTTCTATGTAACTGTTAAAAGAAAATCAATTTCCCCCTCTTTTGGTGGTGACTCAAACAGAAGAAGCCATCTCATAATTGAGGTTTTGTTATAACCTGTGTTGTTTTCTAAGTGCACATGTTTTCATTAGTATATTTATATTTTACCAATCTGTATTTTCTTTTAAGCTTTGATTTCTCGGTATCTTATGCAGGTTGCTTCAAATCATTATGGTTATTCTGTTATTTCTCGGTATCTTACCAGTCTTCTTGTCAGCTTGAAGAGATGGATTTCCTTAGTGTTCTTCAAATGATTCCTTCATGTTTTCAGCTAGCAATGACATGTAGGTATTAGCTCGAGGAAAAGCAATTTTAAATTATGCTCTTCTATTAAAAATGTGATCATATAATTACTTGTGCAATTCATTACTCATCCATTGCCATCATTAAAATTTTTTGAGGGCCACAAAAGTTTTGGATCAAGCTGCTATTTGTGTTTTCTATATGAAAATGCCATTTTGTAAATGGGAGATGGATGTGCAGATGGTGGCATGGGAGTCCATTTCCTTTATGTGGTTTCTCTTCTCACTTCCTATTTGGATTTTGCAAAGTACTAATGATGTACATGTTACTTATATAAGGCATTATATTGAATGGACAGTCAAATTTTGGTGTAAATATTTTTATAAGACATTGACTCAGCTGAGTTTTCATGGCCCGGTGGATTGCCCAAGTCAATGCAAAACTTGGCCGATATTTGTATAGGACTGATGTATAGTATGAATCAGCGGACCAATTTCTTTTAAAGCTGGAAATAGTTGTACTTTTCTGTTCCTTTGTTTCCTCAACAGATTTAGGTGATAGACTTGCTAGCTGGAAATGATGATCCCGGTAGAGAAGGTTGATGCTTGTTCTCCTGTTTTTGCTTGCTGCAGGCAGATCAATTGCATAAAATTTATTTGTTGTGTGGATCTGCTGATGAAGACAACTGGCCTGGGGTTTCCAAATTGTCCAAGTATGATGACTACAAGCCACAAAGTCCAATGGAGAGATGAATTAAGAAGGTTTTTAAAGAGTAAGTAGTTCTAGATTAGTAGACTCTGTTCAAACGATAAGTTCTGGTATTAAAGTTATCTGTTTTCCTCATTAGTCCTCTTGTTGCGGGGCTTAATTTGTATTCTCTTTTCTCAATAGTGTTGACACCCCTACTTTGGAGTTACTAGACAAAATGCTAACTCTTGATTCATCAAAGGTATCACTTTTCTAACTACTGTACTTATTTTGATTTATTATTATTTTTTTTTTTTGTCAGATTGATCTAAATGTATAGATATCTCTTGTGGTAGTGACTAGTGGGAATTTGGACTTCATTTGCCCAATGCTTATCATGACTATGTAATTAAAAGTTTTATGCACAACAGTATATTAAAAGCTTTCAATTGCAAAGAGGAGCCAGACTTAGATGCAGCCTTGAAAAGGCCAGTTTTTGAAATTCATATGCAATGTGTTTCTAAAATTTATCATCATCACCGGAAAAAGGTAACAGCTTTTTGCCATTGTCTAATATTTTATTTTCCCTTGAACAACTTTTACCCTGCTTTCATAGCTTGCTAGTTTCAAGTTAAAATCCATATACACTGCAATGAATATTTTATATCGCACAAAATCTTCTCTTTGGGAAATAAAAGAAGAACGTTAACATGTCGGTTCCTATAGCTTCCCCAGTGTTCGGTTGCATTTCGAGAGGTTTATCAAGGACCTTAAGGTTTGCATAGTTGCATTTGAGTTTGTTTGTGGAAGGGATTATCCATGTGTTCTTTTAAAGTAACTATTGTTTTTTTTTTACCTATCCATTTATAGCACTCCCTTCATCAGTTCCTGTAACCTAAAAGCTCTACAGGGCCTGCAGCCAATTTTTTTTTTTTTTTTTGGGTTTTAGGTGCTTCTTTTCACTGGATGATATTCCTGGCAAGCACTCTGTGGATATAGGGTAAACATTTCTCAACTCATTTGATTGCACCAGTAATTTACAAGTTGTTCATTTTTCCCATATCCAATTGGATATCCTTCTAATAAAGAGGGTCATTCTTCTAGGACTCATCCATAAAGAAGGCTTACTGAATCTAGTTCCTTGTTATGTTCATTTCAGTTTACTGCAGGATCCACCCCATCTTGTGTGCAATATCAAACTGCAGGTTTTTGCCTACAAAAGATAACCTGAGGAGAAGGGAAATGGACAGAGAAGTGCAAGCTATTATGAGAAGAGGGAGATGGCCTCTTTTCTAAACTGAAAACACAAATACTGGCCTGGTTCAAAATTTATATGTCCTCATGAATGTTTCAATGTTGGGTTTTCATTCTCCATTTTTGTTTTTTCCTGTTATGTGGCTTGCATTTTGTATCTGCTCCATCAGCTAGACATCATCATGATTAGGAACTCAAATGGACCTTCATCAGTATGATGTAAGTATCAGTTCTTCCATTGTTTCTATTATTGTTTTTTAGTCTAGTATATTAATCAGTAATAATTTTTCTGATTACTCTTGTTGATGAGGATGATGGTCAAGGTGGTCCTAGGTCCTGTTACAAGCATTTCCATATATACATTATATAATTTGGCATATCTATGCATCAATCTCTCCTTCATAACAATGTTCACTGACATGTGCTGCAGAAGATGTTCTCACTTTATGGGACCTAGACACAAATGTTCTTGTAGCTGTAATTGGAGATACTCTTACAGTGATTGTCTGAATATCATTATCTAATTGTGTTGTGTGTGTAAGTAGACATTTGACGTGGATCATTGCTGAAAAATGATTGATGGTAATTTGTCGTGGAAGCTTACCAAAAGAGATGAGGCCTTGGTGCAAAGCAAGAGTGCCATAGAACAAGGTTTATTTTTTAGTGGTTTTTTTTTTTTCATGCAGAATTCTCTGTTTTCATTGACAATTTCATTGAATTGAAGTTGGGTTTCTTTGGAAATTGGTTTGGGATTTGTTTGATAGTATTTTTATGTTTGTCGAGTTGAATTCTTGAAGAAACGATGACGAAGAAAAGGAGGTGGTTGATTGATAAACAGCCCGATGGCAGTAGTGGAGGTTATTCGGGTGGGAACCGTGATCTTGAAACACAACTCAAGCTTTATGGTATGGATTCCAAAGAACTCAAGTGGATTTTTCTTTTCTTTTCTTTTTTTCCTTTCTTTCTAGAAGATTACTTGAAATGGCATTTGGTTGTTTTGTTTCTTTGAATTTGGCTCTCCAATGCTAGAAAATGGTAACTTTCATTTTGGGTTTTTAAATTCCTAGGGCCCCAACTGCAGAAATTCAAAACCCAAATCCAATTTTTGATTTTTGGATTCAAAATTGTTTGGCATTTAGAGAGCCAAAGTTTCTATGGCCTAAACATAGATGACTTGACCTTTTGTTGGCCATACCGTTGAGTTGATAGGACTTATTGTCACCTTTCCAAAAAAAATTGGATGTAATTTAATGGACCCTATTGTCAACGACACATTCACCAGATATCACGTAGATGTGAAGATTGTAGCTATAGAATATTTGGCCCTTTCTTCTTCTTCTTCTTCTTCTTTTTGCTAAATGTGAACTGTTTCTGTATTTCTTCCTTAAAGACATGTTTGGGTATGTGAATCCAAAGGAAAAGAAAGGAAATAATAAAAATTGTTCTATGATGTTTTCCATGAGAACTACTGAAACATGGTTGTTGTAATGTCCACCTATTGAAGGCTTAGGATTTCTAACCGTCTGGGACATTTTGGTGCATGGTTGTCCACATTGACCAGCAATATTAACGGTGTGGATCGCTGAACCATGGGCCTCACATATACAAACTCTGAGCCTGAGCACAGTACAATACCTGCTATTGAGAAATGTGATGTGGTTTTGGGTTTGAGTTCTGAACCCACTAATATGTTTGGTTGTCATACTTTGTAATGAGACATCCCTTGTTTTTAAAGAAAATGTATTATTCTCTGCAGATGAACAAATCTAATTCTGCAGAATTGTTTTCCTTGGAAACAGAAGATGTAGAGAAAAGACAGAGAAATTGAAAAAAGAAAAAGAAAAAAGAAAAAAGAAAAAAAAGATAATGCCTTTGGTACTTGGTAACATTTGTGAAATTGTGTCTCCTTTCAGTTTTCGCTGAGAAACTGATGGTGTTCATGGGAGAAATTGAAGCATTCTGTTTCCATGGTTGCTGCAGTCAAGCCAAGGAATAATATCAGAAGAGTTGATTAATCGCCTCATGAGTATTCTTGGTCACGTAATTCAGCTCAAAACATTGAAGGTAGGGAAACAAATGAACATGCAGCTCGTTGTTGCATCATAGTAAGAAGGAATTATGATTGCAATAAAACCTAGCTAGTAATGCCAACACTTGCATTCTAAGCTGTCTAATCGAAAAGTGCACTATTGTTTTTAGGATTCATATTACCTGCTGTGGAGCACAGGTTTCTTCATTTGATTTTACTGTTATTTGGCTCAAACTATAATTACCTAGGAGTTAGTGAAGTTAAATGATATGATGTTGCAACCACAAAGGGGAATGTAAATAGATCAAAGAAAAGAAAAAGATTGTGGGAAAGAATCCAACAATCTTCTAGTCAAGACTAGAGAAACAAAAACTAATTTGTAGTTAAATGATATGATGATGCAATGATATCATGCACCACCATGTGGGTATGTTTGTAGTTTGGCTGATGTGCAGTTGTGTAGAAGACTAGAGGCTGGATGTTTGGGCTCACAAGGTTGGTGTTTGCTGTATGTATGGATTTATGGGTGGTTGTCTTATTGCTGTATGTTGTTTGCTATAGGGCTGTTGGGAGGGTGGATTGTAAAAGTCAGGGGTGTGCCGGCAGAGGTATGTCTATAGAGTAGGGGTTCGGGCCCCCCTTCTGTTTTATATCTAGGTGTGGCTTCACGCAATGGCTGTTGCAGGCCTTCTACAGTTTGTTGTTATCTTGCAATCTAGCATGAAATCAGCACTCAAGGAAGACCTTTACTGGTGTGCTGCAACCCTTTCCTTTTTCAACAAACAGGTGATGAGTTCTCAAATAGAACAAATCCGTGCACACACATACCAATAATAAAACAATACATGCATAAAGAATATCAAGAGCATGCTTGATATAGGGAATGACACTCTCTACCTTAGTTTTTCTCGTAGGCAAATAAATAGCTTTGTAAATAATCCACTGTCTCATGAGTTGCTTCCACTGTTCCACATGAAAATCTTCCATTGAAACTCTCAAGATCGTTTTAGAATGCTGAAATTTTTATTGAAAATTAATTGAAAGAAGGAAAGCTATCCATCAAGATTATGGACAACTATTGCCAATTAGAAGAGAGTCCCTTGATTTCAGATAGTTATCAGATCATTAAATAACCAGTTTGAGTTCAGGAGTTTTTCAGATAGCTCTTCTTGATCTTGATAAAGCTCTTTTCTTCTGATTGTTTAAGTTATTTAAAAACTGAAATGCTTACAATGGCTCTTGTTTTAGTGGTATGCTGGGAATGGGATGCTTTTGAATATCTAATCTGAATCCTTATTTTATCATTGACAGTTGACAAATGTATTTGCATGTGTTATGACAGATTTCTTTTTTGGAAAGTAACATTACCAGGGATTGAACCCTGGATCACTCACACACACTTCTTAATCTTACTATGATAGATAAAAATTTTCCTGGTTCACTGGCTTCCTTTTACCTAAATAGTTTGCTATCATCTTGATGAGGACCCAAAGACTTTGAAGGTGTTTCCCATTCCACTTCATGATGCCAGTGGCTCAACTCTGCATTATGACCGGCTTAGCATTTCAGATGAAAAGATATTGGCAGCAACCCATGGTTCCACATTCTGTCATGTAGCTGAAACTGGAAAGGTTTTGGATACAGCTGAAAAATCACATTAAGGTTTTGGATACAGTGTATAAAGATTTGTTTCAGATATTTTGATGTGTAACCATGTGCTAATATTTGTTATATGTTCTGTACTTTAATTCACAGAAACTGTTCAATTAAGGTTTGATTTATTTCACTATAGGCATGGGTCTGCCTGTAATATGTTAGTTCAAAACTGAAATAGGAAGCAATTTCTTTACAGTATATGCCTAGGAGGGCTTCCATGAATTTTATTTATTGCCTATCATATACCTAGAATAACTAAGAGTTTCCCTGTATCTTATTGGGGTAAGCTGATATGGATTCAACACCGCCGTATCAGCTGATGTGAAACTGATTTTCTGAACCCCACTCAGTAGGCTATATGCATTTCCGGGGCTATGGTACCAATGGCTACGATCGTACTGTGGGGCTACTCATATTTAGCTACGGATTTTATCCGTAGCTTTTGACCAATTTTAAACAAAAATTGATGATTTAGCGGCGTCCAGCACAACTGTCAGTAAAGGTCCTGGCTGCCGGTAAAGCCTTTACTGACTGGGGCTTTACCGGCTGTTAGATAACCGCAGGCAAAGGATTTTCCAGCGGTCAGTTTTCTTGTAGTGCTAGTTGTATGTTGTATGCTGTGAGTATTAACACTACAGGTCAATCCTCTCATACGACTTAATCTCAATTGTCATTGTTGGGGTCGGAAAAGTACTGACTTTACATTTTACAAATTTTGACTAAGTAGGTATTGGCGTGACTCAAATTAAGTACAAAATGAAGTTGGCACGGACATTGTTCATGTTGGCATGGTCCCAGGAATGAAGGACATTTCCCCCATAATCCGGGCCACGTAACCTCCAACCACATTGACAGAAGAGATTCATTGCCCTACACGGCAACATTAGTCCCTCCTAGCTCGGTACAATTGACACATGGAAAAGTTTCAACAATGAGAGCTTGTCCCGTCATCAACAACTCACTTTAGATGCCTATAAACACCCAAATTGATGGCTTTATTTGTACTTTTTCACTTATCTTTTTTTCAATTTTTATGAGTCTTTCTCCTTTAGGCTAATGCGACCATCCCTAGGTAAAACTTGAAAAACATTATAAGTAAAATGGCCAACTGTGAGGTTGGTGCAACTGTGCTAACCCTTGAGCTGAGGGAGGGCCGCACCAACTCATATATAAGGCCGTGTCAAGTCCCTTTGTCACTCACTAATGTCCAGATGTTGTCGAATTCTTTGGCACATCTGTACTAACTCCTCTAGGAGTGTGCCTACCTTAATTCTCCTCCATTTAATTATCCATATCATATCGTGTATTAGAATTTTTAGTCTCATCTTTATTATCACCCACATGGTGCTCAAAATATAATATTAAGAAAAATATTAATCATTCTCTAATCCAGTACGGGTTCATGGATACTATCCCATACATATCCAATTTAGTGCCCTAACACTATCCTCTATATATTTAGATAATGCATTCTCTAATGTAGATACAATGCTTTACTCCCTGTCTAGAAGATTATCATGGATTTGTATTAGAAATGAAAATGTCACACCTCAACTCTGATAACTCGAGTTCGCTCGACCCATTCATCGAGTCAAAAGTGTGACTCGGGTGGGGAAGACATAAAATTATAGTTTACATCATCATATTAACCATAATTACCCAATATTATAATCAAATAATTATAATCATCATTTAACCCACAAATGTAAATATCCAATCACAATCATCCACTTGGCCAGACTTGATCGAACATATGCATAAACATTATTAAAATTAAACCATAAATAACAATCTTTATTCAATCATCATATCTCCATGAGCATGCTTCTCAAATGCATCAATCTACTATATCTCCAATTCTTTTCCAAAACCTGGATGGTTTTCAAATCAATAATATGAGCTAATAGCCTAGCAAGGAGTTACACGCATGATTCATAACAAGACAAAAATACAAAAACATGAACAAATAAATCAATATGCCAACTTTTATAGTACAGTTATAGGGGCCATGGCTGCACATAACGTTCGGCTTGTCAACACCCATTCAACCAAGACCTACACAAATCCATCAGATTCAGGAGCCTATTCACAAAGCTAACTCATGGTTTCTCACGTACGATGTATGACCGTATAATTTGAAGATGAGTGGTCTACTTTGAGGCCAAACTTCTTCCCCAACCTTGACCTCAGTCTAAGGAGGAGGCTATATTGGTACCAACTTGGATTCCATGGGACACTCTCCTGAGAATTTAAGGAATACTCTCTCTCTCTCTCTCTCTCTCTCTCTTTAAGTTATTTGGTGTTATAAAGAATCAATCATCATATAAGGCAGTTGCGTACTTAGAATATATCAATAATAATCACATGTAAACAAGCAGATGTACATGATACGCCATGAGATGCATGTGGAAAAATTCATCCATGTAAGTTACTACTTACCCAATGTGTCCACTTTTTCTGACCACTCAAGCTTCTTGATCATCCCCCCAATGATCTATTGGCTAGATTCTGCTTTGTTTTTTTTTTTTTTTTTCTTTGCACAGTTTTCTCTATTAAGTCATGATTAAAATTAAACAATCTAGTCAATGCACTACTCAAGGTCTTTTACACAGATTAAAAACAAGATAAATAGTAATTAATAATGATCTTACCATTGATCAACAAAACTGGCCCCTAATCATTAGATCCATGCCGTAGATAATCCATTTTGTTTTATATAATATATCCTTTTTAATATAATATGAACTATTCATCAAGTTTAAAACTTACAGTTAGGTCAATTTCTTACTTTAAGATATGTTGAATGCTAAGATCTATCTGATTCCAATGTTGAATTTCATGATTCATCTCAAATTTACGTTTATTGGTTTTGAATTAATGGGTTAGGTTGACTGGATTTTACTTTCCATATGTTAAGCCTTTAAAATAAGTGTCTATATTTAGAATGAACGGTTGGATTGGGCTCGATTGCAATATTAACAATCCAATTTGTTCATTTGTCTTTTTCTCTAATTTCCATGCCTCTAATGTAAGATCAGTCCAATGATCATGGTGATTATGGCCAGATAGATGTGCTTATACGATTTGGATCACACGTTAGCTTTAGATATCCAAATCTACTGTTAAAACTTAGCTTAGGCAGTGGGGGTCCACTTTTGATGTACAATTTAGAGTGGCGGGGCTCACTAGTCTATCACTTGATCATTGGTGGATTTAGTATTTAGGTGATTAGATTAAGACTATATTCTCATTTTGATCCTCATATCTAAGTCCAAAGGTGGAGTCGACATGAATCAAGATTTTCAATATCAACTGAATCCTATTCCGGGACACAAAATTGGCTTTCATGCAAATCATCATTCCTTACACTATCTTGATCTTAATAAGATCAAACTATTAAATTTAAATCAAAACTCATGGTGGGGCCCGCCAAGATGGTCGTGGTCAGATAAGGTGGGGCCCACACAATTATCATGTCTCAATATCTAGGTTCTTCAAAATTATTCTCTATATAGCCATATATTTTACATTTCTAACATCTGATCTCGTGGTGGGCCATCCAATAAATCCATGGGTTAATTAATTAACATTGTCATTTAGGCAATTTAAATCCATAGAATGAATTGGATTTTCTTACTTTCACCATATGGGGCCATCATGTTTGATAGGTGTTGATCTATACCATTGATCAGTGATCAAAATTTTAGATCTATCCAGATCTACCTTAAATAAGTTTCAAGTCCACATGTACAAAAATACATCATCATTATACAAATCAGCATACACATACGAAACAACTCCACATCTTCATCTCAGGATGGTGTGGTGTGGCCCATTTATAAGATTAAGATCCGAATATGGGTCCCACTACATTAAATGATGGGGAAAATCAAGATCTTACACATACAATCCTATGGCCATAATTGATCGCAAATCTATTGCATTTAAATTACGATGTCCAAAGTATAGTTATCAAAACTCAGATTTGTCCTACTAGATATATAAAATCATAGATCCGACCCAATATTATCATGATTCAAAGTATATACAATCTACATTTAGGAAATACCGTTCATACAAAGTGGGTGGGGTCCACCATCAACATGGGGAAAGCCTCATTTTTTATTCATCCAACGGGGTCCATGTGGGGCATTTAAGTGCCTCAGTTTGTCAACAACGAGTGTTTTAGTGTCTTAAATTGGTTGATCCCCATTGGAAGATGAAGATACCAAAGACTCGAAGACTTGCAACATCAACGTATGAAGATACAGGTAAATTGAATTGCCTTAGTGAAACTATCCCTATACTACTTTAGTTCCAAAACAACCAACATTTAGATGATTCATTCTTTTATAGGAAACACCTCCTTAGATCTTCAAAGCCTTAGAATAAAAATTGCGCAAGTTCATCAGGTTAACAGAGGTGCTCCATGGATTTTTAGTTCAACTGGTACCATTTTCGATCCAATTGAAAATGCCTAAAACAGTCCCAATAAGCAATTAGAAAGTAAATGAATTTTTGGTTCAACTTGGTAAATCCTTGACTCGACTCGGTACGATCGAATTTTCCATTGAGTCCAACTAAAAGTGCCAATTTCTGTCCAAAGGTTCTTTGGTCTGACCGACAGGTAGCCATTATAGATCCATTAGAGCACTTTTCTAATAAAATGAGCACTTGGACATTTGCAAATGTGATTTTTTTTTTAATGGTTTTAGAAGGCATGTGCGCATAACTCTTTTGTTTCTAATTTAGGCTCCAATCCAAGGTATTCATGCCATCTTCCTCGTGATTCATTACTCTACATGAGCATTCCAAGCTCACCTTAAAGATGAACATGTTCCCTTTCATTTTATAAGGAATAGATTTTGATCCCATGAGTAAATCATTAGTATGACTAGAGCTGGGCAGAACGGGACCGATCCGGCGGATCCGACCCGATCCGCCTAATCCGCCTCGAACAGATCCGAACCGAAGGCCATGATTAGGTCGGATCGAGGTGGGTCAGCAAGATCCAACTATTAATCAGATCGATTTCGGATCAATGGTCAACCCGGACCGACCCGATCCTTAATCCGATCCAAATGGATCCGATCCGCACATGTTTGTTTACCATTGTTTCTTGTAATGTTGTCCACTTGAGATTGAGATATACCTCTTCTTTTTTTTTTTTAATACCATAAAATGATCTAGAAAAATAGATGGACGGCATGGATGAAGTAAATACATCATGGTGGGGCCCACAGAGTACTAACTTACTATCATTTAAATAGTGTGATGTGGAGTACCCAATCTACTTCTCTCACACATCTTGAGGTTCCTCCAGCAGAGCTCCCTGATGACAAGGGAGCCCATCACGTCCTTGCTTGGGATGTTAGGTGGGTCCCACCGTGATGTTTGTGATAAATCCACACCGTCCATCCATTTTGGGAGCTCATTTTAATACATGCCGCCAAAAATGAAGTATAATCCAAGACTCAAGTGGCCCCTACGAGAGGAAATAGTATAGATTCAATGACTACCTTCCTCCGTTTTCTCTCTCGTCCAGCACACATGAACTTTGGATCCACCTATTTTTTAATATCATGTCCTAAAATGACCCCTCATAACTGATGGACGGTGTAGATTTCTTACAAATATTATTGTGGGCCCACATAGCATAAAATCCACGTCCCAAGGAAAAACCTTGGACGCGGATCGGCAGGTGTACTACGTACCAGCAAACATGGTTTGGCGTGTTGGCATTAGCAAGTTCTGTGGGTCCCATCATGAGGTATTTGTTATATCTAAACCGTCCATCCACTCGGCACGCTCGTCTTAAGGCTTAACCTAAAAAATAAGATAGATATAAAGATCTAGTGGACCACACTGCAAAAAACAGTGGGATTGAACGTCTACCATTGAAACTTTTAATGTCAAGAATATTCGATCCTAACCTTATATAACCCGATAAGACGCGTTTTTTCAGACCGAGTCGAACTCGGTTCGGGTCAGGGTAACAGTACAACGGTTCTGATCGAATAAATGGACCTGGACTCGGTCTCGGATCTGATCGAGTTCGGGTCTGGTGTTAAAAACTTAAGACCTGGTCAAGTTGGGCCCAATCCGGTCCAACTTGACTCAATGCCCACCTCTAAGTATGGCAGTATTGAAATGTCAATCTAGGTGAATCTTCATTTGGAACCAACTATCCCATTACTTATAAGAGATTCTACCACCATCTCAGTCTCCCTTTACCTTCGACATTCTCATAGGAAAATTATTATAAAAAGTCAATTGTTAGAGCTAAAGAAGATTCACTTCAAAGATCGGAGGATCTAAAGAGAAGCCGCTTGAAGATTGATTGAGCATCTCAAAACAGGTGCTAACAAGTGGCTCATCCAAACTAGTAAGAGTTTATTTAAGAGTCCACTGTATACTCATTTTTTGTGTAAATTTGAATATAGAGTTTGATACTCAAACTCAATTAAGCCTTATGTGAGCCACCGACGGGTGTGTACATAAAGGTTTCCGGTGAGCTTATAAAAAACCTTGTGAGTCTTTGTATAAGCCACCAACACAGGTGCATATGTGTAAGGATACCGGTGAACCTATAGAAAACCTTTTGAGTATTTGTGTGAGCCACCAATTTAGGTGTGTAAATGTAAGGTTACTGATGAGCCTATAGAAAACCCTTGAGAGTCTCTGTTTGAGCCACCAACAGGTGTGAATGAGGATCATAGTGTATGATTGTAAATGTTGGTGAACCTATAGAAAATCATTGAGATAGCGCAATCTTAAATTCAAGTTTGAGTTCGTCATTTGTGAGTGGAGGAAGTATTTAGTCAAACCACTATATATCTTTGTGTTTGCGATTGTTGTTGTATATACAATCTTATTTATGCCTATGATTAGATTTTATTTTTATTTTATTTAATACAGATGCTTGAATAGATTGTATGCTAGGAGCTTAATTCGTTGCACACGCTAACTATCTCACATCATAAACTACTTTGCACATATAGTTGTATTTTTATAGTTTATGTCATCGGACCCATTCCACCATGTAAAATAAATTGTATTAATTAATAAATAATTTTAAAAGGTCATATTCACCATTATCCACGGACTTATCCATAATTCTAAGCTTCGGCATTGCGGCATCATGTTAAGCCTCCTAATCTTCCTACTAGGTATATACAATCATACGTCGGAATATTATCATGATCTTAGGTATACATAATCTACATTATAAGAAATATAATTCATACAAAGTGGGTGGGGTCCACCATCAGCATGGGAAAAACCCTATTAATTTTTTATTCATCCAACGGGGTCCATGTGAGGCCAACTGTTGACGTGGCAGCATCCCTACATGGGGCTACCCACGCGGCAGCATGCGGGGCCACCACATTGCCTACGTGGACAACGTGCGCGGCCCACACGGCTGCCATATGGCAGGTGTCAGTTTCCACACACGGTGTAGTCCACTTGATCCTTGCATAGTTTTGTGTATGGTCCAGATTCATCAGTTTTTCTTCAAAAGATTAAACTACATTCTACCCATTAGATCACAAAGAAAAATAAAAATTCAAAAATACATTTATAAGATGCAAGAAGGGTGATGGACGGTTAAGATCACATCACGTCAAGGTGGGGCCATAGATTCGGGTCACACTCTCTCTATGTATGGAGTTCACACGCACGGAAGGACGCGGATTGCGTACTAACCTTGCTCATCCTTAGCTCCAAACGGGCAGTTTTGTGGGCATACCCACCATGATGTATCTTTACATCCAGACCATCTATCCCTTCTCTCATATTATTTTAAGGTATAAAAACAAAAATGAGTCATATCTAACGCCCAAGTGGACTACACCAAATAATAAACTTAGTTGCATTAAAAAGCACGGAGCATTAAATGCCAATTGCATTAAATGCAAGAGTCATCTATGGTGTAGTCCATTTGATAGTTGGATTGTCTCACTTTTGTGTTCATGTCTTAAAATAATATGAAAAAAGGGATAGATGATTAGAATGTACAAGTACATCACGGTGGACCCACCCACATAACTACCCATTTGGAGCTAGAAACGGCAAGGTAGTACGAATTGGGGTGCATCAACTCCCTTTTATGTGGGGGAAGTGGATTGGCTGGTGTACCAGGCATTAGCTATACAGCTGCCGTAGGTGCGTGTGGTGCGAAGACAAGCACCATGGTCCTCGAGCGCGAAGCTGTACGAACAGTTCAAAGGAGATCAAAGTTACATGGGCTTCACAATGATGTATTTATTATATTTACACTATTTATGTATTTTTTAGAGATCATTTTAAAGTATTGTACAAAAAATGAATCATATCCAAAGATCATCTAGTCCACATCGCATATAGCAACGGAGATACTGATTTTTACCCATAACTTCTGTGACTCCAAAAATAGTTTCAATGGTATACGTTCAATCCCTCATTGTTTTTTTCTATTGTGGTCCACTTGATAGTTAGATTTGTCTTATTTTTCTTCTCAAGCTTTAAGACGAGCTTGTCAAATGGATAGATAATTTAAATATAACACAAACCTCATGATCAGACTCACAGAACTTGCTAACATCAATACAACAGTTATATAGCAATTGTAAGGTATACCAGCCAATTCACTTCCACACGGGACACGGATTGCATACTACCCCTGCTCGTCCAGCTTCAAATGGAAAGTTCCGTGGGTGGGCTACCGTGATGTATGTTTACATCCAAACTGTCGATCCTTTTTTTCATATTATTCTAAGGCATGAACACAAAAGTGAGATGGATTCAAAAATCAAATGTACCACACCACATATGACTCTCGCATTTAATGCAATTGACATTTAATGCTGTGTGCATTTTAATGCAACTAAGTTTATTATTTGGTGTGGTCTACTTGAGGGTTAGATATTGATGTAGAGAGGGTCGCGGACAATTTCATGGCCAAGATGGATCAGAAAAGGCACGGTCGGCGACAGAAGTGATCCGGACCATCGGACCTTAGATCGGGCGTATCTCACAATCCGGAATGAGTTATCCGACGTAAAATATATGATTTTGGGGTAGAACGGGCTACTTTAGCCAACCAACCCCACTACGCCGGGTTGCGCAGCCCGGATTTGCGAGAAACCCCCTGATCGACGGTCGTTTCCTCGTTTTATTTTTGTTTTTACTATAAATAGTAAGTTTTAGTTTGAGTATTACTTTTCATCCGTTAGGCTTTAGGAGTTGTGTCCAACATGAAAAGTGCTTAGGATAATTAGGAGAACGGTTTGGTGAAGCCAAATAGGACACTTACTATTTTTGGCCGAAAACCTTGCGCACTAGTAGACATCACCACCATCTATAAATAGTAAGTTTACTATTTATAGTAAGTTGCGAATTCTAGGAGTTTTAGTTGTAGTTTGAGTCTGATTTCTTTCTTATTACTTGGTTCCCTTATTTAAAGGGTTGTGAACTCAATTTTAGGATTTTCATTAATCAATTTCGAATTTATTAGAAATTATTCTTATTTTCTACTTCCTTTCCTCGTGGATTCGAGAAGTCTCTGTGAGGAGTCCAGAGAAGTTCCGTGGATTCGGAATATTTATCATCTTGAGGAAGACGGTGCTCGACCTCACGTCCTTCTCTGCGTCAGTTTGGTATCAGAACGAAATTTCTCCTCGGATTGATGGCTTCTAACGACAGGTCGGGCAACAATCCCATGGGCGGTGCCCCAGGAAATTTACCTTTAACGGCGGTAGTTTTCGAAGCAACCATGCAAGAGAATCAACAAGCCATGTAAGGGCTGCAGGCTTCTATGTACAGCATAACGAATCTCTTGGCGGAAACCCTAGGGCAACTCCGTGTTCTTGGTGGTAATCTTCCACCGCTGATTGTTGAAACTCGCAATCGCCCTAATCGCAGGATAGTACCAGCGATGCATCCACGGGTCATTCCTGAGGAAGGGGGCTCTAGTGAGGAGAAAATTGATGACATAATCTTTCAACACCCCAGAAAAGGCGACGATCGAGTAGATTGGACAGATCGAGAATTTAAGATGCGGGTTGATATTCCTAACTTCAATGGCCAACTACACATTGAGGATTTCCTCGATTGGCTTTCTGAAGTTGAGCAATTTTTCGACTATATGGATATCCCTAAAGCAAAGAAGGTCAAGCTTGTGGCCTACAAGTTGAAAGGAGGAGCTTCAGCTTGGTGGAAACAACTGCAACTCGCACGAACTAGACAGATGAAAGCACCAATCCCCCCATGGCAGCGGATGAAGTAGCTATTACGTGCCCGATTCCTTTCTAGCGATTACGATCAGGTATTATTTCAACAATACCAAAATTGTCGACAGGGTAGTCGGTCGGTGAGAGAATACGCAGAAGAATTTTACCGTCTAGCGGCGCGTAACAATTTAGTCGAGACTGAATCGCAGCAAGTCGCCCGATTCAACGGTGGACTGCGTATGGCGATCCAGGATCGGGTCCAGATGCAGCCCGTCTGGACGATGAATGATGCGATCAAGTTGGCTACTCGGCCAGAAGCACAACTTAAACGTTCTACCACACGGCCCTATTCTACCGCAAGGATCACTACGGCGAGTCCATCCCAGGGAGCTCCACAGGCTAAGGGGAAGGAACTCGTAGGAGCACGCACTCAACCTCCTACGTCTGAGAGCCGAGATTAGGGAAGCGGACAAGCTAGGCCCCAAAGGGGCGTATCAACTGCTGCTCGTCCAAGTAAAATCCCGAACCCTTACGCTCGACCCCGGCCTGAGAACTGTTATCGTTGTGGCCAACCGGGCCACCTATCAAATACTTATCCCCAGCGAAAGGTGGCGAACCTCACCATCAATGATGGTAGTGCTGATAACGCCGATGAAGATCCAGATGATGAAGAGCAGGAGCATACCACCGAGGACGAGGTAGATGAATCAAGTTGGGTTCAACAAGATCGCGGCGAGTCACTCGTAGTGAGGCGGCTCTTATATGCGCCAAGAAAAGAAGTGCATCCACAGGCATAACATCTTCCGCACTAGGTGTACGGTGAATCGAAAGGTTTGTGACGTGATTATTGATAGTGGCAGCAATGAGAATATCGTCTCCAAGGTCATGGTGGAGAAATTACAATTGAAAATAAAGCGGCATCCCTCTCCATATACAATCGGTTGGATCAAGAAGGTCAGTGAAACAAAGGTAACTGAACGGTGCACCATATCTTTTTCAATTGGTAAACAATATAAGGATGAAGTAGTATGCGATGTGGTTGACATGGAAACATGTCACATACTACTCGGTCGACCCTGGCAATCTGACCGTGATGCTACTCATAAAGGGCGAGATAACATATATATCTTCGTCAAGGATAGCCGGAAGACTATATTGGTCTCTATGGATCCAAAGGGACCATCTGAAACTTCTAAAGTGAAGGGTCGTTTTCTCTTAACCATACGGGACTTCGTGGAAGAATCCAAAGAAATAGGACAGGCTTATGCATTAATTGTAAAAGGGGAAGAACTCGAGCCTACCATCATCCCTGAAAGACTAAAGCCCTTGCTACATGAATTCAAAGAAATCTGGCCCGATGACCTTCTCGATGGGTTACCTCCCATGCAGGATATCCAATACCATATCGACTTTATCCCCGGGTCCAGTCTACCCAATCGGCCTCATTACCGAATGAGTCTGAATGAGTGTGAGATTTTTCAAGGGCAAGTGGAAGAGTTGATCCGTAAGGGTCTTATTCGAGAAAGCATGAGTCCATGTGCTGTACCAGCTCTATTAACTCCAAAGAAAGATGGGAGTTGGCGCATGTGTGTCGACAGCCGAGCCATCAACAAAATCACCATAAAGTACAGGTTTCCTATACCCCGGTTGGACGATATGCTGGACATGTTAGAGGGTGCCAAAATATTTTCTAAATTGGATCTAAGGAGTGACTATCATCAGATTCGAATACGACCGGGTGATGAGTGAAAAATGGCCTTTAAGACCAAGGAAGGATTGTATGAATGGATGGTCATGCCCTTCGGTCTTTTGAATGGGCCTAGCACGTTCATGAGATTGATGAACCAAGTTCTGAAACCTTTCATTGGACGATTCATTGTGGTTTATTTCGATGATATTTTGATATACAGTGAAGACGAAACTACCCATATGGAACACCTCAAGAAGGTCCTTCAGGTGCTTACTGAAAATAAACTGTATCTCAATTTAAAGAAGTGTAACTTCATGACTAATAGCTTATTGTTTCTGGGTTTTGTCGTAACGTCCACGGGCATTCGAGTGGATGAGGAAAAGGTGAAGGCAATCAGAGAATGGCCAGTTCCCATAAATATTCACGAAGTGCGAAGTTTTCATGGACTGACGACATTCTATTGTCGGTTCGTGAAAAATTTCAGTACTATTGTATCACCAATCACAGATTGCATGAAGAAAGGGCAGTTTCAATGGACTGACGAAGCCGACAAGAGCTTTGCCGAAATCAAGCGCAGATTATCTACGACTCCGGTTCTTGTACTTCTCAACTTAGACAAACTGTTTGAAGTCGAATGTGATGCCTCATATGTCGGAATTAGAGGAGTTTTGTCTCAAGAAGGTAGGCCGGTAGCCTTCTACAGTGAGAAACTTATCGATGCACGCAAGAAGTGGTTTACATACGAGATCGAGTTATACGCGGTGGTCCAAGCACTGCGACATTGACGACATTATTTGATTCAAAGGGAATTCATACTTTACACGGACCATCAAGCTCTTAAATTTATTAATAGTCAAGCTAACATTAACCGTATGCATGCTAGATGGATCTCGTTTTTACAGGAATTCACGTTCGTGCTAAAATATAAGTCAGGACAACAGAACAAGGTAGTCGATGCGTTGAGTCGTCGTGCAAATTTGTTACTAAATATGATCAATGAAGTCGTCGGGTTCGAGTGCCTCAAAGACATATATGCCGATGACGACGACTTCAGGGACGCATGTGTTAGATGCCAAGAAGGTCACTCCGGCGACTTACATATGCAAGACGGGTTTCTTTTCAAGGAAAATCGATTATGCATCCCGAACAGTTCGCTAAGGGAGCAGATAATCCAAGAGCTACATGAAGGTGGCCTCAATGGACACCTTGGGCGAGACAAGACGCAAGCTCTTGTGGAAGAACGGTATTACTGACCGCAGTTGGTACATGATGTGGGAAGGACAGTCCAACATTGTTATATTTGTCAAACCTCCAAGGGGCAATCTCATAGTACGAGCCTCTATACTCCATTGCCCGTGCCTGATGGCCCTTGAGAGGATTTATCTATGGACTTCGTGCTTGGTCTCCCACGAACACAACGTGGCATGGATTCGGTGTTCGTGGTAGTAGATCGTTTCTCCAAGATGGCGCACTTTATTTTATGCGAGAAAACTCTCGATGCAACACACGTGGCGAATTTATTCTTCAGAGAAATTGTGCGGCTACATGGGGTTCCCAAGACTATTACTTCTGACCGCGACACGAAGTTCATAAGCCACTTTTGGCGAACTTTGTGGACTCGATTCGATACACGACTTCAGTTCAGCAGCGCCTACCACCCACAGACTGACGGTCAAACTGAGGTTGTGAATCGCACTTTGGGAAACCTCCTTCGATGTATTTCAGGAGAGAAACCGAAGCAGTGAGATTTGGCCTTGTCTCAAGCGAAGTTTGCATTCAACAACATGGTGAACCGCTCGACAGAAAAATCCCCGTTCCAGGTTATTCACGGACGAGTACCTCGCCACACACTAGATTTGGTCCCTCTGCCTAAGCTCCCAGGCATGAGTATTGCAGCAGAACATATGGCAGACAGGATCATGGGTATTCATGCGGAGGTGCAGACTAAGCTACATGCCTCGAACGAAAAGTACAAGGAACAAGCGGACAAGCATCGTCGACAAAGGTGTTCGAGGTGGGCGACCAGGTAATGGTCCATCTGCGAAAAGAAAGATTTTCGACCGGGATGTACAACAAGCTGAAGAATAAAAAGATTGGACCGGTACCGATCATCCGAAAGATCAATAACAATGCTTATGTTGTTGATCTTCCAGATGACATGGCGATCTCACGGACTTTCAACGTTGCGGACCTGACCGAGTATCATGAACCAGCGCAGGAGGAGAACTCGAGGACGAGTTCTTTTCAAGTGGAGGGGACTAATGTAGAGAGGGTCGCGGACAATTTCATGGCCAAGATAGATCAGAAAAGGCACGGTCGGCGACAGAAGTGATCCGGAGCATCGGACCTTAGATCGAGCGTATCTCACAATCCGGAATGAGTTATCCGACGTAAAATATATGATTTTGTGGTAGAACGGGCTACTTTAGCCAACCAACCCCACTACGCCGGGTTGCGCAGCCCGGATTTGCTAGAAACCTCCTGATCGACGGTCGTTTCCTCGTTTTATTTTTGTTTTTACTATAAATAGTAAGTTTTAGTTTGAGTATAACTTTTCATCCGTTGGGCTTTAGGAGTTGTGTCCAACATGAAAAGTGCTTAGGATAATTAGGAGAACGGTTTGGTGAAGCCAAATAGGACACTTACTATTTTTGGCCGAAAACCTTGCGCACTAGTAGACATCACCACCGTGTATAAATAGTAAGTTTACTATTTATAGTAAGTTGCGAATTCTAGGAGTTTTAGTTGTAGTTTGAGTCTGATTTCTTTCTTATTGCCTGGTTCCCTTATTTAAAGGGTTGTGAACTCGATTTTAGAATTTTCATTAATTAATTTTGAATTTATTAAAAATTATTCTTATTTTCTACTTCCTTTCCTCGTGGATTCGAGAAGTCTCTGTGAGGAGTACAGAGAAGTTTCGTGAATTCGGAATATTTATCATGTTGAGGAAGACGGTGCTCGACCTCACGTCCTTCTCTGCGTCAGATATGCTCAATTTTGCTATTATGCCTTAAAATAATATGAGAAAAGGTATAAACAGCTTAGATGTAAAGATACATCACGGTGGACCCGCACACGGAACGTTCCGTTCGGAGCTCGGGACGGGCGGGGGTAGTACGCAATCCGCGTGCATTGGAAAGATTCTCTCCCATGTAATGTCTGGACAGAAAGTGGATTTCGGATAGATTTTCGGTGATGGACGGGTCTTAGGAGTAGGAATAGTTTAGGGTGTAGGCTTCAATGAATACGCATGCCATGGATAAAATGGGTCGCACATAGAAGATCACTACCATCTGAAACGTCCACCCCATCACTAGAGATGGTGACGTTCTTATAAAATTTGTCCCATAGTCAGATGACACCTCGACAAGGAGATGCGATCTTAAACCGTTTTAAATTCTGAGGGTCTATCTAATAAAGGTACTCACTCATTCCCATGAGTGAGAGAATATACACGTGTGTGCGTGGACATCATCTGAGTAAAGCGGACACAAGCCGAATTAGCTCAGCTCACTCGACGCGACTTAGACTGGGTTAAGCATGAATCAGCGCAACTCAAAAGCTACACTCAAGCTTAACCACGCTGACTGGATACTTTCTTTTTCTCCGGTGGTAGACTCCCAGGAGTTTTCAACATCTAATCAAGGGTTGGAGTATTTATCGTCGGTGGTGAAATCCATGGTTTGGACATTACATTTTCATCCAACTAGTTGATTAATTCAAGGTTTCATTAATGTTATTTAAGTAGCCAGCTGTGGTACCCCGCCATAGTGTTAATGTGAAATCCATCCCAACTATCAGGTGAGTCACCCAATCTTAGAACCATTAATTAAAAAACAACCTCATCCATAGTTCAAGTGGACCGCATGATTGAAAACAGTGTACAAGGATAACTGACCCTCCAAATTATTTTCATTGGTTTAGCCCGCCTGAATCATGTATGCCCTGGATTTTGAATATTAGGCATAGATTTTTAGTGTCATCTTAATGATGAGTGGATTTCATGTGCTCGTGATGTTGAGGTTAGTAAAAATTAAGGGTGGACGTCTATCCCAACCGTTTCCACACTGTAGCTGAGTTGAATCAAAGGTCAGCGTGATTTTTTTGGCTCTAGGCCCAGAATGGGATTTCACACTTAATTATTGGAGTGAATCTTACTTACATACCACGGTTGGCATTGTAAAAATAAGAAGTGGCCTTCCTTTTTGGATTGCTAGACTTTTTTGTTAACAACTTATTCCATCCATAAGTGTTTGACATGTTTGATCATAAAATTGTCAAAAAAATTTATCCCATCATATTGATAATGTAATCTATATAAGGCACAATTCTAATCTTGAGTTGGATGGTCCAAATATACAGTAGGTATGTAATCTATCCTGCATTTACTCATGCTTCAGGTCTCTCCTTCCTAAATATCCCGAAAATGCTTACATGACCTTTCATGGGGAAATAGGGAGTTGCTTTCCCAGACTTAGAGGGAAAGAGTTCAAGTGAAGTAGATCCACCCGGTCCATCATGGCCCAGTTTTTTGAAAGCTAAGTGCAACAAGGATGCAGATTGTGTACTACCCCCAAGCTCCGAACACAAAAATGAGGCAAATCCAATGCTCAAGTGGGCCACACCAAATAATAAGCTTGGTTGCATTAAAATGCACAAAGCATTAAATCTCAGTTGCATTAAATGCAAGAGTTATGTGGTTCATTTAACTGTTGGATCTGCTTCATTTTTGTTTTGGTCCCTTAAAATAATTTGAGAAAAGGGATAGACGGCTTGGATGTACAAATACATCACGGTGGGCCTGCCCACAAATGTGCCCGTTTGGATCTAGGGACCGGTGGGGGTAGTACGCAATCCACGTCCGTGTAACGGAGAGTGAACAACCTAGTATTCGGGGTAAATTTAAAATTAACATTATAGTGGATCCACACCCAAACCGGTCACTCGTTTCCAAAGTGCGTCTGCCAGCATTACGAGGATTAGTTACCACCTTGAATTATGGGATGCGTATTTCATAGGAAACCTTTTGTAGGAAGTTCCTATGCGCTGGAAAGCTAGGTGGTGCCAATGTAATGTTTGTGAGAAATACACCCGGTTCATCTGTTTTTCCTAGTTTACTTTAAGACATGATGTGATGTTTGTGAGAAATTTGCTCTGTTCATCTGTTTTTGCTAGATCACTTTAAGGCATCAAATCAAAAATCAATTGGATCCACCACTCAAGGAAGCCACATGAGAGGAAAATTAGAAAAAAAAATAAAAATACCTACTATTGAAACCTTCCTAGGATGTGCCTTGGTATTTATATGCCATCCAAACTAGTTACGAGGTTATTCCCATTTAGATTAATTAAAAACATCGAAAGTCTAGCTTGATAATAAAATTTTGTTGTCGTATGAATGTTTCAACTGTAGTTGTTCAATGTCTTACTGAGTTTTGAATCCATATGATTTTTGGTCATATGTTCTAAAATGTTCTCGTAGAAGGGATCTACGGAGTGCATTTCTCGCTAACATTAATATGGCCCCACCTAGCTTCCGGCAGAGGAACTTACAGTGAAAAGCTTTGGAACGAGACGTCTTGAATTACGCCGCTTCTTTCTTTATTATAAGCGTTTATTATCTTCTTTAATTAGAAACCGAATTGTCTACTGAGTCACTCGGTATGCTTTTATTGTACTACATAAACTCAATTGAGTCCACCGTGAATGCATGTGGTTTATCCACGCCGTCCATTAGTTTTTTCATATCATTTTATGGGTTTAACCCAAAATTGATGCATATACAATACTCAAGTGGGCTATACCATTGGAAAAAGTGGAATTATTGATTTCAACCGTTGAAAAATTTCTAAGGCCCCCAGTGATGTTTATTTGTCATCCAACCTGTTCATAAGATCCGAAGGACATGGATGAAAGGAAAACACAAATATCAGTTTGATCTAAAACCTCTATTGTCCACAAGAATTTTTCAATGGTAGATATGCAATTCACACAGTTTCCGGTGGTGTGGTCCATTTGAGGATTGGATATACTCCATTTTTAGGATAAAACTTTAAAATTATTTTTTAAAATAGATAGACGGATTAGATATAATGAATGAATGACATAGGGGCCCACAGTGTTTACTCAGTACGCTTACCGTACTGAGTTACTCCGTACGCAATCCGCTTCCCTTAAATTACACCTAGCAGCGTTGCGGGAATAAGTACCACATACACTCCCGTTCCTAAATTTTTATGGGCCCACTCTGACATGTATATGAGATCCACTCTGACCATTAGATGTATAATTTAGTAATAGATTCAGATCCAAAAGATCAGGATAACATATAATTCAGATGGACCACAACAATGAAAACAATTAGGAGAGACATCCATCCTTGATTTTTACAAGGCCCATCTTGACCAAAGTTTGAAATCCATTCCAACCATTAGATGTAACACCCAACGTAAGCCCGGGTCCCAAAAATGAGGTCCATACATGATTCATGTGAGCCACACCATTGAAATAGTTTAGAGGGTTAATCCTTTTAAATACATTGTTGGTCTACCTAAACTACTAGCGATGGAGATAAATTTTGAGATCTTAATCTAACATGGGTTGACATACCTAATAGTAAGAGTTGATTTTACATTAGCACTACGATGGGCCCACCCAAGCCATTGCTCCTTTTACATCAGAGAATAAAACTAGTATGCGGTGGAAGCATTTATTAAACGCATAGCTAGTTTTACGAAAGTGTAATGTCCACTACGGCGTGAGTGCGTGGGTTGTGCGTGCGTGGGTTAAAAAAACAAAAAATGTAATGTCCAACTAGCTGTGTGTATGCTTTAAATCTACATCATTCTTTGATTCATATCTTAAAATGATCTCTTCAAACGGATGAACGGTGTGGATACAACACATACATCATGGTGGGGCTCACACAATGCGGTGACAGTACTTCAGCAAATCCGCGACCGCCAAACATTACGAGAATTAACTACCGCCTTAAATTGGAAACAGATACTACATGGCCCCCCACCCCTGATTTTTTTTATAGGCCTAACCTAGATGTGAGATCCTCTCGGTCCATTAGATGTATAATCAAGTAATAGGCCTAGCATCAATAAATCAGGCTAACCCGTGATTCAGATGGGCCACACCAATGAGACTAACCAGGAGAGAGACATCCACCCTTGATTTTTACTTGCCCATCATGACGAAACCGTGAAATCTATTCCAACCATAGGATGTCACACCAAAACTAAGCCTAGGTCCCAAAAATTAGGTTCATAGATGATTCAGGTGAGCCACACTAGGCTAGGCGAAACTGTATGGAGGATGAATCTTTCCGTGCACACTGATTCCAATTGTGTGGTCCAGTTAAACTACTGATGTGGATAAATTTTGAGACCTTGATCTAATATGGAGTGACAAGTGATGGTCAGGGTTGATTTTATATTAACACCATGATGGCCCCCCCAAGCCCTGGCCGCTTTTCCATGCTAAAATGAAATTAGACTGTGATGGAAGCATTTACTTACATTAATTAAGAAAAAAAATTCATTAAATGCTCCAACTAGTTGTGTGTGTGAGCATTATATATATATATATATATATATATATATATATATATATATATATATATATATATATATATATATATATATAGAGGGAAAAGGTACTATGCGCTCGACCTCACGGTCGTCCCATGAGGTCAACCTGTGTGGGCCCCACCGTGATGCATTTCGAACATCTACCCCATTAGTTAGATGCACCATTCCATCGTGGGCCTAGGTCTCAAAAATCAAGTCAATCCGTGACTTGTGTGGGCCACACCACATATAGAAGTGGAGAGGAGCAGTGCACCATTAAAACATTCATAATCATTTTTTGGGCCCACTGAGATGTGGTTTACAAATCTAGCCCATCCATTATGTGTGTCCCACTAGGATTAGGGGTCATACCAAGTTTCAGCAGCATTCAAAACTCAAGTGGGCCCCCCCAAGTGCTTTTATATATTTTAACAGTGTCTTCACATGATTTTAGATGGTATGGCCCACCTGAGTTCTGTATACGGCTTATTTTTGGGATATCCCATAATTTAAAGGGGACCCATCAAATGCACGGTGTTAATAGTCGACACGCATCATGGTGGGGCCCACACAGCTCAACCTCATGGGAGCTTATCGTGAGGTGGAGTGCATAGAACCTTTTCCCTATATATATATATATATATATATATATATATATATATATATATACACACACACACACACACACCGTCCCGCGGGAGACATTTGTATGCACCAAGGCAAGCTTGCTTACATGGTGGGCTGGGGTTAGGTCTCATTGTGATGCATTCATGAAATCCATCTTGATGATTAAATCTGTAATGAAAATTTAGACAAAAAGTTGATAAACTATGTAGGTTCATGATTTAAATGGGCCACACCGAGGAAAAGTGGGAGAGGATGCATATCATTAGATTTTTACAAGGCTTACCATGATGTTTATACGAAAACCACTTCAAGCATTAACTGACTCATGAAAATTCACACATAGAGACCAAAATTTAGGCCTATTAGTGATTTAGGTGGGCCACACCCAGTGAAACAGTTTGGATGATGGCCATCTCCACTTAAATGTTTCCACTTATATGACTCAACTGAATTATGTATGTGGGTGGTTTTTGGTATCTATGGCTAAAATTTTGTCACTCACCTCATCGTCGAAGTAGATTTAATATTCATCATTGTGGGCCCACCCTGGCCTGACAAGACTGTCAGGACACGGATTGCATCCTAACCCTGCCACCAGGGGCACTGCTTGTTGGTGTTCATGGTCCCACAATGATGTATGTGTTTTATCCAAGCTTTCCATCCATTTTAACATCTTATTTTATGGCATTAGCTAGAAAACGTGATAGATCTAAATCTCGACTGGACCACACCATAGGAAAAAAGTGGTGATTGAACATCCACAGTTAAAAACTTCCTAAGAGTCTTGTAACATTTATTAGCTATCCAACCTATCGTTGATTAGGTCATACAGAGCTACATGAAGAGAAAACATAAATATCAGCTTGATCCAAAATTCTTGAGAGTTCTAGGAAATTTTTAATGGTCGTTGTTCTGTCACAACTGATTCATGTGGTGTGGTCCACCTGAGAATTGGATCTTACTCATGTTTGGTCTCATGCCCTTAAATGATATGGAAAAATGGATGGACAATCTGGATCATGCATGTATCATGGTGGGCCCACATTGCAGTTTCGACACCGTCCAGTATAGGTTGCCACTAGCAAGACTCACATAAACATACACTAGATGGGTGGGAAAACCAAGGTGGGAGGGCCGGAGATTGCCCAATCGTGATGTGTATGTGAAATCAACTCCAATCATATGGTGCATGAGGAAAACATAGCCATAGGGATCAAACATAAGACACATTCATGATTTATGCTGGACCACATATGCACAAACAATGCAAGGGATTCCTAACATCCAAACTATTTAACTTGGTGTAGCTCATATAAATCACTTATAGGCATAAAATTTGGTCTCCATACATAAATTTTCATAAGGTAGATAATGTTTAGAGTGTATTCTAGATAAACATCAAGGTGAACCCTGTACAAAGTCAATAGTAGCCGTCCCCCTCTCCCACTATTTCCCCTCGTGTAGCCCACATGAATCAAGTATCAACTTGATGTTGGAGTCTCACAGCTTAATTTCTCTCAAAGGCCTAATGGTCCGGGTGGATTTTCTGAATACATCACAATGGGCCCACCCCAGGCCACCTGTCTAACAAAGCCTACCTTGGTGTGTACGAAGGTCTCCAGCGGGTCAATGTGCAAGAGACCACTATATATATGTAAAAGATTTTTTATTTTTTTTTGTAAAGCATACCTAGTACATTCACGAGGCGATCTAGCTGTTATTGTCCCATATGCCTAAATTTCTGCCGGTATATTAGTCAAGTGGGCCACACGTGTATGAGATACGAACTACCAGGAAAGTAACAACCACTCACAAGCTACACTCAGTGTAACACCCTGAAAATCGGGGGTCGTTTAGAAACTCGACTCCCGAGTTTCAGACCATCACTTATGCAACAAATATGATTATGATTCAATGTTGTCTGAGTTAAAGCATTCACATGAGTAAGATTATACCAAAACTGCAATTCATACTCCAGATCCAGTGATAAAACGCAAGCGGAAGACTGAAAAATATATATATCACTGTACGAAAACAAAATAATCTCAAACTGTCTCCAAAGTATGTATACATCACTGAGTCTCATATACATGTCATAAAGCAAGAAATAAATATTAAGTGATAGTCCACTAGCATGTCCCGCCGATCTAGGCCACCTACGCAAAACAGTCGGAGAACTGCATATACGAGAACTCATCCTGATCCTCGTAGTAATCCGGCTCTGCGTCCTGAATCGCCTTATTACTTGCATCTAAAACAGGGTCTAGTGGTATTGCAAATACCGTTTCGTAATGTGGGAGTGAGTGATCAACTCAGTGGAATAATAGAGCAAAGATTAGCATGTTATTAAATCAATCACGCGTTAATAGTAAAGCAAACAATCAATTATCCCTAGGTACTATTGTTAATGCAAGCATGAAATGACATGATGGATGCCCTCACCGACATACTCTCTCATACGGTACCATCTTATGCCCGCGGCATGCTTACGTTCCTCAGTGCTCCACATCTTCCAGGCACATGCAATGCGATGTGGATATGATTACCGATTTATTATTAATCCTTTTCATACAACAGGATTGGGAAACTGAGGTACCTTCCTTATATCAATCGCAACACAGATCCTGTCTAGGGTCGTCACTCCTAGTAATCTCATACGATGTTATATTTGTATGTCGCTGCAAGGGCTGCCAGGGCTGTTGCTCGCACTCGTTGCACCGCTCCCTCATCACCTTATCAATACAGGCCTAATGTACTCTCGTCGCCACGGAAGGGTCGTCGCCTCCCGTAGACTCAGAATACGCTCGCGGTCACTACAAAGGGCTCGTCACCTGATCAGTGTAGGTCGACAGCAAGAATATAGTGTCCCACACCAACATAATCTACTTACGAGTCTGGGTTGCTCACTGGTCACTACGGAGAGGTTTGTGGCCCTAGCGTAAGCTGACAGCTCGACCACGGTGTCCCATACCACCATGCCCGGCTCATGAGTCTTTATGGATCAAGGTACCATGGTTAACAGGGTTTCCAATGGTAAGTTCAGTACCCTAGGTTCAAGCAGTTATGACTCATACAGGGTGAACATACAATGGCTAGTCGGGTTACTTGACGGGCTCGACTAGTATAAGCGCACCTCAAGTCGAATGACATGAAGTGCATGAAACACTTCGTGTGGCCTAACCACTGCCGCCAACTCAAAACACGACTCGCGTTCATTAATGCGTCCTTCGTGGCAAATAGAAGCCAACCACGAATTCAATCCATTACCGACTGCCTGGACTAACGTATAACCCCAAACACTTGAATATCAACATCAGTAATCATATGAGAGTAACAGAAATGAAATACAATAATGTAAGCATGTTGACACATGTTATAACATACAACTTAAGCAAATCATCCAACACATGTATTTCATGTATATAACGAAATCAATACATATAGCCAACATGATGGAAATCATTTACATCAACATATTACTTGAGAATTCAATCTCAAAACTCATTCACAACACCATCTACTCAATACATACTAATACAAACATTTATACAAACACTTAGCCTACACACTTTTAGTATACATAGTGTATGTCGACTCAAAGTGCGCATTTGGGCGAATCTCTTCGCCAAATAGATCATGCACGCATTCCTAATATCATAACATGACAAATAGTCATGGCAATCATTTCAGCAAAATATGGATGTAAACAGTATTTCCTACAAATACCTAAAATATCCTAAATCTCATATTTTCCATACGTTTACGAAATGGAAAACGGACAGCATGTTCTACATGTCAAACGGCGTTGCCGTCGATAATCTACTATTAAACGACATTGAAAGCTTTGAAATCAGTCAATCAAAGCGTCTAAAATCCTCATCTTTTGTCCTAGACGTGTATCGATTCGATTTGAACGTATACACTTTGTCAACGGTGTAAAGGCGACCTAATGCACAAGATATATAAGCTACTTCGCTATTTGAATTGAAGGAATCCTAAAACAGCAAGTAGTTAGGGTTTTTCTTACCTAGAAGTGCGTTGGAATCACCGCAAAAGTGATTTGAACGCGATGAATGAGCACGGGTAGCAGCTGTAGCAAGTGGCGGGAAATCTCTCCCACAACTCTCTCACTTTCTCTCACTTTTTTTCTCTCTCTATCTAGGGTTTTTAGAAAATTCGGATGGGAGAGATATGAGAGGGTTTAAGGCCCTTATATAGGCTAAGAACTAACCTATTTAGACTTAGGAACAAAGTATACTTAGGTTATAACCAAATCGGGGCTGTTCCGATCCAAAGAGCGTTTCGGGAGGTCCCCTAGCCGAACGCGGTCGGACTTAAGCTCATGATCACTGGATGTTGTCCACACCAAGTTTTCAGTCTGGTAGAGTTCGCAGATCGCACGTGGCGGTCTAGTTTCAATTCAGCGGTCGTCGTACCTAAATCAGGTCTACAAGTCTCATGATATGAAAGAGAAATTTTTTCTGATCCGAGGGTGAAATTTGGCTGAATTCTGACGGTCATAACACTTAATAATAACGCGTAAAGACTCGTGCCACATTTGAATTAAAATTTTGAATCTTTACCCATTTCTCACTCTCTTCACTCCAGGCTCAATGAAATAGCCTCAGAGCATCGGTTGGGCTTGATTTTTGAAAAGATTGTCAAGTCCAGCTAAGCGGTCATAACCGTCTAAGATTGTAGACATCGGACTTTCGACGCGCGGTCTAGATCCAATACAAAGTTTCAAACGGTTCCTGAGAGCAAACGGGTTTAGAGATTGATCCTAGGTTTCAGGGTATTATAGCGTCATTGATTCTACAAGTTTTGGGTCTTGCAGAACGTATTTAAAGCGATCGATGCTAATTTCACAGCTACTCTAGCATTGCGCTAGCGAACTTACACTTAATTTCTAGAGGAATTCATCCTAAGTGATTTTGGATCGAGTTGGTACTCGGGTCTCAGTACGGATTTTTCCGAGGCGTTACACTCAGCTTGCATGTTTTCCTCACCGTTCTCTCCTGATGGCATGACAGAGCGTCTCGAATCCAGCACACATACTACATGTCAGCATGTGCAGTGCAACATGTTTGGTGCTTGTAAAAAGATGCATTCGGAATGAGTACTCTTCACTCACAACGTTACAAAAAACTCCCATTTTGAGGAACATTGATGGACTGCTTCCATCCATCTCTCAATTCACATTTCCTAAAAAATTGACATTTCAGTTGAAAGTTTTGTTGTTTCAGTGCCCTCTTCTCTTCTAAAAATCTTCCCACCTTTTATGAGAATTTTCAGACCTAGTTAATTATCTGAGCTTCCATTTCCATCTTTTTGATCAAATAGAAGAACTCAAAATTTCCATTTTAGCCAAATTTAGAACAATTTTCTTAAAATATATATATCGTTTAAGAATTTGAGCACCCTTCATGACTTCCATATCAACTTGTTTTGCAAAATAGCAGTACCGGGCTTGAACTCAGCTTGAAAGCTAGAGCTTGAGCTGGCTTGAGTTGTTGACTAAACCGAGTTGAGCTGGCTACAACGAATTGAGAACCGGGTCAATCCAAACTCGAGCTAAGGTAGGCTATTGGCCAAACCAAGTCGAGTTGCGCCAAGCTCGACTCGTTTCAGCTTGGTGTCTAGCTTTGCATCTGAGTGCGATCTAAATCGATCTGAGAGTGTCATCTTAATGCTCATGATGCATGTCATGCCCCAAACCCGAAGATCGGACTCACAGGAATTTTGATCACCGAATCCGGTGCCGACAGCCTCCGTAGTACCCCATTCTCGGCTCCCAACACCCATACAGAAGATTCCAATCCTGGGATCCTACAAGGAAGTTTTTCCAATGTACATTTATCTCGTAAGAAGTATAACCACAAGTTTACCCAAATCACAATGGTAATATCATCATCACATATCCATTAATATAATCATTTGAATACAATGCTAAAAGGAAAATACATATATTGAAAATCAAAGCTCCAGAGGTCTGCTGCATGCTCCAACCTCAATGTTGTTGCGACCTAACTCTACTTGCATGCATCTATCATGCATAAGCTTATAGAAAGCTTAGTGGGTATTGAAAGTGTATGCACAAGGTAAGTGCCAAGTAAGCAATATCAGAGTAATCAGAGTAATTGGAAATATTGACAAGCCCAAAAATAATGCAATATTAGAAATATTGGTAAGTTCATAAATCATACAATATCAAAGTATTAAACTCATAAATACCATCAACTTTATGCAGGCTATACGATGTAAAAATATAATAAATCAATATCATATACTGAGGAAGCAATGTAGATCAACTATGTCATGTGGAAATAAAGTAAGCCAAATGTTATATGTTAAGGATATAATGCAATATGCGATGCGAATGAAATGACTAAGCTGAAGTGTGAAGTCGGGATGATAGTACGTAGTATCGCAGGCTACGGGGTCCACCACAAAGGGACTTTTATCCAAACCAGTCTCATATCTAAATTTGAATAGTCAGACTCAATGTGATAAACTCCTAATCTCAGGTTAGTCGCGTGCCTCAACTAAAATCTTGGCCATTACGAAGGTATATGTAACAAATACTTGTGCACCACCAGCCCGAGTGGATAGTGAATGAATGAATGAATGAGTATGCAATTTCTGCTCAATAAGTCCATATATCAGTACGGTTCCTCTCGAGAAAATCATCGAGGTCTATTACAATCTAAACCAGATTGCCGCCCTATCGAGGTCTATTACAATCTAGACATTGGAGCAACCTCTGTAACCAAAGAGGGTTTAGGAACTTTCACCCAGGGATATCTATAACACCCCATGTAGAATAAATTTTCGGTATCCCATATGGCCATCCATGATTATGCCTGTGGAGGCTACGTCCCTGATGTCGCTAGGCTTACGGTAATCATAATCACACAATGCGAGATGCATGAGTCACATAGTCTAATCATGCATCAATCCTGCGCATACCGTACACTCATGTGGGACAACTCCATCTATTAAGGAGTCCCATGAACAACCTGCCCTATGATAGAAGCAATGGCCAACCATATTTCATAACAAACATGTAGATGATGCGTATGAGTATGTATCATGATGTTATGCTGTCACATACTCATAATCAATATCAATAACCAGCACTGACAATCAGCCTATACAATCGGCCTCGATGATCGAAATCGAAATCGGCCTCGATGATCTGAATCGGAATCGGCTTCGACAATCGGAATCAGAATCGGCCTCGACAATCAGAATCAGAATCGGCCTCGACGATCAGAATCGGCCACAACAATCGGAATTGGCCTCGACATTCGTTGTAATGCCCCAGTTTTCAGAACCCGAGTATATGACTCAAATTCCAAGAACCCATGAGTTAGATAATGATAACGACGACAAACCAATAATTCAAAGTGCGATATAACGGGAATGAAAATATGTCATAGATATGACCTTAAAATAGGAGCAATATTCTGGCCCACTCAATTGGGGACCACTTACAAAATCTTAAGTATCATGAAAAATTCGAATGTACTGAAATAGAATCAATGACTAAACTACTGGTTTAGACTGTAGTAGGCTGTCGCCTCCTGATATGGCTCCTCATCGTATGGCTCTTCCTCAGCCGCCATCGTCTCCAGTCCTGCAACGTCCTAGACGTCTCCTGTACCTGTGTCCTCTATACGGTTGAACATTGATGAACGAATGGCCAGCTCAGTGTGATGTCCCCTCAAGATTACACACCGCTGCCCTAGATAAGGAATAACATAAAACACACCAGTAATCCAAAACATAGTATATGCAGTCTTATTTAAATGCATGGATGCATGAATGTAATGTCGGCCCGGGAAAAACATCCAGACGGCCTATGTCCCGGGAAAAACATCCAGACGGACATTGGGGTCGTCACCCATGGATGTGACTGGACGTCAACGCAACACTCAGTATAATTGCATGGGCATGAGGATCCAAGTCATCATAATAAATCGATCGACTGGTCATTAGCGCAACACGCGGCGTAATCATATGGGCATAATGATCTAAGTCGTCGTAGTATGCTTATGCATGCATGATTTGTCAGCCCGTTATTAGTCCAATTGCAATCAGCCGTTTTGAATAAGCTCACGGTCACTATGGGAAGCGCAGGGCCCAGCGTAGGCTGATGGCTCGGGCATAGTGTCCCATTACCACCATCCCCAGCCCATGAGACCTCCGTCTTAGGGTGTGTGTAGGACCCACTAACATGTGGCCAATCAATATATCATAAAGGGGCCACCACCAATGCCGATTAAGAATGAACGTTGAAATTACCAAATGTGGCGACTAAACATGACGACATGAATGGTGCAAAGATGAGTAAACAACAGTATTTAGAAAAGTTGTGAAGTTCATTCCAAGTCAAATAGGTGAAACCCCACATGGATGGTAAACCCCAGAGTCAAGTAACACAACCAAAACCTCTATGTCAAGGGCCTACTTAGATCACAACTAGTCTAGTTACACCCCAAGCACGGACTCTCCTTTACTAAGAATTCCTATGGAGAGATTTTAACAATATGTGTGTCATAGCAACATGTATCACAATATGAAGGAAATAAGGAACAACACCTATAATCATATCAACATGTAATGACTGAAATCGCATAAGATACATGACATAAATGACTGGATTATTTACTTGGACAGTTCAAGGAAATGAAGATTCTAAACAATATTAAGCATGAAAACCATCATATTAAAAAGATAAATCAAGTGCATGCAGTTTATTTCCATGCACAGTTTATCATTAATCTAGTTAGTCATTTACACTACTAAAACCGCTATTTCTAGTTTAGTTAGGGATAAAAAGCTTAAGGGGAGGAAAATCATCACCAGACGTGGGGTAGATTGCTCCTAAAGACAAGGAAGATGGTGAATTTGCACTGCTCGCATAATTTCTTGAATAATTCATTCATAATGGTCAGTGAGTCATATGGTTAAACATGTGGGGGGTAGGTGAAGAGTTGGAAGGCCCTTCACAGAGATTATTGTAACCAAGGGTGGCCGATTTTTCCAAACTCGCGCCACCTTATATTGAATATACTGTACACGCGGAATGCATATATATATATATAGCCATGGCCCCAAACATGCGTATATGATGTACACCTATATTATATAGCCAAGGCCCAAAACAACACTTATGCACTGCACACACAGAATACATAAGATGTATATTATATTTGCAACGTGTGGCATATGAGAGCACGTTATAAGTGTTGTATACATGCAATACACCGGCACACATCATAGGCTGCATTTGCATCACATGGCAGGGGTGTTCATCATGTAAAGCATCTCATGACACCCAGATATACATCAGGTACGTTACATACACAATATGAGCAACTAGTGGGCCCCACCCTGCTGACAATAGAGGGAACGGTCTGGATCTAAGTGTGGCTGTATGACCAGCGCATACACGCCACCCACGTCACAGGTGGGTTCCACCACTCAGATCTAACTGTATATATATATATATACTTATATATACACCTGTATACTTATCTTACATATATATATATATATATATATATATATATATATATATATATATATATATATATATATATATATATATATATATAAATAAATAAAAGAAGAGAAAGAAAACGTCCATCACTGGACGGCTGCAAATGAACGGTCTGGATTAGGCAGGCCCTAGCCAAAACAAAGGTAAGTGGGGCCCACATCTCCTTATGGATGGATGTGGCTCAAGTCCGTGGAGCCCGCTGTTGGTGGCACATCCCCATATGCCGTTGACTCCAGAACGGCCCACATGGACGGCTGGAGGTAAAGGCACACATCAACATGGGTACTCACGTGGGGTCCACTACGTGTCTCTGTAAACTGTTTTGCACCTACATTACATCTATTTATATACCTGTATATTTGTATATTTATATATAAATAATAAATAAAATATTAAATGATAATATATAAAAAATATATATAAAAAAGACGTTCAGCACTGGATGTTACCGAGGGAACGTCCAGTTCTGGGCTTGGTTCGCAGTGTCCCTGATGGACAGTTAGGGGAGCTCCCTCATCAAGGTGGGTCCCGATGTGGGGTCGGATGCTGAGGCAGGGTGCGGTCCACTTGCTGGTGCAAGGTGTAGCCCACCAATAGCTGGGTGGAGTTCAACGTCAGGCAGCCCACTTGCATTTTGTGCAGGGCCCAATGCCAAACCGAAAAGCCCACCTGCATTTTTGGTGAGGCCCATGACCTGCGCAGCCCATCAGCAACCGTCCCTGCTACGGGTTGTCCTGGAAGACCATCACTGGCCCTGATTCCTGGCTAAAACAAGCCTTACTGGAGGGCTAATCTCGCCGTCTATCTGCAGTTAAACTGTGGCCTGAAGCAGTGTTGCTGGGCAATGTTGCAACTGAAGTGGAACCACTGTCTAGCTCGACTCCAGCTCTCCAACTCCACTGATGCTCCCTCCTTGCTGAAACGGGAAGGAAGAAATGGTCACCTGACCTTCTGCTATGGAAGAAGGCTTGACCTATCGTCTCTGAGGTCGGACTGACCCCAACCTTTGCTTGGTCATTTTCAGCTCCAGAACAGGGCTTGACGAAAGCCTGATTTTTTGTTCTAATCGCAGCTATTGAGGAGTTGTTCTTAGGCCCAGGTTTAGCTTAGGACCGTGGCCATTGCTTGGCTCATGTCCAGCTCTAAACAGAGCTCGATGAAGACTCAAAACGGAGCTTTGTTTGGCCAAACGCACGACCATTACTTGGTCGTGGCTTCAGCCCACACAGAGTCTGGTAACCAGCCCAAACTACAACCATTAAGGAGGCCGGTTAGGAGGTTGGAGTACTGGAGTTGATGGTCTGATATCAGTCTGAGACCATGGCCTCCAAACGTTGCCATTGTCGGACCGGTTCTCAGCCATTGTTTGGCATGGTCTCGGTCCAGACAACGCACCACCTACAACTAGCTAAGACTATGAGGGAAATGGCAAAACAAAAGAAAGAAAGAAAGAAAGAAAGACAGAAAGAAACGAAGGAAGGATAGAGAGGCAAGGGGTGTTACCTGGTTCAACTCCAAGCTCGAGCTGAAATGGCCAACCCTCACTCCACACTGCCCTCCTTCGCACAGCGCGAACTCTCACCCTCTTTCTCTCTTCTCTCACTCTCTCTCACGTTGGTGTGAATCCCAAGGCTACAGGACTCCTTATATAGAGGGAGAGGGAAGGCATCAACGGTTAGAAACGCCCTAGCTGTGCACGGCTGGGATCGAAAATCAGTTGCGCATGGGGCCCATCCATCCGTTTGGATGAAAAGTTGGCCTTGAGGCCCACCAGAAAAGCATTCTTTCTGATCTGGTGGGACCCATCTCGTTATTTCGTGTGGGTTTTCAACGGGGACGATGACCCGTTCTCTAATGGTGGATTGTCATCTAACGTGCATGGGCACGATTTGGTTCGTCTGATCAATCTAGATGGGACCCAGGATCAGCGTGGGGTCCACTTCTCGGGACCCAAACGTCAGTTCCAACATATCTCACGAGAATCTCCCGTTCTCGTGAGAAAACGTTCTTTTTCGTCTCTAACTCGCCACGCCCAGAACTAAGGGCAAGGATGAGGCCACGTGGCCCCGCGGACGGCTGGAATGGCACCAGCAGTAGTTTTTTGAAGTGGGAATGTTCCCCTTTACTTTTTCTTAAACAGATCTTGCCCGCCCTTTTCTAGAAAGGAGGGCGTGTGGCTTTCCCAAGCGACGGGTGGCTAGGATTGCTTGCTCATGCCGATCACAGGCCACCCACGTGGCCCCAGGTTGGCCCCACCTTGCAGATATCCTCCACGTGCAATGATTTAGATGGTTGCACACTATCTTATTCGTCTGTTTACACCAGACCAAAAGCCTATACGGTTTTGTTAAGCCGGGCTCCGTGGAGAAAATGAACGGTTCGAATGGGATTGAAAGTGGTCGTGGTGGGCCAACTAGGGGTTTGAAGATCCCCAGTTTGAATCCAATGTTTGGCGGGAAGACGTGAAATTTTCTCATTTCGAGAGGAGCTCGGTCAAGGGTCGTTTGACTGAGCATAACGTCCCAGTGCACGTCGCACACCAATGCATGTAGTGCACGTGCATCTAGTGTCGGTTCCACCATGATGGTTGTAGTAAATTTACTCTGTCCACCCGCACTGGGGGACCCTTGACAGGGGTTCCGATCCACTTTGGGCTGATGGTGAGACCCAGGTGGGCCGTTCCACTATTCTCTGAGCTACTTTTAGCTCATATGTTGCGATCAATCAAGAGGATGAGCCTGTTACACGTTTCCAACGGTTAATATAATGCACCGGTTGTGATGAAGGTTCGATTTGTCACTAACTAATTGTTAAGTGTGGGTGGCAGGTGTGTTGTAGCAATATTCTATTAACATAATGCTTCAATTCAAAGCGTTCGGGTAATCTTACCCTCTGCATGTTATAAGGCGCGTTCTGGCTCCTAGAGGACCTGGATGGATGACTTTAGTTCTGACTGAAATTTTCATCCTACATGCATTATGTTCAAGTCAGTTGATTTAATCCACCCTGATTTAAGTTGACGTAGATTTTAAGGGTAACACCCACGTACCATTGGTACGGGGTGTTACATTCAGCTTCAACAATCGGAATTAGAATTGGCCCCAACAATCGGAATCAGCCGCAATAATTGGAATCGGCCTCGACAATTGAAATTGGCCTTGACAAATTGGAATCGACCTCAACAATCGGAATCGGTATCAATAATCAAAATTGGACTCGATAATCGGAATCGACCTCGACAATCGGAATTGGTATCGACAATCGGAATCGATAATCAATCTCGACATAAGGTGGGGTCCATAGATGGATGGTCGATGATGGTCCAAGTAATATCAATGGGGCCCATTCATTTGAGTTAACCAACAAGAGAATGATGAGGATGGGTCTAACCAGGGCTAAGGGAAAGTCACAATGCAGACATTTAGCCATCATTGCCCATCAATGTGGACATTTAACCAACATTGCTCCCAAGAAGTGGCCCACATAGAGCCTAACATAAAGTGGGCCTATGGCCTCACACGAGGGCCTCATGTACATTACCATGGGCCGCACCAACGGGCCTCATATACATCAAGTGGGCCATATCAATGGGTCGCACCAACAGGCCTCATATACATCAAGTGGGCCGTATCAATGGGCCGCACCAACGGACCTTATATACATCAAGTGGGCCGTATCAATGGGCCGCACCAACAGGCCTCATATACAACAAGTGGATCGTATCAATGGACCACACCAACATGCTTCATATACATCAAGTGGGTCACGCATATGGCCGAAAATACATCATAATGGGCCCTACCAAATGGGCCAAAAATATATCACAATGGGCCACGTCATACGAGTCGAAAATACATCACAGTGATCCTCAATGCATGGCCCGAAAATATATCACAATAGGCCACTCATACGGGCTTCATATACATTACCATGGGCCACAACCCATGGACCTAATGTACATCATAATGGGCCTCATTAAATGGGCTACAAAATATCACAATGGCCATGCCATATGGACCGGGAATACATCTCAATGGGCTACGACCCATGGGCTTCAGTACATCATAATGGCCCGCAACCCATGGGCCTCAAATACAATAAGTGGGCTGAATCAATGGGCTGAATCACAATTCATCTATTTATAGACATCAATATAGAGTATTATATAAAAATAAATCATATCAAAAGATCAAATCGACCATACCATATTTAACCGTGTTGATAATGATTTCCACAGTTAAATTTCGGTGGGCCCATCATAGGGTTTATTTCTCATCCAGCCTATTCATAAGGTTACAAAGACCTGGATTTAGAAGAAAAACAAATATCATATTTGTCCAAACCCTGTAGCCCAAGGGTTTTAATGGTGGATGTTTAAACCCACTATTTCCCACCTGATCCTAAATCTGTCTCATTTTTAGTCTCATGCCATAAAATGATCTCTCAAAATGATTGGAAGGTATGGATACAACACATGCATCATGGTGAGGTCCACACACGTGGCCCACCGACTAAATGGACTGTGTGTATTTACACCGTGGGTGGCACGTGCATCACGTGTGCTGCTGCAAGTGCAGCAGCAACTGGGAGCGGCTATTGCTTAAAAACGACAGAAGTGAGTCCCACGTAGGACCCACCATGAGGTTTATTTCCCATCTGATCTGTTGATAAGGTCACACGGACCAAATAAAATAAATAACTAAATATTAATTTATTCCAAAACCTCTGGATTAGGAGGTTTTAATGGTAGACGTTCAATCTTCACTGTTCCTGCCGTGTGGGCCACTTGAGCTGAGTATATAGTTGATTTTTTTTGGGTGGCCCATAACTCGAAGGGGGCCCACCAATTGCACGGTGTTGATGTTCTCACACATCACGGTGGGGCCCACGGTTGGGACTCCCTGCCCGTCCGTCCACAGCGGAACAGCGCAGGATGTTGTTGTAGCGTCCTCTGGACAAGCAGCAGCGCCTGCTGCTATTTCATTTTTTTTTAAAAAAAACTTGTTTTTCCATGGTTTTTCCTAGGTAGGGCTCGCATCCGGAAAATCCAACTCAACCATTGGATTCTATGGCTCAAGACAGTCTAAATGATCCCAATATTTAGTATGTTTTGGCATGTAGAAACATTAAGGTGAGTCTTAACAGCCTTGAACGATAGAAATCATAGTTTTCTATGGTATGTCCCGCTTGATAATTGGATTAGCTTCATTTTTCGGATCAACGCCTAAAATGACTTGGGAAATAAGATGGACGGAGTGGATTAAAGCCATACATCAAGGTGGGGCCTACAGGAGTGACCCTCCCCAAAGCTTGTTGAATCAGGTCAATATTTTTATTTTCAGTTCACATCCAGTGTCCCTGGACGCTGGACCGTTTGGGCATAACACATATATTTAAGGTGGGCCCCACCTTTAGACGTGCTGTCCAGGTGGGCCACCAAAATACTGGGTGGTGTGGATAAGACATACATCAAGATGGGGTTCATCCGGGTGGGGCACACGGCCACATCATCACATAAAAAATAATGAAAGAGAGGGGGAGAGAGAAATACATGTGATGGAGGGACCCTGACACTACGGGCCCTCCCTTCCATACATCACAACATAAATCAAGTGGGTCCCATTACATGTGGGCCCCCCAATCAAAATCAACGGTGGAGATCCTTTCTCCACCAAAATGCAAGGTCTAGATGACCTTATTCATGCAAGGAAAATAAACATTATGATAGGGTCCATGGAAAATGGCCCCATCATGGAATGATTATGAGGATCAAGGTGGGCCATCGGCCACACCTAGGGTCCAAAGTGAGATCCATACCATCAATTGGTAGGCCTCACTTGGCCCATCATCAAAACATTAAATCTATGCATATAAAGCACCCACCTCAAGATCTCTCCTTCCTTCTTCCGTCAAAGCATCCTAGAGCTCCATGGAACATGATTTAATGGTGTGGATAAGATTGGAGGGTGGGATTGGGCGGTAGGAAGGTAGGCCACACATAGCTTCTTCTTCTCCTTAGAAAGCCATGGACGTTGGGTTGCTTGAAAGAATGAGAGAGATGAGAGAGAGAGTTGGTAAGAGAGAGGGATGAGTGATGGATGGAGTGAGTGATGTGTACTTGACATGTAAGGGATGAGTTACTTTGACTTTGGGGTTGCTTTTGGGGATGGGACATGTACTTGACATGTGAGGTGATTGTGGGATTAATTTGACATATCGTAAAGATTCTCTTAAAATTTCACAAATGCACGGCGTTTTTCTCGAACTGAATACGGGCCCACATCTCCTAACTTGGGTATCGCCTCGGCGCGCGAGACGCGGCATTGGAACCGGGGCGATGGCGCAGTCGCTAGGGCATAAGTTTCGAGTCGAGTCGAGTCGACTCTGATATATGAGACACGACTCAAGATCGTGCGCAAATGCCAATTACAGATCGTGAGTTACCGGAATTCGACCGGGAGGACCGTGGAAGCCTATGGAACAGTACGGGCCAGGATACGGGTCTCACAATGCATATGCTTAGGAAAAAATACTTTGGTGAATAAAAAATGCATAATAGATGATATAATCAATGATCATGATGATGGGCTATATATATGCGCATGATAATCATACTGTCACATGCTTTTGACAAGATCTAATCAATTGGATTTATAGATCTAAGCAATAGAAACATACCAAAAGAATTCAATTACATATTGGTCCACTAGATTAAACTAAAAATTCATTGAATCATGACTGTTTATACTCTCAGCGTAAGATCAAGAGTGGTAGACTGAGTGAAAGATACCTCGTTTCAACACTGAGGTCTTGGTATCGATCTCTAGTGGGGGTGGCTAACAGTGATGTGTGAAGTGACAGTGGGGTGTACTAACAAGCTAACAAAAAAGAAAAAGAAAAAAAGTTGTACTTTAGATAAAATTATGAAAATTATATCATTTTGAAGCTAATGATAAGAGGAATAAAATGAATGGTTAATATAAAATGGGTCATAAACTAAACAAATTAATTTTAATGATCTAAGCAATCCATCCATTACTTTGGTAATTTTCAACAGTTCAAATGTCAATCCGAACGTCAAACATTAGTTTATCTGGTCTGGATGGATGATCAATGTTGTCGATTGGTATTTTAATAGACAGATCCTCAGGGATCTAAGTCAAAATGGTTAGATGGCCCACCAAATGGTAATTTTTATCAATATTTTTTAAAAAATAAAAAAATATGTACCCTTAAAATTTATCAAGTGTATTATAGAAAATACCTAAAAGGGTTATTGTAAATACCCTACCCCAACAGATTGTGCACCTATCTTGAACCGAAATAGATGACTTATGAGCTTAAAATCTCCCAACCAATCAACCTAAAACCCAATACACTATAAGGCCATGGGCCCTGTTGGGACATTAATCTTCATGAGCAAATTTGGAAGGTAGGCCCCTACTCAGACGGTAATGATACTGCCAGCCTGTACCATTTATGAGGATGATGGCACATCACAAAATTACAGCAGGCGCAATGGCGGCCGCAATGCTACCTGCCTGACCCATGTCAACAAGCCCAAATAATGCACGGGCCCCCTAAGATCATTAGGACTGAAAATGCAAAAACCATACAAGGGTGGCAAAATTATTGCTGCTCAAATCTTTACAAATTCGAGTAGATCTCATGATCTCACCCAAGAGTTCCCTAGATAGTGGTAAAGGGAAACCAGTGATATGATGGCTGCTTAGGGTAAAATAATCATTTCACCTCCTTAAAGAGGTGAGTTTACAAATATTTTTTTTCAATCACTTATCAAAGTGAATCCACGATGACACATGTCCTACAACCATTTAGATTGCTTCACATAGCATGTTTACCCTCCAAATTGTTGTTAAGTACCAGAAATTCATGCCGACCTCTATAAACGAAGACCCACCCCCCTCATTTATATGGACATAGCTTAAAAGGTCAGCCCACAACATAAAATATTTAACAAGAAAGAAACTAGTTGCTGGTAAGATTGAGAGTGAGTAAAAGTAAGAGTAGAGTAGAGAGTAAAGTGAGACTGTATCCCATCCAAGCCGTCCAACCAAGCCTATGTACTAACATCCAACTATCTCCATGGTTTAAAATTGGCGGAATAGAGTCGGGATCCGAGATCTACGATTATCTCCTCTTTGGAGGATCAAGGTCCAACCTCTAATTTCCTTCTCCCCCATTTGCACATGCATAAGTGGCAACTCGGCCATCCGTTTACATTTCTCTATTCACATTTTACATATTTCCTCTCTTCTCATCCCCCTGCTTAAAGTTTGAACAATCCTTGGTTGTATACTCTACACCTTGACGAACATTTGGATCCCTGCATATCAGTAGTCAAGTCTTGCTTGAACCTTTCTTTTTCTTTTTATAATCTGCATATTTCATTTACTTTTATTTTATAGTAGTTACTATCCCCCTTTCTTCCCATTTCTTTGTAACTATTATATTATCCAAACTCACTAGGTTGAGACATTACGATCTTCTTAGTGGTAATTTAGGTGAATAGTGGTACACTAGTTGGTTTCTGACGTTGTCAATAAGTGGCTAGTTAATTAGTATAAGGCTCTCTGGAACTTTGATTATTATTGTTTTAAAGTCCTAAATCTTATAAATTTGAGATCTCGTGCAAGCACGAACTGTTGAGGGTGCTTAACCCTTCTCTCTCCATCACTTTGGTCATTATCTAGGATCTTCGGTCACAGATCTTATCTAGGAGTTATCTTAAGTCAGGGAATTGAATTTCCAACCCAAGGCGATCCTATGGGTCTAGGTGGTTGTAAATTTCGGGCCTTTATTGGCTATTGACAACTCCAAGTTAATCAAGCATACCATTATGAGTCCACGCCAAACCCCTAAAAAAAAATAAGTCACAACTACACAAGACGCAACATGTTCGGGTGCGCCCACCCACTAGTACCTTAATATCTCACCACGTGAGGAGGCCATAAAGTCTAGACTGATGATCGCACGACTGATTCATAGATTGTCCAAAGACAGTCATTCTTGCATTCATATTTGCATATCATGCATCTCTCGCATTATATTATGTATCATCTCTGTCACCATATTTTTATTTATCACTGTTTTGTCACCATAGTTTATCTCCGAATCAATGGTTATTGTGTAAAATGTAATTAATGGTTTGTAGTAAATCACAGCGTGGAATGTAATGAAAACTCAAATAATAATAAAGGTTTTCTAATTATATGAACTCTTATTTCTCATATGTGAACATAGAAATTTGATGAGTGTCTTAAGAATATTCTGTGAGTGAATAGCAATAAATTCAATTCCTGATGTAATATTTATATTCGAACAAAATTATGCTAACACTATTATAAGGCTTAATCTAATTACATTAAACTACTCTGTACAATGAGAGTCTTTAAGTTGTGTGTAGGCATGCCTGGATAGGCTTGGCATCCACATGATTGAAATGCATGTCACAAGACGAATGAGACACCCACATATTAAACTGAGGCATTAATTTGGTTATTTGGTAAAATAATATGGCAAAGATAAACATGGTATCTAAACTAATCGGGTCTGAGAAGCTTGTGCACAAAAACTTTATAAGCTGGACGCGAAAACTTGAATTGGTACTAACATTATAGTCACATTATAGCAGATGCTTTAATTCATTCATGAGCTTCCACCTCCTACCCTAGCTAGCTATAATAATGATCAGGAAAATTCGGTTGCATCAGCCAGCATGGCCATGTGTAAAATATGCATGGATGAGTCACCACAATTTTGGAAATAAGAGTGAAGTATTGCCATAATTTTAACTCTTTTATTTCTATGAGAATGTTCCTTGGATTGCTAAAGTAATTTGATGGATCCTGATAAGGTACTTGCAGACCATTTGGATTCAGATTGTATATAGATCCTTCCTAAGCAGCTTATAGATTTTCTCATGATCAAGCCTTTCTTGTTCTTCTCCGAATCATTTGCAGGTCGACAAGGACATACATCCCTTTTGAATCAGTATTTCGATCGTCAGCATGGACACTACAATCATATGCATCGTCCATTTATTTGAAGTTGACCCACACCGATTGGCAAAGTGGCCCAATTAATTATCTTTATACTAGTATTAGGGCCATCAAGCTCATACTATAAGTGCAGTGGAAGTAAAAAAGCACACCAGCCACCATATATTACTTGTTCTTGATCTAATAATGCAACATCCAAGCTACTTTCACAAATATAAACATACTGATCAAATGGCCCACTTAAAAATTACTGTAAACTCGATGACATGCTTGGCTCAGTCTAGATATGGTAAGACTTGACAATAACTTGGCCGACTCGATACGGTTTGGCAAGACTCAAATTGAAGATATTATAAGTAAAATCGAACTAACCCGATGATCAAGAATAAAATAGAGGGATCATAGGAAACCCCAGAGAAGGGAGGAGTATCGACTCGACCTCAGGTACCGACCTCTGCCTTGAGGGACGATCTTGACTGTCAGCTTTAAGGACCAGCCTTGACTATAGAAGTCGACCTCGGAGGTTAGCTTGAAATACCGACCTCAACCTCAGGTACTGATCTCAGCCTCGGTTACTGACCTCAATCTCGGATACCGACCTCGGCCTGAGAATAGAAAGAAGAATCCTCTCCATATACAAAAGAGATTAATTCTTAAGATTTTCACTGAAAATCACTCCGTTCAAAGTAAAGTCGAATATATTCTTGGAATTAGATTCCAACTCCAATACGAGCCCCTCAAATCAACTCAGATACGCAAACCACCTATAAAGCTTATAAATAGGCCCCCTATCATAGATAAAGGTATATACAAATATACCGATACTACTACACCTATTGTGAGTTCTACGCCTGACTTAAGCATCGGAGGGTTCCCGGCTTTAACTGGCACCCCCAATGTATTCTCTTGTACCTCAATTAAGTAAGTAGGAAGGACTTTTCTTGTTCTCCATTGAATTACAGATGGAAGGCGGGCTAACAAGGATCGACAGAAAACTGCACAACAAAGATAAGATGACCAATAGGTCTCCCTTGTGCAAATTGAAGACCAGAATATTAGTCGGTCTAAGATTACGTACATCCTCACTTATTTCTACCAAGGATACCTAAAAATGGTAGCTTTAGAGGTTAAGCTTGGAGGCGTATGTAGTCAAGTAAACCAAACCATTTGACAAATCAATGGTTTAGATAACTGAAACATTAGTAAAGTTGCTCACACTAAAAGCCCCAACTATACTACAAAGTGTTGATGCCTTGATCATTGTGAGTGAGGTCATAGTTAGGTGATCCAAATCGTTGTATCAGATTATTCTAGCCTTGAATGGTGATTGCTCCAGCAATCTCCATGGTTGAAAGATCTTACCTTTCGGTTAATGATGGCATAGAAATGGACGGTTGGAAAAGATGTGGAAATAGTCCAGAAATGTGTGCTAGGTAATTTTCCTCTAGAAGGTTTTGATTTATCTGCCATTCGTTACAGGGTCCTTCAGTTGAAGGTTCAACTTGTGACATCTGGATGCATCTGGACACTATCCACGGCCTGATACATCCGGACAATTTTTCCGTTTGAAAATGCAGTAACTGCCGTGTGACCATGGGAAAACATATGGGGTATGTTTGACCTATGATTTAACGATTCGAACCGTTGATCTAATAACCCCTATGATCCATCGAGGTGGATGGAGCCCTGATTGTGAGGCTCACAGTGATGTATATGTATTATATCTGCGCCGTCCATCTCATTCACCATATCATTTTAGGGCATGACCCCAAATATAGGGCACATCCAAATCTCAAATGTAGCACACCATAGTCCACCATTAAAAGCTTACTGGGGCCCACGGGAATGTTTATTTTCCATCCAACCTGTTGATAAATTATACGGACGTAGATTAAAGGACCACACAAATATCAGCTTGATCCAAAACTTTTGTGGCCTCTGATAAGTTTTTAATGGTCAATCACTACAGTTCTCTGTGGTGTGGTCCACCTGAGATTTGGATATGCTACGCTTTTGGGCTAATACACTTAAAATGATACGGCGAAACAGCTGGATCGTGGATATAAGACACATACATTGTAGTAGCCCTACCGTCAAGGATCCACTTAAGCCTTCTCCAAATTGTAAATTGCTCCTGAAACCTTTAATTTCATGCAGCTTGCGTGTTTTGCACTAAGATGCATTTAGTGTATTCATTTCCTCTGGGTTAGTTACACCTAATTAATACTGGGTTGGATGAAAGATACCGTGTTGGCTCACACAAAAACCTATGGTTGCCATCACATTCCCATCGTTCTTAGTGGTGTGGTCCACCCGAGTTTTGGTCTGGCTGATATTTTTCTCCAGAACTTAGAACGGAGGATGGAACCTGATGGAGGGGGTTGATGTTCTACGTACAACATGGTGGGCCCGTAGATATTTGGGGCCCTTTACGCGTGCGTAAAACAGATGTAGTAGGTATTCCTGTCCTGGATACTTTCGGAATTCGAACGGAGGCGTGTGATTTAATCTTGCGTCATTTTTCGTGGTAGAGTTATTTGATACTCTGGCTGTGTGTGGCGCTTGATGCGCATGCACTTAAAAATGCAATACCTGGCATATATTAAATCAAATTAAATCGACTAAATTGTAGAACACACTGTCTTTTACTTATAATATAAAAATCAGCTTGGTTGAACAATCCAAACGTATGATTCAAGGAAACTTGATTTTTAAACCACACCATTCCATATCTTTATTTCCAACCGTTAAATAAATGTCCACATATCTAATATTTTCATAACCGAATAAGAATAATTCTTAGTAATGATACATCTAAATCGGTGCCAATAATTGGAAAGCTTTAATTTTAGAATTAATTGTATGCCACGGAAGCAAAATGTGAATAATGTCTAACTGCCTGCGTATCATCGATCACACTCTGCAAGAGTATCAAAATATTATTTCTGGTATCTTATTTCTTGTCCCAGATTCCTTTATACAGCCGGCTCAACTCTCTCTCTCTCTCTCTCTCTCTCTCAGGTGCTTCTTCGCCCATGGCGCGCTATGGATACGGAATTCCGCTTCTGGGCTATCCTGCGCCGGCTCGAAACATCACCACGCTCACGCGGATTCAACTTGGGGCTGCCCTCATGATGATTATGGGTTGGTTAATTCCTCTCTTTCCTGCATATTTCTTTCTTTTTCTCGTTTTTCTCCTCTTTTTCTACCGTCAAACAAGTAGCACTTGCAAGAAATTTGGACCGTTCATTTGTTGGTACCTATTCTGAATAGGGCACACTCCAAAATTCATACTGATCAGGAAATCGAATCCACTGATTGGACGAATTTTGCAGAAGTCCTCCAATCGATGTCTAAGATCATCTGACCAATCATTCCCTATCCAGTACATGATCTATCTCCCTATGTTTGTTTACATGCTGGTCTCTGTCTTGAGTGGTTAGGATGGTCTTTTATAGAGAAAGAGGACCGCCCATGGTCTCTCCACTTCGGGTCTGACCTCTTCAATTGGTCCTGAACCTTCCTCACGGCTCACCTACGAGGGACGCGGATTGCGTCCTACCCCCGCCCGGACAGTAATCCGTCCGGGCAGGGCTCTGTGGGATCCAACGTGATGTAAGAGTTTTATCCACACCGTTCATCGTTTTTCTCGGATAAGTTTAATATAATGTCTAGAAAAAGTGGTAGCTCCAAGGCTTAAGTGGACCACAAAGTGGGGATTGAACTTCCACCATTAAAAGCTCTTGGGAGCTGGAGAAGTCTCAGATCAAGCTGATATTTATTTTTCCACTTCATCCACGTCTAAATGACCTTATTAATAGGTTGGATGGTAAAAAACCATCACGGTGGCCCTTATAAAGATTTCAAGGGTGGGTGTCGTTATCACGGAAGCTTCCTTTGGTGTGGTCCACTGGAGCTGTTGACCTGCCTCGTTTTTGGGATGGTATCTTAAAATGACTTGAGAAAAGATATGAACGGCATGGATAAAACTCTTACATCACGATGGACCCAGAGAGCCCTGCCCGTCCGGGGGTAGGACGCAATCCGCGTCCACCTGCGAGATACCGTCTCACTTCGGTAGTCCGCGGACGATCTTGCGCTCCCCAGCTGCGTCATATGGATCAGTTTAAGACCCCACTTCAGGATCATCATGATAAGGCATGGACGGTCCTTTCTTTCTCTATGAAAATTATCCTAACACCATTGAGAAAGTAGACTGCAATTTAAACCATTGAATTTTATAGAAATTTGCCCATTCGTAGCACGATTCTCTAGGATTGGTCATGGAAACCAATGCTTTTCTTTGACTATCCATGACGGGAATCACGTCCTGGACTGTACAGATCATTCAGGCGAGTGGCCCAACTGGCACTTTGAGAATTCGCCTGGTCCGCGTTCAACAAAGACAGGGCCTCCTGAGATCGGATCGCGTACTGAGTTACTCGGTACGCTTTTGTCGTACCGAGTAAACTCAGTTGGGTCTACCTTGAATGTTTGTGTGTTATCCACGCCGTCCATCCGTTTTTAAAGATCATTTTAGTGGTTGAATCGAAAATTGAAAGATGCCCAAAGCTCAAGTGGAACACACTGGGAAACAGTGGAAATAATGACTTCCACGGTTGAAAACTTAGTAGGGCCCACAGTGATGTTTATTTGTCATCCAACCTATTCGTGAGATCACACAGAAATGGATGAAAGAAAAACATAAGTAACAGATGGATCCAAAACTTCTGTGGCCCTAGGAAATTTTCATCACACTGTTTCCCATGGTGAGGTCCACTTGAGATTTGGATATACTTCTTTTTTCGGCTAGAGCCCATAAATTATCTTTTAAAATGGATGGACGGACTGGATAAAATATGTAAATCATGATAGACCCCACAGAATTTACTCAATATGCTTAGCCTGCCGAGTTAGTTAGCAACCCGCGTCCGGTCTTCCTGAGCGAAGGGAAATGGGAAGCGGATTTGCTGGTTAACCTCACACCAGCTACACCAGCTGTATAGCTGCTGTTCCAAACCGTCTATCCATTTGGAGAGCTCGTCTTAATGCTTTGAGAAGAAAAATAAGACAAATCTTACTATCAAGTGGACCACAATGAGAAACACATGAGGGATTGAATATATACCATTGAAACTGTTTTTGGGGTCATGGAAGTTTTGGGTAAATATGTTTTTTGATTTTTTTTTCTCTTCATACATGTCTTTGTGACCTAATGAACAGATTGGATGAGAAATAAATGTTGGTGGGCTAAATCATTATCACCACCGCTATTTGTCGTGTGGTACAAATAATTTTTGAATATGATTCAATCTTTTGAATAATTTTTTAAAATGATCTTGTGGTACAAATAATTTTTAAATATGATTTAATTTTATGGATAATTCTCTAAAATAATCTCTAAGTCATAAATGAGCATGACATGATCTCTGGTCATAAATGAACGTGACAGATATAATAAATACATCACCGTAGGCCATGTAACTTTGATCTCCTTTAAATCGTTCGTGTAACTCAGAGCCGGAGGCGCATGAGTGCTCGGCTTTTGCACGACAAGTACCTGAGGCGGCTATCTAGCGGGTGTGAGGAACACCGGCCAATCTGCTTCCAGGGAACTGATGTTATAAGCGGATTGGCTGGTGTACCAGCCATGACCTGTATTGATGTCACCAAGTTCCGTGGATACCATCATGAGGTATGTGATATATTCAAGTTGTCAATCATTCTGCGAAGTGCGATGTCTTCGTGAGGGTTAGATGAGAAATAAAACACATCTAACGATAACGCACTGAAAAATCGCGGAAAGTGACTGGTTGCGAGTAAAATCCTTTTCGAGTTCACTGTAGTTTTGAATAAATATGAAATTTGTTTTTCCCTTTTATCCAGGGGTATTCAACGTTGCTAATGGATTGGATAGAAAATAAACGTTATTGTGGGCACTACAAAAATTTTAATGGTGAAAATCGTTATCTCGGTTGCTATTTGTGGTGTGGCCCACTTGATGTTTAGATATTTATCATTTTTTTGGATAATACTCTAAAATTATCTCAAAAAATGGATAAACAGTGCGGATATAATAAATACATCATCGTGGGGCATGTACCTTTCATCTCCATTGAACCGTTCGTACAACTCGGAGTTCTAAGCGTTAGCGCTCGTCTTCACACGACACGTACCAATATCTCAGGTGTATATATCTGGTGTGTGGTACACCAGCCAATCCGCTTCCGAGATCCATTGGCTGCATTAATTGCTCTGGTACGCCAGCGAGGAATGTCGATTCGCCATGCGACAGATTCAAGCGCCAAATACTAACGCGGCATAGACGCAAGCGTCGAAGATGGTTTTGGGATCTAGGACGTTTACAGAGTGGTTCCATGGTGGATGTTTCATAATACATGTTGGCCGTTGGCCCCACATCTGCAAAGAGATGGATTAAAATGATAACGAGTGTCCATTCGTTGCTTAACTGGATGTGTGTCTCGGCATGTTATTTGAACAGGAAACATGCGATGAGAGCCCCAGCTATAGATTTCCAGATTGGTCAAACACAAGTGTAACATGTTTGCATGTTTGAGTCAGTGTTTGTGGCATTAAAATGGCTGAAGCGAACAAAAGAAACTTTCCTTTTCTTTTCTTTTTTTTTCGTTTACGATTTTAGAGCATAAACCAAAAAATGAATCATATACAAATATCACCTGGACCACTCTGTAACAGTGGGATAGTGATTTTCACGGTTAAAACATTCATACGGCCCACGATAACGTTTATTTTCCTTCCAATATGTTCATAATGTCAAAAATACCTAGATTATTGGAAAAACAAATATCATTTTGATCCAAAGCTTCTGTAACCCTATAAGGGTTTCAACGGTAGACGTTCAATCTCTTGCTGCTTCTTGCAGTGTGGTCTACTTGGTATTTAGATCTTCTTATTTTTTGTTTCAAGCCTTCCGATGAGATTACAAAGTGAATGGGACTTTATGGTGGCACCCAAAAAACGTTAATACACCATATATATAGCAGGTGTGGTACACCAGCCAATCCTTGCTTCCATTGAGAGGGAAGTGATTGGGTGTACCACACACCATCAACATGGCTAGCGTTGGTACGAGTCGTGTGAAGACCAGCGCCAACGCTCCTTGAGCTCTGAGTTGTATGAAAGTCAGATGATCCTCACATTAATATATTTATTATATTCACACCGCCTATTCGTTTGGTGAGATCGTTTTAGAGCATGAGGCAAAAAATAGTCATATCCACAGTTCAAGTGAACCACGCCACAAATAGCAGTGGAATAATAATTCTCACTGTTAAAACACTCATAAAACCCACTGTAACGTTTATTTTCCATCCAGTTTGTTTACAAGGGCATGCGTACCTAGATGAAGAGGAAAAACAAATATCATATACATCCAAAACTTATATGACTCCAAAAGAATTTAGACGGTAGACGTTCAGGCCCGTGTGATTTTTGCAGTGTGGTCCTTTTATCTTTGGATCTCTTATTTTTCAGCTCAAGCCTTAGGACGAAGAGCCTACCAAATGTACGGACGTTTGGTGGAAATAACACTTACCTCTTAATAGGACCCATGGAGCTAGGAGCCTTTTTTTTATTTTTCAGCTCAACTGTAATTACCACATGAATAATAGTTATTTACCTAAGTAATTACTGCATTTTTCCCAAACACATATATGACAACTTATTTTTTGGACACTTAAATTGAAAATTTTACAAAATTAATGTGGATCCCATCCTGATGTATGTGACTTACCCACACCGCTCATTTGTTATGCTAGCTGAATTTAGGGCATGATAAAAAAAAAATGAGGTAGATCCAAAGCTCAAGTAGACCACACTACATTAAACAATGGGAATTGAATGCCTACCATTAAAAACTTCTTGGAGCCCTTAAAAGTTTAGAATCAAGCTGATATTTGTGTTTTCCCCTTATCCATGTCTGTGTGACCCTATGAATGGGTTAGATGATGAAAAAACCTTAACGTGGGTCCAGTGAAGTAAACAATTTTCAACTGTGGACGAATTAAGGCCACTGTTTACTTTCATGTTGGCCATTTGAATATTAGATCTACCTCATTTTTCAGATCATACCCCCAAAATGTTCTAATAAAATAGATCGACAGTAAGGATATATCATATACATTATGGTGGGGTCCACATATTTAAGTCAACACTTTTGTACCAATTTTCGAGATAGAATTACTCTCACGTTTCTAAAGAAGATGAAAAAGTAATAATTACTTATTTACCATGATTTACCTGTATCATGGAAAATCAAACAGGCCCTTAAATCAGTAATGACATGGTTTTTGTGTACTAGTTTTGAAGGTGTAATTCCTTGCGGATTTTAAATAGGTGAAATTAATCATAATTACTTATTTACACTTTATTTACCTTGAATTACCACCGCAATTAGAAAATCAAACAACCCCTTAGTTTAATCCGTAGTAGTAATGAAGTAATTGTTAACTTTAGTTATAATTCAAGTCTACGCTCATACGCTAGATTCAGTTCGATTATCAAGTAAGTTCTATTCAGAAAGGTTAAGTAACACTATATAAGTGGTTGAATAGGCGACTAATCCTATTAGAACTCATTCATATATGGTCGATTTTTGACGTATTTGCCTATTTTTATCTTGGGGTTGTAGCTATTCGATTTGAATTAAGTTGCACATTCAATTCTAGCGCGCCTGCACTAATAATGTGACTAAATTTGAAATCAAATTATCACATAAGTTTGGCACGGCTGGTGGGACACTCGTTATCATTTACATATTGGTATGACATTACCAATTGACCAATCAAAAATATGAATAGAAGAAATAATTGAATAGTTAGGGCTAAACCCTCGACACCAACCGCACCACCTCAAATCGAGAACGTGCTGGTTCAAGCAACCCCAAAATCATTAAATCTGAACAATATTTCAACACGTAGTCCCGTTAACCAGGATGAGGCATCAACCTCTTGGACTGCATCTCTCGAAGAGATAACGGTCGGACTCTGGTATGTACAAATGAGTATTCAGCATGTTTAAGACTATGGGAGAGATTAAGCAGAGTTAGTACATGCTTAGGCCAAGCAATTTTATGTTCAAACTAAGACTATGAACAGATTGATGGCTATCTAGACTGAGGCCATGCACCAATTGATGACCATCATCATCGAAAGAGCATCTACGACAACGCAATATCATGTCAAAGGAAGTTTTGTTAGTAACATGATTCAACCACCATTGATGTCCCCCCTACAGCAGAGCTCACCTCTTGTCCCAATTCAAGAGGGTTAGAATGCTCTATTGCACACCGAGTTCAGGTGACCAAAGAGGGAGGTCAAGAATTTTGTTCCCGAAGTTCGAATCAGGGTTTGCCAGGAGGACAACCCTTCCAACATTTTTTTTCTTTAGGAAATCATTGTTTCATGAGGGATAAAATTGAGTAAGTCTTAATCCGCTGCCCATGGTTGAACCACAGTGAATAGATCATGACCAAATCATGCAAATGGCCAAAGAGGTTGCAGGCCAAGTCATCGGCCGCAATACCATCCATGTCTACTATAAGCCTTATCTCAAATGGATTGACTAACAACACCCATTTCCAAGAAACTAGCAACCAGATTTTGCCATATTCTCGAGTGATCTTATTCAATTGACCATCAAGCATGTAGGTCGATTTACTATGTAGTGCAATAAACTGGCTAACAATGAATATCACTAACTATAACTATTCGGTCATTCATTAACGGCATCGACATTTGCTTGGTACTCCAATTTACTGCCAAATTTAGTCCATACTTGGTAGGAGATAAGAGGAGAAGTTCAATGCCCAGTTCTTTTCCAAGGATAGAGAGATGACCATGGCCGATCTCACATGTTTTTGACAATTGCTGGAGGAATCTTGCGAGAGTTACGTCACTTGGTTTAAAAGAGCGAAAAGCCAGTGTAAGGTTGTCACGATTGAAGCTAAATTTGTGCAACTTGTGCAAGACGACCTATAATACAAACTCTAAAAGAAATTTATTGGAACAGAGTTTGAGATTTGTATGATTTAACTAAGAAAGTTTCCAGGTATTAGGAGCTTCTTTAAGAAGGATGTAAGAAAAAAAAAATTGTCAATCGGAACATATTATCATTACCCCAACTATGAGGTTGCGATTACTAAGGTAGTGGAAAAAAAAGCTACTCATTTGCTCATCATTGGTCAAGGAGAAAACAATTGCACGAACCACGCAAAAAGGCTCGAAATATATACACTTTTGATATCACTTAGGTCGATGAGATATTCGAGATACTATAAGTAGAGAAGTTTATTAAAGTTCCTATTAATCATAAAATACCAACGACCGATGAATTAAAAAGGTCAACTATTGTAAATGTCATGGAACACATTCTCACTCTACCAACAAGTGTGTTATGTTCAGGAACATCGTTCATGATAACATCGATTGTAGACTATTGAAATTCCAAATAAAAAATAAAAAAATTTGCGAAGAAGCAATGTTGATAGATACTGACTCATTCTTGCCTAATTTGGATGACAACATAGCTTCAATGAACCTACAGAGATTGGATCGACCAAGGGAGAGAGTTGATCTTAGTCCTGGTCATTACCACGGTGCACCATGATGGCCGAGATCAGGACGATATGAGTCCTATACAACAACTGCAAGTTTTATAGAACAATTGAGAGCAACGCAATGCGGCGGTCAAGTCTTGCCACTATGTACCCGATGTGCCAGAATGGCCCAAGACGTGGAAGCTTCACCTTGGCCAGCAAGGCGGGTCAAACATGCTACTTAAAAAAGAATCAATAAGAGAGAGGCCTATCGACCGTGGAAAGCGTTTTCACCCCTTAATTCCCGGCCTCAATAGTGAGTTCTGATTCAAAGGATGGTCAAGCCTCCATGCATCCTAAATTCCTAGTTGTCCTTGAAACAATGACTCAAACGTAGAAATGCCATTGGCAGAAGCATCTACCAACCATAAGAAGAGAATTGGTAGAAATCGAAAATGCATGTCGGCTAGGAACTAGGCAGTCACTACCATTTTGGAGAGTTCCTTAATTGGAGGAGCAAATAATCGTAAACATGGTCAAAGAAATTTTAAAACCCGTCGTGCTCGATCAAGTCACAGAAGATGATACCCAGTCTAATAGTACTGTAGAATTGAGCAATATTGGTAATCATGATGACTTATCCAATTATCTTAGCAATGAGTGATTTCCAGGGGACGATCCGCTGATTGAGGAACTAATGGCGACAATCGAAGTGTTGGAAGTATTGTTGCCCATTTTAAACAGGTAAAGGTAACTTCAATGGCTGATGAGAGTGCCGAACATTCTGGCGTAGTATCTAATAAGCATGATGGCTTGGAAACACTTGAAGGGCAATGTCCGGGTTTAGAAATTATTTTTGGATCATTATCACTGATGGTGTTTAATTGCAACATGATACTTACCCTTCCATCCGGTTTTCAAGCCAGACTGTCCTAGCCCAGTCAAATGATAAGCGATGTGGAAGAACTTAGTCCTCATGTAGTATTACAACATGCTTCTTTTCCTCTAGTAGATGTGATTGAAGTAGATGCGATTGAGGGATTACCAAGATCAAACGAGACACCATAGGTAAATACTATTACCGTGAAGTGAGGGCATCGTCTAAAAGTGTATTCATAGAAAGGCACACTCATGATATGACTCAACATCTTAAACCATTGTAGATATGCACTCACCCTTTTTTTTGTTAGCTTGTTAGTATAACCACTGTCAGTTCACACTTCATTATTAATCACCTCCTCTAGGGAATCGATACCAAGACCTCAGTATTGAAACGAGGTATCTTTCACTCAGTCTACCACTTGAGTTATGGATCTGGGTGTAGATATCCACTCACCTTGAGTGCTACCAAGTCACCAGAATCTTGGTTGACAATGGGGCTGCCGTTAATCTTCTCCAAGTAAGAATGATGCCAAAAGTGGAAAGTAAAACTATGGCCGATCTAATCCCATCTGAGGTAATGGTCGGTAACTTCACTGCACATGTTATCATACCCCGAATTTTAGGGATCGAGCATGTGCTTAGCTCTTAATATTCCGGGTGTTACCTGCGCCTTCTGAAACATAATCCTTAAATATATTTAACTAGATATTCTAGCAATCGTAAACATAAGCTAAATAGTGGAACGTACTTTGAAGTAAATATAAATGCAGAAAATAAGGCCACCAAATATGTAAAGTACGCCAGTAAGACTACGGGTCTACAAATGGGAAAAATATATAGTTCCAAAAAAGAGACAAACGTGTCGACCCAAAATCTCATCGATGTCCCAAAGATGCCCTACATTGGCCCGTCCAACCGCTGAAAGTACGCGAAATCCTTCGGGTCTATGTACGCCTCCTCCAACACGTCGGGCTTAATGGTGCTTACATCTACAACAATGTCTGGTTGGTGTTTTAAAATATTGTCCTAGAGTGGGAGTGAGTGATCAACTCAGTGGTTCCATTAGCTTAAGTTATTGGTGTTATCGATTCTGTTAGCAAATGTAATGATAAATTAACGTAAACACTCAGTTCTTAAGCACTCTTATTAATGCACATGCATGAGGTTATGAGATGATGCATGCTCTCGCCATCCAACATTCCCTCGTAAGCGACTTCGATATCATATTTGCAAATGTCAACACTCCCTCATCACACGACTGCAATGCCCAATTCGTTATGCAATGAGGTGAATGTTCATATTAGCCAAGTAATTAATTAAGCCCATTCATCTAGCACATTTGGGAAAGCTAGAGTACCTCCATTTGATCATTGGTCTCATCCCAATCACTAGGCCTAGGGTGGCCGTAGCGGCGTCGTGCCTGTGTCCCTTGATCTGCCTGGGTATGTCACTCCCAGTTGAACTCATACAATACGCAAGTTACAGAAAATGTCGCTCACGGTCACTACGGGGAGGCTCGTCACCCCAAGGTAGGCCTACATCACAAACATGGTGTCTCATATCCCAGCTCCTGAGACTCGAGGATCATATCGCTAACGGTTATTAGTAGACCTTTCAATGGTAAAGGGTACTCAAGATTCAGACAGTCGTGATCATACATGATGAACATACGTGGATGGTCGGTTATTAGAAAAATTTGGTTGACTCGGGCAAACCTCAGCATAATTGGTGTTGGGTGCAAGCATCCCATGTGGTCCAATTATTGTCGGTTGTCCAGGTTTGGCCCGAATCAATTGAACAAGTATAGGGTGGCTAACCCAATCTAGGCCGCCCCCATGTTTCCGCAATTTGCCGATTAACCCGACTACTCAAGTAGTCCCGATTGACCGGCGATATCAGTAAATTAACAATAATGATTACTAGGAGGATGCATGAACAATGAATCAAGAAATTCTACTTATTTAGGCATTTTATCGAACATGCAGGCTTCATCATAACAGAAATAACATTTTATAGAAGGTAAATTGAACATATATTCATAGGTTAGCATGCATTCCCCCATCTACAACCATAAAACATTACTTAAGGCACAAGACTTGATAAACGACAACCTAAGGATAATGGTTCGCACCTTTAGTTAGTTTGTCCAATCGGGACTTGCTCTTAGGGTTAGGGTGCCTTACACCAGTAAATTAGCTTGTAAGGATTCATGTAACTCAAATATAAGACTCAATCTCATAAGAGGGATTCTCCTACTACCTCTAGTCGTTGCCAGAGCAACTCCGACTATTCAATCCGGTCATAGTCAAGTTGCAAGATTGAAAGGGGTAGGGCGTACTTTTCCCTAATGGATCCCTCATAGTGCCAGAATATGCACAAATTGGGGGGGGGGGGGGGGGGGGGGGGGGGGGGGGCGCACGAGCTATCTACGCCATGGGGTAGGTACCTTGTTATGGGATCCCTTTTTGGACACAATCATGCGAGGATCAGATGCGTAAATCGGTCATGAGGGCCTCACTTCCGATCGACTGTCACCGATGACCGATCGGGTCACGGTTATATGAATATGTGCAAGAAAATATTCTTAACTTACACCCTGAGTTTGGTTGAAATCTAATGGTTAGAAAGTCACAACTTTGCAAAAGAGCAGAGAGATTAATTCACTTAAGTTTCAAGTTTCTTCCTAGGGTATTTACATATCCCAAGAACTCGGCCTTTGGCCCAAGTTGAGCAATCTTAGGCACTATCTTGGCTCACTTCCCACGATGGGCGTTGAGCCCGGTAAGACGAACAATTTCCTATAGTTTCGAACTTAACAGACCTCCAATGCTTGGTTTAGCTCCATTTTGGTTTGTTGGGGCAAATCCTGGGGGAGTAAATCCTCGAGGCTCCTTTCAGATCCTAGTAACCCTTAGGGTTACCTACGTTTGCGACATCAACCATCCACTATATGCAGAAATGGTCATCTGGTCCTAACTACCCCAACTTCCCAGATTTTACATGTTTGCCCTCTCTAGTTTGTCTGGCACAATCTTGGGCAGCTCCGCTTATGGACGCACCAGGTTTCAGTGCAGATTTGTCTCAGACGCTGCTAACATATATGGCGTGCTACTGGTTGACTTAACTATAGGCACTAAAAAAGTGTTGGTCCCTTTCTTCATGATCGATACTTCTTCTAGTTACAATGCGTTGCTTAGGAGGGACTTGATCCATTCCTTTACATGCATCTTGTCATCCTTACATTAATTCATAATATTTTGAAATCAAGATAAAATCGAGTTAGTGTTGGCTGATAACAAGCTATTCTTGGCTGCCTCAAATGTAAATGAGGCCTATTACTATGAAGATGAAGCAAGACTAATTTCCTTTACTAGAATGAACAAGCATGGACGACCAACTAGGATATTTGTAAAACTAAAAAAAAAAAAAAAAAGGAAAAAAACCTCAAAAAGCGTCGTGCAAGATATTACCACCATCATTCGTCCAATTGATAACCCATCGATGGACATTGTAGCTTCTCGACCAGTTTTATGTTATACCATCGAAGAGTTCCCATGACTAGTACACTGATAGATGGGAAATGAATAGCCAATTTTACGGTTAGAATAAAATGACTCGAAGAAAGCTTAAAAATGTTAATGATGATTTCTTTGTTAATCTACCCTACACGGTTGTTCCGGCCAATGAGGATAAGATAGACATGAAATTAAAGAAAGCACCTGAAATCTGGAAGACTCTCAGGCTCAGTTTATGATCCCTTGGTTAAGGTGAATATAGGAACCGAGTAGGACCCTAAGCCAACTTTTATTAGTGAGTTGTTGAAACCACATTATAGAGTTGAGCTCACCGGTTTGCTTAAAGAGTTTGTCGATTGCTTTGCTTGTGGTTATTATGAGATACTAGGACTAAATTGAAGTCTGGTCGAGTATAGATTACCAATAAAGGAAGGTTATAGACCGCACAAGCAATCGCTTAGGCAAATGACAACATAGGTCTCTCATAGGCAAAATAAAGGAAAATATCGAACAACTACTGAAGGATAGTTTCATCAAGCCCCTTAAGTATGCCGAGTCGATCTCAAATGTGGTCCCAGCCATCAAGAAGAATGGTAAGTTGTGGGTGTATGTATTGACTTTAGAAATTTAAATTTAACAACACATAAGGATGAATATCCGATGCTTGTGACCGATCAACTGATTGATTGAGCAATCGGGCATCAGATTGTTTCTTTTATGAATGGTCATTCTGGATATATATATACATCGCACTTGATGATGTACCGAAAATGGCATTCAAATATCCTAGGCCTTTGGGAAACTCTTACTGGGTAGTCAAGCCATTTGGGCTATATAATGCAGGGGCTACATATCAAAGGGTAATGAATGTCATATTCCATTATATGATCAGCCAATTCTTGAAAGTTTACGTCAATAATGTAGTAGTAAAGTTGGCCAACGTGGGAGATCATTTTGCTCATTTACGCAAGTTCCATAAGCTAAAAAATGAATCCCCTCAAAAATGTGCTTTTAGGGAGTCATCCGGTAATTTTTTGGGATTTCTTGTACACCAGCGTAGAATCGAAGTGGACCAGAATAAAGCTCAGGCAATCATAAATGCTTACGTGCCAAGGAACAAATTAGAATTACAATGCTTCCTTAGTTAGGTCAACTTTATGTAAAGATTTATTTCCAACTGTGTGAGAAAGACTAACATTGCCTGTCCACTCATAAAACTGAAGTAGTGTGTTGCATTCAAGTGGGAAGCAAAACATCGGTTGACTTTCGAAAAGATTAAAGAATATTTGATGAAGCTGCCAATGTTAATGCCACCCGTCAAAGGTCGACTGCTCAAGCTGTATGTCGCGGCATTGACAGAGTCGGGCGGAGCACTACTACCCCAAGACAACAATGATTGGAAGGAGTGGGCAATCTATTATCTGAGTCGAACGCTCCTTGATACTAAGAGATAATTCTGAACAATAGAAAAGTTGTGTTTATCTTTGTACTTTGCGGCCATCAAACTAAGACATTATTTGTTGGCCGAAATAGTTAATATAATTGCATTAACTGATCCAGTGAATTATGTTGAACTAACCGATTTTGAGCGGCCGAATTGGTAAATGAGTTTTGTCTCTGTTTGAATTCGATCTTAGGTACTTCTCTCAAAAATCAGTAAAAGGTCATGTTATAGTCAATTTCCTGGCCGATCATCCATCTAACTTAGAGAGTCAACTTTTCTCAGAGGTTTCAGACTTATATCATGTGTTTTTGACTCTCTGAAAGCTAATTTTTAATGGCTCGAAGACCCATAAAGCTTCAGGGGCTGAGATCATTATAATTTCTCAAAATGGGAACAATTAAGAATTCATGTTCCACTTGGAATTTGAATGCACTAACAATCAGGCCAAGTATGAGGCTATGATAATTGGTCTGGAATTACTAATGGAATTGAGCGCGCGAAATGTGATAGTGATGGGTGATTCACAATTAGTGATAAATCAAATAGTATGACTGTTCAAATGCACCAACCAAGCATTATTACCTTACTATGCCTTGGTATCCCATAGCTTCGATGAGGTATAATTAATTCATATAACCAGAGATCACAACATAAACACCAATGAAATGGCACAGTTAGCCTTAGGGCTGGAAATCCTAAAAGGATGGGGTGAGAGGACGGTCACTATGAAAAGGAGGTCTTTATCCTCAATCTTCGAGAGAGAGGCAATCATGAAAATATGTCAAGTTGAGATAGAGGAGGATGATTGGAGAGCTCCCCTCATGGGTTATCTTTAAAGCCTGTGGATCAAAGCTAGTAGAAATCTGAAGAGATTGGTAGTTAATTATGTCATGATTGATAGTGAGTTGTACCTAAAGGGGGACGATTGTGTGCTTAGTTAAAAGAGAAGCTATGTTGGAAATGGATGAGGTTCATGAAGGGTTATATGGAGCCCATCAGGCCGGGAGGAAAATGAGGCTTACACTTAGATGTTATGGATATTTCTGGACGATAATGATGGCCAATTGCATTTGATATGCCAAAGGATGTGAAGCATGCCAAAAAATGAGTCGATACAACACATGCCCATGGCTGAGATTTATCCAATTATCAAGTCATGGCCTTTTCGGGGATGTGCAATTGATTTGGAAGGCCAGATTCATCTACTCTCATCACGCGTGGATTCTTTTATTATTGTGGTCACTGATTATTTCACTAAGTGGGTGGAGGTAACCTATGAAAGGAGTTGACCATAGGGAGATTATCGATTTCATTGAGACTCATATCATCCATAGGTTCGGGATTCCAGAACGATTACTATGTATCCAAGCGCAACATTGTCACCAAAAGAGGTTAAAGGCATGGTTGACCGATATAAAATTAAGATTCTACACCCAACGCCATACTATACGTAGGAAAATGGTCAGGCAGAGGTCAGCAAATGGTCAACGGCATTTGCTGGTCAGGCTAACTGATACAAAATTAAGATTCTGCACTCAACACTATATTATGCGCAAGCAAATGATCAAGCTGAGGCCACGAATGAAGTGATAAAGAATATATTGAGGAAAATGATTGTAGAGAATTTCCATGAGTGGCATACAAAACTGATCAATGCACTTTGGGCATATATGAATTTATCCCGTACCAGTACTGGAATGAGTCCATTTGTATTAACATACGAATATGATATAGTGCCATCATTAAGGATTGCACATCAAGCCATGCTAACTCCTCCCAAGTTCACAGAAGCCATGCTGGTCGAGTTCAAAAGGTTAAACAAAGCATGGATGAAGGCCTTAAATTTTGTAATCACCAATAAGGCCACTGTTGCTTGGGCATATAATAAGAGGGTGAAAGAAAATCCTTTGGAGAAGGAGATAATGTTTGAAAATTAGTGCTGCCTATAGGGTTCAGAGACCAAGTCTTGGACAAGAAATGGTCATCCATTTGGGATGGGCCCTATGTTGTCATCCAAGCCCTTAAAGGTAGAGCCTATCTCTTGGATGATAAGGGCAATTTTTTTTGCAAAAGTTCCAATCAACACCCAATTCTTAAAGGTCTACTATCCTTCCTTATGGGAGATAGTGCAGAGTTAGGTTGAGTAACAACCGATGAGCTCCCTATTGTTGATCTTAAAAATGAAGATTTTATTATTGCGGGAAGGGATTTAAGCTATCGGTCAGTACAAAAAAATACATGTACCAAAAAATGTATACAATAAAGAGGCGCGATTGACCAATCGAGTAGTTCGGATTTAAGCTGTTTGGATCTCCTTGAACTCCTCGAGTGCAGATGCTTTAGCCTTCTCGACCAGTGCCTGCTTGCTTCTACATGACAGTCACTCGACCATAAACTGGTCAAGGAAGCTCCCTTCATCGATGTGGCGGCCGTTTACGCAACCTCTTTGTCGGCTTCTTCCTTGCGAGCGCCGCTCTCTTGCAATCGAGCCTGGTAAAGGTTGATCTGAGATTCAATGAAGTCCATAAGATCTTGGGAGTTAGGTTGATCCGTTCTTGGATGGAGACGTTCGGTCTTATAGAGGTTGTCGATATCTCTTTGCGATGGGCTTTGAGCATTTGCAACATGACCACGTTAGGTCTAGTGTAAGCAACGACTCCATGAAGCGTCATAACGAGCTGAGAGAGCTTTAGATTCTGCGTGAATGGCAGACCGTTACCTCATTAGGCCAACCTATTTTTGTATCTCAATGCCAGATTTAGAGTAAGCGTTTCCGAGGCACTGTAGTTTCATCAGAACATCAGGTTCGTTAGTCCGAGATGCTTTTGTAGCATCTCTGAAGAAAGGGTAAACATTATGAAGGAGAGGAGATTGGGAGATTTACTCAATTTCTATGCTGAGAATTCCTTCAGGAGGGTCAACGATTGCTAATTGAAAATTGAAGAAGACATGAATGCTCGAAGTTTGTCAACGGAAGTAAAGGCGAAAAGGATGTAGGTTACAGAATAGAAGAGAGTGATGATTTTATAAGCATCATCAAAGTCATTTAATGACCACGCGTGATGAGACGTGATGGTTAGTATAACCAAAGTAAGGATTATGGCTCCAATTCGTATTCCTAGAAAGGTATGACGGACGGCTACAATAAATGCCAGTTCCTTGGAAAACAACACACACATATCCCTACTTTCACGCGCTCCATTAGCCAGATATTTATTACACAAAAAAAAAAAAAAAAAAACACGCTAATTGTTGGCTGCAACCGAGCTCAGAAGATGGCATCGGTCGATGTGATTGAGTGGGAATCGTTAGCGACTCAATCAACAACATTTACGGTCAGCCAATGAGGTAAGTCTCAATAAATACAATGATTTGGGTCCTTTTCCTTTTCATTTAATGGTGCATGCAGCCAAAAGATCCTCATCGATCAAATATCCCACATTGAATACGGCCGATCACAATGGTAATACCATTATTTGATGCCTCATATTCCTGAATGCTGATACCCTGATGGGAATGATGTCGTTTTATGTCGAGGACAACACGACTAAATAATAATATGTGAGTGGTGCGAGAAGCATAATGAAAAGCAAATTTATTGAAAAGTAAAGCGGGTCATCACCAAATTTATACGAAATAAGAAAGAATAAGACAAACCGTCACCGGCCAAGAGAGGCAATTTAGCAATAGGCTGCCTCTATTTCCTCAAATTCCTAGATGATGTGCACCTTCTCAGCCTCTACAACTTCTTTCTACGATTTCCAGTCAGACCCATCCTCCTTGAAGATTGGTAAGAAGTGCAGGACTTGATCGATGTGAATGTCGGTCGAGGAGACTCTGCCCTTAGCCTCTCTCTTGCCAGCAAGACTCATTGGCAACCAAGCCTGGTAGTCAGTGATCTGGGAATCCAAGAAGGAAAGGAGATCTTCTAGAACAACATGATCTATTACAGCATAAGCACGTTCCTTCTCCTTGATGTCCTCCATAAGCTCAACTCATTCTACATGAAGGACTCAGAGCAAGGTGCGGTTGAACTGATGCACCATGTTCCACATTCTCTTGGACACATCGCCCATGGGATGAGACTCTTCCTACACATAGCTGTCTCAGGGATTCAACAATGCCCTAGGACTCTAATTCGAGTTGAAAGTATGTGTCCCCGATATGGTAAAGTTTCTCCATCACTATCAGAATCTCTCCGAGAAGAGTGTAAGATTCAACAACCTAATAAACATCCTTGATGAAAAGGTCAATGTGAAATAGCAAGGAGCATTAATCATAATTGACAAGACGGTGGTGGAAGATCTCCTTCGAGTGAGAATTCATCCAGGTCTCCACGACTCTATGAGCAGGTTGGATTGCAAATAAACATCATGGTAGTCTCTAGGAAAGTTCCAAGCGTGGGGTTCCTTATCCTCACTGTTTCCTTTGGTGTGGTCGACTTTAACTTTTGATCGGCTTCAGTTTTCGGCTCTTGGCCTAATATGAGTTCGCAAAACGGATGGATGGCATAGATGTAAAAGACATACACTAGGATGGCCTCACAGGGCCTGCCACTAGTGATATTCTTGGTGTCAGGGTCACCAGGTAACCCTCGCAGAGCAGCCCATTACGCTTTTGGGCGGTGACCACATCATTTCTCGATATGAAAATTCAGGAAACTTTGGATCCAATCTTATAAGTGGGTCCACAGACATGGTGCCAGTATAATCGGGACGGTCCATGCAGTGGGCCTCATTGTGGATTGTCCAGATGCGGAACGATCATTGCAATCATGCATTTCTAGCCATCTGATCAACTAACTTTTGACCGTTGAATATGGTGGCGTGCATCGATTTCTACAATACCCATTGAACGATTAAAGCCGTCGGATTAGATTGATTTTTGGCCCATGGACAATCCATAGCCGGTCCCACAAACTGAACAGTCTGGATATCGTTGACATCCAGTAAGTAGGGTTAATAACAAGATTACAAATGAAGTTTCAATAAGAGTCTTCTGATCTGTGTCCATCTTACATTGCAGCTGTAGCACTTGTTGTCGTCCACAACTCCGATGGGAAATGGGAGCTAAGATTGAATAATCAAGGCGATGTGGTCCAGTCGGAGAAGGGTGTGGTCGCAGCCGATGATGGCCGATGCTCGGAGATCGGGGTATCGATGCTGAGAGAAGGCGGGCACGCGGTGGATGCAGGTGTGGCCACAGCGCTTTGCCTGGGTGTGGTCCACTCAATGTCGAGTGGGATAGGAGGTGGAGGTTTTATGATCGTCCGATCTTCGACTGACTCGCGAGCTGAAGCCTTTGACTGCAGGGAGACCGCTCCATCAGCTGCTTCTCAGGTTAGTCAGCTGTGTTTGGCTGGACTTCCCAAAATTTCTTAGCCACGTCATTTATTACTGAAAGTACAACGGTATCGTCAGGTACAGCTGGAAGTGGAAGCGGACTGCGTGGTGTGCCACACACTACCGACTCCGTGGTGTGTAGACGTGACCAAGTTCTGTGAGCCCCACCATGTGTTATGTACACAGTCTATTTATTTTTCCAGATCATTCTAGGGCATGGGCCCAAAAATGAGGCACTTCCATATCTTAGGTGGACCACACTGAAAGTATTGAAGATCGGTAGACCACCCCACTCAAACTTTTGGTGGGCACGGAAGTTTTGGATCAGTTGGTATTTTTGTTTTCCCTTGTGGTTTTGACCCTACGATAACGTTTGATGGCAAATAAATATCATGAGGGCTAGGAAAGTTTCAACGGTAAGCAACATCATCCCATTGCTTCCTGTGGTCTACTTAAGCTTTGGATCTGCTTCATTTATTGATCCATGCCTTAAAACGATCTTATTAAATGGACGTACAGTGGATATAAAACAAACATCTTGGTATGGCGCAGAGATATCAGTGATGTCAACAAATCAGATGGTGTGTGGCACGCCACGCAATCCACTTCTACTGCAAGTGTGTTAACTTGCGGTCCAATTATGTTGCACATCCGTACATAAAAAAATAGGATGGTCCCCTCATCAGATGGGGTTATATCTGATATTGAATCAGGCCGTCTGTTGTCCTTTCATTCGAACAGTGTGACCCATTGAAAGAGCGGAAGAGGGACGCGGATTGGCTGGTGTAACACACCACTGACCTGTCTGGTGTGCGTGAAGTGCTGACACCCCTCTAGCTCCGAGTTCCAGGAACGGTTGAAGAGATCAAAGTTACGTGGTCCCACTAGGGGATATTTCTTATATACACGGTTAATGTCAAGGGCTTTGCATAAAACCTTAGGATCTAGCCTCCCAAAACAAACTAAAATTATATGATAATAAAGCAATAAAATAAATCAAAGTATAAACCACACAACACCGGAGAATTTTACGTGGAAAACTCTCAAAGAGGTAAAAACTACGGGACCTCGTCCAGATCAACAATGTACTATAAAGCAGAACGTTACAACCGATCATAAGCACACACCACTTGAATCAAACCTTCTTCACTCACGCAGAAGTGGATAAATAATAAGAAAACAAAAGAAAAACGGAGAGATCTCACCGGTCACGAGGACGTAAAAGCGCTGAGACGTGGATTGCGAAGTAGATCACCTCTACGAGCAGAATCTCCCTTTCACAAGCTCTCTCTCTCTCTCTCTCTCTCTCTCTCTCTCTCTCTCTCTCTCTCTCTCTCTCCTTTGATAGCCCTAAGCCCTCTTAGAGTACCTTTAGGAAACCTTAGGATACCCTGGAATACGCCCCAATCCCGTATACACCCCTTTATATAAGAATAGAAAGGTATAATCAAAATAAGAAACAATTTCCATAAAATCTGCGTTTCCGCAATCGCATCTGCGTAATTCTTCGATGATATCGACGGTCTCTCGATGACAGCCTTCGATATCATTTAAAGTCCTTCGATGATATCGAAACAGGACCAAAACTGTCTAACAACCAGGGGTGAAAAATTTCGATATTATCAATGTCATCGAAGGTCTCTCGATTACAGCCTTCGATATCATCGAAAGTCCATCGATGATATTAGAACAGGACAAAAATTGTCTAGCGACCAGCGATGAAAAATCTGACAATTATTGATGATATCGAAACTGGTTCGATTTCATCGAATCCAACAATGAGGAGAAAATCTCCATCAAATATCTCCTTTTTTGACTCAGGAGGAATTCACCTTCTTCAAGCCAGCCTAGTTTATACAAACTTTAAACTTGCCATTGAGCAAAGCCTTGGTCATCATGTCTAACTCATTATCGTCCGTGTGGATCTTCTCAAGCTGTAACATCTTCTGTTCCAAAGTATCCCTGATCTAGTAATACTGAATCTCTATGTGCTTCGACTTGGAGTGCTGACTTGGATTCTTGCTCAAGTGTATAGACCACGTGTTGTTCCTTGCTTTAGGCTAAGTTTCTGTAGGAACCTCTTAATCCAAAGCATTTCTTTACATGCCTTTGTAACTGCAATGTACTCGGCCTCTATCATCGACAATGATACGACTTTCTGTAGCTAGCTCTGCCAAGAAACCGCTCCCCCTGCAATTGTGAACATGAACTCTGATGTAGACTCCCTGGAGTCTATGTCACCTGCCACATCTGCATCTATGTAGCCCTCTAACACAGATTTTCAGTCACCATAGCATAGGCTCAATCTGGATGAGCCTCTTAGATACCGCAGTATCCATTTCACCGCTACCCAATGCTCTTTGCTAGGATTGACAAGATACCGGCTGACAACACCAACTGCATATACTATGTCTGGGCGTGTACACACCATAGCATACATCAAACTTCCTACAGCTGACGCGTAGGGTATTTTCTGCATCTCATCCACCTTTGCCTTCGTCTTGGGACACTGTCTGTCGCTCAATCTGAAGTGACCATCCAGTGGAGTACTGATCGGCTTTGCAGCCAGCATTCATATTGAACTGCTCTAGGACTTTTTCAATATACCGCTCCTGTGACAGAAAACTTCCTGCTGCTTTTGTCACGGGTTATCTCCATTCCTAGGATCTGTTTAGCCGGGCCCAAATCTTTCATCGCAAATGACTTGCTCAACTCCTGTTTTAGCCTGTCAATCTTCTTGATGTCTTTTTCCATGATGAGCATGTCATCAACATATAATAGCAGAACTAAAAAATCACCATCTGAGAACTTGCGTGTAAACACACAGTGGTCCGACTCCGTTTTGTCATACCCATGCTGTAACATGAACGAGTCGAACTTCTTATACCATTGTCATGGAGCTTATTTCATCCCATACAAGCTTTTCTTCAGCCTACACACCATATGCTCCTTGCCCTTGACTTCGAACCCCTCAGGTTGGTGCATGTAGATCTCTTCTTCCAGGTCACCATGGAGAAAGACAGTTTTAACATCTAACCACTCTATCTCTAGATCCATGCTAGCCGCCAACCCAAGCAACACTCATATGGATGCCATCTTCACCACTGGTGAGAATATCTCCTCGAAGTCTATACCTTTCCTCTGACCAAGCCATTTCACTACAAGTCTTATCTTGAACCTCGCCTGTGAATTCTTTTGCTCAACCTTCTTTCTGAACACCTACTTGTTGCTCAAAGATTTCTTGCCCTTAGGCAGTTTCACCATGTCATAGGTGTGGTTCTTATGCAAGGATTCCATCTCCTCTTGCATAGCTTTCAACCACTCCCCCTTATGCTTGTCGGCCAGGGCCTCAGAATAATCTTCTGCCTCTCTCCTATCAGTCAGCATAATATACTCATGCGGCGAGTACCTATTGGACAGTTGTTTGTCCCTTAATGACCTCTTTACTTATGACTCAACAAGTGGATCGAGTGGGGGATGCTTCCCTGGTCCATCTTCTGAAGGAACTTCCTCGTCTTCTGCACCTCGTTGTACTCCCCCGTCATCAGGCACCACGGGAGGAATAATCAGATCCATGTCCTCTAGCTCACCTGAACTAGGCTGGTTCTTCTCTGGCTTACCAATGTCTTTTATACACTGATCTTCAAAGAAAACTACATCTCTACTCCTGAAGAGTTTCTTCTCGGTTGGATCCTACAATTTGTAATTGAACTTTTCATTACCGTACCCCAAGAACACACACCGTCTGATCTTCATATCGAGCTTGGACCTCTTGTCCTTTGGTACGTGAACGGATACCTTGCATCCAAACACCCTGAGATGACTGTACGATGGATCTTGTCCAGTCCATATCTTCTCAGGTACTTCTCCATTCAATGGGGCTGATGGAGACCTGTTTATCAAATACACCACCGTGTGCATTGCTTCTCCCCAGAACGTCTTGGGCAACTTCGCATGGAATAACATGCATCTAATTCTCTCAACAATGGTGCGATTCATTTGCTCTGCTACACTATTATGTTGGGGAGTCTTGGGAACTGTTTATTTATGCCGTATACCTAGGGACTTACAGTACTCATGAAAGTCATCAATGTATTCACCACCATTGTCAGTGCGAATGCACTTTAATGATCTACTTGTCTCTCTCTCGACCATAATATGAAATAATTTAAACACACCAAAGACCTCATCTTTGGATTTCAAAGCATAAACCTAGCCCTTCCTAGATGCATTATCTATAAAAGTAACAAAATACAATGCTCCACCCAAGGTTTTTGTCCTTATAGGACCACAAACATCAGAATAAACCAAATCTATTGCATGGACTTTATTAACATGAGAAAAAAATTTAATAAATGAAACTCTATGCTGTTTCCTTGATAAATAATCAAGACAGGTTTTGAGAGGTGTACCTGTCATGCCTGGAAAGAGCTGCTTCCTCGCTAGTAGCTGAAACCTTTTTTCACTTATGTGGCCTTGACGCCTGTGCCACATGTCAATAGCTGAATCTTCCGTTGCGTTCAACCCACCCTTGCACATATTGACACTTGCCTTGTAAAGGGTGCAACACTTCTTTCCTCTGGCTACGATCAACGAACCCTTGATGAGCTTCCAGCGCCTACCATCAAACTGGCTTTCATAGCCATCATCATCCAACCTTCCCGTCGACATCAAGTTGAGGTGAAGGTTTGAAATGTGCCTCACTTCTCTGAGAATCAATGTGCAGCCCACATCGGTCTTCACACAAATATCACTGACCCCTACGATCTTCGATACGCTAGAATTTTCCATCTTTACGGTCACATAGTCACCTGACTTGTAGCTTGTGAAGAAGTCCCTGCGTGGAGTCGTATGAAAAGAAGTTCCTGAGTCTATCACCCAGTCGGTGTCCTGACTCGTAACCGTGAGACATACATCGTGATCTGCTGAAAGAATAATAACAATGTCGCTATCTGAAGCGACCGCAGTAGAATCTGATTCATCTTCCTTCTCCTTTCCTTTTCCTTTCTTATCGTTCTTCTTACTACAACCCTCATGCTTATAGTGGCCCTTCTTGCCATAATTCCAGCAATCAACATCCTTTCTGGTACTCGACTTGCCTCTTGATTTATCTCGGACCTTCCTGCCCTTCCTGTTCTTTCCTTTCCCCCGTTCCTGTGTCACAAGGGCCTCTTGTTGAGTATACCCCTGAGACTTCCTCCTTGTTTCCTCATTGAAGAGACAATTGGTTACCTGTTCTATGGATATCTTTCCGTCTGGCGCAGAGTTACTTATAAACACCACCAATGTCTCTTAACTGTCAGGCAATGAACTAAGTAAAAGTAAAGCCTGCAATTCATCATCCAGGACCATTTTCATAGCGGAGAGTTAGTTCACTATATTGCTGACCTCATTCTTGTGTTTGGCCATAGAACCACCATCCTTGAACTTGAGATTCACAAGTCGCTTTATCAGAAAAATCTTATTACCGGCTGTCTTCCTCTCATACAGCCCTTCTAATTTCAGCAATAAGCTAGCAGCTGAGGTCTCCGTAGACACATGGTGGAACGCAAAATTATCCAGCCATTGTCTAATAAACCTCACCGCCTTTCGGTCCAACTTCTTCCAATCATCATCAGACATATCCTTGGATTTTGCTGACATGCCTAAAATTGGAGAATATAGGTCATTGCAATAAAGCAAGTCCTCCATCTTCGCCTTCCATATGGTCTAGTTAGAACCATTGAGGTTAATCATCCTTGATGAGCCACCTTCCAAAATTCCAAACCGATCCTACCTGTTCAATGAGCTTAGCTCTGATACCACTTTGTTGGAGGCCTTGCATAAAACCTTAAGATCTAGCCTCCCAAAACAAACCAGAATTATGGGATAATAAAGCAATGAAATAAATCAAAGCATAAACCACAAGACACTAGAGAATTTTATGTGGAAAACCCTCAAAGAGGTAAAAACCATGGGACCTTGTCCAGATCAACAATCCACTATAAAGCAGAATGTTACAACCGATCACAAGCACACTCCGCTTGGGTCAAACCTTCTTCACTTATGCAGGAGTGGATAAATAATAAGAGAACAAAAGAAAAACGGAGAGATCTCACCGATCATGAGGACGTAGAAGCGCTTAGACGTGGACTGCGAAGTAGATCACCTCTATGAGCAGAATCTCCCTTCCACAAGCTTCTTCTCTCTCTCACACACACTCTCTCTCTCCTTTGATAGCCCTAGGAAACCTTAGAATACCCTGGAATATGCTCCAATCCTACATACACCCCTTTATATAAGAATAGAAATAGGTATAATCAAAATAGGAAACAATTTCCGCAGAATCTGCGTCTCCGCAATTGCATATGCGTAACTCTTCGATGATATCGACGATCTCTCGATGACAGCCTTCGATATCATCTAAGGTCCTTCGATGATATCGAAACAGAACCAAAACTGTCTACCAACCAGGGGTGAAAAATTCCGACAATTATCGATGTCATCGGAGGTCTCTCGATGACAGCCTTCGATATCATCGAAAGTCCGTCGATGATATCGGAACAGGACAAAAACTGTCCAGCGACTAGCGATGAAAAATCCGACAATTATCGATGATATCGAAACTGGTTCGATTTCATCGAATCCAGCAATGAGGAGAAAATCCCCATCAGTTAATACATTTGGAGAGATCATTTTAGATATGAGCCCATTCTAAAGCTCAAGTGAACCACATCGCAAATTACAGTGGAAAAATGATTCTCATCAATAAAACATTCAAAGGGCTTACCATAAAGTTTATTTTCCATCCAATCCGTTTATAAGGTCACGTGCACGTGGATGAAGAGTGAAAAACAATTATCATATTGATCTAAAACTTTTGTGACTGCAATGTTCAATCCTTCACTGCTTTTTGCAACGTGGTCTACTTGATCTTTGGTTTTATTTTACTCTTTTTTTTGGCTCAAGCCTTATAGCTTTGAATGGTTTGGATATATATATATATATATCATGATCGGATCCACGGAACCTGATGACGTAAACATACTTGCTATTCGGTGAGGAAGCGGATTGACTGGTGTAGCACATACCAGCTAGCTGGTGTAGATACGTGTCGAGCCAAGACGAGCGCCGGCGCTCCTCAAGCTCTGAGTTGTTGAACGGTTCAAAGGAGATGAAAGTTACATGGCCCCACAATGATATATTTATTATATCCACACCGTTCATCCATTTTTCGAGATCATTATAGCGTATTACACAAAAAATGAATCATATCCAAAGCTCAAATGGATCTCACCGAAAATAGCAACGAGGATGATGATTTTCACCGTTAAAAATTCCAAGGGCCTACCGTAACGTTTATTTTCCATCAATCTGTTAATAATATAAAAAACGCATGGATGAAGAGGAAAAACAAATTTAATATTGATCCGAAACTTCTGTGACCCCAAAAGGGTTTTGTGGTTTCAATGGTAGACGTTCAATCCCCCACTAATTGTTGCACTGTGGTTCAATTGATCTTTAAATCTGTCATATTTTTCGTTTAAAGCCTTAAGACGAGTTCGCCAAATGGTTGGACAGTTTGGATATAACACATACCTCATGATGGGACCCATAAAACTTGTTGTCGTCAATACACCAGCTATATAGGTGGTGTGTGGTACACTAGCCAATCCGCTTCTAGTCGGTGGTGTGTGGTACACCAGCCAATCCGCTTCCAGTCGGTGGTGTGCGGTACACCAGCCAATCCGCATCCGCCGAAGAATCCCTTTCCTTGGTGGAAAAGCGTCATGGTGGGGCTACTGTTTCATGGTACGGATGTCCTATGCAACTGGCATGTTGTCTTTAAAAGACATGGTTGTAAGATTAGTTACAGCGTCACTATGGATTGTTTGTTTCTGGTCAGATCTCACATGGTTTATTTGGAGAATGGATTGGCTGCTGCCCCTAACACCAGCCATTGGCTGGTGGTCGGTGCTATGTGGGCCCCACCATGATGTATATGTTTCATCCATGCCATCCATCTGTTTTTACAGATCATTTTACAGTACAAGTCCAAAAATGAGGTATACCAAATATCAAGTGGACTACATTACAGAAAATAGTTTTGAATGAGGGTCGACCATTAAAAACATTTTGGGGCCATAAAAGTTTTGGATCAAGCTAATATTTGTTTTTTCTCTTCATCTGCGCCTGTATGACCTAATCAACAGTTTGGATGTCAAATAAACAGTATAGTGGGCCTTAGGAGGATTTTAATGGTTGATATCCAATCACTATTGTTTTCATGTGGTGTGGTCCACCTGAGATTTATATCCATCTCGTTTTTTGGATCAAGAAATAAAATGATCTGTAAAAATGGATGAACAGAATGGATGAAACACATACATTATGGTGGGGCCCACAGAGCACCGACCACCAGCCACGGAGCTGGTGTCAGGGGAGTAGCCAATCCGTTTCCGTTTATTTGCTATAGACGCCTCACCCTCATGATCAAGCATGTGAATCCAAACCGTGAGCCCAAAGTACTTTGAAACCGAAATCCTTGGGAGCTATTTGATTTTTTAAATAATTTAAATAGGCTAGGGTTGCTTTATATATATATATATATATATATATATATATGGGTGATAAATGGATTATTATTGTTGAAAATGAGATGCCTCAAATCTACGATGAAACAGGACCATCGACCAGTTTAGTAGATGGGTTGAAGAATATCGAAAATATTCAGATTTATTGGCAAAACTCTTTGGACAGATTTTGGAGTTTTCAACGGGTCGATCGGACCGATCGAAGTATCTCGATTGGTCAAATCGACGGATCAACGAATTGTGCAGTTTGCACTATTTGTGAAACTTGTTTTATTTCCTGTTTTTCTTTTATTAAAGGATGTAATTGAGATTAGGGCATAGGAGAAACATGCTTAAGAGTTTGAGAGGGTTTTGGAGAGAGAAGCTTATGGCTTTTCCTCTTGGGGCTTTAACGAGTAAGGTTTCATATCTTATAACTTCTTTTTTTCATACTTCTTTCTCACTTTGTTCGATGTTTTTTTACACAAGGGTTTTTTCATATAAATTTAAATTGTTCTTTGTTTGGATTTGCTTGTGCGATTGTGATTACTTTGTTGGATTCCGTATTGTGTACTTTCACGTGTTCCAATAAGTGGTATCAGAGATAACTTGGGAAGCAGATTGAATTTGAAAAGAATGTATCAATGACATATAACATGAAATTTGAAGTAGAAAAATATTCCAGAAAAAATAATTTTGGACTATATAAGGTGAAGATGAAGGGCCTTTTAGTTCAACAAGGATTGGAAGATGTACTCCGTGGAAAGCAACCAGAAACTATGAAATAAGAAGAGCGACACAAGTTAAATAAAAAAGCTAATATCTCAATTCAGTTGTGCCTAATGGATGAGGTCTTGTACAATGTTATGAGAGACTAGACTGCGGCTGATATATGAGTGAAGTTAGAGAACATTTATGCAAAGAAGTTTCTTAAAAATCATTTATATCTAAAGCTACAGTTGTTCAATCTGAAGATGGATAAAGGAGATGATGTTGAGACCCACATTAGTAACTTCAATAAGCTTGTTTGCAAATTGTTGGATGTGTATGAGGTGATGATGGATGAAGATCAAGCATGTATTTTGTTGAATTCTCTTACAAAATCACATGAGTTGTTCAAAGACTCTTTGTGCACTGGTAGGATGACCATTAATATTGACTGTTATCTCAGCTCTTTAGTCGAAGGCGATGAGAAAGAAAAACAGTGACGTGGTTACTTCTTCAGATGCACTACTTATGAGAGGGTAAAGTTTTGGATGGGATATGGGATCTTTGCAATTGAGATCTAAATCCAAGGATAAGGGCAAAACCAAGCTGAAGTGCTAGAATTGTGGCATGACAGTGCACAAGAAGAATGATTGTTAGAATCCTAAGTTTAGGAAGGAGAAATCAAAGGGTTCTTACAGAGAGGCCATCACTACGGAATTTAGTGAGGCTAGTGGTAGTGACATGTTGACCGTATCAAAATCCAAGTATTTCAAAATTAATGGATTTTGGATACAGGGGCTTCATATCACATGACCCCTCATTGGACTTGGTTCACCGGTTACAATGAGTGCGATGGTGGCCAAGTGTTTATGGCCAATGGCAATGCTTGTAACGTGGTTGGTCTTTGATCAGTGCGCATCAAGATATTTGAGCATGGAGTGTATCTTGACTGATGTGAGACATGTTCTTGAGTTGAGAAAGAGTCTAATATCTCTGCATGCATTCAAGACACTCGGGTGTAAATTCACCTGGTTCGATCATGTCGTTAAGGTTTCAAAGGGAGCACTCATAATCATGAAAGTACAAAAGAATGATAACATTTACAGGTTAATTGAAAATACTTCATTGGGTGAAGCTGCAACAGTTGTAGTAGATTCCACGTCTACACGTATGTGGCATGCGCACCTAGGCTATATGAGTGAGTGGGGCATAAAGATACTTTCTAATCATTATTTGATTCCAGTTTTTTAAAAGTATTGATTTCTAATATATGCGATGATTGTATATATGGTAAACAGTCAAGGTTACCTTTTAAGTCCAGGAAATATGTTTGTAAAAGGGTTTTGAATTATGTGCATTTTAATGCATAGGGGTTGTCACCCATAGTTTCTGGTGGAGGCTCGTCATGGTTCGTTATGTTCATTGACGACTATTTAAGAAAAGTTTAAGTTTATTTTCTGAAAAATAAATCCAAGGTTTTTACCAATTTCAAATGGTGGAAGGCGATGGTGGAAAAATAAATAGGGCGAAAGGTGAAAGTGTTGATGAAATATAACGGTGAGGAATTCACTTATGGGGAATTCAATCATTTTTATAAAGATGGAGGGATCGTGAGGCACAACACAGTACATCACACACCGGAGTAGAATGGTGTGGCTGTGGATGAATTAGACTTTCTTGGAGGGGGCCCAATGCATGATGAGTAATGGTGGGTTGGGTAAAGAAATATGGACTGAGGCCATTAACATGCCTTTTTTTTTTGGTAAATAAGTCCCTTTTTATGGCTATAGATCGTAAAATTCTAGAGGAAGTGTGGAGTAGTCAACAGGCACACTATTCGGGGCTGCGAGTATTTGGTTGTGATGCTTACTCTCATGTAACTTCAGTTAAGAGAGATAAGTCGGACCAAATGGCTGAAAATCACATCTTTGTCGGATATAGTGATGGTGTGAAAGGGGTACATACTATATGGCGAAGTCACACAGAAAATCATCCTTAGTCATGCTGTCAAATTCGACGAGGGATGTTGTTCCATGAGAATGAGTACAAGGAAGCGGAAAAGTCGGTTGTGGATGTTTAAATAGACAAAGATATGACACGGGCTGAAACTAAGATGTAGATAAAAGTACAAGAGCAAGTGGAGCAGCCACATGAGATAAGGAATCCACAAAGGAATCGTAGGTTACCGACAAGATACATGGATGACTCGAATGTTACATTTGTCCTCATTATGGATGAGAGGATCCGTCTACTTTTCAGGAGGCTCTTGACGATGTATATGCCGGAAATTAGAAAGTGGCGATATATAACGAGATGGACTCCTAGTACAAGAATAAGATGTGAGAGAAGGTGTATCTTCTTGTCGGTCGTAAAGTGATCAGGTGCATGTAGATCTTCAAGAAGAAATATAAGACAAGGTTGGTAGCGAAGGGACATGCTTAGAGAGAAAGTGTTAACTTCAATGAGATCTTCCCGCTTGTGGCAAAGTATCTATCATATTTGTATTGGTATTGGTTGCCTAATATAATCTTGAGAAGGAATAAATGGATGTAAAGACTGCTTTTCGAGCAGAATTACACGAAGCAACTAGCAGGATTCAAAGTACAAGGAGTAAGGAACAATGTTTACAGGTTGAAGAGGTCGTTGTATGGCTTGAAACGGTCTCCTAGGCAATGGTATAAGAAATTTGATTCTTTAATGATGAGTCGGAGGTTTACTTGGAGTGAGTTTGATAATTGTGTCTATTTTAAGACATTGAGTGATGAGAAGTTCATTATCTTGGTATTGTATGTTGATGATATACTTATTGTCAGTCATAACATATCTGAGATCAACATACTAAAAGTTCAGCTATTAAGAACATTTGAGATGAAAGATTTGGGAGATGCAAAGAGGGTTCTCGGCATTGACATACACAGAGACAGGAAGAGAAGCAGGCTATGGTTATTTCAGGTTAAATACCTTGAGAAGGTATTGGTGAAGTATGAGATGAGCAAGGCAAAGCCGGTTAGTGTTCCTCACACGTCTCATTTTCAGCTTTCTTCTGAGCAGTGTCCTGAAACGGATAAAGAAAAGAAGGTTATGTCCTGTGTTCCTTATTTGAGTACTATTGATAGCTTGATGTATGCCACGGTCTGTACGAGACCAGATATTTCACATGTGGTGGGTGTTGTTAGCAGATACATGTCTAACCCCGGCAAGTAACACTAGGAGGCAATAAAATGACTACTTCGATACATTTGAGGTACATAGGATTATATCTTGACATTAAAAAAAATAAAAGGACAAGTTAGTAGATTATGTGGATTCAAATTACGTGAGTAGTGTGGATAGTAGAATGTCAACTTCCGGTTACTAATTTGTGTTAGCAAGTGGAGCAATCAGTTAGATGTCAAATTCAATTTGTGGTGGCTCTTTCCACAACCGAAGTTAAGTATATAGCAGTGATGAAAGCATTCAAGGAAGAGGTTTGGTTGAGGGGAATGATAAATCAGTTGGGGCTTCAGAAGGAGGTCATGCCAGTTAATTGTGACAGCAAAAGTACACTCGATTTGCTAAGAGCTTGATTTACCATTCTAAAACTAAACACATTGATGTGCATCATCATTTTATCCTATAGGTGTTAGAAGAAGGCAGTGTGAATCTCGAGAAAATTCATACAAGCATGAATTTGACTGACATGCTTACAAAAGTGGTTCCGCAGAGAAGTTCAAGTTCTGTGCGACTTCTCTGGGTCTGGTCAAGATGGAGTGAAGACAGAGTGTGCACGAGAAGCGATGATTGTGGAGCTATGATGTAAACGAAGTAGAGATAGAAGATCAAATATGACGTATTGCAGCATGAAGATTAGAGTCATGGTGGAGATTCTTGACAATCAGATGCCTCAAATCTATGCTGAAACATGGGCCATTGATTGGTTGATAGGTCAAAGAAAATCGAAATTATTCGAATTTACTAGTAAAACTCTCTAAACAGATTTCGGAGTTTTTGATAGGTTGAAAACTCTGGTCGACAGGTCAACCTGACCGATCAAAGCATCTTGACCGGTCAAATTGATAAATCAACGGATTGCGTGGTTTTGCGGAACTTGTTTTTATTTTTGGTTTTTCTTTTATTAAAAGGTGTAATTGAGATTAGGGCATAGGAGAGACGTGCTTAATGGTTTGAGAGGGTTTTAGAGAGAGAAAGGGCTAGGGCTTTTTCTCGTGGGGCTTTGATTGGTAAGGTTTCATATTTTGTAACTTTGTTTTTCATAGTGCATTCTTGCTTTGTGCTTTGACTTTTTCTGCAAAGGTTTTCCACGTAAATTCAAATTGTTCTTTGTTTGGATTTTCTTGTGGAATTGTAATTACTCTGTTTGATTCTGCTCTATGTGCTTCTGCGAGTCCCAACAATTATTACCCCCACTCTTGAGTTATTCTTACTCCACACACACATTAGATTTTTGTGTGTATTTCCGTATTAGAAAAGGACTAACTTAAATTTGTGGGCTCGACCATAATATATGTGAGATATCCACACCGTTCATCTGTTTAATTGGAGCATTTTAGTATGTAAGCCCAAAAAATGAGGTTGATCCAAAGTTAAAGTGGCCCACACTAGGAGAAACAATGGTCATTAAATTTTTACCATTGAAAGGTTTTCTTCTTCCTAGGGACTAAAAGATTGTTTATTTGTCATCTAACTTGTTCATAAGGTCACATGGACATGGGTAAGGGAAGAACACAAATATCAATTTGATCCCAAACTTCTAGGGCCCTCAAAAAGGTTTTAACCGTACAATTCCCACTATTTCTAGTGATGTAGTCCACTTGAGCTCTACTTCTGCCTCATTTTTGGGCTCATGCCCTAAAATCAGCTAGCAGAATAGATGGACAAGGTAGATAAGCCACACACATCATAGTGAACCACACCTGAAATTTACATTTTCACCAAAACTTTAACTCTACCTTAGGATGGTGTTGGAATTACGTTGGTAAATAATAATTGCACATTTACCATGTATTGAACATAAAATTGAGAAGTGGGCAATCAAAAGCTCTGTTTAAGGGACACGGATTTCATGCGAAAGGCTTTCTCATTAAGTTCTTGCGATGGGATGCTAGGTGGGGCCCACCGTGATGTTTGTGAGAAATCCACTCCATCCATCTGTTTTTCCTTATCATTTTAGGACGAGACCAAAAATCAGGTGGACCCAAAACTCGAGGCAGCCATATAAAAGGGAAAACCAAGGAAAGAGTTTCCTACCGTTGAAACCTTCTGGGCTCCACCTTGATGTTTATATGCCATCCAAACCGTTTATAATGTCATTCCCACTGGGATGAAGTGAAAGTATGAAAAACTTAGCTTGATATGAAACTTTTGTGGCCATACAAAAGTTTCAACTGTGGTCACTAAATCCCCACTGTTTCCTCTCGTATGGATGCCTTGAGTTTTAGATCCACTTGATTTTTGGTCTCTTGCCCTAAAATGATATGGACAAATAGATGGACAGAGTGGATTTCTCATAAACATCACGATGGGCCCCATCTAGTGTCCCAGCGTAGGAACTTCTTGCGAAAGCCTGCATCCGTGTAACTGTGTTTAGGTATGATTAACTCTAACAGTCCACCCAAGAACCACATAACCTATTCTAAATTATCCTAGTCTATATGGGAAAGGGTAAGATGAGGTTACCTCATGGGAGCTTTACATGAGGTCGAGCGATGTGGGCCCCACCTTGGTGTGTCAGACATCCACACTGTACATTTGGTGGTTTCCCTCTAGGTTATGGGTTATCCCAAAAAATCATCCATATCCAAAGCTCGGTGGGAAACACCATCTGAATCCATGTGAAATCATGCCTAAAACATCTAAAAGCGCTTAGTGGGGCTTACCTTAGTCTTAGAATGGCCTAAAATTTGGTGTTACCCCTCATCCAAGTGGGACATGCACACAAAATGGATGGGCTGGATGTCTGAACCACACCTCATTGGCCCTATAAACAAGTAAGAAAGTTTTAATGGGAGGCAGACATCCACTCTCAATTATTGTCTATAATGGCCCACATAAATGATGAATTGCCTTAATTTTAGGCCCGTGGCTCAACATGAAAGGGTGCATTTGATTGATGGGGTGGACGTCCTCACACATTATGGTGAGGGACACAGAGCTCGACCTTATGGGAAGCTCACATTAGCTCAACCTCACAAGTACCTTTTTCCTACACACACCATTGAACATTGAACCTACTCCCTAGGTTGCATCACTCCACCTTCTCATTAGCCTAGCCGTTATTAGGTCCTCGACTTGGTTTAGATCCTACTTGTAAAGGTTGAGCACACTAAGAGGAGGCATAGTACTTTGGCTTCGCTACGAACATTATTGTAGCCAGCCTCCAAGGGTAAATATTCGCACCCCAAAAGCTCAACTCTCTCCAGCTCCAACTCGGAGTTGAGAGTTCCTAAGAACTCAAATGTACACTGCTTGTTGAGCCATTTGTGCAACCCTTTTGGCACGGTGAAAGTTGGCATTTAGAAGTCAAGTTCTTTCCGCTCGCAAAGGGAAGCATGATACGATTTTATAGACAACTCCCCTTACTGCATGTTCGTAATTTCCTGGTGCAACTGATATGTTTTAACTAAATCATTTCAATGCCAAATACATCTCAATGATTGTATACTCAATTTGTTTAGCCATTTCACAACCAAGATGTTGATGGGATGAGCCAGACATTCCAATGGTTTGAACATCCACGGTGCCCCACACAAAATGTTGTATTTTAAAAATAAAATTTTGTTTTAAATTCAAATTTCTCCCTGTTCTTTCTGTTTGCAAAAGGTGTTTTGTTGTTTTGTTTTGTTTGTTTGTTTGTTTGTTTTTTTTTTTTTTTCCATATGGGAAAGGATCAAGGAAAATCTCATGTATATATGAGATGTGGTTTGTATAACGCTTGAGTCACTGACGAGGAATAACAATTTGGGTTGGACCATCTCTTTACAACGTGCGCCCGCTCGCGTGCCGGGCCAGGCCGAGCTGGGTCTGGGTCTGGGTCTAGGTCTATGTGTGGATTGAGAGTACACTTTCGCTAATTGTTTTGTTCCACATACTCCGAGTATACTCGCATCTGTCGGTTTCAAACAAATTTTCAAACCAGAGACATGTCTGTTCGGGTGTTCACACGGACCTAACCCATTTAAAACTGTTCTTTAAGCACCTAATTGTGGTCTATATATAAACCTACTCATTTTTCTGAATTAATTCATTCAAACCAATGATTTCTCTCTCTGGTTCTTCAAAACAAGTCTCTAGTTCGGTGTTTTACAACTGAGTTTGCTACTGAGTCAACTCACTTCGGTTAAGTTGTACAGGCTAGTTTGAGCCTGTGTACAATGAGTACACTGTTGAGACGGGTCATAGTCGTTGTATCATGGAGGTCAACTGTCCAAGATTCCTATTGCACTTGGAACATGGTATAAGAAGGGCAGATTTGGTTTCAAGCCGAGTGACCCAGTTACGCCTCAACTCAAACACATAAGTCATCTTTTCTTTACTTAATATTTTATTTTTATTTTTTCTATTTTTAAAAATTAAGTACTATTTCTAGCACATTTTTTTTTTTTTTTTACAACACAAAACACAAACTTTCGCTTTGAAGAAAAACAGTTAGTCACAAACATCTCATGAGAATAATGATGGGGAAGGAGTGGCTTACATACTACTAACCAAGCTGCAATGATAAAACCTGTTCAATTAAATTAAATAAGAAAACCATCATAAGAACTTGTGCCACTGGTTTCAAAATGGCCCCTGTAGATGAACTGGCAAACATAACACCATTATTATGCCAGTTATTCATTCACATGATGAATCTGCACTTATTTATTTATTTATTTTTTTCCATTTTCTCTATCTTTTGATCATAGTGAAATTGTTCAACTGATTGGATATGCAGAACATGTATGAAAAGAATCCTGCAACCAAGTCCAAAGGTGCACTCTCAATGGGTGTCCCAGGTGAGCTAGCTGGTCTTCATGCAGCATGGATGAAAAATGGGCGCCTTTCTTGGAAGACCCTCTTCCAACCATCAATAAAACTCGCCAGGGATGGTTTTGTCGTCACTCCTTATATAAGGCAAGGGATCAAGAATTCGGAGGCAAAGATCATGGCCGACCCAGGCTTACGTCAAATGTTTGCACCTAATGGGAAGTTGTTGGAAGCAGGTGATACTTGCTACAATGTCGAGTTGTCTCGGACTCTAGAGGTGATAGCTGAACAAGGTCCCCAAGCTTTCTACAATGGGACCATTGGCGAGAGTTTTGTAAGGGATGTGCAAGAAGCAGGTGGGATCTTGACAATGGAGGACTTGCGGCAGTATCGAGTTCAAGTGCAGGATGCTATGAATGTGAATGTTATGGGCTACACTGTTCTTGGAATGCCGCCTCCTTCAAGTGGAACTGTTGGGTTGGCTCTGGTATGTTTCCAGTTTCAAAAATCTCAGTTGATTCACTTGTAGATGTATTATACAATGCTGACTTGAAATAATTTGTAGTATGTTCTTGTTCTCAGTTTGTACTGGGGCCCATGAATCCAAACCATTGATAGCTGGGCCATATTCTAGATAGGCTCTGAACCAGAAACCTTCAATTAGTTCCCAACAACAGACGGTTATGAAAGAAAATATGGCAATTCAAAAGAAAACAAAAAAAAGAAGAAGAAGAAGAAGAAGAAAAAAGGGAGAAAGTAAACCAGTCGCACAGTCAATGGCTAGGATCTTCTAACCTGGGATTGTGCCTGGGATGTCCATGATAGGCCCATAGCATTGACAGTTTTGGATCTGAACAATAGGCCATTCTTGTACAATCTGAAATCTATAGACATTCGCTGTTAGAACATTGTATGATACTTATAAATTTTAGGGCCATTGACAGTCAGATGCCAGCGTACCTGTAACTGAACCAGCCTAAAGGAATCAGATTCGGGTTGTGTCAGATATGGAAAATGAGTCTTTTTTTTTTTTTTTTTTGGGTTAACTTGTTAGTACACACCCATGTCAGTACACACACTCCATGTTAGCCACCCCCGCTAGGGATCGATACCAAGACCTCAAGTGTTGAAACGAGGTATCTGCACTCAGTCTTCCAGTTGAGCTATGGATCTGGGTGTATATGGAAAATGAGTCATCAGATCCAAAACTGATCGGGTTAAGATACCCCATCGAATCCTGTTGAGTCTAGTTTCAAGCACAAATTAGAATGTGTTTGGACTCCTGTTCGGTTCCCGAATCAGATTCAGGTTCATGCTAAAAGCATGCCTTTCGTATAGTTTCTAAATCACATATGGACTCGAACCCAACCAGATCAATGATCATGTCCCAAAATCCGGACCCAGACAGGGTTGAATCATGTTGGATACTTGGGGTATGCATTGGAAGCCATATTCCACCCTGTTATATGAAAGTTAACAGTCAATAATCTTTGGACTAGAATTTTCCCCTTAAACAAAGTTCACATTCCAATTGTGTCACCATGAAATTATCGCTATGTATTCCAGATATGGTATATCTTCCGACTTTATCAATCTTTTATGAGATCGAATTCCACTCAAATTCCCCCTGGGAGGAAAATGTCACTGATACATTACAATGCCCTGCATTTTTATTGCAATGTATCAACAATACAAGCCAATAAAAATGATGCTTTTTCTATATACATATGTACTGCATATTAACCAGTATATTGTAGCAGTAAAATAGATTTAACTCAAAGGGCCCTTTATCAGAATTGGGTGTTTATTACACCTACTGAGTGTAAGTTAATGCAATCTTTACTTTTGACAGCATGATTTTAACCTATCTAAACCTTACATTGATCAGGTCCTAAACATTTTAGACAGCTTCGAGCCATCGGATGCTGCGAAGGGTCCAATGGGTCTTCATCGCCTAATCGAAGCTTTGAAGCATATGTTCGCTGTCCGAATGAATCTTGGTGATCCCAACTTTTCAAATATTACAGAATACGTATCAGATATGCTTTCATTTTCATATGCGAAGAAGCTTCAGCAAAAGATACTTGACAACACCACGTTCCCGGCCGGCTATTATCTAACCAAGTAAGAAGAGCTTCCTGTTCCTTTCCTATCCCGCCTTACTGTTACAAGAATAGCCATTCAGTAGGGATGCCAGACATGGCATGCTCTTCTTACTTTAAAAAAGGTTTTTTTTTTTTTTTTTTTTTTTTTTTTTTTTTTTTTTTTTTTTTTTGTGTGTGTGTGTGTGTGTGTGTGTGTGTGTGTGTTTGTGTGGAAAAGATCATTATCATCATCAACATCAACATCAAAGCTGTGTCCCAACTATTTTGCATTGGTTTTACGAATCTCACTTCGCAGGTCAATCCCATCTAAAGCCCGATCCTATGATATTATTTTGGTTAGTTGTGGTTGAGGTATTCTCAAGAAATTTTACTAGTAAAGGCTAAAACATTTTTTGGGCAATGATCCTAATGAATAGGCTACAATTTTTTGGGGAGTGACCCATGAAAAACTACTCTAACGGAAGTTGTCTATGGAGTAACTGTTATTGCTCATGAGGAATAACTACATGCATTTAGTGCTAAGCAAGGCTATGGACTAACCTATAATGTTTGGATTCTTCAAAATGTGCAGAACTTGACAGAGACTTGGAACCTTGGCTAATGGTAACCACAAGGGATTCCTCTACTTGAATATTTGAAATCCGAATCTATTATGATTTTGAAGGCTATGCTTGTTAGTCATTTACAATGTATAGTAAATTCTAATACTTAGGTAGTAATCCATGATGTCACTAACATTAACATGACCAATTTTTAATTTCTTTTATGACTAAAAAGTCAAAAAAAAAAGAGAAAAAAGAAGTCAAAGACTGACATTCTCATAACCTGAGAATTTGGATTATGAGGATCTGTTGAAATCAATACTGGTCATATTCAATGCCTGTATGGGTACTTGTACTTTTAAAAAAAAAAAAAAAATAATTTTTACACACACACCCCCACACACTCACGCCACACGCACACACACAGTGGAATTTCACCACCATGGGCACTCGAACCCTTGCTTGGGTACTTTATAACTATGGCTACTCAGCCAACCCAATTATTGCTCCACTACTATTACTGCTACTACCACTGCTACCACCATTACCAGCATTGTCACATCCAAATTACTACAGTACCATTGACCCTATCTATGCCATATAACTCCCTAGGGATGATAACCTTGAATATTCAAAAGGATAGGGGAAGGAATTTTAAAGTATAGTTGCTGTCGAACATATGGTTTAGATCTCACCTGCAAAAAGCTTGCAATGGCTTAAATTCTACCTTTGTGTTTGGACAGTTTAACCCACTACCATGTTTGTTTTCTTTGAAGCATTGTTTGTTCAAAATTATGTGAAACTCACATTATAAAAATTTTTAAATGTAATGTTATATATATATATATATATATATATATATATATATATATATATATATATATATATATATAATTATTTACTTTCACTTAAAATGGTGGTGATCCTTTTTAAAAGTTGCTGTGAAACTCACATGCTGAAAAATCTTTAAAGCTAAACTTACAAGAAAAATAAGGATTTTCATATTCTCTGTATAGATGGCATCTCTATTGCACTTCGTATTCTTAACCTGTGGGATTTTTATTTCCTTTCATACTTGCAAGTAGTGACTTGTGGTTTTTGATTAGACATTATTTATTAAAGTGATTTGCTTAGAAAGTTGTTGATGTGATAATTATTTGATCTAGTTTATGACTTTATATATGTGGAGTGGCTTTTGATAAATGATAATTAACAAAGTGTTTGAACATGCTTATACTCGAAAAATAAATAATCTTTCAGGCATTTTTATATTTCTTGCCTTTTCTTTTCTTTTCTTATTATTTATCATTATTTTAAATTAAAAAATAGACATATCGTGTAGCTTATGTTGCATGCCATGCTATTTACGCTAAATGTTACAGAGGGCTGAATGCTACACAGCATACTACTGCTATTTAAAACACTGACCACAACAACAAATTCATCACTATTACGGCAATAGCCACAGCCACAGCCACAACTATTATCTTTGTCTACCATCACTGATACCACTACCGCTATCTTTGCTTTTCACTAAAACCATTGGCTGACTATATCCCTTCATCCTTTATCAGATGGAGTCAGCTAAGAGACCATGGGACCAGCCATTTTTGCATCGTCGACGCTGACCGGAATGCAGTGTCAATGACGACTACTGTAAATTACTATTTTGGTGCAGGAATTCTTTCACCTTCTACAGGGATTGTGCTGAACAATGAGATGGATGACTTCTCAACACCGACGGAAACGACACCAGACAAACTTCCACCAGCCCCTTCTAACTTTATAGAGCCTAATAAGAGGCCTTTATCTTCAATGACTCCCATTATCATCCTCAAGGTATGGTAATGACTCAGTATACATGTATTTAGCATCAAAAGTAAGTAGACTCAGTATACGTGTTAGGTGCCAACCAATGGTGGGCCACACCATATGAATCCTTCCTCATTTAGCATTTGTAATAGGCATGAAAATGAATGTTTGCAGGATAATCAACTGGCTGGAGTTGCAGGGGCAAGTGGTGGTCTCTTCATAATACCAGCAGTCATTCAAATCTTTCTAAACCATTTCATATTGGGCATGGATCCTCGTGCATCTGTTCAGCATCCTAGGGTTTACCACAAGGTGCTAATATTTCATCTCCTCTCCCCAAGCATTTTCCTGATAAAATGTAACGTACTCTGGTCGACTATGGTGGACTGTGGACATGCCCTGATTTGCTGTGCACATGGCATACTTGTACATCCAATCCAATCAGTCAAAAGTCATGGGTCCTTTTGTAGATGGGGCATGGCCAAAAAAGCACCATGATCCAATAATCCTAGGCATCTAACAATGTCCATCAAATGGATGGTTTGAAAATGGTCATAGGTCCAATCAGCATGGTTTTTTGTGCATGCCTCTTGTACATTGGACGTGTACACCGTTGCTATTCCCCATTGCTTTGCTATTATGTGTTATGACACTTGTGCTGCTCAACCCGTCTGTCCCACCACAAGATGATCCAGTCCATCTATCTAGAAGGTCTCACTATAGATGTGCCAAATAGCAAAAATCTCGCCAATCAAAGATCCTCACTGTCCATGGAGAGGTGAGTTAGAAACAATGGACCAGATTCTATCACGCACATAATGATCTCTAGTTATCAGGATGATTTAATGTCACATGTCTTCCAAGCTGAACGGCCTGGATCATCACGTGCAGGGGTGAAAGGTTGCTAGCCCATCAAGATGTATGATAAGCAACTAATAGTCGAGTAATAGCTGATAATCCTACATATGTTTGCAGTTGATACCAAACGTGGTGTTATATGAAAATTGGACGTTGATAGATGGAGAGCACATCGAACTCTCTGAGGATAACACGATCTTCTTGGAGGAAAGAGGTCATCATTTAAAGGCCCAAGCAACCGGGGCCATCAGCCAGCTTGTGGTGCACAACCTTCAAAATCAACTGCTCAACATGGGAAGAAAACATACAGGGTTCAACAGTGGGGTCTCTCATGGATTGCTTACTGCTGTGAGTGACCCAAGGAAAGATGGACAACCTGCTGGCTTATGAATTGTATATTTCTGAGACTCAGAGAGTTACTGCAACACAGCCTGTGGGGCCCTCAGTGTTGTCAGTGTGAAATCCACTCTGTCCATCAGTGTCACCAGTTCATGTTATTTCAAGGGCCCAAAAATGAAGCAGATCTAATACTCAAGTGTGCCTCACCAAAAGAAACAGGGGGACCAAATGCTCAGCATTGTAACCTTGATGAATCCCACGGAAGTTTTGGATCAGGCTGGTATTTGTTTTTTGCCTTCATCCTGGTTAGAATCACCTTATGAATGGGTTGGATGGCATATAAATATCACGGTGAGTCCTAGAAAGGTTTCAATGGTGGGCGTTTTTATCCCCACTGTTTCCTTTGATGTGACCCATTTGAGTCTTTTATTCACCTCATTTAGGGCTCTTGTTGTGGTTGTCCACAGGGCTCTGTGTTGCAGGAAACTCGCGTCCATATTTCTGTACTTAACAGTATTGTAATTTCAGTATCTTAGTTCAAGTTTATATATATATATATATATATATATATATATATATATATATATATATATATATATATATATATATATATATATAAAACATAATTTTGATGAGTTTGGCGTGTTGGTTAATCAAATGGGTTTTCAGTCCCAACCAATTTGGCCAGACATGGGCCACGGTTCATGCAGCCCACACCTGGACCTAGCTTTTTAACTCTTAACAAAAGAGAACTAGATAAAAATAGGCTTACAATTCTCTTTTATGTCACTAATAGGATGCCAACAGTTTTTGCACTTGCATACTTGTAGGATTCGTGTAGACAACCCCAGTTAGTTATTGATGGTGACGAGGGCATTTACATTCTGAATTTCTTTTCCTCTTCTTCATTGGGTCAAAATAAGCATTATATAAACAAATAACCACTAGGAGAGTCTTATATAAGACACTCTTCACCATACCTATGAAAGACAATTTAAAATTATCTTACCAGCATGACATGAATCGTGGGCTGTATTAAAGAAATTTAAAAGACTTTAGGAAGATTTGGGAAGAATCAAGCTCTCAAAACATTTTTGGCCGAGAAAAAATTTCATTGAATGATCATACACAAGTAATTTCTGATTTCTGAAAAGTAAAAATACAAAGAAAAATAATAACATACAGCAGGAAAAATAAATTTCTTCACATGTACAAAAATTTTCAACAAAAACATTTATAACATTGTTTTTGCTAAGCATGAAATTGCCCATTGGTCAGTTAAGAAACTGCCCATCATTGTTAGGAAATTATTGGTCAGTTAAAAAACTGCCCATCATCAGTTAGGAAACTACCCATAAGTTTTTCCTTTTTTACTGTCCTTCAAATTAGACTGAGTGACGATGCCAAGTTTTACTAAAATGCAATGAAACACATAACATTGCAGGTTTGGTGAAAACATCCACAAGTTATTGATCAGAGGAGACAAAGCGAGTAACCAAAAGACCCCAGGCTACCTGCTGATGAACAAAATGATAGTCCAGTTCTATATGTTTCATACAAGCATGGAAGACTAGATTTACAGTTATATATCGAGCACAAAATAAAATAGGTGGAGAGTAAAGTACACCCTAATATCTTGAAGAATAAAACTCAACCATGCGATTTCTGCCGTTGTGGAGGCCATGGACTGATACTCTGCTTCTGCAATAAACCGAGCTGCTGTAAGTTGCTTCTTAGTACACCAAAAAATAATATTTGCACCCAGCAAGGTACAAAATCCTGTTATAGAGCATTGAATATCAGGACACCCGGCTCAATCTGTATTTGAAAAGGCATATAGATCAAGAGTAGATTGAGATAAGATATAAAAACCGACATCAAGAGTACCCGCTACATATTGAAGAATACACTTCACTGCATGAAAATGTCCAATTGTAGGCTTCTGCATATATTGACACATCAAGTTATATACTGTAGGATAAGTCAGGCCAAGTCATAGTTAGATACTGGAGACCACCAATAATGTTATGATAAAATTTAGGATCCAAAAAAATCATCAGGCCTTGGGAATTTGTTCTTGATAACCATAGTAGTCACAGGTTTAGAGCCTTCTATCTGAGCTCAAACAAGGAGATCACGAGCATATTTAAATTGTAACGGAAAAATTCTTTTCTCAATTGGAGTGACCTCAATTCCAAAAAAATAATGAAGAACGTCAAGATCTTTCGTAGAAAATTCCTGACCAAGATGTGCAGTAAACCAGTTTAAAAGAGGAGGATAATTGCTAGTAACTAAGATATCATCAACATATAACAATAATAGAACAATCCCAATTGGTGAATGACAGATAAAGAGCGAGTAGTTGACTAAGTTGCAGAAAAAAACACATGGAGAGAAGATAGGCACTAAAATGGTCAACCATGCCCGAGGAGCCTGTGTAAGGCCATAAAACGCCTTCTTCAACCAACAAGCATGATGTGCATGTTGTTGATTGACAAAGCCGGGGAGGCTGCTCCATAAACACTGGCTCTTTCAAATAACCATGTAAAAATGTATTTTTAACATTAAGTTGTTTTACCACCCAACCTAACAATGTTGCCACAACTAAAATAGTGCAAATAGCAGCTGATTTTATAAATGAACTAAAGTTTTCAAAAAAATCCAGACCCTCAATTTGGTTATAACCTTTAACAAGAAGTCGGCCTTTGAGTCGTTCCAAAGAACCACCAGCATTTAATTGTCTTGTAAACCCAACAACAACCCACCACATTCATCTCTGAGGAATGAGGTACAAGTTTCCGAGTGGAGTTTGCATATAAGGCATAAATTTCTTCTTGCATTGCTTGCAACTAAATTGGATGTCACTGAACCAAAATCCCTATTTAGGGACAGTTGAAAACCATCGCAAATTTAGAAATGAAAATTTCAGACAACTCTAAACGCTTCCCAATTTTGAAAATGGAAATTTAGGTACAAATTTTTTCCTTATTTAGGAACAGTTTTGAACTCTTCCTCATTTAGGAAGCGCTGGTAAAAACCTTTAACATCCCGAAAATCGGGGGTCGGGTAGAAACCCAACTCCCGAGTTCCAAAACGTCACTTATGCAACATAGATAATGATGAATGCATGTTGTCTGTAAAATGGCATTAAACAAGATTGGGACTAAGCCAAAACAACATATCATACTCCAGAGACAGTTAAATTAGCAAGCGGAAGGATGTGATAAATATATAAAATATATAAATGATTGTAAGTCTCCAGAGTGTGAACATGTTACCAGGTTAACTAATTACATGTATACTCTAAAATAGAAAGAAAAGAATATACATGGGTGTGTAAATTAAAGGCAAACCGCCAAGTGTATTGACATCTAATCAGTAACCCTGTAAACCCGTCGATCAGAACTATCATATAGGAGAAATCCTCCTCATCATCAAACAAGTCCGGCTCCGCTTCACAAGCAGCGCCATCACCTGAAACTAAAATAGGGACTGATTGGTGTACGCAACACCGTCCCGTAACGTGCGAGTGAGTAGCTAACTCAGTGGAATCATAAAGCAAAGGTTAACATGTTATCAAATCAATCAAGCGATAATGATAAAGCAAGCAATCCAAACATCCCTAAATACTGTGATTAATGCAAGAATGAAATGATATGATGGATGCCCTCACCGACATTCTCCCTCATGCGACACCATCTTACGTCCGCCGCATGCTTTCTTCCCTCAGTGCTACACATCTTCCAGGCACATGCAGTGTGATATGAATATGATTACCGAGTTGTTATTAGTCCTTTTCATACAGCAGGATTGGAAAACTAGGGTACCTCCCTTATATCAATACCCAAACAATGATCCATTATAGGGTCGTCAGTCCTAGCATATCTCATACGAAGTAAGGTTCTAGGTCGCTGTAAGGGCTGCCAGGGCTATTGCACGCACTCGTTGCACCGCTCCCCCATCACCTTATCAATACAAGCCTATTTATATCCTTAAGACTACAACAAGACTCGTCGCTCCTATGCAGTGTCAGAATAAACTCAAGGTCACTATAGAGGGCTCGTCACCAATCAGTGTAGGCCGACAGCAAGAATATAGTGTCCCATACCACCATAATCTGCTCAGATTAGGGTGCTCACGGGTCACTACGAGGAGGTTCGTGGCCCCAGCGTAGGCCGAAAGCTCGACCACGGTGTCCCATACCACCATGCCCGGCTCATGAGTCTTAGTGGATCAAGGTACCACGGTTATCAGGGTTATCACTGGAAAGTTCAATACCCTAGGTTCAAGCAATTATGACAAATACAAGGTGAACATACAATGGTCAATCGGGTTACTTAATGAGTCCGACTAGCATGAGCGCACGTCGAACCGACCGACATGAAGTGCATAAGCACTTCATGTAGCCTAACCACTGCCGACGACTCTAGTACGACTCGGGTTCGTCATACACATCCTTCGTGGCGAATAAAATCCAACCACGAATTCTAAACTATTACCGACTGCCTGGACTAGAGTATAGCCCCAAGCACATGTAATGTGAATCAGTAATCATATGAGAGACAGAATTGAAATACAAGTAATTCCAACATGTTATAACGTACATCATAAGCAGTTAACCATACACGAGTATTTCTCACATAAGGTAGTCAATTCAAATACAACAAGCATGGAGGAAATCATGTGCATCATCAAAGTAGTTGAGAATCCAGTCTCAACGCTAATCTACAACACCATTTACTCAATACTTACTAATACATACATTTATACAAACACTTAGACTACTCAACTCCAATGTACTTGACGTATGTTGATTTCAACATATAATGTGACAGATCCTTATATCAAGGAGTTGTCTAATACACAACAATCATGTTCTTACATTCAAAACATATGGCAGGCATAAATCATATTGATTTAGGCATTTCAACAAACACTTAGTCTACACACATTAGTCTACATAGCATATGTCGGCCAATATGCGCATTAGGGTGAATCTCTTCGTCAAACAGGTCATACACGTATAACTAGTATAGGTACACGGTAAATACTCATGGCAATCATACCGAAAAAATACGTACGTATACAGTATTTCCTACAAATATCCAAAATACCCTAAATATCATATTCTTCGTACGTATTCGAATTGAAAAATGGACAGCATATTCTACATGTCACACAGCATCTTTATCAGCAATCTACCATTAAACGACATTGAAAGCTTTGAAAACAGGTAATATAAGCGTCTAAAATCCACACCTTATTCCGTAGGAGCGTAATGAATCGAATAGGAACTCTACGTCGTCGTCAACGACTGATTGGAAACCTAATGCACAAGGTAAGTCAGCTACTTCGCTACTTGGATCGATAGAATCCCTAAAATAGGTTAGGGTTAGGGTTTTCTTACCTAGAACGGAGTTGGAATCGCCAGAATAACGATGCAGGTGGATGGATTTGACACGTGGAGCAGCAGAGAAGAATCCCAGGAGAAATCCCCAACTTCTCCCTCACTTTCTCTCTCTTTTCTCTCTTCTCTCTCCAAGGGTTTCTCCAAATTCGTATGGGTTAGAAAGCTAAGGGTTTAAGGCCTTTTTATAAGCCCAAATATAACCAAAACAGACTCCAAGTCAAGGTATACTTGGGTTATAACCAAATCGGGTCTTTTTCGATCCAACGAAGCATTTCTGGAGGTCCTGTTATCAAATGCGGTCGGACTTAAGCTCTCTGACATTGGATCTAGGTCAGGCTGAGTTTTCAGTTCGATAGGGTTCCCAGATCGCACGTGGCGGACCAGTTTCAGTTCAGCGGTCACTGAGACTCAATCGAGGATTCCAAGTACACTGACCTGAGTGAGAAATGTTCCCTGATCCGAGGGTGTATTTGGGTCAGATTTTGACGGTCTGAATGATTATACTTAACCCGCAAGCGAAACGTGCCAGATTTATTTAAATCACATTTAATTTAAAAAGAATTTCACTCTTTCTCATACTCCTTGCTCCCGGCCTAATAAAATAGCCTCAGAACATCAGTTGGGTTTGATTTTCGAAATGATTGTCAAGTCCAACTAGTCGGTCATAATGGTCTAAGATTATAGATATCGGACTTTCGAGGCGCGGTCTAGATCCAATACAAAGTTTCAAAGGGTTCCTAAGAACAAACGGGTTTAGAGTTTGATCCTGAATTTTAGGGTAAGGTAGCGTCAATGATTCTATAGGGTTTGGGTCTTACAGATCGTATTTAAAGTGGTTGGTGCTAATTTTACAGGAAATCTAGTGTAGCGTTGGCTAATTCTCGTTAAATTTCTAAAGAATTAGGTTCTAAATGATTTCTCTTGCTTTGGAATCGAATTTTGAAAAGCTACCAAGGTACTATGGTTGACCCATTGCTTAAGGACGTCTAACCCCAGGTTGATAAAAATTCGGGGTGTTACAATCTACCCCCCTTAAAACATAATTTCGTCCCCGAAATTAGCTAAGGGTAATGAGTCCCTAGAAAGACTTTCGTATTGAAATCCTAAGGAAAGTTCAAATCCTACTTAATGACCTATCCTTACGTATAACCTAAATCAACTTCTTCGATCCTGGGCCAGTGGGGAAGAGGCCAACCACGCTTCTGCTGTGCTACTCTGATCCAACGGTTGTATTAGCTAATCCTAACTAGATTGGGCTCAATATGTTCTCCCTCCCTTAAAACGTAGTCCTACTTAAGGCTCAAGAATCTATGTCTCGATCCGTGTATCGGAACGAGATGTAACTTAGGGCCTATCCTTGACATGAAATGGGAAACAACTTTTCGCTATATTGGTCTTCCTTTGTTAATGATGCGTTCTATGACATTTGTACCTATGGTTGTAGAAAGGAGCCTAATCTCTATTGGCTATATGTCCTCAATAGTTTTCAATGGCAAAGCAATAACTTCTGGTTGTAGGTGGTCGGGCCAACACGGAAGAAAGGTTGTATAGTGGGTCTGACCTGGATACATAGACTTTCTGCCTAGGACAGAAAATTTATTGTATCAATTCTTAATCCTAGACGATGCCGATCTTCTGCTTGATTAGAGCATTGGATTTATCGGCAACTACCAGGATTGAGAAGTCAATTCAAACCGCGAATACTTCACTTATATATACAGTTCCTTTACTCCGCGTTTCCGAATGCAATAAGCCCTTTGGGAAGGCAATTAAAAGGGGCGTGCTAGTTTATTCTAAGTTCAATCTTAGGGATGTAATAGTTTTCCCTGAGAATGAATGATTCTAAGTGAAAACAACTTTCCTAAGGGTTATAACAAGAGTTTATAAGTATTAAGGGGATCTATCGAAGGAAAGAGGTTCTACTCCAACCAATTCTAACCTACTATTCCTTAGCATATACAGGCTTTACACTGCTTAATTCAACTAGTAGCCTAGTCCGTAACTCACTAGCTATAATCCAAAACCTAAGCTTATACGCTAAATGGTTTCATACCATTTCTACTACAGGGGATTGTTCTATCGCTTAGGGTCAAGATTGTCTAATTGAAATTGGATTTTCTATATCGTCAGGTCTTTCGAAATATAGGAGCACCGCTCTAGGTCCAAAACGCTAAGGGCCTATATGGCCAGTGGTATTAGGTTGTATTAAATGAGACTGCATTACTAATCCCACGCCGGGATTGGGAGTGACATGCTTGGTAGGAGGGTGGGGTGGGATAAAAAAATCAATTCTTAGACTTTGGAAAGTGGGCCTTGTGTTGGAAAGCGTGAGATGTAGCATAGCAATACACAATCCCTTAAGCATTCCACACACTTCATAGTAAAAGGGACTGCATGCATTTCAGTTACCAAAATTGTCATACTACCTGAAATATAGTGTTACATGAATTAGGACAAAGGATGCATGTGAGCTAATACGACCAAGACTCCCAACATTTAAAACCTTCTACCAACTACTACACTACTAAGCTCATCGACACAGAATTACAAGGATCGTAACATAGCAACAACCAAGCCACAGGGCGGCGGTACCTCTCGACATTCTTGAACGGGCGGGGTGACTAGGCCCGACTTCATCAACGGGGGCTCTCTTCTTGCCCATAAGAGAGAGAATGGTCGAAAGCGAGAAAACGGCCGTAACAAGTGTGAATAAGGCCATGGAAACGTAAAGAAAAAGTGAAGGAAAGGAGAGAAAGGATTGGGTTCTTTGGTTCTCCACGGATTTGGGCCTCAACAAGGGTTGTAAAGGCCCCAACCACAGAGATTGAAGAAGGAAAAAGAAAGAGATGGGTTAGGTTGGAAGCTTACACGAATTTGGAGCTTCAAGGGAGGATGTAAGAGCTCAAACCCAAGAAAATGAGAAGGTAGGGGAGTGAGGATAGCTGAGCACGATGAAGGGATGTGGGTTGTGGCCGAAAGTGACGAAGTAAGTGATCGGAGGGGGGTTTGAGAGAGAAAACAGCGAGTTGGAGAGAAAGGGAGAGCTTGGGGGTGTGTTTTGTGAAGGAGGTACAAGTTTGGAGGGGTTTTAAGGTGCGGCCCACATACCAGGGGGCTACCCTAACCCCCAAACACCTCCGCCCAGAAGGCCCGCCCAAATGGGGCCCACTGTACGGCGAGTCCTCGCCGACCGTTTGGGTTTTTGGGATTGCCTTGCCCTTTGGGCGAGGTCCCCCCGCCCTAAGGGTCCTAAATGTATGTGGTTCCCACCTTGGATCATTCTGAAAGTTGATCGTTTGGCCCCTCCTCCATTTGAGGCGTGTTTGGGGCCAATTTACAAACTGAAATGATTTTATGAATCATATAGCATATAATTTTGGGGTAGGAGACGCTAATCTATCCAACTAACCCATTTATTCCATTAAATTTCATAATTGGAATGGTCAAAAGTCCAATTCATACATATATTTACTATTTATATCAAATTTTTGTTTAAGTATTATCCTCCGTCATTTATACGTTAGGATTTATGTCTAGTATGAAAGTACTTAGAAAAAGTTGAAGAATGAGGTGGTGAAAGGAGAGGTTTTGAAGGAAATGGGTAAAAAAGGAGTTTTAGGCCTTGAGATTGAGTGTAAAGTGTTGTGGTTGACCCTCAACCTAAGGACATTCATTTCTAGGTTTGGAATTCTTCAGAGAATGACTCAAACCCATTGACTGGCGGCCTAGAGTCGACTTAGGTCGCTTCACGCGACCAAAGATACGTTATGACCTAAATTACCGTATAGTCTCACCTGTCGGCGAAACTTGAAATTCTAATGTGGTTTATAAGTTCTATCGCCTCCTTCCTAAGTTAGAGTGCATCGCGTTACCATAACCCAGGTCCAGTTTAATCTAAATCATGCTCTGATACCACATGTAACATCTCAAAAATCGGGGGTCGGTTAAAAATCCAACTCCGGAGTTCCAAAACGTCACTAATGCAACATAGATAATGATGAATGCATGTTGTCTGTAGAATGACATTAAACAAGATTGAGACTAAGCCAAAACAGCATATCATACTCCAGAGACAGTTAAATTAGTAAGCGGAAGACTATGATAAATATATAAAATATATAAATGATTGTAAGTCTCCAGAGTGTGAACATATTACCAGGTTAACTAATTACATGTATACTCCAAAATAGAAAGGAAAGAATATACATGGGTGTGTAAATAAAAGGCAAACTGCCAAGTGTATTGGCATCTAATCAGTAATCCTGTAAACCCGTCGATCAGAACCAGCATATAGGAGAAATCCTCCTCCTCATCAAACAAGTCCGGCTCCTCTTCACAAGCAACGCCATCACCTGAAACTAAAATAGAGACTGGTTAGTGTACGCAACACCGTCCCGTAACGTGGGAGTGAGTAGCTAACTCAGTGGAATCATAGAGCAAAGGTTAACATATTATCAAATCAATCAAGCGATAATGATAAAACAAGCAATCCAAACATTCCTAACTACTTTGATTAATGTAAGAATGAAATGACATGATGGATGCCCTCACCAACATACTCCCTCATGCGACACCATCTTACGTCCGCGGTATGCTTTTTTCCCTCAGTGTTCCACATCTTCCAGGCACATGCAGTGTGATATGAATATGATTACCGAGTTGTTATTAGTCCTTTTCATACAGCAGGATTGGGAAACTAGGGTACCTCCCTTATATCAATACTAAAACAATGATCCATTCTAGGGTCGTCAGTCCTAGCATATCTTATACGAAGTATGGTTCTAGGTCGCTGCAAGGGCTGCCAGGGCCGTTGTACACACTCGTTGCACCTCTCCCCCATACCTTATCAATACAAGCCTATTTATATCCTTAAGACTACAACAGGACTCGTCGCCCCTATGCAGTGTCAGGATAAACTCAATGTAACTACAGAGGGCTCGTCACCAATCAGTGTAGGCCGACAGTAAGAATATATTGTCCCATACCACCATGATCTGCTTAGAGTAGGGTGCTCACTGGTCACTACGGGGAGGTTTGTAGCCCTAGCGTAGGTCGACAGCTCGACCACGATGTCCCATACCACCATGCTCGGCTCATGAGTCTTAGTGGATCATGGTACCACGGTTATCATTGGTAAGTTCAGTACCCTAGGTTCAAGCAGTTATGACAAATACAAGGTGAACATACAATGGTCAATCGGGTTACTTGATGAGTCCGACTAGCACGAGCGCACGTCGAACCGACCGACATGAAGTGCATAAACACTTCGTGTGGCCTAACCACTGCCGACGACTCTAGTACGACTCGGGTTCGTCATACACATCCTTCGTGGCGAATAGAATCCAACCACGAATTCTAAACTATTACCGACTGCTTAGACTAGAGTATAGCCCCAAACACATGTAATGTGAATCAGTAATCATATGAGAGAGAAAGAATTGAAATACAAGTAATTCCAACATGTTATCAGCATGTTATAACGTACATCATAAGCAGTTAACCATACACGAGTATTTCTCACCTAAGATAGTCAATTCAAATACAACAAGCATGGAGGAAATCATGTGCATCATCAAAGTAGTTGAGAATCCAGTCTCAACGCTAATCTACAACACCATTTACTCAATACTTACTAATACATACATTTATACAAACACTTAGACTACTCAACTCCAACGTACTTGACGTATGTTGATTTCAACATATAATATGACAGATCCTTATATCAAGGAGTTGTCTAATACACAACAATCATGTTCTTACATTTGAAACATATGACAGACATAAATCATATTGATTTAGGCATTTCAACAAATACTTAGTCTACACACATTAGTCTACATAGCATATGTCGACCAATATGCGCATTAGGGTGAATCTCTTCGTCAAACAGGTCATACACGTATAACTAGTATAGGTACACGGTAAATACTCATGGCAATCATACCGAAAAAATACGTACGTATACAGTATTTCCTACAAATACCCAAAATACCCTAAATATCATATTCTTCGTACGTATTCGAATTGAAAAATGGACAGCATATTCTACATGTCACACAGCATCCTTATCAGCAATCTACCATTAAACGGCATTGAAAGCTTTGAAAACAGGTAATATAGCGTCTAAAATCCACACCTTATTCTGTAGGAGCGTAATGAATCGAATAGGAACTCTACGTCGTCGTCAACGACTGATTGGAAACCTAATGCACAAGGTAAGTCAGCTACTTCCCTACTTGGATCGATAGAATCCCTAAAACAGGTTAGGGTTAGGGTTTTCTTACCTAGAACGGAGTTGGAATCGCCAGAATAACGATGCAGGTGGATGGATTTGACACGTGGAGCAGCAGAGAAGAATCCCAGGAGAAATCCCCGACTTCTCCCTCACTTTCTCTCTCTTTTCTCTCTTCTCTCTCCAAGGGTTTCTCCAAATTCGTATGGGTTAGAAAGCTAAGGGTTTAAGGCCTTTTTATAAGCCCAAATATAACCAAAATAGACTCCAAGTCAAGGTATACTTGGGTTATAACCAAATCGGGTCTTTTTCGATCCAACGAAGCATTTCTGGAGGTCTTGTTATCAAATGCGGTCGGACTTAAGCTCTCTGACATTGGATCTAGGTCAGGCTGAGTTTTCAGTTCGATAGGGTTCCCAGATCACACGTGGCGGACCAGTTTCAGTTCAGCGGTCACTGAGACTCAATCGAGGATTCCAAGTACACTGACCTGAGTGAGAAATGTTCCCTGATCCGAGGGTGTATTTGGGTCAGATTCCGACGGTCTGAATGATTATACTTAACCCGCAAGCGAAACGTTTCAGATTTATTTAAATCACATTTAATTTAAAAAGAATTTCACTCTTTCTCACACTCCTTGCTCCCGGCCTAATAAAATAGCCTCAGAATATCAGTTGGGTTTGATTTTCGAAACGATTGTCAAGTCCAACTAGGCGGTCATAATTGTCTAAGATTATAGATATCGGACTTTCGACGCGTGGTCTAGATCCAATACAAAGTTTCAAAGGGTTCCTAAGAACAAACGGGTTTAGAGTTTGATCCTGGATTTTAGGGTAAGGTAGCGTCAATGATTCTATAGGTTTTGGGTCTTACAGATCGTATTTAAAGTGGTTGATGCTAATTTTGTAGGAAATCTAGTGTAGCGCTGGCTAATTCACGTTAAATTTCTAAAGAATTAGGTTTTAAATGATTTATCTGGCTTTGGAATCGAATTTTGAAAAGCTACCAAAGTACTATGATTGACCCATTGCCTAAGGACGTCTAACTTCAGGTTGGAAAAAATCCGGGGTGTTACAAACCGTGGTTACACTGGCGAAAGTTGGTAAAATTTTTTTTCTATTGGAACATGCATTTTATTTTTAAAAAAAATATATTTTTTTAATATTTGAAACCCAAAGAATGTTGTAGTACAATTAAAAATGAATATTAAAAAAAATCTTGTACAATTTTACAATAAAAATATATAATATTTATAACAATAAGTTGAAAATGGTCCGATTACATAAAAAAAAAATCCTCCATATAGGCCACTCCTATCTTGGTGGAGATTTTGGAACTTAAAAAAAAAAAAAAAAAAAAAAATTTCTTGGGGGAAAACTCTGAAGCAAACCTCAAGTGAAAATAATTCAACTTGAAGAAATGGTGAAAAAGTAAAAAAGGCAATCAAGTATTGGAACACTGAAGGCACCCCTTCAATGAAAGATATCAAGTAACCATTAAATTTTTACTTCTTATTGTTTAAATCTTGCGGAACAAAATCTCATCAAGTTATCTCAACACAAGCCATCAAGATTAAAACTACACACAAGAATGTACACAAATTTACCTCATCAGCCTTATGCTTAACATTCTTGCTCAAATCAAGCAAAAAGGACATCACAACCTCTGGTGATGATGCCACAATGAACTACAATTTGAGCATAAGATTTATACCCCATTATCTGCACTCAAAAGACAACAACAAAATAAAATAAAATAAAATAAAAAATCAATGACTTATAAAATAAAAGAATCAACTTAGAGAACATATTTTCAATTTTGATTTAGCTCAGAAATTGTTCAAAATCACCAAAATTTCAAAACTAAAGATATCGAATAACGTGTTGAAGTGAAGGAAAGGTAACCTCTGCAAGCTCATGATGAGCTACGATAAGCTTATCAAGGACACCAAGGTTCGCACGTGGAACTGAATTCCTGATACATATGATTGTTTCCTGACTTGTAAAGAAATCCCAAAATATTCCAAGAACTTGAATTGACATAAACAAATTAAGGGAGAAAAAAACAAAATGAACAATATAGCCAAGGTTACTATTAAGAGATAGAAGAAGACATCAACTCAAGATAGATACAACAAGCTAATATATGAGAGGTACCTCAGCATCTGATGCCCATTTCAGTATAAAGGATAAAGTACACAGATCTGTTGTCACATGGAATCCCTTTTCTTTTACCATATCTTATGATCATAGTGGTTCCTTTGATGCACTAGACATGATGCGATAAATGGGCTTTAGGAAGATGTTGCATATGTTTCGAAATTTGTGAGGTTGGAAATATATGGACAAAACCAGGATCGGTGATAATGTTTTCACTGAACCTGAAACCAAATGCATGCGAAATAACCTCAAGATCAATACACTGGTCACATAGGCATCGACGTGGATATAATAAAACTGCAAGGCAATCGACCTGTAAACAAGTAAACATTGAAGAAAAAGGAATTCGCAGATGTTCAGTCGTCATAGAAATACCAGATTATAAATGGTAAAACGAAATCCTTGCCAACAAAAGTTTGAAGAATTACTAACAGTTACTAATTGACAGAGGAAAAAGTTCTGAAGCATTCCATATAAAATCTTCTGTAAACATGTGTCGTCGGAAACATGTGTCGGTCGCATGACTGCTCTAAAAGAAGGCTTGACAGTTCTGAATGCTGAAGCTAACTGCCATGCTTGATCTTTTTCTTCCTCAGTTACAGGTCTCCTATTCGATATAAAATGCAATGCATATGATAGACATCCATCAAGCGGTGTTAATCGTTGCTTAACATCGCACCTCCTGGTTTTGGAAGACTGCATATTATTCAAAATCGATTTGAAAAATCAGGTGGGCATATCATGAAGAATCCTTAGCTCACAAATCCTATTGATGGACAATCCTAACCATCCAACTGGATTCCTCAAATTAGTAATAATTTTGTTAGTACTTGGATCAATATGTGAAACGTGGAGCTAAAATCCTTCAAAACAGAACACAACCATCAGTGACTAAGATGCAACTGCAAGAAGCATCAGTTGAGGCTAGGAAGATGCACAAGTATGATGCTATCCAGCTTCAAGTCCAGAAAGGATCTCAAGATGGAGCGAAGATCCTTTAGGCAATGATTTTGTTGTAGGCAATGAGAATACACCAAATAAGTGTGACGAGAGATTTCATTTGTAGTACGTATGGTTGCACCAAATATCATGATATTGCAAAATTTCATGATAGCTAATGAGATTTGGTGCAACCAAACACACCCTTAAGCTATCTTTTAGAGAAGGATGCCTACATATATACCGACTAATGAGGTGTGGTTTGCATGTTTAGAACATTTCTCCAAGGAAAAAGAAAAAGAAAACCAAGAAGCATATTATCATCATCATATTCCCATCTATATCAAAGCCTTGTCCCATTTATTTGGGGAGAAACCAACAGGCCAATGTAAGTGGTATAACTTGAATTCTTTTATTCATTTCACTCAAGCATCCAAACACATCATAAACAGGAATGTCCTCTACTTGACTATATTAAGATTAAGATCAAGTAAGCATTTACCTACCATGGCCGTTCCCAATCAAGTGGCATAGGCCAAGCCCCAAACCATGCACCAATAATAGCTCCATGGGTTAGAAGTATTCCTATAAAGAGAATTGGATTGAGAGAATACTATGAGAATGAATTCTATTTCCATCAAAATCAAGTTTGCCACTGTTTGTGTGAAAAAGTAACTGTGGAATTTGATGGGGACGTCACGCACGCACGCACACGCACTCCGTCACCCCCCCTACGTATGTACGCAAGGAGGAGGAGGGCCCCACCGTCGATCTAGATTAGCGACAACATCCAAGGAGGGCCTCCTAGCTAGAAGATTGAGTTTTGGTTCGTTAGAGTGGGCCCAGTAGTCAAGTAAAGCTCATCGTGAGATCTCTTGATCGTGACCCACTAGTCAGATTAATCTCATATTTTAGGTTTTTCTTATTAATGTTATTTAAAGTATCATGGATGCTTTAGATTTCTTTTATTAGTTTTTATTTTGGTTTACTTCATCGCCTAGTAATAGGTTGCGCACATGGTGCGAGTTTTAGGGGTATAGTCATAGGATTTTCTTATAAATAAGCACCCCTTGTAGGCTTTTTTTTTTTCTTAATAAAGATTAATAAAAATTGCTGCATTTTTTTTACTCCTTTTCAAGTTATGAAAACCTAATTGGGTGCGAAGCCCTCCATTCTTCGAAGGGCTAACTATTGTGGTGCGAAGCCACATCTATCCCAATTCGCTCTCATCTTCTACCATACATCCTTTTCATCTCACACAATCATCTGTGCTACAAACTTATCCTTTATTGCAGCAATTTTTCTTTCTTCAGCAGAATTTCAGAATCTGGCCCTGTAGGAGGACTGAAACTTCGGTAGAGCATTACGCCCAGACCATACATCGGATCGACTTGAAACTTGGAGGTTTGGAAGCATAGCCCCAGCCGACCAGACCCAAGAAGGCATTTTTTGGGTTTGTGGGCCCCACATGTACGACTTGCCATCAATGCACATGTGTCATGACCAACCTGCTGTCCACATGCGCGGGTTGGTTACAGGTTCTCCCTCTCCTCTCTTTCACTCATTTCTCACTTGATTTCCCTATCCCTAACCCTAGATTGTTCTAAATTTCCAATTTCTATCCATTTTCTTTAACCCTAAGGTTCCCAAAATTGAACCTATGAATCCTCTGGATTGGGGAAATATTTTTGTGCATGTGTGGATGAATTTATTCTCCTTTGAGTATTGTTTGGTCTATAATTTTACTTGATCCCACCCTAGCTTGTGAAGGCCTGGACCCGCATAAATTTCGCTTGTCGAGTGCTTGACGTTATGTGGGATATGGAATTTTGTGCGAGTGTCTTTGAACTAATGTGATCTAAAGCCTAAAAATCTTGCACGTCATATTTGAATTTCATGTCCTACATTAAATTTGGTATCAGAGCTTAGGTTCTTATAGGGGAATATATTATATATTTAGGGTTTAGTTGTTTATGTCCATTACGCATCAATTCTCATCAAATATGGTTGTTTAGAGGTCCATAAACCCTGACATAAGCTGCTGAAATTTTCCATTATCCCCTAATTTGAATTATTTTAGAAATTAACTTACTTTCTATTTTTAGAAACTTTCCTTTTTCTTTTTTTTTTTTTAGAAACTAGGTTGTCTTTTTAGAAACGTTCCTAATTTGTTTTTATTAGAAACTTTCTTAATTTATTTTTTTTAGAAACTTTCTTTTTTTGTTTTTAGAAACTAAGTTGTTTCTTTTAAAAAAGTAAAAAACTTTCTTATATTTTGACAACTATATTGCTGAATTTTGTTAGCATTGCGTAGTTCCCTCATATAGAGTCTCATAGGATCATTTAGTCTCGTTTAGTTGTATATGGTCGTAGTAGAAAGTCCTTAGGTGGAGTTAGCAGTTGTATGCCTACACGTACGGATTGTGGTTTTGGTTTGCACCCTACACTAAACATGAAACAATTGTAAGAGTCACTAAACAAGCTGTACCAGCAGTTTGAGTTTTTTGGTAAGCACTGGGAACAACATATAGATCAATGCTTTAAACAACTTGATGTGCGCATTACCTAACTAGAGACCTTCGCCAGGACAAACCTCACCATTGGAGAAGATGCCCAATCTCAAGCAAGTGGCCAGGAGAATAGACCGATGAATGAAGGTGGTCAAGGAATCAGTTATGGGCGTGCACCCATGCACCCACCCCATGAGGGAAATCAAGACCACTATTTTGAGTGGTATAACATGTCCGGCCTTGTGGCTATAGAGACTGCACCAGCGGCTTGTGTAGATTTACCCACTAAGGCCATTCTGGTAGTGGATGAGTTTTATGATGTCTTTCCTGATGATCTACTAGATGAGTTTTTCCCTATGAGGGATATATGGCACACTAGAACATGGGATACCATACTACCTATAGCTGAGTTTGCGTTTAATGGTTCTGTTGATAGGTCCACAGGTCTAAGTCCTTGTGAAGTTGTTACTGGTTATAAACCTAGGAAACCTATTGATCTTGTCCCTATGTCGCTGTCCCATAGGCCATTAGAGAATGCAGAGTCTTTTGCGTATCACATTCATTCATGGCATCAACAAATCAGGCAGAAGATCATGACTAGTAATGAACATTACACACTTTCTGCAGACTAACATAAATGTTTCAAGGAATTCAATGTAAGGGATTGTGATGGTCCGCATCAAGCCAGAGCAGTACTCTCAGGGAGCCGTTCGTAAATTACGTGCGCGTAGCGCTGGACCATTCAAAATTATAAAACGAAACGGTCTCAATGTGTATGTGGTAAATCTTCCATCTTTCATGGGAATTAGTTTCACATTCAATGTGAAAGATTTAGTTGCATTTCAAGGGACCACTGATACATTGTCCAGCCTATCACCTAACCATCTTGATTCCCTAGACCTTTCCCTTGATCCATGGCTCCTCTCCAACCCATCTTCCCAGCCACTATGTCCCATACCAACCCCTCCTGACCCATCTTTCCAGCCTTTACGTCCCATACCAACCCCTCTCGACCCATCTTCCCAGCCTCTACGTCCCATACCAACCCTTCCCAATCCATTTTCCTAGCCTCTACCTCTTATACCTACCCGTCCTGACCTATATTCCCACCTACTACGTCTCATACCTACCCTTCTCGACCCATTTTCTCAGCCTATACCTCCCATACCTACCCGTCCCAACCCATCTTCTCAGTCTCTACCTCCTATACCTACCCTTCCTGCACCTAGAGAGAAAATAGAAGATATTTTGGACCATCAGATAATATCCACGTCGGACGGTGGGTTTCAAAAGTACTTGGTTAAATGAAAGTCACACTCCGCTTCAAACAACACGTGACTCATTGAGGAAGAGCTTTAGAGACTTGATCCTGACATCTTGGAGCGGTTCAGGAGTTTTATTTAGCCAGTGACAAAATCTTTGCAGCCGGGGAGAGTTGATGGGGACATCACGCGAGCACGCACACACACGTCCCTCCTTACATACTTACGCAAGGATGAGGGTCCACCGTCAATTTAGATCGATGACGACATCCAAAGAGGGCCTCATATCTAGAAGACTGAGTTTTGGTTTGTTAGAGTGGGCCCGGTAGTCAAGTAAAGCCTATAATGGGATCTCATGATCATGACCCACTAGTCAGATAAATCTCATATTTTAGGTTTTGTTATTAATGTTATTTAGAGTATCATGGATGTTTTATATTTCTTTGATTAGTTTTTATTTTGGTTTACTTCATCGCCAAGTAATAGTTTGCGCATATAATGCAAGTTTTAGGGGTATAGAGTTTTCTTATAAATAAGCACCCCTTGTAAGCTTTTTTTTTTTTTTTTAATAAAGATTAATAAAAATTGCTACATTTTCTTGCTCCTTTCCGAGTTATGAAAACCTAATTGGGCACGAAGCCCTCCCTTCTTCAAAGTGCTAACTATTGTGGTGCAAAGCTACCTCTATCCCCATTCGCTCTTATCTTCTACCATCCATCATTCTTATCTTCTACAATTATCTGTGCTAAAAATCTGTCCTTTATTGTAGCAACTTTCATCTCTTCAGCAGAATTATAGAATTTGGTCCTGCAGGAGGGCTAAAACTTCGGCGGAGCACCACGCCCAGACTGTACATCGGATTGACTTGAAACTTGGAGGTTTTGAAGCTCAACCTTGGCCGACTAGACCCAAGAGGGCATTTTTTGGGTTCATGGGCCCCACACACATGCGGCCAGCTATTAGCGCACGTGAGTTAGGCCCAACCTGCTATCCACATGCGCGGGTGGGTTACAGGTTCTCTCTCTCTCTTCTCTTTCACTCCTCTCTCACCTGATTTCCATAACCCTAATCTTAGATTGTCCTAAATCTCCAATTTCTATCACTTTTCTTTAGCCCTGGGGTTCCCTGAATTGAACCTATGAATCCTTTGGATTGAGAAAATATTTCTATGTATGTGTGGATGAATTTACTCTCCTTTGAGCATTATTTGGTTTATAATTTTACTTGATTCAGCCCTAACACGTGTAGGTCTGGACCCGTGTAGATTTTCCTTCTCGAGTGCTTGACGTTATGTGGGATGTTGAACTTTGTGTGATTGTCTCTGAACTAGTGTGATCTAAAGCCTGAAAATCTTGCACGTCATATTTGAATTTCATGTCCTACATCAGAATTATTGTTGGATTCTATAGTTTTCCATTCACTGATGAATATTTAAGGTTTTCCATGTCTGCCTTTTGGATTTTCTCTGTCCAAACCAGAATCTAAGATAGTCATGATGTTTTTTCAAGACCTGAAACTAATTTAAACATTGAGCAGTTAATACATATAGTCCCATATCTCATAATGTGTAGCTGAATTAGGCCACATGGTTCGAATCTATTTGGAGCCAGCATAAAATCAGCTCCGACAGTTTTCATATGGGCTAGGAACTATAGTTCATTTCAACACAGAAAACCAAGAGACTGCATAAAAAATCACCAAAGTAATAAAATTATGTAAATTCGGTACACTCACACTATCAAAGGCCCGGCTAATATGCTGCAGCAAACCTACCAATGAATGGCTCGGAAGAAGCTGTTTTACAGCTGGGTAAAACCCCTTTTGGGAAGCGACGATAGTCACCAGCTTCCCATTGCAAATCCTCACCTAACTCCACATACACAAAGTACTACTTCTATTAGTTTCAGATGCATTCAGAATCTGGGCCGTTTGTCAGGCCTCAGGCCGCCTACCCTGAACTTGCCCTGGCCCAGAAATTAGGCCAGACTGCTCACCAAGTGGGCCACAAGTGTACCATGGAAATGGATGGTTAGATTGAATCAACGAGCAATCCACATCCAATGTACATGTTCATCCTGACAAGCATACCAGCCATGGTGGGGCCACCAGATGAATTTCCTCTTCATTTGAACGTGCTCACATTTTTATTTTTATTTTTATTTTTTATTTTTTATAAAGAAAGAGAGATGGTAATTCAATCATTCAAATGCATTGCTTGCCGAAGTTAGGCGAGTCTGAAAAAATGCAAGAGCTTTCTTCGTCATCCAGTTCCTCCGAGGATGAGGAAATCCCTGACAGCATGGTTACTCCAAGAGATGTGCCCAACTCCATAGATATATCGTTGAAAGTGGAGAAGGCTTCGTTAGTTCCAGGATCTCTGCTTTGGGAGACCTTTGAATACTCTCCTACAAATCCATTATTGAGCAGGTTGGGGAAGGGAAGTAGGAGCCAACGCTACGATAAGGAGAAGATATCTCCTAAAAAGGCCATTTCCAGAAAGAGCACTGTTAAAGATGCATTTGTAGCAACTGAGATAGACTGTTCGTTCAATGAGTTCACAAATTCTAGTATATCTCAAGATTATGAAGAGGTTAAGCAAGGAAGAAATTCGGCCTAGGTTTTGCAAGGGTGGTGAATCATTTTTTGCCGGCCTCATCAACAAGAGCATCAAAGATTTTGGTAGACCTGATCAAGCATTAGAGAGTGGAAAACCCTGTGTCTCAGTTAATGGTCAACCTATACCAGATCATTTGGTTAAGAAGGCTGAAAAGCAAGAAGGACCAATCGAACCTAGGCAATATTGGTAAGATTGTTTTCACTATACCACATGCATTTTATTTTGGAAAATTATCAAATTGTATTGAGCTAAAATCAGACGTGTCATTTATGTATGACATCTAACCTGTCCAACAAGTTTGCCCACCATGAAAGAAGATCACCTAGCGGCTAGTGCATGAATCAGGCCAATCAAGTCATGGACCAGATGATTTGGTTGCCATGAATTTTTCACTAGGTGAACTTCATGGTGGGGTGAACTGGTCGGATGGGTTGGATGTTATAAACACATGGAACATAGTTGTTTCTAAAGAATGATACTTGACATGCGTGATGCATTCCAAATAATATGTTATAAGTATGAGAAAATCCAATCAAGAACTACAAAAACCACCAAATTTCTCAATCTCGACATATCCAATTCCAAACTGAGCAATTCAAATTCCTAGGATTAAAAAACTTACTCCAATCAATCATGACTAACTAAAAATGGAAAGCAGAAACCGTTTCAATCCAAGTTTCACAAACCTATACTACAACAATGTCACGCCCCAGACTCGGTAACCGGAATCATAAGGAACCCGATGGCTGGTTCTGGCCGTAACAGCCTCTATAGTATCTCATTCTCGACTCCTGAGGCAGGTTCCGATCCTGGAATCTTACAAGGAGGATTTTCATAACAGTATAATCATTACTAATACGAGCATACCTAAGATCACAACAAATACATCTGAGAATAATAAAGAGCACACATCACAAAATTCACTAAGAATTTAAACTTTTACAACCATCCATAAGGTCCAAAGGACATACATGAGATAAAAGGAAAAGAGAGAAAGATCAACAACACTAGAGTCCTCAAATGCTCAGCTCTACTCCACGCTCTGCTGCTACAACGCTTTCCTAGAATCTCCTGCACGCATCAATCGTGCATAAGCTTATAGAAGCTTAAAGGGTGGTGTAAGTGTGTGACAATGGTGTACAGAAGAATAGTAGGAGGTGCAAGAAGGGAAACATGCTAAATGAGAATATCACTAGCTTTACCAAGGCTTATCATGAATACGATGCAATGAGTACTGGGAGCCATACCAAGGCAATGCATGAAGGGGCTTACACAGACAATGCTAATGCAATGCAAGTAATGCCAGTGCTCATAACTAAACCATATATCAAGTGTATTTTCAATCATAATGGAATTACTGGGGTCCATTACACTGCTGAATGACTGCCGCTTTATAGACCCCGCACAGTCAAACGAGCGTAAGAGACCTCACTATCCGCTTGTGGACAGCCAATCACCAGCAAGGCCTGACGGTAGCAGACCCATTTATGAGCTGGTCGGACTCAGCCTAACAATGCCCCCCACACACCAGGCAGGTAAGGCTACACCCCTATCCAACCGACTACACGACAGTGGAAGTCGGAGCCTAACGGTATAAAGCCCTCGTGCGCTCATGTATTCCACCCGGTCACGGCGTTGGAGTAGATCCTTAGTACCATGGAAGTTTTAAAAATTTCACTCATGGGCATCCTATGCACCCGGTATGCTCAACTAATATTTTCGGTGTCCACACATATGGCCATCCATGAATATCCCTGTGGAGGCAAGACCCTGATGAAGTAAGGGCGGATATCCACAAGTTATGCGATGCCAGATGCATGAATCACACAATCACCCATGCATCAATCCCAAGCATCCATCTCTTGGGGAGATACCAACATGTCTTACGCAATGGCACAACCATGGCCAATCATACCTCAACCAAGCATGCATATGATGTGTATGAGAGTGGGCCATGAAGATGAATAGGGGTGCCAATGAGGTGAAAATGAACTCTCTACCTAACCATGAAGGGTCTAGGTATTTAACCAGTTTCTTATAAGGAATACAACCCCTAGTGGGGGCCCATATACCTGGGGTAGTCCACGAGACTAAGGAGAACAATGGTATGGGCCTAATAGATGAAACGGCCTAACAAGGGTCTATGGTGAGCCTTTAACCACCCATAGAAGTCCATGGGCCTACCTTAGGGTCACCAATGTGGACATCCAACCACAATTGGTCCCCAAGAGGTATCCCATCTCTAATTGATCAGGGATCAAGGCCCAAGGCCCATGCAATATCAGAAATAAGAAATGAGCAGCCATAATCATACCACAAACACTTATGTTGGGCTTCAAAAAGGGCGGCCCAAGGCCTACCTAAAATATGGGTCCAAGGGGAACACACATAGCCCAACCCATATATACCAGTATGGGCCCATAGGGGAAAAGGTTAGGGCCCAACATGTAACACCCTGAAAATCGGGGGTCGTGTATAAACTCAACTCCCGAGTTCCAGACCGTCACTTATGCAACAAAAATGGTTATGATTCAATGTTGTCTGATTTAAAGCATCCACATGAGTAAAAGTATACCAAAACTGCAATTCATACTTCAGATCCAGTGAGAAAAACAAGCGGAAGACTAAACAATATATATCACTGTATATAAAAAAAAACAAAGTACTCTCAACTGTCTCCAAAGTATGACTACATCTCTGAGTCTCATATACATGTAAATAGACAAAAAATTAAGTCCAAAATAGTCCCACTAAAATCCCCCCTCGATCCAGGTCACCTACGGGAAGCCGTCGTGGTACTGCATATAAGAGAACTCATCCTGGTCCTCGTCAATCTCCGGCTCCACGTCCTGGATCTCGTCGCCACCTGCAACTACAACAGGGTCTGGTGGGTGTTGCAAACACCATCCCGTAACGTGGGAATGAGTGATCAACTCAGTGGAATCATAGAGCAAAGATTAGCATGTTCACAATTCAATCACGCGATAATAGTAAAGCAGTAAATCAGACAAACCTAATACTGTTGTTTAATGCAAGATGATATGACATGATGTATGCCCTCACCGACGATCACCCTCATGCGGCAACATCTTACGACCGCGGCATGCCACACTCCCTAGAGTGCTCCACATCTTCCAGGCACATGCAATGCTATGGTGATATGATTACCCAGTTATTATTAGTCCATTCAAACAGCAGGATTGGGAAACTAAGGTACTTCCCTTGTATCAATCCCAACACGGATCCTGTCTAGGGTCGTCACTCCTAGTAATCTCATACGATGTACATTTCGTAGGTCACTGTAAGGGCTGCCAGGGCTGTTGCTCGCACTCGTTGCACCGCTCCCCCATCACCTTATCAATACAGGCCTACTGTACTCTACTGCACGGAAGGGTCGTCGCCTCCCGTGAACTCAGAATACGCTCGCGGTCACTACAAAGGGCTCGTCGCCTGATCAGTGTAGGCCGACAGCTAGAATATAGTGTCCCATACCACCATAATCTGCTCACGAGTCAAGGTGCTCATTGGTCACTACGGGGAGGTTTGTGGCCCCAGCGTAGGCCGACAGCTCGACCACGGTGTCCCATACCACCATGCCCGGCTCATGAGTCTTCGTGGATCAAGGTACCACGGTTAATAGGGTTTACAATGGTAAGTTCAGTACTCTAGGTTCAAGCAGTTATGATACATACAAGGTGAACAAACATCGGCCAGTCGGATTACTTGACGGGCTCGACTAGCGCGATCGCATCTCGAATTGAACGACATGAAGCGCGTAAAACACTTCGCGTGGCCTAACCACTGCCGCCAACTCTCAACACGAATCACATTCATCGACGCGTCGTTCGTGGCTACGACCAGTCAGTCACGAATTCGCTCGGTTACCGACTGCCTGGACTAAATCAAGTCCCACACATCTATGGAATTTCATTAATACGATACAAAGGTATTGGAATTGAAATACATCATGTGAGCATGTTAGCACATGTTATAACATTCAATTTAGGCAAATCTTCAAGGCATGCTTTCCAAGCATATTCAACTTAGGCAATTCTTAAGGCATCATTTCTATGCATACGATGCAATCATGCATAAGGTCAACATATAGGAAATCGTTTAGGTCAGCCTATTAATCATGAAATCAATCTCAAACTACTACATAACATCATTCAATACAATACATACTAATACAAGCATTTATACAAACACATACACTACACCCTTAAGTCCACATATAGTATGTCGACCCAAAGTGCGCAACTTGGCGAATCTCTTCACCAAACTGATTATGCAGGCATTCCTAACTCTCTAATGCGGCGACAAATCATGTCAATCATGTCAGCAAAATATGCATGGAGACCGTACTTCCTACAAATGACTAAAATGCCCTAAATCTCATATTCTTCGTTAATTTGCGAAACAGGAAACGGAGAGCATGTTGTACATGTCAAACGGCGATGCCGTCGATAATCTACTATTAAACGACATTGAAAGCGTTGTAAACCGTCAATCAAAGCGTCTAAAATTCTCACCTAATCTCTTACGGTCGCGAGAATTTGAACGGAGCGTGTAGGCTTCGTCTACGACAGTAGGAGAACCTGATTCATGGATTTCGTTAGCTAATACGTTCAGAATCTACGTGAACCCTAAATCAGCAAGTTTTTAGGGTTTTTCTATACCTGAAAAAGCGTAGAAATCACCAGCCAGGTGATTGGAAGGAAGCGTTGATGCAGCAACTGTTGGCGGCTCGGAAGCGGGAAAAATCTCCTCTTCCCTTTCTCTCAAACTCTCTCTCTCTTTTCTAGGGTTTAGGGAAATTCGTATGCAAGGAAGGAATGAGGGTTTCAACCCCTTTTATAAGCTTGGAAACGCCCGAAATAGGCTCCGGGACGAAGTTTACTTATTGCCTATCCATTTCGGGGCTGTTTCGGTCCAAAAACTGATTTCTGGTGGTCCCCTGGTCGATTGCGATCAGACTTAAGCTCATGGGTACCAGATGTACCTCGTATTAAGTTTTCAGTCTGGCAGGGTTCGCAGATCGCACGTGGCGGACCAGTTTCAGTTCAGCGGTCACCGCACATAGATCAGGACTGAAAGTTCCGTGACAATAATTAGATATTTTTCCTGATCCGAGGGTGTAATCTGGATGAATTCTGACGGTCAGAACGCTTAATACTGACGCGTCAAGTCGTGTGCCAGATCTAAATTTGAAATTCCCAATTCGTCCCTATTCGCGGTCGCTTCAGTCCAGTTTCAACGAAATACTCTGTGATTATCGGTTTGACTTGATTTTCGAGATGATTGTCAAGTCCAGCTGGGCGGTTCTAACGGTCTAAGATAGGAGGTATCAGACCTTCGACGCGCGGTCTAAATCCAATACAAAAGTTCCATATGGTCCAGAGGACAAACCTGCTTAGAGTTGGATCCAAGGTTATAGAGTATTGTAGAGTTGTCTGTTCTACTCGATTTGGGTCTTGTAGAACGTATTTAAAGTGATCAGGGACTATTTCCCATCTACTCTAGCGTTACGCTAGCTAACTTACGTAAAATTTTCATGGAAATTATTTATACGCGATTTCGGGTCAAATCGGTACTCGATTCCAAGTACGGATTTTTCACGGGCGTTACAATCTACCCCCCTTAACAAATAATTTCGTCCTCGAAATTTGTACCTGTTCGTACTCCTCGAGAAGCTGTGGGTAGTTCTTTCTGATCTCGGCTTCTGTCTCCCAAGTAGCCTCCTCCTCAGAGTGATGCGTCCATAGTACCTTCACAAGGGGAATCACCTTGCTACGCAGTACCTGCTCCTTCCGGTCTAAGATACGTGTCGGTCGCAGGATATAAGTAACATCCTCTCCTAACTGCACCTGCTCCCATCTGATGATGTGGGAAGGATCAGCAACGTACTTCTTCAGCATAGAAACATGAAATACGTTGTGGACGCTCGCGAGGGGCGTGGGTAAAGCCAATCGGTAAGCCACTGCTCCCACACGATCGAGGATCTGAAATGGACCAATGAAGCGCGGTGCCAGTTTCCCCTTCTTCCCGAACCGAAGGACTCCCTTCATAGGGGAAACCCGCAAAAACACATGATCCCCGACTGTAAACTCTAGTGGCCTCCGTCTCGTATCGGCGTAGCTCTTCTGTCTGCTCTGCGCTGTAAGAAGCCGACGTCGAATAATATCAATCTTCTCTGACGTCGCCTGCACCAACTCTGGGCCAATCAAGCTGCGCTCACCGACCTCTAACCAGCAATGCGGTGCGCGACAAGGTCGCCCATACAGCGCCTCATAAGGTGCCATGCCGATACTCGTCTGGAAGCTATTGTTGTACGCAAACTCCGCATATGCAAGACAGTCATCCCAACTGTCCTTGAAGTCCAATGCGCAAGCCCGCAACATGTCCTCCAGGATCTGGTTCACTCGCTCCGTCTGTCCGTCCGTCTGTGGGTGGAAGGCAGTACTGAACTTCAACTTCACACCCATAGCCTCCTGAATGCGAGTCCAGAAAATAGAAGTGAACCGCGTGTCTCTGTCCGACACGATCTCCAACGGAACTCCATGCAGACGCACAATCTCTCGGATATACAATCTAGCCAGCTCGTCTGCAGAGTTCGTAACTCTGATCGGTAGGAAGTGCGCCGACTTCGTCAATCGGTCGACGATCACCCAAATGGAATCATGCCCCTTCCTCGTCCTCGGCAACCCAGAAATGAAGTCCATGGAAATGAAATCCCATTTCCATTCTGCAATCGGCATAGGCTGCAAAAGTCCAGGTGGTCGGCGATGCTCTGCCTTCACCTGCTGACAAGTGAGACAACGGGACACGAACTCAGCAATGTGGGTCTTCATACCTTCCCACCAATACGTTCTCTTCACGTCACGATACATCTTTGTGCTGCCAGGATGCATCGCGAGTCTAGTAGAATGCGCAGCCTCGAGAATCTCTCGTCTCAAGTCAGGGACATCTGGGACGCATAAGCGGCCACGGTAACGTAAGCCTCCATCCATACCAACTCGCCAGTCGGCGTCAGCATCATCACTGGCCTGCTCTCGAAGCTCAGTAAGATGCGCGTCGTCCCTCTGCGCCTCGATGACACGGTCATCGATCTGGGATCGCACCTGTACATGTGCGATGAACTCAAATGGCTCCTCTACGGTGAGCTTCTGCTCAAAGTCTCGCAAAAACTCAACCATATCCCACTCGGCAACCATCAGCGGAGCCGCAAACTCTATCGCCTTCTTGCGGCTCAACGCATCAGCCACAAGGTTCGCCTTCCCAGGATGGTAAGAGACTTCAAAATTGAAGTCCTTCAGCGTCTCCATCCATCGCCGCTGCCTCATATTCAAGTCTCGCTGCGTGAATATGTACTTGAGGCTCTTGTGGTCGCAAAAGAGCTCGAACTCCTCTCCGTAGAGGTAATGTCTCCAGAGTCTCAGTGCGAATATAACGGCTGCCAACTCCAGGTCGTGTGTAGGGTAATTCTCCTCGTGCTTCCTTAATTGTCTCGAGGCATACGAAATTACCCTGTCCCTCTGCATAAGGACACAACCCAAACCAACGCTAGACGCGTCAGTGTATATAGTGTATCTAACCCCCTGCTCTGGCAATACTAGCACAGGGGCGGACGTAAGTCTGTCCTTCAGCTCCTGAAAAGCTGATTCCGCCTTATCATTCCAGGCGAACTTCACGTCCTTCCGTGTCAACTGAGATAAGGGTCTCGCGATCTTCGAGAAATCCTGAATGAAACGCCGATAGTAGCCAGCGAGACCCAAGAAACTCCTCACCTCAGTGACAGAACTAGGCTGCTCCCAGTCCTGCACCGCAGCTACCTTAGACAGGTCAACTGCCATGCCATCCTTGGACACCACGTGTCCCAGAAACTTCACCTCCTGCTTCCAGAAGTCGCACTTCTTATACTGTGCGAACAACTGATGCTGTCTGAGCGTATCAAGGACCAAACGCAAGTGCTCCTCATGCTCCTCTCGACTCCTAGAGTATACCAAAATGTCGTCGATGAAGACAACGACGAATCGATAGAGGAAAGGCCGAAAAACCCGGTTCATCAGATCCATGAACACGGCCGGTGCGTTCGTGAGACCGAACGACATCACGAGGAATTCGTAGTGACCAAAACTGGTCCTGAATGCTGTCTTCTGCACGTCCTCATCCCTGACGCGCAGCTGATGATATCCTGACTGAAGATCAATCTTCGAGAAGTACTGCGCTCCTCTCAACTGATCAAACAAATCATCGATCCTAGGTAAAGGGTACTTGTTCTTCACTGTGAGCTGGTTCAGCCTACGATAATCAATACACAATCGCAGCGAACCGTCCTTCTTCTTCACGAACAAGACCGGTGCTCCCCAAGGAGATACGCTAGGCCGTATAAAGCCAAGCTCTAGCAGATCATCAATCTGCGTCCGCAACTCCTCCATCTCACAAGGCGCCATGCGATACGTCGGCAGTGAGACGGGTGTAGAACCAGGAATCAGATCGATAGTGAAATCGATCTCACGTCGGGGCGGCAAACCAGGGATCTTCCTGAACAGATCCCCGAACTCAGAAACAACTGGCGTCTGCTCAAGGACCTGGGCACCAGCGTCATGCAATATAGTGGCGTAGCTAAGAATGCGGAAAGGAAGATTTACCCGCACTGAAAATGTGAAAGGCGTGCCCTCAGGCTCGTACACCGTCACCACACGAGCCTCGCAGTCAATCTCGGCTCTCGCTGCAGTCAACCAGTCCATGCCAAGAATGACGTCGAGATATACGAGCGAGGGATCGACGACCAGATCAAGAGTCATCGTCCTGCCTCCCAGATCAACTAAACAACCCTCACACATCTGGGTGACATCCGAATAATCTCCATGAGCTGCAAGGACTCGCACGCTATCCATGGTGATAGTCTGCAACCCAAGACGTCTGACTACGACACGCGATATCAAAGAAATCGTGGAACCAGTGTCCACCATGATAAGAACGGGAGTACCTCCGATGTGGCCCGTGACCTCGAAGGCTGAATGCTGAAAAGCCGGTGTCGTAGCTGCCTCGGCGGTCAGTGCATGAACTCGTGCCTGCTGTGGCCGGTTCGGCCGCTGTGTCAAGGGCCGTGGAGGCTGTCGAATCTGCGACACCGTGGGTCTGAATGAAGGATGCGCAGGAGCTGACCGTATAGGCGGTGCTGATATCGCCTGTGGACGTACACGATCAATCTTCTGCGGCGGCGAGAACCCACTGTCCCGCATCCTGGAGAAGCAACTCTGCGATAAATGGCCCGTCCTCCCACAGTACGTGCACGATAAATCAGGACGCCGAAACGGTCGTACGGGCGCCGTGGTCCTGGTAGGAGGATCAAAGCGAGGCCTCTTGCCCGCGAAGGGCCTATCTGGCAACTCCGGTCGCGGCCTGGAAGTAGTCGGGCCTCGAGATCGCGCCAGTCGATCCACGTCCTGCTCTGCCCGCATGGACATGTGAACCAACTCCGCATAGGAAGGGAAACTGACGCAGCACATCTTCGACCGAATATCCGGTCTCAGGCCCTCCAAAAAGCGCCGTATGCGCATCTGCTCATCAGCTAGTATCGTCGGGACGTACCTGCCCAACTCTGTAAACCGATGCTCATACTCAGTAACCGTCATCGCTGCCTGCCTGAGACGGAGAAACTCATTCTCCCTCTCGTGCCTGTAGGTCTGGGGATAATACTTCTCATGGAAGCGGAACTCGAATGCTGCCCATGTCCATACGAAATCTGCAGCAACCGTCCGCAATATACTATCCCATCACATACTGGCCTCTCTCTCAAATAGAAAGGTAGCCAGCTCTACCTGCTCTGCCTCGGTACAGTGTAACATGCGTAGAATCTTCGACACTCGGTCGAGCCAGAACTCTGCCTCCTCGGGCCGGTGAGAACCCGAAAAAGTAGGAGGCCGCAAGCGCTGAAATCGCTCCAGGAGGCCCCGCGTGTCGGCAGGATTCCCCGCAGGGAAAGCAGGCTGCGCAGGATGTGCTATGCCCTCATCCTGGGCGTAAATGTAGGCATCCTCAGCTGGATGCGCAGGCGGTGCAGGTGGGGTAGAGGTAGTCGCACCCCCACCCTGGGCTAAAGTCCCAACTATAGTGGTCAAAAGCTGCTGCTGCTGTAGCATCATGGCCATCATCTGCTCGAATCTATCAGGGGGTGGAGCAGGCTGTGGCGGATGAGGTGCGGAAGTAGATGCGCGCTGTGGCTCTTGAACTGATGGTGTAAAGGGCGGTGGTCCATCTGTAGGACCAACAGCAGGCTGAGACGATCGAACAGTCTCAGGAATCGGGCCCACAGCAGGGTCCGGACGAGTGCCAGACTGAGAAGGAGTCTGATCCATCTGCTCAGACAATGAAAGTCGAACCGCGCTCCTCGTAATCTTAGGTGGCATTCCCTATATTCAAAATAGGGCGCAACCTTGTCAGTCTCAATTGTAAAAATACACCATAATCATTCACTTAAAGAGTCAAAGGCATTCCATGCATTTCAATTAATCAAAATTGTCACAATACAAGGGATATATCCTTACAAGCATCATGACTAGAATGACATGGAAATTAAGACAGTTAAGCAACAGCAACAAAAGCAAAGCACTAGCCCTAATAGGCCTTACACACATAAAATAGAAAATAGCTAACTACTTATAACAACATCAAAGATCGCGTCGCTAGTCGGAGTCTGGCGACGGAGGAGGAGCACCCTTATCCTGTAAACAACACAGGATTGCCTTCAAGGTGCGAGTCACCTTGCCAAATTTCTTCTTCGTGACGGCCTTGGCATCAGCGACCTCTGCTCGAAGTTCTTGGACTTCCCTTCGCAAAGCGGTCTGACTCTCCTCCATCCGAGCAATGCGATCGTCAATAGTAGTCTGCGCAGAAGGAGGAGGGCTCTCATCAGTATCCTGAGCCTCCTCTTCTGCTTCTTCCTGAGTCTCTTCCTGAACCTCTGCACTAGGTTCTCCTTCGCTTTGATCTTCCTCTTCATCAAAGTCGTCCCCACTATCCCTTTCAAGTTGATTTTCACGATATTGCGACCCAATCTTCATCTTAACCATCGTCGACTCATCGATGGTGTGAATCGATACCGGCAACTCGGGTCCAAGTCTATAGGCAAACTCAAGCGCAATCTTGCAAATGAGTCGGCCAAAGGGAAGGGATTCGGATGTTCTCCTCGACCTGGCTATGAGAACTATCTGCCGTAAGATGAAAGTGGCCATACATACGTTCTCTCCCTGGGCCACCAGAAATAAGAAATCGACCATAAGACGTGTACATTCAATGCGGTTCGTCGACCTGGGATAGACATTGAACGTGCAGATATGGTGCAGCAGGCGCAAATCCTCAGACATGTACGTCGCCTTGAGGCTATTATTAGGCTGCCATGGAACCAACTTACCGCACAGAAACCTGGTGCGGCGATCTCGTTCACGTCTAGTCCTCAAATTCTTCTCACTTGGATGTACATCACCTAGAGGCACGTTGAGAAGTCGCGCAACCAACCGGACGTCGATCGTAGCCATCCGATCTCTACCAAAAGGGATTTTGAACTGCAAGGGCTCCAAGGTAGGACTCTGGATGCTAGCATAGAAGGCACGAACAGTGCTCACATTAGCACGAGCACGAGCTTCAAAGATCGGTCCCCAGTGCGCAGCTTCAATGCGTTCGAACAACAGATACTCGCCGAACAATCGCCCATCAACGTCCGCCTCAAATAACACTCTACGATCAGTGTATTCACCATGAGACATCTCTGACAGAATGGTTCGTCCAAGGTGTGCATGGGGATCCAAATCCCGCTTTGTACGGCACTCCAGGACTACAGCTGGACCTGCGGCGGCGCTTGAACTTGCGGCACCACCCCGCGGTCTTCTCGATCGAGCAGGGCGGCTAGGCCCAGCCTCGTCTGTTGCAGTTTTCCTCTTACTCATCAAAGACAGGATGGATGAGAGTGACAAAAGACCCAAAATAGCTTCCACGAAAGCCATGAAAAACGCCGAAAATGCGGAGAAATGGCTGCCCAATCTGACAAAAGGAAATCTAGGCGTCGTAGAGGGATGCTTCAAGCTTCCCAAGGCTGTACTTTCAGGGAAAAATAAGAATAAAAAGGTGGAATGGAGCTGCTCACGATTTCAGCACTATTTGGGGGATTTTGGAGCTCCAAATGGGAAAATCTTCAAGGAAAGAGGCTGCCAACACCCAATAAATGATGGGTGGTGGTCGGTTTTGGCCAAGGAAGGTGTTAGAAGTGATTTGGGACGCTGGGGTTTGGAATGGGTTACTGAAAATCGAAGATAGGGTTATGTAGAGGGCTGTTTGTGAAGGAGAGGTGGGATTTGGGGATTTTCGTGAGGTGGGAGGTGCATAGGGGTGATGTGGACCCTATTTAAGGGGGTGCGCCCGAAGGACAGCTCAAACGGAGCTCGCCGGCCGGCGATGCATCGCCCGGCCGGCGATGGCATCGCCGGTCAACTCGCAAGTTGACCGGTGGGACCCCATGGGTCTGGTCCCCCATGGTCCCAGGGTCCCAAAAAGTCTGGTCCCACCCCTTAGTTCATAGTATTTTGGTCCCTATGAGCCCAAACATGTTTTTGGGGCTTTCCGGGTCCACATCGCAGCCCCGAATACCAAACCATATGATGCAGCATATGGATTTGGGGTAGAAGGATCCAGTACATCTTTCTAGCTCCTTAGTTGCTAAAGAAAGTGAAGTTAGAATGGCTTTATGGCCATTTTTTATGAAATTTTACTATTCACTGTAAAATTTGGTGAATGTACTAATTTGTGTTATTTTCACATTAGGTTTGATGCCTAACATGAAATGGATACAAAAGAACTGAAGGTTGAAGTGTTTAGAGAAGGAATTTTGAGAATTTTTGGCAAAACGGGGTTTTTAAGCCCTGGCGATTGATTACTGGAGTCGTGGTCATTCCACGGCCCAAAGATTCACTTTTGCGGTTTAAAACCGCTCATAAGACGTCTCCACCCGACTTCCTACAGCTTAGAAGTGATTCGGGTTGCTTAACGCGACCCGAGATACGTTACAGACTCGATCTTGCGATCGATCCTTATAACCTTCGCCTATCGGCGAATCTGTGATCCTAGAAGTGTTTCTAGACCCTTCTCGCACCCACCTAAGTCAAAGGAAGCGACAGCGTACGTCGCAAGACCATAACCCAGGCCCAGTATACTCACATTCATGCTCTGATACCAACTTGTAACACCCTGAAAATCGGGGGTCGTGTATAAACTCAACTCCCGAGTTCCAGACCGTCACTTATGCAACAAAAATGGTTATGATTCAATGTTGTCTGATTTAAAGCATCCACATGAGTAAAAGTATACCAAAACTGCAATTCATACTTCAGATCCAGTGAGAAAAACAAGCGGAAGACTAAACAATATATATCACTGTATATAAAAAAAAACAAAGTACTCTCAACTGTCTCCAAAGTATGACTACATCTCTGAGTCTCATATACATGTAAATAGACAAAAAATTAAGTCCAAAATAGTCCCACTGAAATCCCCCCTCGATCCAGGTCACCTACGGGAAGCCGTCGTGGTACTGCATATAAGAGAACTCATCCTGGTCCTCGTCAATCTCCGGTTCCACGTCCTGGATCTCGTCGCCACCTGCAACTACAACAGGGTCTGGTGGGTGTTGCAAACACCATCCCGTAACGTGGGAATGAGTGATCAACTCAGTGGAATCATAGAGCAAAGATTAGCATGTTCACAATTCAATCACGCGATAATAGTAAAGCAGTAAATCAGACAAACCTAATACTGTTGTTTAATGCAAGATGATATGACATGATGTATGCCCTCACCGACGATCACCCTCATGCGGCAACATCTTACGACCGCGGCATGCCACACTCCCTAGAGTGCTCCACATCTTCCAGGCACATGCAATGCTATGGTGATATGATTACCCAGTTATTATTAGTCCATTCAAACAGCAGGATTAGGAAACTAAGGTACTTCCCTTGTATCAATCCCAACACGGATCCTGTCTAGGGTCGTCACTCCTAGTAATCTCATACGATGTACATTTCGTAGGTCACTGTAAGGGCTGCCAGGGCTGTTGCTCGCACTCGTTGCACCGCTCCCCCATCACCTTATCAATACAGGCCTACTGTACTCTACTGCACGGAAGGGTCGTCGCCTCCCGTGAACTCAGAATACGCTCGCGGTCACTACAAAGGGCTCGTCGCCTGATCAGTGTAGGCCGACAGCTAGAATATAGTGTCCCATACCACCATAATCTGCTCACGAGTCAAGGTGCTCATTGGTCACTACAGGGAGGTTTGTGGCCCCAGCGTAGGCCGACAGCTCGACCACGGTGTCCCATACCACCATGCCCAGCTCATGAGTCTTCGTGGATCAAGGTACCACGGTTAATAGGGTTTACAATGGTAAGTTCAGTACTCTAGGTTCAAGCAGTTATGATACATACAAGGTGAACAAACATCGGCCAGTCGGATTACTTGACGGGCTCGACTAGCGCGATCGCATCTCGAATTGAACGACATGAAGCGCGTAAAACACTTCGCGTGGCCTAACCACTGCCGCCAACTCTCAACACGAATCACATTCATCGACGCGTCGTTCGTGGCTACGACCAGTCAGCCACGAATTCGCTCGGTTACCGACTGCCTGGACTAAATCAAGTCCCACACATCTATGGAATTTCATTAATACGATACAAAGGTATTGGAATTGAAATACATCATGTGAGCATGTTAGCACATGTTATAACATTCAATTTAGGCAAATCTTCAAGGCATGCTTTCCAAGCATATTCAACTTAGGCAATTCTTAAGGCATCATTTCTATGCATACGATGCAATCATGCATAAGGTCAACATATAGGAAATCGTTTAGGTCAGCCTATTAATCATGAAATCAATCTCAACCTACTACATAACATCATTCAATACAATACATACTAATACAAGCATTTATACAAACACATACACTACACCCTTAAGTCCACATATAGTATGTCGACCCAAAGTGCGCAACTTGGCGAATCTCTTCACCAAACTGATTATGCAGGCATTCCTAACTCTCTAATGCGGCGACAAATCATGTCAATCATGTCAGCAAAATATGCATGGAGACCGTACTTCCTACAAATGACTAAAATGCCCTAAATCTCATATTCTTCGTTAATTTGCGAAACAGGAAACGGAGAGCATGTTGTACATGTCAAACGGCGATGCCGTCGATAATCTACTATTAAACGACATTGAAAGCGTTGTAAACCGTCAATCAAAGCGTCTAAAATTCTCACCTAATCTCTTACGGTCGCGAGAATTTGAACGGAGCGTGTAGGCTTCGTCTACGACAGTAGGAGAACCTGATTCTTGGATTTCGTTAGCTAATACGTTCAGAATCTACGTGAACCCTAAATCAGCAAGTTTTTAGGGTTTTTCTATACCTGAAAAAGCGTAGAAATCACCAGCCAGGTGATTGGAAGGAAGCGTTGATGCAGCAACTGTTGGCGGCTCGGAAGCGGGAAAAATCTCCTCTTCCCTTTCTCTCAAACTCTCTCTCTCTTTTCTAGGGTTTAGGGAAATTCGTATGCAAGGAAGGAATGAGGGTTTCAACCCCTTTTATAAGCTTGGAAACGCCCGAAATAGGCTCCGGGACGAAGTTTACTTATTGCCTATCCATTTCGGGGCTGTTTCGGTCCAAAAACTGATTTCTGGTGGTCCCCTGGTCGATTGCGATCAGACTTAAGCTCATGGGTACCAGATGTACCTCGTATTAAGTTTTCAGTCTGGCAGGGTTCGCAGATCGCACGTGGCGGACCAGTTTCAGTTCAGCGGTCACCGCACATAGATCAGGACTGAAAGTTCCGTGACAATAATTAGATATTTTTCCTGATCCGAGGGTGTAATCTGGATGAATTCTGACGGTCAGAACGCTTAATACTGACGCGTCAAGTCGTGTGCCAGATCTAAATTTGAAATTCCCAATTCGTCCCTATTCGCGGTCGCTTCAGTCCAGTTTCAACGAAATACTCTGTGATTATCGGTTTGACTTGATTTTCGAGATGATTGTCAAGTCCAGCTGGGCGGTTCTAACGGTCTAAGATAGGAGGTATCAGACCTTCGACGCGCGGTCTAAATCCAATACAAAAGTTCCATATGGTCTAGAGGACAAACCTGCTTAGAGTTGGATCCAAGGTTATAGAGTATTGTAGAGTTGTCTGTTCTACTCGATTTGGGTCTTGTAGAACGTATTTAAAGTGATCAGGGACTATTTCCCAGCTACTCTAGCGTTACGCTAGCTAACTTACGTAAAATTTTCATGGAAATTATTTATACGCGATTTCGGGTCAAATCGGTACTCGATTCCAAGTACGGATTTTTCACGGGCGTTACACAACATAAAGGCCACTGATCCCATATATTATGGTGGCCTAGTGGGCAGCCCATTGCTCAAACCACATGGGCAAATGTCATACTCTTAGTCAAGTAAGTTGGGCCTACAACCCGACCCAAGTATAAAGTTGATTTGGTGGGCAACCAAGGGCTCATCTACTTGTGTAATCTGGCCCACTAACTCAACACAATAGTATGGTAAAAATGGCCCAAGAGTTCAATGGGCCTATCTGGAAAGTTCCAACCCAATTGGGCCTAAAGAGTTCAACAACTAGCTACATTCATGGACCCGATTAAATTCAACTGTGTTGGGCCTTAAAAGTGCATTTATTAAGCCCAACATTTAAGGGACTAAATATGTAAATTATTCCCTCTAAGATCATCACAATGTGGTGGGATATACAACACATCTAGGTGGGCGCACAAGGCAGGCTGGAGGGCCAGCCAAGGCCGGACACCCCAGCCTGGGAGTCCCTGCTGGTCGCACCACGGTCAGATCAAATGTCCGTTGGGATTGAAATTTTGTAGGGTGACACTTTTATAAGTGGACCACACCCCCACAAAATTTTAAAATTTTTGAATATTTCTAAGTATTTTAATTAATCTAAACAATACAGTCTGTCCAGAAAATCGGACAGACCTGGACGTCCCAACGTGGTGGGCCAGTCCGGCCCTCGCTGCGGTGTGCACAGGGGTCCATTGGCTCTAAAATTTGATAGGTGGATCCCACCATAGGTGGACCACTTCCCTGTAAAATTTCACGATTTTAGGATACCCAGAAGTATTTTAATTAATTTAAAAAATATAATCTATCTAGGGTGGAATATTGCTGGAATATAACTGTGCTGAATTTGGGCCATCCAATGGGTGGGTTTTGGGCCTCCAAAATTTCTGAAATTTGGACCCAAAGTCCCTCATCAGGCCTACAACAAGGTGGGACCCAGAAATATGGTCTACCTTCTTAGAAAGGATTTATGAATTAAGGTTTTTATCAGATTATATTGTTGGACTGCACAACAGAAAATTAAAGTAGTGATGTCCCTGATTTGAACACCCCAAAGGGGTGGGCCCAAGTTCTCCAAAAATTGAGAAAAATTAATTCTAACCTCCCCATACAAGTGTCCTACAATGGAGGGTCCACAAAAGTGGCCCACCATTATAAAAATCCTTTTATATTTATGGATTTCTAACTGTACATGTTGTTAAACAGTTTAGAAAATCTGGACTGCCCACCCCACTTGGGCCACTCCTTTGAGACCTCAATCAAGGTCAGATGGAGGTAAAATTTGGGGTACATCTGGTGGGGACCCCACTTTCAAGAAAAATATATCAAATGGGTAGAAAAAGTCCCCCAATCAGTCTAAAAATCTGACCCAAAACAAACCAGAAACTGTCCAGAAAATTTCTGGATTGTAGCATGCATATGAAATAAAATGAGCATAGGAACCAAAATAAGGGGAAATCTCCCCATGAAATTTGAGTTGTGGTCCACCTCAGTGGGCCCCACAAATATCCAGACCTAATCCATACCATAAAATCCATTGCATGTGTCCAAAACTGAACAAATGGGACACCTATGTTCATAGAGTGGACAGACATAGACATCCACTCTCTTTGAATGGTCTATATACTTCCAGTCCACAAGGTGGGCCACACACATCTGTGAATAATAGATCAACAAAAGAAGACTAAGAATCGGCCACAAGGGAAGGGACTCTGCCTCATTGAGGCCCTTCCCTTCATCACAAACCACACATCACACTATATTGATGAGATTACAAGATCTACCCATGCATGCATCTTCAAATCAAAATTCAACGGTGGAGATGCCATCTCCACCAAGGATCAAGGGTCTAGATGACCTAAGGATCCTTCAAACTAAGAAAAGAAACCATGGTGGGGTCCATGGAGAATGGCCCCACCCATGAGTAATGCATGCACAAAAGGATGGGTCAATGACCACATCCAAGAAGACATGGGGCCTCCACCATCATTTGGTGGGCCCTACATGCTTCAAGCATGAGGTGAAGAAGATAAATAAGAGGAGGGAATGGAGATCCTAAGGTCCTAAGTACATGCACACCCACCTCAAGGATGACCACCAAACTTTCACACTAAGGTCCTTTAGCACCAAGGGAGATGGATCAATGGTGGCGATGGAGTTTTAAGGGTTAGATGGTGAGAGATTAAGGAGGAAGGTGGCTGAAAAAATGGAGGAAAATGGGCTGGAGAAATGGAGGAAAATTGCTAGAGAAGAAGAGAAGAGAGAGAGAAATGAGAGGGAAAGAGAGGAAAAAGCTTTTTAAGGGAAGTAATCATTAACCTATGGCGATACAAACAATGTTTGCTAGGGTAGGTTAGGTGTGGGTGGTGTGTGAGGTCTTGGTAGTGTGAATTATGGAGATTTAAGTGGTGTGTGTAGTGTGTGTTGGAACTTGTGCAAAGAGGGAGTGTGGGCCACATGCACCACTCTAAGGTGGGCCACATGATCAAAATCAAGGGCCATAGAATGAAATGTACACAACTCATGATCCACACATCGGATGGATGCACAAGACGCGGCGTTGGAACCGCGGCAACAATGCGGTCGCAATGGCACAGGTCTCAGCTCGATCCGAGTCGGGTCTACTTGATCGAACTCAAGGATGACTGCAAACACTATCTGAGGGTCACGAGTTGCCGGAATTCGACCAGTAGGACCGCGAGACCACAAGAAATGAAATGCACACTCACACACACATGCACACATGCGAACTTGGGTCGGGTCTCATAAACAAAAAAAGGCCTTTGCTGGTGGTATAAAGCACCTGCAAAGGCCAAAAAAGTGCCGGAAAAAGTTGAAAAAGCCCTGGTAAAAGTATTTCAAACATGACATTTAATCACAAAAAATGCCGGCAAAAGTTTGTCCAAGCACCGGTAAAAGTATTTCAAAGGACGGCTTTTAGTGAGATTTAATCATGGAGAAGCGCCGATAAAAATCTATATGCAAGCGCCAGCAAAAGTCTTCCGAAGGGCTATAAAGATTTGACATGTTCGGGTTAAAAGCTGTGCAATCCACGGTGTAGGCCAGTAAATTTATTTTCTTAATTCAATTGAAACCTGTATTTTTTTAAATATTTGAAACCTAAAAAATGTTGCAAGAAAATTAAAACTGAATATTAAACAAAAAATATATTACTTCACAAAAAAAAATAATATATATAATATTTACAACAATTAGTTGAAAATGGTCTTAAATATATATATTTTAAAAATCCTCCATGTGGTCCACTCCTAATTGGCGTCAAAAGACTTCTATGCTTGTGGGCCTAAATTTAGGTGCAATCGATCAAAATCCTGCACACATAAGTAAAAAAAAAAAAAGAGTTAAAAAGTAAGCATTCCAGGAAGATAGAATAAATGAATTAAAAAATAAGCCATTAATTGCAAGGTTGAAACAATATAATAGAGTTATCAATGGCTAGATGGGTCATTCAACAGACAACATTCAACAATTTAACCAACCAATTTTTTTTTTTTTTCCATAATGAATTGAACCAAAATAAGTTTCAACAAATGAACCAACTAGTTTTAATACTATGAAATGTTTTTTGCAGTTTCATGTAGGTGAAGAAATTGCAAATGTTGACTTTTTAAAGGTAAATTCTTAGAAAACAAGGTTCAAAAGGACATGGGACTTGGAAGTTTGGTCAGATGCATGCATCCCGCTATATCACAATGTCATACGTTGGGGCTTTATCCTTTGAATTCGGATTGTCTTCCAATTATCCAAACCGTTTATACTGGAAAGCTGAAATGGAGGGGCCCAATCAGAGTGTGGATCAAAAACCAAATTTTTGGAAGACAAATTTGAGGGTGTCAACTTTTTGAGGTTTTCAAAACTATTGGAAAGCTGAAATGGAGGGGCCCAATCAGGTGCAATGATCAAACACTATTTTCTGGAACTAGTAAAAAATGGAACCTGAAATTAAAGATACAAGCAAACTCTTGTAAACTTACCTCCAACAGTTTTGTGACCGCCAGTAAAAGTCATTGTAAAAGCGCCACCCGAACATCAACATGGACCCCAAATTGCATTCAATTATACACTTGAAAGGAGCCAGATTTCCACATCAAGCATCGGTTGCATACATATAATACAAAAGGACAAAGGTATTACCTTCAACATGTCTGTGCATGTGACCTCAACTGCTGTAGCAGACCATGACCGTCAACCAAGTTTCCTCACCAAAAATCCAGCCAATTAGTGTTAGGATGGAACTCACAACAATGCAGAGAACTTGGAACCTGAAATTCGAAACCATTGGTGGATAGCTTGGATATTGGCAAGAAACCAACTAATTCATGAGAAATTCACCATAGGAATATAAAAAAGAATATAAATTAAAAAACATTTTTGGATAGCTCAGAAATTGGTAAGAAAGCTTGCATAGTTAGTGCAAGATGCCACATTAAATACTTGCACATAATGCATAAATTGTCTTGGCATCCTAAAGATGCCTAATTTCCTGCAACCAAGGTTCCGGATATTGTTTGAATGTATTGTATTACCACTATATACCTGATATGGTACCTTCTGCTATTATTGGCCTTGCCATCATGCTTAATTTATTAAGATTATCCTGGCAGGAACGTATTGATGATACTCTAATACCAAGTGTTTGTATTGAAATGCATCAATGACACTAACTGATGCAAAGGACACTTACAAATATATTTCCCTATCACCATATGGAAGTTCATACCCTAACACTAGATGAAGTTTTCGTGTAACATTCTTGAAGCACTGCAATACATTCCAATATTTGATCCTTGTCTATGACAAGGATCATAGATAGAATCAAGAGTCTCCTATTATGGTGGGATCCATCATTTCAGGGCATATTGGGACTGAACTTGGAAAAAAGGATTGGGTGCAGTAATGGATTGTCAGATTAAAAAAGAAAAATCATATTGGCCAGTGGGTGAAGCATTCATTTGGAAATTGGGATTGAGTGAGAGCTCTCTAGCATGGGGAATCTGGTAGGCTCCAGCATTGTGGCAGTCTAAAGGTACAGAAATGAGGAAATCAAAATGTTCCTTTCCATGTCAATGAGTCTCGGTGATTCTAGCCAAGCAGAAGTTGTGGCTACAACAGTGGGGCTAGTTTAGAACTCAGGTGTCATGATATGCCATATCTGAAGTGGGGTCTACAGATTGGGTGGTTCAGATCAAGCACTTCAGATATGTGGGGTCCACGGATCTAGGCCATAAAATGCAAGAACCACAACAGTTCTACGCTTTTACAAAAAAAAAAATCCTTCAATATAGTCATATTCCAAATCATAACAAGATAAAAGAAAGAATGCCTAAATTGAAGTAAGAAAAACAATCTGGTGCTTTTCCACTGAACTATGGAACCAATCCCCCTTGCATTTGGTGCAGAGAAGGGAATGGGAAACTTAATAGGCAGGTTCTCATTTCTCCTCTTTCCCTTTTCCAAACAGAAAATCTTCACACTTACAATTGGCCAGAGCACATCCAGTACACCCTCAATCAGGGAACTTCCAAATGGACCCTTACTCATGCAGCCCACAATGTCCACCAGCCACAATACAGTCCAATGGTAGGACTAGACTTTAAAAGGGGGGAAACCGAAAGAATTGTTTGGCTAATTTGAAATTTGGTATTTGCACAGAAAATGTAAAAATAATCTAGAGATGAAGATATGGAGTTACATGCCAAAGATGATGAAACAGCAGGAACATTTAAATTTTGAACATTTCAAATTGAAAGCTGTGACTGATTCAAAATCTAAAGTACTGGGGATACCCTAACAGAGTGGTGTGCACAAAAGTTGCTACCAGGACTTGTGAAATGAAGTGAAACTACAAACCAACTTTTAGGCATCAGAGCAATTTCAATATTTTTTTAAAGGAAAACCACAACATGATGCATAATCAACCATTGAATCAAAAGAATCATTTACTTCATTGAAGAACACAAAACACTGCTAGCTTGCACACATCTACACTTAATGAAAAGTTTCCAAGAACAAATTTGTTAATGAATAGAGAGGCCAAGTACTTTGTGCCCTCAAAAGCGGGAGTTTGAAAGACAAAATACTGCTTGAAAAACATATTGAATGCCTTAGGAAAAAAACTTTACATCAATGCCCATAACTAGCATTTCAATCCAAAGGCAGATTGCATATAGCGGAGGTTACCTTAGAAAAAAAAATAATACATCAATGCCCATAACTAACATTTCAATCCGAAGGCAGATTACATATAGCAGAGGTGCAACTGTTAATTCATGAAATGGAGGGAGATGAGAAACATAAGGGCTCGTTTACATGCATTCAAGAGCTTCTGCAGAAATCCATTTACATGGAAACACCATATTTCTTGTGTTTGAGAATCAGAGGAAATGTCCCATTCCAGAGAAATGGATTTCGTTGTCATTTCCATTTCCATGAAAAACCATTGTTACCATTTCAGCCTCGAAACTAACTACAAATCTATTCTCACATTGGAATGGAGCTCAGCTCATTAATGATACTTAAAAGCAGTAAAACAGTAACCCGTTCATTTCAGTTTCATATTTCATGCCAACCCAAATGCACAGAAAGTTCAAAATGAAGCCATCCACTGACATATTAAATCAGAAGTGATGCTTGGCGCTGTTGCAAACTACTACAAATATCACCAGCTTCCTCATGGATGCAATCAAAAGGCATGCAATGGTTAAGAGCATGAGCAAATCATGATGGTGAATGCAGATATTATGATATCAACAACGTTGTCATTGAGTGTAGGCCATAGCAAAAGAAGACAGATGTGGGTATAAAAAAAGTGCAGTTGAGTAGAAAATGAATTGGGGAGAAGTATTTTGAGCTGATTTTAGTTTAACTCCAATTGCAAGTTAATCACATTTGGTCAGTTCCATTGCTAAGATCACCCCAATTTGGTCTTTCTAAGGCCAGATGACAGTTGTTAAAATGATCAGCTTGACGATCCAATCTTGTTCCATTTGGCTGAGAGGATTATCATTGCTGCAACCAAATAATGCAAATTATTCGTGGAAAGTGAGCATAAATAGTACATTGAACCGACATGTTAACATTCTTCTTTTAGTTCCCACAGAACGAAGATTTTGTGCAATATAAAATGTTCATTGCAATGTATATGGATTTTAACTTGAAACTAGCAAGCTCTGAAAGCAGGGTAAAAGCTGTTCAAGGGAAAATAAAAGATTAGACAATGGCAAAAAGACACTGTTACCTTTTCTGGTGATGATGATGAATTTTAGTGCCAAGCAGCATTAAAAAACAGAGGATTTCTCCATGAAAACAAACTAAACTAATAAGAATTATATACCTCTAAAAACATTAAGGTGCAGCTGATAAATATACTTTCTTTTCTTTTTCTTCTTTTATTTTTTCCTTTTTTTTAAAAAGATACTTATGCTATGTCCTGACTCCTTAATATACTTCTATCTAAAGAAAAGATGAATCCACCCTTTAGTACTATGAGAAATCCACTGATGAAATTGTAGCATGCAGAATACACTATGTTTTTATATTTACCAATCTAAAGAAAAGATGAATCCACCCTTTAGTACTATGAAGATTATGTTAGATATACAAATTTTATCATTGTGGAGTTAAATGTGCTGGGATTTTCTAACATGGCCATGATGCTTGATGCAGTTTGCACAGTTACTAATGATATTAAGTGGAATTAAAGTGACATACTCACCTTGTTTGCACAGTCATGAGGATACAAATCCACCAAGTTGGGGTCGATGTTTTCTTTCAAGCTGGTCATGCTCATTGAATTTGGACTGTTAAGAGCTGCTAACATTTGAAAAATCTTCATGTTAGAAAAGGCAATTTTAATAGAAATAAAGGTCTTTCCACCAAAAAAAAAAGAAAAAAAAAAGGAGCTTAAACTGATGTGCAGCAATAGAAAAATGAGGCACAAGGTGTCAATTTTTAGAGACATTAATAAGAATAAGAGTTTCAACACCGGGTCAAGGGTTCGATCCCGCATTGGTGGTGAAATCCAACTCTCTTAGATTTTAGAAACACATTGCATATGAATTTGAAAAACTGGCCTTTTCAAGGTTGCATCTAAGTCTGGCTCCTCTTTGTAATTGAAAGCTTCATCAAAGCCTACCTCATTCTCCAAAAGATCAACCTGAAATATATTATTGATTTTTTTTTTTTCTCCGTGCAGCAATGCTTACAAATCAACATCGATGTGAGAAGAAAGGAAAAAAATGATGTCATGGGCCATAGTCCACAAGTTAGGGCCACTAGAAACCCATTCATGACATATAGATGGAAGATTAACAAAAGTTTGTGTAAAAAATGAGCACTTGTCTACATTCAATTGGAAAACCCAATAAATATTAGGGTTGTTGGATCATCCAAACACTAATTTTTTGTCAAATAGACATGGAGGCCTGAGAATTATTTTAGTACGGATTCCAGTTTTGATTTCTTAATAGGATAGTAAGTGAAAATCTCATATTTATCTCAAAACACTCAATTTTTTTTTTTTTTTTTTTTGCCAAGAATCCAAATTCAATACATGCATAAAAGCTCACTTTTGAATAATGGACACTCCACAACTTCTTGCAGAAGTCTATTCCAGTGTACATAGACACCTGGATAGAGAAAAAAGAAGTCAACTCCAATGCATCTCTCATATGTGGATTTCTTTAAACAAAGGCTAGAAAAGTTGGACATATGAACAATGTTCATGCATTTAACTTGATCAACAATTGGATCATCTTAACTCTTTTTTTTTTTTTTTTGGTTGTAAATGATAATTTCTTATACACAATTAAAATGAATATACAATACATACTATTGAAGGAATCTAAGAGATGCCAAAAAGGAGCAATACAAAATGCCACACTGCCACCTGGAAGGGCAGGACTAGAAGATATGACAAGCTAATTCTTTGCTTTGTTTGCAAAGAAACACATTTATTAGGAAGGAGAATAAACCACTCTTTTACAGCAAATCCTAAGAATTTTCTCCATCGTCTCTGTCCACCTGAAGGCACATAACTGTAACAACATTGAACCAAAAGTGAAGGTCATGCTCAAGTAGTTGGGTGCAAAGAATGGCAGGGATCCCACTAAACATGCTCAACATTGCACTTTAGCCTAACTATCATGATTTATGGAAAAGGATATTTGCAAACAATTAAGCTGTCTAGAATGCAATAGTAGGTAAAATTGTTAGCCAACATTTGCCTCATGTATGTGCATGTGTGTGTGCATGCTGACTCTTCATTAACAAATCATACAAGACCTCTTTACATGTATGTATACTTCTCCCTAAAGCAAAAGAAACCCAAATCTAATCCTAACGATTCATTAATTCTAATTGTAAATATCTATTTTACTAAAATATTAATGACGACTACATAACCCCAAATGCCACTACAACCGGATAGCCTTCCGTAGATCAGCACAAGACACTCAAATCGTTATTTGTAAATTTCAAATTACAAGCTCTAGCAATTACCTCAGAAATGATAAATTGATAAGCTGCGTTGTGTTGATTACATTGACATTTTACATCCTAAGATTTGCCCATTGTCATTTTTTTCACTTAAATTTGAAATCTACTCGTGTATAAGATTTTCTGATAATTTTTTATGACATCCTCAGCCTATTTGTATGTGAATGAAGAACTGGAATATAAAACAGGAAAACCTTTATCTTTCAATGGTCAATACAAAAACCTAAATCGCTTACCGTAATGACCGAAGCCCAATCATCCTGGAACCTAAAACCAGACTACCTAAGAACATGCCTACATGAATCCAATATCCTCTCCTAAATTTCCATGCCAAGCCCTGCAATCCACATGAATCTAATATCCTCTCCTAAATTTCGACGCCGAGCCTTGCAATCTTGCAGTCACCATAAGAAGAACCTTTGTCTCTTCCCAAAACTCCTTTGGAACCCTTCTCTTCCTGTGAACGCTGGGAATCGGCGCCCACGCTGGTTTGGAATTTGTGGTTAGGGGATTGGGCTGATTTGGATTGCTGATGCAATAGTCTTGGAGTCGCCACTAGTCACTTAATTCAAAATCCCGCAGTCGGCAAAAACCTGCAGAATATGTAAAGTCAGAGAATCCAAGGACTCTCTTTCTTTAAGTTGACTCCTGATCTGCGATTCGAGATTCTGAGTAAGGGACCTCGGTTACAAAGAGGGAAGGTGTTATGCACCCTCTCTGCCCGTACGAATGTATGGTCTCTACTTCGTGTGGTAAAATAGTATTAAGGGATAAAATGATGAGATTGAAATGAGACTAGACAGACTTAGATTTCTGATGTGGTAAGGTCCGGAATTCTGTCAAACTGTAGAGCATACGTCCAAAGAATGTCTAGAAGAGTTTTTCAACAGATGTGATGATGCTAAACTATCATTAAGAAGACTAGGTTACCATGAGTTTCTGATGTGACAGGATTCGATTTTTTGGTAGGTCACAGATCATACATTCAATGGTAACTTAGGGAAGCAGGGGGGTTGAGAAGGGAAGTAATGATGCAATAAATGATAATGATGATAGTGTGATATTTGGCTTGCACTTGAAGTAGCTTGGATGTTTGGATGCACTATGGTTGGAAATGATTGACCCAAGTAGGATTATAAAAGCTGAGGATGGCTAGAAGAGGCTGAAAAGATGGGAGCTTGAGAACTCAATCACTCCCTCTCACTCTCACTCTCCTCTTTTAGTTGAAGGATTCTCTTGATCTTGGTCTTGGGTGTTGGTCTTTGAAATGAAGAGAGGTGAAGGCTATTTATAGCCTTTTGGGATGACATTTTGGTAATTCTAGGATTTATAGAGGGTAAATGCTGATGTGATAGCTTGTGATTGGTTGAGGGAAGGGTAACACCACATGACATGCTTTTATAGGCTCTTGGGTTTGGTAGGATGGTAAATAGAGTGAATGTTAGGGGTAAGTTTATAAAAGAGTTGAGTTTTAGAGGGGGAAAAATTGTGTGCTCAGAGGGTACGTTTCTCGAGAGAGGGTGGTAATCCAATTACTGCCGGTGGTATTCAGACTACCGCTCGGGTACGGTTGTTCCCGTGGTTTGGGCCAGTGGACCCATTTTGGGCCCTGAGAGCGGCCCGAAGCCTGTTTTTGGATATTTGGCTCAAAATTGCTCGAAAATAGCTCGGGAATGGTTTGAGAAATTGATTGATTTTCGGGCATGCTCTGGCTTGGATGATTGCTCGAGTTGAGTTAGGGTTTATGGTAACATAATGGCTCAGGTTCGGTTAAGGTTTGGATTAGATTTGGGAAATGGCTGTGGTTTTGAGTAGGGTGTGAGGTTTAGGTGCAGTTCCTAAGGGTCATCCATGCTTTATCAAGTTTACTAGCCTGGGTGGGGTGTCTACACTTCCCTAACTCTAAAATCGACCTCCCCGCACTGCTGGGATCCGCAACAAAGTTTGACAGATTGGGATTTACCTTCATCGTCGCGGATCCCCCATACCCAAACTTCAGAATAGGCAATCCTCCTCTCATCGAGAACTCGAAAACATGGATCCTCATCCTGGTGCTCTGGCATCAGTCATGATCCCATGCCCTTTTTTTTGGAGCCTCTTGTGACGGTCGAGAGATTGAAGAATATGTCAAGGATGACGATGACAACCACAATGAAGATCCAGAGATTTCCATGGTCGGGCTTGGGATTTGAGAAGCCGAGCCAATGGGAGGAGATGGCGCTTCTAGGGTTTTGGTGAATCCATGGATGGTAGATTATCTATTGTTGGAGATCAGGCATTCAATCGTTGCATCAAAGGGCCAGATCATCTAGACTACCTTATGGTTGGCAGAGATCAAGGGAGGGAGAGAGGGACAGGAGGGATGATCGAAGGAGGGGTTTTTTCTGTTTTCTTTTCTTTTTTCTTTTCAGGTTCTTCCTCTCGCTTCGTCCTCTTGCCATTTCTAATCAGGTTGTGCTTAGACAATGGGGAGGCCCTGAACGATGGCGGCCATCAAAAGGGGAAGAGAGTCGGGGTGGGAGAGAGTCAGGGGTGGGAGGCGAATGAATGGTATTGGGTCAAAGCCGGCAATGGTGCAAGGATGGATGTTCGCAAGATGGTCCAATCTGATGATTTAGACAAGATCGGCACCGTTGGCCTTTGCCTTTGCCTATCCTTGTCATGATGAACCCAAGTGCATACGATTGAGATCCAGGTTCATTCTTCCATTATCTATGAGAAAATATACTATAGAAACAATGGGGGAGGAGAATGTACCCAAATAACCAGGCAAGAGTTTGAAGATTCGGAGTCCAGGCCAACCACCGTTGACTCCAATATCTGATAAAGAGGAGCGAGTGCCCCATATCCCGTAGTCTCAAGAATGCTATAACTATCCAAAGCCAGTCCTTTTGGCAATCCCCTCATCTACATATATCCTTTTAGATTACTTACAACTGTCTTAGTTGGATTCTCTGCAACTCCATGGAATTTCTTAAATCCAGTCACATGAACTGTTATTACTGAAGGCCCTTCTGTCCTCATCTACAAGCAGTCAGAGATTTGAATGAATAATACAGGGTGACAAAAAAATTGCAATTACTCTTTGCTACCTGCATCAAAGATCCGAAAAAAGAAAAGAAAAGAAAAAAATGAAATAGTTCATATCATTTAAGAAAAACCTAATTTATCAAACAGAGGATACCAAATTATCTCTTTTTCTTATAATGAGAGGAAGAGAATAACTTGATAAATAATTAAAATTTATTTAAATGAGCAATGATTGCCTACAACTGGTGGTAAGTTAGCTTTACCTGAAATCCGTCTCCCATGCCAGTGAGTCACATCAATAGGACGCCCAATCCATGCAAGGGGTGGATCCCGCCATAACGATCACCTGGCACAACAGTACATTCATCAGTGGACCACATGAGTGTGAGTGCAGTGAATCAGACTGTCGACAGGTCTGATTTAATCCATCCATTATTTTCAGAAAGGGTGGTGTGATCCAGCCTGATCTTCATGCTAGGTGATCCACATGGTGGGGCCCACCTTTTGTGCAGCTTAGATGTCCTACACATGACATGTTAGCATATGAAATGGGTTTTATATTAAGCTCACCTACAAATGTCCTTCTTAGAATATCACTACTACTAATAGTAATTAGTTTGAAAATACCCTCTTGTACCAGTAATTCAGAATAAAGTACAATTATTTTGCTACACGAGGAAACAAAGTTAGGGGTGTGTTTGGTGATATCAAACCCCAAATTAGACTAATTAATCATGAAATACCATGAAAACAATAAGGATAACTTCTGAGGTAGTGATGCCAGGTCTTATATAGGGAATCGGTCAACTAGTAGCCAAATTGGCGAAACTGAGCAAGACATCCAACTCAGAAAGCACTATTGCTAAAAACTCAAACACTTGCACCAATGGAACTTCACATTAATTTCAAAAGACAATCCAATGCAGCACATATGCAAAAAAAATGAAGAATGTCATTACCTCTCAATGACCATTGAGGTTATATGAATGTGACTATGAAATGGCATGTGGGGTACGAAAATTACCTTGTAAAAGAGTGTTCAAGCTTAAACAGACCAATCAATCTTTAATTGGAAAATTAAATATTAGAGAAAGCATTACAATCAATCAATTCAAACAAAGTATAAAACAATGCCTCTCCCTGATAAACACACCTTAACTCTATATTCTTTAACAAATTATTTAAACAACTAAAACAGTTCGGAAAAAACTATAACTAAAAATAATCCAATTAGATGAACACCAATATGTAAGGAAAAAAAAAAATCACTATATGAGATTCACATCTCGAAAAAAAGGTTTCACTACTTCCAAACTTCAGTTGGGAAATCTTTAAATACAAAAGGAAAATAAAATAAAAATAATTGAGTGGCTGCAAGAAAGGGAACAAATCTCCTCAAGACAATAATTGTTAATCCCTGATTGTCTTAGATTCTACATGGACAATGCCTACGAAAGAATAAATTTCAACATAAAAGCACAGTCTTTGAATAAGAGCGAAGAGTTTACCAAATGACAAACATTATAACTCACTCTTGACTTTCATAAGCTCAAATGTAAAGTTGTGACCCAATAAGATGAGATAGGATGGCATCTACAACTCCAATAAGATGCATTAAAGTTGTGACCCAAATGACTTCAACGCTTTATTATTTCCTTTAGTTAATAATGAAAATAAAATCCAAAAATTAATTGATCCAATTTTTGAAAGAAAACCAAATTACCATGTGGTGTTCCAATGTAATGCTCTGGTTTCTAAAACCAGAGTATGAGACTCGTTTTAGAAACCTGAGGGTTAATAAATCAGAAAGCAAGCAGAATAATAAATCAGAGTGCAATAGCACAAGTAAGCATGGATAATATCATATAAATCCGAATATTCGGCCCACTTAGCTGGGGGCCATAATACAAAATTTTCAAGTTTTTCAAGTACCAACAACTATAAAAGAAATACTACATCTACTGGTTGAGTCCAAAATATTCAGCAGCCTCCTGTTGTGGCTCGTCATCATAATACCCTCCTTTAAGGTCTACTATTGCACCTTCATGGCCAGTGCTACCATCTTCCTCATCTATGCCTGCATACCCTGTACGGTTGGATATTCGATGAATGAGTGGCCAGCTCAGTGTGAATTCCCTTCAACATTTCACATCGCCGCCTTAGCAAACTTAGTGTAAAGAAAAACAATGATACATACAAAATAGGTAGGATGCGATCTTATTATAATGCATGGATGGATGAATGCACATAGACCTGGGGATGCTCATCTAGGCGGACTTAGGCTCGTCACCCATGCAATCATCGACTTGAGAGTGCTCATCCAGTCAGACAAATAGGTCGATAATCGGTGGTCTGAAAGCTAGCGAAATGATACCCCAATGATCCTAAGGGCACGTGCTACAACATCCAAAATTAGCCACCCGTCATCGCCAATATACTATAGATGCATGATTAGCCAAACCATTATTATTCCAATTACAATCAGCCTTTTTAATTAACTCAATGATCACAACGAGGGGCTCGTCACCCAGCGTAGGTTGATATCTCGGGCATAGTGTCCCATGACCATCATCCCCGGCTCATGAGATTTTTCACCTTAATATGCTTAATAGGGTCCCTCCATGAATGGTCGATCAAAATGTAAGGCCCGTATCTTAGACTATACCATTCAATAGGCTTCCACAGTCCTCCCGGTTGAATTCTGGCATCCCTTGACCTATATTCAACGTTTGCGCGCGATCCTAAGCCTAGTCCTGCAAACCGGAGTCTGCTCGATCCGAAACTTATACCCTTGTGACCGCGCCGTTGCCACAGTTCTGATGACGTGTCTCGCGCATCGATCCGATACCTGAGCCAGAAGATGTGAGCCCGCGTTCATTTCGAAGAAACGCCGTGCGTTGCGCATTCCAAGAGAATCTCTACAACATGTCCTATCAATTAATCAATCAAGTACACACCCTATCTCAAGTACATCACCCATACCCCATGCCACCTCACCCCCTCACAAGTCAACTCTCTCTCTCCCCACCCATACCTCATTTATACAAATTTCAACCCTACCCATACCTTTCCATCCCCATTCCTTACAACACCCATTCCATCCATCTCTTTTCATCCATCACTCCTCTCTCTCTCATTCTCAAAAAATAATAACTCTCCAACTGCCAAGAGAAGCACCCAACGTCCAAGCTCTCCAAGCCTTCCCAAAACAACAAGTGTGGTCCACTTTCCCACCTTCACATCTCCCATCTCAACCATTCATTCTTCATCAACCTCCATCAAAATTGAAGGTAAGGATGTAAGGCCCTGAAAATCGGGAGTCTAGCAGAAGCTCAGCTTCCGAGTTCTAACGCATCACTTATGCAACATAGATAATGATGATTGAATGTTGTTCAGATTAGTGCATTAAACATGAGTGAGATTATACCAAAACAACATATCATACTCCAGAGACAGTTAAATTTTGCAAGCGAAAAACTGTGATAGATATATAAAATATATAAACCATTGTAAGTCTCCAGAGTGTGAACATGTTACCAGGTTAAATATATACCTGTATACTTCAAAAATGAACAAAACGAAGATACATGGGTGTTTCAAAGGTACAAAATAATAATGTAACGGCGTTTAATCAGCATCCCTGTAATCCCATCGATCAAAACATGGTCTGCATAGACCCGCTTAATAGCTACATATAGGAGGAACCTTCTCATCATCATAAAAGTCCGGCTCCGCTTCGTAAGCATCGCCATCATCTGAAACTAAAACAGGGGCTGGTTGGTGTTTAAAACACCGTCCCGTAACTTGGGAGTAAGTGATCAACTCAGTGGAACAATAAAGTAAAGGTTAATATGTTATCAATTCAGTCAAGCAGTAATGATAAAGCAGGACAATAAACAAGTCCTAAGTACTCTGATTAATACAAGAATGGGATGTAGTCATGATGCATGCCCTCGCCTGCACTCCCTCTGTGATCTTCATCTCACAGTCGCGCATGTCAGTCACTTCCTCAGTGCTCTGCCCAACGCCAAATGACACATGCAATGCGGTACATGAACGTGATTACCAAGTTCTTATTAGTCCTTTTCATATAGTAGGATTGGGAAGCTAAGGTACCTCCCTTATGTCGATTCCCAAACAATGATCCATTCTAGGGTCGTCAATCCTAGTAAATCTTATATGATGTTGTGATTCTAGATTGCTGCAAAGGGCTCGTCACCTGATCAATGCAGGCCTAGTTGATACTCTAGTTACTATGGGAAGACTCATCGCCTCAACGCAGCCTCAAAGTATGCTCGAGATCACTACAAAGGGCTCGTCACCTGATCAGTGTAGGCCGACAGCTCGAATACAGTGTCCTATACCACCGTATTCAGCTCACGAGTCTGGGTTGTTCACTGGACACTACGGGGAGGCTTGTCACCCCAGCGTAGGCCGACAACTCGACCACGGTGTCTCATACCACAATGTTCGGCTCATGAGTCTTAGCGGATCGAGGTACCAAGGTTGAACGGGTTTTCAATGTAAGTTTGGTACCTTGGATTCAAGTAATGGCGTCCATACATGGTGAACATACATTGGGCCAATCGGTTTATTAGACGAGTTCAACTACTACGAGCGTACGATGAATTAATCAATAAGGTACCATTGTCAATGATCCTCATACGACTCGGATTCACCGAACGCATTAATTATGGCGAGACTAGCTCGGCCACTCAAACAGGAATTGTTACCGATTGCCTGGACTACGTCATAGTCGCAATCATATTCAAATGTAGCATATGGAGACATGTGATAATCATATAGGCATTTGACAAACAATCCAAGTACAACACTCATTTAAGTATTTTATCAAACACGTAGGGCACATGTTAACATATAAAGGCATTTCATCCATAAATCATGAAATAGCGAGATAGGTTACATGAAGGAAACAATAATTATAGATAAGGTAATCGAGAATCCTATCTCAACATCCTCATTAAACACATTTCATCAAGCATTTTCTCATTCAAGCATTTTATCAAACATTTAGAATACACGTATTAATATACATGTATTAGACTAGTTATAACATATATCCTGGCAAGCCCTTTTTTAAAGGAGTTACCACATACACAATAAGCATATATTTATAGTTAATAATCATGGCAAGAACATATCTAAATTCCATATTCATTCAAACATTTTTACAGTCACTTAGACTACACACTTCAACATACATGACGTATGTTGGTTATAACAGGTGTTAGGACAAATCCTTTCACCAAGGAGTTGTCACACGTATAACGACCATATATCCACACCGAATAATCATGGAAATTATGATTCCAAAGTCTATACTCATTCAATCATATCAATAAACACATGGAATACACCATATTCAGCCTAGTTCATATATATGTGTAAAGCGCGAGAAACATCATATCTAAGCATGTGATAGCAATCAAGTCAGTCATAAATCATTAACTGACATTGAAAGCCTTAAAAACCATAACCTATACATTTATAGTCTGTACCTTTCGCTGGTAGACTCATAACGAACTCAGTTTCAATACTAAGTCTTTGTCTACGGCACCACAACCACTTATAACAGGGAATAGGTTAACTATTTCATAATTCCTTCTATTTGAATATTTAAAATAAATTAGGGTTAGGATTTCTTACCCAATTTTGGAATCGAAATCACCGGAATAGCGATGCAGAAGTGGTAGCTAAGCACGTGGAGTAACGGGGATCGAATCTGAGGAGAAAACCCCAACTCTCTCTCTCTCTCACTTTCTCTCTTTTTTCCTCTCTCTTTACTCTCTTTCTCTCTCTCCTAGGTTTTCCAAATTCGTATGGAATGAGAGAGAGAGAGGGTCTAAGGTGCTTATATAGGCCCAGAACTGATGGGAATGACCCCAGGGCCATAGTATACTTAGGTTATAGCCAAATCGGGCCTGTTCCGATCCAATAGAGCATTTTTGGAGGCCCCTTTGCTGAATGTGGTCGGATTTAAGCTCCCTGATATTAGATCCAGGTCAAGCTAAGTTTTCAGTCTGATTGGCTTTACAGATCGCCCGTGGTGGACCAGTTTCAATTCGACGGTCACCGATATTCGATCAGGGCCACATATACATTGACATGTGTGGAAAATTTTTTCTGATTCGAGGGTATATTTGGGTTAGATTTTGATGGTCTGAATCCTTATATTTGGCCCGCAAGCGACACGACTCAGATTACTTAAGTTTGGATTTTATTTATAAATATATTCACGTTTCCCACTCACTTTGCTCCGGGCTCAAGTAAATCATCATGGGATTCCATCTGGACTTGATTTTTTAGGTGTTTGTCAAGTCCAATAAGATGGTCATATTCGTCTAATTTCATCGCTATCGGACTTTCGATGCACGGTCCAGGTCCGGTATGGGGTTTCAAGATGCTCTTGAGAGCAACTGGGTTTAGAGATTAATCCTAGGTTTCTAGGTAATATTGGGTTAACGGTTTTACTCATTTTGGGTCTTGCAGTTCATATGTAAAGTGGTTCAAGCTAATTCCACTGAGTATTCCGTTTAGTACTTAACCAAAATTTACCCTAATTATGATAGAATAAGGTCCTAGGGGCTATTCTATGCCCCCTTTTTGGCACTTCTAGTTAGTATATTATTTTAATTATTTTTTAATAGTTCATCATCAAGTTTACTCTATCTTCACAAAATTTCATGAGATTTTATATTGTAAAAAAATTCTAAAAATTCCAGAAGCAGCAGCTGTCCAAACTATAATTTTTGGATAGTTGTCACAACGACCTTTTTTTGACTATACTAAATATTTTATTATATTTTTTTTACATATTTTTATATAAAACTAGACTCATTTATCTTCAATCTAGATTTGAATCACCTAAATCAGAATTATAATGAGGGAGATATAATTTTTCAAAGTTGGATGAAAATCATAGAACTTTGTGAAAAATGGACCGCCCAGCCCAATGCGGCCCGACCGGGTCCTCTATACGAACGAGGCCTGGCCAAACCAGCGAGCCCCTCACTGGTCACTGGACATTTTGACGAGGGCTCACCCCAGGGGAGATGTCCCCCCCCTCTCCCCCTCGGGATGCTGGATACATGCGGGACCCACCTCGGGTCCCCCTAAATTGTGTCGTTTGGGTCCCCGAGTTCGTTGAAGCATTATCGGGTCTCATTTGTAAACTAAAATCAGTTATTTGACATGTAATATGTGTTTTTGGGGTAGAAGAAGCTAATTTATCTAAATAACCTATCTATATCATGAGATTTCAAAAAGTCACTAGTAAAAATCCCATTTTATTCATGTATTTACCATTTATAGTAAGTTTTAGTTTAAGTATAGTTCTTCACCATTTAAAATTTAGGATTTGTTTCTAATATAAAAGTACTTGGAGAAATTTGAATAATAAGGTGGTGAAAGGTAAGATTTTTGAAGGAAATGGGTTGAAAGGGGATTTGAGGCTTTAGGATTGACTCTTGAGAAGTCAGTTTAGGTGTTATGATCGACTTATTACCCAAGGACGTCTAACTCCAGGTTGGGAAAAATTTGGGGTGTTACAAAGGAGCATAGGAGTCCAATGAGCTAAAGAAGGAGGCCAAATGTGGGTGATCCACCATTGATTTTGATTTTTAAGGGCCCACTTATGGCGGGACCCATCTTGATGTATGCCTTGTATCAAAGAGGGACCCATAGTGGCGGGGTCCCTCCCATCTCCACCGTTCCTTCTCTCTCTCTCTCTCTCTCTCTCTCTCTCTCTCCTTTGATGCGTGTGGCCCACTATATGATGTGTTGTAGATCTGAGCCGTCCAGCAGCTCATGCTACGGTTGACATTAACAGCTATGGGCTGACCATGAGGCATGTGTTTCTCCAAACCGCCCATCGTTGGAAGGGCCACACCGTGATGTATTTATTTCAATCCACACCGTCCAGGCTATTTGGACGGTGCTGGATTAGTTTGGACGGCACCAGGCCCGCCTGCATCGTGCAAGGCCACCTTGACGTATTTATTTTATACCCCACACCATCCATTTGGACGGTGTAGGTGTGGGGCGCACCATAATGTATGTGATTTATATATGTCGTCCATACACTTGGCAAGCATGTGGGGCCCACCCCACATGTGCTGCACATGTGGAGATGGGCCCACATTGATGTATGCATTCCAACATCCAGACCATCCATTCAGACCAGATGCTGGACGCTAGAGCCTCACATATGTATTTTAATATATTAAAATATATATTTGTAATATAATATATTATATTATTTTAACATAAGGCTGACAGGTAGTGTGGTGGGCCCCACGTGGGACCCACCTGATGTAGAACGGATTGGTTGGACAGTGGTGATCCAGCCCGTCCAGTCTCACACGTGGTGTGGGGCCCACATGATATATGTGTTTTATCAAGACCGTCCATCCAACAGCGGAAAGGTGTTGGACTGACGTCAGGAAGTTTTGTGGGTCCCACATAATGTATGTGCTATATCCAACTGTTCATTGTATGGACGTTAGTAAGATGAGGGTCTGATCATGGATATGTATTATATCCCTACCGTCCATCTGTTTAGATTTCAGCAAATGCTCGTGGGACCCACCTGATGTAGAACAGATTGGCTGGACGGTGGTGATCCAGCCCGTACAGTCTCACACGTGGTGTGGGGCCCACATGATATATGTGTTTTATCAATACCGTCCGTCCAGCAATAGATAGGTGTTGGACTGACGTTAGCAAGTTCTGTGGGTCCCACATAATGTATGTGCTATATCCAACTGTTCATTGTATGGACGTTAGTAAGATGTGGGTCTGATCATGGGTATGTATTGTATCCCTACCGTCCATCTGTTTAGACATCAGCAAATTCTCTGGGCTTAATCATGAAGTATGTGTTTATCCAACCGCCCACTTAGTAGTAGGTGGGGCCCATTTTAATGTATGTATTTTGTATCTGGGCCATCCATCTGTTGGACAACCAACAGTTTTTACTGCTGCTGCAGTTGACGCCAGCAAGTTCTGTAGCCCACCATTGATGCATGTGATGTATATCCATCCTTCATTCAGATAGGCATGGGCCCCACCTAGGATGTATGTATTGTTGCTGCACCATCCATCTGAGGACGTGGGCCCTGATGTATGGGTTTTATCGAGGCCGATTGTTTATCGAGGCCAATTCCAATTGTTGAGGTCAATTGGATAGGCCGACTATCGAGGTCAATTTCAATTGCCGAGGCCAATTATTGAGGCCGATTCCGTTTATTGAGGCCGATTTCGATTGTCGAGGCCATTGTTTATCGAGACTGATTTCGATTGTTGAGGCCGATTGTATACGTTGATTATCGAGGTTGATCTCGATTGTCACCGATTCTGATTTTCGAGGCTGATTTCATTTATCGAGGCTGATTCTGATTGTCTAGGCCGATTATTGAAGCTGATTTCGATTATCAAGGCCGATTCTGTTTATCGAGGCTGATTCCGATTGTCGATGCCGATTTCGATTGTCGAGGCTGATTCCGATTGTCGAGGCCGATTTCAATTGTCGAGGCCGATTTCAATTGTCGAGGCTGATTGTTCAGGCCTATTCCAATTGTGGAAGCTGATTCTAATTGTCGAGGTCGATTCTGATTGTCGAGGCCGATTGAGGAGACCCAATGTGTTGTATATGGGGCCCGTATTTGAGGCCCATTGTGATGTGTATTCAGCCTGTGTTGAAGGCCCATTGTGATGTATATTAGGCCTATGTGATGAGGCCCATTGCGATGCATTTGAGGGCTAGGTGATAGAGTCCATTGTGCTGTATATTAGGCCTTTTGTGAGGCCATGGGTCCACTATATGTTAGGCTCTATGTGGGCCACTCCTTGGGGTTAATGTTGGTTAAATGTTCATATTATCGAGGCCGATTATTGATGTCGATGATCAAGGCTGGTTATTGATACTGATTATAAGTATGTGACAACATAACATCATGATACATGCCCATACACATCATCTGCATGTTTGATATGAGATGTGATTGACCATTGCATATGCCATAGTGTAGGTAGTGCATGATATGTGCAGGATTGATCCATGATTGGACTACATGAATCATGCATCTCACATTATGTGATGGTGATTATTGTACGCCCTAGCGATATTAGGGCCGTAGCCTCCACGGTCATGTTGTGGATGACCAGATGGGACATTAAAAATCTGTTGCTAGCATCATAGATGGCCCTGAGTGAAAATCCCTAAATCCTCTTGGTACTAGAGGACTCCCCAACATCGAGATCAAGTGGATATACATATATGAGCGCTTGAGGGCCATATATTAGTAGGCCGCATCTCCCACTGTGTCATGGTCGGTTGGGAGGAGGTGTGGCCTTACCCGCCTGGGGAGTAAGCATAGCTAGGTTGAGTCTGACCAGCTCCTAAATGGGTTCACTATTGAAGAGCCGGGTAGGCATTAGTATACTGCTGGTAGGTGGGTAGTGAGGTCTTTTTCACTCGCTAGGCTACGTGGCTTGCAGAGGCAGTAGTCAGTTTAGAGTGTACTAGACCCTGGTGATGATCTCAAAGATGTACAGTATTGTTATGTGAACTTATTGAGTCGGAGTTACATACTCATTCATTCATTCATTTACTATCCACTAGAGTTGGTGGTATGCAACTATTTGTTATGTGTACCTACGCAATAGCTAGGATTTTGGTTGGGGCGCGTGACTAACCTAAGATAAGGAGTTTACCACATTGAGTATGACTATTCAAATTAAGTATAAAAATAGTTTGGATAGAAGTCCCTTGTGATGGACCCCATAGCCTATGATACTACATACTATCATTTAGATTTCACACTCTAGCTTGGTCATTTCATTCGCATCCCATATTGCATTACATTCGCAGGCAAATGACATTTTGGGTTGGTATGTTTCTGCACTTATATAGCCTAGATGGACTTAGTAAGATTTACATATTGCATTATATCCTCGACATCTGATATTTGGCTCTCTATGACTCCTTATTTGCATAACTGATTTGTATTGCGTACTATGATATTGTATGCTTTATAGTCTTGCAGTATTTTCGCTTACTCTGATATCGTAGGATTCATGATCTTGCCAGTAATTCTGGTATTGTATGATTAAGGCATTGTATTGAATACTTGACACTTATCTTGTGCATACACTTACACCACCCCCTAAGCTTTCTATAAGCTTATGCACGATAAATGCGTGTAGGTGGCATTAGGTTGTAGCAACATCGAGCTTGGAGCTTGCAGCTGACTTCTGGAGCTTTGATTTCTGATATATGTATTTCCCTTTCAACATTGTATTCAAATATTTATATTAGTAAATATATGATGATGATGTTGCCTTTGTGATTTAGGTAAACATGTGGTTATGCTTCTTATGAGACAAATGTATGTTGAAAACTCCTCCTTGTAGGATCCCAGGATCAAAATCTGATGTATGCGCTCTAGGAGCTGAGAATGGGGTACTATGGAGGTTGTCGGCACCGGATTCGGTGATCAAAAATTTTGGGAGCCCGATTTCTGAATTTGGGGCATGATAGAAGATGATATCAGAGCATAACTTAAGAATACTTGAAGATAACATCACATATCTACTGATAGCTACTCTACACTCTATGATTGTTGAGAGTTTAAAATGATTAGATCCCCGAGTTCAAATAACTTAAAAAATTCTTGATATAGCTTCCCATCGTGTATGCATTCGAGAGTGCTCATGGATAATAGGCCCTTGTTCCTTCGTGTTGGATATGACACCCAAGTAACCCAAGTGACTTCTGCTTCCCCGCCTGAGATTCCTGTTCCCCCACTTAAGACTTTTGCACCCCCGTTGGAGTCTAGCATAACACCGACCATGTCTGTAAGTGTGGATCAACTGCAGCTAATATTGCAAGCGATAACTGCCATTTTTCAAAGAGAAGGCTGGATGAGACAGGTGTCCTCCGGTAGTTCTCGACAACGTCGACAGCAACGGAGACGGGAAGCCTACCAAGCCGCCAGAGCACTAGCAGAACCTTCGACACCACTTTTGAGGTAACTTTCTGGTGCCTATTATGGATGCGGTGGGATAGGACACCGTAGGTGGGAGTGCCCCCCACCATAGCAGCAACAGCCGAGGGCACCAGTAGTACCTCTAGCACCTCCTCTGTGTCAGTTCACAGGTAGTTGCTTTGGATGCGGTAGGATGGGCATCGCAGGAGCGAGTGCCCCCATCCTCAGCAACAGCAGTAGCGACGACAGTATTTGTCACTGAGACCCAAGCAGCGACAACAAAAGTAGTAGGATCCTCAGGCATTAGGAAGAGTCGTCAATGATTTGTGTAACTTGGCCCATGCATCGTCTTGCTAGACTTCTCATGGAAGAGACGTCCTGGAAGCAAGAGGTTGAGATTCCCGAGTGTTATCCCCGTCTCCTTCTTGTTTGACTGCACTTGTATGTTATATTTCTGATTTTTCATTGTGAAACAATCTCCCCTCTTTTATGAGTTATGTAAATTTGTGACGTTACTAAATTTCGAGAATGAAATTTTTATTAGGAGGGGAGAGATGTAAGGCCCGTATCTTTGACCGTACTGTTCCTTAGTCTTTCGCGGTACTCCTGATTGAATTTTGGCAACCCTCGACCTATATCCGATATTTATGCGCGATCCTAAGCTAAGTCCTGCAAACTAGAGTTGACTCGACCTGAAACTTGTACCTTTGCGACTGCACCGTCGCCGCGGTTCTGATGATGCGTCTCGTGCTTCGATTCGATACTCAGGCCAAAAGATGTTGCCCACGTTCATTCTAAAGAAACTCCGCGTGTGATGAATTTCAAGAGAATCTCTACAACATATCCCATCAATCAATCAATCAAGTACACACTCTATCTCAAGTACATCACCCATACCCCATGCCACCTCACCCCTTCACAAGTTAACTCTCTCTCTCTCCACCCATACCTCCTTTACACCCCATACCTTCCCATCCCCATTCCTTACAACACCCATTCCATCCATCTCTTTTCATCCATCACTCCTCTCTCTCTCATTCTCAAAAACAATAACTTTCTAACTCCCAAGAGAAGCACCCAACATCCAAGCTCTCCAAGCCTTCCCAAAATAACAAGTGTGGCCCACTTTCCCACCCTTTCATCTCCCATCTCAACCATTCATTCTTCATCAGCCTCCATCAAAATTGAAGGCAAGGAGCATAGGAGTCCAAGGAGCTAAAGAAGGAGGCCAAATGTGGGTGATCCACCATTGATTTTGATTTTTAAGAGCCCACTTGTGGCGGGACCCATCTTGATGTATGCCTTGTATCAAAGAGGGACCCATAGTGGCGGGGTCCCTCCTATCTCCACCATTCCCTCTCTCTCTCTCTCTCTCTCTCTCCTTTGATGCGTGTGGCTCACCATATGATGTGTTGTATATCTGAGCCGTCCAGTAGCTCAGGCTGTTGTTGATGTCAATAGCTATGGGCTGACCATGAGGCATGTGTTTCTCCAAACCGACCATCACTGGAAGGGCCACACCGTGATGTATTTATTTTAATCCACACCGTCCAGGCTATTTGGATGGTGCTGGATTAGTTTGGACGGCACCAGGCCTGCTTGCAGCGTGCAGGGCCACCTTGATGTATTTATTTTATACCCCACACCGTCCATCTGGATGGTGCTGGTGTGGGGCACACCATAATGTATGTGATTTATACATGCCGTCCATACACTTGGAAGGCATGTGGGGCCCACCCCACACGTGCTGCATGTGTGGAGATGGGCCCACATCATGTATGCATTCCAACATCTAGACCATCCGTTCAGATTGGACACTGGATGCTAGAGCCTCACATATGTTTTTTAATATATTATAATATATATATTTGTAATATAATATATTATATTATTTTAACATAAGGCTGATAGGTAGTGTGGTGGGCCCCACATGGGACCCACCTGATGTAGACTGGATTGGCTGGACGGTGGTGATCAGCCCGTCCAGTCTCACACGTGGTGTGGGGCCCACATGATATATGTGTTTTATCAAGACCGTCCATCCAGCAGCAGATAGGTGTTGGACTGACGTCACCAAGTTCTGTGGGTCCCACATAATGTATGTACTATATCCAACTGTTCATTGTATGGATGTCAATAAGATGTGGGTCTGATCATGGGTATGTGTTATATCCCTACTGTCCATCTGTTTGGACATCAACAAATTCTCTGGGCCTGATCATGAAGTATGTGTTTATCCAACTGCCCACCATCTTAATGTATGTATTTTGTATATGGGCCATCCATCTGCTAGACAGACAACAGTTTTTACTACCACTACAGTTGACGCTAACAAGTTTTGTATCCTAGTCGTCCTTCATTCATATATGCATAGGGCCCACCTAGGATGTATGTATTATTGCCACACCGTCCATCTGAGGACGTGGGCCTTGATGTATGGGTTTTACCCTCACTGTCTTTAGGACGGTGGAAACCACCATGATGTAAGTGTTTTATCTACGCCATCTGTGGACCACACCATGATGTAGGCATTGTATCCACACCGTCCACCAGTTCCTGATCATTTTAAGGCCCGGGCCTCAATGGCTAGACCCAGCTATAAAGTCAATAGGGTCATTGATGTGGCCCACTTGATGTATATGAGGCCCATTAGTGCGGCCCATTGATGCATCCCACTTGATGTGTATGAGGCCCATGTGCAGGGCCCACCTATTATGTATATTAGGCCCATGTGTAGGGCCCACCCATTGTGTATTTGAAGCCCATGGGTTGTGGCCCATTGTGATGTACTTTAGGCCCATGGGTGCGACCTATTATGATGTGTATTAGGCCCTTGTTTGAGGCCTTAGGGCCACTATATGTTTGGCTCTATGTGGACCACCCCTTGGGAGTGATGTTGGTTAAATGTCCACATCGATAGGCAATGATGGTTAAACGTCCACATTGTGACCTTCCCTTAGGATGATTATCGAGGCCGATTCCAATTGTCAAGGCTGATTCTAATTATCGAGGCCGATTCCAATTGTTAAGGCCGATTGTATAAGCTGATTATCGAGGTCGATTCCGATTGTCGAGCCGATTGTTTATTGAGGCTGATTCAGATTGTTGAGGCTGATTGTATAGGCTGATTATTGAGGTCAATTCTGATTGTCGAGGCTGATTACGATTGTTAAGACCGATTCCGATTGTCAAGGATGATTGTTGAGGCTGATTCTGATTATTGAGGTCAATTCTGATTGTTGAGGCCAATTTCGATTGTCGAGGCTGATTCCGATTATCGAGGCCCATTTCGATGATTGAGGCCGATTATCGAGGTCGATTCCGATTGTCAAGTCTTATTCCAATTGTCGAGGTTGATTCCGATTATTGAGGCCGATTTCGATTATCAAGGCCGATTTCAATTGTCGAGGCCGATTCCGATTATTGATGTTGATCTGTTTATCGAGGCCGATTCTGATTGTCGAGGCCGATTGTTGAGGTTGATTTCATTTATCAAGGCTGATTCCGATTATCAAGGCCGATTGGCCGATTCCGATTGTTGAGGCTGATTTTGATTATCGAGACCGATTTTGATTGTTGAGACCAATTTTGATTATCGAGGTCGATTCTGATTGTCGAGGCCGATTCTGATTGTTAAGGCCAATTTCGATTGTCGAGGCTGATTTCGACTGTCAAGGCCGACTATTGAGGTCGATTCTGATTGTCGAGGCTGATTGACTAGACCTAATGTGATGTATATGTGGCCCGTATTTGAGGCCCATTGTGATGTGTATTCAGCCCATGTTGAAGGCCCATTGTGATGTATATTAGGCCTATGTGATGAAGCCCATTGTGATGCATTTAAGGACTAGGCAATGGAGTCCATTATGTTGTATATTAGGCCTTTTGTGAGGCCATGGGTCCACTATATGTTAGGCTCTATGTGGGCCACTCCTTGGGGGCAATGTTGGTTAAATGTCCACATTGTTGAGGCCGATTGTCGATGCGATTATCGAGGTTGGTTATTGATACCGATTATGAGTATGTGACAGCACAACATCATGATACATGCCCATATGCATCATCTGCATGTTTGATATAAGATGTAATTGACCATTGCATATGCCATAGTGCAGGTGGTTTATGGGACTCCCTAATGGGCAGAGTTATCCCACATGAGCACATGGTATGCGAAGGATTAATGCATGATTAGACTATATGACTCATGCATCTTGCATTGTGTGATGGTGATTCCTGTACGCCCTAGCGACATCAGGACCGTAGCCTCTACAGTCATGTCATGGATGGTCAGATGAGACACTGGAAATTTATTACTAGTATCAAGCCGCAATAGATGGCCCTGGGTGAAAATCCCTAAACCCTCTTGATACCAGAGGACGCCCCAACATCACACTCTAGCTTGATCATTTTATTCGCATCGTATATTGCATTAGATCCGCAGGCATACGACATTTTGGATTACTATGTTTCTGCACTTATATGGCCTAGACGGATGTAGCAGGATTTACATATTGTATTATACCCTCGATATTTAATATTTGGCTCTTTATGACTCCTCATTTGCATAACTGATCTGTATTACGTACTCTTATATTGTATGATTTGTAGACTTGTAGTATTTTCGCTTACTCTGATATCGTAGGATTTATGATCTTGCCAGTAATTTTGGTATTGTATGATTAAGGCATTTATTGAATACTTGACACTTATCTTGTGCACACACTTACGCCACTCTCTAAGCTTTCTATAAGCTTATGCATGATAGATGCGTGCAGGTGGCATTAGGTTGCAGCAACGTCGAGCTTAGAGCATGCAGCTGACTTCTGGAGCTTTGATTTTTGATATATGTATTTCCCTTTCAGCATTGTATTCAAATATTTATATTAGTGGATATATGATGATGATGTTACCTTTGTGATTTAGGTAAACTTGTGGTTATACTTCTTATGAGACAAATGTACGTTGGAAAATCTTACTTGTAGAATCCCAGGTTCGAAATTTGGCATATGCACGCTGGGAGCCGAGAATGAGGTACTATAGAGGCTGTTGACACCGGATTCAGTGATCAGAAATTTTATGAGCCCAGTTTCTAAATTTGGGGCATGGCACAAAATAATTCCAGGTCGAGGGTCCTATTTCTCACAACATCTGTCTGGTTGCATCTCAAGTGTGACTCACATGCAACAGTGGAATTCTCTCCATGTGGATTGCTGTGAATTAAATTTTATGGTGACTCACAAGCATTTGTTAACATGTGAAGCTGGATAAGATTTCCGAATGGTGGCAACATGCGTCATAATGGAACTAAGCACTAAATATCAAGCAATATAATACTAAAACATGGGAATAATGATCAATACTCATGAATAGCACTCAGGAATCATTAATTAGCATATGGGCCTATCATGTAACATGAACATATTACATAAATTATAAATTTGAGATAGGATAGTTTTTAGAACTTAGAAATTGTAACGTCCAGGAAAAATCCGTACAAAGACCCGAGTACCACCTCAGGCAGAAATCACTAAGGACTAAATTCTTTAGAAATTAAATGAGAATTAACTAGTGCTAAACTAGATTACCTGTGAAATTAGTACCAATCACTTTAAATACGATCTACAAGACCCAAAACTTTTAGAATTATTAACGTTACATTACCTTAAAATCTAGGATCAATCTCTAAACCCAGTTGCTCTCAGAAGCACATTGAAACTCCGTATTGGACCTGGACCGCACGTCGAAAGTCCGATAACGAAGAAACTATACGATTACGACCATCTTGTTGGACTTGACAACCACCTCGGAAATCAAGTCCAGATAGTATTCCATGACGATTTACTTGAGTCCGGAGCGAAGTGTGTGAAGAACGTGAGTGTTTTAGAAATTAAATCCGAATTTAAGCAATCTGAGTCGTGTCATGTGCGGGCTAACTATAAGCATTCAGACCGTCAGAATCTGACCCAAATACACTCTCGGATTGTAATGCCCGTGAAAAATCCGTACTTGGGCTAGAGTACCAACTCGACCCGAAATCGCGTAGAAATAATTTCCATGGAAATTAAGCGTAAGTTAGCTAGCGCAACGCTAGAGTAGCTGGGAAATAGTCCCTGATAACTTTAAATACGTTCTACAAGACCCAAATCGAGTAGAACAGACAACTCTACAATACTCTATAACCTTGGATCAAACTCTAAGCAGGTTTGTCCTCTGGACCACATTGAACTTTTGTATTGGATTTAGACCGCGCGTCGAAGGTCCGATACCTCCTATCTTAGACCGTTAGAACCGCCCAGCTGGACTTGACAATCATCTCAAAAATCAAGTCAAACCGATAATCACAGACTATTTCGTTGATCCCGGACTGAAGCGACCGCGAATAGGGACGGATTTGGAATTTCAAATTCAAATCTGGCACACGACTTGACGCGTCAGTATTAAGCGTTCTGACCATCAGAATTCATCCAGATTACACCCTCGGATCAGGAAAAATTTCTATTTATTATCATGAGACTTTCAGCCCTGATCTACGTGCGGTGACCGCTGAACTGAAACTGGTCCGCCACGTGCGATCTGCGAACCCTGCCAGACTGAAAACTTAATACGAACTACATCTGGTACACATGAGCTTAAGTCCGATCGCAATCGACCAGGGGACCACCAGAAAGCAGTTTTTGGACCGAAACAGCCCCGAAATGGATAGGCACCAAGTAAACTTCGTCCCGGAGCCTATTTCCGGCATTTTTAAGCTTATAAAAGGGGTTGAAACCCTCATTTCTCCCTTCCATCCGAAAATCCCAAACCCTAGAGAAAAAGAGAGAGAGTTTGAGAGAAAGAGAGGAAGGGAATTTTCCCGCTTCCGAGCCGCCGACTGCTAGTGCTTCTGCACTTCTTCCCAATCACCTGGCTGGTGATTTCTCTCCTTTTTCAGGTATGAAATAACCCTAGAACTTGCTGATTTAGGGTTTATTTAGATTCATGGCATGTTAGCTAACGTATTCCATAAATCAGGCTCTCCTACTGCCGTAGACGAAGCGTACACGCTCCGTTCAAAATTTCGCAACCGTAAGAGACTAGGTGAGGATTTTAGACGCTTTGATTGACAGTTTACAATGCTTTCAATGTCGTTTAATAGTAGATTATCGACGGCATCGCCGTTTGACATGTACAACATGCTCTCCGTTTCCTGTTTCGTAAATTAACGAAGAATATGAGATTTAGGGCATTTTAGTCACTTGTAGGAAGTACGGTCTACGTTCATATTTTGCTGATGTGATTGACATGGTTTGTTGTCGCATTAGGGAGTTAGGAATGCTTGCATAATTAGTTTGGCGAAGAGATTCGCCTAGTTGCGCACTTTGGGTCGACATACTATATGTAGACTTAAGTGTGTAGTGAATGTGTTTGTATAAATGTTTGTATTAGTATGTATTGAATTGAATGATGTTATGAGATAGTTTTTGATTGATTCCTCAATTAATATAATGACCTAAATGATTTCCTACATGTTGACTATATGCATGATTTCATTACATGCATGGAATATGTGTGTTGGAAGATTTGCTTAAGTTGAATGTTATAACATGTGTTAACATGCTCACTTGATTGTATTTCAATTTCAATACTCTCACTTAGATTGTTGATGTTATTCCATAAATGTTTGAGACTAGACTTAGTCCAGGCAGTCGGTAACCGAGCGAATTCGTGGCTGACTGGTCATAGCCACGAACGACGCGTCGATGAACGTGATTCGTATTTGGAGTTGGCGGCAGTGGTTAGGCCACGCGAAGTGTTTTACGCACTTCATGTCGTTCGACTTGAGATGCGATCGCGCTAGTCGAGCCCGTCAAGTAACCCGACTGGCCGATGTATGTTCACCTTGTATGAGTCATAACTGCTTGAACCTAGGGTACTGAACTTACCATTGTAAACCCTGTTAACCATGGTACCTTGATCCACGAAGACTCATGAGCCGGGCATGGTGGTATGGGACACCGTGGTCGAGCTGTCGGCCTACGCTGGGGCCACAAACCTCCCCGTAGTGACCAGTGAGCACCTTGACTCGTGAGCAGATTATGGTGGTATGGGACACTATATTCTAGCTGTCGGCCTACACTGATCAGGCGACGAGCCCTTTGTAGTGACCGCGAGCGTATTCTGAGTCCACGGGAGGCGACGACCCTTCCGTTGCAGTAGAGTACGGTAGGCCTGTATTGATAAGGTGATGGGGGAGCGGTGCAACGAGTGCGAGCAACAGCCCTGGCAGCCCTTGCAGTGACCTACGAAATATACATCGTATGAGATTTCTAGGAGTGACGACCCTAGACAGGATCTGTGTTGGGATTGATACAAGGGAAGTACCTTAGTTTCCCAATCCTGCTGTTTGAATGGATTAATAACAACTTGGAATTCATATCACCATAGCATTGCATGTGCCTGGAAGATGTGGAGCACTCTAGGGAGTGTGGCATGCCGCGGTCGTAAGATGTTGCCGCATGAGGGTGATCGTCGGTGAGGGCATACATCACGTCATATCATCTTGCATTAATAACAGTATTAGGATTGTCTGATTTACTGCTTTACTATTATCGCGTGATTGAATTGTGAACATGCTAATCTTTGCTCTATGATTCTACTGAGTTGATCACTCATTCCCACGTTACGGGATGGTGTTTGCAACACCCACCAGACCCTGTTGTAGATGCAGGTGAGGCCGAGATCCAGGAGGTGGAGCCAGAGATCGACGAGGACCAGGATGAATTCTCGTATATGCAGTATCACGACGGCTTCCCGTAGGTTACCTGGATCGAGGGGACATCAGTGGGACTTTCTTTTTTGAACATTATTCTTTTGTTATATATATGTATATGAGACTTAGAGATGTAGTCATACTTTAGAGACAGATGAGATTACTTTGTTTTTTTCATACAGTGATATATACATTGTTTAGTCTTCCGCTTGCTTTTATCACTGGATCTGAAGTATGAATTGCAGTTTTGGTATACTTTTACTCATGTGAATGCTTTAAATCAGACAACATTGAATCATAACCATTTTTGTTGCATAAGTGATGGTCTGGAACTCGGGAGTTGAGTTTATACACGACCCCCGATTTTCAGGGTGTTACACGGATCAGGGGAAATGTCTCACACATGCCAATGTACTTGTGGCCTTGATCGAGTGTCAGTGACCGTTGAACTGAAACTAGTCCACCACGATCGATCTGTAAACCCGATCGGATCGAAAACTTAGCTTGACCAAGATCCAATGTCATGGAGCTTAAGTTCGACCACATTCAGCAAAGGGCCCTCCAGAAATGGTCCATTCGATCGGAACGAACCCGATTTGGCTATAACCTAAGTATACCATGGCCCTGAGGCTGTTTTCATCAGTTTTAGGCCTATATAAGGGCTTTAAAACCCCTCTCACATATTCCATATGAATTCTAAAACCCTAGCAAAGAGAGGAGAAGAAAAGGAAAGGAAAGAGAGAGAAAGAGAGAGAGTGAGTTGGAGATTTATCCTGGGGTTCTTCCCAGCCACACCAAGTGCCAAATCCGTCCATTCATCTCGCTAATCCATACTTGCGATCCTGAATCCATACTTGGGTAAGAAAACCTAAACCTAATCTATTCTAGAGTTTCAAATAGTCTAAGTGATGATGTAGCTAACATACTTCATGCTCTAGGTTGCTAATCCGCCGTTGACGAAGACTAAACGTCTAAAATCCGTTACGCGTTTACTTGCGTAAGGTGTGGACTATACGTATAGGTTATGGTTTTCAAGGCTTTCAATGTCAGTTAATGATTTATTACTGACGTGGATGCCTTTTCACATGCCAAATGTGATATCCGTTTCGTTTTACGTATACATATAAACTATGTTATGAATAGGGTATTTTATGTGTTTATTGAAATGTTTGTACGTGCTTGGAATCTGAATTTGTGATTGCCATGATTAACTGTCGTAGGTACATGGTTGTTACATATGCAATAACTCCTTGGCAAGAGGATTTATCCGAATACATATTATGACCAACATACGTGATGTATGTTGAAAAGTGTAGTCTAAGTGTTTGTAAACATGTCTGAATGAGTTAGTAGTTAGTAAAGTGTGATTTATAAGGGAATTGGGATATGGATCCCAACTACCTTAGCTGTGTGTATGATTTCCTCCATGTAATGTATAGTCTGCTTATTCATGATTAATATACTGTATATTCATGCGTAAGTTATATTCCATAGCTCGCTCACATGATTGTAGGATTTGATTTAAGTATTCATTACTGCTTTCTTATCTCATATGCTTATTTGTTGTGAATGCACGTGGTTGGGGCTATATCATAGTTCAGGAAATCGGTAATAGGCCTTGTTCTGGTGGCTGAGGTTGTTTTCACCATGCAGGATGTGTTCAATGAATCCGAGCCATACTTGAGATGTCAACAGTGGTTCGACCACACGGAGTGCTTATGCTCTTCATATCGATCAACTCAACGTGCGCTCGTCCTAGTCGAGCTCGTCAATTAACTCAATTGACCCGATGTATGTTCACCATGTTTGGACGCTACTGCTTGAATCTAAGGTACCAAACTCACCCGTGAAAATCTGGTTAAACTTGGTACCTCGATCCACTAAGACTCATGAGCCGGGTATGGTGGTATGGGACACCGTAGTCGAGCTGTCGGCCTACAATTGGGCGACGAGCCTCTCCCTAGTGATTAGTGAGTAACCCAGACTCGTGAGTCGAATATGGTGGTGTGGGACACTGTATTCGTGCTGTCGGCCTACACTGATTGGTGACGAGCCCTTTGTAGTGACCTCGAGCATACCCTGAAACTGCATTAAGGTGATGAGCCTTGTTGTAGCAACTAGGGTATAACTAGGCCTGTATTGATTGGTGACGAGCCCTTTACAGCGACCTAGAACCGTAACATCGTATGAGATTTACTAGGACTGACAACCCTAGAATGGATCATTGTTTGAGAATTGATATAAGGGAGGTACCTTAGCTTCCCAATTCTGCTATATGAAAAGGACTAATATGAACTCAATAATCACGTTCATGCACCGCATTGCATGTACTTTGGTGAGGAAGAGTACTTTCGGGTGGTTTCCAAGCGCGCCATAAGATGAAGACGCTGAGGGAGTGCAGGTGAGGGCATGCATCATTACTACGTCTCATTCTTGCATTAATCAGATTATTTAGGACTTATTTGTTGTACTGCTTTATCATTATTGCTTGATTGAATTAATAACTTGTTAACCTTTGTTATATAGATCCACTGAGTTGATCACTCACTCCCACGTTCTGGGATGGTGTTTAAGCACCAACCAGACTCTGTCTTAGTTGCAGATGATGATGCGACCCACGAGGCAGAGCTGGAGTTCGAGGATGATGAGGAGGCATTCTCCTACATGTAGTATTCAGGAGGGTTCATGTGAGCCGTGTCCTGATTGACGGGGATTCAGGGCTATATTTATAGTGGGCTATCACATTCTTTTTGACATTTTGTATTTTGAAACAACACTTATAACTATTGATCTGGCAACGCTTACATACTCTGGGAAATTATACTGGTTTATCTATTCATTTCAGTCTTCCGCTTATGTATTACAACTGTCCCTAGATTATGTTATGCTGATTTGGTTTAATCTCATTCATGTTTTATGCACTCATACAAACGACATACAATCATCATTAAATATGTTACATAAGTGATGTTTTGGAACTTGGGAGTTGAGTTATACTCGACCTCCGATTTTCAGGGCGTTACAAGTTGGTATCAGAGCATGATTTGGATTAAACTGGACCTGGGTTATGGTCACACAATGTACGCTAACGCAAATTTGACGTATGAGGGTGCGAGAAAAATCTAGAAACAAGTTAGGTTTCCCAGTTTCGCCAATTGGCGAAAGTTACCGAAAACGATCGTCGAGATTGGGTCTGTGCACATTCATGATTGCTTGAGATGACCCCAGATCATCCCTAGACCGTCAATCGATGGGTTTAGACCATGTTTTATTCCATCCCAATCGTTTAAAAATTGATAAACGTGAATGTACATTACCAAAGGACTCGGAATGACCCGAAACGACTCGAAACGGAGTCGGGCCAAATCGGTGTAATTCGGGGGGACCCACAGTGGTCCCTATATACCAATGACACCCCGGGAGGGGGGTTGCCACCACCCTACCGCAGCAGCACCACGCCTACCGCAATTGGGTCCGGCCGGGCCTGTAGGGCCACAGCGGGTCGGCGTCGGGCCGACCCCTAAATACTTGTGGGGCCCACCAAATCACGTGGGGACCCCCATAAGGCTTCGGTTTGCCCTAATCTTCCCCCTTACACACCCCCAAGTCTCCCTTTTTCCCTAGAAATCTATTTTCTCCTCTCAAATCTCCCATCCATTCTCCTATTTTTTCAATTTCCTTCAATACAAACATTCCTTCACCTCATTCACCTAAATCCATCTTCCATATCCATTATTTCCCCTCTTTTGAGCACCCAAGACTATATTAGTGTCTCATCTATCTTTAAATCCACCAACCCATCCCATTTTCTAGGATTTTATTTCATCTTTATGGCTCTTTTTGAGCTAATGGCGGCCATTTTCTCACTCTCCTTGATACTTTCTCTCATGGAAAAGCGTAGAGCACCCTCGGATGAAGCTGGGTCTAGTTTCCCAACCCATCCAAAGAGGAGATCGGGCGCTGAAGCTAGCACTAGCGCCGCCCAAGAGCATAGGTCGAAGTGAGACCTAGATCCGCAAATCCCACTCGAGAGAGCGCTATCGATAGGCTTCGAATACGGCCTATTTGGTGGCCGCAGGGTTGTACTTGAAGCTCACGTAGATGAGAAGCTGTTCGGGCTACACCCGATTATGGACCTCTTGGTGGATTTTGGGTGGGGTCCCATGTTCGAAGGCAAGTAGCACACTCGTGAGAATACAGTTTTTGCTTTCTACGCCCATATCCGTAATGCATCGCTAGAGTCTCTCCAGTTCACAGTTGCTGAAGGGAGGTGGGAGCACTCAATCAATGTGGATGTGGTGGCCCAGATTATGGGGATTCCACGTGGTGAGGTACACGCCAACGAGAATCTCTTTAAGAGTGTGCAGGAAAGAGATCGTCGTACGCGATACCTGTGTGGCCAACTGGCTCCCAGGCCGCGACCTGATCTTCCGAGCAGGCCATTTCTCGTCAAGAGGCCACATGCAGATGCTCTTCCGAGGCTTACAACGTCGCCAGCTCAGCTGGGGCGTACAGACTTGCGCTGCTCGTACTGTGGGAAAATTAGACATACGGATCGGTACTGCTTTACTAGGATGAGGGACAATGAATTTTCGCCACCTCAGAGGATCAACCGCCAGCTTCCTCAGACCATATCAACATCACCTTTACGGTTAGCACCAGTGCACCATCTTTCAGGCCACCTGCACCTCGTTTTAGGCCACCTCAACGGCCTATGGTACCACCACTGAACCGCCCACAGCAGGCTCGAGTACACGCGCTTACAGCTAAAGTGCATGAGGCAGACTTAACACCGAGATCTTTTAAGGTTCCGGCTCACATCCAAGGTACTCCCGTCTTCTTATTGGTAGACCCGGGTCCACTACTTCCATCATATCATATGCGGTAGTCAAGCGCCCGAGATTGGGCACTGTTCCTACGGAGGGAATAAGGGTCCTCACAGCCATTGGGACTTTTACTGATGTTACCAGGATTTTTGAGGGATGTGCGATAGATTTAGGGAGCAGGACGGTACTAGTCGACATGATTGTCTTTCCCCTATTTCACTACGACATCATCCTTGACATGGATTGGCTCACGAGAATGCGAGTAGAGATCGACTGTGGGGCTAGGATGGTGACAGCCCATGGATCTGAGGGCATAATTTTTACTTTCCCTATTCAGGTCAGTCACCCTTCCCGTCTAAATTGTTACGTTTCGCTATTGGAAAGTATTGCTGGTCTGATGTTGGGGGCTACGCCAGTGGTTCGAGATTTTAAGGATGTATTCGAGACAATTCCTGGATTACCTCCTCAGCGTGAGATTGATTTTACAATCGATCTCATGCTTAGTGTGACACCTATTTCATTGCCTACTTATCGCATGCCTCCGAGTGAAATGAAGGAATTGAGGAGACAGATTGATGGCTTGTTGGGTTTGGGCTTTATACGACCTAGTGTGTCCCCTTGGGGAGCACCCATTTTGTTTGCAAAGAAGAAGGACGGTTCCCTGTGATTATGTATTGATTATCGTAGGTTGAACTAGGTGACAGTGAAGAACAAGTATCCCTTGCCCAGGATCGATGATCTGTTTGATCAGTTGAAGGGGGCACAGTATTTCTTGAAGATAGATTTACAGTCAGGTTATCATCAGTTGTGCGTCAGGGATGAGGACGTGCAGAAGACAACATTCAGGACTAGCTTTGGCCATTACGAGTTCCTTGTGATGCCGTTTGGGCTCATAAACGCACCGGCTGTGTTCATGAACTTGATGAGTAGAATGTTTAGGCCATTTCTTTTTCGATTTGTCATCATATTTATAAATGACATCTTGATATATTCCACGTGTCGAGAAGAACATGAGGAGCATCTGAGAGCGGTCTTGGACATTCTCAGGAAGAACTAGTTGTTCGCACAGTACAAGAAGTGTGACTTCTGGAAAGAGGAAGTCAAGTTCTTAGGGTATGTGGTGTCTAAGGAGGGGATAGCGGTTGACCTCGCTAAGGTGGCTATGGTTCAGGACTGGAAGCAGCCCGGTTCGGTTACTGAGGTGAGGAGTTTTCTTAGCCTGACAGGTTATTATCGACGATTCATTCAGGATTTCTCCAAGGTTGCCAGACCGCTATCTCAGTTGACACGAAAGGATCTGAAGTTCTCCTGGAATAAGAAGGCAGAAGCAGCTTTTCAGGAGCTGAAGGATAAGATAATGTCCGCCCTTATGGTAGTATTGCCAGAGCAAGGGGTCAAGTATGCTATATATACCGACGTGTCTCTGTTGGTCTGGGTTGTGTCCTTATGCAGAAGGACAGGGTGATTGCTTACGCCTTGAGACAATTGAGGAAACATGAGGAGAATTATCGTACACATGAACTAGAGTTGGCAGCCGTCATCTTCATACTGAAGCTCTGGAGACATTACCTCTATGGAGAGGAGTTCGAGCTTTTTTGCTACCACAAGAACCTCAGAGACATATTCACTCAGTGAGACCTGAATATGAGGCAGCAGAGATGGATGGAAACCTTGAATGACTTGAAGTTCGAGGTTTCCTATCATTCGGGCAAGGAGAACCTTGTGGCAGACGCATTGAGCCGCAAGAAGACCATAGAGTTTGCGGCTCCGTTGATGGTAGCAGAGTAGGACATGGTAGAGTTTGTGCGAGACTTTGAGCAGAAACTCACGGTGGAGGAGCCGTACGAAGCCATTGCACATATTCCAGTACAGCCCCTCATTGACGATAGGATTATGCGGCTCAGGTAGACGATGAGCTACTAATGAAGATGAGAGAGTGGGTTAGTACAGATGAGGACTCAGAGTGGAGTGTTGGTACGGATGGAGGCTTACGTTATCGCGACCGCCTATGCGTCCCAGACGCTCATGACTTGAGACGAAAAGTTCTCAAGGCAGCTCATAGTTCGAAGCTTGCGATGCATCCTGGTAGCACGAAGATGTATCAAGACATGAAGAGATCATATTGGTGGGACAACATGAAGGTTCACATTACAGAGTTTATGTCCCGTTGTCTCACGTGCCAGCAAGTCAAGGCCGAGCATCGCCAACCTCCTGAACTACTTCAGCCCATGCCCATAGTAGAATGAAAGTGAGATTTCATCTCTATGAATTTCATATCAGGACTACCGAAAATGAGGAAAGGACATGATTCCATTTGGGTGATCATGGACCGATTGACGAAATCAGTTCATTTTCTTCCGATTAGAGTTATGAACTCTGCAGACGAGTTGGCCAGGTTTTACATTAAGGAGATTGTACTTCTGCATAGAGTTCTCTTGGAGATCGTGTCAGACCGAGACACGTGATTCACATCTATCTTCTAGACTCGTATCCAGGAAGCGATGGGTGTGAAGTTGAAGTTCAGCACTGCGTTCCATCCACAGACAGATGGGCAGATGAAACGTGTAAATCAGGTGCTAGAAGATATGTTGCGAGCTTGCGTGTTGGATTTTAGGGATAGTTGGGATGACTGTCTTCCTTATGTAGAGTTCGCGTATAACAACAGCTTTCAGGAGAGTATTTGCATGGCTCCCTATGAGGCACTGTATGGTCGCCCATGTAGAGCACTGCATTGTTGGGTAGAAGTGGGCGAGAAGAGTCTGATTGGCCCAGAGTTAGTCTAGGCGACCTCAGAGAAGATCAACATTATTAGGCGTCGACTTCTAATAGCACAGAGCAGGTAGAAGGCTAATACAAGACGGCAACCGCTTGAGTTTAAGGTTGGGGACCACGTATTCCTTAGGGTTTCCCCCATAAAGGGAGTCCTTCGATTTGGTAAGAAAGGAAGCTCACGCCGAGATTCATTGGCCCATTTCAGATACTCGATTGAGTGGGGGCATTAGCATATCGCCTTGGTTTGCCCACGCCACTCGTAGGCATGCATAACGTATTTCATGTGTCCATGTTGAAGAAGTACGTTCCTGTCCTTCACACATTATCAGATGAGAACAGGTGCAGTTGAACGAGGATGCCACATATGTATTGCGCCTGACGTGTATCCTGAACAGGAAGGAGCAGGTCTTATGTAGCAAGGTCATCCCACTTGTGAAGGTACTGTGGACGCATCACAGTGAAGAGGAGGCTACTTGGGAGACGGAAGCCGTGGTCAGAAAAAACTACCCTCAGATTCTTAAGGAGTACAAAAAGGTACTAATTTCGAGGATGAAATTTTTCTTTAAGGGGGGTAGATTGTAATGTCTGGAAAAAATTCGTACAAAGACCCGAGTACCACCTCAGGCAGAAATCACTAAGGACTAAATCCTTTAGAAATTAAACGAGAATTAACTAGTGTTAAACTAGATTACCTGTGAAATTAGTACCAATCACTTTAAATACGATCTGTAAGTCCCAAAAATTGTAGAATTATTAACGCTACATTACCTTAAAATTTAGGATCAATCTCTAAATCCAGTTGCTCTCGAGAGCACATTAAAACTCCGTATTGGACTTGGACCGCACGTCGAAAGTCCGATAACGAAGAAACTATATGATTACGACCATCTTGTTGGACTTGACGACCACCTTAGAAATCAAGTCCAGATAGTATTCCATGACGATTTACTTGAGTCCGGAGTGAAGTGTGTGAAAAACGTGAATGTTTTAGAAATTAAATCCGAATTTAAGTAATCCGAGTCGTGTCGTGTGCGGGCCAACTATAAGCATTCAGACCATTAGAATCTGACTCAAATATACCCTCAGATCAGGGAAAATGTCCCACACATGCCAATGTACTTGTGGCCTTGATCGAGTGTTAGTGACCGTTGAACTGAAACTAGTCCACCACGGTCGATCTGTAAACCCAATCGGACCAAAAACTTAGCTTGACCAAGATCCAATGTCATGAAGCTTAAGTCCGACCGCATTCAGTAAAGGGACCTCTAGAAATGCTCCGTTCGATTGAAATAGACCCGATTTGGCTATAACCTAAGTATACCATGGCCTTGGGGCTATTTTCATCAGTTCTGGGCCTATATAAGGACTTTAAAACCCCTCTCACATATTCCATACGAATTCTCAAACCCTAGTAAAGAGAGGAGAAGAAAAGGAAAGGAAAGAGAGAGAAAGAGAGAGAGTGAGTTGGAGATTTATCTTGGGGTTCTTCCCAGCTACACCACGTGCCAAATCCGTCCATTCATATCGCTATACGGGCGATTCCGAATCCATACTTGGGTTAGAAAACCTAACCCTAATCCATTCTAGACTTTCAAATAGTCTAAGTGATGATGTAGCTAACCTACTTCATGCTCTAGATTGTTAATCCATTGTTGACGAAGACTAAATGTCTAAAAATAAATCCGTTATGCGTTTACAGGCGTAAGGTGCGGACTATATACGTATAGGTTATGGTTTTCAAGGCTTTCAATGTCAGTTAATGATTTATTATTGATGTGGATGCCTTTTCACATGCCAAATGCGATATCCGTTTTGTTTTACGTATATATATATAAACTAAGTTATGAATAGGGTATTTCATGTGTTTGTTGAAATGTTTGTATGTGCTTGGAATCTGAATTTGTGATTTCCATGATTAACTGTCATAGGTACATGGTTGTTGAAAGTGCACCTACTAGTGCCCTTGTTTATCAATTATGATGTAAGTTGAGTCAGTCGGACTACAACGCCTAATAGGAAGATCAAGTCAACCGTCTGCCTCATCTGGATGTGTGGAAGCTCGTCATAGGTAAATCATAGCCTCACATCCCATGTCCCAAAACACCAGGTGAATAAAACCCTTAAAACTAAGTAGAACATCTTAGGGTTTTATAGTAAGAAATTTTTTTATCAAAATAGAAAAATCTTCAAGTTTTCTTACTCTGTCAATTATATCGGAGCACCTATCGATGTGATCGACCTGCTTTGTCGATGTCCTCGGAATCTCAATCGATACAATCGAGTGAGGACTAAATGTGTCCAGCAACCGCATACTCATCTAGACGGATTTATCGATATATCGATACACCTATCGATATCATCGATATTCAAACATTGAGCCCATTGGAAGTGGCTCAATAATATCGACAAGCAGATTTGCGGCGCCCCTATTTTTCTAAAGAAAACTACTATGAGTTTCGATATATCGATGACTGTTCTGATTCAATCTGAATTCAAATATCGATCATATCAGAAGTCATTCGACCATATCGACAGTGGGCACGAATTTCTTCCAACAAATATTTCAGGATGTTCTTAACTTTGATCGAGGGCCACTCGAGGAAATCGATATTCTTATGTCGATGCTATCGAATCTTGGTCGATTGGATTGAGTCTGGGCACAAATTGTCCAACGTGCTTATAGGTAAATCTATACGATTTATCGATCCCATCGACACGGTCTCGATATCATCGACATTCAAATTCCAATGACATCGGTTGACTCTCGATAATATCCTATAAATCCTGAAATATTTCGGCTAGTCTCTCTCATTCTTCAAGTATCGATAAATCGATCCCAGTATCGATGGATTCGGAGTTCGAAATCTGATGACATCGACACAAGTATCGATCCCATCGATCAGCTGGCAATAGGTTTCAAAAGTATATGACATTTGAGTTCGTGTTATCGAGCGGACAGTCGATCCCATCGAGAGTATACGCTCGATGATATCGACCCCGCTCGATGATATCGAACTCTCTCATAAATATGATCGTTTTATATCCGTTGGAACCTTTTGCCTATATATAGGGAGACTTATCCATATTGCTGGTAGAGAAAGAAGAGAGTGCTTTTGTGTGTCTTACCTTCAGATCATATACCCAAAGCCCTTTCTCTCACGGGAGTTCGTCTTCCAATCCACTCTCATTCATTGACATTTAATAGAGTGGATTGAAAAATGAACTTTCGCATTCAAAGAACCTTTAGCAACTATCTTAACAGTATATCTTTTAGCTGGGATGCCTTGAATGAATAGATGACGGGAATCACTTTATCTTCCTTATAGGAAAATTCTAAGAGAGTGGATTTTCGTCCTAACCTTGACCCAACCCGAAGCTAAGTACTGGTATATCTTTTGTGTTGCGGATCAAGGGAGCTGAAGACTCTTCATCAACAAGAAGGAGATCTTCATCACTGTGTTAAAAGGGACTCATCAACTTATCTGTAAGTACCTAGAGTCCAGAGGACACTTGTGATCATTCCTTTCTCGGATTGGTCATTCCTTTCTCGGATTGGGTCTTAAGTGTTGCTCACCCTTTGAAGTCCTCAAAAGAGGCCTCTGACGGGAGTGTACACTGTAGGTGCGTTGTGTGGATCCTTGCTCTGTGGAGAGAATAAGCATCCAGGTGCGTTGTGTGGACCCTTGCTCTGTGTGGGCATAAACATCTGGTTAGGAGTGCACCAGTAAAACTCCAGGGTTAGAGGTGAACCAAGTAGAAACCTCTGTGTAAAGGTTGAAGGTGAATCTGATTTAAAACCTTAGGTTTGAGGTGAACCCTGGGAAACCTCCTTAGTGAAATCCGGTACACTCAAGGGATGAGTGTGATAGCCGGGAGTGGAGTAGACAAGTAGTCGAACCACTATAAAAATGACTGTGTTTGAGCCTGTTATTGTCTTCCATTGTGTGATATTCCTTACATGCTTTTATATTTGATTGTTTAAGATCACACTTCATATACACACACAGTCTTATCCATCACAATTTGTATGCAACTTGTTTATCTTTTAAATAGTTTGTGATTGGATCCTCTACAAGGCTTGGAAGCTAGTAGAGTTACATTTGAGTAATCCTGTTAATTGTATATATGATAGGATTAGTGCAATATGATTTTTAAATACATTATAAAACTTTAAAAAGTCCTATTTACCCCACATATTGGCATATTCCTACTTCAACTCAAGCGGTATTCACCGCTATTTCAGTTGTTACATATGCGACAACTCCTTGGCAAGAGGATTTGCCCTAATACGTATTATGATCAACATAGGTGATGTATGTTGAAAAGTGTAGTCTAAGTGTTTGTAAAAATGTTTGAATGAGTTAATAGTTAGTAAAGTATGATTTATAAGGGAATTGGGATATGAATCCCAACTACCTTAGCTGTGTGTATGATTTTCTCCATGTACTGTATAGTTTGCTTATTTATGTTTAATATACTGTATATTCAGGTGTAAGTTATATTCCATAGCATGCTCACATGATTGTAGGATTTGATTTAAGTATTCATTACTGCTTGCTTATCTCATATGCTTATTTGTTATGAATGCACGCGGTTGGGGCTATATCATAGTCCAGGCAATCGGTAATAGGCCTTGTTCTGGTAGCTGAGGTTGTTTTCACCACACAGGATGTGTTCGATGAATCTGAGCCATACTTGGGATGTCGAAAGTGGTTAAGCCACACGGAGTGCTTATGCTCTTCATGTCGATCAACTCAACGTGCGCTCGTCCTAGTCGAGCTCGTCAATTAACCCGATTGACCTGATGTCTGTTCACCATGTTTGGACGCTACTGCTTGAATCTAAGGTACTAAACTCACCAGTGAAAACCCTGTTTGTAAGACCCATATCCTAATCCGTACTGTTCCATCGCTTCCCGCGATCCTTCTCGTCAAATTCTGGCAACCCGCGACCTGTAGTCGACGTTGCGCACGACTGTGAGACGTATCCTATACATTTGAGTCGACTTAATCCGAGACTTGTATCCTTACGACCGCACCGTCGCCGCGGTTCCAACGCCGCGACTCACTGTCCGATCCGATACCCTGACTAAGAGATGTGGGTCGGCGTTTATTTTGAGAAAACGCCGCGCGTTTACATTCCCAAGAGAATCTCTACAAAGTGTCAAATCAATCACATCAATCAATCCCATCAATCACCTCTCATGTCAAGTACAAAGCAACCATGCTTTCTTTCTCCACAAGCCAAGCAACCCCAAAGTCAACCAAAAACTCACCTCACCCATCACTCACCTCACCCATCACTCACTTCACATCACTCCATCACTCTCACATCTCCTTACAACCCTCTCTCTCTCCCTCATTTCCCAACACTATTTCCAAGCAAAGGAGAGCATCCCACGTCCAAGTTTTTCCCAAGAGAAAGTGTGATTTTGGTGGCCCACTTCCCATCCCAAATCTCTCATCTTAGCCATCCATTTCCCATCTCCACCATCAAAGTGAAGCTTTAGGAGTGTAGCTTTCCAACGGACCAAGAAGATCAAGTGGTGGGTGTTTCTTTAGACTACTTTTTATATTTTTAAGATGGGCCAAGTGAGGCCAACCGATCAATGGTTTGGATCACTTGGGACCCTAAGATGTGGCCAATGACCCATCTTGATCATCAAAACTATTCCATGATGGGGCCATTCTCCATGGACCCCATCATGATGTTTACTTTCTTGCATTAAAAGGTCAAATAGACCGTTCATTTTGGATGGAGAGGGATCTCACCGTTGATCTTTTATTTGGACGGTCCCATATGCAATGGGACCCATTGATGTATGTTTGGATGGTTGAAATGGAGGGCCCATAGTGCCGGGGTCCCTCCATGCACGTGTGTCATTCAATTTCTCTCTCTCTCTCTCCCTCTCATTTTTATATATTTTCTTGTATGTTGATGAGGCCATGTGGCCCACTTGAATGAGCCCCACCATGAAATATGTATTTTATCCAAGCCGTCCATGGGTGGGGCCCATCTTAAATATACATCCATTTGTGGTGGCCACCTAAACAAAAAAAAAAAAAAAGAAGACGTCCAGCGTTTGGACGCTGGAAGGAAAACTCAAATATGGCTTGTTTCAAAAGCCCTTTGGAAAGGGCTGCTTGTATAAGTCCCATCTCGATGTATGTATCCAATCCCAACCGTCCATCCTCTTCCCTGACTCATTTTAGGCGTTGAGCCGAAAAATGAGGTCGATCAAAATATCTGGTGGGCCATAGCATCAAGAACTACATCATTACCATTGAAATCTACCTACATCCTTTTTACACGTTGAAAATGGGCCGAGATTGGTCTTGATGGGTTTGTTTTGGGCTTGGGAATGCAATGGATGGGGTGGATGCACTTGGAGCGGGCCCCACATATGAAAAACCTTAAGAAAACAGGTTTTTTTTTAAAAAAAAAAAATTAGAAAGAAGCAGCAGAGGCTACTGCCTCTGGAGTGTCAGACGCGCAAGCGTATGCGTCTCAGCGGGCGGACGGGCAGCAGCCCACGGCCCCAGCCGTGGGCCCCACCTTGATGTTTATTTACCATCCGATTTGTTCATAAGATGGCCCACCTTCTGAGGAGGGCCCTCCCCAAAAATGAGACACATCCAAAGCTCAGGTGGCCCACACCATAAGGAATAGTGTGAATGAAATTCTACCATTGAAACCTCTTTGGGGTCTACAGAAATTTTGGATCAAGCTGAAATTTGTTTTTCATCCTCACCCAGGTCTCTGTGACCTTATCAACGGGTTGGATGGGTTATGAACATTATGGTGGGCCCCCACATGGGGAGCCCACAGTGATGAATGTGTTGTACCTCCACCGTCTAGGCGGACGGTGGAGTCCTGCTGATGTATGTGTTGTATCCCCACCGTCCAGCGGACGGTGGGCCCACTATAATGTATGTGTTTATCCCCGCTGTCCGACAGTGGGACCCACCATGATTTATGGGTTCTATCCACTATCCACATATATATATATATATATATATATATATATATATATATATATATATATATATATATATTTATGTGTGTGTGTGTGTATGATGGTGGGCCTCTATGTGGACCCACCCCCCCTCCATGATGTATGTGTCGCATCTCACCGTCTATCCATTCTGAAAACTCGTTTCTTGAGCTAAAAAATGAGCCAAATCTATGGTTCAAATGGGCCCACTTTGGTATGTATATAGGGCCCATGTTGATCCATTTATAGCCATTCATTTAGGCCCACCTTGGTGCACATCTAAGGCCATGGGACTAAGCTCATTTGGCATATGTAATGCCCATGGGATTAAGCCCATCTGGCATATGTCATGCCCATGGGTTTCGGCCCATTTGACATATGTAATGCCCATGGGTTTGGGCCTATTTGGCATATGCAATGCCCATGAGATCCAACCCATTTATTCTATATAAGGCCCACGGGATTCAAGCCCATTTGATATATAATAAAGCCCATGGGATCAAGCCCATTTGATGTGCATGGGGCGCAAATGGAATGGCCCATTGGATATATTTAAAGCTCATATGTGTAGTCCCACTTTGATGTATTTCATGGCCCATGAGTCATGGACCATTGCAATGTACATAAGGCTCCTTGGCGAGGCCCATTAATGTAGTCATTTGAAGAATGTAAGGCTCATGCAATTCGGCCCATTTGATGTATCTATGGCCCATGGATCGAGGCCCAACGGATGTCCTTAGGGTCCATTACAATGTACGTTTCTCATGGTTCATGAAATGATATTTATGGCGGGCCGCGCCTAGGGAACAATGTTGGTTTGACGTCCACATTGTATGTACAATGTTGGTTAAATGTCCTCATTGTAACTCTCCTTGGGGCCCATTGATAGGCCCACACTCGTTACTATTCATTGCTTTATAACATGCTTAGTATAATCCCATGACTCATGCCCATACGCATCATATGTATGCTTGATTTGAGTAGTGACTGATCATAGCATATGCCATTGGGCAGACCGCCTATGGGACCCGTTATGAGACGGAGTGCCCCACATGATCGCGCAGTACGCGCTGAATTTTTGCATGATTTGACCACGTGATTCATGCACCTCGCATATGTGTGACTTGATCACTACACGCCCTAGCGACATCAGGGTCGTGGCTCCACGGGTATATCGTGGATGACCGTATTGGATACTGAAAATACTTATTCTAGCACTATGGGAACTTAGGATGTCCTTGGATGAAAGTCCCAGAACCTTTTTGGTACCAGGAGATGCTCCAACGTCTAGACCGAGTGGATACATGAGCGCCCGAGTGCCGAATACCAGTAGGCCGCGTCTCCCACTGTGTCGTGGTCGGTTGGAAGGGGGTGTGGCCTTATCCTCCTGAGTGAGGGGGCTATAAGCTAGGCTGAGTTTGACCAGCTCGCAAATGAGTCTGCTATTGACGAGCCGGGTAGGTATTGACAGATTACTGGTCAGGCGGATAGTGAGGTCTATTCCGCTTGCTTGACTATGCAGCTAGGGAGGTGGCAGTCACTGCGAAGTGTATTTGACCCTGGTGATATCCAGAGAGGAACTGTACTGATATGTGTACATGATGAGTACTGACTTGCTTGGATTGCATTTCGCATATGACATTCGGCTATGTACGCCTTGCATTGCATCGGTGTGGCCGATGGCATTCATATCTCGCATCATGCCTTGCATTACATATCCTTGGTATATTCATGGACTTACCACATACTTCCGCATTACCTGATCTTGTACACTCGGCGTTTGCCCTCCGCACACACTTACACCACCCTCTAAGCTTTTGTAAGCTTATGCATGACAGTTGCATGCAGGTAGCGTTGGACAGCAGCAGCGCTGAGGCAGGAGTGCATATCAGGTCCTTTTGGAGCTTTTTAATCACCTTGTATTTCCCTTTTCGCATTGTACTTAAAGATTTTGATATAGTGGATATATGGTGATGTTGTTTTGTGACTTGGTTATGCTTGTGGTTATGCTCCATTACAAAAAAAAATTCATTTTGAAAATCCTCCTTGTAGGATCCCAGGATCGGAATCTGGCAATTGATTGTCAGGAGCCGAGAATGGGGCACTACGGAGGCTGTCGGCATCGGATTCGGCAATCGGGATTCATGTGAATCCGATTTTCGAGTTTGGGGCATGACACTGTTAACCTTGGTACCTCGATCCGCTAAGACTCATGAGCCGGGCATGGTGGTATGGGACACCGTGGTCGAGCTGTCGGCCTACGCTGGGGCGACGAGCCTCTCCGTAGTGACCAGTGAGCAACCCAGACTCGTGAGCCAAATATGGTGGTATGAGACACTATATTCGTGCTGTCGGCCTACACTGATTGGTGATGAGCCTTTGTAGTGACCTCAAGCATACCCTGAAACTGCGTTGAGGCGACGAGCCTTGTTATAACAACTAGGGTATAACTAGGCCTGTATTGATTGGTGACGAGCCCTTTACAGCAGCCTAGAACCGTAACATCATATGAGATTTACTAGGACTGACGACCTTAGAATGGATCATTGTTTGAAAATTGATATAAGAGAGGTACCTTAGCTTCTCAATCCTGCTGTATGAAAAGGACTAATATGAACTTAGTAATCACGTTCATGCACCGCATTGCATGTGCTTTGGCGAGGAAGAACACTTTCGGGTGATTGCCATGTGCGCCGTAGGATGAAGACGCTGAGGGAGTGCAGGCGAGGGCATGCATCATTACTACGTCTCATTCTTGCATTAATCAGAGTATTTAGGACTTGTTTGTTGTACTGCTTTGCCATGTGTGTCGTAAGATGAAGATGCTGAGGGAGTGCAAGCGAGGGCATGCATCATTACTACGTCTCATTCTTGCATTAATCAGAGTATTTATGACTTGTTTGTTGTACTGCTTTATCATTACTGTTTGATTGAATTGATAACATGTTAACCTTTGCTGTATAGCTCCACTGAGTTGATCACTCACTCCCACGTTCTAGGACAGTGTTTAAACACCAACCAGACTCTGTCTTAGTTTTAGATGATGATGCGACCCACGAGGCAGAGTTGAAGTTCGAGAATGATAAGGAGACGTTCTCCTACATGCAGTATTCAGGAGGGTTCATGTGAGCCGTGTCCTGATTGACGAAGATTCAGAGTTATGTTTATAGTGGGCTATCACATTCTTTTTGACATTTTGTATTTTGAAATTACACTTGTAACTATTGTTCTGGCAACGCTTACATACTCTAGGGACTTATACTGGTTTATCTATTCGTTTCAGTCTTCCGCTTGTGTATTACAACTGTCCCTGGATTATGTTATGCTGATTTGGTTTAATCTTATTCATGTTTTATGAACTCATATAAACGACATACAATTATTATTAAATATGTTGCATAAGTGATATTTTGGAACTAGGGAGTTTAGTTATACTCAACCCTCGATTTTCAGGACGTTACAGAAATTTACGATGATTATTATGACCTTAGGCCAGTGATAGTAATTTGATATATACTATGTTTGGCTAACTTAGAGATGAGAAGCCCAAGGGGAAGGTCATCACCCGAATTGTCGTAGTCCTGCCCTCAATCTGAATCCCCCCATGCAACTAATGGCCCCAAGTTATGCAGGTAGTTTCCCAGAGGATTAGCTTGCATTAGATAATAACTCCTAAACATATCAAAGGTTTGTGGGGGTTGAAGGGCCCATGAATAGAATCATTTGGGCTCACTTTTAGAGTGGTGGGCCCACTAGATTTTTGTTCTTCGAATGGCCCAGATTGGACCTGCACTAGGCCCAACAGTTTTGCCTAGAAGTGGCCTAAGGACTGGGCTGGGTTGATCGTCCCAAGCCCAAGGTTGGACGGCTTACTGGCCTTGGGCCTGCGTTGCATTGAGCGAGGCCCGCCAGCCTTGCAAGGTGCGGCCCACCTTCTACTCGTGTGGCCCACTTGTATATATGGTGAAACCCATCGTGTGGTGTGCACGGACTATGGCCAGCGAGCGGACCATCTCCACGGCCCATCTGAGGCTAACGTGTGGCCCACCTGCAAATGTGCAGGGCCTGGACTTGCATAGGCCCACCGCCTGCATGCTAGGAGTGGCCCACTTGTACCATACCAGGTGCAGCCCACTGGTTGCAGTGAGGCCCATCGAGATATGTACTCAGGGTGGCCCACCCTTTTTGGTGTGGTGCAGCCCACTGAGCTATATGCCCAGGTGCAGCCCGCCAGACTTTTGGGGTGCGGCCCACCTGATTTTCAGGATGTTTGGAGCCCACATGGAGGCCTGTCTTCTAGGCCATTTTTAGCCCTGCTTTGGCCCAGCCAGGAGGATCGTTTTCAGCTGAAGCGGCGGCTTGCTGAAAGCCTCATTTCGGCCCAAATAACGGGAGTTTTTCAGCACCGTTCTAGGCCCATAACCTGGACTTCTTGCAGTCCAGCATATGGGCTGGTTTCGGCCCGGATTACGCCGCTAAATTGTCTGGATTCAGCCCACTATACGGGCCAGATTTTGCAAGCCAACAATGTGGCCTAAAAGGGGAGTTTTTGCTTCGTTTCTCACTGCTCATCTAAGAACCGTTTCGACTCAGATGGCGGCCCAACTGGAGGTCTGATTTCAGCTTGGTGCAAGGCCTAGCTGAGACACCATTCCAGCTTGGTTTGAAGGTCTATTTGAAGGCCTGATATAGCTCTATTTATGGCCTAGTTACAACCGGATCCGGTCCATCTGCAGGCCCTTTTCGGCCCTGCAGAAGGGCTGTCCCTGGTCCAATGTCCGGCCCCAAACTCGGCTCGTTCCTCAGTCTAGTTCAGGGTCTAGCAGAAGATGCATTTCGCTCCAAAACAAGGTGTTGTTGGGAGCTATTTTCAGCTCCATACAGGGTACGTTTACAGGCATTATTCAGCTCATTTCAGAGCCAGATAGGGCTTGCTTTTGGCTCTTTGCATAGCCTTGCTGGTAGGGTGTTTGCAGCCTGAATCAAATCCCTGATAGGGGGCTGTATTCAGCTCGAACAAGACTTGATGAAGTCTTGGTCTTAGCTCGGTTTGGAGTTCCAAGAGGATAGAGGGGGAGGGTCTACCTGGCTCGGTCGAGCTTGACTCGAGCTTGGGTTGGAACACATGCAACCGCGCTCGCTCTCTCTCTCTCTCTCTCTCTCTCTCTCTCTCTCTCTCTCTCTCTCTCTCCTTCCTCTCTTTTTCCTCCTCACTCTTGCTTTTCTTTTCCTTCTCTGGTGTGAAAGCTGATGGCAGGGAGAGGAATAGCCAATGGTTGAGAACGAACTCCCTAGCAACGGCTGTGATGGCCATGCATGGGACCAATCCAATCCCAGGGATAGGTTGCTGGTGCCCTGATCTATCAGAAAAATATATTTTTTTAGGTTTGGTGGGGCCCATCTCATTATCAGGCTCGGATGGGTTAACGGGGAAGATGACCCGACCATTAATGGCAGATCACTGCCCAAGGTGTTTTGGGGTGATATGATCCATTTGAGCGGACCTGATGGAGTTCATGATCAGTGTGGGGTCCACTTTTTGGACCACAACCACAATTCCGGTTTATCTCATGAGAAGATCCGATTTTCATCATTTTCTCATGAGAGGAGATAACCTACCTTCTCATTTCATACCAGCCCACAAGGAAGGGCTGGGATCGTCCCACATGGCCCCAGGGAATGACCGTAGATGTGCTAGAGCCTCATTTCCTGAAATGTAATTTCTTACTTTTTGCTCCTTCCCTCTTGTTCGACCGTTTTTGGCTGTGAGAGGACTTCTCTCTAGCTGGCAAGTGAAATTCGGTAATCCCCTGGATAAACCGACGTTGGCTTGCCCATCAAGCCACCTGATGGTCCTTCATCCAAGGATCCTAGCCGAATATGAAGAAATAGACGGTTCCGACCTAACTTCTCCATTTCTTTATATGGGTCCAAAACCCTAAACATTTTTTGTTGGACGGCCTTCACGAGAAAAATGGATGGTTTGGATCGTCTAGAAAGTGGCCAGGGTGGCCCACTTTGGGGCTTGAAATCTTTCCATTTTGAATTTTTAAAAACGGCCGGACAATTTTCGTTTTTGCGAAATGGGTCGGTCAAAGGTCGTTTGACCATTGTGTTTGGTCCAGTGCACGTCGTGCACGATGGTTTATGGTGCACACGCACCTCATGTGGGGTCCATTGAAATGTTTATGATAAATCTACTCCATCCCATTGGCTTTTTGGTCCCGCCTAGGGGTTCTGGCCTAGTTTGGGCTGAATGTGAGGCCTTGGTGGGCCAGATCACTCTTCAGGGCTTTATTTGGCCCATGCATCTCGATCCAATGGTCGGATTGGCCTGAGACTTTGCTTTGATGGCTAAATGGGGATTTGAGGGGCTTATAGTGCCTGGTTAGTTACTAATTAACCCTCAAGTGTTGATAGCAAGTGCGTTGTGCCAAAATCCTTTAATTATATGATTTATAATGGCTTTAACTTGGAGTGTGCAATTAAACTTTCTTTCCTAACTGATGTAGGGTTTATTTCGGCTCCTAGAGACTTTGATGGATGGTCTTAATGTTGACTAGATGCCCCATCTTGCACGTGATGAGTTCAAGTTATCTAGGTAATTGAACATGGTTTCCATTGATGTAAGATTAAGAGGTAACACCCGTGTACCAAAGGCACGGGGTATTACATCCAACTATCTAGAGCATTGAAGACAATAGTATCAATGTTGTTATCACAAAACAAATTATCAAAGATACTACAAATGAGTTTTTTGAATAGCTACTACAAATGAATCAAATATTCATTATGAAGTAAAATAAGAAAGAGAAGGTCCCAAAGGAAAATTCACCTGAATTAAGGCTTGATGTTCTTCTCCAATCTTAACCTCCGCATTCGTCAGTTTATAAAGCAATTCACTGAATGTTCTCATGTGTTCATTGATATCAGACCCCTTTATCATCTTAAGATTATATAACTGTTTCTTAAGATATAAATGACTGCCCAGGGATTTCTTCAAATACAAACTATATAGTTTCATCCATACCCTTGTGGTGGTCTTTTGATCTAAGATATTGAAGAGAGAGTTATCCACTGGAAATAATTTGATCAGGGTTGTAGACCTCGTATCAAGTTCATCCCACTCTTAATCACTCATAGATGCAGGATGCTTCGCCTTACTAAGGAGAGCACGTTGTAATCATTTCTGAACTAGAAGGCCTCTCTTCTTAAGCTTCCATAGTTCAAAGTTGTTTCTACCAGTGAATTTCTTTGTGTCGTACTTCACATTAGACCATTTCGTTAACATGTTTCAAATTAGAAATTGAAACCCCAACATTTTTCTCTAATACCACTTGTTGGGAATTGTGCAAAAGTAAACCCAAATTCAATCAAATAAGATGAAATCTAATACAACACAAACACATAGAGATCACACGATTTTTAAGTGGAAAATCCTTACGGGAAAAAAACCATAGCACAAAGCAACATCGAATCCACTATGAAAAAGAAATTACAAGAGACGTTTGGACTTACTGATCTGAACAACCATAAAATCCTTTCACAAAAACCTAGCTTTGTTCTCCCTCTTGCTCTAGAAGCCCCTTGTATGTGGTTCGCCTTAATTCCCCCATTTACAACCCCATATATAGAATTATAACTGAATTAGGAAATAAAATGTACACTTTTACAAAATTGTGCGCATCTGTCAATAAGACCTTCGATAGGATCGATAACTATCAAGCATCTGTTGATGGGATCAAGTAGCATTCCAAAAACTATCTAGTGAACAACTTGAAAATTTTTGAAATTTCTTGATAGGATCGAGTGGACTGTCGATGGGATCGACATATGATCAATGGTATCGAGTGGTCTGTCGATGCCATCGGATAGACCTTGTTTTAGATAGATTGCACACATTTGACAACAAACTTCATATGTGTCCAATGTTCAAAATCCAAAACCATACATCAAATTCACCATCATAAACATTGTAGCAATGAAATTTCAAGCCCCTTAGATACTTGGGTGGGTCACAATCTTAGGTTCATTCCAACTGTTGGTATACTTAGATACCTCTCAATGTGTTTATTTTAATTTCTTCTTAAAAGTTCATTCGTTGTTTATGAAATTTGATCCCAAAGAAAGCACCATCAATTTCGACATATTATTAGCCATTATAGAATTTCAAAGATTTTTGGTAACATTATTTGCAAAAATCACCAAAGAGATAAAATGATGGAAGAAATAATGAAATTTATTAGAAGCATAGACGTAACAATATAGATGGGTACCCTTCCCACTTGCATTCATCAAGCCATGAATAGGAGTACAAAAATAAGCCTCCTCGTAATGGCAAGGGTGATGGCTCCCTGCAAATGAAATACATTATATCCTTTTTTTTTTTTTTTCAATATTGGGAAACTATGGGAAGAACGAAGAGGATTAGAGGCAAGATGGAGGACTTTGCGGGCCAGAGGAAGTTCCCTTGATGTTTGAACATGAGGATGTGGCAGGTCCACCCAATCCATTGTATACCAGGTTAATGTTGCTTAGCTCCACATTCTGACATGGCATGCCTTTGCTGCATATAAGATTGACTGCTACTTGAGACGTTGAACTGCCCCGGATTTTCACGAAGCTAAACCAATGCAATGAGTTAGTATTTCTTTTCATTTTCAAATCCATGGAGAATTCTAAGACACTCTATGTTAGTAATATCACTCACGAGGAGTTAGTAAAATACCTCTTGGCTACAAGAAGTATATGGGCAATACTCTTGGTCTATGATGATTGGATTATAGACATTGTTCATGACTATATCTTGGAAATTGAAATTGGATGCGGACAAAATAGAAGAGTCTTTCCATGTCTTGATCCTTATGCCGTTGGTGGTGCCTGTGAGTGTGCAATTTGTCACATTTACACCGACCATATCACCTTCGTTGGGGTATTTGCCAAGGCTACCAATATTGATACCATGCCCCGGTCTGCACAAGACATTGGAGATTGAGATATTGGAGTTGCCGGGCCCAATGGAGATGCAATCGTCACCTGTGCCTATCACAGAACGAGAGATCTTGACCTCACTTGAGTCTCCTATGTGTATACCGTCTGTGTTAGGGCTGTCCCCAAGTGCAGAAATGTTAATGGATTGGATCTTGATGTTCTTGCACCCAAACATATTCATGTGGAAAAGCTTGCTATCAATTGAAGATATGCTACGAATGGTTGCGTCCGTAACAAAGCTGAACCTTAAGGACTGTGATTCAAAGAAACCCAACTAGTCATTTCCTGTCGTTATTCACCTTCATGCATGCATTGTTGGAAACTAGCTATGAAAGATAAACTTACTGTTGGTAAGAGCTTGCATTTCACCATCTTGGGGCATTGATTGTGTGGCCAAGCTAAAACTTCTTGCCCATCAAATGTTCCACCACCCATGATCATCAAGCCATTAATGTATTGAAATTCTACCTAACCATCTGATTCGAACTTATCAAGACCGGGCGCCTTCACCACTCCAGCTACCTAAAATGCCACAGGGCCCTTGCAAAGCCCTTTGAACACCACTGGACCCATAAGAAATATTCCTTTTGGAATCAAAACCCTTCCCATACCATCCCATGCACATACCTCCTTCCAAGCATCCAAGAACGCCTACAAAATATATGAATGCATAAATAACTTCAATTACTATTCTTTTGTGATATTCTAATAAAATGCACGTGTTGTTGTATAGTCATTAGCTTGCTTACCTTACTATTATCTGTTTTACCATCGGCAATTGTACCAAAATCCTTCACATTGAAAACCTTCGCCAGTAAAGTGGCTTTTGCCAACCATGCGAATAAGAACAGCAAACAAGCTAACCGAAGATACCATTTCAAATCCATCTCTTGAATTAAGAACAATGTGCTTTGGGATTGTGATTTCTTTTACTTTAAGGATGGAATAAGAGCATTCCATTTGTTCTAGTTTTTTATAGTGTTAGAGGAAGATCTTCACCTCTACTTTTCCTAACTGCTTTTAGTTTTTTAAGTTCTAACTACTTACCTTCTTTGCCATGTCAGGGACACGTACTTGGCATAATCTCAATCATGATATGAGAAATGGTACGGATTTACATAAAATGGATGATAATTGGCCTGTCAGATTGGGGGCCGTTAAGTGGAAGGTAGAAACTAAAAGTCCTCTAGGGTGGACATTTTGACGTGGGTTTTTGAACCACATAACTGCTATGGTAGGGTCGACTATGTGGACAGCCCTCATCTACTGTTTAACCCGTAATGTGTGCAGCTGCAGTACGCGTCTATTGCACTGGTCCTTGTTTTGTTTTGTTTTGTTTTGTTTTTGTTTTTGTTTTTTATTTTTTGTTTTTTTTTTAACATTTTACTATTTTTAGATTTTGTCAGTAGGTATAGCTGACCACTTCTATATAAAACCTCTCTCGTTTCTGGCGTTTCCAGCTCTCCCTCTCTCAACCTTTGCTCAGTAACAGAAACCATTCATTCGGTTATATGGACTACATTTCAAAAAACCAACGTGGCTGTAGTATGGTATCCATTTGATAAGTGGGCTAAAAATGGACGGTTAACACTGTAGAATAGGAGAATTGTACCAAAAAAAAAAGAAGAAAAAAAAAAAAGAAAAAGACCAAAAAGGAGAATTTTACAAAATAGTACCTCATTAACATAATATTTATATCCCAGTACCTTTTTTAATTAAGTTTTCATTATGCTACCACATTAATCAAGTCATTATCAACTAATCACCTGCATTAGTTTGCTATTTGGTCCATCCATTTAAAGTATGATTTTTCCCTAAAATGACCAAAAAGCATTGGGAGCCTTTAACCTGGACGCAGATTGCATACGTTGCACTGCTGGGCCACTATGATATATGTGTGCCAAATCATTTTAGGGCATGATCCCAAAAAATAAGGCATATCCAAATCTCATGCAGAAGACACCGCTGGAAACAGTGGTTATGAACGCCCACCATTAAAAACTTATGGGTCACGGAAGTTTTGGATAAGCTGATATTTGCATTTTCCCGTCATCCAGGTATGTGTCCTTATCAACAGGATGGATGGCAAACAAACATTATGGTAGGCCTAAGGAAGTTTTAATGGTAGGCGTTCAATTAGCATAGCTTAACATGATACGGTTGAGCTGAGATTTAGATTTGCATAATTTTTGGATTCATCGCTTAAAAGGAGCTGGCAAAACAGATGGACGGCATGGATATCCAATACATATATCAAGGTGGGCCCAAGGTCAAGGCCACATCGTGTTGGGTGAAGCCGATGCCGCACCTGTTCGGGAAACCTTTAACCCGAGGCACAGACGTACGCAGATTGCCTGTGCTATGGGGACTTCCTGTAGTTGGAAACTGGGTGGGGCCCACAGAGATTTCCGTAACAAATTCACTCCGTTAATCAGTCTTGCAAGATAACAAAAGGATGGTAATCTAAAAATCAGGCAGATTCAAAACTCATGTAGGCCACACCATGCGATACAGCAGGGATTGGATACCCACCAATAGAAACTTTGTGGGGCCCATAGAAGTTGCATCAAGATTAGGGCTGTACACGAACTGGGCTAGCCCATTTAACTCGCTCAACTCGGCCTAACTCGGAACTGAGTTCGGGTTAGGATGGGCCATTTTCTTCAATCAGAAACTGAGTTCGGGCTGAGTTCGGATAGGTCCCAGTTTGGCCCGACCCGGCCCGAAACCTGACTTGACCTGGCCCGACTCTGGCCGACCCGGCCCGACTCGGTCAAGTGGTGTGTGTGTGTGTGTGTGTGTGTATATATATATATTCAAAACCCTACTCTCTCTCTCTCTCTCTCTCTCTCTCTCTCTCTCTCTATATATATATATATATATATAGTCAAAACCCTACTCGTCCCTTTCCCCTTTACCCTTCTGGGATAGTTCATCGCCCATCTTTGAAGTGACATTGACTCATCCACCTCACAGACATATAATTTGAACGGCCTAGATTCATCCAAATACAAAAAAGAATTATAATGTCCTGACTAGTTAGATTTTTTGTGGAGTCTATAGTTCAACTATCTAAACCGTTGATCGAGTGCTTGTAATGGGACACAGATTACCTGCTAAAGCCCTTCCCATGAACTTGCTGTAAGGTTCAAAACTGGCCTGAACGCGCCCGATTCCTGATCGGGCCGGGTTCGGGTTGGACATGTTGGCCCTGTGATTGGGCTGGGCCGGGTTTGGGCTGGGTGTGGCTGGTGACCGGGTCGGGACGGGTTGAGCCCAGTTTGACTCGAATCGGCTCGTGTACAACCCTAGTCAAGATTATATTTGTGTCTATAGTTAATCTAAGTGGTAATTACCCTATGAACGGTTGTATAGCCTATAAAAATCATGGTCGGCTCCAAGAAGGATTCAACAATGGACGTTTGTGTTCCCACTGTTTAATATGGAGTGGCCTACATGAGTTTTGCCATATATTTGATCTTTAGAATGTTGTCCTATTGTGGTCTTGCATTACTGATGGACGAAGTGGATTTGTTAGCAGAATATTTGTATACCCCACATCGTTTAGGACTACATGAACTTCTTGCGGAAAAGACACCAAAGCAGTGCCTCTAGCCTGGATTGCATCTTTAGGTACCACCATGATGCATGTGTTTAATCTGAAATGGCTAAGCTATTTGTCCTTAGGGGGGGGGGGGGGTGTGAATAGGGCTATGCCAAATTAAAAAATAACAGCGGAATATAAGAAATAAGATAGTCAATAAAAGAAAGGAAACAAACCACATTAAACGAATGTAAAATAACTTCAAATTCAAGTCTTGAGAGGCTGATACGAATGTAGTTCTAAGGACAACCTTGCACCATAAAAACCAAGGGTTTATGGAAGGATAACCTTACTAGAACGATAAGTATCAATATCCTAAACTGAAGAGGAATAATAAGGGAAAATAGCAGAAAGTAAATTCTAAACTATTACAACATTCCCCACTATACTTGAAATGAAAATATTACAACATTCACATCCACACAAACATCCCACAATCTTGAATAATAAAAGATAGAAAATAAAAATCACACAACTACAAAACACAAAGAATTATAGTGATTCACCTGTGTACACTAACTGTTATAAAACAGCCACACAGATTGCTACTCCACAACTAATATCCTCACACAGGGGATATTAGCGTTCACTATCAAAATAGGTTTTCATAGGTTCACCCAAAACCTTCACAATTGTGTCTTTTTAACTTGGGCTTACACAATCCAAAAACCCACTTTCTGAGTTTTCTGGCTCTCCTCAGATAACCACCACAATGAGATTTTTCTGGCGAATCTCAAAAGAAAACAAAAAGGAATGTAAATTACAATAATGTAAAATACCTGGATTTCTCCTTTTTGAAGCAGCCTGAAAGAACCAATCGAAGTAGAAGTTCGAATATAGAAGTTCAATGTCCAATACTCACTTTAAAATGGTTCTAGGTTCTAATTGATTTTAAATTAAACCAGTTGAGCTTAGCTCTATTTGATTTTGATTCCAAGAAGAAGGAATATAACAATTCCTCTTTTTAAATAAGATTGAAATATAGAAACAAAATCAAATGCAAAAACTAACAAAAAGAGAATATTAAATGAGCACAATTAGCTTAAAATAACCACAAACTTATCTTAGAGTGATCCCTTGATTTTACTTGAATTTCTATCTCAAACTCTGAAATTCGTCGTCTATTTATACCTGCAGAAATCGCACCTTCGACTGGTCTAGTGGATACTACGACTGGTCGTAAGAGAACGGATTTTTAAAATTTTTAGTGCGATCGGATAAAACTGACTCACGATCGGTCGTAGGGTGTCTACGACTGGACGTAAGCCCTCTATGACTAGTCATAGGCTTCTCACGATGGGTCGTAGGACCTCCAGTTTAGTTGCTGGACTTTGAATCATAGAACTAGGACTGGTTGTAGGACGAGTCGACACTGTTCACACGACCGGTTGAACAGAGTCCAGGACTGGTCGTGGACGAATAGAAATTTTTGAAAAAATGTAACAAACTTAGGACTGATCTTAGAATTTCTTGGACTGGTTGTAGACATGATAGGACTAGTCGAACAAGGTTCAAGACTATTCTTAGAACAGTCCAATTCCATGTAAAAAGATTCAATTGAATTATGTATTCAAAATGACATATCGTAAGGACAATCTAAGGTTACTCTTACCTTAAAAGTGAGATATGAACTTCGAAACTTCTTAACTTCAGATGGTAGATGACCTTTGTGAATGAAGCTTGGGATCTTTGAACATAATGTAGCACTTGAAACAAAAGATCTTCTAAAGCTTGAATAACCATTCTTCTTTGTGCTGAATGCTGACTTGAGTCTTGAACAAGAACACTTCTACTGTTGTAGCTAGTACTTACACTTCTCGAAGCAGTTTGTACTAGCATTCTTCTATAGTATCTGAAGTAGTTATTCGTTCTTGACTTGAAGCAAAGTGCTTAGAGGAATGAAGCAATGTCTTGAACATTTATAACAATGAGCTACACAAGACATAGATTAAGGTTTTGGCACCACAAAATTTAACAAGCAAAGGAGCATAAAATCATAGCACTTACAATCTCCCCCTTTGTCAAATTTGTGACAAAACACTCAATAATAATATAACCAATATGAATACAAAGAATTATGCACAGGTTATAAAGGAAACCAGTAACAGCCTGGTTAAAGAATCAAGCACCAGTTTGTCATGCATCAGATGCAACAAACATTTACATTCCACCTCCTTACTCTTACTCCTCCTAAGTAGCACATAAAGTCAATGCAATGCAACTACTACTTATAATACAATCCAATCCAAACCATAAATTCTTCCCTTTTTGTCACAATATGACAAAGGAAGAAGAAAATAATGAAAAATAAATAGGAGTAATCAAGGAGTCAAGATAGAAGTAAATAAAAGTTCAATAAAGCATTAAGATTTCAATAATTCAACCAAAGTCAGTAAAACATTTAAAGTTCACAATCCAACAAAAGTAAACTTAAGGTTATTATAGACCAAAGAGAAAACTACTCAATCAGAACCTGAAGACGGAGCAGGTATGATAGGATCAAGTTAATGCATGCCCTTGTTTAAGCGCCTAAGATACTTGTGCATGTATTTGAACTGTAAATCATGGGCAACATTCATGTTTTCTACCTTAACATTCATATTTTCTACCTTCTCCTCAAGTGCACGCAGACGCGCATCAAACTCAGATGGTTCATAATCAGGATCATTAGCAGAATCAGATTCAATTTCATCAAAAATATCATCAATGTTTATGTCATCAGGAGGAAGATCATCATCTTCTTCTTCATTCCCAACTCCAGCTCCATCATCACCATCCACTTGGCCAGGAGCCAATTTCAACTTCATTTTGTTTATATTTGAGTTGTTAAAAATCAGATTATGGATAGGAGCCTCTCCAATAGGCATAGTAACCAACATATGTGAAGCTAATACAGTCATGAGATAGGCAAACGGTATATCACTATGACCTGGATGGAGATGAAACTAAATGATGGAATGACAAATTAAAGATGGAAGACAAACTTTAGTACCAAAAACAACTGAGTGCAAAACACGAACCATAAATGAAGTCAACTCTATTTTATTACCAGACTGCGGATACAGATTTTAAATAAAATTTCTGTAGAGGTCTGTATCTGGGTAACAAATACTTTGAGGGGAGCGCATTTCCTTTATGAGTCCATTGCACATTCATATTACAAAATGTTCTGGTGAGCATTCGTTTTTCTATTTCTGAGGGTTTTTCAGTTAGAATATAAATGGAGATACCCTCATCATTAACAGGTATTTCCATAAGGCCAGATATTAAATGATGATCTACATTAAAAGGGCCTTCTCTAGCATCTATTTGAAATGTTAAATTTTCAGTAGAAAAATTAGAGATGCATGCAAACATGGACTGTGCAATAGATTGGTATGCAGGCCCTCCCCAATTTAAGATGTTTTCCCATCCTACAGCTTGGAGAAGAGGAAAGATACCAAATAGAACAATGTGGTTAAGATCAACAGCTTTTTCAATAATAATATTGCACAAACGCAAATCCCGTACATAAGAAGGATCATCTTCGGGTGAATGAAGATGGCACTGAGTTATTGGAGCCGATCTAGAGGATGATGGACCATGGGCTATTTTCTTTTGCCCTCTAGCATCCATTTCCATAAAGAAATACAAAAGAATAAGAAAACTTAAAGGAAGTAGAGATGGGTTTTCTTAGATCAGTAAATGTAGAAGAAAAACCTCAAAATCTCCACAAAGCTTGAAATCAAACACTCCAATGTAAATAAAGAAGAGAATAGAACTTGAATCTGATATATCGACCAATAAAATGCACTAACCTTGAAGATCAGGTCAGTGGGTTCGATTGGTCGGACGTCGGCTTGTTGGAGAGGAAGTTAGAAAAGGAAGATGAGATTTTTCCCAAATTTAAAACACCCAACGCGCTCCATGACTGGTCTTGAGTTGTCCTCGACCGGTCATACCAGGACTGGTCTTGAGTTGTCCTCGACCGGTCATACCAGGACTGGTCATGTACACTCACAAATGGTCAAGTACCGATAAAAAATATGCAATTATCCTAAAAATTTATAATTTAAATATCTAAATATACAAAAATATTTACACTATGATACACAAATGCATGAATAATCAATTTTGAATGCATATACTAAGATCAAATTTCAATTTATTAAACCTGCTTTTGTTGAGCGATTTAGTAAAAATGTCAGTAAGTTGAGTCTCTGTCAGAATGTATTCCAAAGATATTATTTTTTTTCTACTAATTTACGAATATAATGATACCTAATGTCAATATGCTTGGTACGTGAATTGGATTGGATTTTTTAAAATATTTATAGCACTGAAATTATCACAATGTAAAGCCATTAAATCCTGTGTAATTCCATAATCACTTAACATATGTTTCATCCAAACAAGCTGAGTACATGCATTTTCAGCTGCAATGTATTCAACGTCAGCAGTAGAGAGTGATATATAAATTTATTTCTTACTAAACCAAGAAAGTAAGAAATTTTTAATATAAAAACAACCACCACTAGTTGATTTTCTATCATCGATATTTTCAGCCCAATCAACATCAGTATACCCTGCCAACTGAACACTAGTATCATATGGATACCAGAGACCCAAATTAACTGAACTTGCGACATATCGTATAATCCGCTTGACAACAGTTAAATGTGACTCTTTAGAATTAGACTGATATCTTGCACAAATACCAACACTGAAAGTAATAACAGGTTTACTACCAGTTAAATAAAGTAAATTGCCAATTATGCTACGATACAATTTAGGATCCACATCTTTACCTGTAGAATCCTTTGAGAATCTTAAAGTTGTACTCATGGGAGTATCAAAATTCTTACCATTCTCAAATCCGAATCTTTTAATCAAGTTCAGAGCATATTTGGTCTGAGAAATAAAAATTTCATCAGGTTGTTGTTTTACTTACAACCCTAGAAAATAATTTAATTCCCCAATCATGCTCATTTCGAACTTAGATTTCATTAAATCTACAAACTCAATAGTCATGTTAGTACAAGTTGATTCATAAATAATACCATCAACATATATCTGAACCATTAAGATATCATTGTTATGTTTCTTAACAAAGAGCATCTTATCGACACTGCCCATTTAAAAATTATGAATGAGTAAAAACTTAGTCAATTTCTCGTACCATGCCCTGGGAGCTTGTTTAAGACCATAGAGAGCTTTTTTAAGATGGTATACATGATCAGTAAACTTAGGATCTTCAAACCCTGTAGGTTGTTCAACATATATTTCTTGATGTAAATCGCCATTTAAGAAGGCACTCTTTACATCCATTTGATAAATTTTAGATTTTCTAAAGTATGTAATGGATATAAGAAGTCTAATTGATTCAAGGCGAGCAACTAGTGCAAAGGTTTCATCGTAATCAATCCCTTCAATTTGAGTGTACCCTTGTACAACCAGTCTTGCCTTGTTTTGAATTATATTACCAATTTCATCAGACTTATTTTTAAATATCTACTTTGTTCTAACAATATGTTTGCCTTTAGGTCTAGAAACAAGATACTGGACATCATTTCGAACAAATTGATTAAGTTCTTCCTGTATAGCAATTATCCAGTTTTCGTTAGAAAAAGCTTCTTTTACATTTACCGGTTCTATCTGGGATGTAAAGCACACGTAATTACATATGTCTTCTAATTTTCTATGAGTACGCACACCTGTGAGAGGGTTTCCAAGAATCTGAGTGGTTGGATGATCTTTAACAGTCCTCAATTCAGAGTTTACTTGATTTGATGAAGTATCTGGTTTTTCAATTAAAAGAACTTTATCATGGTCTGAACTTGGGGCAGGTGTATTCAAGTGATCGTCTATGACCACATTAATAGATTCTTGAATAACACCAGTCCTTTTGTTCAGTACGTGGTATGCATAACTGTTTAAAGAGTATCCTAAAAAGATCCCTTCGTCACTTTTAGTGTCAAACTTTCCCAAATTTTCACGGTCACGCAAAATATATCACTTGCTACCAAAAACTCTAAAGTATTTGACAATAGGCTTCTTATCAAACCATAGTTCATAAGCTATTTTGTTATTAGATTTACAAGTATAAACCCGGTTAATAATATAGCAGGCGGTATTCACTGCTTCAAACTAAAGATTTTTAGGGAGCTTCATACTATTCAACATTACGTTTCCCATTTCTTAAAGCACTCCATTTTTCCTTTCCACAATTCCATTTTGTTGTGGTGTTTTGGGAGCAGAGAATTCATGTGATATTCCCTGATCACTATAAAATTTCTTAAAACTACTATTCTCAAACTCTGATCCATGATCACTACGGATCTTAATGACTTGAGAACCTTTTTCAGTTTAAATACGTCTAATAATCCTTTTCACTTCATCAAGGGTTTCTGATTTATCCCTTAAAAAAGCTACCCAAGTGAATCTGAAAAAATCATCTACGATTACCAAGATGTATTTTTTACCACCTCGACTTTCTGTCCTGTAAGTCCAATAAGATCCATATGGAGAAGCTCGAGTGGTCTTAATGTGGCATTGGAGTCCACCTTCTTGTGAGAGCTCATTGTTTATTTTCCTATTTTGGCATTGGCCACATATTTTGTCTATCTTTTGTAATTTAGGTAGACCTCTTATTAGTTCTCTTTTGCTCAATCTATATAAATTATGGTAGTGTACATGTCCAAGGTGTTTATGCCATAATTCTGTCTCGTCAGTATGGACCATATAGCACGTTTAACTAGAAGAGCTGTCATCGCTTACAATATAGCAATTTTTAGAAGTTCTGCGACCAGTTAATATTACAGATCCCTTTTTGTTTATGATTTCACAACCTTGATTGGAAATTTTCACACTATGATTATTATCGCATATTTGAGATATGCTTAATAGGTTGTGTTTTAGTCCCTCAACATATAAAACATTCTTGAATAAGGGAAGGTTATAGAGTTGAACTGTAACTTGGCCAATAATCTTGTAGTTTCTACCATCACCAAATGTGACTGACCCATCAGTCATATCTTTGAGATCGGTGAATAAAGCCTTGTCGCCTGTCATATGCCTGGAGCATCCACTATCTAGGTACCATTTTGAATGGCTTGTAGCTTTGAAAGCAGTGTGGGTAACCAAGCAAGTAACCTTAGGAACCCATTTTATAACAGTTTTGGGTTTAGGAGTATAGTGGGTCTTCTTTTGATTGTAGTTATAGTTAGAGTGACCCACTGAGTTAGATTTTAAGAACTCCTTAAGAAGATCAACTACTTTCTCAGCTAAAGGGTTTCGGTTCCGATATTTATAAATGTTTTTCAGTTTTTGAAAAGTAGTTTTAGAAAAAACTTGATTTGTACCCTTTTGAGTTCAAGGTCTCTCCTTTTACAAACTTAGGAGACGTATTCTTATGTTTAAGAGGAACATTTTTCTTGTAGCCCAAATCGAATCAATCGTCACATTTCCTTGATACAGATAAAAGTTTTTCTAACTTTGGATGTATCCTTTAAACTTAAAAGAGAAGAGACTTCAAGTTTAAGATTTTCATTCTCAGATTTCGGACTCTCAATCTGAGAGTTTTTGAAATCCAAATCACATTTGCATTTTTCAAAACAGTCTAAAATATGAGATTTTTCTAAAACAAGTGATTCAAAATTTTCTCTAAGCTTTGAAAATCTTTCTTTTTGAAGCTTAAATGTAACAACAATTTTACAACTTTCCTTATATAAGGCATTGTAAGCATCTTGAAGATCATCTTCATTTTCACATTCATTGTTTAGATTTTCTTCACTTGTTGAATCATAATCTGAAAATGTGAATTTGGCTAGAGTCATAAGCTCTTTCACTTCATTACCCGACTCGGTTTCAGAATCTTTTGAATCAGAAGAGGCTTCAGAATCAGAGGATTCATCCCAAGTAGCCAACATACTCTTCTTTTTGGGTTTGTCCCTTTTAGGATAGTTGTTTGCTAAATGCCCATATTCTTGACAGTTATAACATTGACTCTCTTTTAAAGATTTTCAAGGCTTAGATTTAGATTTTGATCTTTTCTTTTCATTAGCTTTTTGAAAGTCCACCATCTTTTTGCTTTTGAAAATTTTATAAAACTTTTTTGCTAAAAGAGCCATATCGTCTTCAGAATTTTCTAAATCAAAATGGTTTTCTTGAGAAACATCTTTAGAAGATTTAAGGGCAATAGATTTTCCTTTAGGAGTTTTAAAATTTAACTCGTAGGTTTGTAAAGATCCAACTAATTCTTTTACCCTCATAGTATCCGTATCATGAAGTTCCTAGATCGTGGTTACATTAGAGTTGAACCGTTCAGGAAGTGAACGTAGTATCTTTGCACACACTTTACTTTCTAGAATTTTATCGCCAAGACCCCACATAGAGTTTACAATGTCATTTAATCTTGTATAAAAGTCCATAAACATTTCATTTTCCTCCATATGAATTTCTTCAAATTTGGTTGTGAGGAGTTGGACTTTAGATTTTTTGACAATTGATGTACCCTGGTGTGTCATTTCTAAAATATCCCAAGCTTGCTTTGCAGAATCACAGGATATAATTTTTTTGAATTCATCCGGTGATAGTGCGTAAGTGATTGCATTTAGTGCTTTAGCATTTCCACTACTCTCACTTTTCTGAAGTGTGGTCCATGAGAAATAAGGAGTTACTCTCATTATTTTTGAACCATTGATTCCAGTCATTTCAGTGGTAGGAGGGGTCTATTCATTCACTGTGGCCAGCCACACACTTTCATCCATGGTTTTTAAGAAGATTCTCATCCTAGCTTTCCAATAAGCATAATTGGAGCCATCAAAGGGTGGATGCCTAGTGACTGATAGGCTATCAAAATTTGACATCTTATATATAGCTTAGATCGTTAGCTCAAGAAATAAATCTAAGAATAAAGAATTAAAACGAGCTATCAGGCTCTGATACCACTTGAAATGACCAAGCTATATGTCCTAGATAAGGGGGGGGGGGGGGGGGGGGGGAGTGAATAGGACTATGCCAAATTAAAAAATAATAGTGGAATATAAGAAATAAGATAGCCAACAAAAGAAAGAAAACAAATCACATTAAAGGAATGTAAAACAACCTCAAATTCAAGTCTTGAGAGGCTGATACGAATGTAGTTATAAGGACAACCTTGCACCATAAAAACCAAGGGTTTATGGCAGGATAACCTTACTAGAACGATAAATATCAATATCCCAAACTGAAGAGGAATAATAAAGGAAAATAGCAGAAAATAAATTCTAAACTATTACAACATTCCCCACCGTGCTTTAAATGAAAATATTACAACATTCACATCCACACATACATCCCACAATCTTGAATAATAAAAGATAGGAAATAAAAATCACACAACCACAAAACACAAAGAATTATAGTGGTTCGGCTGTGTGTATACCAACTGTTATAAAACATCCACACAGATTGCTACACCACTCCTAATATCCTCACACAGGGGATATTAGCTTTCACTATCAAAATAGGTTTTTACGGGTTCACTCAAAACCTTCACAATTGTGTCTTTTTAACTTGGGCTTACACAATCCAAAAACCCACTTTCTGAGTTTTTTGGCTCTCCTCAGATAACCACCACAATGAGATTTTTCTGGTGAATCTCAAAAGAAAACCAAAAAGAATGTAAATTATAATAATGTAAAATACCTGGATTTCTCCTTTTTGAAGCAGCCTGGAAGAACCAATCAGAGTAGAAGTTCGAATATAGAAGTTCAATATCCAATACTCACTTTAAAATGGTTCTAGGTTCTAATTGATTTTAAATTAAACCAGTCGGGCTTAACTGTATTTGATTTTGATTCCAAGAAGAAGGAATACAATAATTCCTCTTTTTAAATAAGATTGGAATATAGAAACAAAATTAAATGCAAAAGCTAACAAAAAGAGAATATGAAATGAGCACAATTAGCTTAAAATAAACACAAACTTATCTTAGAGTGATCCCTTGAATTTACTTGAATTTCTATCTCAAACTCTGAAATTCGTCGTCTATTTATAGCTGCAGAAATCGCACCTGTGACTGGTTTAGTGGACACTACTAGTCGTAGGAGAACGAATTTTTGAAATTTTTAGCGCGATCGGATAAAATCGACTCACGACTGGTCGTAAGACCTCTAGTTTAGTTGCTGGACTTTGAATCGTAGAACCAGGACTGGTCGTAGGACGAGTCGACACTGTTCACACGACCGGTCGAACAGAGTCTAGGACTGGTCGTGGATGAATAGAAATTTTTTAAAAAATGTAACAAACTTAGAACTGGTCTTGAAATTTCTTGGACTGGTCGTAGACATGCTATTACTAGTCGAACAAGGCTCAGGACTAGTCTTAGAACAGTCCGATTCCATGTAAAAGATTCAATTGAATTATGTATTCAAAATGACCTATCCTAAGGACAATCTAAGGTTAGTCTTACCTTAAAAGTGAGATATGAACTTCGAAACTTCTTAACTTCAGATGGTAGATGACCTTTGTGAATGAAGCTTAAGATCTTTGAACATAATGTAGCACTTGAAACAAAAGATCATCTAAAGCTTGAATAACCATTCTTCTTTGTGCTGAATGCTGGTTTGAGTCTTGAATAAGAACACTTCTACTATTGTAACTAGTACTTACACTTCTCGAAGCAGTTTGTACTAGCATTCTTTTGTAGTATCTGAAGTAGTTATTCGTTCTTGACTTAAAGCAAAGTGCTTAGAGCAATGAAGCAATGTCTTGAACATTTATAACAATGAGCTACACGACATAGATTAAGGTTCTGGCACCACAAAATTCAACAACCAAAGGAGCATAAAATCATAGCACTTACATAATCCTCACCATCTGTCAATCTTTCCATATCATTTTAGGGAATGAGCCCAAAAATGAGGCAGATCCAAGTCTACGGTGGATCACACCACATAAAACACTGGTGGTGAACGCCCACCATTAAAAACTTCTTGTGGGCTACAAAAGTTCTGGATCGAGTTGAATTTTGTTTCTTCCCTTCATTTATGTCTGTGTAACCTAATTGGATGTAAAATAAATATTATGGTGGGCATCTAGGAAGTTTTTACTTCAGTAACCATTGTTTCCAACAGTGTGGTCCAGTTGAGATTTGGATCTGCCTCAATTTTTAGTTCATGCCCTAAAATGAATTTGAAATTGGATAGACCGCACGGACAATCTGGTGGATCTCACAAAATACCTACTAGTAACCATGTTCCTGAGCTATTAGAGTAAGTGGTTGTTTGACTTAAAACTACATCAAAATTCCTATTTAGGAACCGTGCATCGCGAAAAATTAAGAACAGTTGAAAGCTGTTGCAATTTTTTAATTTCAGAATGGCTCTAAACCCTTCTTAATTTTGAGAACGATATTTTAGGAATAGTATTTTTCCTTATTTAGGAACGTTTTTTTATCCATTCCTTATTTAGGAAGCACTGGTAAAAGCCATGTAACTACTAGCAAAGGCCAATATATATATATATATATATATGAAACCCAAAGAATGTTGCAGTACAATTAAAAATGAATATTTAACAAACATTGTATGACTTTACAATAAAAGATATATAATATTTACAATAATAGATTGAACATTGTTTGAATATAAAAAAAAAAATATTCATGTGGTCCATTCCTAGCTTGGCCAATAAAGCTATCTCCAGCCTCTTTATCCACACATCATTTCAACCAAGTAGCAGTGGTAACTGTTGATGTAGAAATCTAAACGTCTCCTTTAGACCACTTGGTACCTGTAAGAGAAGACAAAGATGGAGACCATGGTCGTAGTAGGGGACCCTCCGATGCCAAAGTCAGACAAGTAAGATAGGTCTACTAGAACATAAAGTTTACGGGTGTGTTTTCTTAGTTGGATTGTGCATATATTTCACCATTAGGGATGCTCTATTTATAGTTAAGAGAGGGCGGTAGCGTAGAGGACAATCTCCCTATTTAATAGAAGGATATCGTAGAGCGATTCATATTCCGAATATACCGTGGGTATCTTCTGAGATCTTCTGCAGAGATCTCAGATCTCGGACGTGTCGCACACTGAAAAATGGAAAAAAATGATGGATTTAGAGACGGTTTTGGACTGTCTCTAAAATTTCTTGGTTTAAAGACGCTTTAGAGACAGCCGTAAATCATCTCTAAACTTTTAGACAGCCCTTGACCATCGTTAATATTGTCTTAAAAATTTGAACGTCCACAAATCATTTAAGACAGTCAAAAACTGTCGTTAACTGAGGATAAAAGACGACCATTGACTGTCTGGAATAAGAGACGGTCTCTGACCGTCTTATATGCGGCCATTTGAGACGGTCAAAGACCGTCCGTATTAGAGATGGTCATTGGCCGTCTCTTACTGGTAATCTGAGACTGTCAAGGACCGTCTCAATTAGAGACGGTCATTAGCTATCTTTTCCTGTAATCTGAGACTGTAAAAAATAATCTGTATTAAGGACGGTCCTTAGCTATTTCCATTTGAGACCGTCAAAGACCGTCTCATATGCGGTCATTTGAGACGGTTAAAGACCGTCTGTATTAGAGACGGTCATTAGCCGTCTTTTATTAGTAATCTGAGACTGTCAAGGACCGTCTCAAGTAGAGACGGTCATCGGTTGTCTTTTAGTGGTGATCTGAGATCGTAAAAAATAGTCTGTATTAGGGATGGTCCTTAGCCGTCTTATAGTGGTCATTTGAGACTGTCTGCATTAGAGACGATCCTAAACCGTTTCTAATGCTCGCGTCAAAAATTAAGAACAAAAAAAATTATGAATTTCGAAAAAAAAAAGTTAAAAAGCTTAGAAAAATAATTAACAATGTTTAAGAAAAAAATTTAGATTTTGAAAAAAAATGTAATTTTATAAATATCTAGATTTTGAAAAAAAAAAAGTTAAGAACTTTGAATAATGTTGATAATTTTTAAAAAAGTTTTTTCGATAAAAAAATGATATTTTGAAAAAGAAAATTTATAAAATTAAACAAAATTGTGAAAAAATTGACAAATTGTAATATATATATATATTAAAAAAGAAAACTAGATTTTGTATTTTGACAAGAAAAATTAAAAAGTTATATAACGAAAGTGAGATTTAGAAAATGATATTTTGAAAAAGAAAATTTAAAAAATTAAACAAAATTGTGAAAAAAATTGACAAATTGTAAAAAAATATATATTTTAAAAAAGAAAACAAAATTTTGAATTTTAACAAGAAAAATTGAAAATTTAAATAACAAAAGTGAGATTTTGATGATGTGTTGTATATCCTTGCCGCCCCTATGTTCTCCAACCCATTTTTGGGCCGGGTAATAATGTAAAAATGTTTTAATTTTTAAAAATTTTTGTCAGTATATATATATATATATATATATATATATATATATATATATATATATATATATATATATATATATATATAGTTTTTATATCATATGAATGGAAATTTTTTTTTATATATAATTAAAAGATAATATTTAAATGATTTGTAATATCACATGAAAAAGAATATTGAAAAGTTTAGAAATTTTAACTATGTTTAAGAAAAATTTTGAGAACAAAATAATGCTTTTGAAGGAAAAAATCGGCATTTTGATATTTTTGAGAAAGAATTAAAAATATGAGAAATTTTTTGAGATTTTGAAAATAAAAATTTAAAATTTGTATTTTAAATATTTTTGAAATATTTTATAATAAAAATGATATTTAGTTAAAAGTGTAAAAAAAATATACATTTTGAAAAAAAAATGTTAAATTTATTTGTGAAAAATAAAATTACTAAATTATTAGGCACATCCACTAATTGAACGTTTAATCGTTTTTGGACAATCTAATCAGTTCAAATTGAAGAGTAAATAATTTTAGATGTTTAAATCAAATTTCACTAGATTGTTGATCAATCTTGTATGCCCAATATCTTTCTCATATGTAGCCTGATTGAGGTGAGTAACTAGTCAAATTGAGAGTATTGATCAGTAAAATAGAGTGAATGGACCAGACATGTAAAATGGGCCAAATATTCTGGTTAAAATTGTGACCCAACTTACTGACCTCGTGAGAACCTAAGAATTGATGTTAGTAAGTTTTGTGGGCCCCATCATGATGTGTGTCGAATATCAACACCGTGGATTTGATGTGTCCCCTTTAGGTTATGAGATATCTCAAAAATCATCGGTAAACGAAACTCAAGTGGGCCATACCATTTAAAACTATGTGAAGACATCCTAAAAAATATAAAAGGACTTGGTGGGGCCCACATGAGTTTTAGATGCAGTTGAAACTTGGTCTGACCCCTCATCCAAGTGGGACACACATAATGAGTGGGTTGGATATGTGAATCACATTTAGGTAAGCCCAATATATGATTATGAATGTTTTAAGGAAACCTTTCTCCACTACATTTAAGTGAGTTACTTGTTACCTTTACCAGAGTAAAATCTGTGGGGTTCACCGTTATTTATTTATTTTATCCACCATTCATCCATGTTAACAGATAATTTAAGGTCTAAAGAACAAAAATGAAGCATATCCAAAGCTCAAGTGGACCACACCATATGAAATAATGTGATTGAACCTCTACCATTTAAAATTTCTTAGAGGCCATAGAAGTTTTGGATCAAGCTGATGTTTGTGTTTTCTATTCATTTATATAATTTTGATATTATGAATAACCTTTAACTGTTTTTGGACAATCTGATCAGTCCGGACATGAAGAGTAAATAACTTCAGATGTTTAAATCAAAATTCACTCAAATTGTTGATCAATCTTGTTTGCCCAATATCTTTCTCATATGAAGATCTAGATGAAGGTAAACTACAAAGATCAAATTGATCCAAAACTTTTGTAGCCTTTAAAAGGTTTTTAATAGTTATTCATCATTGTTTTGATTGGTATGACTCAACTGAGATTATTGAGTTCTTATGATTTGAAATCACATCCTAAAATATGATAGAAAAATATATGGACGGTGTCGATATACATAAAATATATCAAGGTGGGCCGTACACGGTTAGAGTAACACCCATGAAGGAGTTACCTAAATAGTGAAATGGTACTATAAGGTCACCTCATGGGAACTTCCCATGAGGTTAATCTGTGTGCGCCCCACCATGATGTATGTAGAACATCAACACCATGCATTTGATGTGTCCCCTTTAAGTCCAAAAATCAGTCGTATATGAAACTCAGGTGGCCATAGCATCTAAAACTATGTGAAGACATCCCTAAAACATATAAAAGCACATCCAAGTGGGACACATGAGTTTTGGATGTGTATGAAACTTGGGCTGACTCCTCATCCAAGTGGGACACACCTAATGAATGGGCTGGATCTATGAACCACATCCAGGTGAGCCCAATAAATGATTATGAATGTTTTAATGGGAGGGTAACCCTCTCAACTATAGTATGTGGTGTGGCCCACCCAAGTCATGGATTGTCTTTATTTTTAAGGTCGTGGCCACCATGGAATGGTGCATCTGACTGACGGGGCAGATCCAAAGTTCAAGTGGACCCACCATAGAAAAGAGTGGCATAGTGGCACCCACTATTTAAACCTTCTTAGGGCCCATCGCGATATTTATTTGAGATCCAACCTGTTTATAAGTTAATGCAAACATGGATGTAGTTGAAAATTGGTTTGACTCCTCATCCAAGTGGGACACACATAATGAGTGGGTTGGATATGTGAATCACATTTAGGCAGGTCCAATATATGATTATGAATGTTATAAGGAAACTCCTTCATTATATTATGTGGTGTGGCCCACATTTAGGTTGATGTTTGTGTTTCCCCTTCATTCATATTTTTTTGATATTATGAACATGTTGGATAACAAATAAACATTACTGTGGACCCAAAGAAGGTATCAACGGTGGAAATCATTATTCCACACTGTTTTGTGTGGCATGGTCCACTTGAGTTATGGATTTAACGAAAATTTGGGATCAACCCACACCGTTCATCCATTTTTCGAGATCATTTTATAGAATTATCCAAAAAATGAATCATATCCAAAGATTAAATGGACCACACCACAAATAAGGGGAACGAATTGGCTCCTCCCCTACACCATCCAATGGCTTGTGGTTGGTGCTGTGTGGGCCCAACCATGATGTATTTTTACAAATACATGGATGAAGGGAAAACTAAAATATCAACTTGATCCAAAACTTCAGTGGCCTCCTAAAATTTTTCAATGGTAGACGTTCAGTTTATATTATTTCTCATGATGTGGTCCACTTTAGATTTTTATAGGCTTCATTTTTGAGCTTATGTAATAAAATTATATGTTAAAATGGATGGATGGAGTGAATAAAATGAAAAAATCATGGTGGGCCCCAAAGGATTTATTTAGTATGCTTGGGAACGGATTGGTTACTCCCCTAACACCAGCCAATGGCTGGTGGTCAGTGCTCTGTGGCCCCCGCCATGATGTATGTGTTTAATCCCTGCCATCCATATATTTTTACAGATAATTTTACAATATGAGACCAAAAATGAGATATATCCAAATCTCAAGTGGACCACATTATAGGAAATAGTGTTGAATGAGCGTCGACCATTAAAAACATTTTGCTAGCCATAAAAGTTTTCGATCAAGCTGATTTTTTTTTCCCCTTCATCTGGTCCTGTATGACCAAATCAACAGATTGGATGTCAAATAAATAGTACAGTGGGCCATAAAGGATTTTAATGGTGGATACCAATCACTATTGTTCTCATGTGGTGTGGACCACCAGAGATTTATATTCCTCTAATTTTTGGCATAAAGCTCTAAAATGATCTTTAAAAATGGATGAACGGAATGGATGAAACACATACATCATGGTAGGGCCCACAGAACACCGACCACTAGCCAGTCCAAAATTGGGCGTGTGCTCAAAACAGAGCCGCGCACGCCCATCTCTCACTCGGCACCCTCTCTCTCTCACACCTCTCCCCTCCCTCGCCGCCCTCTCTCACTCTCGCGCATCCTCTCTCTCTCTCTCTCTCTCTCTCTCTCTCTCTCTCTCTCTCGATCCTCTCTCCACCGCGCCCTCTCTCTCTGTTTCTCTGTCTCTCTCGGTGCACTCTCTCGCGCACCCACATGAGGTATCTCTCTCTCTCTCTCTCAATCTCTCTCAATCTTAATACCGATTGAAATGATTTGGGGATTTAGGGATTTGGAGATTTGGGGATTTAGGGATTTGGGGATTTGGGGATTTAGGGTTTGGGGATTTAGGTGGGCCCTACTAAGTTTACTCAGTACAATAAGAGCGTACTAAGTAACTTGGTATGCAATCTGATTTTCTCTGCAGCAACACCATGATGTATGGCCCTGTATGATCTATGGCCCCACCATGATGTATATATTTTATCCATGCCATTCATCCATTTTTACAGATCAGTTTAGGGCTTTATCCTAAAAATTAGAGGGATGTAAATCAGAGAAATGGAGAAAAATCAGAGAAATGGATGAATGACATGGATAAAAATTAGAGAAATGGATGAAATGCATTAACAAATCCTGTACATGCGATGATTGTTTGAGCTTGAATGCTGCTTGGAAGCAATCAGTGGCTTGTTGTAGTGAGCCTTCCATCTTGGACACATACCCAAGCTCCAACCATGCATTGTGATTCATGGGTTCTAATCGAAGAGCATTCATTACAAAGCTTCTTGCAATTGGCAGTGAACTTCCTCTGAATTTCCTTATTATCACCGCTGTTGAAACCATGCTAGGAATGTGGTCTGGTTCGATCGAAAGTGCAGTTGAGAAGGCCTCAAGGGGTTCGTTGTTTAATGATTAGGCTTCCAATAACATACCTGAAATGCATGGAGAATCAATTTATAAGAAGAAATAAGGAACTGAAGTGCAAGGCTCTTAATGAATGAAAAATCTGTATAAAGTTGGTTGAGATTGAAAAGGGAAAAACATTTGGGCATTGAACAAGTGGCAGATGAAAGCTCTTGATTTGCACTGGCATGGTGGTAAATATTGAAATCCTAGATTGAAATGAGTGATATGCTACAACATAAGATGTCCTATGAGTACTACGTACCATGATCATGCATGTACCCTATATGCGAAATGAGAAGCTATATAACAAATGCTAATGGTGCATGTTATGCCATACCATGCAAAGTATACTATGAAATGACATACTGCAACTGAATTGAAATGCCAGAAAATAAAGATAAGTAATTAAATTCTCCACATCACCATCACCATCACCATCACCATTGCAATAATAGGCTTGACTGAGAACACGTTTATAGTTTCTTAGATCTTGTTTGGCTTGGAGTCAACAAGTAGATTTGAAAATGAAAATGTCACATTTGAGGAATGGAAAATAATACGAAAAAGGTTGTTTGTTTTAATCTCTGTGATTTTCAAAGAAATGTGGAATGGTCATTGTTCAAAAAGTGAATTAACTCTAAAAAAGTGAGGAAATGATAATTAGTAAGTTTTTTTTTTTTGGAGGAAAACAGAAAACAACCTTCTTTTTCTTTTCTTTTTTTTTTTCTTTTTTCTTTTTTCTTTTTTATTTTTGTTGAGGAAAGCAATTTCCCACAGGTTTCTTTATTCTTGCAATAGGCAGAAAGTGTTTTTTTTTTTTTTTTTTTTTTTTTTTTTTTTTTTTTTTTGTTCCATGGTAGAAATTAGAATTCCTCCAATCCAAACAGACCTAAATGTTTTCCTTCTAGTAGTTTTGAAACTGCGTAATATTGATGACTTGACCCAAAACAGCCACCAGGCAAGCCACGTGTAATCACCGACAGTCAGGGCTGTCAATGGGTTCTCAGATCTGTGGGTAAAAATCAGAGAAATGGATGAATGGCATGGATAAAAATTAGAGAAATGGAAATGTGTACATTAGTTCCAAATTTGTTAATGCTGCCAGTGCTGCTTGTCTTTTGGTCAGATAAAATATGTTTATGTCTACATAACACTACTTGTTACATTCTGTGCTTTCCCCAACATTTTCACATAAAAAATCATCTGTGCTGTATCCACAGCTATATGGAGTCAGACCCTGTAAAAATTGTAGCAGAAGGTGTAGAACAGTTTAAGAAGGAAAATTGTGATATGATAATTGTAGACACAAGTGGACGCCACAAACAGGAAGTGGCTCTGTTTGAAGAAATGTACTAAGTGTCTGAAGCAACAATATTCATTTTCTTATCCTAAAGGTCTATCACTCTTATTCATTTATGTTGGTTGCCAACATGCTGTCTATATCTAATTTAAGTTTCTTGATGTTGTAGAAACCAGATCTTGTTATATTCGTTATGGATAACAGTATTGGCCAAGCAGCATTTGACCAAGCTTAAGCTTTTTTCTCCTTTGAATTGTAACAGACTGTATCGGTTGCATTTTTCTCTGTCATACAGGTTGTGGCTATCAAAGATATAATATCACCTCCTTATAGGGAAACATTTAATGATGTGTACAGGTAAATTCATTTTTCTTGTTCCTTATTGTGAGACCCGACCCGAGTTCACATGTGTGCATGTGTGTGTGAGTGTACATTTCATTTCTTGTGGTCCCGCGGTCCTACCGGTCGAATTTCGGTGACCTGCGACCCTCAAATTTTGTTTACGGTCATCCTTGAGTCCAGTCATGTAGACCCAACTCAAATCGAGCTGAGACCTATGCCATCTTATCTGCTTCATCATTGTGGTTCCAACGCCGTGTCTCGCGCATAAATCCGATATGTAGATCAAAAGTTGTGTACATTTCATTATATGACCATTGATCATGTGGCCCACTTAGGTGGAATGCATGTGGACCACCATCACCCATGGCATAAGTCCCCATACACACTACACACACACCACACAAATCCTATGAAAACACCACCCATCCCAACAAACACCACCCAAGCCTAGTCTAAAGGCCTAAACATTATAATCTCCTCCCTATGTCATGATGGCTTTTCTTACAAAATAATTATGGCATTTTTCTCTCTCTTTATTCTCTCCCTCCCTCTCATTTCTCTCCATTGCTAAAATTTTTAGTAACTTCCCTTCTATCTCCCTCTCTTCTCCAGCCCCTTCTTTCCCTAATCTCTCTAAATCCATCCATTTCAAGATCATCTCATCCATTAGTTTTCCTTCCTTGGAGCTAGAGGAGCAAGGAGACCTAGATTTTTATAAGGATCAAGGTGGGTGCTCTCCATATCATTTAGATTTTTTCTTCATAATTTAGATCCTTCCCTCCTCATTTTGGATGTGTAAGACCTACCAATCAATGGTGGAGATCCTACACAACCATCTAAATGTGGCCATAAGGCCCACATTGTACATGCATATCCATGCATGGGATTCTTCCATTGATGGACCCCTTTCATGTGGATTTCTCCTATTTTTCTAGGTATGATGGGTCATCTAGACCCTTGCATGTGGCTGGGATGGCATCTTAACCATTTATCTCAAAGATCTAGGCCATGCATCAAAATATCAATGTTGTACAATATTTTTTAATTGATGTTTGTGGTTGTGATTGTGTGGGGACGACTTAATAGTGGTGGAGCCCTCCCCTGATGGCCAGATTCTCTTCCTTCTCCTTCTTTCTTTCATAATCTGATGATATTATATGTGGTCCATTTAGTGGGCCTGGATTGCTTAGAAAAGCCCAGTAAGAAGGGACATCTATACTCAACTTACACCATGGTTTAGATGTACTTTTTTCTCCACCTTAAATGTTCTTTCAAGGGTGGAAATTTGAGAGTTCGTTCTGGAAAATTGTGGGGCCCACTAGGGTGGGCCATGACACCCAACTTATGGGCCAATCCCTTTCTTAATAGGCCCATACATTCATTTTATTTCTTGCATGTATTGCTGTCCAGAAATTTCTGAATAGATTTCTGTTGGACTTTGGGCTTGAATTTGAGACTGATTGGGGGACCTTTTTATACCCATAAAATATATTTTTCTGAAAGGTGGGGATCTCATCTTGATGTCCCCCAAATTTCAGCCCCAACTGATCTTCATTGGGGGCCTAAAGGTGTGGTCCAAGTGAGGTGGACAGTTTGGATTTTTTACATTGTTACGACAACATTTCACCCTGGACAGATTGAAATTCTGAAATTTATTAAAATACCTTTGGGTTTTAAAAAATTTACAGGGGGCTTGCCCATCCATGGTAGGACTCACCTACAAAATTTTGGGGCCAATAGACACCTGTACACACCATGGTGGTGGCTAGACCGACCCACTATAATATAGTGTCCAGATCAGTCCGATTTTCAGGATAAATTAATTTCTTTAAATGAATTAAAATATTTATAGATGTCAAAAAATTGTAAAATTTTTTAGTGCCAAGTGAGGTGGACACTCATAGTAGGAACCACGTACCAAAGTTCAGGGCCAATGGACCCCTATACACACCGTGACAAGGGCCGGACTGGCCCACCACATTGGGATGTCCAGGTCTGTCCGATTTTCTGGACAGATTTTTTTGTTTAAATTAATTAAAATACTTATGAATATATAAAAATTTTAAAATTTTATGGAGGTGTGGCCCACCTATGAAAGTGTTACTGTGTAAAATTTCATCCCCAAATGACCCCATTTGGGCATCCAAAAGAATGGGCCAAGATTATTGGACTGCCAGATTTTTCTGCTATGCAGTCCAGCAATATGCCTTGATGAAAACCATAATTCAAGAATATTTTCTCTGATAGTGGGCCACCTTTTTAGGTTTTCTATTATTTTATGCATGATGAGGGACCTTGGCCCTCAATTTTTAGAATTTTAGAGGCCCTGGACCCACTCTAGTGGAGTGCCCAAATTTAGGACAGCAGCATGCATTGCAGAAATTTCCTGTACATTATTGTCCCTTGTTATTTTAGAACTTTTGGGCCCAGCCCATTGGGCTTTGTGTATGATTAGTTGGGGACCCATCCCTGATGTTCTAGGGCCCATTGGGGCCATGATTGTGGGGCCCACCATATTGAGGAAATTGGGTATTATTGCTCCCTTATATTTTAGAATATTCTTGAGCTTAATTAATGCCCTTTTTGGGTCTCCATTGATGATCATTTGTGGGACCCAAATATAATCAGATTTTGGGACTTCCTAGTAGGCCCAGATTAGGCTGGAATGCCCCAGCTTGGCCTAGCCATATGTTAGGTTGACTTGCACCATTTTGATGGACTTATGGGATGAGATAAGGTGGTATTAGGCCCTTAGTTACCCACTTAGATTGTTAGTTTTTGGGCTGATGTAGTGGGGCCCATTTCACCCAACTTAAACTTATTTTTAAGCCTTATTTTTATGTGCATGGGTTGCCCATTAAGTTTAATTAAATGTATGAGTCTTATGGCCATTGGGCCTTAGGCCTTGGGCCTTGATTCCTCTCCTTGGGCCCATGTTGTTGAAGGTAGTATTGGACCTTTTTTCTCATGCCTTTTGTGGGGCTCATGTATGTGGTTTGGATGTGGGCCTTGAGCCTTGTAACTATATGGATTATGGTTGGTTATGCCTTGAGAAAATGGTGGTTGAATGTCCCCATTATGGACCCCTCTAAGTATGGTTAAAGGCCCACTATAGACCCTTGCTAGGCCCATTTCATCTATTTAGGCCCATATCATTGTTCTCCTTAGTCTCGTGGGCTATCCCAGGTAAATGGGCCCCCACTAGAGGTTATATTCCTTATGAGGAATTGATTGAGTACCTAGACCCTTCATGGTTAGGTAGAGAGTTCATCTTCACCCCATTGACACCCCTATTCATTTCATGGCCCACTCTCATACGCATATATGCATGCTTGGTTGATGTATGATTGGCCATGGTTGTGTCATTGAGTAGGACATGTTGGTATCTCCCCGTGGGCTGAAGTTTTTTTCTCTGGAGCACGATGAGTGCTTGGAAATGATGCATGGGTGATTGTGTAATTTATGCATTTGACATTGCATAGCATGTGGATATTTACCCTTGCTTCATCAGGGCCTTGCCTCCACAGGGATATTCATGAAAGGCCATATGTGTGGACACCGAAAATATTAGTTGAGCATACCGGGTGCATAGGATTCCCATGGATGAAATTCTCAAAACTTTCATGGTACTAAGGATCTGCTCCAATGTCGTGACGAGGTGGATTATATGAGTGCATGAGGGCCTTATACCATTAGGCCGCGTCTCCCACTATTGTGTAGTCGGTTGGATAGGGGTGTGGCCTTACCTACCTGGTGTGCAGGGGGTATTGCTAGGTTGAGTCTGACCAGCTCGTAAATGGGTTCGCTACTGTCAGGCCTTGCTGGTGATTGGCTATCCACAGGCAGGTAGTGAAGTCTCTTATGCTCGTTTGACTGTGCGGGGTCTATAGAGCGACAGTCATTCAGCGGTGTAATGGACCCCGGTGATTTTCTTATGATTGGAAATGTACTTGACTTATGGTTTGGATATGAGCACTGACATTACTTACATCACATTAGCATTGGCTGTACAAGCCCCTTCATGCATTTCCTTGGTATGGCATCCAGTACTCATCATATTGTATTCATGATAAGCCTTGTAAAGGCTAGTGATTTTCCCATTGAGCATATTTCCCTTCTTGCATCTCCTACTATTCGTCTATGCACCATTGTCACACACTTTCACCACCCTCTAAGCTTCTATAAGCTTATGCATGATTGATGCATGTAGGAGACTCTAGGCAGACGTCGTAGTTGCAGGGCGCAGAGTTGAGTTGAGCTTGAGGACCCGGTGTTGTTGATCTTCCTTTCCTTCTCCTATCATCTTATGTATGTCCTTTTGGACCTTCTGAAAGTTGTAAAAGTTTAAATTTATAGTGAATTTTGTAATGTGTGCCTTTGTTATTCTCAGATGTACTTGTTGTGATCTTAGATATGCTTATATTATTAATGATTACATTGTTATGAAAATCTTCCTTTTAGGATCCCAGGATCAAAACCTGCCTCAGGAGCCGGGAATGGGATACTATGGAGGCTGTTACGGCCAGAACCGGCCATCGGATTCCTTGGGATTCCGGTTACCGAGTCTGGGGCGTGACACTTATATTGTTTTCCAGTTATATTTGTGTTGGTTTCAGAGTACAGGTAGCGATAGAAATTATTGGTCGATTGTGGCTTGTAGATAAAGGGATGAGTAACCAACAATATAAATATGGGAGACCTTCCCCAGGTATCCATATGCTTTTAGATATATTTATGTTTAATTTAAATGTATTATCTTAAAATTAATGGAGCAGACCTGGATGTGTGTCGGAGCTATCAGGATGAGCGGAGGTCCCTGAAAGGTGGAAACCGTTGTTATGACCATGATGAAGCTGTCCATTTCCTATGAACAGCATTGGAGGGGCCTGACCATTTGGATAGGCCATGTTTATGTATTTTCTCGAAATTAATGGAACAGACCTGAATGTACGTCGGAGCTATCAGGATGAGCGGGGGTCCCTGGAAGGTGGGAACTATTATTATGACCATGATGAAGCTATCCATTTCCTATGGACAGCATTGGAGGGGCCTGACCATTTGGATAGACCATGTTTATGTATTTGCTCAAAATTAATGGAGCAGACCTAGATATGCATCGGAGCTATCCGGATGAGCGGGGGTCCCTGGAAGGTGGGAACCGCTGTTATGACCATGATGAAGCTGTCCATTTCCTATGGATAGTATTGGAAGGGCCTGACCATTTGAACAGGCCGTGTTTATATCTGTATTTACAGGGACCACACCTATAACCTAAACTACACTGTAAACCTATAACCTAAACCTATTCTCAATTACCTAAACTTATAACCTATAACATAAACCTAAACCTATAACCTAATCCTATTCTCAAATCCCAAAAGCTATACTTATAACCTAAACCTAAACCTTAACCTTAACCTATAACCTAAACCTATACTTATAACCTTAACCTAAACCTATTCTCAAATCCCAAACTTAAACTCGAACCTGAACCCCAACACGATTTTCTAAACCTAAACCATAACCTATTCTCAATTCCCTAAACCTATAGCTTATAACCTAAACCTAAACCTAAATCTAAACCTAAACCTTAACCTAAACCTATAACCTATAACCTAAACCTAAACCTAAAACCTAAATGTATTCTCAAATACCTAAACCTAAACCTACACCTAATCCTAATCTCAACTCCCTAACCTAAACCTAAACCTAAACTTGAAAACCCAAACCTAAACCCGATCTTGAACCCGAACCCGATTTCCTAAACCTAAACCTTAACCTAAACCTATAACCTATAACCTAAACCTAAACCTAAAACCTAAATGTATTCTCAAATCCCTAAACCTAAACCTACACCTAATCCTAATCTCAACTCCCTAACCTAAACCTAAACCTAAACTTGAAAACCCAAACTTAAACCCGATCTTGAACCCGAACTCGATTTCCTAAACCAAAACCTTAACCTATTCTCAATTCCCTAAACCTATAGCTTATAACCTAAACTTAAACCTTAACCTAAACCTTAACCTAAACCTAAACCTAAACCTTAACCTAAACCTATAATCTTAACCTAAACCAAAACCTATGACCTAAAACCTTAACCTATAACCTATAACCTAAACTTAAACCTATAACCTAAACCCGAACCCATTCTCAAATCCCAAAACCTATAACCTAAACCTAAACCTTAACCTATAACCTATAACCTATAACCTAAACCAAAAGCTATAACCTAAACCAAAACCAAAACCTATAACCTAAACCCGAACCCAAACCCGAACCTGAACCCAAATTCCTAAACCTTAGCCTAAACATATAACTTAAGCCTATACCTAAACCTAAAACCTTACTTATAACCTAAAAGTATTCTCAAATCCTTAAACCTTAACCTATAACCTAACCTAAACCTATACTTATAACCTAAAACTATTCCAAAATGCCAAAACCTATAACCTTAACCTAACCTTTCCCTAAACCTATAACCTAAACTCAATTCCTTAAACCTAAACCTATAACCTAAACCTAAACCTATAACCTTAACTCTAATCCCTAAACCTTAACCTATAACCCAACCTAAACCTATACATATAACTTAAAACTATTCCCAAATCCCAAAACCTATAATCTAAACCCGAATCCAAACCCAAACCCGAACTCGAATTCCTAAATCTTAACCTAAACATATAACCTATAACCTATAACCTAAGCCTATAACTTAAACCTAAACCTAAACTTATAACCTAATTCTAAACCTATAACCTAAACTCAAATCCTTAAAATTTAACCTAAACCTAAAATCTAAACCTAAACCTATAACCTTAATTCAAATCCATAAACCTTAACCTATAACCCAACCAAAACCCATACTTATAACCTAAAACTATTCTCAAATCCCAAAACCTATAACCTAAACCCGTATCCAAACCTGAACCCAAACCGAATTGTTAAACCTTAACCTAAACAAACATATAACCTATAACCTAAAGCCTATACCTAAACCTAAAACCTAAAGCTAAACCTAAACCTATAACTTAAACCTAAACTCAAATCCCTAATCCTTAACCTAAACCAACAACCTAAACCTAAACTTATAACCTTAACCTAAACCTATTCTTAAATCTCAAAACCTATAACCTAAACCTAAACCTAAACCTAAACCTTAACCTATAACCTAACCTAAACATATACTCATAACCTAAAACTATTTCGAAATGCCAAAACCTATAACTTTAACCTAACCTTTTCCTAAACCAATAACCTAAACTAAATTCCTTAAACCTAAACCTATACCTAAACCTAAAACCTAAAGCTAAACCTAAACCTAAACCTATAACTTAAACCTAAACTCAAATCTCTAATCCTTAACCTAAACCTACAACCTAAACCTAAACTTATAACCTTAACCTAAACCTATTCTTAAATCCCAAAACCTATAACCTAAACCTAAACCTAAACCTAAACCTAAACCTTAGCCTATAACCTAACCTAAACCTATACTCATAACCTAAAACTATTTCGAAATGCCAAAACCTATAACTTTAACCTAACCTTTTCCTAAACCAATAACCTAAACTAAATTCCTTAAACCTAAACCTATAACCTAAACCTAAACTTATAACCTTAACTCAAATCCCTAAACCTTAACCTATAACCCAACCTAAACCTATACTTATAACCTAAAACTATTCTCAAGTCCCAAAACCTATAACCTAAACCTGAATCCAAAACTGAACCCAAACCCGAATTCCTAAACCTTAACCTAAACATATAACCTATAACCTAAGTCTATACCTAAACCTAAAACCTAAAGCTAAACCGAAACCTATAACTTAAACCTAAACTCAAATCCCTAATCCTTAACCTAAACCTACAACTTAAACCAAAACTTATAACCTTAACCTAAACCTATTCTCAAATTCCAAAACCTATAACCAAAACCTTAACCTATAACCTAACCTAAACCTATACTTATAACCTAAAACTATTCCGAAATGCCAAAACCTATAACCTTAACCTAACCCTTCCCTAAACCTATAACCTAAACTCAATTCCTTAAACCTAAACCTAAACCTATAACCTTAACTCAAATCCCTAAACCTTAACCAATAACCCAACCTAAACCTATACTTATAACCTAAAACTATTCTCAAATCCCAAAACCTATAACCTAAACCCGAATTCCTAAACCTTAACCTAAATATATAACCTATAACCTATAACCTATAACCTAAGCCTATAACTTAAACCTAAACCTAAACTTATAAACTAAACTCAAATCCTTGAACCTTAACCTTAACCTATAACCTTAATTCAAATCCGTAAACCTTAACCTATAACCCAACCTAAACCTATACTTATAACCTAAAACTATTCTCAAATGGAAAAACCTATAACCTAAACCCGAATCCAAACCCGAACCTGAACCCGAATTCCTGAACCTTAACCTAAACATATAACCTACAACCTAAGCTTATACCTAAACCTAAAACCTAAAGCTAAACCTAAACTTATAATTTAAACCTAAACTCAAATCGCTAATCCTTAACCTAAACCTACAACCTAAACCTAAACTTATAACCTTAACCTAAACCTATTCTCAAATCCCAAATCCCAAAACTTATAACCTAAACCTAAACCTAAACCTAAACCTTAACCTATAACCTAACCTAAACCTATACTTATAACCTAAAACTATTCCAAAATGCCAAAACCTATAACCTTAACCTAACCTTTCCCTAAACCTATAACCTAAACTCAATTCCTTAAACCTAAACCTAAACCTATAACCTTAACTCAAATCCCTAAACCTTAACCTATAACCCAACCTAAACCTATACTTATAACCTAAAATTATTCTCAAATCCCCAAACCTATAACCTAAACCCGAATCCAAACCCAAACCTGAACCTGAATTCCTAAACCTTAACCTAAACATATAACCTATAACTTATAACCTAAGCCTATAACTTTAACCTAAACCTAAACCTATAACCTAATCCTAAATTTATAACCTAAACTCAAATCCCTAAACCTTAACCTAAACCTAAAACCTAAACCTAAACCTATAACCTCAACTCAAATCCATAAACCTTAACCTATAACCCAACCTAAACCTATACTTATAACCTAAAACTATTCTCAAATCCCAAAACCTATAACCTCAACTCAAATCCATAAACCTTAACCTATAACCCAACCTAAACCTATACTTATAACCTAAAACTATTCTCAAATCCCAAAACCTATAACCTAAACATGAATCCAAACCCGAACTCGAACCCAAATTCCTAAACCTTAACCTAAACATATAACCTATAACCTAAGCCTATACCGAAACCTAAAACCTAAAGCTAAAGATAAACCTATAACTTAAACCTAAACTCAAATCCCTAATCCTTAACCTAAACGTCCAACCTAAACCTAAACTTATAACCTTAACCTAAACCTATTCTCAAATCCCAAAACCTATAACCTAAACCTAAACCTTAACCTCTAACCTAAACCTTAATCTAAACTTATAACCTAAACCTAAACCTAAACCTATAACCTTAACCTAAACATAAAACCTAAACCTAAACCTAAACCTATACTTATAACCTAAACCTATTCTTATAACCTAAACTTAAACCTAAACCTATACTTATAACCTAAACCTATTCCTATAACCTAAACTTATTCTCAAATCTCAAAACCTATAACCTAAACCAAAACCTTAACCTAAACCAAAACTTATAACCTAAACCTAAAACCTAAACCTAAACCTACACTTTAAACTTATAACCTAAACCTAAACCTAAAACCCAAACGTAAACCCGATCTTGAACCCGAATCCAATTTTCTAAACCTAAACCTTAACGTATTCTCAAATCCCTAAACCTAAACCTACACCTAATCCTAATCTCAACTCCCTAACCAAAACATAAACCTAAACTTGAAAACCCAAAACTAAACCCGAACCCGATTTCCTAAGCCTAAACTTATAACCTTAACCTAAACCTATTCTTAAATCTCAAAACCTATAACCTAAACCTATAACCTAAAACTCAATTCCCTAAACCTTAACCTATAACCTAACTTAAACCTAAACTATTAACTAAAACCTAAAACCTAAATGTATTCTCAAATCCTTAAACCTAAACCTACACCTAATCCTAATCTCAACTTCTTAACCTAAACCTAAACTTGAAAACCCAAACCTAAACCCGATCCCGAACCTAAACTCGATTTCCTAAACCTAAACCTTAACCTATTCTCAAATCCCTAAACCTAAACCTACACCTAATCCTAATCTCAACTCCCTAACCTAAACTTAAACCTAACTTAAAAAGACAAACCTAAACCCGATCCCGATTTCCTAAACCTAATCCTTAACCTATTCTCAATTCCCTAAACCTTAACCTATAACCTAACCTAAACCTAAACCTAGAACCTACACTTATAACCTAAACCTAAACCCATAACCTAAACCTAAGCCTAAAACCTAAACCTATGACCTAAAACCTAAATGTATTCTCGAATCCCTAAACCTAAACCTACACTTAATCATAATCTCAACTCCCTAACCTAAAACTAAACCTAAACTTGAAAACCCAAAACTAAACCCGATCTCGAGCCCGAACCCGATTTCCTAAACCTAAAACTTAACCTATTCTCAATTCCTTAAACCTATAGCTTATAACCTAAACCTCAACCTAAACATATAACCTTAACCTAAACCAAAACCTATGACCTAAAACCTAAATGTATTCTCAAATCTCTAAACCTAAGCCTACACCTAATCTTAATCTTAACTCCCTAACCTAAACTTAAACCTAAACTTGAAAAACCAAACCTAAAATTTGATCCCGAAGAACCCGATTTCCTAAACCTAAAACCTAAATGTATTCTTAAATCCCTAAACCTAAACCTACACCTAATCCTAATCTCAACTCCCTAACCGAAACCTAAACCTAAACCTGAAAACCCAAACCTAAACCCTATCCCGAACTCGAACCCGATTTCCTAAACTTAAACCTTAACCTATTCTCAATTCCCTAAACCTTAACCTATAACCTAACCTAAACCTAAACCTATAACCTGCATTTATAACCTAAACCTATAACCTAAACCTAAGCCTAAAACCTAAACCTAAACCTAAAACCGAAATGTATTCTCAAATCCTTAAACCTAAACCTACACCTAATCCTAATCTCAACTCCCTAACCTAAACTTAAACCTAAACTTGAAAACCCAAACCCAAACCTAATCCTGAACCCGATTTCCTAAACCTAAACCTTAACCTAAACCTATAACCAAAACCTAAACCTTAACCTAAACCTAAACCAAAACCTATAACCAAAACCTATAACCAAAACCTTAACATATAACCTATAACCTAAGCTTATAACCTATTACCTAACCTTAACCAAAACCTAAAACCTAAACCTAAACCTAAACCTAAACCTATAACCTAAACCTAAAATTAAAACCTAAATTTATTCTCAAATCTCTAAACCTAGACCTACACCTAATCCTAATCTTAACTCCCTAACCTAAACTTAAACCTAAACTTGAAAAACCAAACCTAAACTCGATCCTGAACCCGAACCCAATTTCCTAAACCTAAACCTTAACCTATTCTTAATTCCCTAAACCTTAACCTATAACCTAACCTAAACCTAAACCTATAACCTAAACCTAAGCCTAAAACCTAAACCTAAAACTGAAATGTATTCTCAAATCCTTAAACCTAAACCTACACCTAATCCTAATCTCATCTCCCTAACCTAAACTTAAAAAACTTGAAAACCCAAACCTAAACCCGATCCCGAACCTGAACCCAAACCCAATTTCCTAAACCTAAACCTTAACCTTAACCTATTCTCAATTCCCTAAAGCTATAACCTATATATTATAACCTGTAACCTAAACCTACAACCTAAACCTAAACCTTAACCTAAACCTAAACCTAATCCAAAACCAAAACCTATAACCTAAACCTTAACCTATAACCTATAACCTAAACTTATAACCTATTACCTAACCTTAACTTAAACCTAAAACCTAAACCAAAACCTAAACCTAAAACCTAAAACCTAAACCTAAACCTAAAACCTAAATGTATTCTCAAATCCTTAAACCTAGACCTACACCTAATCCTAATCTTAACTCCCTGACCTAAACCTAAACCTAAACCTGAAAACCCAAACCTAAACCCGATCCCAAACCCAAAACTGATTTGCTGTAATAATGCAGCCCAATCACATGGCAACAAACAAGAATGTATCACTTTTAACACATGCCCCTTTTTACAAATCTTTAATTTTTGTTGTTGTTTCTATTAACTTGATTTGAAACACTTTTTTACATTATTTACTTGCATTAGTTTTATTTTAATGATCAGTTTTATTTTAAAAAAGTACCCACTTTTTTGGAAGAAGTTTCTGCAATTCTTCATGATTCTAAATTATAATGTTTTGTTGGTTGAATATTTTTTTATTAGATGAAAGACGCAAAAAGAAAATTGTTGCTGATTTTTTTTTTCCTTTTTTAATTTATGATGTTAAACTTATATGTATTTATGCGTGGATGAATGTAATGTGGATAAGATTGTTTATGTTTGGATGGATGTAGTTTATGTTTGGATGAATGTAGTTTATGTTTGGATGGATTTACGTAGTTTGGGTTTAGATGGATGTGAATGTGAATATGATGAAATATGTTATATAACAGGTGTATATCAGGAAGAATACGATGAAATATATTGTAACAGGTATATATTGATCGTCTCAAATTTGAAAATGTCCTTTCAAGGGTCATAAGAGACGGTTGGTAGCAGGCCTTTTTAAGGACGGTCCATTTGAAGGCTCATAAGAGATGGACCATAACAGTCCTTTTTAAGGATGGTCCATGACCATCCTTTGAAGGCTCATAAGAGACGGTCCATGACAGTCCTTTTTAAGGACGGTCCATGGCCGTCCTTTGAAGGCTCATAAGAGACGGTCCATGACCGTCCTTTTTTTATCATTAAGAATGACGGTTTTCAATCGTCCTTTAAGTAATACGACACGTCAAAACTTAATGGCCCATGCGACGGTCCATGATCGTCCTTTTTGGTCATTTGAGACAGTTTTGAACCGTCCTTTTTTTGCTATTTTGGCATAGTGGCGATTATCTTTTGGGATCTTTGGCTGGGATCTTGGGTAGGTACAATCGAAACTAGGTTGGAATCAGTAGAAGCACGTGGTAGGAGGTCGAGCTTGTGAGTTCGACATGGCTTATAGGGTCGTTCCAAATGGTGGCTTGTCGACTTAGATTTTCTAATGAGTCATGGTCGAGTTTTCCCTTAACATTGAGTATATTATTGACCTACCGACCTGCCCTTAGGAGTTGGGCTCGAGCATTGAGATCGAACTCCTTTCCTTGGTAGAATGTAAATGAAATCAGGAATGACCATCCTCTTCATCCTATCGTATGGGGTAGGGTCTTGCCGAGTGTAGTGGTTTGGAGTCTTGCCTCACATGGGGCTGTACATTAAGAGACCTTATTGAGAGATGTTCCAAGCAACAACTCAAAAATGTATGGGACCATGGAAGGGCTCGGCATCTGATGGAAGTGGAGAGACTTCATCTCCTAATGGCCGAGCTAGGGGAGTATGTCCTTTCCCTGGCAATGGTTCATCGCTTTCTGACCGTTGAGGAGTTCCTTAGTCATGACTAGAGTTGACTGACTTCCTCGTGTTGTGCTTTTATGTCTAATCTGGCCTCTTCTTAGTGGCTAGCCCATTTTATCCATAATACTAAGCCCCCTCTACTTTCAAGCGAAGTAAGTCAGATTTGGTGAGGTTAGACATTCTTGCGCATGGGGCATTGGGCTTGCTTGTCATTAATGCAAAGTAAGGCAACAAGCATAGGAATTGAGGTGTATCTGCAAACATGGTATGACACGCTTGAGGTAACATGTGTCGGCTTGAGGTCACATGCTATGACAGCATGCTTGTTCAGCTCCTAGCTTATTGTAAGTGCTATGTTATATGTTAAGCACCCTGTATTGTCAAATTTCATAGTAACAAACCACTTTGGAATGATTGACTTGTTCAAAGATGATAATTTCACCTTTAAGAGAAGATGTGCTAAACTGAAGTCATGAAGATTGTTTAACTTCAAGTTCTGCTTTAAGTCCAAGTGCAACTTCAAATTCAAAGATCAAGTCAAAGTGCATGTTCAAGATCAAGTTCAAGACCAAGTTCAAGTGTTACTTCAAGTTTATGTGCTAGTTCAAGCTCAAATGCACTACATGGTCAAGTTCAAGCTTCAACTGTACAAGATCAAGCTTCAAGAAGATCAAGTACAAGATCAATTGGAAGCAACTACAAGGTCAATGTTCAATATTTCAGCTATAAATGACCCTAGAAAGACCTTAGGTTTAGGTCATTCGTATTGCATATTTTTTATGGGTTAATGTACTTATTATAGGCTCTATTTTGACTAGTCCTAGTGAATGTTCGACTAGTCAGGGATTTGGCTTCACCAGTATAGGGTTTTTCTCGACCAGTCTAGAAATTATTTTAAAATTTCAAATTTTTTTGGTATGGTCATGACCAGTCGAGCACCTTGCTCGACTAGTCGTGGGAATTAGCTCGACCAGTTGAGTAAGGATCGACTCAAACTCCTATAACCTTTTTAGGCCCCACTTGACCAGTCGAGTGCCATACTTGACCAGTCGAGCATTCCACTCGACCAGTTGAGGATCGGTTTTATCCGATCATGCTTTTTAATTTGGTTTCTCCTAGGACCAGTCGAGGCTGACCGTAGACTAGTCGAAGGAACTATTTTTTAGCGTATAAATAGAGGACTTCTCTCAGCTTTTTTCATTCATTCAAAGCCAAATCAAGCCACCACTTTAAGAGAAAGATCACCGTGATTGTCAAACTATTATCTGATAAATTAAGATTCTTTTTATAGCCTTTTAATTTCTAATTTCTTGATCTCTCTTTGCTTAAATTTGATTTTATAAAAGGGTGTTCTTCTCTACCCCTTTTGAGATCTAAGAAATTGAATCAAAGTAGCCCAAGGTTGGATTAATTTAAAATTCATTTAGACCTAGAACCCTTGTATATGTGTGATTGAACATTGGACATCTTCATCTTTAAAAAGAAGCGGTTCTACTGGGCTACATCAAAATAGAATCTACAGATAAGTATTTTGATTTACAGCTTTTAGTTTTTAAGATTGTCAAAAAATCTCTATTGTGGTTTTGACTGAGATAGCCAGAAAATATCAGCATGGGGTTTTTAATTGCGGAGCCTATTGAAAAAACAATTGTAAAGGTTTTAAGGTGAACCTTAGAAAACCTTCTTTCATAGTGAAAGCTAATATCAAGTGAGTTGTGATTATTGGGAGTGGAGTAGGTGTGGCTATTGGAGAACAGTTGGTGTACACCGAACCACAATTCTTGGAGTTTGGTGGATGATGATGTATGTGATGTATGTGTGATGAATGCTTGTATCTATTTCATGTACATTTGTTGAATGTTGTAATATCTAGATTTCTTTCTAGTGCTTCTTGTTTTAGTTTGGTTTTTTTTTTATTCTTATCAAGTTCAAGACATCAGGTTGTCCTACCATAAACTTTAGTTTTTGGTGTAAAGTTGTCCTTTGAACAACGTTTGTATCAACTTCTCAATATTATTGCAATCGAGATTGTAATTTGATTCAACTATCTGCATTTATATTCCGTAATTTATTTTTAGTTGACATAGATCTATTCACCCCTCTAGGATTGAGAGCTCACCCTTTTCAAGTGGTGTCAAAGCTAAATAGCTCATTCTCTTGGATTTATTTCCTGAGCTTATCAATCTTGAGCTTTCAGTATGTCAAATTTCAATAGCCTAGGCCACCACTGTTTAATGGCTCCAACTATGCTTATTGGAAAGCCAGAATGAGGATCTTTCTGAGATCCATTGATGAAAGCGTGTGGCAAGCCATAATGACTAGATGGAATCCACCAATGTCAAGTTCTACGCAGTGATGGAACCAAGTCCCTTAAAGAAACACTGTTTTACATGTGGACTACTCTTTAGAAAGATGAAAGCAGTGTTAATGCTAAGGCTTTAAATGTAATTACTTGTCCACTATCACCTGATGAATTTAAAAGAATCATTTCTTATGATACTGTTAAATAAGCCTGAGACATTCTTGAAATGACACACGAGGGAACAACTGTAGTAAAAAAGTTTAAAGTTCAGATTCTCACCACTAGGTTTAAGGAAATTCATATGGAAGAAAATGAATCTTTCATAGACTTCTATATGAAAATAAATGACATTGTTAACTCTATGTGGGGTCTTTGAGATGGTATCCCAGAAAGTAAAGTCTGTGTAAAATATTACGATCACTTCATGAGAGATTTAATTCCAAGATGATTGCCATTCAGGAACTTAGAGACACAAATCACATGAAGGTTGAGAAACTTGTTGGTTCACTTCAAACTTATGAGTTAAATTTCAAAGCCCCAATAGGTAAGTCCATAACTCTTAAATCATCTAAATCTATTTCTCAAGATAGTAATGTTAATTCTAATTATGAAAACTCGGAGGATGATATGGCTTTACACGCTAAAAAGTTTTACAAGATTTTTGAAAGTAAGAAAAGAGTTGATTTTCAAAAACCCTCTAAGAAGAAAAAGAAAAAATCTAAAAACTGGAAATCTCTAAAAGATAGTCAGTGTTTCAACTGCCATGAATATGGGCATTTGGCAAATAAGTGTTTAAAAAGGGATAAGCCAAAGAGAAAAGGCATGTTAGTCACATGGGATGAATTGTCTAGCTCTGAAGCTTCTTCTGAGTCGAATGAATCAGAACCTAAAACTTCAAATGAAGTTAAGGCTTTAATGACTCTAGCCAGAGTCACTTCCACAGATAGTTGCGATACAACTGAATATATAATTTGAGGAGTGACCCTGAAAATGACAATGAAGATGATCTTCAGGTGCCTATAATGCCTTATATAGGGAGAATTGTAAGATTGTTGTCAAGCAAAAACTTCAAAAAGAGAAATTTCTAAAATTGAAAGAGGATTTTGAAAATTCTATTTTAGAAAAATCTCATATTTCTGATTGTTTTGAAAAAAGAAAAATGTGATTTGAATTTCAAAACTTCTGAACTTGAAAAATTAAGAATAGAAAATGAGAAACTAAAACTTGAAGTTTCTTCCCTATTGAGTTCAAAGGATACATGGAGGTATGCCCACGGAGACCATAAACTTGAAAAGTTACTAAAGGCATCTAGAACATGTGAAGATAGATTGGGTCTGGGCTGTGTCAAACACATGCCTATGAAAAATAAGAGTGTATCTCTTACATTTTTCAAAGGAGAATCCTCTAACTCAAAAGGAAAGGACTTGAAATATAATAATAAAAACAACTCTAAAAATGTAAAAACTTTTCAAGCTTCTAAAGTCAATACTAATAATGTCAGCTTTAAAAAACAATTCTATAATCCTTAAGCTGAAAAAATTATGGACTTACTCAAGGAGCTTCTCAAATCTAACTCTAATGTGAGAGTTAATAATAATTTCAAGCGAAGGAAAACCAACACTCCTCCAAAACCCATAACTACAATGAAATGGGTTCCTAAGGTTACTTGTCTGGTTGCATACTCCACCTTCAAGGCTTCGAGGCAATCAAAGTAATACTTAAATAGTGCTTTCTCAAGACACATGACAGGTGACAAAGATTTGTTCACCAACTATAAAGAAATGACTGATGGCTCAGTCACTTTTGGTGATGGAAGCAACTGTAAGATAATTGGCCAAGGTATGGTTCAACTTTTTAACATTCTTCCTTTTGAAAATGTTTTATTTGTAGAAGGGCTTAAGCACAATCTTTTGAGTATTTCTCAAATCTACGATAACAAGCATAGTGTTAAATTTATAAATCAAGGATGCGAGATCTCAAATGAGAAAGGTTGTGTGATATTAAATGGTCGTAGAATATCTGAGAATTACTATATTGTTAATGAAACATACTCATCTAAATTATCTTGTTATATGGTCCAAACCAATGAAACCGAATTATGGCACAAACACCTTGGACATGTAAACTATCAGAATTTGAATAGACTGAGTAAAGCCAATATTAATAGAGGTCTATCCAAATTGAATAAAATGGATAAAGTATGTGACGCATGTCAAATTGGAAAATAAATAAGGAGTAGTTACAAGAAAGTGAACTCCTTTGCCACATTCAAACCTCTTGAACTTCTCCACATGGATCTTGTTGGACCAACAAAAATAAAGAGTAGAGGTGGTAAGTAGTATTTCTTGGTAATTGTGTATGACTTTACTAGATTTACTTGGGTAGCATTCATGAGAGAAAAATCTGAAACTCTTGATGAAGTCAAAAGAATACGTAAGCATATTCAGACTGAAAAAGAAATGAATATTGCTAAGATTCGAAGTGATTATGGATCGAAATTCAAAAATAGAAATTTTGAGAAGTTCTGTAGCGATCATGATATATCGCATGAGTTTTTAGCTCCTAAGATACCTCAACAAAATGGGGTTGTTGAAAGGAGAAACAGAGTGCTACAAGAGATGACCAATGTAATGTTAATAGCATGAAGTTATCTACAAATTTATGGGCCGAAGCTATTAATACTGTATGCTATATTATAAACCGTATTTACATTAGAAAATCTAAAGATAAAATAGCTTATGAATTATGGTTTAATATGAGACCTATAGTTAAATACTTTCAAATTTTTGGAAGTAAGTGCTACATTTTACGAGACCAAAAAAATTTAGGGAAGTTCAATACTAAGAGTGATGAAGGGATATTCCTAAGTTATGCTCTGAGTAGTCGAGCATATAGTGTTCTTAACAAAAGAACTGGTGTCATTTAGGAGTCTGTAAATGTTGTTATTGATGATCACCTGAACACACCAACCTCTAGTTTAGAAGATGATGAAGTCAGTATAATTAAAAAACCCGACTCCTTATCTTGTCAAATCAATACTGAACTTCGATTAGTCAAAGACGAAGACCATCTTACTGATCAAATTCTAGGTAACCCTCTCACTGGTGTGCGTACTCAAAAATAATTGGAAAACATATGTAATTATGTGTGTTTTACTTCCCCAATCGAACTATCCAATGCAAAAGAGGCACTCACTGATGAAAATTAGATAGTTGCCATGTAAGATGAACTGAATCAATTGATTAGGAATGATGTGTGGTATTTGGTTCCTAGACCATCTGATAAACATATAATTGGAATCAAGTGGATTTCAAAAATAAATCTGATGATTTAGGGAATATAATTAGAAACAAATCTAGACTGGCTGTACAAGGGTAAACTCAAATATGAGTCAATTATGATGAAACCTTTGCCCCAGTAGCTCGTCTTAAATGCATCAGATTATTCATATCCATTGCGTGCTTTAAAAAGTTTAAAATTTATCAAATGGATGTTAAAAGTGTGTTCTTAAATGACGATTTACATAAAGAGGTTTATGTTGAACAACCTAAGGGTTTTGAGGACCCTAAATACTCTAATCATGTGTATCACCTTAAAAAGGCACTTTATGGTTTGAAACAAGCTCCTATGACATGGTATGAGAAATTGACTAAGTTCTTACTAAGTTATAATTTTGTTATGGGGAGTGTTGATAAAACTCTTTTTGTTAAACAATACAATGAACACGTACTAATAGTATAAATATACATTGATGATATTATCTATGGTTCTACTTGGTCTAACATGTCCTTTGAGTTTGCAGAATTGATGAAATCCAATTCGAAATGAGTATGGTGGGAGAATTGAACTACTTTCTAGGTTTACAAGTTAAACAGATGGAAGACGGTATCTTCATTTCTTATACCAAGTATACCTTAAACCTGGTTAAGAAATTTATATTTGAAAATGGTAAGAAATTCAATACTCTTATGAGTATTACTCTCATGCTTTCAAAATATATAACAGGTAAAAGTATAAATCCTCAATTATATCGTTGTATAGTTGGTAGTTTGCTATACTTACCTACAAGCTGACCTGATATAGCATTTAGTGTAGGTATCTATATTAGATATCAATTAGATCCTAAGAAATCTCACCTTATTACTATCAAGCACATTATTAGATATGTCGCAAGTACAGCTAATCTAGGCCTCTGGTATCCACATGATATTAATGTTCAATTAGCTGGTTATACGGATGCTGACTGGGCTGGGAACATTGATGATAGAAAATCTACCAGTGGTGGATGTTTTTATGTTGGAAATTGTCTGGTTTTCTAGCATAGCAAGAAACAGAGCTCCATATCATTATCTACAGCTGAGACTGAATATATTACAGCCGAAAAGCTTGTACCCAGCTTGTATGGATGAAAACAATGTTTAATGATTATGGTATTGCGCAAGATATAATGATATTGTATTGCGATAATTCTAGCGCAATTAATATATTTAAAAGTCTCATCCAACAATCCCATACGAAGCATATTGACTTTCGGTATCATTATATTTGAGAATTAGTAGAAGATAAAGTTATTTCATTGGAATACATTCAAACGGAAAATCAGCTTGCTGACTTATTTACTAAACTACTTGACAAGAATAGGTTTTCAAAATTGAAAATGGATATTGGTATGTGTAATTCTAATTGAGTTTATCATGTTTTCATGTTTTTTTTTTTTAATTATTTATGCAAATGATTTTTTTTAAATTTTTTTTTAATAAATATTTGAATTTTTAGTGCTTGCACGACCGGTCGAGCACATACTCCGACCATGTACTTGACTAGTCGAGTTGCGCGGTTGGAAGCCTTCATAAGTAAGAAAATTACATTTTTTCTCATTTTCTCTTCTTCCTCATCCGGTGTCACACCCCAAACTCAGAAACTGGGCTTACAAAATTCCCGATCGCTAAATCCAGTGCCGATAGCCTCCTTAGTACCCCATTCTCGGCTCTCAGCACCCATACACTAGGTTTCGATCCTGGGATCGCACAAGGAGGATTTTCAACATGAATTTGATTCGTAGTAAGCATAACCTACAAACAACAACCAACAATATCATCATAAATCCACTATAATAAAAAACTTTAAGTATAATGCGCATAAAGGAAAATTCAGTAACAGAATCGGAAGCTCTAGAAGCTCGACTGCATGCTCTTACTACGATTGCATCCTGGCATCACTTACATGCATCAATCGTGTATAAGCTTATAGAAAGCTTATTGGGTGGTGAGAGTATGTGCACAATATAAGCGTGCCCAGAATGCAATATTAGAGTAATGTGGAATCATGCTGATGAGTACATGAATGCAATTAGCCGTACCAAGGCTATGCGTTGCAAGACATAAATGATATCAGCCATATTAAGGCCATGTGATGAGAGATGCAACTCATGCATGCCAATCCTCATCCGAATCCATATATCAATGCAGCTCATCACTAGAGTATTACATATCAATACAGTTCTCACTCTGGATAATCATAGGGGTTTAGTACACTCCAAATGACATTGCTGTTTTCTCAGGAGCGTAGTCCAAGTGAGCGTTAGAAACCTCACTATCCACCTCGCCAATAGTCTGTCAATACCTATCCAGCATGTCGATAGCAGACACATTCATGAGTTGGTCATACTCAGCCTAGCAATGCCCCCTACCGTCGGCCGGGTAAGCCCACACCCCCTTCCAATTGACCACGACACAATGAGAGATGTGACCTCTTGGTATTCGGCCCTCATGCGCTCATGTATCCACTCGGTCTCAACATTGGAGTCATCTTCTGGTATCATCGGGTTTATGAATTTTCACCTAGAAACATTTATGGTGCCCTGATGCTAGTAATAGTATTTCTGGTGTCTAATCCTGCCATCCACGATATGTCTGTGGAGGGCATAGTCCTGATGTTGCTAGGGCTTACAGTAATCATGTCATACCTAATGCGAGGTGCATGAATCACATTATTAATCATGCAACCATCCTTCGCATATTGCGTGCTAATATGGGGCAACTCCGCCTATCAAGGACCCTCATAAACAATCTTCCCAAAGGCATATTCTATGATCAGTCACTCCTCATATCAAGCATACATATGATGCGTATGAGCATGAATCATGAAGCTATACTAAGCATGTTATATGGTGAAGAACTCTATTCATAATGAAGATGGGCCTAGATGGCCTACACACAATAGTATGAGCCTAACAATGGGCCCTAGGGAGAGTTACAATGTGGAATTTAACCATCATTGCTCTTACAATGTGGACGTCAAACCATCATTACTCCCAAGGCATGACCTGCCATAAACATCATTACATACATCATGGTGGAATCACACACCGTAATGGATCTCATATACATCACATTTGGCCTCACATACATCTCATTGGGCCTCACTCATGGTCCTTATATACATCACATTGGACCTTAACCCATGAGCCTCAAATACATCAAGTGGGCTGCATCAACGGGCCACACCAATGAGCCTCATATACATAAAATGGGCCGCATCAACGGGCCACACGAATGGGTCTCATATACATCAAATGGGCCGCATCAACGGGCATTGCCAATGGGCCTCATATACATCAAATGAGCCACATCAACAGGCCACGCCAATGGGCCTCATATACATCAAATAGGCCGCATCAACGGGCCACAACAATGGGCCTCATATACATCAAATGGGTTTCATCAACAGGCCACACTAATGGGCCTCATATACATCAAATGGGCCACACTAATGGGCCTCATATACATCAAATGGGCCACATCAACGGGCCACACCAATGGGCCTTATATACATCAAATGGGCTGCATCAACGGACCACACCAATGGGCCTCATATACATCAAATGGGTTTCATCAACAGGCCACACTAATGGGCCTCATATACATCAAATGGGCCACACTAATGGGCCTCATATACATCAAATGGGCCACATCAACGGGCCACACCAATGGGCCTTATATACATCAAATGGGCTGCATCAACAGTCCACACCAATGGGCCTCCTATATATCAAGTGGGCCACATCATCTACATTATTTACCTAATTTAAAGATCATTTTAGAGCATTTTCATAAATAAATTATATCGAAAGATCATCTGGACCATACCACAAATAACAGTGGAGATAATGATTTCACTGTTAAATAGTTTATAGGGTCAGGGTCGACCATAACGTTTACTTCCATTCAATCTGATTCACAGGGTCATAAAGACCTAAGTTAGGAGGAAAAACAAATTCTATATTGGTCCAAAACTTCTGTGACACTGAATGGTTTCAACAGTAGATGTTTAATCCCCACTGAGCTACAATGTGGTCCACTTGATAGGCAAATCTGCCTTATTTGTTTTTATCACAGGCCTTAAGAAAAACTCGCCAATTGGATGGATGGTTTGGACGTAACACCTACATCAGCGGTGGGTACCACCATCCAGCCATTTGGACAGTGTGGATGGACCCATACATCACAGTCTGGTTATGCCAATACATAGTTATGTAGTTGGTGTGAGGGGACTATAGCCAATCCCCTACCACAACAGGTGGGTCCCATGTGGGGCCCAACATAATATATTATAATAATAACCTTTGTTATATATATATTATATGCCCTTTTTTTTAAAAAAATTTCCAGGCCGTAGATATACATACATCAAGGTACAGCCCCACATGTGGGGTGGGTCCCACGTGGAGCTTACTAGGGAGTTTTGAATCAAACAGATATCTGTGTTTTCCTTCATCCAGGCATTTGGACGTCCAGCGGACAGAAGGCCTGGATGAAACTCATCATTAAGGTGGGCCCACACAGATGCATGGATGGTGTAAATAAAACTCGTACATCACAGTGGGGTTCACGCAGGTGGCCCACACAGTTTTGGGTCAGCTGATATTTGTCTCTTTCCTTCATTCAAGGCTGGTTTAGAATAGACAGCAAGGTGGGCTCCATATACTAGTCGTCCAAAAAATCTGGACCGCCTAAATTAATGATCGCATCAGGTGGGCCACACACATCATCACCATAAAAAATGAAATGAGAAGAAGGGAGAGAGAGAGAGATGACAGAGTGGAGGGATCCTGCCACTATGGGTCCCTCTTTGATTATAACACATACATCAAAATGGGTCTCATCAAAACTGGGCCCTCAAATGAAAATCAATGGTGGATCACCCACTGATTGCAAAGCTTCTTGGCTCCTTAGCTCCTTGGCTCCCTCTTTGATGGTGGAAGATGGGGATTGAAGGGTGGAGATTAGGGTAGGGAAGTGGGCCAAACCTAGCTTCTTGGAATGCTTGGACATTGCTTTCTTGGAAGCTTGAGAGTGAAGAGAGATAATGAGAGAGAAAGAGAGAGAGAGAGAGAGAGAGAGAGAGAGAGAGAGAGAGAGAGAGAGAGAGAGAGAGAGAGAAGTGATGGATGAAAAGAGATGAGATGGGTGTAAGGAAGGGATGGGTTGGGTTGAATTTTGGCTGAGAGAGGGATGGGTGGAGAGAGAGAGAGAGAATTGACTTTAGGTAAGGGTGGTGTAAGAGAGGGATGGTTGCTTGTACTTGTGATAGGGTGTGTACTTGATTGATTGATTGATGGGATAGGTATAGAGATTCTCTCGAAATTTACACGCGTGACGTTTTCCTCAAAATGAATGCGGCCCCACATCTTCTAGCCTAGGTATCACATCGGTGTGTGAGACGCGGCGTTGGAACCACAGTGACAGCACGGTCGCTAGGATATAGGTTTCGAATCGAGATGATATAGAGCTTCAGGATGCGACTTAGGGTCGTGCGTAAACACCGATTATAGGTCGCAGGTCATCGAAATTCGACCGAGAGGACTGCAGAAGCCTAAGGAATGGTACAGACTATGATACGGGCCTTACATCTAGCCTCTCTGACCCGTCGAAGCCAACTTCAATTAGTACTTGGTAAGTGCTCCATTTTCTATTTCCTTTCGTATTTGGGTTCTTTGATACATACATTGTTAGATTCTTGGGTTCATTTGAGCTTTTCCTGTTTTTTCTAAGGGTTTCTAGATAAAAATATGTTGAGTTTAAAATCCTTATTTCCTTTGTTGTATTTCTTCCTTTTAATCTTGCAATGGAAGGATGATCTAAGAAGAAAGCTACTAGAGCTTCCTCTTCTCGATTCACACCTATTAGGGTGAGAATCCTACATCCTCCTAAAGAAGACCACGAGTATGTGTAGGATCTTCGTCATCGCGAGGTTATCATTAAGCGATCTGTTAATTCAAATCACTTTGAACAATTTTAGCTCCTTCCCATTCTTACTGCTGTAGGTTGGGAAAACATTTTAAATTGGGGCGGACCGGTATACCACTCCATTGTGCAAGGGATGTTTGCATGTATTAACAATGTATCCCTTGAACATTTAACTTTCTCTATTAGCTTTAGAGAGCGTACATTTCAAGTCGATTGATACTTGATTTCAGGTTTGCTTGATATTAATATCAATGATGATGGTATTTTGATATCAACCTTAGTAATAAAAATGAATGAATCGGAACGACAATTGCTAACTCGCAAATTATGTAACATGGACTCGGAATGGAGTGCGGGAAATGCACTTCGGGCCAATCAGATGTTGCCTAAATATAGGGTATTACATCACATTTTCATTATGAATGTCTATCCCCGTTTTGGCAACAAAGCTGAATTGACTTCTTTCATGGTTTGCATTTTGTATTCCGTTGTGTTGGGTATTCCCATCTGTCTTCTATCTTTAATGTGTTATATTATCATTCAATTTTGTTTTCATTCGAGCCACGGATATATTCCTTTCTCCTACTTAATGACCACCTTAGCTTTACTTTGCAATGTGGTCATGCCACCTGGTGAAGCTCCTATTGCGCTTCTTCCTTTCAATAATTCTAGTATAAACAAGATGAGCTTGAAGCTCAATCCTTGCCAAAGGGATGAGGAAGCAGAGGTAGTTGAAGAAGAAGATGTGTTAGCAACTGACACCATGATGGAGGATATAATTGATGAGCTGGAATCAGAAAATGTTGAGGCTAACCTTGATTATCAGCTACCTGAGTATGATGAGCGCATTCGCACTTTAGAGGAGAAGGTTGATACTCTGAAAATTTCTTAGGATAGTCTGCATGAGAATTACAAATCATCTATGAACTATATGCAAAAGTACTTTCATCGCATTACCAGAGGACTCCATCAGATTGATCTATCTATTCCACCTCCTTCTTCTGTATCAGATTAGTTATCTTATATTGTCATTTGGGCATGTATTTTGTTAACTTTATCTTTCACTCTTTGACTAGTTGTGTATGACTTGATGATGTTAACTCTTTGCTCGCTTTAACTTTAACTTTAACCCTTTTTCTACTATTCTCTATTATTATCATAATTTCAACTATGTTTGTTCTCTTTTTATACCTTCCTTTGTCAAGTTGTGACAAAAAAGGGGAGAAATTTTATAGATTTGTAATTATGAAAATTTGATTGGTATGGTGTAGAGTGGACATTTCTTTTTTAGAAATATGTATTTGTTAATACAAGTACTTTACAAGTCACCAAGCTCAAATCAAGGGGGAGTAAATTGAGGGGGAGTAGATTGAGGGGGAGTTTTTTGAAAGAGTGTTATGTTATGAAGTGGAGTTGTGAAGTTTGTGAACCTGTGCATTGTGTATAGGTCGATCTTGTCACGAATTTGACAACGGGGGAGATTGTGAGTGCTATGTTATATGTCAAGCACCCTGTATTGTCAAATTTTGTAGTAACAAACCACTTTGGAATGATTGACTTGTTCAAAGATGAAAAGTTTATCTTCAAGAGAAGATGTGCTAAACTCAAGTCATGAAGATTGTTCAACTTCAAGTGCTGCTTCAAATCCAAGTGCAACTTCAAATTCAAACATCAAGTCAAAGTGCATGTTCAAGATCAAGTTTAAGACCAAGTTCAAGTGCTACTTCAAGTTTATGTGCTAGTTCAAGCTCAAATGCACTACATGGTCAAGTTCAAGTTGAAGCTTCAAGTGTATAAGATCAAGCTTCAAGAACATCAAGTACAAGATCAATCGGAAGCAACTGAAGCTACAAGTTCAATGTTCAATATTTCCGGTGTAAATGACCCTAGAAAAACCTTAGGTTTAAGTCATTCATATTGCATATTTTGTATGGGTTATTGTACTTGTTATAGGCTCTATTTTGACTAGTCCAGGCTCTGACTCGACCAGTCCAGGGTTTTTCTCGACCAGTCTAGAAGTTATTTCAATTTTAAATTCATTTAGACCCAGCGATTTTACAGAGCTACATCAAAAAAAAATCTACAGATAAGTGTTTTGATTTACAGTTTTTGGTTTTTAGATTTCAAGAAAATCTCTATTGTGGTTTTGACTGAGATAACCAGAAAATATTAGTGTGGGGTTTTTAATTGTGGTAGCCCATTGAAAACACAATTGTAAAGGTTTTAAGGTGAACCTTGGAAAGCCTTCTTTCATAGTAAAAGTCAATATCACGTGGGTTGTGGTTATTGGGAGTGGAGTAGGTGTGGCTGTTTGAGAACAGTTTGTGTACACACCAAACCACTATAATTCTTGGAGTTTGGTGGATGTTGATGTATGTGTGATGAATGCTTGTATTTATTTCATGTACATTTGATGAATGTTGTAATAGCTAGATTTCTTTATAGTGCTTCTTATTTTAGTTTGTCTTTTTTATCCTTACCGAGTTCAAGACATCAGGTTGTCCTACCATAAACTTTGGTTTTTGGTGTAAAGTTGTCCTTTGAACAATGTTTGTATCAACTTCTCAATTTCATTGCAATTAAGATTGTATTGATTCAACTATCTGCATTTATATTCTACAATTTTTATTTTTTTGGCATAGTCCTATTCACCCTCCCTCTAGGACTGAGAGCTTGCCCTTTTCACTTATAAGGTGTTAATAGGTGGTGTCTTCTGGAGGGTTGAGCCATTCAACGAGTGGGAGAGCCTCGCTTGTCCGACCGTAGACATTTTAGCTGCCACATGAAGTGTGGGAATTGAGTGCTCATACGGGCGAGTTTCCTATAAATGGGGGAACCCTAATCATGCAAGGATTGTTTTCCCTATCGCTTCTCTGCTTCTCTGCTTCTCTTTTCCCCAACCTAACTTGGAGATTTTTAACGATCGATAAGCTTCTTTATCCAGTGAGCTCCGTCTTCCCCGCCTCATCTTCTTTTTCACTTTTCTTCTGGGTCCCCTGGTTTCCGACAGTCATTCTAGTAAAAAAAATGTCAAGTCCGTCAAACCAATGAGAGGAATCATTCCAGCGTGATGGAAGGCCAGAGGACTTGAATCTGCTGGAGAATGCACTATCTTCACTTGTGATGATGAGCAATTAGGAATTGTAGGCATCCCATGAGTCGAGGATGGTCTCTCAGTCCTCGGCTGAGTGACCCATGGATGCTGAGGGGTCCACCCCGGTACAAGAAGAAGTTGTCCAATCCCAATTGAATCAGAAGAAATCGGCCCGATTGGGTCATCGCTTAAGGAATCTGACCTAGTGCGGATCAAGTCAGAGTACCACATTCCGACCTCAGTGGTACTCGGAGCTCCCACACTGGGCGAAATTCTAAGTGAGCACCAGGACCACGATGTGGCCATATCTTGTTCGCCCTCCAGTGTGGCTTGGGGCTCCCTCTCCATCACATAATCAGGGAGGTCCTCTTGCGCCTGAAGTTGCCTCATCGAAAAATAATTCCAAATGCCTGGAGGGCCTTGGTGGGGTCGTTCATTATACGGTGCGAGCTCGAATAGCCTGAGTTGACCGTGAATGAATTCCTTCACCTACACCAGGTGAAGTCTAACCCTTACCACGAGGGTTAGTTTTATTTTTCGGCTTGGTTGTACACAGGCAAGGCCATTATTACGGATGCCTCGAGCTCGAATAAAAAATGAAAGAGTAAGTGGTTTTGGGCGTCGGGAGATTGGGAGGCTCCAGCGGCTTTTGGGTTATGTCATTAGGTTTCAACCCATTTTTTCAACCAGGTCGGGTATATTTGAACTGACTTTTTTCTTAACTTAGTTTTTTCTTTCTCATTTCTGACCGTAGTTGTCTTTGGTAGCTTTACCCAAGTATTTTACTAAAGTGAGTGAGTCGGAGCACAACCAGATAGTTAAGGCAAGGTTGGTGGATAACACTTTAATCTCTTAGAAGCAACTAATCACGCCCGAGCTGCTTTACCAATCAGGTCTTGCCTCGTCCAAATCAGGTATACCTTGGTAGACAATCAAAAATTATTTTATCTTTTTCTACTGCTGACCATCTACTTTTTCGATACAGGGATGGCTAAAATGCCCCGCTACAAACGCCATAATCCTTCTGAGGCTGAACTATCCCAGAAAAAATAAAAGCTGCCCTTGAAGAGGAGGGAAATCACCCCTTCATCTAAGGAAAGTCAGTTGAGCTCGACCGCAAGCTCTACCGCCACTCCTGCCACCATCACTTCGGACCTGTCAGTGGTCCCAGAAGTGGCTAGGGTCATCCCAACAATGGAGGCAGTCCCTTTTTTTAGTTCATCCCTATTGTCTTGTCCGCTCGTCATGAAATGATACACATTGCAGAGAAGTGTAAGGATGCAGAGACGAGCCTTGTGAAGAAGACCGTTGAGTCTGAACAGCTCTGATCTTCCTTGAAGGAGTGTGGGGAGGAGGTTGTTGCTCTGAAGATCCAGATGGAGGCTCAAGTGGAAGAGGCTCGAAAGAAGGATGCTCAGACCAAGGTTGAGCTGAAAGCGATGCATTCATTTTTAATAGAGGCCTAGGGGTAAAGAAACTACCTGGAAGGTTGACCTAAGTGAGGGGAGTGTCATTTTTAAAGAAAAACTGACAGAAGCTGAGGTATCTATCTTGACAGCTCGAGCATTGGCGGTGGAGGAATTTAAGGCCTCCAAGGAGTGGGCAGAGGAGAGTGACCTAACCTGTAACGCCCTGAAAATTGGGGGTCAAGCAGGAGCCCAACTCCTGAGTTCCAACACATCACTTATGCAACATAGATAATGATGATTGAATGTTGTTCGTATTAGTGCATTAAACATGAATGAGATTATACCAAAACAACGCATCATCTTCCAGAGATATTTAAATTTACGCAAGCAGAAGATTGTAATAGATATGAAAGGTACATAGACGTGATACCCAACCTCTAGAGTATGATGGTATTACTGAGCTGAATAAATACATATTTGTTCAAAAGATACAAAATGACAAAATGTGAATGTTCAAGTAAACATATTCCCTATAATCCCATCGATCAGAGCGGTCTACATAAACTCACCTGATAAATGTATGTATGAAAACTCCTCATCATCGCGGAAGTCTAGCTTGGCCTCATACGTCGTGCCAGCATCTGCATCTAAAACAGAGTCTAGTTGATGTTTAAAACATCATCCCAGAATGTGGGAGTGAGTGATCAACTCAGTGGAACTATGAAGCAAAGGTTAACATGTTATCAATTCAGTCAAGTAGTAATGATAAAGCAGTACAACACTCATGCCTTAAGTACACTTGTTAATGCAAGAATGGTAGGTTATAATGACGTATGCCCTTGCATGCACTCCCTCTTGCGATAATATCTTACGATCGCGGCATGCACCTCTCCCAGTAAACGTGCAATTCCTTGCCAAAGCATCATGCAATGCAATGCATGGTCGTGTTAGCCAAGTTCTTAGTTAACCCTTTCCATACAGCAAGATCGGGAAGCTAAGGCACCTCCCTTTATATCATATACCCAACATTGATCCATCTAGGGTCGTCACTCCTAATAGTTACATACAATAGGCTGTTTTCAGGTCGCTACGGAGAAGCTTGTCACCTCAGCACAGGCCTGGTTTATAATCTAGTTTACCACAGACAGGATCGTCATCTCAACGTAGTTTTTAGTGTATACTCGAGGTCACTACAGGCTCATCACCTGATCATAGGCCGACAACTCAAATACAGTGTCCCATATCACCGTATTCGGCTCACGAGTCTGAGTTGCTCACTGGACACTACGGGGATGCTCGTCGCCCCAGCGTAGGCTGATAGCATGACCATGATATCTCATACCACCATGCCCGGCTCATGAATCTTAGCGGATCGAGGTACCGAGGTTAAACGGGCTTTGTACTGGTAAGTTGGTACCTTAGATTCAAGCAGTAACATCCATACATGGTGAACATACATTAGGCCAATCGGGTTACTTAACAAGCTCAACTGGTATGAGCGTACATCGAGTTGACCGACATAGAGCACGTAAGCACTCCACATGGCCTAGCCACTGTCGACTAGTAGCGTATGACTCGAATTCCTCGAACCGATCTAGTGTGGCGAAATGACCTCGACCACTAACTCGGAAATCATTACCGATCACTTGGACTATGTCGTAGCCCCAAACACACTCCAAATAATAGTATACGCATGTAGTAGCCAAAGACAGCATGTGAGAACTAAAATCAATTATAAACCTTTAAGTAATTTGACAAAACACATACTACACATGTTACCGTACATAGGCATTTCATCCTTAACTCACATAGTAGTAAGATAAGTTATATAAAGGATACTATAACCATAAATAAAGTAATTGAGAATCTCATCTCAACACCCTCATTACACACATTTAAACAAGCATTTTCACATTCAGACATTTTATCAAGCACTTAGGCTACACATATTATATACATGTAATAAATTAGTTATAACAGATATTATAGCAAATCCCTTTACAAGGGGTTCACCATACGTACAACAATCATGTATTGTTAGTCAATAAATATGGCAAGCATAAATCATAATTTCATAGTCATTCAAACATTTCAACAAACACATGGAATGCATTAAAATCAACATAGTCTACATAAATATATAATATATGAAAAACGTCGTATCTACGCACATGTGACAACAATCAAGTCAGTCATAAATTATTATTGACATTGAAAGCCTTGAAAAATATAACATAAACATTTATAATCCGCACCTTTCATTGGTAGACTCATAACGAACTCAATTTAAATCCTAAGTCTTTACCTACAGCACGACGGCAACCTATAGCATGAAATAGGTTAGCTATTTCACCATTTACTCTTAAATATCTAAAACAGATTAGGGCTAGGATCTCTTACCCAAGTACGGAGTTGGAATCATTGGAATAGTGATACAGATAGGGTGGTTAAGCACGTAGAGTGATGAAATTGAATCCCAAGAATAAACTCCAACTCTCTCACTCACTTTCTCTCTCTTTCCTTTTCTTTCTTCTCTCTTCTCTCTCTAGGGTTTAGAAATTCATATGTGAAGGGAGAGAGGGTTTAAGGCCCTTATATAGGCCTAGAACTGATGGGAATGGCCCCAGAGCCATGATATGCTTTGGTTATAGCCAAAGGTTGGCTGTTTCAATCCAACGGAGCTGTTCTGGAGGCCCCTTTTCTACATGCGGTCGGACTTAAGCTCCCTGACATTGGATCTAGGTCAGGATAAGTTTTCGGTCCGATCAGGTTTGGGGATCGACCACGGGGGGCCGATTTTAGTTTAACAGTCACTGACACTCGATCAGGGCCATAAATACCCTGACATGTGTTGGACATTTTCCCTGATCCAAGGGTGTAATTGGGTCAAAATCTAACAGTCTGAATCCTTAGATTTAGCCTTCAAGTAAACGACCCAATTCACTTAAGTTTCAGTTCGTTTCCTAAAGATATTCACATTTTTCACACACTTCGCTCCAGGATCAAGTTGTGCACTTCTGGATACCTTTAGGACTTAATTTCTGAGATGGTTGTCAAGTCCAGCAAGGCGGTCATAATCATATAGTTTTGGGATAATCGGACTTTCGATGCGCGGTATAGGTCTGATACGGAGTTTCATGATGCTCCCAGGAGCAACTGGGTTTGGGGATGGTTCTTAAGTTTTTAGGTAATGTAGCGTAAATGGTTCTACCCGATTTGGGTCTTATAGATCATATTTAAAGTGATTGTACTAATTTCACAAATAACCTAATTTAGCACTTAGTTAATTCTTGTCTAATTTCTAAAGGATTTGGTCCTTAGTGATTTCTGCATGAGGTGGTACTCGGGTCTTTATACGAATTTTTTTGAGACGTTATAATCTACCCCCTTAAAGAAAAATTTCATCATCGAAATTAGTACCTTTTTGTACTCCTCGAGAATCTGAGGGTAGTTCTTTCGAACCTCGGTTTCTATTTCCTAAGTAGCATCCTCCTCAGTATGATGCATCCACAGTACCTTTACAAGTGAAATCACCTTACTGCGCAACACCTGCTCCTTTCTATCCAGAATACGCGTCGGACATAGTACATAAGTAGCATCTTCATTCAACTGCACCTGCTGCCATCCGATAATGTGGGAATGATCTGGAACATATTTCTTTAACATTGACACATGAAATACATTATGCACGCCTAGAGTGGTGTGGATAAAACCAGGCGGTACGCTACCACCCCCACTCGATCTAGTATTTGAAATGGGCCAATAAATCTCAACGTGAGCTTCCCCTTCTTACCAAACCGAAGAACTCCCTTCATTGGGTAAACCTTTAGGAATACATGGTCCCCAACCTCAAACTCTAGCTGTCGCCGCCTCATATCTGTGTAGCTCTTCTGTCTACTCTATGCTGCCAGAAGTCGACACCTGATAATGTCGATCTTCTCTGAGATTGCCTAAACTAACTTTGGGCCAATCAGGCTCTTCTCGCCAACCTCTGCCCAGTAATGCAACACTCAACAAGGACGCCCATAAAAGGCCTCATAGGGTGTCATGCTAATACTCACCTGAAAACTGTTATTTTACGTGAAATCTGTATAAGGAAGACAGTCGTCCCAACTGTCTTTAAAATCCAGCACACAAGCTCGCAACATATCTTCTGACACCTGATTTACCCATTCCGTCTGCCCATCAGTCTGTGGGTGGAACGCGGTACTGAACTTCAGTTTCACACCCATTGCCTCCTGGATACGAGTTAAGAAGATAGATGTGAATCGCGTGTCTTGGTCCAACATGATCTCCGTAGGAACTCCATGTAGACAGACGATCTCTTGATGTACAGCCTGACCAAATCTTCTGCAGAGTTTGAAACTCTGATAGGGAGAAAATGAGCCGATTTTGTCAATCGGTCCATGATCACTCATATGGAGTCATGCCCCTTTCTCATCTTCGGTAGCCCTGAGATGAAATCCATAGAAATGAAATTTCATTTCCACTCAGCTATGGGCATGGGCTGAAGTAGTCTAGGAGGTCGACGATGCTCTACCTTGACCTACTGGCACGTGAGACAACGGGACACATACTCTTCTATGTGGGCCTTCATGTTATCCCACCAGTACGAGTGCTTCATGTCTCACTACATCTTCGTACTGCTAGGATGTATTACCAACTTCGAATTATGAGCAGCCTCAAAAATTTCTTGTCTCAAGTCATGAAGGTTCAGGACACATAGGCGACCACGGTAACGTAAGCCCCTATCCTTACCAACTCTCCATTCCGAGTCTTCACTGTCGCTCACCTGCTCTCTCATCTCAACCAATCGCTCATCGTCTTTCTGAGCCGCGGTGATCCTATCATCAATAAGTGGCCGCACACGAACGTGTGCGACTCTCTCAAATGGTTCCTCCATCGTGGGCTTCTGCTCAAAACCACACACAAACTCCACCATATTCCACTCCTCAATCATCAGTGGTGCCGTAAATGCTAGCTCAACGTGTTTGCCACAAGGTTGGCCTTGCCAAGATGGTAAGAGACCTTGAACTTGAAGTCCTTCAAAGTTTCCATCAATCGGCGCTGCCTTATATTCAGGTCTCATTACGTGAATATGTATTTGAGTCTCTTGTGGTCACAAAAGAGCTTGAACTCTTCTCAGTAAAGGTAATGTCTCCAGAGTTTCAGTGCAAAGATGACGGCCGCTAACTCCAGGTCTTGTGCAGGGTAGTTCTCCTAGTGTTTCCTCAACTACCTCGAGGCATAGGCAATAACCTTGTCCTTCTGCATAAGGACATAACTCAAACTAGCGCGAGATGCGTCAGTGTATATCGTATACTTGACCCCTTGCTCTGAAAATACTAGCATAGGGGTGGAGTCAACTTGTCCTTTAACTCTAAGAAAGCTGCTTCTGCCTTCTTATTCCAGGAAAACTTGAGATCCTTCTAGGTCAATTGAGACAACGGTCTGACTATCTTGGAGAAGTCTCGAATGAATTGACAATAGTAGCCAGAAAGTCCCAGAAAACTCCTCACATCGGTAACCGAACCAGGTTGCTCCTAGTCCTGTACTGCGGCTACCTTAGCCAAGTCCACAGTTATCCCTTCCTTGGACACCACATGTCCTACGAATTTGACTTCTTCTCTCTAGAATTCACACTTCTTATACTGCACAAAAACTGATTTTTCTTGAGAGTATCAAAGACTGCTCGCAGGTGTTCCTTGTGCTCCTCTCGACTCTTGGAGTATATCAGGATGTCATCTATAAACACGATGATGAATCGGAATAGATACAGTCGAAACACTAGATTCATCAAGTCCATGAATATGGCCAGTGCGTTTCTGAGTCCAAACGACATCACAAGGAACTTGTAATGCCTAAAACTGGTCGTGAAAATTGTCTTCTGCACGTCCTCATCCCTTACGCTCAACTGGTGATACCCTAACTGTAAATCAATCTTGGTAAAGTACTGTGCTCCCTTCAATTGATCAAACAGGTCATCTATCCTGGGCAAAGGATACTTATTCTTCACCATCACTTGGTTCAACCTGCGATAATCAATACACAATTATAGAGATCCATCTTTCTTCTTCACAAACAACATAGGTGCTCCCCATGGAGACACGTTAGGTTGTATGAAGCCTGCATCCAATAGATCATCGATCTGTTTCCTCAGTTCCTCCATCTCACATGGAGGTATGCGATAAGTCGGTAGTGAAATGGATGTCGCAACAGGCACTAGATCAATGGTAAAATCAATCTCGCTCCGAGGAGGTAGTTTAGGTATCTTTCTGAACACATCCTCAAAATCTCGAACGACTGGTATGGTTTCAAGTGTTGGGCTATCAACATTCTTCAATAAGGAAGCGTAACAACACAGGCGACAGGGCAAATTGACCTGAACTGCAAAAGCAAAGGCCGTGCCCTCAGGTGCATGGGCTGTCACCACTATGGTATCACAATCGATCTCAGCCTTCATCTTAGTGAGCCAATTCATACCGAGGATAATGTCGTAATGCCATAGTGGGGCAACGATCAGGTCGACGAGAACTGTCCTGCCCCCTAAGTCTATCGAGCAATCCTTACACATCTTGGTAATGTCTAAAAAGGTCCCTATGGCAGCAAGAAGTCTCACTCCCTTCATAGGACTAGTTTCTAACCTTAGTCGCTTGACTATCGTGCATGATATGATAGAGGTAGTGGACCCGGTGTCTACCAATAAGAAGATCGAAGTACCTTGGACATGAGCCGTGACCTTAAAAGCCATCGGTGCTATGTCTACTGTTTCATATGCCTCAGCTGTAAGTGAATATACCTGAGCCTGCTACGGACGGTTTGGCTACGGTACCATAGGCCATTGAGGCAGCCTGAATCTTGGTGCAAGCGGTCGAAATGATGGATGTGCTGGTGCTGACCGCAGAGGTGGGGATGAAATAGCCTGAGGAAGCTGGCGGTTAACCTTTTAAGGTGGCGAGAAGCCATTGTCCCTCATCCTGGTGAAGCAATATGTGTCAACGTGGCCTGGCCTCTTGCAGTAGGTGCACAATAAGTTTGGTCGCCTCAGCTGAGTCAGGGGAGCCGAAAGCCTAGGATGCGAATCTGCACGTGGCCTCTTATCGAGGAACGGTCTGCTCGACATATTTGGTTGCAGCCTAGGAGCCATAGGCACACGAGTACGGGACAATCTATCCCTATCCTGCTCACCATGTAGAGACATGCCCATTAGCTCAGCATAGGTGGATATGTTAGCGCAACACATCTTCGAGCGTATCTTAGGCCGCAGGCCCTCAGAAAATCGCCGCATCCGCATCGACTGATCAGCTAATATCAACGGAACATACCTACCCAGCTTCGTGAATCTGTTCTCGTACTTTTCTACTGACATCCCTCCCTGGCGGAAGTAAAGAAACTTACTCTCCTTCTCATGCCGATAAGTGAGAGGATAATACTTCTGGTGGAAGCGGGTCTCAAAGGCCTCCCATGTCTATACATATCCGACAGCAATGGTCTGAAGGACGCTGTCCCACCAAAGGCTAGCCTCCTTCTTAAACATGTAGGTGACTAACTCCACCTACTCTGCCTCAGTGCAGTGCAATGGCTTCAACATCTTAGAGATGCGGTCAAGTCAATACTCGGCCTCCTCGGGTCTGTGAGTACCCACAAAGGTAAGAGGTCGGTGGTGCTGGAATTGCTCAAAGAGACCGCTGACACTCGTATTGCCCGCAGGCTGCACAAGAGATGCAGGTGGAACCACACCTATGCTCTGGACAAAGACCCCTGCCATGGTGACCAAAAATTACTACTACTGCTGTTACTGCTGCTGCATCAAGAGCATCATCTGCTCTAACCTATCAGTAGGGGGAGAAAACTGAGGCGTGTGCAACGTTGCAGTAGATGCATGGTTTTGGTCTAGAACTGGTGGTGCAACAGGTGTTGGCTTATTAGTGAGGCCAGTGGCTGGTTGAGAATCCGACATAATATCGTGAGTCGGGCCCAAACTAGGGTCCGTCTAGCTATCGCTCAGGGGAGGTACCCCGTCAATCGAATCACCAAGTGTGAGATAATCCGTACTCCGTGTGGCTGTAGGTGGCATTCCCTATATACAACATAGGGTGCAACTCAGGTCAGATTCAACATACTCACAAACTCAACCACACAACATTCACATATAACTTAAAGAAACTTCATGCATTTCATTTACCAAAATTGTCACAATACATCAAATGTAGTATTACATGGATTATGACAAAAGATGCATGTGAGCTAATACAAGCAAGATCTCAAACACTAAAACATATTAACCACTCTACCACACTACTATGCCTAATAAGGCTATACATAACAACAAGAAAAAAGACACACATAAAGTAAACTAAAAAGATGACTACATGCATGACTAGTCATCAGAATCTGGCGATGGTGGAGGTGCACTCTTATCCTGTACATAACACAGGATGACCCTCAAGGTGCGAGACACCTTCTTGAATTTTCGTTTCATGAAGGCCTCATTCTCTTCAAGCTTGTGCCTTACTTCGGCCCGAGTCTCTTGGATCTCCTGTCTCAGGGCAGCTTGGCCCTCCTCAAGTTGAGCCAAACGGGCCTCCCTGGCAGCCCGATCACTGTCACGCTCTCCCGTAGCAGCAGGAGGAGAGCCCTCATCAGTGTCTGAGCCTCCTCTTCCTCTCCTTCTTTCCCTTTTCTATCTCATCGGCACCTTCTTCATCAGCCTCTTCCTCTTCACTCTCCGTCTCATCTTCACTCTCGTCAAGTCGGGCTTGACGCTGTCGTGGCCCAATCTCCATGTTATTGAGAGTAGTGTCGTTGATGAAATGGATCGGCACCAGAATCTCTGCGCCAAGTTTGTAGCTGAACTCATGTGCAAGCTTGCATATGAGTCGGCCAAATGGGAGTGAAATGGTCGTCCTAGTAGAGCGTGCGGTCAGGACTATCTCTCGTAGGACGAAGGTAGGCAGGCACAGGTTATCTCCCTACCCAGCACAGTATAAGAAGTCCACCATCAAGCGCGTACACTCGCTGTGATTTCTTCACTTGGGGTACACATTGTACGTGAAGATATGGTGGAGCAGGCAGAAATTGTTGGTCATTTTCGATGATAGGAGGCTATTGTTTGAATTTCAGTGGACCAGTAGGCCACAAAGGAATCACGTGCGGTGGTCCCTTTCACATGCACTTGTAAGATTCTTCTCACTAGCATAGACCTCGCCAAGTGGCATTCCCATGATTTAGGCTATCAAGCCAACATTGACTATGAGGTCTCGCCTTCACACAGGAAATTTAAACTGCAAAGTCTCCAGCATCGTCTCCCAGATATGCGCCTAGAAGGCTCAGACAGTGTTCACATTTGCTCGAGTCTTACCCTCAAATATTGGACCCCACCCGTCATCCACCAGGCGGTGCATCACCAGATATTGCTTAAAGATCCTCTCATCCATGTGCACTTCGAAAAGGACCCTACGACCCTCCAACCTTCCATGAGATAACTCCACCAGTAGAGCCCTTTCAAGGGGAGCCTGGGGATTAAGATCCCTCTTTGTCCTTATCTCCCGATCGACGCTCACACTTGTGGCGACACCTGTCTGCCTCCTTGATCGAGCAGGGTGACTAGGCCCAGCTTCATATGTAGAAGCTCTCTTCTTCCCCATAAGAGAAAGAAGCATGAAAATGGAGAAAATAGCCGTTACAAGCTCAAAAATAGCCATTGGAGTGAAATAAGGTGGAGGGATAGGATGAGTTGTTGGACTTTAAGATTCTTGAGACACAAAGGAGTGTTTGTGTACTCAAATGAGAGGGATTTAGGGAGATAGGTTGTTGTAGAAGATGGATTTGAGAAAATAGTGGAGGTGGTACAAGAAAAGGGAAGAAGATGAGATTGGAGGGGTGATTTGAGAGGGGAAAAAGGAAAGCTTGGAGTTAGGTGGGGGTTGGAATGAAGCAAATGAAAGAAATAAAAGGGGTCCCACGTGATTTCGTGGGCCCCACAACACACAAGTACCGACCCGCCCGGCCAGACAGGCCTGGACGACCCAATCGGCGAGGCCTCGCTGATCTAGCAATGCCATCACTGGTCCTTGGATAGTTGAGCAATGGTTCACCCCAGAGGAGATGCCCCCCCCCCCCCCCCCCCCCCCCCCCCATTTTGCATTGTTTGGGCCCCTGATTCCGTTTTGAGTCGTTTCGGGTTCCATCTTGTGTATATCATGCGTTTTGGTTTATTTGAGAGTGTAACATGTCAATTTATCATCTAACAAAGATCTGGGGTCACCACGCATAATCTCAAATGTGTACGGGCCTCGATTCTAAGGGTCAACTTTGGTCAATTCTATCGATAAGCGAAACTGAGGATCCTACAACTATTTCTACATTATATCATACCCTCCTAAGTCAGAATACGTCAGTGTGTGTCATGTGACCATAACACAGGTCCAGTTTAATCCAAATCATGCTCTGATACCAACTTGTAACACCTTGAAAATCGGGGGTCGAGCAGGAGCCTAACTCCCGAGTTCTAACACATTACTTATGCAACATAGATAATGATGATTGAATGTTGTCTGTATTAGTACATTAAACATGAATGAGATTATACCAAAATAATACATCATACTCCAGAGATATTTAAATTTACGCAAGCGGAAGACTAATAGATATGTAAGGTACATAGACGTGTTACCCAACCTCCAGAGTATGATGGTATTACTGAGCTGAATAAATACATATTTGTTCAAAAGATACAAAATGATAAAATGTGAATGTCCAGGTAAACATATTCCCTGTAATCCCGTCGATCAGAGCGGTCTACATAAACCCGCCTGAGAACTGTATGTATGAGAACTCCTCATCATCATCACGAAAGTCTAGCTCGGCCTCATACATTGCGCCAGCATATGCATCTAAAACAGAGTCTGATTAGTGTTTAAAACACCGCCCCAGAATGTGGGAGTGAGTGATCAACTCAGTGGAACTATGAAGCAAAGGTTAACATGTTATCAATTCAGTCAAGTAGTAATGATAAAGCAGTACAACACTAATGTCCTAATTACTCTTGTTAATGCAAGAATGGTATGTTGTAATGATGTATGCCCTCACCTGTACTCCCTCTTGCTATAACATCTTACGATCACGGCATGCACCACTCCTAGTAAATGTGCACTTCCTTGCCAAAGCACCGTACAATACGATGCATGGTCGTGTTAGCTAAGTTCTTAGTTAACCCTTTCCATACAGAAGGATTGGGAAGCTAAGGAACCTCCCTTTATATCATATACCGAAACATTGATCCATCTAGGGTCGTCACTCCTAGTAGTTACATACGATAGGCAGTTTTCAGGTCGCTATGAAGAAGCTTGTCACATCAGCACAGGCTTGGTTTATACTCTAGTTTACCACGAAAAGGCTCATCATCTCAACGTAGTTTCTAGTGTATACTCGAGGTCACTATGGGCTCGTCACCTGATCATATGCCGACAGCTTGAATACAGTGTCCCATAGCATTATATTCGGCTCACGAGTCTAAGTTGCTCACTGGACACTATGGGGAGGCTCATCACCCCAGCATAGACTGATAGCATGACTACAATGTCCTATACCACCATGACCGACTCATGAGTCTTAGCGGATCAAGGTACCATGGTTAAACGGGCTTTGCACTGGTAAGTTGTTACCTTAAATTCAAGTAGTAGTGTTCATACATGGTGAACATACATTAGGCTAATCAGGTTGGTTAACAAGCTTGACTGGTACGAGCATACATCGAGTTGACCAACATGGAGCGCGTAAGCACTCCACGTATCCTAACCACTATCGACTAGTAGCATCCGACTCGGATTGCTCGAACCTATCTGGTGTGGCAAAACGACCTCGGCCACTAACTCAAAAATCATTACTGATCGCTTGGACTACGTCGTAGCCCTAAACATACTCCAAATAACAGTATACGCATGTAGTAGCTAAAGACAGCATGTGAGAACTATAATCAATTATAAACCTTACTTTAAGTAATTCGACAAAATACATACTACACATGTTACCATACATAAGCATTTCATCCTTAACTCACATAGTAGTAAGATAAGTTATATAAAGGATACTATAACCATAGATAAAGGAATTGAGAATCTCATCTGAACGCCCTTATTACACGCATTTAAACAAGCATTTTCACATTCAGGCATTTTATCAAGCACTTAGGCTACATATATTATATACATGTAATAAAGTAGTTATAACAGATATTATAGCAAATCCCTTTACAAGGGGTTCACCATATGTACAACAATCATGTATTGTTAGTCAATAAACATGGCAAGCATAAATCATAATTCCATAGTCATTCAAACATTTCAATAAACACATGGAATGCATTAAAATCAACATAGTCTACATATACATGTAATATATGGAAAATGTCGTATTTACACACATGTGACAACAATCAAGTCAGTCATAAATCATTACTTACATTGAAAGCCTTGAAAAACATAGCCTAAACATTTATAATCCACACCTTTCACCAGTAGACTCGTAACGAACTCAGTTTAAATCCTAAGTCTTTGCCTATAGCACGACGACAACCTATAGCATGAAATAAGTTAGCTATTTCACCACTTACTCTATTTAATTTACTCTATTTAAATATCTAAAATAGATTGAGGTTAGGATTTCTTACCCAAGTACGGAGTCAAAATCGCCGGAATAGCCATACAGATAGGGTGGTTAAGCACGTGGAGTGATGGGATTGAATCCCAGGAATAAACTCTAACTCTCTCACTCACTTTCTCTCTCTTTCCTTCTCTTTCTTCTCTCTTTTCTCTCTACGCTTTAGAAATTCATACGTGAAGGGAGAGAGAGGGTTTAAGGCCCTTATATAGGCCCAAAACTGATGGGAATGGCCCAATGGCCATGGTATACTTCGGTACTTCGGTTATAGCCAAAGGTTGGCTTTTTCGGTCCAACGGATCTATTTTGGAGGCCCTTTTTCTACATGCAGTCAGATTTAAGCTTCCTGACATTGGATCCAGGTCAGGCTAAGTTTTCGGTTTGATCGGGTTTAGGGATCAACCGCGAGGGCCCCTTTCAGTTCAACAGTCACCGACACTCGATCATAAATACCCTGACATGTGTTGAAAATTTTTTCTAATCTGAGAGTGTAATTAGATTAAAATCTAATGGTCTAAATCTTTAAATTCGGCCTGCAAGCGAACGACTTAATTCACTTAAGTTTCAGTTCATTTCCTAAAGATATTCATGTTTCTCACACACTTCACTTCAGGCTCAAGTTGTGCACTTCTAGGTACCTTTAGGACTTAATTTTCAAGATGGTTGTCAAGTCCAGGAAGGCGGTTATAATCATATAGTTTCGGGATAATCGGACTTTCGATGCGCAGTCTAGGTCCGATACGGAGTTTCATGATGCTCCCGGGAGCAACTGGGTTTTGGGATGGATCTTAAGTTTTTAGGTAATGTAGCATTAATGGTTCTACCCAATTTGGGTCTTACAGATCATATTTAAAGTGATTAGTGTAAATTTCACAAATAACCTAGTTTAACACTTGGTTAATTCTAGTATAATTTCTAAAGGATTTGGTCCTTAGTGATTTCTGCCTGAGGTGGTACTCGGGTCTTTGTATATATTTTTTTGAGACGTTACATAACCTCTTGTACAAGAAGTGCATTGAGGATGTTAGGGGGTTATATCCTGAGCTTGACCTCCGTAGCCTAGAGGACGATCCTGACGAGGACACAGAGACTCCAGGAGATGAGGCCTCAACCCCAAACAAGGCTAAATAGCCGTCCTCGATGGTGGTTTGAGTAGACCACTATAGCTTCTTTTTGTATTTCCTCTTATGCGTGTAAAATCTTTTGTATTAATGAAAAGCGGATTTTTAAAGCAATTATCGTGTATGGAATTCTTAGTAGTTTTAGTAGATTGGTTTGTTGTTAACTGGTCGTAATGGTAGGTTAATCATTTTAGTCGAGCAGGATCGTTGGGGTGAGCTCTCAAGATCTTCCTTTTATTAAAGGAATTCTGCCATTATAAGGCAGATGAATTAGCTGTAATGACCTTTTTAAGAAAGGGCCGAGCAGTTTACTTAGGAGGATTATTTTCTCTCGCACTAAGGGATATTTGTTGAGACTCAAATATTACATATTTAACCTTTTAATTACATTAGTTCTCCTGATATTTAATTGATAATTTGATTTCATTATATACGTTTTTGTCATGTGAGGTGATTCAGAAGCTTATGATTAATGTGCGCTTAAAAGGATCGATTTAGAGCACAAAAGAAGATAATGAAGAATTGGAGAAATGGAAGTTTCACATGCTAAAAATCAAAGGAAACCAAGTGAGGAATGAGGAGAATTGAAGGTTTGAAGTGAAGAAAAGGAATCCTGAAAATTGGCCTGAAAAAAGATATTATGAAATTACGGAGCCAAAAAAATATATTTCTAAAAAATTACAAAAATGGACTTCGATTCCATTGAAAATACTTCAATGCCATTGAAGTCAGTTATCGAAGCAATCGAAGCCAGTTTAATGCAACCGTGACCTAAATCACTAAGTTACCTTTTTATCGCTAACCTTGATCTAAATAAAATAAGTTACCTTTTTATCGCTTACCTTGACCTAAATCACTAAGGTTACCACTCCTACTAACTAATGAGAAGATGACACATCCTAAGAGCTTTCAAGAGTCAATCACAATAACACCCTTTTGTATTGTACCACCAATGTTTACCCAAATCACCAAAATACCATCGCCTTCACTTATATAAATCCTCACCCTTCTCATTTTGATCATCCCATAACTACATCAACCCCATTCTCTAAATAAGCCTTTCTCTTAGCCTTCCCATAACATCTCTTATAAAGTCCTTTGAGATAGATCGTAGTAGTAGGCTTCGGATCAAAGAGATTAGTTATCTTCTCATATGGAGGAGTACTAGTGTTTTTCATTCTAAGCTCACATTTCCATACAGGACACAAAATCTTGTGATCTAGATTCCATAAAGTAAGGTAAGAGATTTAAGAGCTCCAATAATCATTTCCTATGGAAAGTCATCGAAGTTCTTCTTTTCCCATTCACAATTCTAGTGCCCTCGGTTAGTTCAGGTGATTACTTTTACTGCTTTTTATTTATATTATTTTAGTTTTACTGTACTACTACATCTTCCTTCTCAAATACCCTCTTTATCATATTTGCTTTATTTTTATTTTTTTTCAAGTGATAATGTAGAGATGGAAGCCTATAAAGTAGAGATTGTATGTTTGTATGTGTAGAGAAATGTGCCTACTACCTTCCACCTTTGTAAATCAATTTTCGCATAAAATCATTCAAATATAAACCATTTATCTCAACCCTTTGGTCATCGTGGTCCTAAAATGTCTAGATGGTTGTAGATTCTGATATTTTGGCTAGTGGAAACTCCCAAACACACCATTCCACACATCACATATAACACACCATTTAGTGTGCTCCGCCCAAACTCATGCCATAGATGTAATTTCATCTTCCTGACAAATTTGAAATCTTTTCAAAACTTTCCTTTTATATTTAAAAATACATCTATTATCAGTAAGTTGCAAAGGCATAGTTGTTCACAACCTTAATTGTAGGGTCACGATGTAGTAATAACTCATGAGAACGAGGTCGAATCTGCAGGGACTAAACTTACACGTATTTTAAAAAGAATTAGAACTAGAAGATTTAAATTTGAATTCTGGAATAAAAGAGAGTAATTGTGAATAATGTTTAAACTATCAATTAAAGGTGGGAACCAGTTTGCCAAGGTTCTACTTGTAGCTATTAAGATGCTACCTTCCTTAATTCAAGGAACACAATTGGAATTGGAGTTCTATCTTATCCAATTGGAAGATAAAGCAATTTAAATCAAATTTGAACTTTTCATTGACCTAATTCTCAATGGAGGAGAATTGTGAAGATTAGAAGGGATTCCATCACCCTACCATGTCCAGGAGACGATGGTGAACAATAGGATTTACCAATCTTACAATCTCAAAACAAGAAAAGAATATATGCAAAGCTATCACAACACTATATTGTAATTTGAGTCACAATAAATCATAAAAAATTAAAAATATTTCTTTAATATCAAACTAGAAATCAATGAGGTTCAATAAGAATAAGAATCAAAGCAAGATAATCATCCAAACATGCTAGAAGCTTCACCTCTTAGCCCTAGCTAAGAGGTTTAACCAAATATAAACATGATTGAAACTAAATCTCTTAAACAAAGCATGAAAAATAAACTAAGAAAAAAGAAAAACTCTTTGACAGATGCTCCACCCTTATGTATGCTCCTTGAGACCTTTTTAAACCCTAGAAGATGCTTTGGAGTATCCTAAAGAGTCCTATTTATAGTTGTGGAACTCGAACTTTCACACAAATTTGGAAAAATCTAGAAACTGCCTCAAATTTACGCACTCTGCGCAGTTTTCCAAATATGTTCAGAGTTTAAACCGCCTCAAATTTACACACTTTGTGCAACTTCTAAAAATAGACTCAGAGTTTAAACCGCCTCAAATTTACACACTTTGTGCAACTTCTAAAAATAGAGTCAGAGTTTTAGAATATGTTTTTTTAGGATAATTTCAGGAATATATTTGTTTTCAAAATAATTTTAAGATTCTTTTTCTTCACTTCAAATCTTTAATTCTCTTCATTCCTCACTTGAATTTCTTGGATCTTTGGTATGTGAATTCTTCATTAATGACTTTCAAATCTTCAAATCTTCATTTAGTAATCTTTTGAGCATAAATCTTCCTTTTAGCATCAATTTCGCCTTAAGCTCTCAAAATCACCTCGCACATGAAAACATGCATAATTAAATCGACTTAGCACTATCATGTTTATAAAAGCAAGATATAAATAGGGTGAAATATACAATATTTCACACTCAACAATAATGGTTAGAGATATCTTAAAGTTTTTAATGTCTTGAGCTTAAGGTTGAATTATGGTGTAAACCATGGTTTCAAGCTAGACTGATGGGAGGATTCTCTTCACCTGTGATTAACTCTACATTGATCATTCCATGATGTGGCACATGGAAGTAGCAATTATGCATATCATTGATTCCTTAGTGGCAATTGAGTTGATAGTTTGACTCGGTGATGATGAAGGGTGTTGACCAATTGGTTAGAGTGGACCGTTGCAATTTAGTTACAATAACAACCCTACTTTAGATAAATAGATACAAATGTGTCTCCAACTATAATGTCACAGAATTTTGTTACAGATAAAATTATGAATTAATTAGGTTAATTTTTTCATAATTAATAATAAAAATGACTCAACCACTTAGCACAGATGCTCTCGATTATGGGAGAGGTTGGAGGATTGATTTTTGTCATCGTTGTATATAAAAATTTTAATCAAGTTTTTTTTAAAATCAAATATGAAAAATAAGCTCATCCAGATAAGATTTTCCTAATATGGGGCTCTCCTCTCTCCTTATGAAGGGATCAAAGGGAGAATTCTCCTGCAAAAATCCTAAGGAAAAGAGAGTGAGAAAGAGAGAGAGAGAGAGAGAGAGAGAGAGAGAGAGAGAGAGAGAGAGAGAGAGAGAGAGCGGCATGTGAAAAGAGCTCTCAAACGATAGGTCCTCAAACCTTTTTTTATTCATTCTTATACATTTGACTCATAATCACTATATCTATGCAATGAATGGGGCAGATCAATCTCACATTCATCGCATTGGTCGGTGGGATAATCCGTACTAAGACTTAGATTTTTGGGCGAGATCTCTTGTCATAGAGATTGGTATGGGATCATTCGGATGTGTAAGCTTGGATCCATATGGGTCATGTGATTCTAAAGGCCAAAATATATTAAGGCCCCAAGTTTTAGAATGATCTCACCACCAAACAGGCTACATCGATCAGATAAGATCTCGTACATCGATTTGTATATTTGGTTATACAATGGTTTGTCAAATGAATCAGTCTGATCTATATTATTTATATCGACTCGGGGTTATATCTGTGAGTTCATTTAAAATTTGAGATGGATCCAATCACTGAATGGTCCACAACAATCTAAGAGAAGAAATAATGTAAAAATGTGTCATGTGATGATAACGAATCTAAGATGGTCCAGATCTTGACAATTCATTGACAATCCCCTAACTTGATTATGTAGTAATCAATGGATGGTACATCTTTAACCCATATACATGATAAATGCTTGAAAATTTAGAAACAAGTAACATCCCCAAAATTTACGAAATCGGATCATCAAATCGAGCAAAATAGGACCTCTATCGATTTGATCGAAATAAGTTTCTATTAATCGAAAGGGGTGAAATATGTCTAGAGACTTAAAATGTAAAATCTTGATTTTTTATCTGATTGATTGAGGATGCCAAAAATAGTCCAATGACCAAAATGTTTTAATTTTGATTTTCTCGATTCGATCGATCGATTGAAAGGTTCGATTGACAAATTCTTAGATTGATCTATCAAATTCTCAAATGTAATAATTGGATTAATCAGTCTATAATACATGTAATTCACTTACCTTAGCCTAATTACAAATTGATGAGTGAAGGTGGGCCAACTTGATTTAACCAAAGGTGGGCCCCATGTGTGGTATAATTAGATCATACAAAAATAATGTTTAAATGATTAATAGGAAACTTAAATATGAACCGATTAAATGATTATTAGGAAACTTAAATATGAACCGATCTAACTTCTTTAGTGAGCACAGATGTGTGAATCCCAATATGTCTCCTCTCTATTATGATTAAGATGAATTTGATGTGATTGTAGTGTTGTTGTGTTAAATTGGGTAAATGTTGAATGAATGATTATATGGATTTGCTAATACTATGAATCATTGGTATTAAAATGTTACATTTTTTAAAGCATGAAATAAGAGTTTCCTCTCATACGGAGAGATGTATGTGATAACTTGTGTATGTTGAGGCATTGATGGTTGAGAATTTATCACGTGCATTGCATAATGCTCTTATACTGATTCCTAGAGGGCTGCTCTAGATGATTTACATGCACACTTCGTATCAAGTTCTTAAGGGACCATCCTTAGATGACTACTATATGTAGAAACCTGCACAAGGGGTAGATGCGGGCCTTGCTCATTCCTACCCAATATGGTAGATGCTTGATAAAAAAATGTAGATGTGGGTTGAAGGATATCCAACCCAAGCAAGTGGACAGTTTTTCCACTTGATGCATCATGATTTCATTGCATGTCATCTCTATATTCATACCCTTTTTTACATTTTTGTACCTTATTTGTTGTTTGGTACTCTGTGTTATTATATCTTAATTATACTATGCATGAACTATGATGGGTTCACTCACTAGGTTTGGCCAGCTGACATTTGTTGAATGATACAATATAAAGGTAATCGAGACTGGGATTGTAACTTAGGTTTCAACAAATGAAGCCAAGCCAGTGGACGATTCATAAGATCAGTTGCCCTATTTAATCGAAGATGAAGTTGTTGTGAAGAACTAATTAGATGGACCACATAATATAAACTCTCTTAGAAAATTCTAATTATATATATATAGTTGATGATTTCGACATTGCTATAGTATATGCTTTTAGATATTATGTGTTAAGTGAGTTTTAACATTCGTGATCAAATAAAGCACCAAATGGGTGGGCTATGTTAAATTATTAGTTGGCATGGAATGATTAGAAGAATGGGATGATTGAGTCAATGAAAGTTTGTGGGATTGTATGATGTGTATGGATGTGTGATTGTTGGGTTAATGAATTCCAGAATGAACTTACAATGCAATTCAACTAAGGCTCCAAACAACTTTATGACTTGTCGATTTGATTACACTTGGTGTACAAGATCATGGACCGTAACTCAAGTCTGAGGGTGCACACTCTGTATCTAAATTGTGAGGCATGACACCAACAATTAGACAAGTGCCTCTTTTAACACTTTTTTAGGATGCTACTAACACCCATGCATAGAATGAAAAATATATTTAGTATTAAATATAAATCCTTCTCAACCACCTAATGTCTATCATTTCCTTCATTTTTCTGAGTTGGATCTATAAGGTGTTCGGACTGTGCAAATTATCTACAAGGTAGATTCTCTGGGACTCTTTATCTAGTAGGTAGATTCGCTATACTTTTTGTATTTCTAGTTTAACCATTACGTGACATGTCTTAAGGATAGTGCGATCCATGATTTGGGCATAATATTCTCTCTACTAGATCTACATGTTCTATTAGAAGCAAGTACACTCATCAAGTGGGAAATAGTTACACTCCAGTTTAGCATGTTAGAATTACAGCGCTTGTTTCATGGATGTGACCACCGACTAACATAATCGAGTAAAAATTAGCCATTTTTTCCTTGGAAAAGCACTTTTGGGGAGGGATCCATATGTGTGACACATTAGCATGTGTGTTACCAATAGTCTCTTGAGTCTCTCCTCATGCCAAGAATCCCTTGTCTTTTCTTATATTTTATTAGCTAGGTTTTAGTTATTTGCAAAGCCCTCAAGCTTGAGATTGGCATACTTAAGGAGAATTATTGAATCTAGTCCATCATCAAACTAAAATTCCATGCACCAAGGAATGCCTAGAAAAACATGAGAATGAGATAAGTAAAAACCACACGATTTTACAAGTAACTATTCCAGATGTACGTGACCGGGCTCCGCACATGGTAGTGCTCATTGCTCCATGTGATCCATCCAAATGCCTCATTCCACTTTCTAGCCTTCTTCAACATGAACGTCACTTCATATCGCAACTTCTGGCCCACCTTGCTAAAAGAAAGCCTAGTGGGCCTTACTGTGATCACGAAACTTGTTGGTCCACCAATTGTTATGTTGTAGGATGATTGTGCAGGCCCCACATTCGTTACCTCGCGACTGTACTTAACAACCCTCCTTTTGTTGCCAAACAGGACAGAGAAGGATGGGTAGTTGAGATCGCCTACATCCGACAACGTCCTATTACATGTGATGTTGGTGTTTCGAACCACATTTTGCATGTCCACATAGTTGAGTTCTTTGCACAAGAAAGCAACATAGTCTTCAGTCGTGATGTCATAAATAAGGCCAGGGGAGAGGGCCTTTTGGGGGTTGACATGGCCCGCACCATGGGCGAATGGGGTTGAAGCACCCCCCGCAGCGTCACGAATGGGCAATTTAACGTTGTCAATTGTATAGGCAGTGGTGATGAGGGCCGACTTGATGGCGTTTGGGCTCCACTTAGGGTGTTTTGCCTTGAGCAATGCGGCCACTCCAATGATGTGCGGGCATGACATGGATGTGCCTACATTAAGAACAAACTGAACATTATCCAACATGTTAAATGTATAAAAACGTGCCATGCCAACATGAATTTGTAATCTACACTCAGTTGATCAGTTGATCTTAACCATTGATTGATGCCACATTTTCTTGCTCAGTCTAACATCTCCAACCACTGGCTTGCTACACGCAGAATGGATGGCTATGATCAATGTGAGTGGTGCCTATCAAGATCAACATTCGTAATAATATATATGGGGAAATGGTGGGGATTACAAGTCTATTCTTTACAATTAAGGAATCTTTCAGAATATCAAAGTGAGATTATAATTGAGGAGCTTTTTCTTTCATCTGGATTAGATTTGATCCACAACTTGCATGAATTTCGCACACAATCTTATGATTAGATGATCCACACCATCTATCCAATGCATCCTAACATTGATAATCTATCAAACTATTGGAACAAGCTTAGATTTATTTGTCTTCATTAATTGTGAACCTCTAACCAGTTTTGTTTGTAACCATATGCTTTAAGGTTTTTAGCCCAGAAGATAGATTTGTTCAACATGTGATTTTTCAAAATTTCCTTTCCATTACCTAGCCCATCAGGTTGGATGGTAGATTTCCATGTAGCTTATTTAATTGGAAATTATCAAAATTGAATATATAGTAAAAACTTAAAAAAAAAAAAAGTTTGCCAGAATATGCTACACTATAGGATACCCTTAAATTTTAACCTTTAGATCATGTGTCATCTTTTAGTGATCCAAACCATTTATGTAATGGGCCTTACCTTAAATGTGGATAGCTGAAAAATAGAAGATCTTATATTGGAATATTTTAACCTTTAGATCATTTGGCTCAATATCTATAGGTATGAAAGGTCTCTCGAGCCTTGGAATGATCAAAAGTTTAAACTATTCTAATGGGAGTTGTTTTTTAGACCACCCATATCAATGGTGAGATGAGGCTCATTATATAAACCTTTGGGATGATAATAGTATTGTTGAGATTTATTTTCAATTAGGTTGGTTAAATTAAATAATATAAATAACTAAAGTCTTACACATGTATCCTTTTTGTTTTTTTCTTTATTTAAATGTTTGAAATTTTTGGCTTTCCTCCCAAAATTTTGTTTAAAAAATTGAAAACACTTGAAAAGTTTAGTACTACATTTCTTGGAGAAAAAGAGGAAAATTGATTTATAAGCTTTATGTTCTCTAGTTTTCTTACTTGGAGAATGTAGAGAGAAGAAGGTTGGCTTGCGTGTTCCGGTAGCCACGCATGCACAACCAAGGGGGTTGTGAGCCAGTGTAGTTGTAGAGTCATTATTGACACACTTTGCACTTTGCACATGCGTATCGTGTTGTGAGAGATGCTCCAACGCGATTTGGTACAACTAGGTTTTGCCAATGTAGAATCAACTATAGCAAGTATCTATATCACATGATTGTATAAAAGAGGATGATAATTAATTAAATCAGTCAGGCATGAACAACCATTATGTAAAATTAATCAAAACTAATCAGTCATTTTTCTTACCGGCTGATAGATATGGCAATTGATTTCTGACTGTTGAGTCGATCATCTTGATATTATCGACCATTTTATAGATCGACTGACCAAAAATGACTGCATCACAAATCTACCAACGATCTTGACAGTTAATGTTGAGTGTCAAATATTGCATATTTACCCCTGTTTATATCTTGGTTTCATGAACATGATAATGCTTAATGAGTATATTTTATATATGTTTCTATTGCGAGGTGGGTCTGAGAACTTATATTGAAAAGAATGCTTAAAGCATGGATTTGATGCTCAAGAATTACTGAGACAAATGAGGGATCTTAGGAGACCAAGAATGAATAATTCACATGTTAAGGATCCAAGGAAACTAAGTGCAATGGATAAAGAAAAGACTAGAGAAGATAGCTTGATTCATAGTAGAAAATAGGACAGTTCGGTCCGATCAAAACAACAGCAAACAGTCCAGCAATCAACGATGAAATTCAGGGCTAATTTGGTTTGACGAAAGGATAATTTGATCCGACCGAATCCAAGTTTGGTTCGATTGAAAGAAGGATTCAGTGAGACCGAAAGTACATAAAAAGCTCGACTAAAGAACGATGAATTTCAGAGTTAATTTAATTCGACCAAGGATTAATTCGGTTTGATAGAAACTTAAGTTCAGTGTGACTAAAATTGGGCAACTGCTGAAACGAAATCCTGTCACGATTCAAATTTGACCTCGGTTCGATCGATGCGTAACTTTGCTGTGTAAATTTGAGGCGGTTTCAAAGTTGATCCAAGCAAAGGCTATAAATATGGGTTCCTTGAGGAGTTTTAAACATGAATTAAGGTTCAAGAAGCATAGACAAAGGGTAGAGTAGCCTCCCAAGATTTTTTCTTCCTCTTCCTTAGTTTATTTTCATGTTTCATTTAAGAGTTTGGTTTTAATCATGTCGATGGTTAACTAAACCTCTTAGCTAGATCTAAGAGGTGAAGCTTGTAGTGTGTTGGGATGTTTATTTTTCTTTGATTCTTGTTTATGTTGAACTTCATTGATTTCTACTTTGAATTTAAGGAATATTTTTAATTTTCTATGGTTTATTCTAACTCAAATTACAATAGATGCTGCGATAGCTTTGAATATCTTCTTTTTCATTCTGATATTATGAGACCGGTAAATCCTATTGTTCACCCTCATCTCTTGGGCATGGTAGGATGATGAAATCCTTACCAATCGTCACAATACTTCTTCATGTGTGAACTAATTCAATGCGAAGTTCAGATTATGCTTCAATTATTTTATCTTCCATTTGGATAGGATACGACTTCTCAATTTTAGTTGTGTTTATTGAATCAAGCAAGGTATCATCTTGATAGCTACAAGCGGATCCTTGGTGCTCTAGTTTCCTTTTGATTGTTGATACTCATTCACAATTACTTGTTTTATTCCAAAATTCAGATTACTTTCCGATTATAGTTCTAGTTCTAGTTATTTTCAGAATACGTACAAGTTTAGTGCTTGTGGATTCGAATTTAGTCTCACTAAGTTATTATTACACAGCGACCCGGCACTTGGGGTTGTGAACAATTACTATATTTTGGTCAGCTGAATGTTACCATTGCGATAAATGGTTGATAAATTTACATCATTATAAGAATTGGTTATTTTCTCCTTTCGAGTTGCGTCTCTTCATAAATGACTTGACCGTTATAAGTGGTTTTAGATGTGTCTTTGCAAAAATGCATAATCATTTCATTATTTATAAGACCATTGTAAATCAAGTATTCAAGAAAAAGACATTTATTCGCTCCGTTCTCTCTCTATAAGCAACAAGTGGGTTCTTTATTTTTCTCTTACACAAAGTTTTCCATAATAGAAAACAACATATTAAGTTGCTGTTGTAGTCTCTTCATGATTGTTGCATGTAGAACCATCAAGGCTTGTCGTATCGTGGAAGTGGTTTGTAAGAAACCTAATAACGATCTCATACTAATGAGAGGATGCGAACAACGCTTTAATAGAATTGTATCCAATACGTGCTTCAAAGCTTAATTCCATCTTCTTGTTCTTCTTTTTTAATCTTATTTTGATTTCTACCTGTTTTTCTAACAATCTTAAAGTGTTATTATGTAGATCAAAATTAGTATTGTTTTAATCAAGTTGATGAACTAGGATCTAGTAAAGCTCGACCGGTTCGATGGTACAAATTTCTCTCATTGGCAAGACAAACTTAAGTTTTTGGTAACGACCCGGAGAATCTTTAACATGTTAGATCCAAATCTACAACCAAATCCTCCGTCATCTGATCAAGACACTAATGAAAGAAAGGCTGAAAGATAGGAAACTGCAGAAGACAAACTGATTTGCCACAGATCATCCTCAACGCCCAGGCTAAGAACCATCAAGGCTTGTCGTATCGTGTAAGTGGTTTGCCAGAAACCTAATAACGATCTCATACTAATGAGAGGATGCGAACAACGCTTTAATAGAATTGTATCCAATACGTGCTTCAAAGCTTAATTCCATCTTCTTCTTCTTCTTTTTTAATCTTATTTTGATTTCTACCTATTTTTCTAACAATCTTAAAGCGTTATTACGGAGATCAAAATTAGTATTGTTTTAATCAAGTTGTTAAACTAGGATCCAGTAAAGCTCGACCGGTTCGATGGTACAAATTTCACTCATTGGCAAGACAAACTTAAGTTTTTGTTAACGACCCTGAAAATCTTTTACATGTTAAATCCAAATCTACAACCAAATCCTCCGTCATCTGATCAAGAAACTAATGAAAGAAAGGCTGAAAGATAGGAAATGGCAGAAGACAAACTGATTTGTCACAGATCATCCTCAATGCCCAGGCTAAGAACCATCAAGGCTTGTCATATCGTGGAAGTGGTTTGTAAGAAACCTAATAACGATCTCATACTAATGAGAGAATGCGAACAACGCTTTAATAGAATTGTTTTCAATACGTGCTTCAAAGCTTAATTCCATCTTCTTCTTCTTCTTTTTTAATCTTATTTTGATTTCTACCTATTTTTCTAACAATCTTAAAGCGTTATTACGGAGATCAAAATTAGTATTGTTTTAATCAAGTTGATGAACTAGGATCTAGAAAAGCTCGACCGATTCGATGGTACAAATTTCTCTCATTGGCAAGACAAACTTAAGTTTTTGTTGATGACCCTGAAAATCTTTTACATGTTAGATCCAAATCTACAACCAAATCCTCCGTCATCTGATCAAGACACTAATGAAAGAAAGGCTGAAATATAGGAAATGGCAGAAGACAAACTGATTTGTCACAGATCATCCTCAATGCCCAGGCTAAGAACCATCAAGGCTTGTCGTATCGTGGAAATGGTTTGCAAGAAACCTAATAACGATCTCATACTAATGAGAGGATGCGAACAACGCTTTAATAGAATTGTATCCAATACGTGCTTCAAAGCTTAATTCCATCTTCTTCTTCTTCTTTTTTAATCTTATTTTCATTTTTACCTATTTTTCTAACAATCTTAAAGCGTTATTATGGATATCAAAATTAGTATTGTTTTAATCAAATTGTTGAACTAGGATCTAGTAAAGCTCGACCGGTTCGATGGTACAAATTTCTCTCATTGGAAAGACAAACTTAAGTTTTTGTTAACGACCCTGAAAAGCTTTTACACGTTAGATCCAAATCTACAACCAAATCATCCGTCATCTGATCAAGACACTAATGAAAGAAAGGCTGAAAGATAGGAAATGGCAGAAGACAAATTGATTTGTCACAGATCATCCTCAATGCCCAGGCTAAGAACCATCAAGGCTTGTCGTATCGTCGAAGTGGTTTGTAAGAAACCTAATAACGATCTCATACTAATGAGAGGATGCGAACAACGCTTTAATAGAATTGTTTCCAATACGTGCTTCAAAGCTGAATTCCATCTTCTTCTTCTCCTTTTTTAATCTTATTTTGATTTCTACCTATTTTTCTAACAATCTTAAAGCGTTATTATGGAGATCAAAATTAGTATTTTTTTTAATCAAGTTGATAAAATAGGATCTAGTAAAGCTCGACCGGTTCGATGGTACAAATTTCTCTCATTGGCAAGACAAACTTAAGTTTTTGTTGACGACCCTGAAAATCTTTTACATGTTAGATCCAAATCTACAACCAAATCCTCCGTCATCTGATCAAGACACTAATGAAAGAAAGGCTGAAATATAGGAAATGGCAGAAGACAAACTGATTTGTCACAGATCATCCTCAATGCCCTGGCTAAGAACCATCAAGGCTTGTCGTGTCGTGGAAGTGGTTTGCAAGAAACCTAATAACGATCTCATACTAATGAGAGGATGCGAACAACGCTTTAATAGAATTGTATCCAATACGTGCTTCAAAGCTTAATTCCATCTTCTTCTTCTTCTTTTTTAATCTTATTTTCATTTCTACCTATTTTTCTAACAATCTTAAAGCGTTATTATGGAGATCAAAATTAGTATTGTTTTAATCAAGTTGTTGAACTAGGTTCTAGTAAAGCTCGACCGGTTCGATGGTACAAATTTCTCTCATTGGCAAGACAAACTTAAGTTTTTGTTAACGACCCTGAAAATCTTTTACATGTTAGATCCAAATCTACAACCAAATCTTCCGTCATCTGATTAAGACACTAATGAAAGAAAGGCTGAAAGATAGGAAATGGCAGAAGACAAACTGATTTGTCACAGATCTTCCTCAATGCCCAAGCTAAGAACCATCAAGGTTTGTCGTATCGTGGAAGTGGTTTGCAAGAAACCTAATAACGATCGCATACTAATGAGAGGATGCGAACAACGCTTTAATAGAATTGTATCCAATACATGCTTCAAAGCTTAATTCCTTCTTCTTCTTCTTCTTTTTTAATCTTATTTTGATTTCTACCTATTTTTCTAACAATCTTAAAGCGTTATTATGGAGATCAAAATTAGTATTGTTTTAATCAAGTTGAAGAACTAGGATCTATTAAAGCTCGAGCCGTTCGATGGTACAAATTTCTCTCATTGGCAAGAAAAACTTAATTTTTTGTTGACGACCCTGAAAATCTTTTACATGTTAGATCCAAATCTACAACCAAATCCTCTATCATCTGATCAAGACACTAATGAAAGAAAGGCTGAAAGATAGGAAATGGCAGAAGACAAACTGATTTGTCACAAATCAATCTCAATGCCCAGGCTAAGAACCATCAAGGCCTCTCGTATCGTGGAAGTGGCTTGCAAGAAACCTAATAACGATCTCATACCAATGAGAGGATGCGAACAACGCTTTAATAGAATTGTATCCAATATGTGCTTCAAAGCCTAATTCCATCTTCTTCTTCTTTTTTAATATTATTTTGATTTCTATATATTTTTCTAACCATCTTAAAGCGTTATTAAGGAGATCAAAATTAGTATTGTTTTAATCAAGTTAATGAACAAGGATCTAGTAAAGCTCGACCGGTTCGATGGTATAAATTTCTCTCATTGGCAAGGCAAACTTAAGTTTTTGTTAACGACCCTGAAAATCTTTTACATGTTAGAAACAAATCTACAACCAAATCCGACGTCATCTGATCAAGACCCTAATGAAGGAAAGGCTGAAAGATAGGAAACGGCAGAAGACAAACTGATTTGTCACAGATCATCCTCAATGCCCAGGCTAAGAACCATCAAGGCTTGTCGTATCGTGGAAGTGGTTTGCGAGAAACCTAATAACGATCTCATACTAATGAGAGGATGCGAACAACGCTTTAATAGAATTGTATCCAATACGTGCTTCAAAGCTTAATTCCATCTTCTTCTTCTACTTTCTTAATCTTATTTTGCTTTCTACCTATTTTTCTAACAATCTTAAAGCGTTATTACGGAGATCAAAATTATTATTGTTTTAATCAAGTTGATGAACTAGGATCTAGTAAAGCTCGACCGGTTCGATGGTACAAATTTCTCTCATTGGCAAGACAAACTTAAGTTTTTGTTGACGACCCTGAAAATCATTTACATGTTAGATCCAAATCTACAATCAAATCCTCCGTCATCTGATCAAGACACTAATGAAAGAAAGGCTGAAATATAGGAAATGGTAGAAGACAAACTGATTTGTCACAGATCATCCTCAATGCCCAGGCTAAGAACCATCAAGGCTTGTCGTATCGTGGAAGTGGTTTGCAAGAAACCTAATAACGATCTCATACTAAGGAGAGGATGCGAACAACGCTTTAATAGAATTGTATCTAATACGTGCTTCAAAGCTTAATTCCATCTTCTTCTTCTTTTTTAATCTTATTTTGATTTCTACATATTTCTCTAACAATCTTAAAGCGTTATTATGGAGATCAAAATTAGTATGGTTTTAATTAAGTTAATGAACTAGGATCTAGTAAAGCTCGACCGGTTCGACGGTACAAATTTCTCTCGTTGGCAAGACAAACTTAAGTTTTTGTTAACGACCCTGAAAATCTTTTACATGTTAGATCCAAATCTACAACCAAATCCTCCGTCATTTGATCAAGACACTAATGAAAGAAAGGCTGAAACATAGGAAATGGCAGAAGACAAACTGATTTGTCACAGATCATCCTCAATGCCCTGGCTAAGAACCATCAAGGCTTGTCGCATTGTGGAAGTGGTTTGTAAGAAACCTAATAACGATCTCATACTAATGAGAGGATGCGAACAACGCTTTAATAGAATTGTATCCAATACGTGCTTCAAAGCTTAATTCCATCTTCTTCTTCTACTTTCTTAATCTTATTTTTCTTTCGACCTATTTTTCTAACAATCTTAAAGCGTTATTACGGAGATCAAAATTAGTATTGTTTTAATCAAGTTGATGAACTAGGATCTAGTAAAGCTCGACCAGTTCGATGGTAAAAATTTCTCTCATTGGCAAGACAAACTTAAGTTTTTGTTGACGACCCTGAATATCTTTTACATGTTAGATCCAAATCTACAACCAAATCCTCCGTCATCTGATCAAGACACTAATGAAAGAAAGGCTGAAAGATAGGAAATGGCAGAAGACAAACTGATTTGTCACAGATCATCCTCAATGCCCAGGCTAAGAACCATCAAGGCTTGTCGCATAGTGGAAGTGGTTTGTAAGAAACCTAATAACGATCTCATACTAATGAGAGGAAGCGAACAACGCTTTAATAGAATTGTATCCAATACGTGCTTCAAAGCTTAATTCCATCTTCTTCTTCTACTTTCTTAATCTTATTTTGCTTTCTACCTATTTTTCTAACAATCTTAAAGCGTTATTACGGAGATCAAAATTATTATTGTTTTAATCAAGTTGATGAACTAGGATCTAGTAAAGCTCGACCGGTTCGATGGTACAAATTTCTCTCATTGGCAAGACAAACTTAAGTTTTTGTTGACGACCCTGAAAATCATTTACATGTTAGATCCAAATCTACAATCAAATCCTTCGTCATCTGATCAAGACACTAATGAAAGAAAGGCTGAAATATAGGAAATGGCAGAAGACAAACTGATTTGTCACAGATCATCCTCAATGCCCAGGCTAAGAACCATCAAGGCTTGTCGTATCGTGGAAGTGGTTTGCAAGAAACCTAATAACGATCTCATACTAAGGAGAGGATGCGAAAACGCTTTAATAGAATTGTATCTAATACGTGCTTCAAAGCTTAATTCTATCTTCTTCTTCTTTTTTAATCTTATTTTGATTTCTACATATTTCTCTAACAATCTTAAAGCGTTATTATGGAGATCAAAATTTGTATTGTTTTAATTAAGTTAATGAACTAGGATCTAGTAAAGCTCGACCGGTTCGATGGTACAAATTTCTCTCATTGGCAAGACAAACTTAAGTTTTTGTTAACGACCCTGAAAATCTTTTACATGTTAGATCCAAATCTACAACCAAATCCTCCGTCATTTGATCAAGACACTAATGAAAGAAAGGCTGAAAAATAGGAAATGGTAGAAGTCAAACTGATTTGTCACAGATCATCCTCAATGCCTAGGCTAAGAACCATCAAGGCTTGTCGCATAGTGGAAGTGGTTTGTAAGAAACCTAATAACGATCTTATACTAATGAGAGGATGCGAACAACGCTTTAATAGAATTGTATCCAATACGTGCTTCAAAGCTAAATTCCATCTTCTTCTTCTACTTTCTTAATCTTATTTTTCTTTCTTCCTATTTTTCTAACAATCTTAAAGCGTTATTACGGAGATCAAAATTAGTATTGTTTTAATCAAGTTGATGAACTAGGATCTAGTAAAGCTCGACCGGTTCGATGGTAAAAATTTCTCTCATTGGCAAGACAAACTTAAGTTTTTGTTGACGACCCTGAATATCTTTTACATGTTAGATCCAAATCTACAACCAAATCCTCCGTCATCTGATCAAGACACTAATGAAAGAAAGGCTGAAGGCTAGGAAATGGCAGAAGACAAACTGATTTGTCACAGATCATCCTCAATGCCCAGGCTAAGAACCATCAAGGCTTGTCGCATAGTGGAAGTGGTTTGTAAGAAACCTAATAACGATCTCATACTAATGAGAGGATGCGAACAACGCTTTAATAGAATTGTATCCAATACGTGCTTCAAAGCTTAATTCCATCTTCTTCTTCTACTTTCTTAATCTTATTTTGCTTTCTACCTATTTTTCTAACAATCTTAAAGCGTTATTACGGAGATCAAAATTAGTATTGTTTTAATCAAGTTGATGAACTAGGATCTATTAAAGCTCGACCGGTTCGATGGTAGCAATTTCTCTCATTGGCAAGACAAACTTAAGTTTTTGTTGACGACCCTGAATATCTTTTACATGTTAGATCCAAATCTACAACCAAATCCTCCGTCATCTGATCAAGACACTAATGAAAGAAAGGCTGAAAGATAGGAAATGGCAGAAGACAAACTGATTTGTCACAGATCATCCTCAATGCCCAGGCTAAGAACCATCAAGGCTTGTCGCATAGTGGAAGTGGTTTGTAAGAAACCTAATAACGATCTCATACTAATGAGAGGATGCGAACAACGCTTTAATAGAATTGTATCCAATACGTGCTTCAAAGCTGAATTCCATCTTCTTCTTCTACTTTCTTAATCTTATTTTGCTTTCTACCTATTTTTCTAATAATCTTCAAGCGTTATTACGGAGAACAAAATTAGTATTGTTTTAATCAAGTTGATGAACTAGGATCTAGTAAAGCTCGACCGGTTCGATGGTACAAATTTCTCTCATTGGCAAGACAAACTTAAGTTTTTGTTGACGACCCTGAAAATCATTTACATGTTAGATCCAAATCTACAATCAAATCCTCCGTCATCTGATCAAGACACTAATGAAAGAAAGGCTGAAATATAGGAAATGGCAGAAGACAAACATATTTGTCACAGATCATCCTCAATGCCCAGGCTAAGAACCATCAAGGCTTGTCGTATCGTGGAAGTGGTTTGCAAGAAACCTAATAACGATCTCATACTAAGGAGAGGATGCGAAAACGCTTTAATAGAATTGTATCTAATACGTGCTTCAAAGCTTAATTCTATCTTCTTCTTTTTTAATCTTATTTTGATTTCTACATATTTCTCTAACAATCTTAAAGCGTTATTATGGAGATCAAAATTAGTATTGTTTTAATTAAGTTAATGAACTAGGATCTAGTAAAGCTCGACCGGTTCGATGGTACAAATTTCTCTCATTGGCAAGATAAACTTAAGTTTTTGTTGACGACCCTGAAAATCATTTACATGTTAGATCCAAATCTACAATCAAATCCTCCGTCATTTGATGAAGACACTAATGAAAGAAAGGCTGAAATATAGGAAATGGCAGAAGACAAACTGATTTGTCACAGATCATCCTCAATGCCCAGGCTAAGAACCATCAAGGCTTGTCGTATCATGGAAGTGGTTTGCAAGAAACCTAATAACGATCTCATACTAAGGAGAGGATACGAACAACGCTTTAATAGAATTGTATCTAATACGTGCTTCAAAGCTTAATTCCATCTTCTTCTTCTTTTTTAATCTTATTTTGATTTCTACGTATTTCTCTAACAATCTTAAAGCGTTATTATGGAGCTCAAAATTAGCATTGTTTTAATTAAGTTAATGAACTAGGATCTAGTAAAGCTCGACCGGTTCGATGGTACAAATTTCTCTCATTGGCAAGACAAACTTAAGTTTTTGTTAACGACCCTGAAAATCTTTTACATGTTAGATCCAAATCTACAACCAAATCCTCCGTCATTTGATCAAGACACTAATGAAAGAAAGGCTGAAACATAGGAAATGGCAGAAGACAAACTGATTTGTCACAGATCATCCTCAATCCCCAGGCTAAGAACCATCAAGGCTTGTCGCATAGTGGGAGTGGTTTGTAAGAAACCTAATAACGATCTCATACTAATGAGAGGATGCGAACAACGCTTTAATAGAATTGTATCCAATACGTGCTTCAAAGCTTAATTCCATCTTCTTCTTCTACTTTCTTAATCTTATTTTTCTTTCTACCTATTTTTCTAACAATCTTAAAGTGTTATTATGGAGATCAAAATTAGTATTGTTTTAATCAAGTTGATGAACTAGGATCTAGTAAAGCTCGACCGGTTCGATGGTAAAAATTTCTCTCATTGGCAAGACAAACTTAAGTTTTTGTTGACGACCCTGAAAATCTTTTACATGTTAGATCCAAATCTACAATCAAATCCTCCATCATCTGATCACGACACTAATGAAAGAAAGGCTGAAATATAGGAAATGGGAGAAGACAAACTGATTTGTCACAGATTATCCTCAATGCCCAGGCTAAGAACCATCAAGGCTTGTCGTATCGTCGAAGTGGTTTGTAAGAAACCAAATAACGATCTCATACTAATGAGAGGATGCAAACAACGCTTTAATAGAATTGTATCCAATACGTGCTTCAAAGCCTAATTCCATCTTCTTCTTCTTCTTTTTTAATATTATTTTGATTTCTACCTATTTTTCTAACAATCTTAAAGCGTTATTATGGAGATCAAAATTAGTATTGTTTTAATCAAGTTGATGAACAAGGATCTAGTAAAGCTCGACCTGTTCGATGGTACAAATTTCTCTCATTGGCAAGATAAACTTAAGTTTTTGTTAACGACCCGGAAAATCTTTTACATGTTAGATCCAAATCTACAACCAAATCCTCTGCCATCTGATCAAGACACTAATGAAAGAAAGCCTGAAAGATAGGAAATGTCTGAAGACAAACTGATTTGTCACACATCATCCTCAATGCCCACCCTAAGAACCATCAAGGCTTGTCGTATCGTGGAAGTGGTTTGCAAGAAACTTAATAACGATCTCATACTAATGAGAGGATGCGAACAACGCTTTAATAGAATTGTTTCCAATACGTGCTTCAAAGCTTAATTCCATCTTCTTCTTCTTCTTTTTTAATCTTATTTTGATTTCTACCTATTTTTCTAACAATCTTAAAGCGATATTATGGAGATCAAAATTAGTATTGTTTTAATCAAGTTGATGAACTAGGATCTAGTAAAGCTCGACCGGTTCGATGGTACAAATTTCCCTCATTGGAAAGACAAACTTAAGTTTTTGTTGACGACCCAGAAAATCTTTTACATGTTAGATCCAAATCTACAACCAAATCCTCCGTCATCTGATCAAGACACTAATGAAAGAAAGGCTGAAAGATAGGAAATGGCAGAAGACAAACAGATTTGTCACAGATCATCCACAATGCCTAGGCTAAGAACCATCAAGGCTTGTCGTATCGTGGAAGTGGTTTGCAAGAAACCTAATAACGATCTCATACTAATGAGAGGATGCGAACAACGCTTTAATAGAATTGTTTCCAATACGTGCTTCAAAGCTTAATTCCATCTTCTTCTTCTTCTTTTTTAATCTTATTTTGATTTCTACCTATTTTTCTAACAATCTTAAAGCGTTATTATGGAGATCAAAATTAGTATTGTTTTAATCAAGTTGATGAACTAGGATCTAGTAAAGCTCGACCGATTCGATGGTACAAATTTCTCTCATTGGCAAGACAAACTTAAGTTTTTGTTGACGACCCCGAAAATCTTTTACATGTTAGATCCAAATCTACAACCAAATCATCCGTCATCTGATCAAGACACTAATGAAAGAAAGGCTGAAAGATAGGAAACGGCAGAAGACAAACTGATTTGTCACAGATCATCCTCAATGCCCAGGCTAAGAACCATCAAGGCTTGTCGTATCGTGGAAGTGGTTTGCAAGAAACCTAATAACGATCTCATACTAATGAGAGGATGCGAACAACGCTTTAATAGAATTGTCTCCAATACGTTCTTCAAAGCTTAATTCCATCTTCTTCTTCTTCTTTTTCATTCTTATTTTGATTTCTACCTATTTTTCTAACAATCTTAAAGCGTTATTATGGAGATCAAAATTATTATTGTTTTAATCAAGTTGATGAACAAGGATCTAGTAAAGCTCGACCTGTTCGATGGTACAAATTTCTCTCATTGGCAAGACAAACTTAAGTTTTTGTTAACGACCCTGAAAATCTTTTACATGTTAGATCCAAATCTACAACCAAATCCTCCGTCATCAGATCAAGACACTAATGAAAGAAAAGCTGAAAGATAGGAAATGGCAGAAGATAAACTGATTTGTCACAGATCATCCTCAATGCCCAGGCTATGAACCATCAAGGCTTGTCGTATCGTGGAAGTGGTTTGCAAGAACCCTAATAACGATCTCATACTAATGAGACGATGCGAACAACGCTTTAATAGAATTGTATCGAATACGTGCTTCAAAGCTTAATTCCATCTTCTTCTTCTTCTTTTTCATTCTTATTTTGATTTCTACCTATTTTTCTAACAATCTTAAAGCATTATTATGGAGATCAAAATTAGTATTGTTTTAATCAAGTTGATGAACTAGGATGTAGTAAAGCTTGACCGGTTCGTAGGTATAAATTTCTCACATTGGCAAGGCAATCTTAAGTTTTTGTTAACGACCCTAAAAATCTTTTACATGTTAGATCCAAATCTACAACCAAATCCTCCGTCATCTGATCAAGACACTAATGAAAGAAAGGCTGAAAGATAGGAAATGGCAGAAGACAAACTGATTTGTCATAGATCGTCCTCAATGTCCAAGCTAAGAACCATCAAGGTTTTTCGTATCGTGGAAGTGGTTTGCAAGAAACCTAATAACGATTTCATACTAATGAGAGGATACGAACAACGCTTTAATAGAATTGTATCCAATACATGCTTCAAAGCTTAATTCCTTCTTCTTCTTCTTCTTTTTTAATCTTATTTTGATTTCTACCTATTTTTCTAACAATCTTAAAGCGTTATTATGGAGATCAAAATTAGTGTTGTTTTATTCAAGTTGAAGAACTAGGATCTATTAAAGCTCGACCGGTTCGATGGTACAAATTTCTCTCATTGGCAAGAAAAATTTAAGTTTTTGTTGACGACCCTGAAAATCTTTTACATGTTAGATCCAAATCTACAACCAAATCCTCGATCATCTGATCAAGACACTAATGAAAGAAAGGCTGAAAGATAGGAAACGGCAGAAGACAAACGAATTTGTCACAAATCATCCTCAATGCCCAGGCTAAGAACCATCAAGGCCTCTCGTATCATGGAAGTGGCTTGCAAGAAACCTAATAACGATCTCATACTAATGAGAGGATGCGAACAACGCTTTAATAGAATTGTAGCCAATACGTGCTTCAAAGCTAAATTCCATCTTCTTCTTCTTCTTTTTTAATCTTATTTTGATTTCTACCTATTTTTCTAATAATCTTATTGTGTTATTATGGAGATCAAAATTAGTATTGTTTTAATCAAGTTGATGAACTAGGATATAGTAAAGCTTGACCGGTTCGTAGGTATAAATTTCTCTCATTGGCAAGACAAACTTAAGTTTTTGTTGACGACCCTGAAAATCTTTTACATGTTAGATCCAAATATACAACTAAATCCACCGTCATCTGATCAAGACACTAATGAAAGAAAGGCTGAAAGATAGGAAACAACAGAAGACAAACTGATTTGTCACAGATCATCCTGAATGCCCAGGCTAAGAACCATCAAGGTTTGTCGTATCGTGGAAGTGGTTTGCAAGAAACCTAATAACGATCTCATACTAATGAGAGGATACGAACAACGCTTTAATAGAATTGTATCCAATACATGCTTCAAAGCTTAATTCCTTCTTCTTCTTCTTCTTTTTTAACCTTATTTTGATTTCTACCTATTTTTCTAACAATCTTAAAGCGTTATTATGGAGATCAAAATTAGTATTGTTTTAATCAAGTTGAAGAACTAGGATCTATTAAAGCTCGACCGGTTCGATGGTACAAATTTCTCTCAATGGCAAGAACAACTTAAGTTTTTGTTGACGACCCTGAAAATCTTTTACATGTTAGATCCAAATCTACAACCAAATCCTCCGTCATCTGATCAAGACACTAATGAAAGAAAGGCTGAAAGATAGGAAATGGCAGAAGACAAACTGATTTGTCACAGATCATCCTCAATGCCCAGGCTAAGAACCATCAAGGCTTGTCGTATCGTCGAAGTGGTTTGTAAGAAACCTAATAACGATCTCATACTAATGAGAGGATGCGAACAACGCTTTAATAGAATTGTTTCCAATACGTGCTTCAAAGCTTAATTCCATCTTCTTCTTCTTCTTTTTTAATCTTATTTTGATTTCTACCTATTTTTCTAACAATCTTAAAGCGTTATTATAGAGATCAAAATTAGTATTTTTTTTTAATCAAGTTGATGAAATAGGATCTAGTAAAGCTCGACCGGTTCGATGGTACAAATTTCTCTCATTGGCAAGACAAACTTAAGTTTTTGTTGACGACCCTGAAAATCTTTTACATGTTAGATCCAAATCTACAACCAAATCCTCCGTCATCTGATCAAGACACTAATGAAAGAAAGGCTGAAATATAGGAAATGGCAGAAGAGAAACGGATTTGTCACAAATCATCCTCAATGCCCAGCCTAAGAAACATCAAGGCTTGTCGTATCGTGGAAGTGGTTTGTAAGAAACCTAATAACGATCTCATACTAATGAGAGGATGCGAACAACGCCTTAATAGAATTGTATCCAATACATTGTTCAAAGCTTAATTCCATATTCTTCTTCTTCTTTTTTAACTTTATTTTGATTTCTATATAATTTTCTAACAATCTTAAAGCATTATTATGGAGATCAAAATTCGTATTGTTTTAATCAAGTTGATGAACAAGGATCTAGTAAAGCTCGACCGGTTCGATGGTATAAATTTCTCTCATTAGCTAGGCAAACTTAAGTTTTTGTTAACGACCCTGAAAATATTTGACATGTTAGATCCAAATCTACAAGCAAATCCTCCGTCATCTGATCAAAACACTAATGAAAGAAAGGCTGAAAGATAGGAAACGGCAGAAGATAAACTGATTTGTCACAGATCATCCTCAATGCCCAGGCTAAGAAACATCAAGGCTTGTCGTATCGTGAAAGTGGTTTGCAAGAAACCTAATAACGATCTCATACTAATGAGAGGATGCATACAACGCTTTAATAGAATTGTATCCAATACATGCTTCAAAGCTTAATTCCGTCTTCTTCTTCTTCTTTTTTAATCTTATTTTGATTTCTACCTATTTTTCTAACAATCTTAAAGCGTTATTATGGAGATCAAAATTAGTATTGTTTTAATCAAATTGATGAACTAGGATCTAGTAAAGCTCGACCGGTTCGATGGTACAAATTTCTCTCATTGGCAAGACAAACTTAAGTTTTTGTTAACGACCCTGAAAATCTTTCACGTGTTAGATCCAAATCTACAACCAAATCCTCCGTCATCTCATCAAGACACTAAGGAAAGAAAGGCTGAAATATAGGAAATGGCAGAAGACAAACTGATTTGTCACAGATCATCCTGAATGCACATGCTAAGAACCATCAAGGCTTGTCGTATCGTGGAAGTGGTTTGCAAGAAACCTAATAACGATCTCATACTAATGAGAGGATGCGAACAACGCTTTAATAGAATTCTATCCAATACGTGGTTCAAAGCTTAATTCCATCTTCTTCTTCTTCTTTTTTAACTTTATTTTGATTTCTATATAATTTTCTAACAATCTTAAAGCATTATTATGGAGATCAAAATTTGTATTGTTTTAATCAAGTTGATGAACAAGGATCTAGTAAAGCTCGACCGGTTCGATGGTATAAATTTCTCTCATTGGCAAGGCAAACTTAAGTTTTTGTTAACGACCCTGAAAATATTTGACATGTTAGATCCAAATCTATAACCAAATTCTCCATCATCTGATCAAGACACTAATGAAAGAAAGGCTGAAAGATAGGAAACGTCAGAAGATAAACTGATTTGTCACAAATCAACCTCAATGCCCAGGCTAAGAAACATCAAGGTTTGTCGTATCGTGCAAATGGTTTGCAAGAAACCTAATAACGATCTCATACTAATGAGAGGATGCAAACAACGCTTTAATAGAATTGTATCCAATACGTGCTTCGAAGCTTAATTCCGTCTTCTTCTTCTTATTTTTTAATCTTATTTTGATTTCTACATATTTTTCTAACAATCTTAAAGCGTTATTATGGAGATCAAAATTAATATTGTTTTAATCAGGTTGATGAACTATGATCTAGCAAAGCACGACCGGTTCGATGGTACAAATCTCTCATTGGCAAGACAAACTTAAGTTTTTGTTAACGACCCTGAAAATCTTTTACATGTTAGATCCAAATCTACAACCAAATCCTCCGTCATCTGATCAAGACACTAATGAAAGAAAGGCTGAAAGATAGGAAACAGTAGAAGACAAACTGATTTGTCACAGATCATCCTCAATGCCTTGGCTAAGAACCATCAAGGCTTGCCGTATCGAGGAAGTGGTTTGCAAGAAACCTAATAACGATCCCATACTAATGGGAGGATGCGAACAACACTTTAATAAAATTGTTTCCAATACGTGCTACAAAGCTTAATTCCATCTTCTTCTTCATCTTTTTTAATCTTATTTTGATTTCCACCTATTTTTCTAACAATCTTAAAGCGTTATTATAGAGATCAAAATTAGTATTGTTTTAATCAAGTTGATGAACTAGGATCTAGTAAAGCTCAACCGGTTCGATGGTACAAATTTCTCTCATTGGCAAGATAAACTTAAGTTTTTGTTAACGTCCCTGAAAATCTTTCACATGTTAGATCCAAATCTACAACCAAATCCTCCGTCATCTGATCAAGACACTAATGAAAGAAAGGCTGAAAGATACGAAATGGCAGAAGACAAACTGATTTGTCACAGATCAACCTCAATGCCCAGGCTGAGAATCATCATGGCCTCTCGTTTCGTGGAAGTGGTTTGCAAGAAACCCAATAACGATCTCATACTAATGAGAGGATGCGAACAATGCTTTAATAGAATTGTATCCAATACGTGCTTCAAAGCTTAATTCCATCTTCTTCTTCTTCTTTTTTAATCTTATTCTGATTTCAACCTATGTTCCTAACAATCTTAAAGCGTTATTAGGGAGACCAAAATTAGTATTGTTTTAATCAAGTTGATGTACTAGGATCTAGTAAAGCTCAACCGGTTCGTTGGTAAAAATTTCACTCATTGGCAAGGCAAACTTAAGTTTTTGTTAACGACCCTGAAAATATTTAACATATTAGATCCAAATCTACAACCAAATCCTCCGTCATCTGATCAAGACACTAATGAAAGAAAGGCTGAAAGATAGGAAACGGCAGAAGATAAACAGATTTGTCACAGATCATCCTCAATGCCCAGGCTAAGAAACATCAAGGCTTGTCATATCGTGAAAGTTGTTTGCAAGAAACCTAATAACGATCTCATACTAATGAGAGGAAACGAACAACGCTTTAATAGAATTGTATCCAATACGTGCTTCAAAGCTTAATTCCGTCTTCTTCTTCTTCTTTTTTAATCTTATTTTGATTTTTACCTATTTTTCTAACAATCTCAAAGCGTTATTATGGAGATCAAAATTAGTATTGTTTTAATCAAGTTGATGAACTAGGATCAAGTAAAGCTCGACCGATTCGATGGTACAAATTTCTCTCATTTGCAAGACAAACATAAGTATTTGTTAACGACCCTCAAAATCTTTTACATGTTAGATCCAAATCTACAACCAAATCCACCGTCATCTGATCAAGATAGTAATGAAAGAAAGGCTGAAAGATAGGAATTGGCAGAAGACAAATTGATTTGTCACAAATCATCCTCAATGCGCTGGCTAAGAACCATCAAGGCTTGTCGTATCATGGAAGTGGTTTGCAAGAAACCTAATAACGATCTCATACCAATGAGAGGATGCGAACAACGCTTTAATAGAATTGTATCCAATACGTGCTTCACTGCTTAATTCCATCTTCTTCTTCTTCTTTTTTAATCTTATTTTGATTTCAACCTATTTTTCTAACAATCTTAAAGCGTTATTATGGAGATCAAAATTAGTATTGTTTTAATCAAATTGATGAACTAGGATCTAGTAAAGCTCGACCGATTCGATGGTACAAATTTCTCCCACTGGCAAGACAAACTTAAGTTTTTGTTAACGACCCTGAAAATCTTTTACATGTTAGATCCAAATCTACAACCAAATCCTCCGTCATCTGATCAAGACACTAATGAAAGAAAGGCTGAAAGATAGGAAATGACAGAAGATAAACTGATTTGTCACATATCATCCTCAATGCCCAGGCTAAGAACCATCAAGGCTTGTCGTATCGTGGAAGTGGTTTGCAAGAAACCTAATAACGATCTCATACTATTGAGAGGATGCGAACAATGCTTTAATAGAATTGTATCCAATACGTGGTTCAAAGCTTAATTCCATCTTCTTCTTCTTCTTTTTTAACTTTATTTTGATTTCTAAATAATTTTCTAACAATCTTAAAGCATTATTATGGAGATCAAAATTCGTATTGTTTTAATGAATTTGATGAACAAGGATCTAGTAAAGGTCGATCGGTTCGATGGTATAAATTTCTCTCATTGGCAAGGCAAACTTAAGTTTTTGTTAACGACCCCGAAAATATTTGACATGTTAGATCCAAATCTACAACCAAATCCTCCGTCATCTGATCAAGACACTAATGAAAGAAAGGTTGAAAGATAGGAAATGGCAGAAGACAAACTGATTTGTCACATATCATCCTCAATGCCCAGGCTAAGAACCATCAAGGCTTGTCGTATCGTGGAAGTGGTTTGCAAGAAACCTAATAATGATCTCATACTAATGAGAGGATGCGAACAACGCTTTAATAGAATTCTATCCAGTACGTGCTTCAAAGCTTAATTCCATCTTCTTCTTCTTCTTTTTTAATCTTATTTTGATTTCTACCAATTTTTCTAACAATCTTAAAGCGTTCTTAGGGAGATCAAAATAAGTATTGTTTTAATCAAGTAGATGAACTAGGATCTAGTAAAGCTCAACCGGTTCGTTGGTATAAATTTCACTCATTGGCAAGGCAAACTTAAGTTTTTGTTAACGACCCTGAAAATCTTTTACATGTTAGATCCAAATCTACAACCAAATCCTCTGTCATCTAATCAAGACACTAATGAAAGAAAGGCTGAAAGATAGGAAACAGCAGAAGACAAACTGATTTGTCACAGATCATCCTCAATGCCCAGGTTAAGAACCATCAAGGCTTGTCGTATCGTGGAAGTGGTTTGCAAGAAACCTAATAACGATCTCATACTAATGAGAGGATGTGAACAACGCTTTAATAGAATTGTATCCAATACGTGCTTCAAAGCTTAATTCCATCTTCTTCTTCTTCTTTTTTAATCTTATTTTGATTTCTACCTATTTTTCTAACAATCTTAAAGCGTTATTATGGAGATCAAAATTAATATTGTTTTAATCAGGTTGATGAACTAGGATCTAGTAAAGCACGACCGGTTCGATGGTACAAATCTCTCATTGGCAAGACAAACTTAAGTTTTTGTTAACGACCCTGAAAATCTTTTACATGTTAGATCCGAATCTACAACCAAATCCTCCGTCATCTGATCAAGACACTAATTAAAGAAAGGCTGAAAGATAGGAAATGGCAGAAGACAAACTGATTTGTCACAGATCATCCTGAATGCACATGCTAAGAACCATCAAGGCTTGTCGTATCGTGGAAGTGGTTTGCAAGAAACCTAATAACGATCTCATACTAATGAGAGGATGCAAACAACGCTTTAATAGAATTCTATCCAATACGTGCTTCAAAGCTTAATTCCATCTTCTTCTTCTTCTTTTTTAATCTTATTTTGATTTCTACCTATTTTTCTAACAATCTTAAAGCGTTATTATGGAGATCAAAATCACTATTGTTTTAATCAAGTTAATAAACTAGGATCTAGAAAAGATCGACCGGTTCGATGGTATAAATTTCTCTCATTGGCAAGACAAACTTAAGTTTTTGTTGACGACCCTGAAAATCTTTTACATGTTAGATCCAAATCTACAACCAAATCCTCCGTCATCTGATCAAGACACTAATGAAAGAAAGAATGAATGATATGAAATGGCAGAAGAAAAACTGATTTGTCACAGATCATCCTCAATGCCCAGGCTATGAACCATCAAGGCTTGTCAAATCGTGGAAGTGGTTTGCAAAAAACCTAAGAACGATCTCATACTAATGAGAGGATGCGAACAACGCTTTAATAGAATTGTATCCAATACGTGCTTCAAAGCTTAATTCCATCTTCTTCTTCTACTTTCTTAATCTTATTTTGATTTCTACCTATGTTTCTAACAATCTTAAAGCGTTATTATGGAGATCAAAATTAGTATTGTTTTAATCAAGTTGATGAACTAGGATCTAGTAAAGCTTGACCGGTTCGTAGGTATAAATTTCTCCCATTGGTAAGGCAAACTTATGTTTTTGTTAACGACCCTGAAAATCTTTTACATGTTAGATCCAAATCTACAACCAAATCCTCCATCATCTGATCAAGACACTAATGAAAGAAAGGCTGAAAGATAGGAAATGGCAGAAGACAAACTGATTTGTCACAAATCATCCTCAACGCCCAGGCTAAGAACCATCAAGGCTTGTCGTATCGTGGAAGTGGTTTGCAAGAAACCTAATAACGATCTCATACTAATGAGAGGATGCAAACAACGCTTTAATAGAATTGTATCCAATACGGGCTTCAAAGCCTAATTCCATCTTCTTCTACTTCTTTTTTAATCTTATTTTGATTTCTACCTATTTTTCTAATAATCTTAAAGCATTAATATGGAGATCAAAATTAATATTGTTTTAATCAAGTTGATGAACTAGGATCTAGCAAAGCTCGACCGGTTCGATGGTACAAATTTCTCTCATTGGCAAGACAAACTTAAGTTTTTGTTAACGACCTTGAAAATCTTTTACATGTTAGATCCAAATCTACAACCAAATCCTCCGTCATCTGATCAAGACACTAATGAAAGAAAGGCTGAAAGATAGGAAATCGCAGAAGACAAACTGATTTGTCACAGATCATCCTCAATGCCCAGGCTAAGAACCATCAAGGCTTGTCGTATCGTGGAAGTGGTTTGCAAGAAACCTAATAACGATCTCATACTAATGAGAGGATGCGAACAGCGCTTTAATAGAATTCTATCCAATACGTGCTTCAAAGCTTAATTCCATCTTCTTCTTCTTCTTTTTTAATCTTATTTTGATTTCTACCAATTTTTCTAACAATCTTAAAGCGTTATTAGGGAGATGAAAATTAGTATTGTTTTAATCAAGTTGATGAACTAGGATCTAGTAAAGCTCAACCGGTTCGTTGGTATAAATTTCACTCATTGGCAAGGCAAACTTAAGTTTTCGTTAACGACCCTGAAAATCTTTTACATGTTAGATCCAAATCTACAACCAAATCCTCTGTCATCTAATCAAGACACTAATGAAAGAAAGGCTGAAAGATAGGAAACAGCAGAGACAAACTGATTTGTCACAGATCATCCTCAATGCCCAGGTTAAGAACCATCAAGGCTTGTCGTATCGTGGAAGTGGTTTGCAAGAAACCAAATAACGATCTCATACTAATGAGAGGATGCGAACAACGATTTAATAGAATTGTATCCAATACGTGCTTCAAAGATTAAATCCATCTTCTTCTTCTTCTTTTTTCATCTTATTTTGATTTCTACCTATTTTTCTAACAATCTTAAAGCGTTATTAAGGAGATCAAAATTAGTATTGTTTTAATCAAGTTGATGAACTAGGATCTAGTAAAGCTCGACCGGTTCGATGGTACAAATTTCTCTCATTGGGAAGACAAACTTAAGTTTTTGTTGACGACCCTGAAAATCTTTTACAAGTTAGATCCAAATCTACAACCAAATCCTCTGCCATCTGATCAAGACACTAATGAAAGAAAGCCTGAAAGATAGGAAATGGCGGAAGACAAACTGATTTGTCACAGATCATCCTCAATGCCCAGGCTAAGAACCATCAAGGCTTGTCGTATCGTGGAAGTGGTTTGCAAGAAACCTAATAACGATCTCATACTAATGAGAGGATGCGAACAACGCTTTAATAGAATTGTATCCAATACGTGGTTCAAAGCTTAATTCCATCTTCTTCTTCTTCTTTTTTAACTTTATTTTGATTTCTATATAATTTTCTAACAATCTTAAAGCATTATTATGGAGATCAAAATTTGTATTGTTTTAATCAAGTTGATGAACTAGGATCTAGTAAAGCTCGACCGGTTCGATGGTACAAATTTCTCTCATTGGCAAGACAAACTTAAGTTTTTGTTGACGACCCTGAAAATCTTTTACATGTTAGATCCAAATCTACAACCAAATCTTCCGTCATCTGATCAAGACTCTAATGAAAGAAAGGCTGAAAGATAGGAAACAACAGAAGACAAACTGATTTGTCGCAGATCATCCTGAATGCCCAGGCTAAGAACCATCAAGGCTTGTCGTACCGTGGAAGTGGTTTGCAAGAAACCTACTAACGATCTCATACTAATGAGAGGATGCGAACAACGCTTTAATAGAATTGTATCCAATACGTGCTTCAAAGCTTAATTCCATCTTCTTCTTCTTCTTTTTTAATCTTATTTTGATTTCTACTTATTTTTCTAACAATCTTAAAGCGTTATTAGGGAGATCAAAATTAGTATTGTTTTAATCAAGTTGATGAACTAGGATCTAGTAAAGCTCAACCGGTTCGTTGGGATAAATTTCACTCATTGGCAAGGCAAACTTAAGTTTTTATTAACGACCCTGAAAATCTTTTACATGTTAGATCCAAATCTACAACCAAATCCTCCGTCATCTAATCAAGACACTAATGAAAGAAAGGCTGAAAGATAGGAAACAGCAGAAGACAAACTGATTTGTCACAGATCATCCTCAATGCCCAGGTTAAGTACCATCAAGGCTTGTCGTATCGTGGAAGTGGTTTGCAAGAAACCTAATAACGATCTCATACTAATGAGAGGATGTAAACAACGCTTTAATAGAATTGCATCCAATACGTGCTTCAAAGCTTAATTCCATCTTCTTCTTCTTCTCTTTAAATCTTACTTTGATTTCTACCTATTTTTCTAACAATCTTAAAGCGTTATTTTGGAGATCAAAATTAGTATTGTTTTAATCAAGTTGATGAACAAGGATATAGTAAAGCTCGACCTGTTGGATGGTACAAATTTCTCTCATTGGCAAGACAAACTTAAGTTTTTGTTAACAACCCTGAAAATCTTTTACATGTTAGATCCAAATCTACCACCAAATCCTCCGTCATCTGATCAAAACACTAAGGAAAGAAAGGGTGAAATATAGGAAATGGCACAAGACAAACTGATTTGTCACAGATCATCCTCAATGCCCAGGCTAAGAACCATCAAGGCTTGTCGTATAGTGGAAGTGGTTTGCAAGAAACCTAATAACGATCTCATAGTAATGAGAGGATGCGAACAACGATTTAATAGAATTGTATCCAATACGTGCTTCAAAGATTAAATCCATCTTCTTCTTCTTCTTTTTTCATCTTATTTTGATTTCTACCTATTTTTCTAACAATCTTAAAGCGTTATTATGGAGATCAAAATTAGTATTGTTTTAATCAAGTTGATGAACTAGGATCTAGTAAAGCTCGACCGGTTCGATGGTACAAATTTCTCTCATTGGCAAGACAAACTTAAGTTTTTGTTGACGACCCTGAAAATCTTTTACATGTTAGATCCAAATCTACAACCAAATCCTCCGTCATCTGATCAAGACACTAATGAAAGAAAGGCTGAAAGATAGGAAACAACAGAAGACAAACTGATTTGTCACAGATCATCCTGAATGCCCAGGCTAAGAACCATCAAGGATTGTCGTATCGTGGAAGTGGTTTGCAAGAAACCTAATAACGATCTCATACTAATGAGAGGATGCGAACAACGCTTTAATAGAATTCTGTCCAATATGTGCTTCAAAGCTTAATTCCAACTTCTTCTTCTTCTTTTTTAATCTTCTTTTGATTTCTACCTATTTTTCTAACAATCTTAAAGCGTTATTATGGAGATCAAAATTAGTAATGTTATAATCAAGTTGATGAACTAGGATCTAGTAAAGCTCGACCGGTTCGATGGTACAAATTTCTCTCATTGGCAAGACAAACTTAAGTTTTTGTTGACGACCCTGAAAATCTTATACTTGTTAGATCCAAATCTACAACCAAATCCTCCGTCATCTGATCAAGACACTAATGAAAGAAAGGCTGAAAGATAGGAAACAACAGAAGACAAACTGATTTGTCACAGATCATCCTGAATGCCCAGGCTAAGAACCATCAAGGCTTGTCATATCGTGGAAGTGGTTTGCAAGAAACCTAATAACGATCTCATACTAATGAGAGGATGCGAACAGCGCTTTAATAGAATTCTATCCAATACGTGCTTCAAAGCTTAATTCCATCCTCTTCTTCTTCTTTTTTAATCTTATTTTGATTTCTACCTACTTTTCTAACAATCTTAAAGCGTTATTATGGAGATCAAAATTAGTATTGTTTTAATCAAGTTCATGAACTAGGATCTAGTAAAGCTCGACCGGTTCGATGGTACAAATTTCTCTCATTGGCAAGACTAACTTAAGTTTTTGTTGACGACCCTGAAAATCTTTTACATGTCAGATCCAAATCTACAACCAAATCCTCCGTCATCTGATCAAGACACTAATGAAAGAAAGGCTGAAAGATAGGAAACAACAGAAGACAAACTGATTTGTCACAGATCATATTGAATGCCCAGGCTAAGAACCATCAAGGCTTGTCGTATCGTGGAAGTGGTTTGCAAGAAACCTACTAACGATCTCATACTAATGAGAGGATGCGAACAACGCTTTAATAGAATTGTATCCAATACGTGCTTCAAAGCTTAATTCCATCTTCTTCTTCTTCTTTTTTAATCTTATTTTGATTTCTACCTATTTTTCTAACAATCTTAAAGCGTTATTAGGGAGATCAAAATTAGTATTGTTTTAATCAAGTGGATGAACTAGGATCTAGCAAAGCTCAACCGGTTCGTTGGTATAAATTTCACTCATTGGCAAGGCAAACTTAAGTTTTTGTTAACGACCCTGAAAATCTTTTACATGTTAGATCCAAATCTACAACCAAATCCTCCGTCATCTGATCAAGACACTAATGAAAGAAAGGCTGAAAGATAAGGAACGGCAGAAGACAAACTGATTTGTCACAGATCATCCTCAATGCCCAGGCTAAGAACCATCAAGGCTTGTCGTATCATGAAAGTGGTTTGCAAGAAACCTAATAACGATCTCATGCTAATGAGAGGAGGTGAACAACGCTTTAATAGAATTGTATCCAATACGTGCATCAAAGCTTAATTCCATCTTCTTCTTCTTCTTTTTTAATCTTATTTTGATTTCTACCTATTTTTCTAACAATCTTAAAGCGTTATTAGGGAGATCAAAATTAGTATTGTTTTAATCAAGTTGATGAACTAGCATCTAGTAAAGCTCGACCGGTTCGATGGTACAAATTTCTCTCGTTGGCAAGACAAACTTAAGTTTTTGTTAACGATCCTGAAAATCTTTTATATGTTAGATCCAAATCTACAACCAAATCCTCCGTCATCTAATCAAGACACTAATGAAAGAAAGGATGAAAGATAGGAAATGGCAGAAGACAAACTGATTTGTCATAGATCATCCTCAATGTCCAGGCTAAGAACCATCAAGGCTTGTCGTATCGTGGAAGCGGTTTGCAAGAAACCTAATAACGATCTCATACTAATGAGAGGATGCGAACAACGCTTAAATAGAATTGTATCCAATACGTGCTTCAAAGCTTAATTCCATCTTCTTCTTCTTCTTTTTTAATCTTATTTTGATTTCTACCTATTTTTCTAACAATCTTAAAGCGTTATTAGGGAGATCAAAATTAGTATTGTTTTAATCAAGTTGATGAACTAGCATCTAGTAAAGCTCTACCGGTTCGATGGTACAAATTTCTCTCATTGGCAAGACAAACTTAAGTTTTTGTTAACGACCTTGAAAATCTTTTACATGTTAGATTCAAATCTACAACCAAATCCTCCGTCATCTGATCAAGACACTAATGAAAGAAAGACTGAAAGATAGGAAATGGCAGAAGACAAACTGATTTGTCACAGATCATCCTCAATGCCCAGGCTAAGAACCATCAAGGCTTGTCGTATCGTGGAAGTGGTTTGCAAGAAACCTAATAACGATCTCATACTAATGAGAGGATGCGAACAACGCTTTAATAGAATTGTATCGAATACGTGCTTCAAAGCTTAATTCCATCTTCTTCTTCTTCTTTTTTAATCTTATTTTGATTTCTACCAATTTTTCTAACAATCTTAAAGCGTTATTAGGGAGATCAAAATAAGTATTGTTTTAATCAAGTTGATGAACTAGGATCTAGTAAAGCTCAACCGGTTCGTTGGTATAAATTTCACTCATTGGCAAGGCAAACTTAAGTTTTTGTTAACGACCCTGAAAATCTTTTACATGTTAGATCCAAATCTACAACCAAATCCTCCGTCATCTAATCAAGACACTAATGAAAGAAAGGCTGAAAGATAGGAAACAGCAGAAGACAAACTGATTTGTCACAGATCATCCTCAATGCCCAGGTTAAGAACCATCAAGGCTTGTCGTATCGTGGAAGTGGTTTGCAAGAAACCTAATAACGATCTCATACTAATGAGAGGATGTGAACAACGCTTTAATAGAATTGTATCCCATACGTGCTTCAAAGCTTAATTCCATCTTCTTCTTCTTCTCTTTAAATCTTACTTTGATTTCTACGTATTTTTCTAACAATCTTAAAGCGTTATTTCGGAGATCAAAATTAGTATTTTTCTAATCAAGTTGATGAACAAGTTTATAGTAAAGCTCGACCTGTTCAATGGTACAAATTTCTCTCATTGGCAAGACAAACGTAAGTTTTTGTTAACAACCCTGAAAATCTTTTACATGTTAGATCCAAATCTACCACCAAATCCTCCGTCATCTGATCAAAACACTAAGGAAAGAAAGGCTGAAATATAGGAAATGGCACAAGACAAACTGATTTGTCACAGATCATCCTCAATGCCCAGGCTAAGAACCATCAAGGCTTGTCGTATAGTGGAAGTGGTTTGCAAGAAACCTAATAACGATCTCATACTAATGAGAGGATGCGAACAACGATTTAATAGAATTGTATCCAATACGTGCTTCAAAGATTAAATCCATCTTCTTCTTCTTCTTTTTTCATCTTATTTTGATTTCTACCTATTTTTCTAACAATCTTAAAGCGTTATTATGGAGATCAAAATTAGTATTGTTTTAATCAAGTTGATGAACTAGGATCTAGTAAAGCTCGACCGGTTCGATGGTACAAATTTCTCTCAGTGGCAAGACAAACTTAAGTTTTTGTTGACGACCCTGAAAATCTTTTACATGTTAGATCCAAATCTACAACCAAATCCTCCGTCATCTGATCAAGACACTAATGAAAGAAAGGCTGAAAGATAGGAAATGGCAGAAGACAAACTGATTTGTCACAGATCATCCTCAATGCCCAGGCTAAGAACCATCAAGGCTTGTCGTATCGTGAAAGTGGTTTGCAAGAAACCTAATAACGATCTCATACTAATGAGAGGATGCGAACAACGATTTAATAGAATTGTATCCAATACGTGCTTCAAAGATTAAATCCATCTTCTTCTTCTTCTTTTTTCATCTTATTTTGATTTCTACCTATTTTTCTAACAATCTTAAAGCGTTATTATGGAGATCAAAATTAGTATTGTTTTAATCAAGTTGATGAACTAGGATCTAGTAAAGCTCGACCGGTTCGATGGTACAAATTTCTCTCATTGGCAAGACAAACTTAAGTTTTTGTTGACGACCCTGAAAATCTTTTACATGTTAGATCCAAATCTACAACCAAATCCTCCGTCATCTGATCAAGACACTAATGAAAGAAAGGCTGAAAGATAGGAAATGGTAGAAGACAAACTGATTTGTCACAGATCATCCTGAATGCCCAGGCTAAGAACCATCAAGGCTTGTCGTATCGTGGAAGTGGTTTACAAGAAACCTAATAACGATCTCATACTAATGAGAGGATGCGAACAACGCTTTAATAGAATTCTATCCAATACGTGCTTCAAAGCTTAATTCCATCTTCTTCTTCTTCTTTTTTAATCTTATTTTGATTTCTACCTATTTTTCTAACAATCTTAAAGCGTTATTATGGAGATCAAAATTAGTATTGTTTTAATCAAGTTGATGAACTAGGATCTAGTAAAGCTCGACCGGTTCGATGGTACAAATTTCTCTCATTGGCAAGACAAACTTAAGTTTTTGTTGACGACCCTGAAAATCTTTTACATGTTAGATCCAAATCTACAACCAAATCTTCCGTCATCTGATCAAGACACTAATGAAAGAAAGGCTGAAAGATAGGAAACAACAGAAGACAAACTGATTTGTCACAGATCATCCTGAATGCCCAGGCTAAGAACCATCAAGGCTTGTCGTATCGTGGAAGTGGTTTGCAAGAAACCTAATAACGATCTCATACTAATGAGAGGATGCGAACAACGCTTTAATAGAATTGTATCCAATACGTGCTTCAAAGCTTAATTACATCTTCTTCTTCTTCTTTTTTAATCTTATTTTGATTTCTACTTATTTTTCTAACAATCTTAAAGCGTTATTAGGGAGATTAAAATTAGTATTGTTTTAATCAAGTTGATGAACTAGGATCTAGTAAAGCTCGACCGGTTCGATGGTACAAATTTCTCTCATTGGCAAGACAAACTTAAGTTTTTGTTGACGACCCTGAAAATCTTTTACATGTTAGATCCAAATCTACAACCAAATCCTCCGTCATCTGATTAAGACACTAATGAAAGAAAGGCTGAAAGATAGGAAATGGCAGAAGACAAACTGATTTGTCACAGATCATCCTGAATGCCCAGGCTAAGAACCATCAAGGCTTGTCGTATCGTGGAAGTGGTTTGCAAGAAACCTAATAATGAGCTCATACTAATGAGAGGATGCGAACAACGCTTTAATAGAATTCTATCCAGTACGTGCTTCAAAGCTTAATTCCATCTTCTTCTTCTTCTTTTTTAATCTTATTTTGATTTCTACCAATTTTTCTAACAATCTTAAAGCGTTCTTAGGGAGATCAAAATAAGTATTGTTTTAATCAAGTTGATGAACTAGGATCTAGTAAAGCTCAACCGGTTCGTTGGTATAAATTTCACTCATTGGCAAGGCAAACTTAAGTTTTTGTTAACGACCCTGAAAATCTTTTACATGTTAGATCCAAATCTACAACCAAATCCTCTGTCATCTAATCAAGACACTAATGAAAGAAAGGCTGAAAGATAGGAAACAGCAGAAGACAAACTGATTTGTCACAGATCATCCTCAATGCCCAGGTTAAGAACCATCAAGGCTTGTCGTATCGTGGAAGTGGTTTGCAAGAAACCTAATAACGATCTCATACTAATGAGAGGATGTGAACAACGCTTTAATAGAATTGTATCCAATACGTGCTTCAAAGCTTAATTCCATCTTCTTCTTCTTCTCTTTAAATCTTGCTTTGATTTCTACCTATTTTTCTAACAATCTTAAAGCGTTATTTCGGAGATCAAAATTAGTATTTTTTTAATCAAGTTGATGAACAAGTTTATAGTAAAGCTCTACCTGTTCAATGGTACAAATTTCACTCATTGGCAAGACAAACGTAAGTTTTTGTTAACAACCCTGAAAATCTTTTACATGTTAGATCCAAATCTACCACCAAATCCTCCGTCATCTGATCAAAACACTAAGGAAAGAAAGGCTGAAATATAGGAAATGGCACAAGACAAACTGATTTGTCACAGATCATCCTCAATGCCCAGGCTAAGAACCATCAAGGCTTGTCGTATAGTGGAAGTGGTTTGCAAGAAACCTAATAACGATCTCATACTAATGAGAGGATGCGAACAACGATTTAATAGAATTGTATCCAATACGTGCTTCAAAGATTAAATCCATCTTCTTCTTCTTCTTTTTTCATCTTATTTTGATTTCTACCTATTTTTCTAACAATCTTAAAGCGTTATTATGGAGATCAAAATTAGTATTGTTTTAATCAAGTTGATGAACTAGGATCTAGTAAAGCTCGACCGGTTCGATGGTACAAATTTCTCTCATTGGCAAGACAAACTTAAGTTTTTGTTGACGACCCTGAAAATCTTTTACATGTTAGATCCAAATCTACAACCAAATCCTCCGTCATCTGATCAAGACACTAATGAAAGAAAGGCTGAAAGATAGGAAATGGCAGAAGACAAACTGATTTGTCACAGATCATCCTCAATGCCCAGGCTAAGAACCATCAAGGCTTGTCGTATCGTGGAAGTGGTTTGCAAGAAACCTAATAACGATCTCATACTAATGAGAGGATGCGAATAACGATTTAATAGAATTGTATCCAATACGTGCTTCAAAGATTAAATCCATCTTCTTCTTCTTCTTTTTTCATCTTATTTTGAATTCTACCTATTTTTCTAACAATCTTAAAGCGTTATTATGGAGATCAAAATTAGTATTGTTTTAATCAAGTTGATGAACTAGGATCTAGTAAAGCTCGACCGGTTCGATGGTACAAATTTCTCTCATTGGCAAGACAAACTTAAGTTTTTGTTGACGACCCTGAAAATCTTTTACATGTTAGATCCAAATCTACAACCAAATCCTCCGTCATCTGATCAAGACACTAATGAAAGAAAGGCTGAAAGATAGGAAATGGCAGAAGACAAACTGATTTGTCACAGATCATCCTCAATGCCCAGGCTAAGAACCATCAAGGCTTGTCGTATCGTGGAAGTGGTTTGCAAGAAACCTAATAACGATCTCATACTAATGAGAGGATGCGAACAACGCTTTAATAGAATTCTATCCAATACGTGCTTCAAAGCTTAATTCCATCTTCTTCTTCTTCTTTTTTAATCTTATTTTGATTTCTACCAATTTTTCTAACAATCTTAAAGCGTTATTAGGGAGATCAAAATAAGTATTGTTTTAATCAAGTTGATGAACTAGGATCTAGTAAAGCTCAACCGGTTCGTTGGTATAAATTTCACTCATTGGCAAGGCAAACTTAAGTTTTTGTTAACGACCCTGAAAATCTTTTACATGTTAGATCCAAATCTACAACCAAATCCTCCGTCATCTGATCAAGACACTAATGAAAGAAAGGCTGAAAGATAGGAAACAGCAGAAGACAAACTGATTTGTCACAGATCATCCCCAATGCCCAGGTTAAGAACCATCAAGGCTTGTCGTATCGTGGAAGTGGTTTGCAAGAAACCTAATAACGATCTCATACTAATGAGAGGATGTGAACAACGCTTTAATAGAATTGTATCCAATACGTGCTTCAAAGCTTAATTCCATCTTCTTCTTCTTCTCTTTAAATCTTACTTTGATTCCTACCTATTTTTCTAACAATCTTAAAGCGTTATTTCGGAGATCAAAATTAGTATTTTTTTAATCAAGTTGATGAACAAGTTTATAGTAAAGCTTGACCTGTTCGATGGTACAAATTTCTCTCATTGGCAAGACAAACTTAAGTTTTTGTTAACAACCCTGAAAATCTTTTACATGTTAGATCCAAATCTACCACCAAATCCTCCGTCATCTGATCAAAACACTAAGGAAAGAAAGGCTGAAATATAGGAAATGGCACAAGACAAACTGATTTGTCACAGATCATCCTCAATGCCCAAGCTAAAAACCATCAAGGCTTATCGTATAGTGGAAGTGGTTTGCAAGAAACCTAATAACGATCTCATACTAATGAGAGGATGTGAACAACGATTTAATAGAATTGTATCCAATACGTGCTTCAAAGATTAAATCCATCTCCTTCTTCTTTTTTTTTCATCTTATTTTGATTTCTACCTATTTTTCTAACAATCTTAAAGCGTTATTAGGGAGATCAAAATTAGTATTGTTTTAATCAAGTTGATGAACTAGGATCTAGTAAAGCTCGACCGGTTCGATGGTACAAATTTCTCTCATTGGCAAGACAAACTTAAGTTTTTGTTGACGACCCTGAAAATCTTTTACATGTTAGATCCAAATCTACAACCAAATCCTCCGTCATCTGATCAAGACACTAATGAAAGAAAGGCTGAAAGATAGGAAATGGCAGAAGACAAACTGATTTGTCACAGATCATCCTGAATGCCCAGGCTAAGAACCATCAAGGCTTGTCGTATCGTGGAAGTGGTTTGCAAGAAACCTAATAACGATCTCATACTAATGAGAGGATGCGAACAACGATTTAATAGAATTGTATCCAATACGTGCTTCAAAGATTAAATCCATCTTCTTCTTCTTCTTTTTTCATCTTATTTTGATTTCTACCTATTTTTCTAACAATCTTAAAGCGTTATTATGGAGATCAAAATTAGTATTGTTTTAATCAAGTTGATGAACTAGGATCTAGTAAAGCTCGACCGGTTCGATGGTACAAATTTCTCTCATTGGCATGACAAACTTAAGTTTTTGTTGACGACCCTGAAAATATTTTTCATGTTAGATCCAAATCTACAACCAAATCCTCCGTCATCTGATCAAGACACTAATGAAAGAAAGGCTGAATGATAGGAAATGGCAGAAGACAAACTGATTTGTCACAGATCATCCTGAATGCCCAGGCTAAGAACCATCAAGGCTTGTCGTATCGTGGAAGTGGTTTGCAAGAAACCTAATAACGATCTCATACTAATGAGAGGATGCGAACAACGCTTTAATAGAATTCTATCCAATACGTGCTTCAAAGCTTAATTCCATCTTCTTCTTCTTCTTTTTTAATCTTATTTTGATTTCTACCTATTTTTCTAACAATCTTAAAGCGTTATTATGGAGATCAAAATTAGTATTGTTTTAATCAAGTTGATGAACTAGGATCTAGTAAAGCTCGACCGGTTCGATGGTACAAATTTCTCTCATTGGCAAGACAAACTTAAGTTTTTGTTGACGACCTTGAAAATCTTTTACATGTTAGATCCAAATCTACAACCAAATCTTCCGTCATCTGATCAAGACACTAATGAAAGAAAGGCTGAAAGATAGGAAACAACAGAAGACAAACTGATTTGTCACAGATCATCCTGAATGCCCAGGCTAAGAACCATCAAGGCTTGTCGTATCATGGAAGTGGTTTGCAAGAAACCTAATAACGATCTCATACTAATGAGAGGATGCGAACAACGCTTTAATAGAATTCTATCCAATACGTGCTTCAAAACTTAATTCCATCTTCTTCTTCTTCTTTTTTAATCTTATTTTGATTTCTACTTATTTTTCTAACAATCTTAAAGCGTTATTAGGGAGATCAAAATTAGTATTGTTTTAATCAAGTTGATGAACTAGGATCTAGTAAAGCTCGACCGGTTCGATGGTACAAATTTCTCTCATTGGCAAGACAAACTTAAGTTTTTGTTGACGACCCTGAAAATCTTTTACATGTTAGATCCAAATGTACAACCAAATCCTCCGTCATCTGATCAAGACACTAATGAAAGAAAGGCTGAAAGATAGGAAACAGCAGAAGACAAACTGATTTGTCACAGATCATCCTCAATGCCCAGGTTAAGAACCATCAAGGCTTGTCGTATCGTGGAAGTGGTTTGCAAGAAACCTAATAACGATCTCATACTAATGAGAGGATGTGAACAACGCTTTAATAGAATTGTATCCAATACGTGCTTCAAAGCTTAATTCCATCTTCTTCTTCTTCTCTTTAAATCTTACTTTGATTCCTACCTATTTTTCTAACAATCTTAAAGCGTTATTTCGGAGATCAAAATTAGTATTTTTTTAATCAAGTTGATGAACAAGTTTATAGTAAAGCTCGACCTGTTCGATGGTACAAATTTCTCTCATTGGCAAGACAAACTTAAGTTTTTGTTAACAACCCTGAAAATCTTTTACATGTTAGATCCAAATCTACCACCAAATCCTCCGTCATCTGATCAAAACACTAAGGAAAGAAAGGCTGAAATATAGGAAATGGCACAAGACAAACTGATTTGTCACAGATCATCCTCAATGCCCAAGCTAAGAACCATCAAGGCTTATCGTATAGTGGAAGTGGTTTGCAAGAAACCTAATAACGATCTCATACTAATGAGAGGATGCGAACAGCGCTTTAATAGAATTCTATCCAATACGTGCTTCAAAGCTTAATTCCATCTTCTTCTTCTTCTTTTTTATTCTTATTTTGATTTCTACCTACTTTTCTAACAATCTTAAAGCGTTATTATGGAGATCAAAATTAGTATTGTTTTAATCAAGTTCATGAACTAGGATCTAGTAAAGCTCGACCGGTTCGATGGTAAAAATTTCTCTCATTGGCAAGACAAACTTAAGTTTTTGTTAACGATCCTGAAAATCTTTTATATGTTAGATCCAAATCTACAACCAAATCCTCCGTCATCTAATCAAGACACTAATGAAAGAAAGGATGAAAGATAGGAACTGGCAGAAGACAAACTGATTTGTCACAGATCATCCTCAATGTCCAGGCTAAGAACCATCAAGGCTTGTCGTATCGTGGAAGCGGTTTGCAAGAAACCTAATAACGATCTCATACTAATGAGAGGATACGAACAACGCTTTAATAGAATTGTATCCAATACGTGCTTCAAAGCTTAATTCCATCTTCTTCTTCTTCTTTTTCAATCTTATTTTGATTTCTACCTATTTTTCTAACAATCTTAAAGCGTTATTATGGAGATCAAAATTAGTATTGTTTTAATCAAGTTGATGAACTAGGATCTAGTAAAGCTCGACTGGTTCGATGGTGCAAATCTCTCATTGGCAAGAAAAACTTAAGTTTTTGTTAACGACGCTGAAAATCTTTTACATGTTAGATCCAAATCTACAACCAAATCCTCCGTCATCTGATCAAGACACTAATGAAAGAAAGGCTGAAAGATAGGAAATGGCAGAAGACAAACTGATTTGTCACAGATCATCCTCAATGCCCAGGCTAAGAACCATCATGGCCTCTCGTATCGTGGTAGTGGTTTGCAAGAAATCCAATAACGACCTCATACTAATGAGAGGATGCGAACAACGCTTTAATAGAATTGCATCCAATACGTGCTTCAAAGCTTAATTCCATCTTCTTCTTCTTCTTTTTTAATCTTATTTTGATTTCTACCTATTTTTCTAACAATCTTAAAGCGTTATTATGGAGATCAAAATTAGTATTGTTTTAATCAAATTGATGAACTAGGATCTAGTAAAGCTCGACCGGTTCGATGGTACAAATTTCTCTCATTGGCAAGACAAACTTAAGTTTTTGTTAACGACCCTGAAAATCTTTTACATGTTAGATCCGAATCTACAACCAAATCCTCGGTCATCTGATCAAGACACTAATTAAAGAAAGGCTGAAAGATAGGAAATGGCAGAAGACAAACTGATTTGTCACAGATCATCCTCAATGCACGTGCTAAGAACCATCAAGGCTTGTCGTATCGTGGAAGTGGTTTGCAAGAAACCTAATAACGATCTCATACTAATGAGAGGATGCGAACAACCCTTTAATAGAATTCTATCCAATACGTGCTTCAAAGCTTAATGCCATCTTCTTCTTCTTCTTTTTTAATCTTATTTTGATTTCTACCTATTTTTCTAACAATCTTAAAGCGTTACTATGGAGATCAAAATTACTATTGTTTTAATCAAGTTAATAAACTAGGATGTAGTAAAGCTCAACCGGTTCGATGGTACAAATTTCTCTCATTGGCAAGACAAACTTAAGTTTTTTTTAACGACCTTGAAAATCTTTTACATGTTATATCCAAATCTACAACCAAATCCTCCGTCATCTGATCAAGACACTAATGAAAGAAAGGCTGAAAGATAGGAAACAGCAGATGACAAACAGATTTGTCACAGATCATCCTCAATGCCCAGGTTATGAACCATCAAGGCTTGTCGTATCGTGGAAGTGGTTTGCAAGAAACCTAATAACGATCTCATACTAATGAGAGGATGCGAACAACGTTTTAATAGAATTGTATCCAATACGTGCTTCAAAGCTTAATTCCATCTTCTTCTTCTTCTTTTTTAATCTTATTTTGATTTCTACAAATTTTTCTAACAATATTAAAGCGTTATTACGGAGATCAAAATTAGTATTGTTTTAATCAAGTTGTTGAACTAGGATCTAGCAAAGCTCGACCGGTTCGATGGTACAAATTTCTCTCATTGGCAAGACAAACTTAAGTTTTTGTTAACGACCTTGAAAATCTTTTACATGTTATATCCAAATCTACAACCAAATCCTCCGTCATCTGATCAAGACACTAATGAAAGAAAGGCTGAAAGATAGGAAACAGCAGAAGACAAACTGATTTGTCACAGATCATCCTCAATGCCCAGGTTATGAACCATCAAGGCTTGTCGTATCGTGGAAGTGGTTTGCAAGAAACCTAATAACGATCTCATACTAATGAGAGGATGCGAACAACGCTTTAATAGAATTGTATCCAATACGTTCTTCAAAGCTTAATTCCATCTTCTTCTTCTTCTTTTTTAATCTTATTTTGATTTCTACAAATTTTTCTAACAATATTAAAGCGTTATTACGGAGATCAAAATTAGTATTGTTTTAATCAAGTTGTTGAACTAGGATCTAGTAAAGCTCGACCGGTTCGATGGTACAAATTTCTCTCATTAGCAAGACAAACTTAAGTTTTTGTTAACGACCTTGAAAATCTTTTACATGTTATATCCAAATCTACAACCAAATCCTCCGTCATCTGATCAAGACACTAATGAAAGAAAGGCTGAAAGATAGGAAACAGCAGAAGACAAACTGATTTGTCACAGATCATCCTCAATGCCCAGGTTATGAACCATCAAGGCTTGTCGTATCGTGGAAGTGGTTTGCAAGAAACCTGATAACGATCTCATACTAATGAGCGGATGCGAACAACGCTTTAATAGAATTGTATCCAATACGTGCTTCAAAGCTTAATTCCATCTTCTTCTTCTTCTTTTTTAATCTTATTTTGATTTCTACCTATTTTTCTAACAATCTTAAAGCGTTATTAGGGAGATCAAAATTAGTATTGTTTTAATCAAGTTGATGAACAAGGATCTAGTAAAGCTCGACCAGTTCGATGGTACAAGTTTCTCTCATTGGCAAGACAAACTTAAGTTTTTGTTAACGACCCGAAAAATCTTTTACACGTTAGATCCAAATCTACCACCAAATCCTCCGTCATCTGATCAATACACTAATGAAAGAAAGGCTGAAATATTAGAAATGGCAGAAGACAAACTGATTTGTCACAGATCATCCTCAATGCCCAGGCTAAGTACCATCAAGGCTTGTCGTATAGTGGAAGTGGTTTGCAAGAAACCTAATAACGATCCCATACTAATGAGAGGATGCGAACAACGATTTAATAGAATTCTATCCAATACGTGCTTCAAAGATTAAATCCATCTTCTTCTTCTTCTTTTTTCATCTTATTTTGATTTCTACCTATTTTTCTAACAATCTTAAAGCGTTATTATGGAGATCAAAATTAGTATTATTTTAATCAAGTTGATGAACTAGGATCTAGTAAAGCTCGATCGGTTCGATGGTACAAATTTCTCTCATTGGCAAGACAAACTTAAGTTTTTGTTGACGACCCTGAAAATCTTTTACTTGTTAGATCCAAATCTACAACCAAATCCTCCGTCATCTGATCAAGACACTAATGAAAGAAAGGCTGAAAGATAGGAAACAACTGAAGACAAACTGATTTGTCACAGATCATCCTGAATGCCCAGGCTAAGAACCATCAAGGCTTGTCGTATCGTGGAAGTGGTTTGCAAGAAACCTAATAACGATCTCATACTAGTGAGAGGATGCGAACAACACTTTAATAGAATTCTATCCAATACGTGCTTCAAAGCTTAATTCCATCTTCTTCTTCTTCTTTTTTAATCTTATTTTGATTTCTACCTATTTTTCTAACAATCTTAAAGCGTTATTACGGAGATCAAAATTAGTATTGTTTTAATCAAGTTGATGAACTAGGATCTAGTAAAGCTCGACCGGTTCGATGGTACAAATTTCTCTCATTGGCAAGACAAACTTAAGTTTTTGTTAACGATCCTGAAAATCTTTTATATGTTAGATCCAAATCTACAACCAAATCCTCCGTCATCTAATCAAGACACTAATGAAAGAAAGGATGAAAGATAGTAAATGGCAGAAGACAAACTGATTTGTCACAGATCATCCTCAATGTCCAGGCTAAGAACCATCAAGGCTTGTCGTATCGTGGAAGTGGTTTGCAAGAAACCTAATAACGATCTCATACTAATGAGAGGATGCGAACAACGTTTTAATAGAATTGTATCCAATACGTGCTTCAAAGCTTAATTCCATCTTCTTCTTCTTCTTTTTCAATCTTATTTTGATTTCTACCTATTTTTCTAACAATCTTAAAGCGTTATTATGGAGATCAAAATTAGTATTGTTGTAATCAAGTTGATGAACTAGGATCTAGTAAAGCTCGATCGGTTTGATGGTACAAATTTCTCTCATTGGCATGACAAACTTAAGTTTTTGTTGACGACCCTGAAAATCTTTTGCATGTTAGATCCAAATCTACAACCAAATCCTCCGTCATCTGATCAAGACACTAATGAAAGAAAGGCTGAAAGATAGGAAACAACAGAAGACAAACTAATTTGTCACAGATCATCCTGAATGCTCAGGCTAAGAACCATCAAGGCTTGTCGTATCGTGGAAGTGGTTTGCAAGAAACCTAATAACGATCTCATACTAATGAGAGGATGCGAACAACGCTTTAATAGAATTCTATCCAATACGTGCTTCAAAGCTTAATTCCATCTTCTTCTTCTTCTTTTTTAATCTTATTTTGATTTCTACCTATTTTTCTAACAATCTTAAAGCGTTATTAGGGAGATCAAAATTAGTATTGTTTTAATCAAGTTGATGAACTAGGATCTAGTAAAGCTCGACCGGTTCGATGGTACAAATTTCTCTCATTGGCAAGACAAACTTAAGTTTTTGTTGACGACCCTGAAAATCTTTTACATGTTAGATCCAAATGTACAACCAAATCCTCCGTCATCTGATCAAGACACTAATGAAAGAAAGGCTGAAAGATAGGAAACAGCAGAAGACAAACTGATTTGTCACAGATCATCCTCAATGCCCAGGTTAAGAACCATCAAGGCTTGTCGTATCGTGGAAGTGGTTTGCAAGAAACCTAATAACGATCTCATACTAATGAGAGGATGTGAACAACGCTTTAATAGAATTGTATCCAATACGTGCTTCAAAGCTTAATTCCATCTTCTTCTTCTTCTCTTTAAATCTTACTTTGATTCCTACCTATTTTTCTAACAATCTTAAAGCGTTATTTCGGAGATCAAAATTAGTATTTTTTTAATCAAGTTGATGAACAAGTTTATAGTAAAGCTCGACCTGTTCGATGGTACAAATTTCTCTCATTGGCAAGACAAACTTAAGTTTTTGTTAACAACCCTGAAAATCTTTTACATGTTAGATCCAAATCTACCACCAAATCCTCCGTCATCTGATCAAAACACTAAGGAAAGAAAGGCTGAAATATAGGAAATGGCACAAGACAAACTGATTTGTCACAGATCATCCTCAATGCCCAAGCTAAGAACCATCAAGGCTTATCGTATAGTGGAAGTGGTTTGCAAGAAACCTAATAACGATCTCATACTAATGAGAGGATGCGAACAGCGCTTTAATAGAATTCTATCCAATACGTGCTTCAAAGCTTAATTCCATCTTCTTCTTCTTCTTTTTTAATCTTATTTTGATTTCTACCTACTTTTCTAACAATCTTAAAGCGTTATTATGGAGATCAAAATTAGTATTGTTTTAATCAAGTTCATGAACTAGGATCTAGTAAAGCTCGACCGGTTCGATGGTAAAAATTTCTCTCATTGGCAAGACAAACTTAAGTTTTTGTTAACGATCCTGAAAATCTTTTATATGTTAGATCCAAATCTACAACCAAATCCTCCGTCATCTAATCAAGACACTAATGAAAGAAAGGATGAAAGATAGGAACTGGCAGAAGACAAACTGATTTGTCACAGATCATCCTCAATGTCCAGGCTAAGAACCATCAAGGCTTGTCGTATCGTGGAAGCGGTTTGCAAGAAACCTAATAACGATCTCATACTAATGAGAGGATACGAACAACGCTTTAATAGAATTGTATCCAATACGTGCTTCAAAGCTTAATTCCATCTTCTTCTTCTTCTTTTTCAATCTTATTTTGATTTCTACCTATTTTTCTAACAATCTTAAAGCGTTATTATGGAGATCAAAATTAGTATTGTTTTAATCAAGTTGATGAACTAGGATCTAGTAAAGCTCGACTGGTTCGATGGTGCAAATCTCTCATTGGCAAGAAAAACTTAAGTTTTTGTTAACGACGCTGAAAATCTTTTACATGTTAGATCCAAATCTACAACCAAATCCTCCGTCATCTGATCAAGACACTAATGAAAGAAAGGCTGAAAGATAGGAAATGGCAGAAGACAAACTGATTTGTCACAGATCATCCTCAATGCCCAGGCTAAGAACCATCATGGCCTCTCGTATCGTGGTAGTGGTTTGCAAGAAATCCAATAACGACCTCATACTAATGAGAGGATGCGAACAACGCTTTAATAGAATTGCATCCAATACGTGCTTCAAAGCTTAATTCCATCTTCTTCTTCTTCTTTTTTAATCTTATTTTGATTTCTACCTATTTTTCTAACAATCTTAAAGCGTTATTATGGAGATCAAAATTAGTATTGTTTTAATCAAATTGATGAACTAGGATCTAGTAAAGCTCGACCGGTTCGATGGTACAAATTTCTCTCATTGGCAAGACAAACTTAAGTTTTTGTTAACGACCCTGAAAATCTTTTACATGTTAGATCCGAATCTACAACCAAATCCTCGGTCATCTGATCAAGACACTAATTAAAGAAAGGCTGAAAGATAGGAAATGGCAGAAGACAAACTGATTTGTCACAGATCATCCTCAATGCACGTGCTAAGAACCATCAAGGCTTGTCGTATCGTGGAAGTGGTTTGCAAGAAACCTAATAACGATCTCATACTAATGAGAGGATGCGAACAACCCTTTAATAGAATTCTATCCAATACGTGCTTCAAAGCTTAATGCCATCTTCTTCTTCTTCTTTTTTAATCTTATTTTGATTTCTACCTATTTTTCTAACAATCTTAAAGCGTTACTATGGAGATCAAAATTACTATTGTTTTAATCAAGTTAATAAACTAGGATGTAGTAAAGCTCAACCGGTTCGATGGTACAAATTTCTCTCATTGGCAAGACAAACTTAAGTTTTTTTTAACGACCTTGAAAATCTTTTACATGTTATATCCAAATCTACAACCAAATCCTCCGTCATCTGATCAAGACACTAATGAAAGAAAGGCTGAAAGATAGGAAACAGCAGATGACAAACTGATTTGTCACAGATCATCCTCAATGCCCAGGTTATGAACCATCAAGGCTTGTCGTATCGTGGAAGTGGTTTGCAAGAAACCTAATAACGATCTCATACTAATGAGAGGATGCGAACAACGTTTTAATAGAATTGTATCCAATACGTGCTTCAAAGCTTAATTCCATCTTCTTCTTCTTCTTTTTTAATCTTATTTTGATTTCTACAAATTTTTCTAACAATATTAAAGCGTTATTACGGAGATCAAAATTAGTATTGTTTTAATCAAGTTGTTGAACTAGGATCTAGCAAAGCTCGACCGGTTCGATGGTACAAATTTCTCTCATTGGCAAGACAAACTTAAGTTTTTGTTAACGACCTTGAAAATCTTTTACATGTTATATCCAAATCTACAACCAAATCCTCCGTCATCTGATCAAGACACTAATGAAAGAAAGGCTGAAAGATAGGAAACAGCAGAAGACAAACTGATTTGTCACAGATCATCCTCAATGCCCAGGTTATGAACCATCAAGGCTTGTCGTATCGTGGAAGTGGTTTGCAAGAAACCTAATAACGATCTCATACTAATGAGAGGATGCGAACAACGCTTTAATAGAATTGTATCCAATACGTTCTTCAAAGCTTAATTCCATCTTCTTCTTCTTCTTTTTTAATCTTATTTTGATTTCTACAAATTTTTCTAACAATATTAAAGCGTTATTACGGAGATCAAAATTAGTATTGTTTTAATCAAGTTGTTGAACTAGGATCTAGTAAAGCTCGACCGGTTCGATGGTACAAATTTCTCTCATTAGCAAGACAAACTTAAGTTTTTGTTAACGACCTTGAAAATCTTTTACATGTTATATCCAAATCTACAACCAAATCCTCCGTCATCTGATCAAGACACTAATGAAAGAAAGGCTGAAAGATAGGAAACAGCAGAAGACAAACTGATTTGTCACAGATCATCCTCAATGCCCAGGTTATGAACCATCAAGGCTTGTCGTATCGTGGAAGTGGTTTGCAAGAAACCTGATAACGATCTCATACTAATGAGCGGATGCGAACAACGCTTTAATAGAATTGTATCCAATACGTGCTTCAAAGCTTAATTCCATCTTCTTCTTCTTCTTTTTTAATCTTATTTTGATTTCTACCTATTTTTCTAACAATCTTAAAGCGTTATTAGGGAGATCAAAATTAGTATTGTTTTAATCAAGTTGATGAACAAGGATCTAGTAAAGCTCGACCAGTTCGATGGTACAAGTTTCTCTCATTGGCAAGACAAACTTAAGTTTTTGTTAACGACCCGAAAAATCTTTTACACGTTAGATCCAAATCTACCACCAAATCCTCCGTCATCTGATCAATACACTAATGAAAGAAAGGCTGAAATATTAGAAATGGCAGAAGACAAACTGATTTGTCACAGATCATCCTCAATGCCCAGGCTAAGTACCATCAAGGCTTGTCGTATAGTGGAAGTGGTTTGCAAGAAACCTAATAACGATCCCATACTAATGAGAGGATGCGAACAACGATTTAATAGAATTCTATCCAATACGTGCTTCAAAGATTAAATCCATCTTCTTCTTCTTCTTTTTTCATCTTATTTTGATTTCTACCTATTTTTCTAACAATCTTAAAGCGTTATTATGGAGATCAAAATTAGTATTATTTTAATCAAGTTGATGAACTAGGATCTAGTAAAGCTCGATCGGTTCGATGGTACAAATTTCTCTCATTGGCAAGACAAACTTAAGTTTTTGTTGACGACCCTGAAAATCTTTTACTTGTTAGATCCAAATCTACAACCAAATCCTCCGTCATCTGATCAAGACACTAATGAAAGAAAGGCTGAAAGATAGGAAACAACTGAAGACAAACTGATTTGTCACAGATCATCCTGAATGCCCAGGCTAAGAACCATCAAGGCTTGTCGTATCGTGGAAGTGGTTTGCAAGAAACCTAATAACGATCTCATACTAGTGAGAGGATGCGAACAACACTTTAATAGAATTCTATCCAATACGTGCTTCAAAGCTTAATTCCATCTTCTTCTTCTTCTTTTTTAATCTTATTTTGATTTCTACCTATTTTTCTAACAATCTTAAAGCGTTATTACGGAGATCAAAATTAGTATTGTTTTAATCAAGTTGATGAACTAGGATCTAGTAAAGCTCGACCGGTTCGATGGTACAAATTTCTCTCATTGGCAAGACAAACTTAAGTTTTTGTTAACGATCCTGAAAATCTTTTATATGTTAGATCCAAATCTACAACCAAATCCTCCGTCATCTAATCAAGACACTAATGAAAGAAAGGATGAAAGATAGTAAATGGCAGAAGACAAACTGATTTGTCACAGATCATCCTCAATGTCCAGGCTAAGAACCATCAAGGCTTGTCGTATCGTGGAAGTGGTTTGCAAGAAACCTAATAACGATCTCATACTAATGAGAGGATGCGAACAACGTTTTAATAGAATTGTATCCAATACGTGCTTCAAAGCTTAATTCCATCTTCTTCTTCTTCTTTTTCAATCTTATTTTGATTTCTACCTATTTTTCTAACAATCTTAAAGCGTTATTATGGAGATCAAAATTAGTATTGTTGTAATCAAGTTGATGAACTAGGATCTAGTAAAGCTGGATCGGTTTGATGGTACAAATTTCTCTCATTGGCATGACAAACTTAAGTTTTTGTTGACGACCCTGAAAATCTTTTACATGTTAGATCCAAATCTACAACCAAATCCCCCGTCATCTGATCAAGACACTAATGAAAGAAAGGCTGAAAGATAGGAAACAACAGAAGACAAACTAATTTGTCACAGATCATCCTGAATGCTCAGGCTAAGAACCATCAAGGCTTGTCGTATCGTGGAAGTGGTTTGCAAGAAACCTAATAACGATCTCATACTAATGAGAGGATGCGAACAACGCTTTAATAGAATTCTATCCAATACGTGCTTCAAAGCTTAATTCCATCTTCTTCTTCTTCTTTTTTAATCTTATTTTGATTTCTACCTATTTTTCTAACAATCTTAAAGCGTTATTAGGGAGATCAAAATTAGTATTGTTTTAATCAAGTTGATGAACTAGGATCTAGTAAAGCTCGACCGGTTCGATGGTACAAATTTCTCTCATTGGCAAGACAAACTTAAGTTTTTGTTGACGACCCTGAAAATCTTTTACATGTTAGATCCAAATGTACAACCAAATCCTCCGTCATCTGATCAAGACACTAATGAAAGAAAGGCTGAAAGATAGGAAACAGCAGAAGACAAACTGATTTGTCACAGATCATCCTCAATGCCCAGGTTAAGAACCATCAAGGCTTGTCGTATCGTGGAAGTGGTTTGCAAGAAACCTAATAACGATCTCATACTAATGAGAGGATGTGAACAACGCTTTAATAGAATTGTATCCAATACGTGCTTCAAAGCTTAATTCCATCTTCTTCTTCTTCTCTTTAAATCTTACTTTGATTCCTACCTATTTTTCTAACAATCTTAAAGCGTTATTTCGGAGATCAAAATTAGTATTTTTTTAATCAAGTTGATGAACAAGTTTATAGTAAAGCTCGACCTGTTCGATGGTACAAATTTCTCTCATTGGCAAGACAAACTTAAGTTTTTGTTAACAACCCTGAAAATCTTTTACATGTTAGATCCAAATCTACCACCAAATCCTCCGTCATCTGATCAAAACACTAAGGAAAGAAAGGCTGAAATATAGGAAATGGCACAAGACAAACTGATTTGTCACAGATCATCCTCAATGCCCAAGCTAAGAACCATCAAGGCTTATCGTATAGTGGAAGTGGTTTGCAAGAAACCTAATAACGATCTCATACTAATGAGAGGATGCGAACAGCGCTTTAATAGAATTCTATCCAATACGTGCTTCAAAGCTTAATTCCATCTTCTTCTTCTTCTTTTTTAATCTTATTTTGATTTCTACCTACTTTTCTAACAATCTTAAAGCGTTATTATGGAGATCAAAATTAGTATTGTTTTAATCAAGTTCATGAACTAGGATCTAGTAAAGCTCGACCGGTTCGATGGTAAAAATTTCTCTCATTGGCAAGACAAACTTAAGTTTTTGTTAACGATCCTGAAAATCTTTTATATGTTAGATCCAAATCTACAACCAAATCCTCCGTCATCTAATCAAGACACTAATGAAAGAAAGGATGAAAGATAGGAACTGGCAGAAGACAAACTGATTTGTCACAGATCATCCTCAATGTCCAGGCTAAGAACCATCAAGGCTTGTCGTATCGTGGAAGCGGTTTGCAAGAAACCTAATAACGATCTCATACTAATGAGAGGATACGAACAACGCTTTAATAGAATTGTATCCAATACGTGCTTCAAAGCTTAATTCCATCTTCTTCTTCTTCTTTTTCAATCTTATTTTGATTTCTACCTATTTTTCTAACAATCTTAAAGCGTTATTATGGAGATCAAAATTAGTATTGTTTTAATCAAGTTGATGAACTAGGATCTAGTAAAGCTCGACTGGTTCGATGGTGCAAATCTCTCATTGGCAAGAAAAACTTAAGTTTTTGTTAACGACGCTGAAAATCTTTTACATGTTAGATCCAAATCTACAACCAAATCCTCCGTCATCTGATCAAGACACTAATGAAAGAAAGGCTGAAAGATAGGAAATGGCAGAAGACAAACTGATTTGTCACAGATCATCCTCAATGCCCAGGCTAAGAACCATCATGGCCTCTCGTATCGTGGTAGTGGTTTGCAAGAAATCCAATAACGACCTCATACTAATGAGAGGATGCGAACAACGCTTTAATAGAATTGCATCCAATACGTGCTTCAAAGCTTAATTCCATCTTCTTCTTCTTCTTTTTTAATCTTATTTTGATTTCTACCTATTTTTCTAACAATCTTAAAGCGTTATTATGGAGATCAAAATTAGTATTGTTTTAATCAAATTGATGAACTAGGATCTAGTAAAGCTCGACCGGTTCGATGGTACAAATTTCTCTCATTGGCAAGACAAACTTAAGTTTTTGTTAACGACCCTGAAAATCTTTTACATGTTAGATCCAAATCTACAACCAAATCCTCGGTCATCTGATCAAGACACTAATTAAAGAAAGGCTGAAAGATAGGAAATGGCAGAAGACAAACTGATTTGTCACAGATCATCCTCAATGCACGTGCTAAGAACCATCAAGGCTTGTCGTATCGTGGAAGTGGTTTGCAAGAAACCTAATAACGATCTCATACTAATGAGAGGATGCGAACAACCCTTTAATAGAATTCTATCCAATACGTGCTTCAAAGCTTAATGCCATCTTCTTCTTCTTCTTTTTTAATCTTATTTTGATTTCTACCTATTTTTCTAACAATCTTAAAGCGTTACTATGGAGATCAAAATTACTATTGTTTTAATCAAGTTAATAAACTAGGATGTAGTAAAGCTCAACCGGTTCGATGGTACAAATTTCTCTCATTGGCAAGACAAACTTAAGTTTTTTTTAACGACCTTGAAAATCTTTTACATGTTATATCCAAATCTACAACCAAATCCTCCGTCATCTGATCAAGACACTAATGAAAGAAAGGCTGAAAGATAGGAAACAGCAGATGACAAACTGATTTGTCACAGATCATCCTCAATGCCCAGGTTATGAACCATTAAGGCTTGTCGTATCGTGGAAGTGGTTTGCAAGAAACCTAATAACGATCTCATACTAATGAGAGGATGCGAACAACGTTTTAATAGAATTGTATCCAATACGTGCTTCAAAGCTTAATTCCATCTTCTTCTTCTTCTTTTTTAATCTTATTTTGATTTCTACAAATTTTTCTAACAATATTAAAGCGTTATTACGGAGATCAAAATTAGTATTGTTTTAATCAAGTTGTTGAACTAGGATCTAGCAAAGCTCGACCGGTTCGATGGTACAAATTTCTCTCATTGGCAAGACAAACTTAAGTTTTTGTTAACGACCTTGAAAATCTTTTACATGTTATATCCAAATCTACAACCAAATCCTCCGTCATCTGATCAAGGCACTAATGAAAGAAAGGCTGAAAGATAGGAAACAGCAGAAGACAAACTGATTTGTCACAGATCATCCTCAATGCCCAGGTTATGAACCATCAAGGCTTGTCGTATCGTGGAAGTGGTTTGCAAGAAACCTAATAACGATCTCATACTAATGAGAGGATGCGAAAAACGCTTTAATAGAATTGTATCCAATACGTTCTTCAAAGCTTAATTCCATCTTCTTCTTCTTCTTTTTTAATCTTATTTTGATTTCTACAAATTTTTCTAACAATATTAAAGCGTTATTACGGAGATCAAAATTAGTATTGTTTTAATCAAGTTGTTGAACTAGGATCTAGTAAAGCTCGACTGGTTCGATGGTACAAATTTCTCTCATTGGCAAGACAAACTTAAGTTTTTGTTAACGACCTTGAAAATCTTTTACATGTTATATCCAAATCTACAACCAAATCCTCCGTCATCTGATCAAGACACTAATGAAAGAAAGGCTGAAAGATAGGAAACAGCAGAAGACAAACTGATTTGTCACAGATCATCCTCAATGCCCAGGTTATGAACCATCAAGGCTTGTCGTATCGTGGAAGTGGTTTGCAAGAAACCTGATAACGATCTCATACTAATGAGCGGATGCGAACAACGCTTTAATAGAATTGTATCCAATACGTGCTTCAAAGCTTAATTCCATCTTCTTCTTCTTCTTTTTTAATCTTATTTTGATTTCTACCTATTTTTCTAACAATCTTAAAGCGTTATTAGGGAGATCAAAATTAGTATTGTTTTAATCAAGTTGATGAACAAGGATCTAGTAAAGCTCGACCAGTTCGATGGTACAAGTTTCTCTCATTGGCAAGACAAACTTAAGTTTTTGTTAACGACCCGAAAAATCTTTTACACGTTAGATCCAAATCTACCACCAAATCCTCCGTCATCTGATCAATACACTAATGAAAGAAAGGCTGAAATATAGGAAATGGCAGAAGACAAACTGATTTGTCACAGATCATCCTCAATGCCCAGGCTAAGAACCATCAAGGCTTGTCGTATAGTGGAAGTGGTTTGCAAGAAACCTAATAACGATCCCATACTAATGAGAGGATGCGAACAACGATTTAATAGAATTCTATCCAATACGTGCTTCAAAGATTAAATCCATCTTCTTCTTCTTCTTTTTTCATCTTATTTTGATTTCTACCTATTTTTCTAACAATCTTAAAGCGTTATTATGGAGATCAAAATTAGTATTATTTTAATCAAGTTGATGAACTAGGATCTAGTAAAGCTCGACCGGTTCGATGGTACAAATTTCTCTCATTGGCAAGACAAACTTAAGTTTTTGTTGACGACCCTGAAAATCTTTTACTTGTTAGATCCAAATCTACAACCAAATCCTCCGTCATCTGATCAAGACACTAATGAAAGAAAGGCTGAAAGATAGGAAACAACTGAAGACAAACTGATTTGTCACAGATCATCCTGAATGCCCAGGCTAAGAACCATCAAGGCTTGTCGTATCGTGGAAGTGGTTTGCAAGAAACCTAATAACGATCTCATACTAGTGAGAGGATGCGAACAACACTTTAATTGAATTCTATCCAATACGTGCTTCAAAGCTTAATTCCATCTTCTTCTTCTTCTTTTTTAATCTTATTTTGATTTCTACCTATTTTTCTAACAATCTTAAAGCGTTATTACGGAGATCAAAATTAGTATTGTTTTAATCAAGTTGATGAACTAGGATCTAGTAAAGCTCGACCGGTTCGATGGTACAAATTTCTCTCATTGGCAAGACAAACTTAAGTTTTTGTTAACGATCCTGAAAATCTTTTATATGTTAGATCCAAATCTACAACCAAATCCTCCGTCATCTAATCAAGACACTAATGAAAGAAAGGATGAAAGATAGTAAATGGCAGAAGACAAACTGATTTGTCACAGATCATCCTCAATGTCCAGGCTAAGAACCATCAAGGCTTGTCGTATCGTGGAAGTGGTTTGCAAGAAACCTAATAACGATCTCATACTAATGAGAGGATGCGAACAACGTTTTAATAGAATTGTATCCAATACGTGCTTCAAAGCTTAATTCCATCTTCTTCTTCTTCTTTTTCAATCTTATTTTGATTTCTACCTATTTTTCTAACAATCTTAAAGCGTTATTATGGAGATCAAAATTAGTATTGTTGTAATCAAGTTGATGAACTAGGATCTAGTAAAGCTCGATCGGTTTGATGGTACAAATTTCTCTCATTGGCATGACAAACTTAAGTTTTTGTTGACGACCCTGAAAATCTTTTACATGTTAGATCCAAATCTACAACCAAATCCTCCGTCATCTGATCAAGACACTAATGAAAGAAAGGCTGAAAGATAGGAAACAACAGAAGACAAACTAATTTGTCACAGATCATCCTGAATGCTCAGGCTAAGAACCATCAAGGCTTGTCGTATCGTGGAAGTGGTTTGCAAGAAACCTAATAACGATCTCATACTAATGAGAGGATGCGAACAACGCTTTAATAGAATTCTATCCAATACGTGCTTCAAAGCTTAATTCCATCTTCTTCTTCTTCTTTTTTAATCTTATTTTAATTTCTACCTATTTTTCTAACAATCTTAAAGCGTTATTAGGGAGATCAAAATTAGTATTGTTTTAATCAAGTTGATGAACTAGGATCTAGTAAAGCTCGACCGATTCGATGGTATAAATTTCTCTCATTGGCAAGACAAACTTAAGTTTTTGTTAACGATCCTGAAAATCTTTTATATGTTAGATCCAAATCTACAACCAAATCCTCCGTCATCTAATCAAGACACTAATGAAAGAAAGGATGAAAGATAGGAAATGGCAGAAGACAAACTGATTTGTCACCGATCATCCTCAATGTCCAGGCTAAGAACCATCAAGGCTTGTCGTATCGTGGAAGGGGTTTGCAAGAAACCTAATAACGATCTCATAATAATGAGAGGATGCGAACAACGCTTTAATAGAATTGTATCCAATACGTGCTTCAAAGCTTAATTCCATCTTCTTCTTCTTCTTTTTCAATCTTATTTTGATTTCTACCTATTTTTCTAACAATCTTAAAGCGTTATTATGGAGTTCAAAATTAGTATTGTTTTAATCAAGTTGATGAACTAGGATCTAGTAAAGCTCGACTGGTTCGATGGTACAAATCTCTCATTGGCAAGAAAAACTTAAGTTTTTGTTAACGACCCTGAAAATCTTTTACATGTTAGATTCAAATCTACAACCAAATCCTCTGTCATCTGATCAAGACACTAATGAAAGAAAGGCTGAAAGATTGGAATTGGCAGAAGACAAACTGATTTGCCACAGATCATCCTCAATGCCCAGGCTAAGAACCATCAAGGCTTCTCGTATCGTGGAAGTGGTTTGCAAGAAACCTAATAACGATCTCATACTAATGAGAGGATGCGAACAACGCTTTATTAGAATTGTATCCTATACGTGCTTTAAAGCTTAATTCCATCTTCTTCTTCTTCTTTTTTAATCTTATTTTGATTTCTACCTATTTTTTTAACAATCTTAAAGCGTTATTATGGAGATCAAAATTAGTATTGTTTTAATCAAGTTGATGAACTAGGATCTAGTAAAGCTCGACTGGTTCGATGGTACAAATTTCTCTCATTGGCAAGACAGACTTAAGTTTTTGTTAACGACCCTGAAAATCTTTTACATGTCAGATCCAAATTTACATCCAAATCCTCCGTCATTTGATCAAGACACTAATGAAAGAAAGGCTGAAAGATAGGAAATGGTAGAAGACAAACTGATTTGTCACAGATCATCCTCAATGCCCTCTTTGATTGTCTGTATGATCTGTATATAGACACTACATCTACCAAAGAGATCTAGAACATTCTTAAATTTGAATAAAAGGCTAAGAAGAAGGAATGAAGAAATTCCTTATAATCAGGTGTTTTAATTCAGTATGTTGGACAACAAGCCCATCGTATCACAAATTTACAAACAACAAGTGATTGTAAACAAAATTTAGGCTTTAAAGCTTGATATACTGAAATCTTTCTAAGTTAGTGTAATAATTACAAAATTGCCTTTAAAATAAAAATATTATAGGAAGAAATTATTGCATAAGACCGAAAACTTCTCTCTTGAGAATATCCAAAAGCATATTCGGATTGAAGAAGAGACTCAATTACGAGACAATAGAGATGTCATTAACACCATTAGTGCATCTTCTTCTAAAGTTCACGTAGTTGATACATCATTCCAAAACAAGAGTAGTCTTAACTAGGAAAAATCTTTAAAACAAAAATAAAATTAAAATTAATGAAAGTTTAAAAAGTCCCATAACAACAATAAAGGAAAACCCAAGGGTTCGTGCTACGTTTATGGAAAGACCGGGCATTATGCTTGAGTTTGCTGATTTAGCAAGAAATTGAAGAACGAGGCTAGCACGGTGGATGACAACATAGTCACCATGATTACAGAGGTCAACATGGTTCAGGGTAAAGTTCCTGATTGGTGTATGATATTTCTTTCATGTCTAGTATGATCATTCAACCTTTAAAACATATGAAAAAGTAAAAAATTGGTAAGAAGTCTTAATGAAAAATGAAGGCTACTCCTAGGTAGTCAAAAAAGGAATAGTGGAATCAATTTTCACTTATGGAAAAAAGGCAACCTTGACTAATGTTCTATATGTCCCTGACATGAGAAAAAACTTAGTTTTTATAGACCTTTTGGGTAAATTGGGGGTTCAAATTGTATTCAAATTGGGCAAATTTATATTGTCCGAAATTGGGAACTTCATAGGGAAATATTATTTTTGTAATGGAATGATTAAATTATATATAAATGAAAATACTTTTTATACTTATATGGTTGAATCTGTTTTTATGGCATAGTAGATTGGCACATGTAGGCTAGCGAATGATAAAGAATGACATAATATCATGTGATGGAAATGAACGCAACAAATGTGGAGCATGCACACAGTCTAAAATGGCTAAAAAGTCATTTTCATGTATCGAGATCTTTTAAAATTTTGGACATAGTGCACATTAACATATGTGAATTAAATGATGTTCTTAGCAGAGTTGGTAAAAGGTATTTTACCACTTTTATTGATGATTATTCTAAAAAAGTATATGTATTTCATTATAACTAAAGATGATGCCTTCACTGCTTTTAACGTTTATAAGGTTGAAGTAGAAAATTAGTTAGATCATAAAATCAAGCTTCTCTATAGTGATAGAAGCAGAGAGTATTTTCTACTAATTTTTTTTACTTTTATGGTATAGCATACCAAAGCATAACACTGTACATACCACAACAACATGGTGCGGCCAAACGGAAAAATAGAACATTAATAGAAATGATTAACTTGATGCCTTTATAATTTAAACTATCATTTAGTTTATGGGGAGAAATACTACTAGTATCAGGCCATATCCTAAATAGGATTACATCTAAGAAAACTAAAATGTCACCTTATGAGATTTGGAGAGGTAAAAAATGAAACTTATGATATCTTAAAGTGTGAGGGTGTCTATCTTATTGTAGAATCTCTGATCCTAAATAAATTAAGCCTAGACTTAGAGTCATTAGATGTGAATTCGTGCGTTATGCATTAAACAATAAAGCCTATAGACTTTTAGATTTAAACTATAATGTGATATTAGATTCAAGAGATGTAGACTTACATGAGAACTCTTTGGCCATGGAGTCTAGGGATGCTGAGATCTAGACTCCAAGTGGTGAACTTATAAAAGATTCTTAGAATGAGATACCTTTTGTCACGCCCCAGACTTGGTAACCAGAATCACAAGGGACCCGATGGCCGGTTCTGGCCGTAACAGCCTCCATAGTACCCCGTTCTTGGCTCCTGAGGCAGGTTCCGATCCTGGGATCCTATAAGGAGGATTTTCATAACAGTATAATCATTACCAATATGAGCATACCCAAGATCACAACAAATACATCTGAGAATAACAAAGGAACACATCACAAAATCCACTAAGAATTTAAACTTTTACAATCATCCATAAGGTCCAAAAGGACATACATGAGATAAAAGGAGAAGAGGAAAAGGTCGGCAACACTGGAGTCCTCAAAAGCTGAGCTCTACTCCACGCGCTGCTGCTACGATGCCTGCCTAGAATCTCCTGCACGCATCAATTGTGTATAAGCTTATAGAAACTTAGAGGGTGGTGAAAGTGTGTGACAATGGTGCACAGAAGAATAGTAGGAGATGCAAGAAGGGAAATGTGCTCAATGGAAAAATCACTAACCTTACCAAGGCTTATCATGAATATGATGCAATGAGTACTGGATGTTAAACCAAGGCAATGTATGAAGGGGGCTTGTACAACCAATGCTAATGCGATGCAAGTAATGTCAGTGCTCATATCCAAATCATAAGTTGAGTACATTTCCAATCATAAGGAAATCACCGGGGTCCATTACACTGTTGAATGACTGTCGCTCTACAGACCCCGCACAGTCAAACGAGCATAAGAGACCTCACTACCCGCCTGTGGACAGTCAATCACCAACAAGGCCTGACGGTAGCGGACTCATTTACGAGCTGGTCAGACTCAGCCTAGCAATGCCCACTACACACCAGGAAGGTAAGGCCACACCCCTATCCAACCAACTACACGACAGTGGGAGTCACAACCTAACGGTATAAGGCCCTCGTACGCTCATGTATTCCATCCGGTTACAGCATTAGAGCAGATCCTTGGTACTATGGAAGTTTTGAGAATTTCACCCATGGGCATCCTATGCACCCGGTATGCTCAACTAATATTTTCGGTGTCCACACATACGACCATCCATGAATATCCCTGTGGAGGTAAGGCCCTGATGAAGTAAGGGTAGATATCCACATGCTATGCAATGCCAGATGCATGAATCACACAATCACCCATGCATCAATCCCAAGCATTCATCTCTCGGGGAGATACCAACATGTCCTACACAATGCCACAACCATGGCCAATCATTCCTCAACCAAGCATGCATATGATGTGTATATGAGTGGGCCATGAAGATGAATAGGGGTGCCAATACGGTGGAGATGAACTCTCTACCTAACCATGAAGGGTCTAGGTACTTAACTAATTCCTCATAAGGAATACAACCTCTAGTGGGGGCCCATATACCTAGGGTAGCCCACAAGACTAAGGAGAACAATGGTATGGGCCTAAATAGTGAGATGGCTTAGCAAGGTTTTATGGTGGGCCTTTAACCACCCATAGAAGCCCATGGGCCTACCTTAAGGCCACCAACGTGGACATTCAACCACAATTGGTCCCTAAGAGGTAGCCCATCTCTAATTGATCATGAATCAAGGACCAAGGCCCATGCAACATTAAAAATAAGAAATGAGCAGCCATAATTATACCACAACACTCATGTTGGGCTACAGAAAGGGCGGCCCAAGGCCTACCCAAAATATGGGTTCAAGGGGAACACACATAACCCAACTCATATATACCACTATGGGCCCATAAGGGAAAGGTTAGGGCCCAACATAAAGGCCACTAATCCCATATATTATGGTGGCCTAGTGGGCGGCCCATTGCTCAAACCACATGGGCAATGTCATGCTCTTAGTCAAGTTACGCCTACAACTCGACCCAAGTATAAAGTTGATTTGATGGGAAATCAAGGACCCATCTACTTATGTAATCTGTCCCACTAACCCAACATAATAGTATAGTAAAATGGCCCAATAGTTCAATGGGTCTATCTGGAAAGTTCCAACCCAATTGGGCCTAAAGAGTTTAACAACTAGCTACATTCATGGACCCAATTAAATTTAACTGTGGTGGGCCTCAAAAGTACATTTATTAATCCCAAAATTTAAGAAACTAAAGGTATAAATTATCTCCTCTAATACCTTCATAAATGTGGTGGGCCTCACTCCTCAAAATTTCAGCCCAAGTCCAAGCATAATTATAACATGTTGTTGTCATAAATTTGGGAACTCCATTGGAGTGGGCCCAAGGCCTTTAAAACCTTGGAAATTGAGGACCATGGCCCCTCATCATGCATACAATGAGAGGAAACCCAAAAATATGGCCCACCATCAAGAGAAATATTTTTGAATTTTGGTTTTTATCAAGCATATTGCTGGACTGTACAACAGAAAAATTAGGAGTCCAGCCATCTTGGACCATTTTTTTGGATGCCCTAAAGGGGTCATTTGAGGATGAAATTTTACAGCGTGATACTTTCATATGTGGGCCACACCTCCACAAAATTTCAGAATTTTTAGATATTTATAAGTATTTTAATTAGTTTAAACAAAATAGACTGTCCATGAAATTGGACAGACCTGAACGTCCCAACGTGGTGGGCCAGTCCCACCCTTGCCACGGTATGTACAGGGATCCATTGGCCCTGAAATTTGGTAGGTGGGTCTTACCATGAGTAGATCACATCCCTACAAAATTTCAAAATTTTTAGACACGTATAAATATTTTAATTCATTTAGATAATCAATCTGTCCTAAAAATCGGACTGATCTGGACACTATATTATAGTGGGCCAGTCCAGGCACCACTATGGTACGTACAGGTGTCCATTAGCCCCCAAATTTTGTAGGTGGGTCCTACCTTGAGTAGGACACCCCTGAATAAATTTTTATAATTTTTAAATACCCATATATATTTTAATAAATTTTAGAAATCCAACTGTCCATGGTGGAATGTTGCTGGAATAATGTAGAAAATTCAGACTGTCCACCTCACTTGGACCATACCTTTGGGACCTCAATCAAGGTCAGATGGAGCTGAAATTTGGGGAACATCAAGATGAGATCCCCACCTTTCAGAAAATTATATTTTATGGGTATGAATAGTCCCCTAAATAGTCCCAAAATCTGGTCCAAAAACAACCAGAAATTGTCCAGAAAATTCTGGACAGCAACATGTACTTAGATAAAATTTATTGTATAGGTTAAATAAAAAGAAAAATTCATTAATGGAGGATGGTGTGGCCTTCCTTAGTGGGCCCCACAAATATCTATGTCATAATCTAAAGCCAACACACCTTGCATGCATCATTAAGGCAGCAAGTAGGACACCCAAAATCAAACAATGGGCAGTTTGGGCATCCCACCTTGCTGAAATTTATGGATGTCCTAGGCCCACCAAATGAGCCACACACATCAGGAAATAAAATGAGAAAATGAGAGAGATAGAAGGACAATCCAGCCATAGAGAAAGGGCTCCGCCACTATTGAGCCCTCCCTAGATCAATCACACCCACACATCATACATAGATTTACATTTATAACATGAATCTTGCACATGCATGGCCTATAATTAAAATGCATGGTGAGGATGCCATCCCCACCATGGTTATAAGGTCTAGATGACCCAAACAATATATGATATAAAAGAAAACGGTCATGATGGGGCCCATAGAGAAAGACCCCATGCATGGATCATGCATGCATAAGATAGGCCATTAGGCCAAACCATGGGATTGTGTGGGATCTCCACCATTGATTGGTGGGTCCTACACTTCCCTCATGAAAAAAAAGAAACCATCTAGGCTATAGAAAATAGATTTTTACATCTAAAGGAGCACCCACCTCAAAGATGACCACCAAACTTTCACACTAAGGTCCTTTAGCACCAAGGGAGATGGATCAATGGTGGAGATGAGGTTTCAAGGGTTAGATGGTGGGAGATTAAGGAGGAAGGTGGCTGGAAAAATAGAGAAAAATGAACTGGAGAAATGGAAAAAAATTGCTAGAGAAGAAGAGAAGAGAGAGAGAAATGAGAGGAAAAGAGAGGAAAAATCTTTTTAAGGAAGGTAATCATTAACCTATGGTGATACAAAAAATGTTGCTAGGGTAGGTTAGGTGTGGGTGGTGTGTGAGGTCTTGGTAGTGTGAGTTATGAAGATTTAGGTGGTGTGTGTAGTGTGTATTGGAACTTGTGCAAAAGAGGGAGTATGGGCCACATGCACCACTCCAAGGTGGGCCACATGATCGAAATTAAGGGTCATAGAATGAAACGTACACAACTTATGATCCACATATCGGATGGACGCACAAGACGCGGCGTTGGAACCGCGGCAACAATGCGGTCGCAATGGCATAGATCTCAGCTTGATCCAAGTCGGGTCTACATAACCGGACTCAAGGATGACCGTAACACTATCTGAGGGTCGCGGGTCACCGAAATTCAACCGATAGGACCGCGAGACCACAAGAAATGAAATGCACACTTAAAAACACACATGCACACATGCAAACTTGGGTCGGGTCTCACACCTTTTAAATCTTTCGATCCTCCTAATGAACCTCGTGGGACTTAAAGAATTAGAATAGAGAAAAGTCTAAATAAAAATAGGTTCTTAATGTAACCATTTTTATCTTGCTAAAGGTGATACAGATAAGATAATTAGGAACATACATTTAGTTTTAAATGTAAATGACGATCCTAAGACCTATAGTGAAGTCATGTCTTCAATGGACTCAATTTTTTGGAAGGAAACCATTAATGATAAAATTGATTCCATCTTGTCAAACTAAACATGAGATTTATTGGATTTACCTCTAGGTTCCAAACCTATAGGCAGCAAGTGAGTATTTAGGAAGAAATACCACACTAATAAATCGATTCAAACCTTAAGGCTAGATTAATAGCCAAAAGATTCCAACAAAAAAAAATAAAATCAATGATTACTTTAATACATATGTACATGTGGCTTGAATAACATTAATTAAAATTTTATTTGGTTTAGCATCTATGCATTATCTACATATCCACCAAATAGATGTGAAGACTACTTTTCAAAATGGTGACCTAAATGAAGTGGTATACATAGAACAACCTGAAGGGTTTGTTCTTCTAGGAAATGAGAATAATCTATATAGATTTGTTAAATCATTATATGGATTGAAGCAAGAACCTAAACAATGATATGAAAATTTTAATTTAAATGTATTATCTCAAGGTTTCATGCATAATATAATTGATAAATGCATATATTTTAAAGTTTGTAGTAATTGCATGATTATTATCTATCTATATGTTGATGACATATTAATGATTAGTAATAATATAAAATATGTAATAGAAACAAAGTGATTTCTCTCTTTCATATTCAAAATGAAGGATCTTAGATAAGTTGATACGAGTACCCCATTTAATTCAAGTATCAAATTAAATGAAAAATATGGAAGAACATTTTCTTAAGTGGAGTATGCAAGTGTGATAAGTAGTCTTATGTATACAATGTAGTGCAGGAGATTTGACATAACATACACAATGAGTAAACTAAATATGTTTACTAGCAATCCCAGTGTTAAACACTAGAAAGCTATATGTAGAGTTCTAGGTTATCTTAAAGGAACCAAATGACTTGGGCTATTTTATTTAGAGTTTCTAGCCGTATTGAAATGTTATATCGATGCGAGTTAAATATCAATTATAGGGGACAATAAGTCCACAACATGATGGGTATTCACCCTAAAAGGTATAGTGCTTTCTTAGGGATCTAAGAAACAAAACTATATATCGCACTCAACTATAAAGTCTGAGTTTATAGCCTTGACTATAACATGCAAAGAAGCTGAATAGCTACGGGATCTTTTATTAGAAATCCTATTTTATACAAAGCATATAATGGTTGTATCACATCATTATAATAGTAAAGCCACTATAGCGCGTTTTTATAGTAGTACATATAATGAAAACTCTAGATATATTAGTCTAAGATATAATTATTTAAGACAATTGATTCAAGAATTCATTACAATTACATATGTGAAGTCAAGTAACAACTTGACAGATCATTTCACAAAACCTTTAACAAGAGAAGTTGTAAGGATGATATCTAGAGGGATGTGGATGAAACTCTTTGATCAAAGAACCACTAGTGGTGGAAACCCAAACTAACACCACTAAATCATTAGTTATCGGGTTCAATAGGTAAAAACAAGTCACTAATTAGTAAAAGTTTCAGCACTGAATTTATAAGATCCTCATCTAAGATGAAAAGTGCTAATCATTACAGAAAAATGATTGAGTCATAAAACTCTTAATGAAGTCTATCTTTTAGGACAAGTGTCTGAAATGCGATGGAGACACTGGGAGGATTTTACCTATGTGAGTGTAGAGGTGGTGTTGCCTTTCATGAGAGTTAATGTATTCTTTTGCGATTGCTTATAATAATAGGATAAGCACATGACCACTAAATGTGTTAAGTGAATATATTAAGCAATCACATATACATAAATGTGATTACTTATGTGGATTCTCTGGTTCATTTATTTAGGAATAACTAGTTCAAAGCATACACTACTAGATATTTCAATAATACTTTGATTAGCTTACACTAAGGGAATGTTCGAATTGTAAGATACCTTTCTATATGCATAAGAACAATATATCTTTTTTGTTAGTGATTTCTATTATTTTTATTTAACCAAGTGAGGGATTGTTGAGATTTATTCTCAATTGGGTTGGTTAAATTAAATAATAAAAATAATTAGAGTCTTATACATTCATCTTTTATTCTTTTGTTTTATTCAAATGTTTGAAATTTTTTTCTTTCCCTCGAGAACTTTGTTTGAAAAAAAAAAAAAAAAAACTTAAAAAGTATAGTCCCACATGCTTTGAGAGAAAGTGAAAAATGGTTTATAAGTTTTGAATTATCTAGTATTCTTACTTGAAGAATAGAGAGAGAAGAAGGTTAACTTACATGTTCCAGTGTGTTGCATTAGAACACATGCACTACGCATGTGTAGCCATGACCAAGTGCGTGGGCTTTGAAGCAGTGTGGTTGTAAAGGCCTTAGTGGCACACTTTCTATTTCACACATGCACATTGTGTCATGAGTGAATCTCCCACACAACATTCCAAAGATCAATGCAATCTGGTGCGAGTAGGTTACGCCATTGTAGAATTGTCCATAGTGAGTATGTCCATTACAACATTAACCAAAAGAGAACGGTCATTACTGAAGTCAACCCTAAATGATCATTTTGTAAAATTAGGAGGAAGTAATTGAGTATTTTTCCTATCAACTGAAAAAAATGGCCGGTAAATTTTGACCATTGAATCGATTAATTGAATATTATGACTGTTTCACAAATAGGCCACTCGCAAAATGATTGTGTAAAAAATATGCCAAAAGATCTCGATCATACTATGTTTCAGTCTACTTAATGTTTTCCTTCAAAGGAACAGTCGTCAAATTCCTGCCATTATATGAATCAATTACTTTTTTTCTTTTGATTTGCGTCTCTTTTTAAATGACTTAATGGTTGTGAGTAGTTTTGGATACATCTTTAAGAAACATCTCTTTGTAAAAATGCACGACCATTTCATTATCTATAAAACTACTTGTCAATTGAGGTTTCAAAAGAACACATATATTCTCTCATTTTTTTCTCCGTAAGTAACAAGTGGGTTCTCTGTCTTTCTTATACACAGAGTCTTCCATTGTAGAAAACTGTGTATCGAGTTTCTATTTTAGTCTCTTTGTGATTGCTACAAGCAATACCACCAAGCCTTGTTGTATGTTGTAAGCGGTTCACTAAAAACCCAATAGTGATCTCATACTAACTAGAAGAGTCCAATAACACTTTAAGAAAAATGGTATTTGATACTTGCTTTAAAGCTTGGTTCCATTTATTTTTCTGTTTTATCTTGCTTAAGGTTCTCTCCTAATATCGAAACCCTATTATCCTAATAAATACATGCTCCAATGCAAACCCATAACGTAACTAACATAACCGGACATCTTGTGGGTCACTATGGATGAACTACGTACTAGGAATCACACATATGACAACTTGAGACAAACACTTCCTACAGTTAACCATCTTCGTCCCTTAAGACCGATGAGGGCCACTTATTGGATGGTTAAAGTTATCTGGTTAATGTGGTTCCTTAACCATTGGACATAATGTTGGGGTCACTAGATCGAGGGTCCAGATTCATATATCCGCTCCACAGTCTCCTCTACATTCATTTATATTAAATTAAGTAACCAAATCTCTTAGTCGAAAGCGGATTGCATGGTGTGCCAAATAACAATGACCTCCATGGTGTGTTGACGTCACCAAGTTATGTGAGCCCCACCATAATGTATGTGTTATATCCAAACCATCTATCCATTTAGAGAAATCTTTTTAGGCATGAATCCAAAAATGAGGCAGATCCAAATCCCATGTGGACCACATGATAGAAAGCAGTAGGGATTAAATGTCTGTCTACAATTGAAAACTTCTTGAGGGCCACAAAAGTTTTGGATCAAGTTGATAACTATGATTTCCCTTCATCCAGGTTTTTTTTAACTTCATGAATAGGTTGGATGGCAAATCAACATCATGGTGGGTGGTAGGAAAGTTTCAACGGTAGGCATCATTAATCTCCTTACTTTCTTTTGGTATGGTCCACTTGAGCTTTGGATCTGCCTATTTTTGGGTCCATGCATCCTGTAAATTGATCTCGCCAACTGTATAGATGGTGTGAATATAACACATACATCATTTTGGGGTCACGGAACTTGGTGATGTCAACACACCACCCAAGTCGATGGTACGTAGCACACTACACAATCTACTTCCCTCTCAACTCGGCCAACCAGGTCCACTATTATTTGATTTAGAGGGGCAACTCGATTGCAGCACGCACTAGATTTTTAATGAAGGATATTTTCTACTAAGAGCTCTCGGTGAGACCTCACCCTTTTAAAATCTTATCCACAAGATATTTTTGATGGGGTTTTTTGACCCGTACTCGATCGGTCATGAGCCCTGCACGACCGATCGTGGGCTGGTGCATGACCAGTCGTGGAGTCGAGCCCTGTCTCGACTCAAAGTCCAGCGAGTGTGGACTATTTTTATCCAAGGTGCTCGACTGGTCATGGTGTTTCACGAATGGTCGTGGGTGGCGCTCGACCAGTCGTGGACTCGACTCGACAGGTCGAGGTTACGCAGATTCGTTCTGCGATTTTGTGCGAATTTTGTTTTGTAAGTCCTTTCGCAATTGGGATGCAGAAAAGAGTTTTCTAAAACTATAAAAAAGGTCTTTAGGGTTTTTCTAGGGATGATGGTGTACAAGAAAAACACAAGAGGGCTATCAAAGCTATGAGAGAGAGAGAGAGAAAGAGAGAGAGGAAGCTTGTAAAAGGGAGGTTATGCTCGTGGAGGTGATCTACCGTGTAATCAACATCTCAGTGCTTTTACGTCCTCGTAATTGGTGAGATCTCTCCATTTTTCTTTGTTCTCTTACTATTTATCCACTCCTGGATGAGTGATGAAGGTTTGATCATAGTAAGGTGGACTTGTGATCGGTTGTAACGTTCTTCTTTATAGTGGATTATTGATCTAGACGAGGTCCCGTGGTTTTTACCTCTTTGATGGTTTTTCACATAAAAATATTTTGTGTGGTGTGTGATTGTTGCTTTGATTTATTTCATTGCTTTATTATCCATAATTCTGGTTTATTTCGGGAGGCTAGATCCTAAGGTTTTGTGCAAGGCCCCCAACAAAGTGGTATCAAAGCTAAGTTCTTTAAACGGGTAAGATTGGTTTGTTATTATGGAAGGTGGCTCATCAAGGATGATCAACCTCAATGGTTCTAACTGGACCATATGGAAGGCTAAGATGGAGGACTTTCTTTATTGCAATGACCTATATTCTTCAATTTTAGGTATATCAGTAAAATCCAAGGATATGTCTGATGATGATTGGAAGAAGTTGGCCCGGAAGACGGTGGAGTTTATTAGACAATGGATGGATGACTCTGTGTTCCACTATTTTTCTACAAAAACCTCAGCCGCTAGCCTATGGCAGAAATTGGAAGGGCTATATGAGAGGAAGACAACCGATAATAAGATTTTTCTGATAAGGTGACTTGTGAATCTCGAGTTCAATGATGGTGGTTTTGTGGCCGAGCACATGAATGAGGTCAGCAATATAGTGAACAAACTCTCCTTTATGAAGATGGTCCTAGATGATGAACTGCAGACTTTGCTTTTGCTTAGTTCGTTGCTTGACAGTTCGGAGACATTGGTGGTGTCTTTATGTAACTCCACGCCAGATGAAAAGATATCCATGGAACAAGTTACTAGCTATATCTTTAATGAAGAGACAAGGAGGAAGTCTCAAGGGTCTACTCAGTAAGAGGCCCTTGTGACGCAGGAACGAGGGAGAGAAAAGAACAGGAAGGGCGGGAAGGCCCGAGATAAATCAAGAGGCAAGTCGAGTAACAAAAAAGATGTTGATTGCTGGAATTATTGCAAGAAGAGTCACTATAAGCATAAATGTCGTGGTAAGAAGAACAACAAGAAAGGAAAAGAAAAGGAGAAGGAAGATGAATCAGATTTCACTTCGGTCACTTCAGATGGCGACGTTATAGTTATTCTTTCTGCAGATTATGATGTATGTCTCACGGTTACGAGTCAGGACACCAAATAGGTGATAGACTCAGGAGCCTCCTTTCATGCGACTCCACGCAGGGATTTCTTCACAAGTTATAAGTCAGGTGACTATGAGATCGTGAAGATATGAAATTCTAGTGTATTGAGGATCGTAGGGGTCAGTGATATTTGTGTGAAGACCGATGTGGGCTGCACATTAGTTCTTAGGGATGTGAGGCATATCCTAGGCCTTCACCTCAACTTGATGTTGACGGTAAGGTTGGATGATGATGGCTATGAAAGTCAATTTTCTGGTGGGTTTTGGAAGCTCATCAAGGGTTCGTTGATCGTAGCCAGATGAAAGAAGTGTTGCACTCTTTACAAGGCATGTCTCAGTGTGTGCAAGGGTGGGTGAAATGTAGCGACACATTCAGATATTGACATGTGGCACAGACGTCTAGGTCACATGAGTGAAAAAGGGCTTCAACTACTAGCGAGGAAGCGGCTCCTTTCAGACGTGACAGGTATGCCTCTCAAAACCTATCTTGATTGTTTATCAGAGAAACATCATAGAGTTTCATTTATTAAAACTACTTCTCATGTTAATAAAGTGCATGCATTAGATTTGATTTATTTTGATGTTTGTGGTCCTATGAGGACAAAAACCTTGGGTGGGGCATTGTATTTTTTTACCTTTATAGATGATGCATTTAGAAGGGTTTAGGTTTATGCTTTGAAATTCAAGGACAAGGTCTTTGGTGTGTTTAAATTGTTTCATGCTATGGTCGAGAGAGAGACAGATAGATCATTGAAGTGCATTCGCACTGACAATGGTGGTGAATACATTGACAACTTTTATGAGTACTGCAAGTCCCTGGGTATACGACATGAACAAACGGTTCCCAAGACCCCCCAACAGAATGGTGTAGCTGAGCGAATGAATCGCACTATTATTGAGAGAATCAGATGCATATTATCCTATGAGAAATTTCTTAAGACGTTCTGGGGAGAAGCAATGCACACAGCGGTGTATCTGATAAATAAGTCTCCATCAGCTCCATTGAATGGAGAAGTACCCGAGAAGGTGTGGATTGAACATGATCCATCGTACAGTCATCTCAGGGTGTTTGGATGCAGGGCATCCATTCACGTACCAAAGGATGAGAGTCCAAGCTCGATATGAAAATCAGACAGCGTGTGTTCTTGGGGTATGGTGATAAAAAATTTGGTTACATATTATGAGATTCGACTAAGAAGAAGCTCATCAGGAGTACAGATGTGGTTTTCTTTGAAGATTAGTGTATAGAAGACATTAGTAAGCTGGAGAAGAACCAGCCTACTTCAGGTGAGCTAGAGGACATGGATCCGGTTATTCCTCCCGTGGTGCCTAATGACAGGAGAGTACAATAAGGGGTAGAGGACATAAGAGTTTCTTTAGAAGATGGACCAGGGGAGAAGCCCCCACTTGATCCACTTGTTGAGCCACAAGTGAGGAGGTCATTTAGGACAGACCATCCAAGAGGTACTCATCGCATGAGTACATTATGCTGACTAATGGGGGATAACTAGAAGATTATTCTGAGGCCCTATCTGATGAGCATAAGGAGTGGTTGAAAGCTATGTAAGAGGAGATGAAATCCTTGCATAAGAACCACACATATGACATGGTCAAACTGCCTAAACGAAAGAAAGCTTTGAGCAACAAGTGGGTGTTCAGAAAGAAGGTCGAACAGAAGAATTCACAGACGAGGTTCAAGGCCAAACTTGTGGTGAAAGGGTTTGGTCAGAGGAAAAGCATGGACTTTGAGGAGATATTCTCACCAGTGGTGAAGATGACATCCATATGGGTGTTGCTTGGGTTGACGGCTAGCATGAATCTAGAGATAGAGTAGTTTTACATTAAAACTGCTTTCCTCCATGGTGACCTAGAAGAAGAGATCTACATGCACCAACCAGAGGGGTTCGAAGTCAAGAGCAAAGAGCATATGGTGTGTAGGCTGAGGAAAAGCTTGTATGGGCTGAAACAAGCTCCATGACAGTGGTACAATAAGTTCGACTCGTTTATGTTGCAGCATGAGTATGACAAAACGGAGTCGGACCACTGTGTGTTCACGCGTAATTTCTCAGATGGTGATTTCTTAGTTCTGCTGTTATACATTGATGACATGCTCATCATGGAAAAAGACATCAAGAAGATCGACAGGCTGAAACAGGAGTTGGGCAAGTCATTTACGATGAAAGACTTGGGCTCAGAAGCAACAGGAAGCTTTGGCTGTCACAAGAGTGACATATTGAGAAATTCCTAGAGCGGTTCAATATGAATGCGGTGAAGTCGGTCAGTACTCCACTGGATGGTCACTTCAGATTGAGCGACAGGAACTGTCCCAAGATGAAGGCAGAGGTGGAAGAGATGCAGAAGATACCCTACGTGTCAGCTGTAGCAAGTTTGATGTATGCTATGGTGTGTACACGCCTAGACATAGCATATGCGGTTGGTGTTGTCAGCCAGTATCTTGCCAATCCTGGTAAAGACCATTGGACAACGGTTATGTTGATACTGCGGTATCTAAGAGGCTCATCGAGGTTGAGCCTATGCTATGGTGATGAAAAACCTGTGTTAGAGAGCTACACAGATGCAGATATGACAGGCGACATAGATTCTAAGAAGTCTACATCGGGATTCATGTTCACGTTTGCAGGGGGAACGATTTCTTGGCAGAGCAAGCTACAGAGGGTCGTAGCATTGTAGATGACAGAGGACGAGTACATTACAGTCACAGAGGCATGTAAAGAGATGCTTTGGATGAAGAGATTTCTAAAAGAACTTAGCCTAAAGCAGGAGCAGCACGTGACCTATTGCGATAGTCAGAGTACTGTACACTTGAGTAAGAATTCAAATCAGCATTCCAAGTCGAAGCACATAGAGATTTGGTATCACTAGATCAGGAATACTTTGGAACCGAAGGTGTTACAGCTTGAGAAGGTCCACACAGACGATAATGGTTCAGACATGATGACAAAGACTTTGCTCAAGGGCAAGTTTGAAGTTTGTAGAAACCAGGCTAGCTTGAATAAGGTGAATCTCTCCTAGGTCAAAAAGGGAGAGATTTGATGGAATTTTTTCACCCGTGCTCCACCGGTTGTGAGCCCTGCACGACCGGTCGTGGGCTGGTGCACGACCAGTCATAGAGTCGAGCCCTGTCTTGACTTAAAGTCCAGCGAGTGTGGACTATTTTTCTCCGTAGTGCTCGACCAGTCGTGGGTGGTTCACGACCGGTCGTGGGTGGCGCTCGACCGGTCGTGGACTTGACTCGACAGGTCGTGGTTACGTAGATTCGTTCCGCGATTTTACGCGGATTTCGTTTCGCAAGTCCTTTCACGACTTGGATGCAGAAAGGAGTTTCCTAAAACTATAAAAAGGGGTCTTTAAGATTTTTCTAGGGATGATGGTGTACAAGAAAAACACAAGAGGGCTAACAAAGGTGAGAGAGAGAGAGAGAAAGAGAGAGAAGAAGCTTGTAGAAGGGAAGTTATGCTCGTGGAGGTGATCTACAGTGCAATCAACATTTCAACGCTTCTACGTCCTCGTAATCAGTGAGATCTCTCCGTTTTTCTTTGTTCTCTTACTGTTTATCCACTCCTGCGTGAGTGATGAAGGTTTGATCATAGCAAGGTGTGCTTGTAATTGGATGTAATATTATGCTTTATAGTAGATTGTTGATATAGACGAGGTCTCGTAGTTTTTACCTCTTTAAGGGTTTTCTACGTAAAAATCTTTTATGTGGTGTGTGATTGTTGCTTAATTTATTTCATTGCTTTATTATACATAATTCTAGTTTGTTTCGGGAGGCTATATCCTAAGGTTTTGTGCAAGGCCCCCCAACAATTTTTTCTTGTTGAATGTGGGCCCTTGATAAAACCACAGATGTAGTCCATCAATGAAACCATCTATGTTAACTAATAGAGGTGGCTCGAGGCATGGTTCATTAATTACAGGGCGCACGTTAATGGCCCACTACTTATGTGGACCAAACAATAAGCATCTTTTGTGTAGCATCATACATGTGAGAGCTTGTTCTGCGTGTCCTGCCGGAAGCAAAGTCCACAGTCCTGAAATTCGGTCGTGGTCGAATCAACTCGACTCTACAAGATTTCGAGCTGAGTCATTCAAAAAATCACACTCACAAGCGTGACTCAGTCTAGAGAGTTGTTGAATCAGCTCAACTCCTTGGCCCACTCTATATGGCTTGGTGTATCATTCATGGCAAGCAACTCACCTGGTCAGCTGTCACCTAGTCATTAAAGTAAAATAGGGCTAGCAAGGCTCAAACTCATGACCTTGTCACTGTTACGATCTCACCATAGCTGAGGATCAACTTCCCTTGGGCTATTTTGTCTTTTAAGCAGTCTATCAGTTTTAAATATTTATTACCACCAAATACACTTCTGTGTTATATATTAAAATGTAGAGCAAACTTAAGATTTGTAGGAGCCTTTGACTGGATTCAATCTGAAACGTGTAGTCGTGTTAATTTTTCATGTTTTGGAGCAGCACCTCGCAACTTCTAATCTTCGATTCGGTGAGAAGTGGAAGATTGTGCGATAGATTATCCACTCCGTTCATTCGCTGGCCCTGTACATTGTCTAAAAACCGAAAAAGTTGACTTGGCTCGATTTTCATCTGAGTTGGGTCTACTTGAATACATGACCAAACTCCACATAATAGTTAATAATTATAAATTAAAAGTATTAGGAATAGAAGAGATTACAACTCTTATTTAAATTAACTGAGAAATGCATTGACAAGTGGTGTGACTCGCCTCGAGTCACAAGTTGTTGCCATTTGACCCACTTAGCAAGTTGACATGCATGATGATGGGTTCCTTACTCATGGCTCAGTGGTAGACCAGTCGTTTTCATCGTTCAGGTCATGGGTTCGTGTATCATTTGGTGTGTGTGGGTGTGTGTTTGAAAAAATAAAATAAAATAAAATAAAATTATATTGACATGATGAGTCTTGTCAGGGTCACTAGTTACTCAGCTTGAAATCTCGTTGAGTAAGTTAACTCAGCCAAGTTTTGAGCTGAGCAGTGGAGCTTTATGGTCCCATCAATGCAACCACACTTACAAGCCGTGAGCTAAGAATAGCCGCTGACTGGGGCATTCAACTGGTCAAGTTTGAGCATGATACCAGGCTACCCCTCTCAGAAACCACCTATGACACGTGTACCATATATGAGGTACCTGATAGAAATCTATTTAGATTCGTATGAACCATTAGTAGTCTTCGGTCTAGCATGGGGTCTATAATGGTGCCTGGTTGATGCTCGAGTCTGGATCCAAATTCAGTGTGTCAAAAACATTCACGTTGGGCGATATTTAAATGATAAATGTACTTATGGACAATAAAACTGTTCCCGAACTAGTGAAATTTCGTGGTTTTCCCCAGGACGTGCCAACGTGGCACAAGCCCGAGAGATCCAGACCCTTAATCGACTGGGTCAGATTCTTAGCTGCCGTGGTCAGCCAAATCCGTCTAAAGTCTCATGAGCTGGGTCCTGTACGAAGAAACCGGATGGTTAGAAGAAGTTGGCCAAGTTCCAGACATGGACACAGGTTTCTACCCAGTTAAGACACTGGGTTGAGTTTGGCACCATGGGATCTGACTAATAGCCTCTTGGATCTCTCGTATACAAGTGCCCATGTTACCAAAAAAGGAGAAAAATCCTTTGTGTGAGACCCCCAGTGTTCACAATGTGCCATCCGTTCCGTCCAAATGGTATATTCCTTCAAGACAATCGAATGGACAAAAAATCATCCCTATCAAAAACTAAGGTGGGCCACACTATTGATAAAAGCTTAAAATCATGCCTAATTAAGATCACGTGGCGTTGCTCTCTTAAGGTTTGGGGAAGGCTGATTCTTGAATTTCCCCTTTCATCTTGGAGCGGCAAACCGTATGAACTGCCTCGATAGGCATCACGGTGGACCCCACACAAAAACACCTGGTTGGCTATGATATGGCCTACCTGAGTTGTTGACTGGGCTAATCAATTTCCATGGGCCCTAACATCAAGAAGCCCAACTCATGAACGGAGTGGATGTCACACAAAAAAGAAGATGGACCCACAACCAGTGTTCCACCGGAAACGGATTGGCTACTACCCCTGCTACCAGCCCATGGCTAGTGGTAGGTGCTCTGTGGACCCCACCATGATGTATGTGTTTAATCCATCCCGTCCATCTGTGTTTCTAGATCATTTTAGTTTATGAGACCAAAAATGAGGTATATAAAAATCTCATGTGGACCACATAACAGGAAAAAGTGTTGAATGAAATTCAATCATTAAAAACTTTTTGGGCCCCATAAAAGTTTTGTATCAAACTGATATTTGTTTTTTCCCTTCATCTAGGTCTGTATGACCTAATCAAAATATTGGATGTCAAATAAACAGTACATTGGGCCTCAGGAGGATTTTAATGGTGGATATCCAATCACTAATATTTTCCTGTAGTGTAGTCCACCTGAAATTTATATCCCTCTCAATTTTGGCATTAAGACCTAAAATTATATCCAAAAATGGATAAACGACATGGATGAAACACATACATCATGATGGGGCCACAGAGGACTGACCACCATTCACCGGGCCAGTGGCAGGGGGAGTAGCCAATCCGTTTCCTGTTCCAGGCGAAGCATACCTGACTTCACGTTAAAATTGGTTCTCCGTTTATCTCCCTGCAACCCGGTCGGACTAGCCAACCCGGTCCAAGCTGCCAATATATTCAAACCGGGTCCGAATAAATCCGGCTTCAGTATCCCCGGCGTGATCAGATTCGGCCCTCTCGAACTAAAAGCCGCCACCACAGGCGAAGGCTTCACATTCAAAACGGTCCCACCAAAACTTATCACAGCCGTTGGATTTCGAGATGATCGAATGTACTCCTTGATCAGACCACTGATCTTTCTGCCAACCGACAAAGCCGGTAGCACATGGCTATCCGCCTGCAACACCTCGTCCGCGGTCATGTCTGCTATGATCATCGCGGCTCCACCAGCCTTCTTGACTACCAGACCCTTTTCCACTTGTGAATTCCCGCCTCCTTGGTCGCAAACCACCACCTTCCCACGTACGGACTCTGCACTGAGCGTGCCTGGTAAGCACAGGTTGCTTTCGCTAAACGAGGCACCCTTGCTCACGTTATAAATTACAGGAAGCATTTTAGCGCCCATTCGTTTACCGCTGTACATTGACACTCCGTCGTGCTGCTTTCCATTGCCAAGGCTAACGACGGCCGGGAAGTTACGGTCGATCGATCCCGCTCCAACCGTCATGATCCACGGCGCCACGCTATCAACGAAGCCTCGGTATGGTCCATTGTTCCCAGCCGAGCATGCGACAAAGATCCCATGATCGACGGCTGCGAATGCACCGATCGATATTGTATCAAGCTCGTAGGACAATGCTCCGCCGTGGCCCAGTGAGATAGAGAGTATGTCGACGCCGTCGGCAATCGCAGCGTCCAACCCCGCGAGGATGTCTGAACTAGAGCATCCAACGTTCCAACACACCTTATATGCAGCCACACGGGCCCGGGGGGCCATTCCGCGGGCGGTGCCTAGAGCGTAGCCATAAAAGCTAGCGTTTACCACAGGCGATCCTGCTGCAGTTGATGCCGTGTGGGTTCCATGTCCGTTTCGGTCACGTGCTGACGTTATCTCCTTGAGCTTACCACCCTGGGCCATCCCCTTCCAGAAGCTCCTTGCTCCAATGAGCTTCCGATTGCAAGCTGAAGGGCTGAAATCCACACCGCGCTCACACTTACCGCGCCATCGTGAGGGAATCTTTGGCATTCCCGAATCGTTAAAACTGGGGTTTTCAGGCCAGATGCCGGTGTCGAGGAAGCCAATGATGACATCTTCAGTGTCCTGATCAAGATGGTCCTGATTTTGGTGGCCTATGTTGGTTTTGAGGCCTAGGAAGTCAGGTGTATGGGTGGTATGTAGATGGTAGAGTATATCAGGATAAATACTGAGTACAGTTTCGGAGCGACGGAGGGCTTCAGCCTCAGAGGAGTCAAGGGCAGCGGCAAAGCCGAATAAGCCGGAGTCGTACGTGTGGAGTAATGCAGTACTGGCGTTTATTGAAAGGGAATAGAGGTGGTCCGTGTACCAGTGCGCATCGGTGGTGTAGGATAAATGCTTGTGGTTTTTGTTCATGTGGACTATGTAGGTTTGCTTTGTGGCGTGGGTAAGAGATAGAGAGAGGAGACAGAAGAACATAGACCAGCGGAGGGAATCCATGCCGTGTGTGTGTCTGAGAGAGAGAGAGAGAGAGAGAGAGAGAGACTGGGCCTAAAAAGGTTAAGAGTGCTGGAGAGCGAAGACCAAGGAAGCTGATTGCGTGGTGTGCTACACATCACCCACCTCCGTAGTGTGTTGACGTCACCAAGTTTTGTGAGAGCCACCATGATCCATCCATTTTACGATATCATTTTTGGACATTTCCCCAAAAATGAAACAGATATAACGCTCAAGTGGACCACACCACAGAAAGCAGTGGAGATTGAACATCTACCACTAGAACCTTCCGCGGGGCTACAGAATTTTTGGATCAATAAGATATTTGTTTTTTCCATCCATCCAGGTCTGTTTGTCGTCATGAACAGGCTGGATGACTAATAAACATCATAATGAGCCCTAGGAACGTTTCAACGGTGGGAGTCACTGTCGCCACTGCTCTCGGTGTTATGTTCCACATGAGCTTTGGATCTGTCTATCTAAGATGATCTCGGCAAATGGATGGACGGTGTGGATATACAAAGCTCGTGCCGAAGGATTTTACACTATATATTCGGTTTATCAGTTTCTAAAGTTGGCCCCATCGTTCACTTATCCAAGACGTTGATATGGTTGGCCTCTCTCTGATGGATCATGCACCATCAATAAGTCATGATGTTTGACATCCTCCAGTTGAGTTTTACTGTCACTGTATTTTGTCTAGAGTGCGTTTGATTGCACCAAATTTCATTAAATGTCATGAAAGCTTATCCCAAATTTAACGCAGGGAAGGGCGTTATGATGAGTATCACCCTCTTCCTCAAGCGATGACACGTTGAGTCCACGAAAAAAATAATAATAATAAAAGTTCTAACCCATGAGAAAAGATAATTTTTGATAATTTCATTGATGACTTTCTAAATTAAACAAATTTGCATGCTTAAATAACCCTATACAATGTAATTAAAAGAGATAAATAATTAATTAATTAAAACTGAAAAATATGCAATTTTTTGCTGTCTGTCAGTTGAATCGTTGATTGATCGATCGATCGGAATGACACAAAAACGTTTAAAGACTAAAACTAAAAACATCATATTTGTTCCAATCAATCGACCTGATCAAATGATTCTCTCAATTGGTTTGCTCGATCAACCTCAATCAATTGAACTATGCTAAATTTTTATTGATTTTCCTTTAAACTTTTTCCTGTCAATTTGTGTTAGGAACGTGCTTACATCACGTCTTGCATCAGATCTCCTCCACTTGAAAAAATAAATGTGTCCCTGAGTTATCCTTCGGTTCCGGTTCGTGATAGTTGTATAGGTCTACTATATTGAATGTTCATGAGATCTTCATGTCTTTAGGAAGATCAATGACATAGGCGTTGTATTGATCTTATCGAATATATGTACCTGCTCAATCTTTTTATTCTTCAGCTTGTTATACGTCCTAGTCAGAAATCTCTCCTTACGTAGGTGAACCATGATGTTTTCATTGACCTTGGACACCTTTAGTTGTTGATGTGTGTAAGCCATTTCCTTGTATTTGTCGTTGGATGCTTGTAACTTGGCCTGAACATTAGAGTATACACTTATGATTCAGTTTGTCATATGTCAAGTAGCAACGCTCATGCGTGGAAGTTTGGGCAATAGAACCAATTCAAGAGTATGCTTAAGCATTCGTCTATACACAACTTCAAATGGGGACTTACTGGTTGATTGATTTTGCATATTGTTGAACGTGAATTTCCCTTAAGCCAAGGAAAAATTGCACTATTTGGGCTTATCTCCTGATATGCATCGTATAAGGTTCCCGTGTATATGATTCATTATTTCAGTTTGCCCATTTGTGTATGGATGATATGTTGTAACGCCCTGAATTTTACGGCCCAAGTACATACTCGTGTTTGAGAATTTCGGGTGTTAATAATGTAAAACTTAAATGCTTCAAAATTGCACATTATTTTTTTCTTTTTTTATTTTTTTTAAAATTTTTTTATTTACATTTAGATCACATACAGTCACATTCACAAAGGTAACTATTCACGAGAGTAAAATCAACTACATTTATTATTCGATTAGAATAGAAGAATTTAACAAATCTTCAAATGCTCTCTTAATGGGAGCTTATTACATTATCAAAGTTCGCAGCGAAAAATAAATAAAATAATTCATGGTGATATCCTTCTTCTTTATTCAAACGAATCTTCCATAGAATGATTATTGTCTGTATCATGCAACCTGTAAATTCACCTACAATATTTATATAGTTGGAGAGGGTCAACTCCCTATACTCATAGTGGTGGTTATCCTTTAAAGTTTACAATGATTCAAGTGATTCATAGGAATAACAGAAGGGGGTACATCTTATACTCTACAAATACAAGTGGTATCGGTATACACAAACATTCTACATGAAATGCATACCTAGTAAAGTATGTTCAGTCCATCACACTCCGCAATCATGATCACATGTGAAAAATAGTTCAAAATATCTGACTCGCCCCCTATTCTCACACTATGGAGATTTTTCGAGGTGTCCAACGTTAATGTTGATTTATGCAAACATTTCAAGGCAACACAACAACGTGATTGAAGGATTTACATGACACGATGTGTTTATGGAGCGATTATTTGGAAAATCCAATTTCAAAAAATTATGTAACATGTATGGAAATTTACTTACATCGATTGTGCACTACTCACCTACCCACGAGATTATGTACCAACCAAGAGGACCGCTACCTGTAATGCATTACGTCCATGATAGTGTATTGATCACTAGAAGTGGAATTTTCAATATAATGCTTGCGTGCAAGATAATAATATAGTGATTTGAATTAGGTAACAATGACTCATATGGTGAAGATAACAACATTAAAAACTTGAAACATGTAAGAAAGATATAATCAAATCAATTAAATTGCAAAATTTAAAGGAAAAACCCTTACCTTTAATAGTCTGATTATTCACTACCTGATGGTATTGTATAAATGCAATTTTATCCTAAACCACATGATTTGGATGGTTGAGATTTATCTATGGTTGATATTAGGTTTAGATTTAATTAAAAGAAAATGAAATTCTCTAATTAAATAGATGGGAATCTTACCTTAATCAATTCCTACGTTCCGACCAGACGACTCAGATCCAATTGATCTCAACCCTTCACTCTCTTCCTCTTCTCCTCACTGTGGCCAGTTGGAATTATTTCGAAAGGCCCGAATTCTTGTAAGGCTTTAGCGGGGCTGGGCTCTGTTCTCGGCCCCCTATCTTCTTCATTCTCCCTCTTTTCTCTCTCCCTCTTCTCATTTCTTTCTTTCTCTCTATTTGTTGTATATATCCTACCATGACATGCGTAGAAATATATATAACATTCCATGACATCTAGAGGGTTCTTACAAAATTCGCAAGTTGGACGTAATGTGTAAGGGAGAACAACATCAAGTGTTGTTTCCAATTCCCCGTGTTTGGATCCTATTAGGATTCTTCCTTCTTTCTTCCAGGGGTTGGGTCAATTCTGGATGGCCCACCGTTTGATAAGCTTGATCCACTATGTAGTGCGGTGGTTTATAAGGTGGAATCGGTTCTTTGAATGAAAAAGACGACCCGATTTTAATGGCAGATCGTCAACCGACGAGTCTACCTTTGATTTGATGATTGGAGGTGGTTTGGATGGGTCTTAGGAGACTTGTGGGCCCCATAAACTAAATGTTTCAGACGTTTGAGTCGGTGGGTTTCGCAAGATCGTGCTACAGACGATTTCTCCGCAACTAGCGTGGACGTCTGGATGATCCGAGATTTCCAGCAAGGTGAAGCTCCCTCAGATCTTTTTAGATTCACTGGGAGGGTCGGAATTCTCATTTCTTTTATCTGGATGGTTCGAATTTATGGATGGGTTAAGGTGGAGTTGTCTTTCTTATTGTGCGTTCTTCGGACGTTGTAAAGCACGTCATGAAAACCATTTTCAACTCGATTGTTAGCTGGTGGGGTCTACTGGTGGTAGTCCTTTGGGAAATCCATCCCAACCACTAATCCTGTCTCGTCTTGTTAGGTAATGGGCTTAAGTTTGAGGTGGATTCACGGATGGGATGGTCCACACATGGAGTAGGGAGATGGGGTAAAACCCATTGTTGTACTCGATTTTCCTCACCTATTGGAACAATGTGCGGAAGAATGCTGCTTTAGTTGGGTTGTTAGGAATAGGTAGGGTCCATTTGTGATGACTTTTCGGAAGATCTGTGCCGTTCACCGTTTTCATCACGATGTGTTAACCTGTGGCTCCAAGTTTGAAGCAGACCTGAGCCATGGGTGGACCACGCATTATAGAAACACGTGGGTTTCATTCTCACATAAAAACCAGTTTAAATTAGTTTTGGGTTTTTAATTACAAATTTTCATTTTCCATAGTCATAACTTCCACCATCCGTTCCTACTAACAAGACCATCCAAATGTGACGAAACTTTACCATTAATTGTTATTTTTTATGCTCTTTCTAATCCCTCAGTTTGGGCCCGATCTCCCGAGGTCGACTAAGATGCTCTTTTAATGGCTAACACGCTTCATTATTCCAAAATAGCATTTGTACACTTCTAATTGTCACATTACTGTAAGTGCTATGATTTCATATCCTTTGGTTGTCAAATTTTGTGGTGCCAAAACCTATGTCTATGTCTTGTATATCTTGTGTTTCATGTTTGGGACTATTCATTGCTTCAAGACATCGGATTTCAAGACAAGAGCCTAAATGAAGAAAGTTTCAAGTCTAGTCATGGATGAAGAATTCAAGAATAGAAGTCTCCAAGTATGCATGTTCAAGATTCAATCAAGTACAAGTATAGAAGAATACTTTATCAACTCAAGAAAGGATCAAGCTCGAGAAGGCCTACAACAAGATTTGTAAATTCTCAAGATTCTCTTAAGGGTCATCTGAGTGTACAGACTATCAATGTCCATCTCACTTTTAAGGTTTGTTTGACCTTAGATTGACCTTAGGATGGGCTTTACTGTAGGTCATTCTGGATACATAATTCGTATATTTTAATATACTTGTTCAGGCTGTTCTAAGACTAGTCCTAGGGACTTCAAGACCAGTCCTAGCTCTGCTACGACCAGTCTTAAGTTTTTCAGGACCAGTCTTAGGTTGTTGAAGATTTTTGAATCTTTCTGGTTGTCCTACGACCAGTCCTGGACATCCTACGACCAGTCTTGTAAGCTGTACGACTTGTCCTTCGACCAATCTTAGCCCTACGACTCAAACTCCAGCAACTAAACTGGAGATCGTACGACCGGTCATAGGTGACCCACGACCAGTCGTAGGTGGCCCACGACCGGTCGTAGGCTACCCAGGACCAGTCGTGGAACAGCTACTCCTTATCCCGCAGAAATCTTTGAAAATATTTGAAGCTACGACCAGTCTTAGGATCCTAAGACCAGTCGTAGACGGGATTTTTCAGGCTATAAATAGTGCATGAACTTCAAAGTTTTGACACAGAATTTAATTCAATTCAAGCAATCTTTAGGCTAAACTCTGAGATAAGTTTGTGTTTATTTTTAAGCTACTTTATGTTCATTTAATATTCCTTTTGCTAACTTATTTATTATTTGATTTTGATCTACATTCCCATCTTATTTGGAAAGGGGAATTTCTGATATTCCTTCTTCTTGGATTCAAAATCAAATAAAACTAGCCCTTTTGATTTAAAATCAATTAGACTTAGAACCATTCTTAAAGTGAGTATTAGACTTTGAACGTTGAATCGAACTTCTACTCTGATTGGTTCTACCGGGCTACTTCAAAAGGAGATTCAGGTATTTTACATTTGTGTAATTTACTTTCTTTGGTTTTGTTTGAGATTTGTCAGAAAAATCTCATTGTGTGGTTATCTGAGGAGAGCTAGAAAACTCAGATTGTGTGGGTTTTTGGATTATGTAAGCCCATGATAAAAAGACATAATTATGAAGGTTTTGGGTGAACCTGTGAAACCTATTTTGATAGTGCATGCTAATATCCCCTGTGTGAGGATATTAGGAGTGGAGTAGCATTCTGTGTGGCTGTTGGATAATAGTTAGTGTACACACAGGCGAACCACTATATATCATTGTGTTGTAGATGTGCTTTATTCTTTTATTTCTTTATTCATTCAGTTTTGTGGATTGCATTTGTGGATGAATTGGAAGACCCGTAACCTAAACCGTACCGTTCTGTTTGCCTTCGCGGTCCTCTTGGTCGAATTTCGGTGACCCGTGGTTTATTATAAGCATTTGCGCGCGATCCTGAGTCGTGTTCCTTATATTAGAATCGGCTCGACTCGAGACTTGTACCTTGACGACCGCACCGTCGCCGCGGTTCTGATGCCGCGTCTCGCACGCAGAGGCGGTACCCAGGCTAGGAGATGTGGCTCGCGTTCAGTTTGTAGAAAATGCCGCGCGTTGCGAGTATCAATGGAATCTCTACAAAATGTCACATTAATCAATCTCATCCAATCAATCACCTCACATGTCAAGACAACACATCAATCAACCCATCACCTAACACATCACTCACCCCATCACAACCCATACCTCTCTTACACAACAACCCCAAAAGTCAACATTTCCATCCCATCTTCTCTCTCTCTCTCTCCCATCCATCACTCCATCCCATCTTCTCTCTCTCTCTCTCTTATTTCTTCTTTCTCTTCTAAACAACAAAAGGAGAACCTAACGTCCAAGCTCTCCATGAGAAGAGCTTGGTGTGGCCCATCTTCCTACCCTCACATCTTTCATCCTAACCATTTAAACATCATCATCCTCTGTCAAAGTTGAAGCCGAGGAGCTAGGGATTCCATTGGGCCAAGAAGATCGAAAGGTGGGTGATTTACTGTCGATTTTGTGATTTGAGGGCCCACATGTAGTGGGACCCCTCTTGATGTATGCTTTGCATTTAGGGAGGGCCCATAGTAATGGGGTCCCTTCCCTTCTTACCGATCTCTCTCTCCCTCTCTTTTGTGTGTGATGGTTGTGGCCCACATAACCTTATCCACGCCATCCATTGATATGGACCCCACTGTTTGCATGGGTGGTACGCGAACCGTCCAGCAGCAGTCGCTGTTGGACGTGGATAAAACACAAATATTAGCTTCCTCTGCAGCTTGTGGGTCCACCTCTGATGTACAAGGTCCATGTACGTGGGACCCACCTTCCATCCCAGCCATCCGTCCAGATCTGCTGGGACGGTGGGCCACTAGCCTATGCATTTCATCCAGTCATCCATCTGGACGCTGGATGTCTCAGTTACTTTTAAAAAAATAATAATAATAAAATAATAATAATAATATAATATATATTTTTCTATTATATGTAATATATATATTAATACACATATGTGGTGGGCCCACGTGGGGACCCACCTGCTTTGGAATATGGTTTGACTGGTGTCCGTGCACCGTCCAGATGATTGGACGGTGGGACCCACCTAGCGTGAGGATCATACCCACACTGTCCATCTGTTTACTTGGTGGGACCCACCAGGCATGTGTGCTTCAATTGCACCGTCCATCTGGACGATGCCATGTATGGCCCCACCATGGTGTGTGTTGCACCCACACCATCCAGCCGTTCTGGCTGTGGAACCACCGTGGTGTATGAGTCTTACCCACATCGTCCATCCATTTTATTTTATATCTGGGCCGTCCATGTATGGACGGCCAGCAACAGGGTGCTGCCTCTTGGCATCAGCCTGTTTAATTGGTGGGGCCCACTGTCCATTACGTCAGCAGGTGGTAGGTCCCACATGACACATGTGTTTTATGCAAGCCGTTCATCCATCCTAAGGGTGAATCCCAGCTGTGTTCTATGCATAAACCGTCCATCTATTTTGATGGTGGGACCCACTACCATCTGACATCAGCAAGTTCTGTGGGCCCCACTGCTAAGGGCGTCAGCAGGTGGTCTGGGACCCCACCGTAATGTATACTTTGCATCCCACCGTCCATATGGCTTGACAGTGGGCCATGCTTGATGTTTGTGTTGCATCCACGCCGTTCATCAAAGGGCAAGCTCAGTTTAAAGCCTGAGACCAAAATGAGACAGATTTGATGTCTAGAGAACCACACTGTAGAAGACAGTGCTGAGTGAATGTCCACCATTGAAACTCTTCTTGGGGTCATAGTAGTTCTGGACCAATTTGGAACTTGTGTTCTATCTTAATTCAGGTCTGTGTGATCCGATGGACAGATTGGATTGTATGGGAAATAAATGTTATGGTGGGCTTTGGAAATTTCAATGGTGGGAAAAATCATTATTTCCACTGTCATTTAGAGTGCGGTCCAGATAACCTTCAATATGATTTTTTATTATTATTTGTCTGCACTCGAAGACAATCCATTGTATATAGATGAATGGTGTAGGTGAAAGGCCCATCGGTGCGGCCTGTTTAACATACATGAGGCCCATTTGTGATATAAATGGGCTCATTTCATTTGACTCGGCCCATTTGATTCGGCCCATTTGACTCGGCCCATTAATCGGTCCAATTGATCCGGCCCGTTCAATTCTGACCATCGACTCTGCCCATCGATTCGGCCCATTTGATCGGCCCATTTGAATCGGCCCATTCGATCAGCCCTATGAGATGCATTTGAGGCCCATATATGAGGCCTAGTGTGATGTATTCATGACCCGTATGATAGGGCCCATCTGCTTGTATTTAAGGTCCATGTGCAGAGCCCACCTGTTACGTATATTGGGCCCATGTGCAGGGCCCGACTGTTATGTATTTATGGCCCTTTTTGGCATGACTCATTGAGTTGTATTCTAAGTCCATATGATGCAGAACACCTGATGTATTCAAGCCCAAATGCGTGGCCCATTTGATGCTTAATGGGCCCATATGTAGAGCCACATGTTATGTATTTGAGGCTCATGTGTAGGGCCCATCTGTGGTGTATATGAGGACCATAAGTCAGGCCATTGTGATGTGTTTAAGGTCTATGTGATGCGGCCCATTGGTGTGGCCCATTTGATTATATTAGGCCCTTGTGCGAGGCTATGGGGCCCACTATGTGTTTGGTTCTATGTGGGCTACTCCTTGGGAGCAATGTTGGTTAAATGTCCACATTGATGGACAATGATGGTTGGATGTCCACATTGTGACCTTTCCTTAAGCCTGGTTAGGCCCATTCTCATTATTCTCTAGTGGGTTAACAAAAATGAATAGGCCCCATTGGGATTTCTTGGACTATCATCGGCCATCCATCTATAAATCCTGTCTTGAGACCGATTATCGATTGTGACCGATTACCGATCGTGGCCGATTATCGATTGACGTGGCCGATTGACCGATTATCGATCGAGGCCGATTATCAAGGTTGATTACCGATCATGGCCGATTGACCGATTATCGATCGAGGCCGATTATCGAGGTTGATTACCGATCGTGGCCGATTGACCGATTATCGATCGAGGCAGATTATCGTGATCGATTACCGATCGTGGCCGATTATCGATCGTGACCGATTACCGATCATGGATAATTATCGATTGACGTGGCCGATTGACCGATTATCGATCGAGGCCGATTACCGATTCTGATTTGTCATGACCGATTACCGATTTCGATTGTCGAGGCCCAATGTGATGCACATGTGACCTGTATTTGAGGCCCGGCGTGATGTGTATTCAGCTTGTGTCTAAGGCCTAACGTGATGTATATTGAGGGCCAGATGATGAGACCCATTGTGATGTATTTGTGGCTTATGGGTAAGGCCCATTGTGATATGTATTAGGCCCTTGATGCATGGCCCATTCGATGTATTTGAGGCCATGAGCAAGGCCCACCTGTTGTGTATATGTGGCCCTTGAGTAAGGCCCATTATGTTGTATATTAGGCCTTTGTATGGGGTCGTGGGCCCATTATATGTTTGGCTCTATATGGGTCATCCCTTGGGGACAATGTTGGATAAATGTCCACATTGCCGAAGCCGATTACTAATACCGATTATGAGTATATGACCACATAACATCATGATACATGCCCATACGCATCATCTGTATGTTTGTTATGAGATGTGATTGACCATTGCATATGTCATAATGCTGGTTGTTATGAGACTCCCTGATAGGTGAATATTGTCTCACATGAGCGCACGGTTTGCACAGGATTGATGCATGACTTGATTGTATGACTCATGCATCTTGCATTATGTGCTGTGATTACTGTATGCCCTAGCGACATTAGGGTCGTAGCCTCCACAGGCATGTCGTGGATGGCCAGATGGGACACCGAAAATCTGTTTTACATGGGGTGCTATAGATATCCCTGGGTGAAAGTCCCTAAACCCTCTTGGTTCTAGAGGTTGCTCCAACGTCTAGACCGAGTGGGTAGATGAGCGCCAAGTGCCGATTACCAAATGACTGTGCTCTCCACTGTGTCGTGGTCGGTTGGAAGGGGGTGCGGCCTTACCTGCCCGAGAGGAGGGGGCAATGCTAGGCTGAGTCTAATCAGCTCGAGGAATGGGTCCGCTATTGACGAGCCGGACCCGATGTTAGCAGGCGGATAGTGAGGTCTCTTCCACTCACCTTGTTGTGCGCGATGGGGCGGTAATCTGGTTTGGAGTGTAATAGACCCCGGTGATTTCTCAGAGAGGAACCGTACTGATATGTGGACTTATTGAGTAGGAGTTGCATACTCATTCATTCATTCATTCACTATACACTCGGGCTGGTAGTATTCAACTAATTGTTGTGTACCTTCATTATGGCAAGAATTTTGGTTGGCCGCGCGACTAACCTGAGATCAGGAGTTTACCACGATGAGTCTGACTATCCAAATTTAGGTATGGGACTGGTTTGGATAGAATCCCCTGTGGTGGGCCCCGTAGCCTGCGATACTATGTGCTATCATCCCGACTTCACACTCCAAGCATGGTCATTTCATTCGTATCGCATATTGCATTACATCCGCATGCATATGACATTTTGAGTTGCTATGTTTCTTCTCTTATATGGCATAAATAAACTTAGCAGGATTTGTATATTGCATTGCATCCTTGCCATATGATATTTAGCTCTTTATGATTTTTTATTGCATAACTGTTCTATATTGCGTATCCTGATATTTATTGACTTATGGACTTATCAGTATTTCTGCTTATTTCGATGATGTATGAATTATGAATTATCAGTGTTTTTTTTTGTGGTATTGTATGATTATGACATTGTATTGAATACTTGGCACTTGCCTTGTGCACACACTTACACCACCCTCTAAGCTTTCTATAAGCTTATGCACGATAGATGCGTGTAGGTGATGTTAAGCTGTAGAAGTGTTGAGCTTAGAGCGTGCGATGGTCTTCTGGAGCTTGATTCTATATTTATGTATTTCCCTTTCAGTATTGTATTCAAATAATTATATTAGTGAATATGTAATGACGATGTTGCTGTTGTGAATTGGGTAATTTTGTGGTTATGCTTATTACTAGTTAAATGTACATTTCAAAAATAAAAATAAAAATCCTCCTTGTAGGATTCCAGGATCGGAATCTGGCATATGAATGCTAGGAGTCGAGAATGGGGTACTATGGAGGCTGTCGGCACCAGATTTGGCGATCGGGATTCGTATGAATCCGATTTCCGGGTTTGGGGCGTGACATGAATGTTGTAATCATTTTATTTCTAACAAGTGTGGGGAATGTTGTAATAACTTAGGATTTATTTCTGCAAGTTATTTTAGTTTCCTTTCTTTTTATTCCTCATTGGTTTGAGATATAAAGGACGTTCTAGAAATAAAGTTGTCCTACCTTAAACCTTTGGTTTTTGGTGTAAGGTTGTCCTTAGAACTGATATGGTATCATTCTCTTAAATCTAGTTTATTGAGATTGATTTTTAATTCAGCATTGTGCTTTATTTCTTTTATTATTCCGTTGTTATAAGTTTTATTTGGCATTGTCCTATTCACCCCCCCTCTAGGGCATATAGCTAGGCCCTTTCAATTACCTGGTGGTTTGGATCTAAACCCTAAGATCTTCATAATGACTAAATTATCCTAATATTTGAATGATCCATTTGACGGATCCAAACATGATGGATAGTCAGATGATATGTTAAAAATATGTAAACTTGATGGTTAGTATTCTAATCATGTATCTAGGTGATTGTACGATTAGTTTTGTAAATGGATGAATACAAGTGGCTTTTTGGAGCGATCAAGGGGTAGAACATGTACATAGTTAGATTCGAGTGACTTGTTCACATGTGTAAGTTTCTTAGATTGTAGTTTTAATGGTAGGTTAAGTATATTCATATGGGGTGAACAAAATGAACGGATTAGAATTTCAATCTGATATGTGTATGGAGGAATGTGGGTGTGTGATAGTTAGTTTACTATATTCGGGTGGTCCAAAATCAAAGTGGACGGTCAGATGTCTCTATTTAGTAGTGAATATTTGATTGAGTGGTTTGTTATGATGGAGAGACGAGAATACTTAGTTATATGGTGATCCGGTCCTAAAAATCAATTGTCGAATGACTTGATCTATATACAAAGATTATTTCCAACGGTTAGATTCATGTTGGAAAATAAATGTAAGGTTAAAATAGCTAAATTTTTATCGTACACTTATACATACTAAGTTAAACTTCATGGTAACACTCGAGAACTTTCAATACTCGAGTATTGAAAATTTCAAGGTGTTACATATGCACTGCTAAATTTTAGCTTAGTGTCAAATCGCCTACACAAAGTCCTCTAAAAGTGATTGAGGAACTCAGTATTGTGATATTAGGTGATAGATTTTGGGACACCATGTAGTCGTACAACCTCTTAGAAGAATAAATTTGTGACATGTGTAGTGTCGAGATTCTTCTTGTATTGTACGAAATGAGCCATCTTGGAGAATTTGTCAACCAAAACAAACATGGAGTCTGTTCCACACTGGGTTCGCAGAAGACCTAGTACAAAGTCTAAGGAGAAATCCTCCTAAGGGCCATCAAGTACCGGCAATGGAGTATATAGGCCCATGTTCTATTATAGGCCGTTTGAGGCCTAACATGTATGGCATCAGTACACCGCTTTTCCAATATTTTGTTTAAGTTCGGGCTAATAATAATGCTCCTCCAATAGAGTTATTGTCTTTTCTCACCTTAAGTGGTCGCTGAGGCCACCTCAATGTAGCTCTTAGATGACATACTCTAGCAACGAACTCCATGGAATGCGCAACCAATTTTCATTGAAAATGAAATTGTCCTGAATATGTAAGTTACTAGACTAACCCTCCTGACATCTAATTCACGTGTTCTTAAAGTTACTGTCATTGACATATAGGTCCTTGAGGTATTTAAACCCGAATTTAAATTCCTACAAGAAAGAAATCCACCTAACATGCACACGGATAAAAATAGCCTGACTATTAATTAACTTGAGAGCTTGGTGGTCCATGTTAGTGCAATAATTTTTGCACCCTATTTGTCAATCACGTTAGTCCTTACGTCATGTAGTCGGTTGAGCCCTTGAAAAGTAAAGACCAAAGACAATGAAAATGAAACATCAAGGAATATTGAATAGGTAAATGAAGTGCTTTGGTGACCCTAACCCTAAACCAAAAATAGCCTACCTCTAGATGATCTAAATAACCTAATTAGTAAAATTCTTAATGATCATCCCTTAAGTCATAGGTGCCTAAACTTCTTACTCACATTTTAGCTTTAGAGGTCTTAAGTTACTGAAATAACTACAAAAATTCAACAACCTTTGGTCCCACCGAAGAATATTTTAGTCCAACCGAAATTAGCCAAAATAAGACAATAAGCATAAACCTGAAATTTACGTCGGTCCCATCGAAGGATGACTTCGGTCTGACTAAAAGTTGTTCAATCTGGTCAACAAACAATCTTGAAAATGGGGTATATTCGATTCCAACTGAGTGAACCTTCAGCTGGACTCGGTGCGACTAAAGGATAACATCGGTCTAACCGAAAGTGACCAAAACTGTCCAGTAACTTTCCAATCATAATTTGATGTGACCGAAAGTACTTTGGTGAGACCCAAGATTTACACGGTGAAACTAAAAATTATCTGTTATATATCGATTAGAGCTTTTCTCTTATAAAACTAGCATCCAGATCTTTATAAAGATGATGGATTTTGGTATTTTAGAGACCCTAGTGCATCTCAAGTTATACCAAACATCCTAGAGTCTATCACAATGAGATCCATGCTCTCTTCTTAGTGATTCTTCACTCTAATGAGCATTTCAAGCTCCTCTTCAAGAAGATCATGATCTTAAGCCTTTTCTAGAGTATAGACACCATGCTTATTGGTAAATCTAAAGTGTCTATCAATTTCTAGAGTGTCCGTCCAGGTGAATCCCCTAGGCATTTTAACTTCCCATTAATTATAGCTGATTTAACCAAACCTCCCATCACATTGGTCACTATTTAGGAATAACAAATGTAAGTTGTTTGATCCTGAAGCTAAAGCCTTGGCAGAGCGATGACATAATGATTAGGGGAGTTGTGGGGAGTTGATTTAAGCATGAGAGAGCAATGATCAAGCAACCGTAGATGGTGCAACAATGCGGCTCCATCCGACGAGTAAGGTTATCATTTATAGAGTCTATGTACACTTTGTCCATATGTAGGATTGAGTGTAAGAGTTTGATTACCAAACTCAATTAGATTTTTAAGTTGTCTTAGAGAGGGGTGATTATGACCAAATAAAATTTCTTCTATTTAAGTCTAATTTTTCTAATTAATCTATTATGCTATTTAAGTTAAGATATGAAATATAACTCTAAAGGCTTTCAAGCCAATAGAGAGTCCAATTACATAAACTACAAATGATTCACAGGTTAAGCAACTAGTTTATAACTATAGTGAACATGTGTGTGAGATGTGCTACCTATTTGAACCTAACATTTATTTGATCATGCATTTATAAAGATTAAGCATGTAATCAAAAAAACATAATTTAACTGATGCACAAATGACAATCTCAAACACAAGCATGTATAGTGGTTCGGTTACCCTACTTCACTCTTAGTGAACGCACTCAACCTATTAGTGTACCATATATCACTAAGGTAGGTTTTAAATTAGGTTAACCTCTAACCTTTACAATCCTACACAAGGACCGGCTCCCGCAAGAGACTTTAGTTAATTTTCTATCGGCTAACCAATAACCTTGGTCCTACTCAGGAACTTATAACTGAACACCTGTATTGGTGGCCTACACAAGGACTTAGTTTAGATCCTACTCAAGAACCTAATCGAATTTGGTAAGTAAACTGAAAGAGGCGAGCTAACAGTCCTAGAGGGGGGGGGGGGGGGGGGGGGGGGGTATAATGAATAAATCAGAATAAATCACTAATATCAGTAGTAATAGTAATGAGAAATTGATTCAAACTTTTTTCATAGGACAACCATACACCAAAAATAAATATTTTAGGTAAGACAATCTGATTTCATGAACATAGTGTAACACCCCGGATTTTGGCCAATCTGGGATTTGACGTCCTTAGGCAATGGGTCAACTAAAACACCTGAAAAATCGCTCAGAACCCAATTTCATAGCCAAAGAAACCACTTAGGATTAATTCCTATGAAAATTTAGCGTAAGTTAGCTAGCGCAACACTGGAGTAGCTGGGAAATAGTCCCTGATCACTTTAAATACGTTCTACAAGACCCAAATCGAGTAGAACCAACGACTCTATAATACTCTATAACCTCAGACCAAACTCTAAGTAGGTTTGTTCTCTGGACCACTTTGAAATTTTGTATTGGATCTAGACCGCGCGTCGAAAGTCCGATATTTCCTATCTTAGACCGTTAGAACCGCCCAGCTGGACTTGACAATCATTTCGAAAATCAAGTCAAACCGATAATCACAGACTGTTTCATTGAGCTCGGACTGAAGAGACCGCGAATAGGGACAGAATTGGAATTTCAAATTCAAATCTGGCACACGAATTGACGCGTCAGTATTAAGCATTCTGACCATCATAATTCAGCCAGATTACACCCTTGGATCAGGAAAAATTTCTATTTTATATCATGAGACTTTCAGCCCTGATCTACGTGCGGTGACCGCTGAACTGAAACTGGTCCGCCACGTGCGATCTGCGGACCCAGCCGGACTGAAAACTTAATACGTGTTATATCTGGTACGCATGAGCTTAAGTCCGATCACATTCGACCAGGGGACCACCAGAAAGCATCTTTTGGACCGAAACAGCCCCGATTTGGTTACCCCTCAAGTGAAACTTGTTCCCGAGCCTATTTCGGGCAAATTTGGGCTTATAAAAGGGCTTGAAACCCTCACTCCTCTCTCCTATCCAAATTTGCAAAAACCCTAGATTGGGAGAGAGAAAAGGTGAGAGTTTGTGAGAGAAGGTGGGAGAGCTTTTCCTGCTGCTGCTGCACGTGCTTAAGCGGCGTATTCCAATCACTTTGCCGGTGATTTCTCCGCATTTGCAGGTAAGAAAATGCCCTAGAAAGTTGCTGATTTGATGCTTCTTTAGTTCCATAGTTTGTTAGTTGATAAATCTCGTAAATCAGGTTCCTTAGTCGCCGTAGACGAAGCGTATACGCTCCGTTCGAACTCTCACCCCTAAAAGGGAAAAGGTGCGGATTTTAGACGCTTTGATTGACTGTTTCCAAAGCTTTCAATGTCGTTTAATAGTAGATTCTTGACGGCAACGCCGTTTGACATGTACAACATGCTGTCCGTTTCCTGTTTTGTAAACTAACGAAGAATATGAGATTTAGGGCATTTTAGTCATTTGTAGGAAGTACTGTTTTCATGCATATTTTGCTGATGTGATTGACATGGTTTATTATCGCATTAGAATGTTAGGAATGCGTGCATAATTAGTTTGGCGAAGAGATTCGCCTAAATGCGCACTTCGGGTCGACATACTATATGTAGACTTAAGTGTGTAGTGTAAGTGTTTGTGTAAATGCTTGTATTAGTATGTATTGAATCAAATGATGTTATGGATTAGTTTGAGATTGGTTTCTCAATAAATATGCTGGTGTAAATGGTTTCCTTCATGTTAGCCATATGCATGATTTTATTATATGAATGAAATGCATGTGCTTGATGATTCACGTAAGTTGTATGTTATAACATGTGCTTGATGATTTCCTTATGATTTAGTTTGAGATTGAATTCTCAATTAATTTGCTGATGGAAAGGATTTCCTATATGTTGGCGATATGCGTAATTTCATTATATGTGTGAAAGACATGTGTAGGATGATTTACTTAAGTTGTACGTTATAACATGTGTTAACATGCTCACATGGTTGTATTTCATTTCCATTACTCTCACATGAATGCTGATGTGATTCCATGATTGTTTGGGACTATACTTAGTCCAGGCAGTCGGTAACCGAGCGAATTCGTGGTTAGCTTATCTTCGCCACGAACGACGCGTCGATGAACGCGAGTCGTGTTTGGAGTTGACGGCAGTGGTTAGGCCACGCGAAGTGTTTTACGCACTTCATGTCGTTCGACTTGAGATGCGAACGCGCTAGTCGAGCCCGTCAAGTAACCCGACTGGCCGATGTATATTCACCTTGTATGAGTCATAACTGCTTGAACCTAGGGTACTGAACTTACCATTGTAAACCCTGTTAACCATGGTACCTTGATCCACGAAGACTCATGAGCCGGGCATGGTGGTATGGGACACCGTGGTCGAGCTGTCGGCCTACGCTGGGGCCACAAACCTTCCCGTAGTGACCAGTGAGCACCTAGTCTCGTGAGCAGATTATGGTGGTATGGGACACTATATTCTAGCTGTCAGCCTACACTGATCAGGCGATGAGTCCTTTGTAGTGACCGCGAGCGTATTCTGAGTCTACGGGAGGCGACGACCCTTCAGTAGCAGTAGAGTACAGTAGGCCTGTATTGATAAGGTGATGGGGGAGCGGTGCAACGAGTGCGTGCAACAGCCCTGGCAGCCCTTGCAGTGACCTACAAAATATACATCGTATGAGATTACTAGGAGTGACGACCCTAGACAGGATCTGTGTTGGGATTGATACAAGGGAAGTACCTTAGTTTCCCAATCCTGCTATTTGAATGGACTAATAACAACTCGAAAATCATATCACCATAGCATTGCATGTGCCTGGAAGATGTGGAGCACTCTAGGGAGTGTGGCATGCCGCGGTCGTAAGATGTTGCCGTATGAGGGAGATCGTCGGTGAGGGCATACATCACGTCATGTCATATTGCATTAACAACAGTATTAGGATTGTTTGATTTACTGCTTTACTATTATCGCATGATTGATTTGATAACATGCTAATCTCTGCTCTCTTATCCCACTGAGTTGATCACTCACTCCCACGTTACGGGATGGTGTTTCCGGACACCCACCAGTCCCTATTGTGATTGCAGATGATGGCGCGGCCTGCGAGGCGGAGCTGGACTTTATGATGATGAGGAGGATCCCTCCTTTATGCGTGATCTGATTGACGGGATTACAGGGAGGTTGATTAGATACTTTGATACTTGTCATTTTATACTTTTAGCGCACTCATGTATATTCGTTTTGTCTACTTTTGGAGTATACGTGTATGTATATAACCTGGTAACATGTTCACACTCTGGAGACATACAACAGTTTATATATGTTATACATACTATCACAGTCTTCCGCTTGTTAATTTAACTCTCTAGAGTATGATCTGCTGTTCTAGCTTAATCTCACTCATGTTCAATACATTATCACAGACAACATTCAATCATACATATCTATGTTGCATAAATAACATTTTGGAACTCGGGAGTTGGGTTTTTACTCGACCCCCCGATTTTCAGGATGTTACACATAGTAAGGATCAAGATCACAAACTGTCACGCCCCAAACTTGAAAATCAGATTCACAGAAATTCTGATTGCCAAATTCGGTGCCGACAGCCTCCATAGTAACCCATTCTAGGCTCCTAGCGTTCACACGCCAGATTTCGATCCTGGGATCTTACAAGGAGGATTTTTTTATTTTTTTATTTTTATTTTTTTTTACATTTAAATCGTAATAAGCATAACCACAAGATTACCCAAATCATAAAAGCAACATCATCATCACATATCCACTAATATAATCATTTGAGTACAATGCTGAAGGGAAAATACATAAATCGAAAATCAAGCTCCAGAAGACCGCTGCATGATCCAAGCTTAACACGACTGCAACCTAACATCACCTGCACGCATCTATCGTGCATAAGCTTATAGAAAGCTTAGAGGGTGGTGTAAGTGTGTGCACAAAGTAAGTGTCAAGTATTCAATATAATACCATCATCATATAATATTGAAATTACTGGTAATTCATAAATCGTACATTATCGAAATAAGCAGAAATACTGACAAGATCATAAATAGTCAAATATCAGATGCCGAGGATGTAATGCAATATACAAATCCTACTAAGTCTGTTTAGGCCATATAAGTGCAGAAACATAGCAACCCAAAATGTCATATGCCTGCGGATGTAATGCAATATGCGATGCGAATAAAATGACCATACTAGAGTGTGAAGTCGGGATGATAGTACGTAGTATCGCAGGCTACGGAGTCCACCACAAGGGTCTTCTATCCAAATCAGTCCCATACCTAAATTTGGATAGTCAGACTCAACGTGGTAAGCCCCTGATCTCAGGTTAGTCTCTCGCCCAACCTAAATTCTTGCCATAACGAAGGTACACAATAATTAGTTGCGCACCACCAGCCCGAGTGGATAGTGAATGAATGAATGAGCATGCAACTCCTATCCAATAAGTCCACATATCAGTATGGTTCCTCTCTGAAAAATCACCGGGGTCTATTACACTCCAAACCACATTGGCGCCCCATCGCGCGCAATAAGGTGAGTGGAAGAGACCTCACTATCGGCCTGCCAATATCAGGCCCGGCTCGTCGATAGCGGACCCATTCCTCGAGCTGGTCAGACTCAGCATATCATTGCCCCCTCTTCTTGGACAGGTAAGGCCGCACCCCCTCCCAACCGACCACGACACAGTGGAGAGCGCAACCATCTGGTAATCGACACTTAACGCTCATCTACCCACTCAGTATAAACGTTGGAGCAACCTCTGGAACCAAGAGGGTTTAGGGACTTTCACCTAGGAATATCTATAGCACCCCATGTAGAATAGATTTTTGGTGTCCCATCTGACCTTCCACGATATGCTTGTGGAGGCTACGACCCTGATGTCGCTAGGGCATACAGTAATCACAACACACAATGTAAGACGCATGAGTCATACAATCCAGTCATACATCAATCCTGTGCAAACCGTGTGCTCATGTGAGACAATCTTCGCTTATCAGGGAGTCTCATAACAACCAGCACTATGACATATACAATGGTCAATCATATCTCATAACAGACATGCAGATGATGCGTATGGGCATGGATCATGATGCTATGCAGTCACATACTCATAATCAGTATCAATAATCGGCATCAACAATCGGTCTCGACAATGTGGACATTTAACTAACATTGCCCCCAAGGAATGACACACACAGAGCCAAACATATAATGGGCCCACGGCCTCATACAAAGGCCTAATATACAACACAAGGGGTCTTACTCAAGGGCCACATATACACAACGGGTGGACCCTTCTCATGGGCCTGATACATATCACAATGGGCCTTACCCATAGGCCATGAATACATCACTATAAGCCTTGCCCATGGGCCATGAATACATCATAATGGGCCTCAACTACGGGTCGCATGTACATCGTATAGGTCTCAATAGTCGGTCTTGGCAATTGAAATCGACCTTGACCATCGAGGTCGGCCTCAACAGTCAGAAATCGACATTCGGAATCGACCTCGATACTTGACCTCGATAATCGGAATCGGCCAATATAATCGGCCTCGACAGATCAGAATTGGAATCGACAATCGATATCGACATCAACAATTGGTATCATCATTCAGAATCGGCAAATCGACTAAGTCAATCGGAATAGGCAATCGGTCAGTAATCGGAATCGGTAAATCAGTCATGTCAATCAGAATCGATAATTAGCATCGATAATAAGCACCGATATTCAGGGATAATAATTGGGGTTGACCTCAACAATCGGCACCAATAATCAGCAGATAAACAAAGCGGGGTCCATAGATGATCAACCGATCAACCATAGTATAAAGATCGGCACTCGACCGTGGTTATATCAAATCCGATAGCACGGAGCCATCCGTCTATGGTGAATGGGGCCCGCTTATTTGGGTTAATCCCAAGAAGATAATGGCCCTAACAAGGCCTAAGGGAAGGTCATAATGAGAACATCTAACCATCATTGCCCATCAATGTGGACATCTAACAACATTGCTTCCAAAGAGTGACCCACATAGGGCTGAACATACAGTGGGCCCACGGTCTCATACAAGGGTCTAATATACATCACAAGGGGCCGAACACACGGGCCTACTATACATCACCATGGGCCACAACTCATGGTCCTCAAATACATCATAATGGGCTACGACTCATAGGCCTCAATTTACATTAAGTGGATCGCATTAATGAGTCTCATATACACGATAGGTGGGCCTTGCGCATGGGCCTTAAACACACAGCATGCGGGCCCTACACATGGGTCTTGAATACACCAAATGGGCCATGCATCATGGGCCTAATACGTATCATAATGGGACACACCCATTGGGCCCCATATGTACATCAAATGGGCCTCAACCCATAGGCCCCAATACATCTCAATGGGCCCTAACCCATGGGCCTTATGTGTATCAAATGGAGGGTGTCACGAGTCGCACCAATGGGCCTAGAAAAGTGGATGAACCATGTGCATGCAATACACACATCACGGTAGGCTACACAAATGAACGATAAAATGTACAATACACGCATCAACGGTATGCCCCACGTGGCACTGTCCAAAGTTGACGTTGTGAATATAGAATACGTATGCACCCATGATTTAAAAGATTTGGAGAAACACATACATTGCATGTGTCCCACCGTCCATACTTGGATGGTGGACTGCATGGATGAACGCATGCATCCTGATAAGGCCCACCATCGAGATCATGGTGGGCCATGTCCATAAGAAAGAGAAATAGATGGACGGCTTAGAATGAAACACATATATCATGGTAGGCCCCACATGGCACCATGAATGCATGGAGGGGGCATAACACTACACCCAAGTGGGCTTCACACTCCTTGTCTAGATGAACAGCGTGGATATAGAATAAATACATCAATGGTGGGTTCCACCATCTAGACTACTGGACGGTGTGGCTGGACGGTGTAGATTTAAAACACATACATCATACATCACGTGGACCACATCCATAGAAATTGCTGATGTTGCTGCAGTGGGTCCACCGTCCTGTAATCTGATGGATGGCTGGGATGAAATGCATATATCGAGGTGGATTGCCACCGTCCACCTGGCGGGATTGTGGACGGTCCATGCATCCAGCAGGATGATGGATGGAGTGGATGAAACACATGCATCATGGGGTCCACATGCTGCACTCAGTACATCACAAAGGTAGGCCCCACGTCCCCTACATGAATGGGATGGATATAAATATATCAAGGTGGTGTCCAGCATGTGGATGAACGGTGTAGGTTAAAACCCATACATCATTGGAGGTGGCCCCACTTGTTCACTGACGTCAGCAGCAGCAACTACTACTGCTGCAAAGGGATGCACGACGTGGATGAAGCCCACATCACAGTGGGCCACGTCCATCAAGACGGATGGATGGATAAAACCCTTATCTCACATGGTCCCACAGCAAGGATTAAACACACATATTACAGGTGGGTTGTTGTAGGGTCTGGATGGTCCAGATCAGACCGTCATCAAGGTGGCCCCACTGAACTTACCAGTGCTAATCCATCAGCTCTATAGCTACTAGATTGTGTATATAAATCGCATGCATCAAGGTGGGTCCCATCCCACACGTGCAGCACGTGTGAATGGGCCCCACACGTCAAAATAGATGATTGGTATGAATAAAGCACATACGTGAGAGTGGGCCGCATCCCATTTCAAAACAGACGAACAATGTGGCTACCTAATGCATACATCAACGTACGTCCCACCTCCACACGTACAACACGTGTGGGGAGGGTTTCACAATCTGAAATGGATGGATGGTATGGATGTAACACCTGTATGCATCACGTGTCCACATAACTTGCTGACGTCAACTCAGCAAATGAGAGGTTAGCAGGAGACCCACCGTCCATGGTCTGGATGGTGTGGATCTCATCAGTGGAACCACACGTGGGGCAGGGGGGTCCACACCCCATTAAAAGGACGGTGGATAAACTACTTCATCAGGTGGCCCCAAAACAAGTGGACGGCGTGGATCCACACATATACACCAAGGGATGGCCCAGGGGGCTTGCTGCTGCTGCAAGTACAGCAGTAATACTGCTGGCATGCGGTAACTAGTCAATCCATTCCCACCGTCCAAGATCTGGACGGTGAGGTTACATTAAATTAAGGTGGGCCCCACATGCTGCCATGGTGGGGCCACGTTCAGTGAAAGGAGGGTTAGGATATAACAAATACCTCATGGTCAGACCCAAGTGCAGACATCCATACAATGGACGGCTGGAAATAGCACATACATCATGTGGGGTCTACAGGGTTGCTGACGTCAGTCCAGCAACTATCTGCTGCTGGATGGACGGTGATATAATACCATATATTAAGGTGGAGTCCTGTCCAGATGAACTGACGGTGGGGATGAAACCCAAAAATTAAGTGGGTCCACACGTGTGGGGCCCACCAGGTCAGCACCAAGCTGACTTTGTATTTTTCCTTTCTACTAGCGTCCATGGATCGGACGGACAGCGTGGATTCCATCCACGTATTAGGTGGATCCTGGTCAAATGGACTGACGAGGTGGATGTAATCCACATGCAGGTGGGTCCCACGTGGTGGCCCACCTCAGTTGGATCTAGCTGATATTTGTTTTCCCCGTTCATCCAGGGCCTGTCCAAACGGACAGGCAGGTGAAACCCGCCCGCTGGACAGACAGCGTGGATAAAACATTTGCATCATGTGGTTGGGCCCACATCCATGGAAGGCGTGAATATATAACATATACGTCCATGGGGGGTCACGTGGCTGGACGACATGGATATACGGCACATGCGTCAGGTGGGCCACACACTCCAAACGGATGGACGGTGTGGGCAACGCATATCATCAAGGTGGGCCATCAAAATAAGGATTGAGAAAGAGTGAGAGAATGGATGGTGATGGAGGGACCCCGCCACTATGGGTCCCTCTAAGCGATATAAACCGTACATCAAATGGGTCCCACCACAAGTAGGCCCTCAAATCATCAAAATGTAAGCAAAAGAAATAATTATAATCCCAGAAAACACCCACAAAACAAAAGAAAAAGAGAGAAATAAAGAAAGAAAGAAGCACCCACCTCAAGATCTCTTTTTCCTTCTTCCGCAAATGCGATCTAGAGCTCGAATGGATGGACTTCAACGGTTGAGATCAGATTTGGACGGTGGAAATGGAAGGTAGGAAGGTGGGCCATACTAATTTCTCTCTCATGGAAGCCATGGATGGTTGCTTAGAGAGAATGAGGGAGAGGGAGTGAGAGAAAGAGATTGAAAGAGAGAGATGGGTGAGTGATGTGGTGGGTGTACTTTGTGTAAGAGAGTTTGACTTTGGGATTTCTTGGGGATGAGGTTGCACTTTGACATGAGATGTGATGTGGTACTTGATTGATGTGATGTGATGTTATTGATTTGAAAGATTGTCTTGGGTTTGCAAATGCACGGCGTTTTCTCAAACTGAACGCGGGCCCACATCTCCTGGCCTGGGTATCGCCTTGGTGCGCGAGACGCGGCATCAGAACCGCGGCGACGACACGGTCGCTAGGGTACAAGTCTCGGGTTGAGTCAACTCGGGTTAACGGCTTGTGAATCAGGCTCACGTGCAAATGCCGGTTAAGGGTCGAGGTTGCTGGGATTCGACTGGAAAGACCGTGGAAGTCTACCGAACGATACGGTCTAGGATACGGGTCTTACACAAACTAAGCAAGAGATAAGAGAGAGATATCTAATACAAGCATTCACCACACAACCAAATTACAATCATTCACCACATATACAAAAATTTATACCATTCACCACAAACGCCAGAAGTTATAGTGGTTCGGTGAGTACACCAACTGTTCTCAAACAAACATACCTACTCGACTCCCAATAATCACAACCCACATGATATTGGTGTTCACTAATAATCAAGGTTTTCACAGGTTCACCTTAAAACCTATACAGTTGTGTTTTTAGATGGGCTATCACAAACAAAACCACAACACTGAAATTTTCTGGCTATCTCAGTTAAAACAATATACGAGATTTTCTGAATATCTCAAAGAAACCAAAAACAAAAATATAGAATGATATTATCTTCCTTTTTTAAGACGTACTTCATGTAGCCCGTAGAACCGCTTCATTCGATGTATAATGTTTAATGTCTAATAATACAGTCAAGGGTTCTAGGTTTTAATTGATTTTAAATTAGTTCAAACCTTAGGCTACTTGTTTGAATCCTTTAGATCTCAAAACGAAGAGCAATTACTCTCTTTTAAAAAATAAGATTTATAAACTAAAGATCAAAGAATCAAAACAAAAAGCTATCAACATAAATTTAAAATTTCGTGCAATAGTTTGAAGATAGTGGAGACTTCTTTCTTTCTCGATGGAGGATTTTTCTAGCTTGAATTAATTAATTTGGAATGAGTGAAGGCCTCTATTTATAGGTTGAAATTCGGTTGCTTTGACTTGTCTAATGTCTCATTCTATTCATTTGAGATCCAACAAAAATTTAAATTTTTGGTGCAATCGGATAAAACCATTCTTCGACTGGTCAAAGGCCCTGCTCGACTAGTCGAGGGCCCTGTTCGACTAGTCTAGCATTGCCTTCGACTGGTCAAGGGTGCAAAAAATCAGTCGCTGGACTTGAGTCGAGCAGCCTTTGATTGGTCGAACACCCTGCTTAATTGGTCGAGAAACTACCAAAATTATCTATTTTTTTAATTTGAATCTTGGACTGGTCGAACCAAGGCTTGGATTAGTTGAACTAAGGCTTAGACTAGTCAAACTAAAGCCTAATAAAAGTATAAAACCCCATATAAGTTTAGCATTTGAAAGAACCTAAGCCTAAGGTCTTTCTAGGGTCATTTATACCTGACAAAGATGGACATTGAAGTATATAGAACGAATCTTCTACTTAAATGTGGAGCTTAATCTTCTACTAGTAGTAGAACTTGAGTATTCTTTATCTTACATTGTCCACATCTTGAACTTGTTCTTGCACTATACAGTCTTCATGGTTTGTTCTTGAAGGTGAACTTTCCATCACTTGAAGTTGAACTTGAAGGTGAATTTTCCATCACTTGAAATTGTTTTGTCTCATCGAAATTTGACAAAATAAAAGTGTGCACAACACTTACAATCAAACAAAAGTATGCACAACACTTACATAAATTCTTATAATCAAGCTTACAAAAGGACATAGTGTACATGGACTCTACAAATGATAACCTTACTTATCGGATTGAGCCCCGTTGTCGTGCTGTCTAGGGTTGCTTAATCATTACTCTTCCATACTGTAATCAGCTCCCCACTGCTCCCCCAATCATGATGCCATCGATTTGCCAAGGCTTCATCTCTAGGATCAAACACCTTACATTTGATATTCCTAAATGGTGACTAAGGTGTTGGGAGGTTTGGTTGAATCTCCTACAGTTAATGGGAAGTTAAAATGCCTAGAGGATTCACCTGGATGGACACTCTAAAAGTTAATAGATACTTTGGATTTATCAATAAGTATGACGTTTATACTGTAGAGGAGGCTTGAGATCATGATTTTCTTTAAGAGGAGCTTGTAATGCTCATTAGAGTGAAGAATCACTAAGAAGAGAGCATGTATCTCATTGGGATAGAGTTTATGATGTTTGGTGGAGCTTGAGATGCATTAGGGTCTCTAAAATGCGAAAATCCATTGTCTTTACGAAGATTTGGATGCTAGTTTTATAAGAGAAAAGCTCCAACGGATCTATAACGGCTAGTTTTCAGTTGCACCGAGTAAATCTTCTATCACACCAAAGTATTAATTTTGGTCGTACTGAATTATAGTTTGGTCAGACTGAATTATAATTGGAAAGTTGTTAGATAGTTTTGGTCACTTTCGGTTGGATCAATCTTGGCCTTCTGTTGGACAGATCTTATCCTTTGGTCGCATCGAGTCCAGCAGAAGATTCACTCGTCTGGAACTGAATATACCCCATTTTTCAAGATTGCTTGCTGACCAGATTCAGAAACTTTCGGTTGGACCGAAGTCAGCCTTTGATGGGACTGAGTCCAGCTGAAGGCTTGTTCGGCTGGAGCCGAATTAGCCTAAACTTAAGGTCTATGCTTACTATCACTACAAGAAAAACGGGCAAAGGCTACGGCTAAAAACCATAGCTAAATCCCTTTTGCTACGTATATAGTCCGTCACACGTCGTTCGCTATTGATGGGGTAGCTAAAGGTCAAAAAACTTATTGCTATGGATTATATCCGTAGTAATAGGTATCAGTAGCTAAAACAAAAGCCTTAGCTATATTGTCTGTAGCGAAATGTAGCTACACCTAAAGATTAAATCTGTAACAATAGATACCAGTAGCTACGAATAAAGGCCGTAACTATACTTACTATTGCGAAATATACCTATGGCTACAGAATAGATCTGTAGCAGTAGATATCAGTAGCTACGAAAAAAAGCAGTAGCTGTAATATCTGTAGCGAAATGTTCCTACTGCTACGAATAATATCGGTAGCTAAAAGTGGAATGAAATCCGTAGTAATATGTTGTAGTTAGCAATAGCTACGGTTTTCATAACAATAGCTACGGCCAAAATTCGTACCTATTTTTTTTTAAAAATTGTAATAATGGTGCCTGTTTCCATTGTAAGAACCAGTTGTGATTGATAACCCATTTAAACTTAATGCTGATAGGAATAATACATAAAATGCAATCAGGAAAAAAAATGATGCATTTATTACAAATAACAATCAAATCATACAATGCATCCCACATTCACATTTCTAAATAAACAACACTTTACTTTGCTCAACCTATCATAAGAATTACAACTAAGGCATGTCCTCATGTGCAAGAAACAAATATACTCCAACACAGTAAACACCCTCCATATAATGTAATAATGTTTATTTAGAAATGTAGAAGTATTTACTTGAGATATAGCATCTTCTTTCCCTGAAACTGTAGATGTAACTTTTGTGAACTTTGACACACGATCACTTTCAAGTTCTGAAACCCTTCTCTTGAGAAAATGAATTTCATCCTCCAGTGACTTCTTTAGCTTGTCAGCCTGTATAAAATAGTATTTGTACACACAATCAAACAAGCATGCCTTTGTACACATCTCAAAAGGAAGAAAGTCATTAAAAAAAACACTTATATAGGAAGAAATAAAAAATGTACCTTCTAATCTTCTAAACTATGGCAAAATCCAACATGAGTAATGTGGTTTGATGGACTATTGGTTTGTGTAACATTATAAAGGAAGAAATGAAAATACAGTGAGAGGAACAATGAAACTAAATCTCCAATATACGATCCACTGAAGCATAAGCTTGAAACCTCACCCGATGATCCAGGCTCCTCTAGTTACAAATGCCATAACTGGTTTTGGCTCATTAATATTTGTGGGTAAATATAGATCAAGTCTGCAAATTTAAATATTTTCAGCTAGCTGATTAGAGGATCCATTGAAATGCGTGATGTGCAAATTTAATGCATAAAAAACATGGAACTAGAAAGTGAATATCAAGTGATGCATTCACAGGCTAGTACCTATGTCTTGGCTGGTCTCCATAATCTACACTCCTGCGGACCTGACTTGGGAAGAAATAGTAGTATCCAACTGCAAAGAATTAAACTCATTTAGAGGCATGGGTTTTGAGGACATATTCCTTCTAATGAGATTGTTTCCAAAGAAGACAAGTAACTGAATCCTACATAAAAGAAAATAGTATTGTTTTGAGTAATATAAAGCTTAAATAGCCAAGTAGTCTGAAACCCATACAAGACTTAGAGCAACATACTGCAGGCCCATTTCAACAGATTCCTAGACTTGTCAATCAGCACCCGCCCAATTCATAAATGATTTACAGGGAATTCAGTAGAAGCACATCATTCCATTATGTCATGTATTCAACCAGATACCCTCTTCTATACCCCTTTTGCTTCTCTTTAATAGAATTTAGTTGCTTATCTAACAAATAAAGAATAGAAAAGGTACCACTCTCCCAACATATGTCGACAGAAAAGGGACGTCTCTATGGAACAATTCAAGGATTGGGTTGGCATCCAAACAGGCCTTAGATGTGCTAACAAGTACTTTGAATAAAAAGGTCTCAACCAAAAAATGAACCTTGTAGAAAACCCGGCATTAGTAACATTGCATAACAACCAAGGGCAAGAAACTTTGTAATCCACCTGTAGCCTACCCTAAATGAAAAGTAAATGATTAGAAGTATTATAAGTACAAATTACATTTGCAGATTTTAGACTCCAAGTTCACAACAAAAAATAAAAAATAAAAAAAAATCACCGTCATCGTAGCCTTCTCCCAGCAATTTGGGGTCTACTTTTAAAAGGTACATTGGAAAAAGTTTCAGAATCAAGCCCATCAGATATCAACCTCCCTCTTTTAGCCAGGCTCCCGGAAGCGCACGGTAGAGGCTCACATCAGTAACACTCATGTGCCAAGATGATCCCACCTAGTACTAACCCCCCAACATACCCAAAAGGGAAAGCAAGCAAATGAGACTTATGGAGGAGCAGTTGCCAAGCATATTGCTGAGCACGAGTCAGACACATGGGGTTTCATGTTCAAGTACATGCTCATTAATCCTTCATATGCATCAACAATTACATGATGCTATCTGTATTATGTCCATTATGTTATGGTGCTTGGTGCTTGTGTCGCATTTTAAACACATGGTGAGACAATTGCAGACATTATAAGAGAATCTATGTTCCTCGAGCAAAAGGCGAATCAGACGATGAAGCACTTAATTTCTCAAGTTCTTTTTTTATTCCCCAAAATTGCATGCATCTTAATGGAAGGGATTTCTATGTCCTTGTAACACTATATCAGAAATTCTACAAGTTGCATGCATTAATGAAAATACATGAAGAATGAAGAAACAAACATCTGAGCAAAAATAAGAAGCATCTAATCCACGGCCCTGGGTAGTTTTTCTTTTTTCCCTTTTTTTTTTTTTTTTTTTTTTTTTTTTTTTTTTTTTTTTTTTTTTTGAAAACTAACGATTTTATTGAAAGAGAACAAATAAACAAAACAACAGCAACCATAAGAGACCCACTGGTCTCTCCATTAATAAGGTAGCCATAAAGCCAGAAACATTAGGACAACCTAAAAAATATGTTATACAAGATTACAGCTACAAACCTCCCTAACCATGGCTCTGAATGTCGGTATTGGCAGGTGTATGGGCCCAGCCAAAAAGCAATACAATATGGGGGTGGCGTATCAGCATTAGCCTTGTATCGTCCCATATCGGTCATTTTTTAGCCAATTTTTTTTTTTTTTTTTTTTTTGGTGAAAATATCAACATTCATTCATCATGTGTTCAATGGTATATTAGACCATTCTTTGGTAAGAATGGTGGCTATTGTGCTGACCTGTTGAAAGTCAACCAAATGGGCGTTCATTGAACAAAAATCAAGCATGATGTGGTCAATTAGGTCTCATTACATTAAAATACATAAAAGGATAATAGGAAGAAGAAGATTAAAACATTATTAGAAAGTTTGGAAAGAGAGGAACAACAGATGCTTCAGAAATGAGTCACACTGCTTTGTCCCTCCTCCATAGAGTTAATCAGTTCATTATAGAATGGGCTTCAAATGTAGACAAACTCAGGGGTTGTAATCTTTTATTTCTAGGAGTGTAGTTGGTTCGCTATCTAAGTGTCCCTAGTTTCTGGTTTTTCTGTTTTCTCTCCTGTTGTATCTCTCTCTCTCTCTCTCTCTCTCTCTCTCTCTCTCTCTCTCTCTCTCTCTCTTTAATGAATTTTCACTGCTCTTCAAAAAAATAAAGAAAAAAAGAAAAAGAAAGTACCAAATTATTCAAAAACCCAGAATTGAACTCTACATTTCCACCAATCCAAATTCCAAAAACACGAACTAATGGAAATTTATCACTTAAAAAAATAAAAATAAAAAGCCCTACTGCAATAAGAATTGATTATAATATCTGCTCAATTGGATCAAAGAAATCACCCGAAATAGAAATCCATTACCCACTTTGTCCACAAATACAACCCTATCTTGCCAATGGTGGCACACCCACTACAACTTTCACAAAATCAGAACAACAACACCAAATAATATAGAAACTCTACCTTAGATTCTAAAATTCATCAACCCAAATACTAAAATTTGATTCTATGATACCCTCCTAAGAAAAAAACCATATATTATCCATACCTTGATTGGACTCACTACAACAGTAATCTTTCAATGATGGCCCACTGCTTCTGATAATCACTATAGGGGTAAGAAAATTATAAAAAATAAGACTCATGAGATGACATATGTACAAATAGTGACAAGACTAGCTGGTAATGACAGGAGGCTAAGACATCAAATTATTTATGAAGAACATGAAAAATAAAGATGAAATAAATAGTTAAAAACTTTACCATTTCAATATTGAACCTTGAAGTGGCAACATTAATCTGTGGGGATAAAAATACATCAGCCTGCATATAAAAATCTCAAGTTAGTTGGGCCTATGAAGTCCTCAAGTGATAGTAGAAGATGCTGGAAAACTATTGAAATTAACCATCAAGCATTCTAAAAATCCCTATCAGAAAATGAATGAAAAGTACACAACTCACTTTGGTTCGTTTTATTCTTCTCATAGTCCTTAGTGACAAAGAGAAAACCATTAATATAATACTTATTGTATTGAGTACAAAAATCTAGAGGTCCTCTCACTATATCTTTAAATTCTTTATCGTTAGATTCGCTAAACTCTGGTTGCCTCTTCAACTAAGGTATGAATTCATCCTCACTAGGCACCCTGTTGGTCCTCCTGTAGCATCGCTGCAAGAAATCTTTGTGCTTCCTGTGCGTTATTTGATACCATTGTTATATTAAAATCGTAATATATACAAATAAGCTAATTGTGCGTACCCTTCCCACACATCATAGCTGGGATGACTCTTCAGTACCCATGCATGAGCCTGTTCATATTCGATACTCACTAGGATAACACTTTGACTCGAACTTATTAGACCAACATCTTCATCATTGTTATCGTCATTAACGACATCTTGCAACTTTTGTAGTCCTAGAATGACTCCTTCAAACTGTTTTTCAGTTTTTTCAAGAGGCTTGTTTTTTATTTTCCTCTGTATTAGTTGCAATATATAATTGTCTCTTCTTGGATATATTGTTCTGCAATGCAACCCTCAGGTCGCGTCTTGTTATGGACATAGGCCTTGAATGTCTTCATGAACCTAACAAAGATAATGATACATTACAAATACATACAACTGTAGATGTTAAGCTGAATTATTCTTACTAAAATCATCATGTACCTTTCAAATGGATACATCCATTGATAGTATACAAGACCACATATGTGAGCCTGGTAAGCCAAGTGGATCGACAAATACATCATCACGACAAATATAAATGGAGGACGTATAATCTCAAGCTAACATAACGTCCTAGCCATACCCCTCTCAAGAGTGAGGAGCATTGGATGGTCTACTGTTGTCGAGCACAAGGCATTAAAGAAGGTGTAAAAGCTTATAATTATAGGACGAATGACCTTCCTATCCCTGAATGCATGCTAGATGAGAACTGATAGCAAATGTTGCATAACACATGGTAAGAATGAGACTTCATTCCCTTTAAATCCATGCAATCTCCCTTTATGATGGACTTCCAATTCGCACTAAAACTAATTGGAACACGCAGGTCATCCAAAGTTTGGATGAAAAGCTTTTTCTCTTCTTTTCTTAAACAAAAAGGACCTTATTTCTGAATCATCTTTCCATTGCTCTTTTTTAGCCATAGATGCTTCTTAATTCCCGACCGTTTCAGGTCCCTACACGTATTAACATCATTCTTGGTCTTGCCAAGTGTGTTCAACAACAAGGCCATAAGGACTTCACATATACTTTTCTCGACTACATAACATCAAGGTTATGACACACTAAAATATCTTTCCAATACTCTAGATCAAATAATATAGACCGTTTGAAGAACCACGGTCATTCAACATCACCCGTTAGCTCTTGTCGGCCTCCACCAATACCCCTCATATTCCTCTTCTTAGTCTTCCCCCATTGTATATTCAGGTTCGTAGTCTGCCATTCGATCGCAATCCTGTCCAAACGAATGGGTTATCATTGTATCTCCACCTTCTTATTGAATGTGCCAACAATTTTGTCCTTCCTTTCTTGGTCTGACATTGGCAACCATCGTCTGTGACCCATATAAACATGTTTCTTTACATATTGGAGTTGCAAGGAATCTACGTTGGGACCACATACAAGACAACCATACTTACCCTTGATCCTATAACTAGAAACATTACCATATGCTGGAAAGTTGTGGATTGTCCAAAGCAAAACGGCATGCATCTTGAATTTGTTTTCATGGTATGCGTTGAACGTCGTGACCCCTTTATGCCATAAGTCTTGTAATTCATCAATTAATGGCCGTAAATAAACATTAATAGCCTTTCCTAGTTGTTGTGGTCCCTCAATGAGCAAAGTTAACATAGTAAACTGAGGTTTCATGCAAAGCTTTGGTGGAAGGTTATATTTCACACACATAATGGGCCATGAACTATAAGTTAAACCTAAACCTAAACATGAACCTAAACCTAAACCTTAACCTTAACCTAAACCTAAACCTAAACCGAAACCTATAATGTATAACCTAAACCTAAACCTTAACGTAAACCTATAACCTAAACCTAAACCTTAACCTTAACCTAAACCTAAACCTTTAGGTCATAATTTGAAGTTAACCAGTGGAGGCCACAATTTGAAGAATTACCCCAAACTGACGTCGTGCCTCTATCATCTAACTTCAAGCCACCGAAGCTTGACCTAAAACCTTTATCCTCTGATTTAGAATCTGCCTATTTAGGTCAAGAAGAGACATACCCAATGGTGATTTCATCTCACATTGGAAACAAACAAAAGAGTATGCTCATTTTTACTCTTGAAGAAGATAAAGGAGTTATTGAACATATCATCGCATATCTCAATAGGATGAATGGACTCCTTTTAACTGAATGTTTCAACTTTTTGGATGATTGCTTGGCACACTTTGCAGATTCAAATGATCCCATGATACAAGAAATAAATGATTCCTCGCAAGACAATACCTCGGTAGTTGTCACGGACCGAGAGAATCCTTTTTCTGAAGTACCTCCTCCCCTAGATCCTGAATGTTTACCATTAAAGGAAGAGGAGTTGAAAATTGAACTAAAGAGTGAAACTTTAATGTGTGTTGAGACTACACCACCTACTACAAATTTTTCTGAATTTCATCCACTTGTAGTCTCTGATTCATCATGGTGTATTAACTTCAAAATTTTATCTGCCACAGGTGAATCGTATATACTTTGGACACTTCAGATGATTAAAAGAAAAATTTATGTTGAGGTCCCTCAATTCCTCTGGACATTCACACTCCAAGACATCCAAGCCTACTGCAAAATGGGCTTTTGGATGATCTTATTGAAAAACCTTCTGAAAAATTTATCAAGATACTGGCCAATAGAAGAACCTGGATGTATGATTGAGTAGATTTTCCGTTGAGGATTAGAATTTACTACTTTCATAGGATTAGGGTAGTTTGCTTTATACTATTTTAGGATAAACGGTTCTATGCCACTAGGTTAGTGTAACGCCTTGAAATTCGGGGGTCGAGCATAACTCAGCTCCCGAGTTCCAAAACATCACTTATGCAACATATTTGATGATAATTGTATGTTGACTGTAAGAATGCATAAAACATGAAATAGATCAAGCCAGATAGCAGACACAATTCAGGGATATTAAGGAAATGCAAGCGGAAGACTTAAATACATATATAATTCAAAATAAATTCTCAAATGATGCGTGCTCTGCCCAGGGCAATATACATATAACTGTGTCTCAAAATATATACATGAACTGATCAAACTAATCCAATACATATCCCAGAAAATGATCCCCGCTGGTCACTACAGAGGGCTCGTCACCAATCAGTGTACGCCAACAGCAAGAATATAGTGTCCCATACCACCATAATTTGCTCAGAGTAGGGTGCTCACTGGTCCTTACAGGGAGGTTTGTGGCCCCAGCGTAGGCCGACAGTACGACCATGGTGTCCCATACCACCATGCCCGGCTTATGAGTCTTAGCGGATCTTGGTACCATGGTTACGGGAGTTTCACTGGTAAGCTCAGTGTCTTAGATTCAAACAATAGTGACCAAACATGGTGAACAAGCATCGGTTTCCTGAAGCAACCTCAACCACGATTTACTAAACCCATCTTGTGTGGCGAAAGAAACCTCAACCATGATTTACGGAACATTTTTCAATTGCCTGAACTGTAGTACTGCCCCATCCACAAACAAAGCTAATAACTAGCATATGACTCATATTCTGTATCCATGTGAGCAATCATGAAGTATAACTTGAACGTAAACAGTACATGGAGGAATTAATGCACACATTTATCATGATTTAACTAAGTACACAATCCATGGAAGAAATCATACACTCATTTAGCAATCACATGATTCATGAAGGAAATCATTCACACAAGTATTGTGATGGGGATCCATATCCCAACCACTCTACCAATCACACTCTACTAACTACTAACTCACTTAGACATTTAAACAAACACTTAGCTTACACTATTCAACATACATCACGTATGTCGATACCGTTGCAAATTAGGGCAAGTCCTCTCACCAAGGAGTTGCTGCATACATATTAGGCACATCACAATGACAATTTATCATGGCAAGAAAATCAGCAAATTTCATACGCATACGTGTATTCTAACATGTACATGAAATACGGTATTTGCAATATAAGGAATACATATACGGAAGACAAAATAGATAACACATTTGGCATGAGTAATTGCATTCACAACATGAATAAATCATTAACTATCATTGAAAGGGTTGAAAACCATAACCTAAGCGCATATAGTTCGCACCTTAAACCAGAAAAGACGTATCTAGGATGATTCAGACAATATGTCTTTGTCAACGACGGATACGCTACATATGGCATGAAACAGGTTAGCTAGAACTCTACTTCAGCTAGTCTAAGCTTCAAAATAGGTTAGGGTTAGATTAACTTACCCAAAAATGGAATCAGAATCGCCGGAAGAATGATTCAGAAACGCCGGTTCAAAGTATAGATTGGTTAGGAAGAATCCTACAAAGTTTCACCTGCTTCTCCCATACTTTCTCTCTTTTCTTTCTCTCAAATCTCTAGGGTTTAGAAAATTCGTATGAGTTAGAAAGCTAAGGGTTTAAGGGCCTTTTATAATCCCAAACATAACGAAAATGAACTTTAAGTCAAGATATACTTAGGTTATACCCAAATCGGGTCCTTTCTGATCCAACGGAGCATTTCTAGAGGTCCTCTGATCAAATGCGGTCGGACTTAAGCTCACTAACATTAGATCTTTAGTAAGTTAAGCTTTCAGTCTGATCGGATATCCAGATTGTCTATGGCGGACCAGTTTCAATTCAACGGTCACCAAACTTAAATCAGGGCTACAAGCTCTATGACATGGCAGGGCCAACTTTCCTGATCCGAGGGTGAAATTCGGTCGAATTACAATGGTCAGAATGCTTAAAAATAACGCGCAAGTGAACCGTGCCAGATTTCATAATAATATATTTAATTTCTAAATATTTTTTCCTTTTCTCACCCTCTTCACTCCGGACTCAGTAAAATGGTGTCAGGACATCAGTTGGGCTTGATTTTTGAAAGGATAGTCAAGTCCAACTAAGCGGTCATAATGGTCTAAGATTATAGATATCAGACTCTCGATGCACGGTCTAAAATCAATACAAAGTTACCAAACATTCCCGAGAACAACAAGGTTTAGAGTTGGATCCTAGATTTTAGGGTATTATAGCATCATTGATTCTATAAGATTTAAGTCTTGCAAAACATATTTAAAGCAAACTGTGCAAATTTCACAGCCAATCTAACTTAGCGCTAGGTAACTTAGGTTCAATTTCTAAGAGAATTAATCCTAAATGATTTCTGATCGAGGTGGTACTCGGGTCTTAGTATGAAATTTTTTTGAGTCGTTATATTTAGTTTTCTCGATACGTTGTTTTAGGATAATTTGCTTTCGTGTCTTCACTCTCATGCTAACCGCACTCATGCTGTGATCTCTATGGAAAAGTCTCTCTCGATTCGTTATCCAGGTACTATCTTTCCATCAATTCTCATTTACTTTCGATGTCCCATGTGTATTGCATGCTCATACCTTTTACATTGAGGACAATGTAGATTTTAGATTAGGGGTGGGAGATTAGGAAACCTAATCAGTGTTTTCTTGGTCTTGAACAAAAATTGTGAAAATTGTGAAAATTTTTAAAAATTCTAAAAATTCTTAATTTTTCTGAAATTTCTTATGAATTCGAAGTGATTTTGACATCCATCTATGACTTAGAATTTTAAGATACGTGATGTTGGTAATTTATGACTCTTGGATTCAGTATCTGTTAGATTTTACAGTTAAGTTTGAATTGTTAATCCAGAATTAGAAGTTGTAAACATTGATTGAGTCATGATTTTACATGTCATATTTCACTTTCACATTAAGGTTTCAGTTTGATATTGAAGGGTTAACTTGGTAATCACTAAGCATGTAAGGAACCAGCTTGAAAAATTTGCTTGTCATGATCAATTGAATAAAAAAAAATAGATACCTTTGGAAAGGGTTGGGAGAATAATCTTCACCATAGGTTTGCTCCCTATAGGTGTAGATTTAATTCCCAATGTATAAAAATGTGAAAAGGGTTGGATGTACAGTCTTCACCATAGGTTTGCTCCCTATAGGTGAGGATTTGATTCCCCTTCTTAATATTACTTTTATTATGAAAAATTAAAAGATGGAAGAATGAAAAGATGATCTGTGAGGCAAGTTCTGGTTTAGATTGTCCTAAATGCTCTTTTGATTGTCAATGTTATCATGGAAATTGATGATTGAATCTTAATGTTGATAAGCCGAGATTACACTATACACCCATTGAACTCAATATTTAGAATTTTTCTGATTGATGGTTTAATACTTTGAACTTGATTATGAAGCTTACCGTGTGCTTGATTCAAGGAGACAGTATTGTCCAACATTCATGAATCTTAGATTTCTAGTATCTTGATTGTTTTCAAAAATCACTCAAATTTTTAGAGATTGTCCTGTATTTCTCAACTTATTTTTCGCATACTTTGCTCGGGATTAGCAAGATGCTGGTTGGGGGTTTTGTTGAGGGTCAAATATTACATATTAGACCCAGTTATTTCTGAAATTTATGGACATGATACTATTTAACAGCCTATTTTAATTGTGTTTGTGTTGCAAGGTTACTTTAGGAGCTTGGATCAAAATAAGGTACTAAAATCTGAAATTTAACACTCAGAATTCACCAAAACATGGGACGGACCCTAAGGGACAAAGATCGATAGATTTACACGCCAGAGATCTAAGAAAATCGAGAAATTGAAGTTCAAGTAGCCTGAAAGTCGTCTAGAATTCAAGATCATAGGGTTCTCACCATTCGATTAGCTTAAAACTGTATATATGACTTGAGGACCATAAATGAACCGTACATGTCAAATTTGAGATATTAGATCCTTGTGAAAGTGGCCCAATGGACACATAAATCCATAAAACCCTAATTTGGGGCCCACGTGCTGTCCGGATACACTTCAACATCGGTCCCCACGACTAAAATGATATGGCAGATCTGATGGACGGAACGGATTTTTCATAAACATCATGATGGATCTTAAATGGGGCTAGGCGTGCACATAATGCACACACACCAGCCGTGCACCGAGTGTGGAGTCGTGTCAAATAGAGTTTGACCCAACGAAAATAGAAAGCAGAGAGAGTGGGAGACCAGCATTCGCACTGGGTCCCGCTGGAACGTGTAATGGGCCACCATCATGGACTGGTTCGATGATCGAAACCGTCCAATTCGTCTAGGAGGTGGGGTCGACCATACCCATGGAGACTTATCATCTCATGCATGGGTACATAAGATCTCCACCGTCAAATGCAAGACGGAGTCGATTTCCTTGAAGACATCAATATGGGGCCCACCGAACACGTCAGCACAATGGTGTGCGAATGGCATGCATCCGTGAAAACTGGAAATTCCGGGGCTTTGTGGCCCACTATCTTTCATCATTTTGATAATCTGGATTGGTCACATATTGCAACAGGTGGCCATAACCCTAGCCAAGGTGTTAGAACCATCAGATGTGTTGATTTCACGCTGCAATCTCATTCCAAATGCAGCTGTTTATACGTTTCTTGTTGTGGAAAAAAAACAGAGGCTCATGTGGGGTCCCGTTACGAACAGGAAATCATAAAGAGAGTCGATTCACCGACTCTAGTCAGACTACAAACAACAACAACTATATAAAGGAGAGAAAGAGAACGTGGAGGGGGATCTCTCCGGGCTTGGGTTAGACGTGGAGAAAGAGACAGAGTTTGTTTTGTTTTCTTCTTTTTATTTTTTTTCCTTTTCTTTTCTTTTGAGATTTAATTAATCAAAACTATGGTTGGCTAAACCTCTTAGCTAGGGCTAAGAGGTGAAACTTGTATTGTGATGAGAAGGATTTTATGGCTTTGATTTATATTGTTTGAACTACCTTGATTATAGTTTGATTAAAGGGAATGTTTTTAGTTTTTAATGGTCTGTTGTGACTAAAATTATAATGGGTCTGCGATAGCTTTGAGCATGTTACTTTCCTTTTTATGTTTATGACGTCAGGAAGCTCTATTGTTCACCATTGTCTCCTGGGCATGGTCGGATGACAGTACCCTTCCTAACCTTTATAGCATGTTGATTGGTTGGTAATTAGTTTAATTCTGTTGTTTACTTTGTCTCCTGGGCATGGTTTGGTAATAGAATCCATTCTAATTCATATAGCTTTCATCTCTTGAAAGCTATATCAAAGGAAGTTCAGTTTAATTTTCATGGTTACATCTTCAACTGGATGAAGATGGACTAAGTCCAGTTGAGTTTTTGATGCAGGCATCAGATCTCCCTGATCTCTACAAGTGGATCCTTTGAGTCCCTAGTTTCCTACCTCTGAATTCTTTAGATTTTAGTTAATTATTCACCATTATTCTCTTAAAAATACTCGATTTAGTTTTCATCTTATTCTAATTGTAGTTCTGCTTAGTTTTAGATTACGTACAGGTATCAGTCCCTTAGGATTCGACCTCGGTCTTACCGAGTTTATTACTACATCACAACCCTGCACTTGGGGAGTGAACACTAAAACTTAACCTAAACCTAAACTAAAACCTATAACCTAAACCTTAACCTATAACCTATAACCTATAACCTAACCTTAACCTAAACCTAAAACCTAAACCTAAACCTAAACCTAAACTTAAAACCTAAAACCTAAACCAAAAACCTAAATGTATCCTCAAATCCCTAAACTTATACCTAGACCTAATCCTAATCTCAACTCCCTAATCTAAACCTAAACCTAAACTTGAGAACCCAAACCTAAACCCGATCCTGAACCCGAACCCGATTGCTGTAATAATGTAGCCCAATCACATGGCAACAAACAAGAATGTATCCCTTTTAACACATGCCCCTTTTTACAAAGCTTTAATTTTTATTGTTGTTTATATTAACTTAAATTGAAACACTTTTTTACATTATTTGCTTGCATTAGTTTTATTTTAATGATCAGTTTTATCTTTAAAAAGTGCCCACTTTTTTGGAAGAAGTTTTTGCAATTCTTCATGATTCTAAATTATAATGTTTTGTTGGTTGAATATTTTTTTATTAGATGAAAGACACAAAAAGAAAATTGTTGCTGATTTTTTTTTTTTTTTTTTTATGATGTTAAACTTATATGTATTTATACGTGGATGAATGTAATGTGGATAAGATTATTTGTGTTTGGATGGATGTAGTTTATATTTGGATGGATGTAGTTTATATTTGGATGGATTTATGGAGTTTGGGTTTAGATGGATGTGAATGTAAATATGATGAAATATATTATATAACAGGTGTATATCAGGAAGAATACGATGAAATAGATTGTAACAGGTGTATATTGATTGTCTCAAATTTGAAAATGTCCTTTTAAGGGTCATAAGAGATGGTTCATAGCAGTCCTTTTTAAGGACAGTCCATGACCGTCCTTTGAAGGCTCATAAGAGACGGTTCATAGCAGTCCTTTTTAAGGACGGTCCATGACCGTCCTTTGAAGGCTCATAAGAGACGATGACGGTCCATGGACGTCCTTTGAAGGCTCATAAGAGATGGTTCATGACCGTCCTTTTTTCATCAATAAGAATGATGGTTTTCAATCGTCCTTTAAGTAATACGACGCCTCAAAATATGATGGCCCATGCGACTATCCATGATCATCCTTTTTGGTCATCTGAGAGGGTTTTGGACCCTTCTTTTTTCGCTGTTTTGCGTAGTGGTGGATAAAATATCTTGGGTTAGAGGAAGCCACGAGGCTTATGATTTGGAATAATAGTGATCTTAGTTTCAGCCACAGGTTCTTCTCTTATCTCATTTTCTTCAGTCGATGATCTTATGTTTGCTGATGAGTGGCTAATTTGCATCCACCTCTTTAATGACAGGGAAAACAGTGCAAAAGGTTTTACAAGAGCTGACTTTGTTGAGTAGCTAACAATACTGAAGGTGCTTTACTCATATTTTCTATTGTCAAACTATATGATCTATAATTTATCTAGGTTAAGTATTTTATTTTTCTTACACAGGCTATCATTAACAACCTTAAAAATAAACTTTCTACTAATTCAGCCCTCACTTTTATGCAAATGATAATGATCATCATAGCCTTGTCTTATCACAGACAAAATACCCCGTTCCCTTATGGAAAAGAAAAATTTCCCCCATTTTTATAGGTAAGCTGGGATTGAATGTGAGACCTAAATGTTGAAATGCACCGACTACCATTGAGCTATGGGCTAAAATTATGCAAAAAACACGTTCTTACAAGGAGACCTTGTTATTATTAATGAATCTACAAGTGACGACATCTAACTTCCTTATAACAATGGTGTTCAAACAGTAAGAGGCCTTCACAACTCGGGGCAGTTAAGGCTCCCTCAATGGCTAAAACTACTCCAAGGTCAGCACTGCAACAATAGTCCAGGCCTCCACATCGGTTAAAACCAATGCAATGGTGAAGGCCCCCACTCCAGCCAAGGTCATTTCGATGGCCAGGGCTACTTCTAAGGTTAGTGTTGCTGTATCAATATGGCTAGCTAGGTAGCACTATTGGCCAAGACCACTGAAACAGTCAAGGCCCGACCCAGGTCATTGCCCGAACAACACAATGACTAGAAACAAGAGGGTCACTTAAAAATCAGAATAAAAGGTTGATTTTTAAGTAATCTAGATTGTTTGTTTGTTTTTTCCCACTACATATGGAATATGTGCAAAGATTCGCATGATAGGACAATTATAACTGTATGATTTCCAGTCTACAACTAGATAGTAAAAACTTAAATGATCTAAATTCAATAAGAGTGGTGGAAAGGTTCTACTCTAGGGTTTTCTCAAGCATGGTCCATCTGTGGTACACGACAGCCAACCTCCGATGGGGCCCACAACACCTGGCTTATGTCCAAGTATCTTTTCCACTTTGTGGCGGCTTTCACTCTAGTCTAAGTTGCCCTTTTTAGAGGTCGACCCCTCTAGTCTAAGTTCACCTATTCAATATCTCCTGCCATGGATGTCATTTCAACAAACAGATAGTATGCCATTTCATCAAACAGATAGCATGCCATTTCAACAAACAGATAGCATGCCATTTCATCAAATAGTTAGCGTATATCAAATTTGAAAGACAAGAAAATAGATACAAATAGAAGATGATATCAAACCTATGGAGAGGAGCTTCATGACATGTGTTTCTTCGGGCAAGAGATTCACGGCTGCTGCAATGGAGAGAGAGAGAGAGAGAGAGAAAGAGAGAGAGAGAGAGAGAGAGAGAGAGAGAGAGAGAGAGAGAGAGAGAGAGAAGAGGGCATTCATGGCTGATGCATTGGAGAGAGAGGGAGGAGAATGAGAGAGATGGAGCAGAGATCGAGAGGGAGAGAGAGGATTAGGGAAAGCACTGATTAGGGAATGGAGAGAGAAAGAGAGAGAGAGAGAGAGTGAAATACTCATTTTTGGGCACGACTCTGTTTTGAGCGCACACCCAAAATTAGGGGTTTACTGATGGACGGATGTAGTGGTCCGATCAAGGGATCCGTGGGGCCCACCATGATTTTTTTTAATCCATTCCAATACATAATTTTAATAAATTATTTTACTTCAGTAGACTTAATTTTAGTTATATTGAAGGCCTAAGTGGACCACACCATAAGAAGCAACTGTAATTTAATATCAATGTTTCCTACTGTGTGGTCCACTTAAGCCTTCGATCTAGCTGCTTTTTTTTCATCCTCTAAAGTAATATTTACAAATATATAGACGGCTTATATAGAATATATGGTTTTTCTTAGGCCTTATAGAGAGTGAGAATAGGGTTAGAATTGGAATTTGAAATTCAAATCTGGCACACGAATTGACGCATCAGTATTAAGCGTTCTGACCGTCAGAATTCAGCCAAATTACACCCTTGGATCAGAAAAAATTTCTATTATATATCACGAGACTTATAGGCCTGATCTTGGTGCGGTGACCGTTAAACTGAAACTGGACCGCCACGTGCGATCTGGGAACCCTACCGGTCTGAAAACTGGATGTGTGCTAGATCCAGTATGCATGAGCTTAAGTCCGACCGCATTTGGCCAGGGGACCTTCAAAAATGCTCTTTTGGACCGAAAGGGCCCCGATTTGGTTAGGCACAAAGTAAACATTATTCCCAAACCTATTTTGGGCATGTTTTAGGCTATAAAAGGGGTTGAAACCCTCACTCCTCTCTCCCATCCGAATTTGAGAGAAACCCTAACTTGGGAGAGAGAAAAAGGTGAGAGATTGTGAGAGAGAGTGGGAGAGTTCTTCCTGCTACTTGTGCTACGTGTTGCACGTGCTTAAGCAACGCACCTCTATCGCTTTCCCGGCGATTTCACCACGATTCTAGGTAAGTAAATACCCTAAATAGTTGCTGATTTGAGGTTCCTTTGTTTCCATAGCGATGTAGCTTATGGATCTTGTGTATTAGGTTCCCTATTCGCCGTAGACGAAGCATATACGCTCCGTTTCAATTCACGAGTCTACAAGACATAAGGTGAGGATTTTAGACGCTTTGATTGACGGTTCCCAACGCTTTCAATGTCGTTTAATAGTAGATTATTGACGGCATCGCCGTTTGACATGTACAATATGCTCTCCGTTTCCTGTTTCGTAAATTAACGAAGAATATGAGATTTAGGGCATTTTAGTCATTTGTAGGAAGTACTATTTACATTCATATTTTACTGATGTGATTGACATGGTTTGTTGTCGCATTAGGAAGTTAGGAATACGTGCATAATTAGTTTGGCGAAGAGATTCGCCTAATTGCACACTTTGGGTCGACATGCTATATGTAGACTTAAGTGTGTAGTGTATGTGTTTGTATAAATGTTTGTATTAGTATGTATTGAACTAAATGATGTTATGATTTAGTTTGAGATGGATTTCTCAATTAATATGCTGACCTAAATGATTTCCTACATGTTGACTATATGCATGATTTCATTACATGCATGAAATATATGTGTTTGAATATTTACTTAAGTTGAATGTTATAACATGTGTTAACATGCTCACATGATTGTATTTCAATTCCAATATTCCTATATAAATTGCTGATGTGATTCCATAATTGTTTGGGACTATATTTAGTCCAGGCAGTCGGTAACTGAGCGAATTCGTGGCTGACTGGTCTTGGCCACGAACGACGCGTCGATGAACGCGAGTCGTGTTTGAAGTTGGCGGCAGTGGTTAGGCCACGTGAAGTGTTTTACGCACTTCATGTCGTTCGACTTGAGATGCGATCGCGCTAGTCGAGCCCGTCAAGCAACCCGACTGGCCGATGTATGTTCACCTTGTATGAGTCATAACTGCTTGAACCCAGGGTACTGAACTTACCATTGTAAACCTGTTAACCATGGTACCTTGATCCACGAAGACTCATGAGCCGGGCATGGTGGTATGGGACATAGTGGTCAAGCTGTCGGCCTACGCTGGGGCCACAAACCTTCCCGTAGTGACCAGTGAGCACCTAGACTCGTGAGCAGATTATGATGGTATGGGACACTATATTCTAGCTGTCGGCCTACACTGATTAGGCGACGAGTCCTTTGTAGTGACCGCGAGGGTATTCTGAGTCCACGGGAGGCGACGACCCTTCTGTTATAGTAGAGTACGGTAGGCCTGTATTGATAAGGTAATGGGGGAGCAGTGCAACGAGTGCGAGCAATAGCCCTGGCAGCCCTTGCAGTGACCTACGAAATATACATCGTATGAGATTACTAGGAGTGACGACCCTAGACAGGATCTGTGTTGGGATTGATACAAGGGAAGTACCTTAGTTTCCCAAATCCTGCTGTTTGAATGGACTAATAACAACTCGGAAATCATATCACCATAACATTGCATGTGCCTGGAAGATGTGGAGCACTCTAGGGAGTGTGGCATGCCGCGGTCGTAAGATGTTGCCGTATGAGGGAGATCGTCGGTGAGGGCATACATCACATCATATCATCTTGCATTAACAACAACATTAGGACTGTCTGATTTACTGCTTTACTATTATTGCATGATTGATTTGTGAACATGTTAATCTTTGCTCTATGATTCCACTGAGTTGATCACTCACTCCCACGTTACGGGATGGTGTTTGCAACACCCACCAGACCCTGTTGTAGATGCAGGTGAGGCTGAGATCCAGGAGGCAGAGCCAGATTTCGACGAGGACCAGGACGAGTTCTCGTACATGCAGTATCACGATGGCTTTGCGTAGGTGACCTGGATCGATGGGACTTCAGTGGGACCATTTTGGATATTTATTTTTGTTCATGTATATGTATATGAGACTCAGAGATGTATTCATACTTTAGAGACAGATGAGGTTTACTTTGTTTTTCCATACAGTGATACATATATTGTTTAGTCTTCCGCTTGCTTTTATCACTGGATCTGAAGTATGAATTGCAGTTTTGGTATACTTTTACTCATGTGAATGCTTTAAATCAGACAACATTGAATCATAATCATTTTTGTTGCATAAGTGACGGTCTGGAACTCGGGAGTTGAGTTTATTCACGACCCCCGATTTTCAGGGTGTTACAAGTCTTCACTTTTCAAGGGCCCAACTGACTACACGACATAAGGACTCACATGATTGACAAATAAGGTGCAAAAATCAGTAGACTGATAATCTCCCCCATTGTCAAGTACGTGACAAAAACCTAACCTAAGACTATGTCATTGTCCATTCCATTGACATACCAAAATAACTCAAAATATTACATGTTAAATATAAATTATTTACAACTTGATATACTAAGACATATAACTCTTGCATTGCTCCCCCATAATTGTTTCCCCGATCAAACAAACCATGCAAGGCATTATTCATTATTTTGGTGGTAATTGATCTTTCTCCCCCTTTTTGTCAGTACTTGACAAAGAGTTAGGTCCATTAAATATGTCAAAACAAAAAAAAAAAAAATAGCATGAAACTTCTCTAAGTCATAAATTACCGAATACATGGCATATACTAACAAGGGTTAAAAGAATGCATATTATCATGAAAACATGGAACAACCTATGATCATTCAAGAGATATATTAATTAAATTGTGATCATCCAATGATAATCTAAGCTAAAGGTATATGATACCACAATTTTTCAAATTTAAAGCTTAAATTATCAAGTCAAGTGAGGCTTAATCCCAGGATGTACAAATATGCTCAATATGAGGCCTATTCCTCAGAATTAACTATAAAGCATAAAGGTGAGATAGACATAACTAAATTAAATATTTATAAATAAATGCTATATGTCTGGGCCATAAATGAGTAGTTGTAATCCATTCATATCCACACAAAAAAATTATCCCATGGCATGGATGAATATCCCAACATCCACCACCATCTAATAATCCAAAAAAATGACATACACATGCCCCAAAAAGGAACAACCCATAAACCAACTCCTCCATAACATGTCACCCAACAAATCATCTGCACTTATACTAATGGGGTTTTTTGATGTCATCCTTAACTTGGTCTAACTCGAGGGTCCGAGTTTAAAGGCATCATCTTGCTAGCAGGATAAGTGAGCTGCAATCCTCTAGATAATGCGCTGAAGAGAATGAATCACTTGCCCCATAGAGTGGACCATCCAATCTAGATGTGATTGTCCCTTTAAAATTAGAGCCGGCTAGTACCTAAGGTGAAAAAGAAGATCAGCCTGAGGGGTAGGTGCTGTAGTGTGGTTAGTAGTAGTCGATGGTGACGACGCATCGATAGGGGCCTCATCTATGTCTACAGCCAAATCTGGGACATGAACATCTATCTATTCTAAGAATTCAGGTGCCTGAGAGGATCTAGATGTGAAGGGAAGATTCATCTTCAGTTGACATTGTGCATTGAGTTTTTGAGCGATGAACTGAGTACCCTCAAACTCTCTAAAACCACACTAGAGGGAAAGACGATACAATAATTGACCAAATGGTAACCTAGAAGTGTTTGATTTAAAAGAAAATGTGAGTTGATGATAGATTATTGTGGACAGACACAAGCTCCCCCTTGGCAAGATTATACAAGGTTTCCACCATAAATGGGGTGAACTCGGTATGATTTCCCAACCGAGGATACACATTGGACATAAATATGAGATGAAGAATCTGATAGTTGGTGGACATGTTTAAGGCCTGAAGTGCGTTTTCGTGATACTAAGGGACATTTTGACCATTACATAGAAATTTTGTCCAAATGACCTGTTTAGCTTTTGTTGAAAGTGTTAATTCAATGGGCTGGTCTAGGCACAACAGAACCTCAATCAGGGATGAAATACACGCGAGTGAAATGTCAAATGCCCAACCCCATTAGTCATCCTAAAAAATCAGTGAATCTCCATCCTCTAGTTGAGTGCAGTGAGATAGGAAAGACCGAACAAGTTTTTCGTTAAAAGCTCCCCGAAAAGACCGAATGAGATGCTACCCTTGACAAAAAAGTATATCATAGACATTAAACTTCTTTAGATAATCTAGGTCGACATTCCTTTCACAGTTGACTTTCCATTTGGAAAACCTAGTTGCAATGGAGCTAGAGGGTAAAGATGGTCTGACCATTGAGGAACTAGGACTGACAAAGATATTTGAAGATGAAGGGCCCAGTCTAGGGTTTTGAGAGGAGGTCTTCCCTCTTTTTGGAGCTAATTGTTTGTGCCTCATCTTAGTGGGGCAACCAACATCATGCTTTTTCTTAGTACGTCCTTCGCAGGGAGGAGATAAGCCTAGATTTCTCATTTTGAAGAAGATGCAGGCAAAAATACTAAAGATCAACGATAGAAGACAGTCCCTAGAATGATTTAGGAGGAAATACCTAGGATGTAGAGGAGGAATCGAGGGATAGAACGATTACAGTCACGAAGCCCTCTAGCCGAAAGAGGGAACAAAAATAGAGAGAGTGAGAAAAATTGCGGCTGAGAGATGAAATTGGGCAATGTAGGGTTTAAATTGCGCTGCTCATCCCGACTACCACTGAACGTAAGTTCGGTCGCACTGAACATCCCTGAAAACTCAAAAATTACCCCTCTTTCCTCTTTTTCCCTTTTATTTATTATTTATTATTTTTATTTTTTTGTTTGAGGCTGGATCCCTCAACACTTAACAGATTGGTATATCTAATGTCCCAAAAAAAAAAAAAAAACTAAGAGGCCAAAATCATTTGGTTTTTAGAATTTTCCCTAATAAAACTTCGCAGGTCACTAATCTAAGGTATTATGGTCTCCTAAGTTTTTAGGAAGGGATATAATGGTGTAGGCCGTCAGAACACGCAAGTGTCCAAGGTCTTCATCACTAGAGGAGTCTTCTGAATCAGATTTGGATTCCTTTGTATCATCCCATGTTGCCTCTATTTCCTTGCCTTTAGATATTGTTTTGCTAGGGCAATCAGTGACAACATGTCAATAACCTTTATGATTATAACATTGGACTTTCTTAGGTAGTTTAACGCATTTGCCTTTACAATTCTTAATTACATTGTCCTTCTTGTCGCAATGATTCTCAAACTCTTCATCAACATCCTTATCATCACTATCACTTTTAGATTTTTCTTTTGCCTTACGCCTAAATTGATGCCTATGTGATGTTTTGAGGATGGCTGGTTTCTTTCCACCGGAGGGGACGTTAAAGTGTAGTTTGAATATTTGTAGAGAACCTAAAAGTTCTTCTACTTTCATTTCATTTATATTCGGTAAGGATCTATGAATATTCCTACATATACACCCTTCTAGTATTTTTTTTCTCCTAAGCCGTACATGGAGTTACAAATATCGATTATGTTAGAATAAAATTTCATGAAGGTTTTAAACTCTTCCATTTTAATATTTTCAAATTGGGTCATCAGGAGATGTAGTTTTGAATTCTTTATTGTGCTAGTTTGCTCGTGGGTGACTTTCAATATGTCCCATACTTCATTCCCTATTTCACATGTGCATATACGTCCGAATTCATCGGGGAAAACTACACAGTAAATAACATTAAGAGCTTTAGCATCATAGGTATACTGTTATTTCTTATCAATACTCCATTTGAATTTATCTTTGGGAGGGCTAATGGTTCTACTGTCAATCACAAGCTGTTCTGTGGGCATCGTCCATCCTTGTTCCACAATAACCCAAACCATAGGGTCAATGGATCCTAAAAGGACCCTCATCCTAACCTTCTGGTAGGCATAATTGGACCCATCAAATTATGGTGGTCATGTGATGGCACATCCCTTTTGGTTATACGACATTCTTATGCCTCTTAGATCAACTCAAGGCAGTTAAGCCCTTTAAGAGCTACCCGCTTAATACTAATTGAAATTTCTTGGAATTAGATACTAGGATTACATGTGCAAAAGCTTAGCGGAGCTAAGAATTGAGGGCTATGTCCGCGGGGGGGGGGGGGGGGGAGGGTAATTAGGACCAAATAATTTTTTCTTATTTTTAAGTCCAGTTTGCCTACTTAAGTTATAATACAAATTAAGCTAAGATAGGCAATATAACTCTAAAGGCTTTCAAGTGAATGGAGGGTCCAATCACATAGACTATAAATGATTTATAGGTTAAGGCGCTAGTCTATAAACTATATTGAACATGTGTGTGTAAGATGTGCTACCTATTTGATCCTAATAATCATTTGATCATGCGTTTATAAAGATTAAACATGTAATAACAAAAGCATAATTCATCTGATGCACAAATGACAATCTCAAACATAATTATGTATAGTGGTTTGGTTATCATACACTACCAGCGGATGCACTCAATGCATGAGTGTACCAGATATTACTAATGGAGGTTTTAAATCAGGTTAACCTCTAACCTTTAAAATCCTATACAAGGACTGGCTCCCATAAGAGACTTTAGTTGGTTTTTTATCGGCTAATCAAAAACCTTAGTCCTACTCAAGAACTTACACATGCACACTCATGTTGTTGACCTACACAAGGACTTAATTTAGGTCATACGCAACCCTTAATTCTTAGCTCTGCCAAGCTTCCGCACATGTGGTCATGATATCTAATTCAAAGCAATTTCATTCTGTATATAGTATAAATTCCCACTGAATTAAATAATGCCTCCCATGCCGCAAAGCCTGAACCATTGCATACAATTCTAACTCATAAGTCGATCATTTCCAATGAATATCACTAAATTTCTTATTATAGAAGGCCAACGGCTTGCCCTCTTGAGACAATACACTCAATGCAAGCATTACATTCAACTTCAAAAATTAATCAAATCTTGAAAGTATGAGGATCAAAGTAGTGGACAACCTCCACTTAATTTGAAGAAATCTTCTATTGGCCTCATCATTCCATTGAAAATATCCCTTCCTCATGTAGTCGGTGATCAGTGCCACGATGGTACTGAAGTTCCTCACGAATCGACAATAGAAGGTAGCAAACCCGTGAAAACTTCGCACTTTATGAATGTTTGTCATAACTGGCCATTCTATGATGTCTTTTACCTTCTCTTCGTCTACATAGATGCATGTAGACATCATGACAAAGCCTAGAAACAAGAGGCTTTCTATTAAGAAGCTGCACTTCTTTAAATTGAGGTACAACTTATTCTCTGTAAACACTTGAAGCACCTGTTTAAGATGCTCCAAATGGTCTGCCTCGCTCTGATTATATATTAAGATGTCATCAAAATAAACCACCACGAATCACCCAATGAATTGTCTTAGAACCTTGTTCATTACCCTCATAAATGTACTAGGTGCATTCGAGAGTCTGAAGGGCATGATCAACCATTCATACAGACCCTCTCTGATCTTAAATGTTGTCTTCCAATCATTACCTGACCAAATGTAGATCAAATGGTAGCTGCTCCTCAAATCCAGTTTAGAAAATAATTACACCCCCTCTAGCATGTCTAACATATCGTCTAACCGTGGTATATGAAATACGTACTTTATGGTTATTTTATTTATTGCTTGGTTGTTAATACACATGGGCCAACTCTCATCCTTCCTAGGTGTCAATAGAGTTGGTAGGACACATGGGCTCATACTCTCTCGCACTAGACTCTTAGGAATCAATTCCTACACTTGTCCTTGTAAAATATCACACTCTTTTGGACTTATCTAATAATGAGGGCAATTGGGTAAGTTAGTCCCTGAGATAAGATTGAGATGGTGTTGTATATCCCATATAGGAGGTAACCATCGGGAAGTTCATCATGCTAGATTACCTTAAATTCTCGCATCAGGAATAATCATGGGCTCTACCTCTTCACCCTTCACAACTAATGCATAGACTATCCTCATCTCCTTGGACTCCTCCACAAAGTCTTGTGTGGCTAGGAGAGAACACCCCTCCACTTTAAAAGCTTCAGGTTGCTCATTCGGGTCCATAGGGGCGACTATTATTTTTAGGCCATCTTTGACAAAAATGTATACATTATCTTATAATTTATGAGTGTCATCATGATCTAATTGCTATGGCCGACTGAGTAACATTTGACAAGCTTTCATGTCAACTATGTCGCATACTACTTAGTCCTTCTAATGTTTAGCAATTGAGAAAGAGACAGTCCATTTTTAAGTTACCTTCGTCTCACTGACCTTCTTAATCCAATCGATTGTTTATGAGGAAGGATGTTTTTCCATTTTCGGCTACAACTTTTCCACCATGTCTTTAGAGATAATAATCTCACTATTCTCGCTATCTATGATCACAATACAGACCCTCTGATTCATTGTACACCATGTTAAAAAGATGTTATCTCGTTGTGGGTATGCCTCCTTTTTTTGACATATACGACTGCCTTCTCACTACTAGGGATTCACCATGATTTTGGGAACCCAATTTTCTTCGTCTAGTTCATCAATCACAACATATTCTACCTCATCAATCTTCAGGTCTTCCTCTATATTTTCAGTGCTTCCATCATTTATAACTAGGTTGGACGCATTTGATAGGTGACCTAGTTGGCCACTTTGGTAATAATGGTCTAGCCTTGGTCAATCATAGGGTTCAGGATCTTGCTTGGATTGTCAGTGGTGATTACTGCTCTTTGTGGTCTCACTTTGCTGCCCCCCGACTCTTCGTTTACTGGTGTAGGAGGTTAATGACGCCCCCTATAAATTCTTTCTGCTTGACCTATGGTGCTCCCTATGAAGTATTGGGTTCAGATATGTTCAATTACTTTCTCTTCCATTTAGCCTTCTTTTGGTTCAGCCAATGTAGGAATATATATGTGTTACATCCTACATTAGTCCCCTTTACCTTCTCCTGCCAAAACTCACACTTCACTAGCTTAACATAGAGCTAGTGGGCACGGAGGGTCTACAATGCAATCCCTAGATGCTGCTCATGGTCCTTGTGGGTCCTTGAATAGATTAGAATATTATCGATAAAGACCACAATAAACTGATCAAGATAAGGATAGAAGACCTTGTTCATTAACTACATGAAAATGGCAAGCGCATTGGTCAGTCCGAAGGACATGACCTAAAACTCAAAGTGACCATAGCGCTTCCTGAAAGCTGTCTTTGGGATGTCCTCCTCTCGGACCTGAATTTGATGCTAACCAGACCGCAGGTCAATCTTCGAAGAGAACTGTGCACCTTGCAGCTGATCAAATAAATCGCCGATCCCCGACGTAATCCACATATAGCCTCAACGAGCCATCCTTCTTCTTAATGAATAGTACCGGCGCTCCCCACGACGAACTAGTCAGACAAATAAAACCCAGCTCACGTAACTCGTCCAATTAGTGCTGCAGTTCCTACAACTCCATTGGTGCCATACGATATGGGGCCTTCGAGATAAGCATGGTACAGGGCATAAGATCAATCTGAAACTCAATATACAAGCACGGTGGAAACCCAGAATCTCTTGGAATACGTCAAGAAAATCATAGAAAATTGGCAATTGATCAATGCTGACTGCAGGGCTCCTTTACTGCACACGACATTAAACAAGATAACGGCTCTCCTCTGGGCCTGGCTACGAACTAGAAGTGCGGAAAGCTGGGTATACAGAATGTGCCTGTCCTAGCAGACCTGTCCAATACAGTGTGGTACTCAGCGAGCTAATCCATACCTAGGATGATGTCGAACTATGACATCGACAACACAAACAAATTTATGGGTAAGGTCTCCCCCACTAACATGGGGAAGGAAGAACAGAATCGGTCTAGCACTGCAGTCTTCCCCAATGGAGTAGACACTGACAATCCCTCATGGGAGGACTCTAACAGCAATTTGGTAGAACGGAAGAAGTCCTCAGACATGAAGGAATGAGATGCTCCAAAATTAAATAAAACTCGGGCAATGCACGCAGAGCTGAAGAATATCCTCAACAACTACTCTAGATGACTGAGGGTCCTGCTGAGTCACGTGGAATCTAGCCTGAGCTGGCTGGGGAGGTGCTTGTCCCCTCTGAGGTCCCTGCTGTTGTTGCTGCCACTATGGTGGCTTACACTACCACCTCTGCTGCTGTTGGGGCCTTGGCGGCTAAGGTGGCTGTGGTCGCTGTTGCCGTGTTGGAGGTTGCTGCAGTGCTCTCGGCTGATACTACTGAGGGAGGTGACACTCTTAGATATGGTTCCCCATCTCACCACACCCAAAATAGACATCGGTTAATTGCCTTAGAAGTGGTGTTGGAGGTAAGACTAGAGCTCAGAAGGCTGGGCGGCTTATGCGCCTTTGCTGTGGTCGACGTTGCTAGGAGCCATTGGAGGGGGCCCCCCTCTTTCGGTCTTTCCTCTGATCATGGTCACTTTGTGTGCTGGTCCACTTAGTCTCATAAACCTGGGCCCTATAAACAACCTCCTTGAAGGTCTGAAGCATATGGCCGATAACATAGCCTCAGAGACCATAATGCAAGTCGTTCTCGAAACGGCGGGCCTTCTGCTCCTCATCATCAACTAAGTACGTCGTAAATCTAGAAAGCGTGATAAAGCTAGCCATGTACTGAGCCATGGTCATATCTCCCTACACTAGAATCTCGAATTCTAGCGCACGCTGTTGACGAATGTGGTCAGGAAAGAACTGCCAATCAAACCAATCCACGAAGTCCTCCCATGTCCAAGCAAAATTAGGCCCTATATCACAGGAAACAGAGGTCCACCAATGCTTAGCCTCACACTCAAGTATATACACCTCTAATTAGACCCACTGCTGGGTCGTGCATCTCATGGTCTTAAACATCTTCTCCACTCGGAAGCGCCACCTCTCTGTTGCAGTCAGATCAGGTTCTCCCTAGAATCACAGAGGATCGACCAAAGAAAATCTCATAATAGGTCCCTTGTGCGCTCTTGCTCTGCCTACTTTGAGGTCTTAGCAGGGCACCTGCCCTACCCATGGAGGGCAGCTATCACAGCTTGAAGCATCTGCTGCAACTGGTTAACACTGACTGATATGGTGAGGGCTACGCTGGTCTCGGATGGAGGTACAGGATCTGAAGGAATCTCGGGCTCAGAACAGGAGGGTCAGGTGGGGGAATGGGAACTACGGGAGGTGGAGCGAGATCCGCTCATTTCTCTTGGGCACCTTAAGTGCCTCGTCTAGGTGGCTTGGTCTACAGAAAAGAACAAGGGCGCCTATTAGCTTTAAGAACCCTCAAAGGCTCAGATGTTAGGGAACTAAATCAGAAGGTTACGCATTTGGGACCTAATTGTCTCAAGCTCATAGTAGACATGTGATGTTGTTCTTAGTTATTCCCAAGTTATACTCTGATACCAACTTTTGTCACGCCTCAGACTTAAAAACTGGGCTCACAAAATTTTTGATCACCGAATTCGGTGCTGACAGCCTTTGTAGTACCCCATTCTCGGCTTCTGTCACCCATATACTAGGTTCCGATCTTAGGATCCTACAAGGAGGAATTCCAATGTTCATTTATCTTGTAAGACGCATAACCATAACCCATAATAACAACAACCAGAACGTCATCGCATATCCACTATAATAAAAAAAAACTTTAAGTAGAAAGCACAAGGGAAATACAATATCAATATCAAAAGCTTCAGAAGATAGTTGCATGCTCCAATCTTAATGTTGTCGCAGCATCCTAGCATCACCTACATGCAATGATCGTGCATAAAGTTTATAGAGAGCTTAGAGGGTGGTGTAAGTGTGTGTGCAAGGTAAGTGTCAAGTTTGTAATATTAGAGCAATGCGAAAACATGTTGGTAAGACTATGAATGCTATTAACTGTACCAAGGCTATACGATGTAAGCTATGAATGCTATCGGCCATACCAAGGCCATGCGATGGAAGGCCTACATAGCCAAATGTCATAGGCGAGATGCAAAAAAAGCATGTCAGTCCTAGTCTAAAACCATGTAACAATACACCTCATCTATGGAATATAACCGGGGTCTAGTACACTCCAAACCAGATTACCGCCCCATCGCGTGCAACAAGGTAAGTGAAAAAGACCTCACTATCTGCCTGCCAATATTGGACACTACTTGTTGATAGCGGATCCATTCCTCGAGCTGGTTAAACTTAACCTAACTTTGCCCCCTCTCGAACGGGTAAGGGCACACCCCCTTTCAACCAACCATAATACAGTTGGAAGCGCAACCTCCTAGTATTCGAGCACTTGGCGCTCATGCCTCCACTGGGTCTAGATGTTGGAGCAACCTCCTAGTACCATAAGGGTTTAGGAAATTTCACTCAGGGACATCTATCGTGCCCCATGTAGAGAAAAATATTTTCGATGTCCAATCCTACCATCCACGATATGCCTGTGGAGGCTACGGCCCTGCTGACGCTAGGGCATATAGTAGTCATGTCACACAATGCGAGATGTATGAATCACACTATCTAGTCATGCAGCAATCCTACGCGTACTGCGTGCTCATGTCGGGAAACTTCGTCTATCAGGGAGTCCCATAAATAATCTGCCCAATAGCATATGCTATAATCAGTCACTCATCGTATCAAGCATATATATGATGCGTATGGATATGTATCATGAAGTCATACTAAACATGTTATATGATGATGAACTCTCCTCATAACTAGATGGGCCTAGACGGCCTACTCATATCAAGAATGGGCCTAATAACGGAGCCTTAGGGAGGGTTACGATGCAGACATTTAACCACCATTGCCCTTACATTGTGGACATTTAACCACCATTGCCCTTACATTGTGGACATTTAACCATCATTGCTCCCAAGGCATGTCCCATTATAATACCAACTAGGAAGATGAATGGGCATCATAAACATCATGGTGGAATCACATATAACAATTGGGCCTCATATACATCACATTGAGCCTCACACAAGGGCCTCACATACATCTCAATGGGCCTCGCTTAAGGGCCTCGTACACATCACAATGGGCCTCACATGTACATCACATTGAGCCATATCTCATGGGCTACAAATACATCACAATGGGCCACACACAAGGGCCTCACATGCATCACATTGGGCCTCACTAAATGGGCCACATACACATCTTGTTATGCCTCACACAAGGGCCCATGGGATATGCACAAGGGATGGATAGTGAGTGCATCACATACATCATCGTGGGCCTGATGGGGTAGCCCATATAGTCTAGAAAATAAATTAGCAACATGAGTATTAGAACACATACAACATAGTGGATTGAAAAATGGGCCTAAGCTAAGCGGCTTGGATACAAAATGCATCATGGTGGGCTTATTGCATCACAAAAATGGGCCCCACTACTGATGGCAAGCGAGGATATGGAACACAAACAATGGGGTGAGTCCCACCACCCTGAGATGGTCAGACGAATGGTGTGGATGTACAACACATATATCATGGTGGCCTCACATCATTAGATGGTTTGGATTAAACACCTACATCAAGTGGGGTCCATGGGTGGATGGAGTGGATTTAACACTTACATCATGTGGGTCCCATCGTCTAGGGACTGGACGGTGTAGATACACACATATCATCAAGGTAGGCCCCAAATATCACCGTCTAGGGATGGACGATGTAAATATATAGCACATGCCTAAAGGTGGGCCCCACCCCCCACACATGCAGCACTTGTAGGGTGGGTCCCGCGTCCAGAAATGGACAGATAGCATGGCCAAAACACACACATGAGGTGGGTCTCACCTCCAGGAGACTGGATGGGGTGGATATAAACATACATCATGGTGACGTCCCACCGTCCTTACTGGAAAGTGCTGGACTCCACACGTGTACGTGGGTCCCATCATCCAATCTGGTGGATGGTGTAGATATAACACATACCTCATGATCAGACCTGCAGAACCTGCTAAGGTCAATACAACAGCTATATAGTTATTATAAGGTACACTATCCAATCCGCTTCCACAGTGTGGTGGGTCCATGTACTGGATGTAACACATCATCAAGGTGGGCCCCACGTCCAGTGTGCCACATAATCGGATGGTGTGGATCTAATCCATTCATCAATGTGGGCCACAATAAGGAGAGAGAGAGAGAGAGAGAGAGAGAGAGAGAGAGAGAGAGAGAGAGAGATTGACGAAGTGCGATGAAGGGGAGGGGCTCCGCAAATATGAGCCCTCCCTAGGTGGGCCATGTAAATACAATACATACATCAAAATGGGTCCCAAATCATGTGGGCCCTAAATCGTAAAAATCAATTGTGGAGATCCCTTTCCCACAAAACATGGAAGGTTTAGATGACCTTTTAACAATGGAAAAAATAAACATCATGAAGGGGTCCATGGAGAATGGCTCCATCATGGGATGAACATATGAATCATGGTGGGCCATCACCACACCCAAGGTCCAAAGTGATATCCATACCATCGATCGGTAGGCCCCACTTGGCCCATCATCAAAAACATAATCTAATCCTATAAATCACCCACCGATTCCACATCTTCTAGGCTCCTTAGAATACTAAGCTCCTTGTCTTCAACTTAGACAGAGGATGATGAAGATTGAAGGTTTAGGATGAGAGATTTTTTTTTTTTTTTTTTTTGGGGGGGGGGGGGGGGGGTAGGAAGTGGGCCACAATTGTCTCTTTCTCTCCTTGGAAATTGCTTGGACATCTACTCTTTTGTTGTTTGGGAAATGGTGGAGAGAATGAGAGGGAGAGAGAATGTGATGGGATGTGTGTAAGAAAGGGATGTGTGGAGTGAGAGAGTTGACTTTGGGGATGGCTTGTGTAAGAGAGGGATGGGTTGTGTACTTGACTAGTACTAGATTAATTGATGTAATGAATGGTGGAGATTCTCTCAGGATTCAGAATGTATGGCATTTTTCTCGAAATAAACATGAGACCACGACTCCTGGCCTAGGTATCGCATCGGTGCGCAAGTCACGGTGTTGGAACCATGGCAATGACACGGTCGCAATAGTACAAGTCTCAGGTCAAGTCGACTTAGATTTCCTTGATACAACTTAGGGTCGCACGTAAATATCGATTATAGGTCGCGGGTTACTGAAATTTGATGGGGAGGATCATGGAAGTCTAAGAAATGGTACAGACTAGGATACCGGCCTTACATTACTCCCTTCATGACCCGTGTCCTCCATTTAATTGTCTGGTGTACAAATTTGTCTTCCTTCTCTTAGTTGCTATCTCATTATCTTGTTTCTTCTTCATCCTGTTCATGATTCTATTCCTTTTGCCTATCTCATGACGTGTATTGCATTACACTGTAATGTCCAAATTCCAACGTCTGAGGCACCAGAATTTGTTTTAATATTTAACAATACCAATATGAATAAGATGAATCTGGAATATCTTCCTAGTCAACGGGACGATGAAGAAGAGGAAGAAGCACCTGCACCACCAGAAGACACATCTGTGGATGATATCTGTGTTGAAATCGATGAGTCAGATGATCTAGAAGATCCAGACTATCAACCTTCTCAGGTTGATGATTGACTAAAATCACTAAAAGAGAAGGTCATAAAAGTTCCTTAGTTTGTCGATTAGCGTGAGAGTTGAGTCGGTAAGACAATTGGGCCCCATATGAAGATCATCAAGCATTTGCCTCAACTAGATGTATGCTCCAAACTCATCAAAGGTAAACTTATCCTCACATCCCATGTCCTAAAACACCCAGGTATATAAACCCTTAAAATGAATAGAACAACATAGTTGTTTTAGTATAAAAACTTACTTTACAAAACAAGAAAATTTCTAAGTTTTCAGCCTTTCTCAATATATTGGTATCACATTGATGTGATCAAACACCTGTTATCGTTGTCTTCGAAAAGTACTTGATTTCATCGAATTGAGGACCTCTTATGTCCAGTGACCAACTTGATCTTTGGACAAAATTTTGATGAATCGATGGAAGATTCGATATCATCAGAATTCAAATTCTGATAACATAAAGATAGCTTGATATAATCGAATTCTGGCTAGTTTGTGTCTAGCATGCTGTTAAGGCAAATCTCATATTTATCGATGACTTAAGCGAGCCTTGATTACATTAGAACTCAAATTCTGATGATATCGAGGGAGCTACGATGTTATCGAATTCGGACCAAACTAGTCCAGCGAGCTCAATAGGAAAATCCTCTGAAAATGATCGAGGAATCGATGATTCTCAATACGATCATAATTCAAATATCGATGAAATAAATATAAGTTCGATATCAGCTAAATGGATCAAAGATTGTCCAGCAAGCTCTTTCAAAAATCATGTGGAAATTATCGATGTATCAAATAGATTGTCGATGAAATTGGAATTCAAACTCTGATGACATCGACGCACACTCGATGATATTGATCCTTGGGTAAAAATTTTTAGGTATGCACTTTAGTGGAGTTCGTATCATCGAACCTTGCTTCAATGACATCAAAAGTATACGTTCAATGACATCAAAGTAGGCCCAATGATATCAAACTCAGTTAGAATCTGACATCTTTATTACCATTGGAACCTTTTGTCTACTTTAGGAGAGCTTGTTCTTGGTTGCAACAGTAAGAAAAAGAGAGAGAGCTTTGAGAGAGTAACTATATATTGTCTACCCTAAGCCCTTTTCTCATGGGAGTTCATCCTTTAATCCACCCTCATCATTAATATTCAATAGAGTTGATTGGGGAATGAACTTCCACATTCAAGGATCATCCAGCTACCACCTTAATGGCAAATCTTTGAGCTACGAACCCTTAAATGCCTAAGACCTTGGAATCTCTCTATTGCTTTAATAGGTAGTATTTATTAGAGTAGATTCGAAGATAACCTTGATCCAACCCGTCACCTTTATTGTTACATCATCAAGTGTTGTGGATTAAGGGAGCTGAAGAATCTTCATCATCAAGGAGGAGATCTTCATCAACGTGCTTAATGGGGCTCATGTACTTATCCGTAAGTCATTAGAGTCCAGAGACCCTTTTGATTATTCCTTTTATATGTTTAGGTAAAAGATGCTTCTCACCCATTTCAAGTCCTCTTTGGAGGCCTCCGATGGGAGGGTACATGTGGGTGCTGTGTGTTAACCCTTTCTCTTATGCAGGGCATAAACTCTAGGGTCCTTATGTGGATCCTTGGCCTGTAAGGCCTAAAACCCTAGGTTCCTTGTGTGGATCCTTTCTTTTTGTGTAGGGCATAAAACTTAGGTGTTGTGTATTGACCTTTGCTCTTATGTAGGGCTTAAACTCTAGAATTCTTGTGTGGATCCTTAGCCTGTGTGGCCTAAAACCCTAGGTTCCTTAAATGGATCCTTTGCTCTTGTGTAGAGCATAAAACTTAGGTACTGTGTATTGACCTTTCCTTTTGTGTAGGGTATAAACTTTACGGTCCTTGCGTGGATCCTTGGCCTGTGTGGCCTAAAACCCTAGGTTCCTTGTGTGGATCTTTTGCTCTTGTGTAAGGCATGAAGCTTAATTATTGTGATTGACCTTTTCTCTTCTGTAGGGCATAAACTCTAGGATCCTTATGTGGATCCTTTGCCTGTGTGGCCTAAAATCTTTGGTTCCTTGTGTGGATCCTTTGCTCTTGTGTTGGGCATAAAACTTAGTTATTGTGTACTGACCTTTGCTCTTGTGTAGGGCATAAACTCTATGATCCTTGTGTGGATCCTTGGCCTGTGTAGCATAAAACCCTAGGTTCCTTGTGTGGATCCTTTTCTCTTGTGTAGGGCATAAAACTTAGGTGTTGTGTATTGACCTTTACTCTTATGTAGGGCATAAACTCTAGGATCCTTATGTGGATCCTTTGTCTATGTGGCCTAAACCCCTAGGTTCCTTATATGGATCCTTTCCTCTTGTGTAGGGCATAAACTCTCTGGTCCTTGTGTGGATCCTTGGCCTGTGTGGCCTAAAACCCGAGGTTCCTTGTGTTGATCCTTTACTCTTATTTAGGGCATAAAACTTAGGTGTTGTATGTTGGCTTTTGCTCTTGTGTAGGACATAAACTCTAGGGTCCTTGTGTAGATCCTTAACTTGGGTGGCCTAAAACTCTAGATTCCTTAAGTGTGGATCCTTTGCTCTTGTGTAGGGCATGAAACCTGGGTGTTGTGTGTTCACCCTTACTCCTGTGTGTGGCATAAACTTCTGTCGAGTGGAGACATGTTAAGTACCTTGTGTAAGTCCTGGAATCAGCCTTATTTAGGTCGTACTGGTTTGTAACGCCCGTGAAAAATCCGTACTTGGGCTCGAGTACCAACTCGACCCGAAATTGCGTAGAATTAATTTCTATGGAAATTAAGCGTTAGTTAGCTAGTGCAACGCTAGAGTAGCTGGGAAATAGTCCCTGATCACTTTAAATACGTTCTACAAGACCCAAATCGAGTAAAACGAATGACTCTACAATACTCTATAACCTCGGATCAAACTCTAAGCGGGTTTGTTCTCTAGACCACTTTGAATTTCTGTATTGGATCTAGACCGCGCGTCGAAAGTCCGATACCTCCTATCTTAGACCGTTAGGACCGCCTAGCTGGACTTGACAATCATTTAGAAAATCAAGTCAAACCGATAATCACAGACTATTTCATTGAGTCCGGACTGAAGAGACCGCGAATAGGGACAGAATTGGAATTTCAAATTCAAATTTGGCACACGACTTGACGCGTCAGTATTAAGCATTCTGACCGTCAGAATTCAGCCAGATTACACCCTCGGATCAGGAAAAATTTCTATTTATTATCATGAGACTTTCAGCCCTGATCTACGTGCGGTGACCGCTGAACTGAAACTGGTCCGCCACGTGCGATCTGCGAACCCTGCCGGACTGAAAACTTAATACGTGCTATATCTGATACGCATGAGCTTAAGTCCGATCGCAATCGACCAGGGGACCACCAGAAATCATCTTTTGGATCGAAACAGCCCCGAAATGGATAGGCACTAAGTAAACTTCGTTCCGGAGCCTGTTTCTGGCATTTTTAAGCTTATAAAAGGAGTTGAAACCCTCATTCCTCTCTCCCATCCAAAAATTGCAAAACCCTAGATTAGAGAGAGAGGAAAGGTGAGAGTTTGAGAGAAAGAGTAGAAGGGATTTTTCTCGTCTCTGAGCCACCGGTTGCTAGTGCTGTAGCAACACTTTCCGATCACCAAGCCGGTGATTCTCTCGCATTTTCAGGTATAAAACAACCCTAGAACTTGCTGATTTAGGGTTTACTTAGATTCATGGCGTGTTAGCTGACGTAACTTGTAAAATAGGTTCTCTTATTACCGTTGACGAAGCGTATACGCTCCGTTTCGATTCACGAGTCTACAAGGCATAAGGTGAGGATTTTAGACGCTTTGATTGACGGTTTACAACGCTTTCAATGTCGTTTAATAGTAGATTATCGACGGCATCGCCGTTTGACATGTACAACATGCTCTTCGTTTCCTGTTTCGTAAATTACTGAAGAATATGAGATTTAGGGCATTTTAGTCATTTGTAGGAAGTACTGTCTACATTCATATTTTGCTGATGTGATTGACATGGCTTGTTGTCGCATTAGGAAGTTAGGAATACGTGCATGATTAGTTTGGCAAAGAGATTCGCCTAATTGCGCACTTCGGGTCGACATACTATATGTAGACTTAAGTGTGTAGTGTATGTGTTTGTATAAATGCTTGTATTAGTATGTATTGAATTAAATGATGTTATGAATTAGTTTGAGATGGAATTCTCAATTAATATGCTGACCTAAATGATTTCCTACATGTTGACTATATGCATGATTTCATTACATGCATGAAATGTATATGTTTGAAGATTTATTTAAGTTGAATGTTATAACATGTGTTAACGTGCTCACATGATTGTATTTCAATTCCAATACCCAATATACATCGCTGATGTGATTCCATAATTGTTTGGGACTAGACTTAGTCCAGGCAGTCGGTGACCGAGTGAAATTCATGGCTGGCTGGTCTTGGCCACGAACGACGCGTCGATGAATGCGAGTCGTGTTTGGAGTTGGCGGCAGTGGTTAGGCCACGCGAAGTGTTTTACGCACTTCATGTCGTTCGGCTTGAGATGCGATCGCGCTAGTCGAGCCCGTCAAGTAACCCGACTGGCCGATGTATGTTCACCTTGTATGAGTCATAAATGATTGAACCCAGGGTACTGAACTTACCACTGTAAACCCTGTTAACCATGGTACCTTGATCCACAAAGACTCATGAGCCGGGCATGATGGTATGGGACACCGTGGTCGAGCTGTCGGCCTACGCTGGGGCCACAAACCTCCCCGTAGTGACCAGTGAGCACCTAGACTCGTGAGCAGATTATGGTGGTATGGGACACTATATTATAGCTGTCGGCCTACACTGATCAGGCGACGAGTCCTTTGTAGTGACCGCGAGCGTATTCTGAGTCCACGGGAGGCGACGACCCTTCCGTTGCAGTAGAGTACGGTAGGCCTGTATTGATAAGGTGATGAGGGAGCGGTGCAACGAGTGCAATCAACAGCCCTGGCAGCCCTTGCAGCGACCTACATAAATATACCTCGTATGAGATTACTAGGAGTGACGACCCTAGACAGGATCTGTGTTAGGATTGATATAAGGGAAGTACCTTAGTTTCCCAATCCTGCTGTTTGAATGGACTAATAATAACTTGAAAATCATATCACCATGCCATTGCATGTGCCTGGAAGATGTGGAGCACTTGAGGGTCGATTGCATGCCGCAGTCGTAAGATGTTACCGTATGAGGGAGATCGTCGGTGAGGGCATACATCACGTCATGTCATCTTGCATTAACAACAGTATTAGGATTTTCTGATTTACTGCTTTACTATTATCGCATGATTGAATTGTGAACATGCTAATCTTTGCTCTATGATTCCACTGAGTTGATCACTCATTCCCACGTTACGGGATGGTGTTTGCAACACCCACCAGACCCTGTTATAGATGCAGGTGATGCTGATATCCAGGAGGCAGAGCCAGACTTTGACGAGGACCAGGACGAGTTTTCATACATGCAGTATCACGATGGCTTTGCGTAGACGACCTGGATTGGCGGGACTTCAGTGGGACTATTTTGAACATTTCATTTTTGTTCATGTATATGTATATGAGACTCAGGGATGTATTCATACTTTAGAGGCAGATGAGATTTACTTTGTTCTTCCATACAGTGATATATATATATTGTTTAGTCTTCCGCTTGCTTTTATCACTGGATCTGAAGTATGAATTGCAGTTTTAGTATACTTTTACTCATGTGAATGCTTTAAATCAGACAACATTGAATCATAATCATTTTTGTTGCATAAGTGACGGTCTGGAACTCGGGAGTTGAGTTTATATACGACCCCTGATTTTCAGGGTGTTATAAGTTGGTATCAGAGCGTGAATAAAAGTATACTGGGCCTGGGTTATGGTCTCGCGACGTACGCTGTCGCTTCCTTTAACTTAGGTGGGTGCGAGAAGGGTCTAGAAACATTTCTAGGATTGCAGATTCACCGATAGGCGAAGTCTATTTGAATCGATCGCACGATCGAGTCCGTAACGCAACTCGGGTCGCGTAAAGCAACCCGAATAGCTCCTAGGTCGTAGGAAGTCGGGTTGAGGCATCCTTTGAATGATTTTAAACCTGTAAAAGTGAATCCTTGGGCCGTGGGATGACCACGACTCCTGTATTCAATCGCTAGGGCTAAAAAAACCCCGTTTCACCAAAAATCTTCAAAATTCTTCCTCTCACCACTCCAATCTTCATTTATTTCCTATCCATTTCATGTTAGGCATCAAACCTAATGTGAATATAACACAAATTAATACTTTCATAAAATTTTACAGTGAATAGTAAAATTTTATGAAAAATGGCCATAAGGCCATTCTAACTTTACTTTCTTTAGAAAATAAGGATCTAGATGGATGTACTGGATCCTTCTACCCCAAAATAATATGCTGCATCATATAGTTTTGTATTCAGAATCACAGATTGGTCCCGGAAAGCCCCGAACACATGTTTGGGCCTATATAGGTCAAAACACAATGAACCAGGTGGGGCCCATAGTTATTTGGGGTCCTTGGACCATGGGGGACCAAACTCAGGTGGTCCCACCACCCAACCAGAGCTTTGTTCGACGATGCCATCGCCGATCCGGCGATGCATCGCCGGCCAATGTGGTCGGTTGGATGTGGGGTCTGAGATCTGAGGGTATTTTGGGTTTTTCACACCCCATATGTATGGTTCGTGGGTTGAAAACCCCTAAATCGAACACTTCCTTCACAAACAGCCATCCCCATAGCTCCATTTTCATTTTTCAGCTACCATCTCCAAATTTCGTGGTTCCAAATCGCCTTTAGATCCCTCTTTGGCCAAAAACGACCATCATCCATCACTTCTTTGGAGTTGGCAGCCCTTCCTCTTGAAGATTTCATCATTTGGAGCTCCAAAAACCCCTAAATCGAGCTGAAATCGTGAGGTGCTCCATTCCACTTTTTCATTTCCATTTCTCCTTGAAAATGCATCCTTGGGAAGCTTGAAGTATCCCTCTACGACGCCTAGATCTTCTTTTTTCAGATTGGACAGCCACTTCTCCGCATTTTCTCCGTTTTCCATGGCTTTCGTGGAAGCCATTTTAGGCCTTTTATCACTCTCATCCATCTTATCTTTGATGGGTAAAAGGAAAACTGCAACAGACGGAGCTGGGCCAAGCCGCCCTGCTCAATCGAGAAGACCACGAGGTGGTGCCGCAAGTTCAAGCACCGTCGCATGTCCAGCTGCAGCCCTAGAGTATCGTACAAAGTGGGATTTGGATCCCCATGCTCAACTTGGGCGAGTAATCCTATCAGAGATGCCTCATGGCCAATACACTGATCGAAAAGTGTTGTTTGAGGCGGACGTGGATGGACGACTATTCGGTGAATATCTATTGTTCGAACGCATTGAAGCTGCGCATTGGGGCCCGATCTTTGAAGCTTGCGCTCGTGCTAACGTAAGCACCGTTCGTGCCTTCTACGCTAGTATCCAGAATCCTACCTTGGAGCCTTTGCAGTTCAAAATTCCTTTTGGTAGAGATCGAACGGCTACGATCGATGTTCGGTTGATTGCGCGACTTCTCAACGTGCCTCTTGGTGATGTGCATCCTAGTGAGAAGAATCTGAGGAGTAGGCGTGAACGAGATCGCCGTACTAGGTTTCTGTGTGGTAAGTTAGTTCCATGGCAGCCTAATAATAGCCTCAAGGCGACGTATATGTCTGAGGATTTGTGCCTGTTGCACCATATCTGCACGTATAATGTTTATCCCAGGTCGACGAATCGTATTGAATGTACACGCCTTATGGTCAATTTCTTGTATCTGGTGGCCCAGGGAGAGAATGTATGTATGGCCACTTTCATCTTACGACAGATAATCCTCATAGCCAGGTCAAGAAGAACATCCGAATCACTTCCTTTTAGCCGGCTGGTTTGCAAGATCGCCCTCGAGTTTGCTTACAGACTTGGGCCGAAAATGCCAGTTTCGATTCATACTATTGATGAGTCGACTATGGTCAAGATGAAGATTGGGACGCAGTACCGTGAAAATTAGCTTGAGGAGGATAGTGAGGATGACTTCGATGCTGAAGAGGATCCCAGTGAAGAAGAACCTGGAGCAGAAGTCCAGGAAGAGGTAGAAGAGGAGGCTCAGGATACAGATGAGAGCCCTCCTCCTTCTGCGCAGGCTACTAGTGATGATCGCATTGCTCGGATGGAGGAGAGTCAGGCCGCCTTACGAAGAGAAGTTCAAGAACTTCGCGCTGAAGTCGAGGATGCCAAGGCCGTTACAAAGAAGAAACTCGACAAGGTGACTCGCACCTTGAAGGCGATCCTGTGTTGCTTGCAGGATAAGGGTGCTCCTCCTCCATCACCTGACTCGGACTAGCGATGCGATCTTTGATGTAGTTGTTAGTAGTTAGTCATTTTCTGCTTTTGATGTGTAAGCCTGTTAGGGCTAGTGCTTTGCTTATTTTACTGTTGTTTAACTGTCTTAGTTCCCATGTATTTCTCGTCATGATGCTTGTAAGGATATATCCCTTGTATTGTGACAATTTTGATTAAATGGAATGCATGGAATGCCTTTGACTCCTTGTGTGAATGATTGTGGTGAATTTGTGCTATTGAGACTGACAAGGTTGCGCCCTGTTTTGAATATAGGGAATGTCGCCTAAGACTACCCGGAGCACGGCTCGACTTGCATTGACTGAGCATATGGATCAGACTCCTTCGCAGTCTGATACCCATACGGACCCTGCTGTGGGCCCGATTCCTGAGACTGTTCGTGCGTCTCAGCCTGTTGTTGGTCCTACAGTTGGACCACCGCCGTTCTCACCGTCTGTCAGAGAGCCACATCATGCATCTACTTCCACACAGCATCCGCCACAGCCTGCTCCACCTCCTGATAGATTCGAGCAGATGATTGCTATGATGCTGCAGCAGCAGCAGCTTCTGACTACCATCGTGGGGACATTAGTCCAGGGTAGGGGTGTGGCTCCATCTACACCACCTGATCACCTGCGCATCCAGTTGAGGATGCTTATACATACGCCCAGGATGAGGGCATGGCTCATCCTGCGCCGCCTGCTTACCCTGCGGGGAACACCGCAGATACACGGAGCCTATTAGATCGATTTCAGCGCTTGCGGCCTCCCACTTTCACGGGTTCTCATAGACCCGAGGAGGCTGAGTACTGGCTCGACCGTGTGTCGAAGATCTTGAGGATGCTTCATTGCACAGAAGCCGAGCAGGTAGAACTGGCTACATTCCTGTTTGAGAGAGAGGCTAGCCTGTGGTGGGATAGCGTGCTGCGGACCGTTGCCGCCGACTATGTATGGACGTGGGCAGCGTTTGAGTTCCGCTTCCATGAGAAGTATTGTCCCCAGACTTACAGGCATGACAGGAAAAATGAGTTTCTCCGCCTCAGACAGGCAGCTATGACAGTTACAGAGTATGAGCATCGGTTCATGGAGTTGGGCAGATACGTCCCGACGATTTTGGCTGATGAGCAGATGCGCATACGGCCCTTTTTGGAGGGTTTACAACCGGATATTCGGTCGAAGATGTGCTGTGTGAGTATTCCCTCTTATGCGAAGTTGATTCACATGTCCATGCGGGCAGAGCAAGACGTGGATCGACTTGCGCGATCTCGTGGCCCTGTTGCTTCTAGGCCACAACCAGACTTGCCAGACAGGCCCTTTGCGGGCAAGAGGCCTCGCGTCGACCCTCCTACTCGGGCCATAGCGCCAGCACCATCATTTCGGCGCCCCGAGTTATCGTGCACATATTGTGGGAGGTCAGGCCACCTGGCGCAGAGCTGCTTTTCTAGGATGCGGGACAGTGGGTTCTTGCCGCCGCAGAAGATTGACCGTGTTCGTCCATATGCGATATCAGCACCGCCTATACGGTTAGCTCCTGCGCACCCTTCATTCAGGCCTCCGGTATCGCAGATCAGACAGCCTCCACGGCCCATGACACAGCGGCCGAACCAGCCACAGCAGGCGCGGGTTCATGCATTAACAGCTGAGGCAGCTGCGACGGAGACTTCTCAGCATTCGGCCTTCGAGGTCACAGCCCATATTGGAGGTACCCCTATTCTCGTGATGGTGGACACTGGTTCCATGATTTCTTTGATATCGCGTGCTATAGTCAGGCGTCTTGGATTGCAGACCATTACTATGGATGGGGTGCGGGTTTATACAGCTCATGGGTCCTTTACAGATGCCACCTAGATGTATGAGGGTTGTTTGGTGGATCTGGTGGGGCAAGACGATGGCTCTAGATCTCATCGTCGACCCTGCTCTTTATTATCTCGACGTCATTCTTGGCATGTACTGGTTGACTACAGCGAGAGCCGAGATTGACTGCGAGACTCGTATAGTCACAGCATACGAGCCTGAGGGTGCATCCTTGGGGAGCACCGGTCCTATTCGTGAGGAAGAAGGATGGTTCGATGCGATTGTGTATTGATTATCGCAGGCTGAACCAGCTCACGGTGAAGAACAAGTACCCTTTACCCAGGATTGATGACTTGTTTGATCAGCTGAGAGGAGCGCAGTACTTCTCGAAGATTGATCTTCAGTCAGGTTACCATCAGTTGCGCGTCAGGGATGAGGACGTGCAGAAGACAGCATTCAGGACCAGTTTTGGCCACTACGAGTTCCTCGTGATGTCGTTCGGTCTCACGAACGCACCAGCCTTGTTCATGGATCTGATGAACCAGGTATTTCTACCTTCCCTCTATCGATTCATCGTTGTTTTCATTGACGACATTTTGGTGTACTCTAGGAGTCAAGAGGAGCATGAGGAGCACTTACGTTTGGTCTTGGATATGCTCAGACAGCATCAGTTGTTCGCACAGTACAAGAAGTGCGACTTCTGGAAGCAGGAGGTGAAATTCCTGGGACACGTGGTGTCCAAGGATGGCATGGCAGTTGACCTGTCTAAGGTAGCTGCGGTGCAGGACTGGGAGCAGCCTGGTTCTGTCATTGAGGTGAGGAGTTTCTTGGGTCTCGCTGGTTACTATCGGCGCTTCATATAGGACTTCTCAAAGATCGCGAGACCCTTATCTCAGTTGACACGGAAGGACGTGAAGTTTGCTTGGAACGATCAGGAGGAGTCAGCTTTTTAGGAACTGAAGGATAGACTTACGTCTGCCCCTGTGCTAGTATTGCCAGAGCAAGGGGTTAGATACACTATATACACTGACGCGTCTAACGTTGGTTTGGGTTGTGTCCTTATGCAGAGGGACAGGGTAATTTCGTATGCCTCGAGACAATTAAGGAAGCACGAGGAGAATTACCCTACACACGACCTAGAGTTGGCAGCCGTTATATTCGCACTGAGACTCTGGAGACATTACCTCTACGGAGAGGAGTTCGAGCTCTTTTGCGACAACAAGAGCCTCAAGTACATATTCACGCAGCGAGACTTGAATATGAGGCAGCGGCGATGGATGGAGACGTTGAAGGACTTCAAGTTTGAAGTCTCTTACCATCCTGGGAAGGCGAACCTTGTGCCTGACGCGTTGAGCCGCAAGAAGGCGATAGAGTTTGTGGCTCCGCTGGTGGTGGCTGAGTGGGATATGGTTGAGTTTTTATGAGACTTTGAGCAGAAACTCACCGTCGAGGAGCCGTATGAGTTCATCGCACATGTACAGGTGCGATCTCAGATCGATGACCGGGTCATTGAGGCGCAGAGGGACGATGCGCATCTGACTGAGATTCGAGAGCAGGCCAGTGATGATGCAGACGCCGACTGGCGAGTTGGTATGGATGGGGGCTTACGTTATCGTGGCCGCCTATGCGTCCCAGACGTCCCTGACTTGAGACGAGAGATTCTCGAGGCTGCGCATTGTACTAGACTCGCGATACATCCAGGCAGTACGAAGATGTATCGTGACGTGAAGAGGACGTATTGGTGGGAAGGTATGAAGACCCACATAGCTGAGTTCGTGTCCCGTTATCTCACTTGTCAGCAGGTGAAGGCAGAGCATCACCGACCACCTGGACTTTTGCAGCTTATGCCGATCGCAGAGTGGAAGTGGGATTTCATTTCCATGGATTTCATTTCTGGGTTGCCGAAGACGAGGAAGGGACATGATTCCATATGGGTGATCGTCGACCGATTGACGAAGTCGGCGCACTTCCTACCGATCAGAGTTACGAACTCTGCAGACGAGCTGGCTAGATTGTACATCAGAGAGATTGTGCGTCTGCATGGAGTTCCGCTGGAGATCGTGTCTGACAGAGACACGCGATTCACTTCTATTTTCTGGACTCGCATTCAGGAGGCTATGGGTGTGAAGTTGAAGTTCAATACTGCCTTCCACCCACAGACAGACAGACAGACAGAGCGAGTGAACCATATCTTAGAGGACATGTTGCGAGCTTGCGCATTGGACTTCAAGGACAGTTGGGATGATTGTCTTGCATATGCGGAGTTTGCGTATAACAACAGCTTCCAGGCGAGTATCGGTATGGCACCTTATGAGGCGCTGTATGGGTGACCTTGTCGCGCACCGCATTGTTGGTTAGAGGTCCGTGAGCGTATCTTGATTGGCCCAGAGTTGGTGCAGGCGACGTCAGAGAAGATTCATATTATTCGACGTCGGCTTCTTACAGCGCAGAGTAGAAAGAAGAGTTATGCCGATACGAGACGACGGCCACTAGAGTTCACTGTCGGGGATCATGTGTTTCTGCGAGTTTTCCCTATGAAGGGAGTCCTTCGGTTCGGGAAGAAGGGGAAGCTGGCACCGTGATTCATTGGTCCATTCCAGATCCTCGATCGTGTGGGAGCAGTGGCTTACCGATTGGCTTTACCCACACCTCTAGCGAGCGTTCACAACGTATTTCATATTTTTATGCTGAAGAAGTATGTTGCTGATCCTTCCCATATCATCAGATGGGAGCAGGTGCAGTTAGGAGAGGAAGTTACTTATATCCTGCGACCGACACGTATCCTAGACAGGAAGGAGCAGGTACTGCGTAGCAAGGTGATTCCCCTTGTGAAGGTATTGTGGATGCATCACTCTGAGGAGGAGGTTACCTGGGAGACAGAAGCCGAGATCAGAAAGAACTGCCCACAGCTTCTCGAGGAGTACGAAAAGGTATAAATTTCGAGGATGAAATTATTTGTTAAGGGGGGTAGATTGTAACGCCCGTGAAAAATCCGTACTTGGGCTCGAGTACCAACTCGACCCGAAATCGCGTAGAATTAATTTCTATGGAAATTAAGCGTTAGTTAGCTAGCGCAACGCTAGAGTAGCTGGGAAATAGTCCCTGATCACTTTAAATACGTTCTACAGGACCCAAATCGAGTAGAACAAACGACTCTACAATACTCTATAACCTCGGATCAAACTCTAAGCGGGTTTGTTCTCTGGACCACTTTGAATTTCTGTATTGGATCTAGACCGCGCGTCGAAAGTCCGATACCTCCTATCTTAGACCGTTAGGACCGCCTAGCTGGACTTGACAATGATTTATAAAATCAAGTCAAACCGATAATCACAGACTATTTCATTGAGTCCGGACTGAAGAGACCGCGAATAGGGACAGAATTGGAATTTCAAATTTAAATCTGGCACACGACTTGACGCGTCAGTATTAAGCATTCTGACCGTCAGAATTCAGCCAGATTACACCCTCGGATCAGGAAAAATTTCTATTTATTATCATGAGACTTTCAGCCCTGATCTACGTGCGGTGACCGCTGAACTGAAACTGGTCCGCCACGTGCGATCTGCGAACCCTGCCGGACTGAAAACTTAATACGTGCTATATCTGATACGCATGAGCTTAAGTCCGATCGCAATCGACCAGGGGACCACCAGAAATCATCTTTTGGATCGAAACAGCCCCGAAATGGATAGGCACTAAGTAAACTTCGTTCCGGAGCCTGTTTCTGGCATTTTTAAGCTTATAAAAGGAGTTGAAACCCTCATTCCTCTCTCCCATCCGAAAATTGCAAAACCCTAGATTAGAGAGAGAGGAAAGGTGAGAGTTTGAGAGAAAGAGTAGAAGGGATTTTTCTCGTCTCTGAGCCACCGGTTGCTAGTGTTGTAGCAACACTTCCCGATCACCAAGCCGGTGATTCTCTCGCATTTTCAGGTATAAAACAACCCTAGAACTTGCTGATTTAGGGTTTACTTAGATTCATGGCGTGTTAGCTGACGTAACTTGTAAAATAGGTTCTCTTATTACCGTTGACGAAGCGTATACGCTCCGTTTCGATTCACGAGTCTAGAAGGCATAAGGTGAGGATTTTAGACGCTTTGATTGACGGTTTACAACGCTTTCAATGTCGTTTAATAGTAGATTATCGACGGCATCGCCGTTTGACATGTACAACATGCTCTTCGTTTCCTGTTTCGTAAATTACTGAAGAATATGAGATTTAGGGCATTTTAGTCATTTGTAGGAAGTACTGTCTACATTCATATTTTGCTGATGTGATTGACATGGCTTGTTGTCGCATTAGGAAGTTAGGAATACGTGCATGATTAGTTTGGCAAAGAGATTCGCCTAATTGCGCACTTCGGGTCGACATACTATATGTAGACTTAAGTGTGTAGTGTATGTGTTTGTATAAATGCTTGTATTAGTATGTATTGAATTAAATGATGTTATGAATTAGTTTGAGATGGAATTCTCAATTAATATGCTGACCTAAATGATTTTCTACATGTTGACTATATGCATGATTTCATTACATGCATGAAATGTATATGTTTGAAGATTTATTTAAGTTGAATGTTATAACATGTGTTAACGTGCTCACATGATTGTATTTCAATTCCAATATCCAATATACATCGCTGATGTGATTCCATAATTGTTTGGGACTAGACTTAGTCCAGGCAGTCGGTAACCGAGTGAAATTCATGGCTGGCTGGTCTTGGCCACGAACGACGCGTCGATGAATGCGAGTCGTGTTTGGAGTTGGCGGCAGTGGTTAGGCCACGCGAAGTGTTTTACGCACTTCATGTCGTTCGGCTTGAGATGCGATTGCGCTAGTCGAGCCCGTCAAGTAACCCGATTGGCCGATGTATGTTCAGCTTGTATGAGTCATAACTGCTTGAACCTAGGGTACTAAACTTACCACTGTAAACCCTGTTAACCATGGTACCTTGATCCACGAAGACTCATGAGCCGGGCATGGTGGTATGGGACACCGTGGTCGAGCTGTCGGCCTACGCTGGGGCCACAAACCTCCCCGTAGTGACCAGTGAGCACCTAGACTCGTGAGCAGATTATGGTGGTATGGGACACTATATTATAGCTGTCGGCCTACACTGATCAGGCGACGAGTCCTTTGTAGTGACCGCGAGCGTATTCTTAGTCCACGGGAGGCGACGACCCTTCCGTTGCAGTAGAGTACGGTAGGCCTGTATTGATAAGGTGATGGGGGAGCGGTGCAACGAGTGCGAGCAACAGCCCTGGTAGCCCTTGCAGCGACCTACATAAATATACCTCGTATGAGATTACTAGGAGTGACGACCCTAGACAGGATCTGTGTTGGGATTGATATAAGGGAAGTACCTTAGTTTCCCAATCCTGCTATTTGAATGGACTAATAATAACTTGGAAATCATATCACCATGCCATTGCATGTGCCTGGAAGATGTGGAGCACTTGAGGGTCGATTGCATGCCGCGGTCGTAAGATGTTACCGTATGAGGGAGATCGTCGGTGAGGGCATACATCACGTCATGTCATCTTGCATTAACAACAGTATTAGGATTTTCTGATTTACTGCTTTACTATTATCGCATGATTGAATTGTGAACATGCTAATCTTTGCTCTATGATTCCACTGAGTTGATCACTCATTCCCACGTTATGGGATGGTGTTTGCAACACCCACCAGACCCTGTTGTAGATGCAGGTGATGCTGATATCCAGGAGGCAGAGCCAGACTTTGACGAGGACCAGGATGAGTTCTCGTACATGTAGTATCACGATGGCTTTGCGTAGGCGACCTGGATTGGCGGGACTTCAGTGGGACTATTTTGAACATTTCATTTTTGTTCATGTATATGTATATGAGACTCAGGGATGTATTCATACTTTAGAGGCAGATAAGATTTACTTTATTCTTCCATACAGTGATATATATATTATTTAGTCTTCCGCTTGCTTTTATCACTGGATCTGAAGTATGAATTGCAGTTTTGGTATACTTTTACTCATGTGAATGCTTTAAATCAGACAACATTGAATTATAATCATTTTTGTTGCATAAGTGACGGTCTGGAACTCGGGAGTTGAGTTTATACACGACCCCCGATTTTCAGGGTGTTACATGGTTTGAGGTAAACTTGATTTGAAACCATTGTTAGTAAAATTCGGTACACTCAAGGGTTGAGTGCATCTACCGGGAGTGGAGTAGGCATATAACCGAACCGGTATAAAATGACTATGTTTGAGATTATTATTTGCATATTCTCATATTATGTTTGAATGATCATATGATGCATGATTATTTGGAACTGATAAGTATCATATCTCACACACAGTCACTCAGTGCATCCATCATAGACTAAATTTATATACTGTTTAGATATTGAATAATCTTGTGATTAAATCCTTTATTTGGCTTGGAAGCCATTAGAGTTAAGTTGAAGATATTATGATAAATTGTTATATTAGATCAAGATACTGGTTACAAGATTTTAAATAGTCATAAAATTTTATAAAGTCCTATTCATCCCCCTCTAGGACACTTTGACCTATTCCTACTTCTACTAGAGTTATCATTATAGCAATTTCAATTGGCATCAAAGCGGGTCTCTCTTAAGGACTTCACCACCTAGAATGTGATCTTGATTGATGTTAGAATCATGGCCAAAGGAGAGGGCTCATCTATGACTTGACCTCCTGTCTTTGATGGTTCAAATTATGCCTACTGGAAGGCTGGGATGCACTACTTTCTAAGATCTTTAGATCATGACATTTGGGACATTGTTGAAAATGGATATGTATCGCCAAATAAACAAATAGTACTTGATAATGGCACAACCATCGCCAAACCAAAATCCAAAGAAATGTGGACAGCATTCGATAAAGAAAAATAAACTTCTAAAGCTAAAGCAATGAATGTTATCTACAATGTAGTGTCTCAAGAAGTGTTTAATCAAATTAGTATTTGTATCACATGAAAACAAGCATGGTATTTGTTGGAAACAACCCATGAGGGAACCATCATAGTGAAAAGATCTAAGTTGCAGTTCCTAACATTACAATTTGAACATTTTAGAATGGAGGAGCATGATACTTTCATGGAATTCTTTACAAAACTGAATATCATATGTAACTCCATGGGTGGACTGGGAGAGAAGGTTCCAATGTCAAAATTTTGTAGGAAAATACTAAGATCCCTATCGGAACGATTCAACTCTAAAGAAACAACTATCGAAGAGTGTAGAAATGTGGATGAAATGAAAGTAGAAGAACTTGTAGGTTCCCTATACACATTTGAACTACACTTTAAACCTACTCCCAAATCCAAAAATAATGCTCTCAAAACTTCAAAACACATCCCCACAAATGAGGAAGATGAAAGTGAAAGGGAAAATGATGATGATGAAGTGGCCCTTTTACCTCAACGGTTCAGAAAATTCTTCCATAAAAACCGTGGTTGACCATTTAAAGGGAAACAGTCAGACAACAAGCATTATACAGGTAAATCTGTTAAAAGGTCTAAAGAGCCACAGTGTTACACGTGTCGAAAGTTTGGGCACCTGTCCACTGAATGCCCCAACAAAAAAAAAAAAACAAAGGAAAGGCTATGGAAACCACTTAGGATGATACTGAAGAATCAAACTCAGACTTCAGTGGTTCAGAAAGTGATGGAGACCAAAAATCCCTGAAAATACTTATGGCCTCCACACCCACAAACATGCCATTGGTTATCGAGGAAATTGATGAATCGCGAGTCGAAGAGACATTTCCATCAGATGAGGAGAAAGAAGAAGAAAAGGATAATTTACAGGATGCCTATAATCAACTTTACATACATAGCATTAACATCCTTAAAAGACTTGGCATTAGTGAAAATAAGAATAAATTACTGCAAATATATTTAGATAAATCTTTAGAGACTAATATACACATAATTAATGATCTTCGGCAATACCACTCAGATAATGATAGGCTTGAAAGAATCAACTCATTTCTGAAATCTGAGTCGGTGAAACTGAACAAACAGGTTGAGTCATTGAAAGATGAAAACATGCATCATAAGAATGAAAATCACACACTCATGTTTGATGTAGAAAAATCTAAAAAATCTGTTAAGTTGAGTTATAAATTCTCCCGAAGCAGTGAAAAATTAGAAAAACTTTTGGGAATGGGGATACTACAAAAGGACAAAAGGGGATTAGGATATGAAAAATTCAAAGCAATTCCTACCCCTGAAGCAACAACAACTAAGAAAACAACTGCTTCAGGAAGTAATACAAGGGTTACTCCTATTTGTCACTTATGTGGAGATTCAGGACATTACAAATTTGAATGTCATAACTTTGATTGGGCTCATCCTGATTCCGATATGAACTTTACTGGTAAATATAAACCAATCGGAAGAACAATGCAAAATGTTAAGAGTCCACCAGGGTTTATACCCAAAGGTAAGTCATATCCATCTCTACCTAAAATGACCAAGAAAATGGAGGAACTACTAAGTCAGGTGGCTTAACTGAATCAGAAAACAAATGAATTGATGAAACAAGGAAATGTGATTCAGTTACCCAATGTACCCAGACAGGTTCCTAGAAAAATGTGTAACACCCCGAATTTTGGCTAATCTGGGATTAGACGTCCTTAGGCAATGGGTTAACTAAAACACCTGAGAAATCGCTCAGAACCCAATTCCATAGCCAAAGAAATCACGTAGGATTAATTCCTTTGAAAAATAAGTGTAAGTTAGCTAGCGTGACGCTGGAGTAGCTGGAAAATAGTCCCTGATCACTTTAAATACGTTCTACAAGACCCAAATCGAGTAGAACCAACGACTCTATAATACTCTATAACCTCGGACCAAACTCTAAGCAGGTTTGTTCTCTGGACCACTTTGAATCTTTGTATTGGATCTAGACCGCGCGTCGAAAGTCCGATACCTCCTATCTTAGACCGTTAGAACCGCCTAGCTGGACTTGACACTCATTTCGAAAATCAAGTCAAACCGATAATCACAGGTCATTTCATTGAGCCCGGACCGAAGAGAGTGCGAATAGGGACAGAATCGAATTTCAAATTCAAATCTGGCACACGACTTGACGCGTCAGTATTGAGCGTTCTGACCGTCATAATTCATCCAGATTACACCCTTGGATCAGGAGAAATTTCAATTTTATATCATGAGACTTTCAGCCCTGATCTACGTGCGGTGACCGCTGAACTGAAACTGGTCTGCCACGTGCGATCTGCGAACCCTGCCACACTGAAAACTTAATACGTGTTATATCTGGTACGCATGACCTTAAGTCCGATCGCATTCGACCAGGGGACCACCAGAAAGCATCTTTTGGAGCGAAACAGCCCCGAAATGGATATGCAATAAGTAAACTTCGTTCCAGAGCCTGTTTCTGGCATTTTTAAGCTTATAAAAGGGGTTGAAACCCTCATTCCTGTCTCCCATCCGAAAATTGTAAAACCTAGATTTGGGGAGAGAGAAAAGGAGAGAGTTTGAGAGAGAAAGTGGGAGGATTTTTTCCGCCTCCGTGCCGCTACTTCCACGTGCTATAGCAACACTTCCTGATCAACTGGCCAGTGATTTCTCCGCTTTATCAGGTATAAAATAACTCTAGAACTTGCTGATTTAGGGTTTACTTAGATTCATAGCGTGTTAGCTAACGTAACTTGTAAAATAGGTTCTCCTACTGCCGTAGACGAAGCGTACACGCTCCGTTCAAAATCACGCATCCGTAAGACATAAGGTGCGGATTTTAGACGCTTTGATTGACTGTTTCCAAAGCTTTCAATGTCGTTTAATAGTATATTCTTGACGGCAACGCCGTTTGACATGTACAACATGCTGTCCGTTTCCTGTTTCGTAAACCAACGAAGAATATGAGATTTAGGGCATTTTAGTCATTTGTAGGAAGTACAGATTTCATTCATATTTTGCTGATGTGATTGACATGATTTGTTGTCGCATTGGAATGTTAGGAATGCGTGCATAATTAGTTTGGCGAAGGGATTCGCCTAAATGCGCACTTCGGGTCGACATACTATGTGTAGACTTAAGTGTGTAGTGTAAGTGTTTGTATAAATGCTTGTATTAGTATGTATTGAATTAAATGGTGTTATGAATTAGTTTGAGATTGATTTCTCAATTAATATGCTGGTGTGAATGGTGTCCTACATGTTAGCCATATGCATGATTTCATAATATGAATGAAATGCATGTGCTTGATGATTCGCTTAAGCTGTATGTTATAACATGTACTCGATGATTTCCTTATGATTTACTTTGAGATTGAATTCTCAATTAATATGTTGATGGAGAGGATTTCCTACATGTTGGCGACATGCTTAATTCCATTATATGTGCGAAAGACATGTGTAAGATGATTTGCTTAAGTTGTATGTAATAACATGTGTTAACATGCTCACATGGTTGTATTTCATTTCCATTACCCTTACACAACTGCTGATGTGATTCTATGATTGTTTGGGACTATGCCTAGTCCAGGCAGTCGGTAAGCGAGCAAATTTGTGGTTAGCTTATCTTCGCCACGAACGACGCGTCGATGAACGCGAGCTGTGTTCTGGAGTTGGCGGCAGTGGTTAGGCCACACGAAGTGTTTTACGCACTTCATGTCGTCAACTTGAGATGCGATCGCGCTAGTCGAGCCCGTCAAGTAACTCGACTGGCCATTGTATGTTCACCCTGCATGAGTCATAACTGCTTGAACTTAGGGTACTGAACTTACCATTGTAAACCCTGTCAACCATGGTACCTTGATCCACGAAGACTCATGAGCCGGGCATGGTGGTATGGGACACCGTGGTCGAGCTGTCGGCTTACGCTAGGGCCACAAACCTCCCCGTAGTGACCAGTGAGCACCTTGACTCGTGAGCAGATTATGGTGGTATGGGACACTATATTCTTGCTGTCGGCCTACATTGATAAGGTGATGGGGGAGCGGTGCAACGAGTGCGAGCAACAGCCCTGACAGCCCTTTGTAGTGACCGCGAGCGTATTCTAAGTCTACGGGAGGCGACGACCCTTCAGTAGCAGTAGAGTACAGTAGGCCTGTATTGATAAGGTGATGGGGGAGCAGTGCAACGAGTGTGTGCAACAGCCCTGGCAGCCCTTGCAGCGACCTACAAAAATATACATCGTATGAGATTACTAGGAGTGACGACCCTAGACAGGATCTATGTTAGGATTGATATAAGGGAGGTACCTTAGTTTCCCAATCCTGCTGTTTGAATGGACTAATAATAACTTGGAAATCATATCACCATAACATTGCATGTGCCTGGAAGATGTGGAGCACTCTAGGGAGTGTGGCATGCCGCGATCGTAAGATGTTGCTGTATGAGGGAGATCGTCGGTGAAGGCATACATCACGTCATGTCATATTGCATTAACAACAGTATTAGGATTGTTTGATTTACTGCTTTACTATTATCGCATGATTGATTTGATAACATGCTAATCTCTGCTCTCTTATCCCACTGAGTTGATCACTCACTCCCACGTTACGGGATGGTGTTTCTGGACACCCACCAGTCCCTATTGTGATTGCAGATGATGGCGCGGCCTGCGAGGCGAAGCTGAATTTGATGATGATGAGGTGGATCTCTCCTTTATGCGTGGTCTGATTGACGGGATTACAGGGAGGTTGATTAGATACATTGACACTTGTCATTTTATATTTTTAGCGCCCTCATGTATATTTATTTTTTTTACTTTTGAAGTATACATGTATGTGTATAACCTGGTAATATATTCACACTGTGGAGACATACAACAGTTTATATATGTTATACATACTATTACAGTCTTTCGCTTGCAAATTTAACTGTCTCTGGAGTATGATATGCTGTTCTGGCTTAATCTCACTCATGTTTAATGCATTATCACAGACAACATTCAATCATACATATCGATATTGCATAAATAACATTTTGGAACTCGGGAGTTGGGTTTTTGCTCGACCCCCCGATTTTCGAGATGTTACAGATGGTATCAGAGCATGATTTGGATTAAACCGGGCCTGGGTTATGGTCACGCGATGTACGCTGTCGCTTCCTTTGACTTAGGTGGGTGCGAGAAGGGTCTAGAAACATTTCTAAGATCGTAGATTCGCCAATAGGCGAAGTCTATTCATTTCGATCGCGTGATCGAGTCCGTAACGCGTCTAGGGTCGCATGAAGCGACCTGAGTTGCTCCTACATTGTAGGTAAGTGGGTTGAGATATTATTTGAATGATTTTAAACCCATAAATGTAAATCATTGGGCTGTGGGACAACCACAACCCCTGTATTCAATCGCCAGGGCTTAAAAACCCCGTTTCACCAAAAATCTTCAAAATTCTTCCTCTCACCACTCCAATCTTCAATTATTTCTTATCCTTTTCATGTTAGGCATCAATCCTAATATGAAAATAACATAAAATCAAACTTTCACAAAATTTTATAGTGAATAGTAAAAGTACATGAAAAATGGCCATAAGGTCATTCTAAATTCACTTTCTTTAGTAACTAAGAGTCTAGATGGATGTACTAGCTCCTCCTACCCCAAAATCATATGCTGCATGATAGGGTTTTGTATTCAAAATTGCAGATTGGCCCCGAAAAGCCCCGAACACATGTTTGGGCCTATATAGGTCAAAATCCAATGAACCAAGGTGGGGGCCACACATTTTTCGGGTCCCTGGACCATGGGGGACCAGACCCATGTGGTCCCACCGACCAACTAAGAAGTTGGCCGGCGATGCCATCGCCGGTTCGGCGATGCATCACCGACCGGTGGGGCCCACTTGGTCTGATTTTCGGGCGCATGCCCTTATACGCCCTGTACACCTCCCCCACGTATGGTTCGCACCTCGAAACCCCCTAAACGGGGTACTTCCTTCACAAAAGTTCCCTTCCCTAGCCCCATTTTCGTTTTCCAGCAACTATCTCCAAAAATCCATGATTCCAAACCACCCTAAATCCATCCTTGGCCAAAAACGACCACCCTCCATCAATCTATTTCAGTTGGCAGCCCTCCCTCTTGAAGATTTCGTCTCTTGGAGCTCTAAAAACCCCCAAATCGAGCTGAAATCGTGAGGTGCTCCATTGCCCTTTTTCATTATCTTTTCTTTCTGAAAATATATCCTAAGGGAGCTTGAAGCATCCCTCTACAATGCCTAGATTTCATTCTGTCCATTTGAGCGACCATTTCTCCGCATTTCCTCCGCTTTCCATGACTATTGTTAAGGCTGTTTTAGCCTTTTTCTCCTTTTCCACCATCCTCCTTCTCATGTCCCTTTTATTTGAGCCTTTACCCTCTTTTTGGGTCTCAAAATCATGCTAACCTCAAATCCCATTTCTCAACTTTCTCCGTTTGAGAAGTATTGAAAATACCTGGCCGAGAGAGCTCTAGTGAGCAATAGACAGTATTAGACTCGACAGTGATAAAGAAGGTAAGTCGGGACTGTGGTAGAGTCCTTTGGTAGCAATAGGCATCTGTGCCGTTGTCCTGTAGATTGTTTGACTTTTGTTTTAAGAATTTCTGTGTTTTGTTGTTATTGGGTCTAGTGATGTCACCGGTAGAAAATGTGTTTGTGTTGTGGTTTGGGCTTAATGTAGCCAAAATTTGTTGAATGGAATGCATGCCGTTTCATTTCGCTGTTAGGTATGGTCCCTAGATTGGGAGTATTGTAACTCTCGGGATTCAACCTGCAAATTAATTTTAGGGTCTGACGACATAAGAAATCCAATTCCATTTAGACAATCTTGACCCTAAGCGATAGAACAACTCCCTGTAGTAGGAATGGTATGGAACCATTTAACGTATAAACTTAGGCTTTGGATTCTAAGTACTGAGTTACAGACTAGGCTACTAGTTGACTTAGGCAGTGTAAGGCCTGTATATGCTAAGGAATTGTAGGTTAGATTTGGTTGAAGTAGAACCTTATTTCTTCGATAGATCCCCTTATGACTTATAGACTGCTGTTGTTGCCCATAGGAAGGAACCATTCACTCTCAGGGAACATTTATAAACCCCTCAGATTGAACTTAGAATGTACTAGCATGCCCCTTAGAATTGCCTTCCCAAGGGCTTATTGCATTCGGGAATGCGGAATAAAGGAACTACATGTAAGCGATGTATTCGCGGTTTGAATCGACTTCTTAATCCTAGCGGTTACCAATAAATCCAATGCTCTGATCAAGCAGAGGGTCGGCATCAGCTAGGATTAAGAACTGATACGAAGAATTTTCTGTCAGAGTCTCGGCAGAAGGTCAATGTATCCGGCTCAGACCCACTACACAACCTTTCTTCCGTGATGGCCCAACCACCCACAACCAAACGGGATCACATTGCCTTTGGGAAATGGCGAGGACTTAAAGCCAGTAGAGAATTCGACATCTTGCCACCAACCCATACCTGCCCCTGACCTTAACCACAATAGAGATTAGGCTCATCTCTATGATCATAGATACCAATGCCATAGAACGCATCATTAGCGAAGGGAAAACCACTGTAATGAGAGGTTGTTTCCATTTTAGGTTAAGGATAGTCCCTAAGTTGCGCCTCGTTCCGATATACGGAGCGATGCATAGATTCTTGAACTTAAGTAAAACCAAGTTTTAAGGGGGGTAGAACGTATGGAGTCCAATCCAGTTAGGTTAGTCAATGCTCCCATTCGATCAGAGTGGCGCAGCGGAAGCGTGGTCGGCCTCTTCCCCACTGGCCCAAGATCGAAACCTTTAAGTTCGGATATATGTACGATTAAGTTATTAAGTAGGATTGAACCTCCCTTAGAAAAGTATTCCTTACCCTTCGTCAATGTCGGGGACGACATTGTGTTTTAAGGAGGGTAGATTGTAACACCCCGGATTTTGGCTAATCTGGGATTAGACGTCCTTAGGCAATGGGTTAACTAAAACACCTGAGAAATCGCTCAGAACCCAATTCCATAGCCAAAGAAATCACGTAGGATTAATTCCTTTGAAAAATAAGTGTAAGTTAGCTAGCGTGACGCTGGAGTAGCTGGGAAATAGTCCCTGATCACTTTAAATACGTTCTACAAGACCCAAATCGAGTAGAACCAACGACTCTATAATACTCTATAACCTCGGACCAAACTCTAAGCAGGTTTGTTCTCTGGACCACTTTGAATCTTTGTATTGGATCTAGACCACGCGTCGAAAGTCCGATACCTCCTATCTTAGACCGTTAGAACCGCCTAGCTGGACTTGACACTCATTTCGAAAATCAAGTCAAACTGATAATCACAGGCCATTTCATTGAGCCCGGACCGAAGAGAGTGCGAATAGGGACAGAATCGAATTTCAAATTCAAATCTGGCACACGACTTGACGCGTCAGTATTGAGCGTTCTGACCATCAGAATTCATCTAGATTACACCCTTGAATCAGGAGAAATTTTAATTTTATATCATGAGACTTTCAGCCCTGATCTACGTGCGGTGACCGCTGAACTGAAACTAGTCCGCCACGTGTGATCTGCGAACCCTGCCAGACTGAAAACTTAATACGTGTTATATCTGGTACGCATGAGCTTAAGTCCGATCGCATTCGACCAGGGGACCACCAGAAAGCATCTTTTGGAGCGAAACAGCCCCGAAATGGATATGCAATAAGTAAACTTCGTTCCAGAGCCTGTTTCTGGCATTTTTAAGCTTATAAAAGGGGTTGAAACCCTCATTCCTCTCTCCCATCCGAAAATTGCAAAACCTAGATTTGGGGAGAGAGAAAAGGAGAGAGTTTGAGAGAGAAAGTGGGAGGATTTTTCCCGCCTCCGTACCGCTACTTCCACGTGCTACAGCAACACTTCCTGATCACCTGGCCAGTGATTTCTCCGCTTTATCAGGTATAAAACAAACCTAGAACTTGCTGATTTAGGGTTTACTTAGATTCATAGCGTGTTAGCTAACGTAACTTGTAAAATAGGTTCTCCTACTGCCGTAGACGAAGCGTACATGCTCCGTTCAAAATCACGCATCCGTAAGACATAAGGTGCGGATTTTAGACGCTTTGATTGACTGTTTCCAAAGCTTTCAATGTCGTTTAATAGTAGATTCTTGACGGCACCGCCGTTTGACATGTACAACATGCTGTCCGTTTCCTGTTTCGTAAACCAACGAAGAATATGAGATTTAGGGCATTTTAGTCATTTGTAGGAAGTACAGATTTCATTCATATTTTGCTGATGTGATTGACATGATTTTTTGTCGCATTAGAATGTTAGGAATGCGTGCATAATTAGTTTGGCAAAGGGATTCGCCTAAATGCGCACTTGGGGTCGACATACTATATGTAGACTTAAGTGTGTAGTGTAAGTGTTTGTATAAATGCTTGTATTAGTATGTATTGAATTAAATGGTGTTATGAATTAGTTTGAGATTGATTTCTCAATTAATATGCTGGTGTGAATGGTTTCCTACATGTTAGCCATATACATGATTTCATAATATGAATGAAATGCATGTGCTTGATGATTCGCTTAAGCTGTATGTTATAACATGTACTCGATGATTTCCTTATGATTTACTTTGAGATTGAATTCTCAATTAATATGTTGATGGAGAGGATTTCCTACATGTTGGTGACATGCTTAATTCCATTATATGTGCGAAAGATATGTGTAAGATGATTTGCTTAAGTTGTATGTAATAACATGTGTTAACATGCTCACATGGTTGTATTTCATTTCCATTACCCTTACACAACTGCTGATGTGATTCTATGATTGTTTGGGACTATGCCTAGTCCAGGCAGTCGGTAAGCGAGCAAATTCGTGGTTAGCTTATCTTCGCCACGAACGACGCGTCGATGAACGCGAGCCGTGTTCTGGAGTTGGCGGCAGTGGTTAGGCCACACGAAGTGTTTTACGCACTTCATATCGTCAACTTGAGATGCGATCGCGCTAGTTGAGCCCGTCAAGTAACCCGACTGGCCATTGTATGTTCACCCTGCATGAGTCATAACTGCTTGAACCTAGGGTACTGAACTTACTATTGTAAATCTTGTCAACCATGGTACCTTGATCCACGAAGACTCATGAGCCGGGCATGGTGGTATGGGACACCGTGGTCGAGCTGTCGGCCTATGCTGGGGCCACAAACCTCCCTGTAGTGACCAGTGAGCAGCTTGACTCGTGAGCAGATTATGGTGGTATGGGACACTATATTCTTGCTGTCGGCCTATATTGATAAGGTGATGGGGGAGCGGTGCAACGAGTGCGAGCAACAGCCCTGACAGCCCTTTGTAGTGACCGCGAGCGTATTCTGAGTCTACGGGAGGCAACGACCCTTCAGTAACAGTAGAGTACCGTAGGCCTGTATTGATAAGGTGATGGGGGAGCGGTGCAACGAGTGTGTGCAACAGCCCTTGCAGCGACCTAGAAAAATATACATCGTATGACATTACTAGGAGTGACGACCCTAGACAGGATCTATGTTGGGATTGATATAAGGGAGGTACCTTAGTTTCCCAATCCTGCTGTTTGAATGGACTACTAATAACTTGGAAATCATATCATCATAACATTGCATGTGCCTGGAAGATATGGAGTACTCTAGGGAGTGTGGCATGCCACGGTCGTAAGATGTTGCCGTATGAGGGAGATCGTCGGTGAGGGCATACATCACGTCATGTCATATTGCATTAACAACAGTATTAGGATTGTTTGATTTACTGCTTTACTATTATCGCATGATTGATTTGATAACATGCTAATCTCTGCTCTCTTATCCCACTGAGTTGATCACTCACTCCCACGTTACGGGATGGTGTTTTCGGACACCCACCAGTCCCTATTGTGATTGCAGATGATGGCGCGGCCTGCGAGGCGAAACTGAATTTGATGATGATGAGGAGGATCTCTCCTTTATGCGTGGTCTGATTGACGGGATTACAGGGAGGTTGATTAGATACATTGACACTTGTCATTTTATATTTTTAGCGCCCTCATGTATATTCATTTTGTTTACTTTTGAAGTATACATGTATGTGTATAACCTGGTAATATATTCACACTCTGGAGACATACAACAGTTTATATATGTTATACATACTATTACAGTCTTTCGCTTGCAAATTTAACTGTCTCTAGAGTATGATATGCTGTTCTGGCTTAATCTCACTCATGTTTAATGCATTTTCACAGACAACATTCAATCATACATATCTATGTTGCATAAATAACATTTTGGAACTCGGGAGTTGGGTTTTTGCTCGACCCCCCGATTTTCGGGATGTTACAGATGGTATCAGAGCATGATTTGGATTAAACCGGGCCTGGGTTATGAAGGGAATGTCACCTTCGGCGATGGAAGCACCACTAAGGCACTAGGACATGGAACTATTATTGGATTAGAGTTGCTCAAAAATGAGAATGCTTTTTGTGTAGAAGGACTAACACACAACCTTTTAAGCATTTCTCAAATATGTGACAACAAGCATGTGGTAACATTCTTCACACAAGAGTGCAAGATCTCAGACCTATTAGGAAAACTAATTATGAATGGTCTTCGCACTAATGATCAATGCTATGTTATTAGAGGCAACATGAACAATGATCCTTCTGCCTACTAGTATGGGAACACAGAGAATATGTCCAGGCTACAACATCTAAAGCTTTAGACATACATATGTGAAAAGATGTATCTTTTTTTTGTGATTATCATGATATATCTGAGGATTATACTCCCAAAAAATTCTTTTTGAATAGAAACACTGCAAGTGTTCATAATTTTGAAGGTTACAACTTTTTGTATAAATTTTGATGTGTATACAAGTTGATATGAAAATATACTATGATATGCATATATGAAAGATCATCGAAGTGCTGAAATCAATGTCATACTTTCTCTCTTCGACAAGTCAATCGATGAATCGGACTAATCCTTGATTATATTGAATCGATATCCATATCATCGATATCATTGTCGACCTTTCAGAATTCAAAGTGTCACACATTATAAAGTGTTATTGAAGATCTCTTCAATAACATCGACTTAAGGCAGTTGATTAGATTGATGTCACTGAGCAATCCAGGATTGCATCGAAATCATTGGGAAGCTAAAATGTTGGAAAGACCTTTGGTTACTCAGAATTCAAAGTCATTATAAGTTCTTGATTGATGACATCAAAATAGATTCGATGTCATCGATGAACTCTGTATAAAAACTCATCCAAAGTGCAAAAAATCAAATCAAAACCTTCCCTGGAGTGTTTTATTATCCTCTTTCCCCCATCTCAAGCACGTCCATCTTAAAAAAAGGAGGAAAATCTATCTCAAAAGAGGAAGGATGGTGAAAGGAAAAGGTAAGGAAATCCTTGATGAATCTTCAAAAGGCAGAAAATCTAGGAAGGGTAAAACGGTAGCTGATGGGTCTCCTCCCAAATGCCTTGAGTGGGAGAAGGATGCTATTGCTAACCATGTTGTCCTTCCCAGCTGTATTGAACCATATGGCATAGACCTAATGTTAAAAATCATCAGATGGGAGAAAATACTAAAAATGGGTGGAACCTACTAATATGAACTTATCCACTAGTTCTTTAAATGTTGCCATTCCATTTGTGAAGATGTACCGAGCATCAGTCTTAGAGTTTGAAATCAGAACAAAATTATCCATCCCGTGCTACTCGGACTCGTGTTGGATGTGGAAGTCACACGGGTACTGGTCATGAAACGCAATCTAAATGCTTTAGGGGTGTGGGGAGAGATAACGTGTGCTCTATGTAATAGTCTCACTATTCCTAGAACTGAGGGAAACCTTCTCTGTGTTAACCATCTTGAGACTACCTATAAGATCATGCACGACATTTTTCGCACCAATGTGTATCCATGTGACATCTCGGGTTAAAATCTCTCTCCTTTCATGCTCAACATCTTGTATGACGTCTATCTAGAGATTCCTGTGTGCCTGTCTACTCTCATTTTAGGACAACTGATTCGCATTGTAAAAAGAGAAGGCCTTGCCACACTATCTTTTCCATCCCTCATTTGTTAGCTTGCAAAATTTTTGGGACTTCTGTCCACATCCGATGCAATAAAATAGGAGGTATGTTTCAATGATGATACTCTTCAGCTATTACTTCTAACCACCTCCTCTCAATTGGTTAGTCCTCCTCTACCAATTCATGATGCTAAAGACAATCAATGTTTGACTCCATGGGGCTTGAATCACACACCCCTCAAGAGTCAGGCCTCAGTCAATCGCCAAAGGCACAATTAGACAGAAATTGGGCAATACCTATTGAAAGGATAAGCCGATATCGAAGTGCGTCTTCACAACTGTGAGAGGCGCCTGACTTGGATCAAGGAAAAAATCGATGTACTACAGCACACGGCGCAGTAACTCGTTGATCTAATGACATGCCATCAAGATGACACGGTGCCACCTCACTCAGTGCCAACACCATAATTTATACTTAGGACATGAGTATCTTTTTGAAAGCCCTACGTACCTATGAGTGTATGTGGTGGTCAGCTAACATTGGACTGATTAACATTTTCTAGTAGTTATTAGTCAGCTTTTTGGGTCTCTAGATGAGGAGAATACTTGTGTTTTGATATGACCATGGATAGGCTGAATACTTTGATGGATGTTTGTTTGAATGCTCTAAATTCTGCCAAGTATGGGCTATTCTTTTGAAAATTCCCTGCATAAATGATGATATATTTCTGTTGATTTTAAATGTAGCCTGTTTAGTTGCTCATCTTATTTACTGATGATCTGTTTGAGCTTTATAAGAACCGTCTATGGGATGCATGTTATGTGACAAATGATAATTGATTCTATGTTGATTATTGAATGCCCATAGAAGTGGTTTTTTATGTGTGGTTTGGTGATTCCATGCTTTATAATGCATATCTATCTTAAAATGTTTCATTGATTATATGCTCACATGGGAATTATCAGTCCTCCTATTGCCTTAACTCTCCTAGTTTTTTTAATGTCAACTTCAGTCATTCGATCTATTATTGGTATATTAACCTTTGTCAATGACTTACAAAAAGGGGGAGAACAAATCCCACCATGAGAACACTGCTTGGTATATGATTTTAAGCATGATGATGCAGGTGATAGGGGGAACAGCTACAAGAAGATAGGGGGAGTAGCTATCTGGATTAAGATTGTGCGGGAACTCCATAGTATCTTTGTAAAATTGTGTAAAGTTCATGTACACACAATTTAGAATATTGTTCTAAGCGTGTTTTAGTTGTTTTGTCACGTAATTGACAAAGGGGGAGATTGAAAGTGCCCTAGTTTGTCAATTAGTGTGAGAGTTGAGTCGGTAAGACAATTGCACCCCATATGAAGATCATCAAGCATCTGCCTCAACTAGATGTGTGCTCTGAACTCATTAAAGGTAAAATTATCCTCACATCCCATGTCCCAAAACACCTAGGTATATAAACCCTTAAAATGAGTAAAACAACATAGGTGTTTTAGTATGAAAACTTATTTTGCAAAATAAAAAAAATTTTAAGTTTTCAGCCTTTCTCGATATATCGATATCACACGATGTGATCGAACACCTGTTATCGATGTCCTTAGAAAGTACTCGATATCATCAAATTGAGGACCTCTTATGTCCAACGACCAACTTGATCTTTGGACAAAATTCTCGATGAATCGATGAAAGATTCAATATCATTGGAATTCAAATTTTGATAACATCAAGATAGCTCGATATAATCAAATTCTAACTAGTTTGTGTCCAGTGTGTTGTTAAAGCAAATCTCATATTTATCGATGACTTGAAGTGAGCCTTGATTCCATCGGAACTCAAATTTTGATGATATCGAGGGAGCTTCGATGTTATCGAATTCGGACCAAACTAGTCTAGAGAGCTCAATAGGAAAATCCTCTGAAAATGATCGAGGAATCGATGATTCTCGATATGGTCGTAATTCAAATATCGATGAAATCAATATATGTTGGATATCATCTAAATGGATAAAAGATTGTCCAACAAGCTCTCTTGAAAATCATGTAGAAATGATCGATGTATCGAACAGATTGACGATAAAATCGGAATTCAAATTCCGATGACATCGACGCACGCTCGATGGAATCTATCCTCTCGTAAAAAGTTTCAGGTATGCACTTTAGTGGAGTTCGTATCATCGAACCTTGCTTCAATGATATTGAAAGTATACGTTTGATGACATCAAAGCAGGCCCAATGATATCGAACTCAGTTAGAATTTGACATCTTTCTTACTATTGAAAATTTTTGTTTATTTAAACAGAGCTTGTTCTTGGTTGTTGCATTAAGAAAAACAGAGAGCTTTAAGAGAGTAACTACATATCATCTACCCTAAGCCCTTTTTCTTATGGGAGTTCATCCTTCAATCCACCCTTATCATTGATCTTCAATAGAGTGGATTGGGGAATGAACTTCCGCATTCAAAGATTATCCAGCTACGACCTTATTGGCAAATCTTTGAGCTGGGATCCCTTGAATGCCTAAAACCTCACAATCTCTCCATTACTTTAATAGGTAATATTTATTAGAGTAGATTTCAAGATAACCTTGACCCAAACCGTCACCTTTATTATTACATCATCAAGTGTTGTGGATCAAGGGAGCTGAAGAATCTTCATCATCAAGGAGGAGATCTTCATCAACGTGCTTAATGGGGCTCATGTACTTATCTGTAAGTCATTAAAGTCCAGAGACCCTTTTGATTATTTCTTTTGTAGGTTTAGGTAAAATATGCTTCTCACCCCTTTTAAGTCCTCATAGGAGGCCTCTGATGGGAGAGTACGTGTGAGTGTTGTGTGTTGACCCTTGCTCTTATGTAGGGCATAAATTCTAGGGTCTTTGTGTGGATCCTTGGCCTGTGTGGGCTAAAACCCTAGGTTCCTTGTGTGGATCCTTTGCTCGTGTAGGGCATAAAACTTAGGTGCTGTGTATTAACCTTTGCTCTTGTGTAGGGCATAAAATCTAGGATCCTTGTGTTGACCTTTGCTCTTGTGTAGGGCATAAACTCTATGGTCCTTATGTGGTTCCTTGGCCTGTGTGGCCTAAAACCCTCGGTTTCTTGTGTGGATCTGTTGCTCTTGTGTACGACATAAAACCTAGGTGTTGTGTGTTGACCTTTACTCTTGTGTAGGGCATAAACTCTAGGGTCCTTGTGTGGATCCTTAGTTTGTGTGACTTGAAACCCTAGGTTCCTTGTGTGGATCCTTTGCTCTTGTGTAGGGTATAAAACCTGGGTGTTGTTTGTTGACCCTTTCTCTTGTGCGGGGCATAAACTTATGTCTCGTGAAGACATGTTAGGTACCTTGTGTAGGTTGTACTAGTTTGAGGTAAACCTGATTTGAAACCTTTGTTAGTGAAATTTGGTACACTCAAGGGTTGGGTGCGTCTTCTGGGAGTGGAGTAGGCATATTGCCTAACCACTATATATTGATTGTGTTTGAGATTGTTATTTACATATTCTCTTATTATGTTTGAATGATCACATGATGCATGATTGTTTATAACTAATAAGTATCACATCTCACACACAATTACTCAGTGCATCCATCATAGTCTAAATTTATATACTGTTTAGATATTGAATAGTCTCGTGATTAGATCCTCTATTTGGCTTGGAAGCCATTAGAGTTAAGTTGAAGATATCTTGATAAATTGTTATATTAGATCAATATAATGGTAATAGGATTTTAAATAGTCATAAAATTTTAAAAAGTCTTATTCACCCCCCCTTTAAGACACTTTGACCTATTCCTAATTCTACTTGAGTGGTTATTACCGCAATTTTAGGTCACAACGTTACAAGTTTCTTAGGATAACCTAGTGTAAACTCACAAATCATCTATGAAGTATATGAACCGTATTGTGAGGAGTTTGCATTAGATGGATCCTTCCATGCCTGCTCCTTCTTACCTGAGTTCTTTTCATTTTTCTTTTATTTCTATGGGGATATATAACTATAATTTTACTTGGTTTGCTTAATAATTCTATTTAAGCCTGCTTGGATGATTATTCCCTTCATAATCTAATATGCTACTTCTTATGGTCTTCTACATATTTTTGTGATTATTCATATGCTTTTATTTGATAGTTACCATCTTTCTTCCCTTGTCAACTTGTGACAAAAGGGGGAGAATATTGAAACATGGTCTGAATATATGGTGCATGTATTTGAATGATTGAAATGTAGAATTGAAACAAATGGAATGTATGATTGGAATATTTTAAATATATGCTATGATGCATGTGAATTGGGAGTAGGTATATTATATTGCTTGGAGAATTCTATGCTTAGAATGGTTGTATGAACAGGAAGAGTACAACATGAGGGGGAGTATAAATTTTTCAAACTTCAACTACATCATGAGTACAAGAATACAGGGCTACATTCGGATTCTTATAACACTAAGTGTTTTGTCATGAAATTGACAAAGGAGGAGATTTTAAGTGCTATTATGTTTAAAGTACATTTTACACATGGTTTGTCAAATTTCATCTTGTCAAAACAACTTACGAAAGTAATCTTCAAGTCAAGCTCATGTTGAAGTTAAGCCCAAGTTCAAACTCATGTTTAAGTTTAAGCTCAAGTTCAAACTTAAGCTTAAATTAAAGACCAAGATAGATCTACTTAAATTTCTAATAGAAGATCAAGTTCCTTTGAAAACTTCAAGTTTCTAATCCTATGAAGTTTTGTCCATACAGGTATTTTAAACCTTAGAAATACCTTAGATTTAGGGGCTTTCAAAACATATTTAAATTAGGTTTTTATACTTATAAATGATTGAGTTTTGACTAGTTTAAGTTTTGGCTCGATCAGTCTAAGCATTTCTCGACTAGTCCAAGCACCAGGTAAAATATAATAGATTTTTTGTTGAATATTTGACCAATTGAAGGTTCCTCAACTTGAAGTCCAGCAACCAAAATCAGTTCGGATACATCTTGCTTGACCAATCGAAGAGCTTGCTCGACCAGTTGAAGATCTATTAGATCTTATCCCGCTTGAATTTAAAAACTTGTTGGAACTGATTCAAGTGCTTCGACCAGCCGAAGACTGCCTTAGACCAATCAAAGGAATAAAATTTCTTCCTATAAATAGAGGTTCTTTCTCAATTCAAACCCTTATATATGAAAGTGCCCTGTTTGACAATTAGTGTGAGTGTTGAATTAGATAGACTGCAAAGCCTCATAGGAAGATCAATTCAAGTCGTTTGCCTCAACTGGATGTGTGCAAGCTCGCCACAGGTAAATCTAAGCCTCACATCCCATGTCCCAAAACACCAGGTAATTAAACCCTTAAAAACAAGTTAGAATATCATAGGGTTTTATTTAGGAAAACTTTTTTAAAATTTAGAAAATCTCTAAGTTTTCTTGCTTTGTCAATTTTATCGATACACGTCTCGATATGATCGACCTGCGCTGTCGATGTCCTCGATAACAAATTGATTCCATCGGAATGAGGACAAATGTGTCCAGCAACCATATATATATCTGGACAGAATTATCGAAGTATCGATATACCTATCGATATCATTGATATTTGAATCTCGAGTCCATTAAAGGTGACTCAATAATATTGACACGCAGATTTCTGGTACCCCTGTTTTTACTTAAGAATATCATATGTGCATCGATATATCAAAGCCCTCCCCCCCCCCCCCCGATACCATCGAAGTTCAAATCTCGATGATATCGAAAGGCTCTTGATGATATCAGTCATGGGCGCGAAGTTTTCCAGCAAAATATTTCAGGATAGTTTATCTATGATTGAGGGTCACTAGATATAATCAATATTCAAATATCGATGATATCGGTACAGTCTCGATGGCATCAAACAAGGATAAAAACCCATCCAACAAGCATGAACAAAAATCTTTTGGATTTACCGATGCCTCGATATAGTTATCGATATCTTCGACATTCAAATTCCGATGATATCAAAGGTCCCTCGATCATTCTTATAAACCTAAAATATTTCAAAGCAAGTCTCTTTCATTTTCAAATGTCGATGAATTGAACCTTACATCGATGAAATTGGAGTTCAAAATTTAATGACATCGACACATGTTTCGATTTATCGACCAGCTAGCAAGAGGTTTCAAAAGCGTATGACATTTGAGTTTGTGTCATCGAGCAGACCATCGATGTCATCTAGAGTATATGCTTGATGATATCGAACCCGCTCGATGATATCGAAATCTGTCATAAATGTGATTATTTTATATCTGTTCGAACCTTTTTCCTATATAAAGAGTACTTATCTATTATTGCTAGTAGAGAAAGAAGAGAGTGCTTTTGAGTGTTTTACATTAGATCATATACCCAAAGCTCTTTCTCTCAAGGGAGTTCATCCTTCAATCCACCCTCATCATTGATATTCAATGGAGTGGATTTGGGAATGAACTTCTGCATTCAAGGATCCTACAGCACTACCTTAATGGAAAATCATTAAGCTGAGATGCCTTGAATGTATAAATATTTGGAATCGCTCTATTTTCTTGATAGGAAAACATTTAGAGAGTAGGATTCCATTATAACCTTGACCCAAGCCGTCACCATGTATTGATACATCATTTGAGTTGCAGATCAAGGGAGCAGAAGACTCTTCATCAACAAGGAGAAGATCTTCATCAATGAGCTGAATGAGACTCATCCACTTATTTTTAAGTATCTACAGTCCAGAGGACCCTTTGATCATTCCTTTGTAGGATTGGATCTAAGGTGTTTCTCACCCTTGCAAGTCCTCTAGGAGGCCTCCGGTGGGAGTGTACGTGGTGGGTGCATTATTTGGATCTTTGCTTTGAGGAGAGTATAAATATCTGGTAAAGGTGAACCAGTTAAAACATTGGGTTTGAGGTGAACCGTGTGAAACCTCTGTTAGGGTCTTATGAAAGATCCTTGGCCAGTGTGCTTAAAATTGGGTGCGTTGTGTTGAGCCTTACTCGTGAGAGCATAAAAAGTCAGCCTTAGTGTAGGTTGTAAAGGTTGAAGGTGAACCTGATTTAAAACCTTAGGTTTGAGGTGAACCACTGTGAAACCTCCTTAGTGAATTCCAGTACACTCAAGGGTTGAATGCGGTTACCGGGAGTGGAATAGACAACTAGTCGAACCACTATAAACATGACGTGTTTGAGATTGCTATTATGTTGTTTATGTGATTTACTTTAATATTTTCATATTTGATATCTAAGATCACACTTCACACACATACACAATCATATCCATCATAAACTAGTTCACATGTTGTTCACTTCTTGAGTTTATGATTGGATCCTCTACCGGGCTTGGAAGCCAGTAGAGTTACTTGTGAGTAATCCTGATAAGCACCTATTATTAGGATTAGTGTAATAGGATTTTTAATAAATCATAAAAATTTTAAAATGTCCTATTCACTCCCCTTTAGGATTTATTGGCATATTCCTACTTCAACTAAAGAAGTTCTCACTGCTATTTCAATATATATATATATATATATATATATATATATAGAGAGAGAGAGAGAGAGAGAGAAGCCTCATTTATTGTCAAGCTATCAAGCGGTATTTATAATCTTTTTTATAGCCTTTTCGTTAATTCCTCCATCTCAAAGCTCTGTCATTTTGATTCTAAAAAGAGTGTTTAAATTTTATTGAGATTTAAAGGAATTAATGCAAGTAGCCTTTGGTTTAAACTTAATTAAAATCAAATAGAACCCTAAAAATTTTCTATTACACTGAACATTGAACATTCATCATTCAGGAAAAGTGTTCTTCAGCTATATAGCTTCTTCTACGACAAAGATAAGTAATTTTATTTTTTTTTTAAACTTTGTACTTGGTTTTTCTGAGATAGCCAGAAAATCTCAATGAGAGGTTTGTTAGTTTGTGATAGCTCATTAAAATCACAACTGTATCAAGTTTTAAAATAACCCTGTGAAAACCTTATTCATAGTGAAAGCTAAGATTACATGGTTAGTAATCTTGGGAGTGGAGTAGGTGTGGCTGTTTATGAATAGTTGTTGACACACCAAACCACTATATTTCTTGGTATTGTGGTGAATGTTTTTATTACTTTTGTGGTGAATGGTTATAATTTCTTTTATGTAAAAGTGGTGAATGTTTATAATAAATAGTTTTATTTACTCTTGCTCAGTTTGAGATTATGATTCTTATCATATTCGTGAAATAATGTTGTCTCACCTAACTTGTTTGGGTGAAGGTTGTCCTACGAATCAATTTGAATCAACATTTCAATACTAGTGCGATTGAGATCCCTGATTTATTTATTTATTCAGCACTTTATTTGATTATTTGGTGCACAATCCTATACACCCCTTCCCCACCCCCCCCCCCCCCCCCCCCCCCCCTCTAGAACTTCTTAAGCTCACCTTTTTAGAGACCTTCCAATGTTGGGAGAAATTTAAGGATCTTATAAATTCACATCCACAACATGGCTATGAAACATGTAGGATAACAAGTTTTTTCTAATAGGGATTGACCACATCCATGCATAAGTTTTTGGAGATGATGTGTGTAAATGCTATATTATAAATCTAGCACCCAGGTTTGTTAAATTTTGTTGTGCCAAATCATCTAGAATCTGTATTATGTTTTAATGAGATGATTAGATCAACTTTGTGCATCTTAAAGTTGTCAAATTCTTCGATGAACTTCTCTATGTATTCAAGTTGAAGAATCATTGTTGAAGTTCAAGATTTCAAGCTTAAGTATAAGTACAAGTTCAAGGCTTAAGTTCGAGTATAATCTACAAGTTCGGTACTTTAAAACTAAAGAACTCAAGTCTTTATTCAAGCTCAAGTATCAAGATTTGAAGACAAGCTTCAAGTCTTTCAAGTGTGTGAATTTGCAGAACGAATGATGTTTCAATTGTTCAAACTCACAAACAAGGTATGGATGACCCTAGATTGACCATAGGTTAGGTCACATTCATTGTATATGCTATGTGGGTCATTTCATAAGTTTATAGGTCATTTCCTCGACCAGTCCTAGTCTTTGTTCGACTAGTCCAAGCTCTGTCTTGATCGGTTCAAGAGTTTTTCGACCAGTCCAAGGTTTGTTTTGAATTTTTAAAATTTTCTGTTCGACCTCGACTAGTCGTAGAGACTGCTTGACCAGTCGAGTGAACAGTGCTCGACCAGTCAAGCAAACTCGACTCAAAGTCCAACAACATATTTTTGTCCCACTCAACCAGTCGAGCAGGCCACTCGACCAGTCGAGTAACGATCTTATCTTATTATGCCAAAAATTTTAAAATTTGGTTGGTCCTTCGACAAGTCGAACCGACCCTTAGACCAGTCGAGAGAACAATATTTTCACCTCTAAATAGAGGACGAATCTCAAAGTTTTTCATCTATTCCAAGCGATATCAAACCAACGCTCTAAGAGATTCCTGCATTTCTTAAGCTATATTATGCTCATTTAAAATTCTCTTTAATAGCTTTATGCATTTGATTTTGTGATCTCCATTCAACTCTAATGTTTTAAAGAAGGGAATTGTGATTTTATCCTCTTTGAGATCAAAATCAAATCAAGCTAGCCTAGGCTGAATTAATCTAAAAATCATTTAGATTTAGAACCTTTCATTTGTGAGACTGGACAATGAACATCTTTGTCTACATCGGATTGGTTCTATCGAGCTTCTTCAGAAGGAGAATTTTCAGATAAGTATCATTTACATTTTGTATATCTTTTGTAGTTTGTGAGGTTGTGCCAAGAAAATCTCATTTTTGATTTTGTCTGAGGTAATCCAAAAAATCTCAGATTGTGGGGTTTTGTAATTGTGTAAGCTCACCTAAAGACACAATTGTGAAGGTTTTAAGGTGAACCTTGGAAAACCTTTTTCATAGTGAATGTTAATATCCCAAGGGGGTGGATATTATGAGTGGAGTAGTTATGTGGCTATCTTCTAATAGTTAGTGTACATACAAATGAACCACTATAATTCATGAGTTATGGTGGATGATTGAATGTGCTTATGTGTGTGAATGTTGTAATTTACTTTGAGCATTTGTGTTGAATGGTGTAATTACTTTAAGCACTTGTGGTGAATGTTGTAATAACTTAGTTTATTTCCTTTACCTCTTTATTGGTTTGGGTTTTTAATACTTACAAACTATCTAATAACGTTGTCCTGCCATAAGCCTTTGGTTTTTGGTATTAGGTTGTCCTTAGAACTAAGTTTGTATCAACCTCTCAAGACTAGTACATTTGATGTTGTTATTTAGTTGTGCTTCTTTATTATTTGATTGTGCTATTTATCTTTGTATTCCATAATTATTTTTTAATTTGGCATAGTCCTATTCACCCCCCCCCCCTCCCCCCCCCCCCCCCCCCCCCCCCCCCCCTCCCCTCTAGGACGTTAAGCTTGGCCTTTTGAAGTGGTATTAGAGCCTAATAGCTCCTTTTATTATTTGGATTCACTTCCTGAGCTAATTGATCTGAGCTTATAAGATGTCAAATTTTAATAGCCTCTCAATTACTATGCCTCCACCTTTTGATGGCTTTAATTACGCCTATTGGAAAGCCAGAATGAGGATCTTTTTAAGGTCCATAGATGAGAGCGTGTGACAAGCCACATTGACTAGATAGACCCCTCGTACCACTGAAGTGACTGGCACTGATGGATCCAAAACTATAAAAGGTTATACCTTATTTTTCATAGACCACACTTCAGAAAAATGAGAATAGTGCTAATGCAAGGGCTTTAAATGCAATCACTTATGCATTATCACCAAATGAATTCAAAAGAATTATATCTTGTGATACTGCAAAGCAAGCTTAGGACATTCTAGAAATGACATACGAGGGTACGACTATTGTCAAGAAATCTAAACTTCAAATCTTCACCTCTCGGTTTAAAGAAATATATATGGAAGAAAGTGAAACTTTCATGGACTTCTATACTAAGTTAAATGACATAGCCAACTCTATGTGGGGTCTTGGCGATAGCATCTCAGAAAGTAAAGTCTATGCAATGATTTCCTTCTAATTACATAAAAGGTTCAATTCAAAGGTCACTTCCATTTAGGAACTTTGTGATACGGATAATATAAGGGTTGAAGAGCTTGTCGGTTCTTTACAAACCTTCGAGTTAAATTTTAAGGTTCCTAAAGGTAAGCTTCTAAAAATATTTCTCATAATAATGCTGAAAATTCTGAAGATGATATGACACTATTAGTCAAGAAGTTTTATAAAATTTTTAAAAGTAAAAAGAGGGTAAATTTTAAAAAACCTTCTGAAAAGAAAAGGATTAGATCTAAAAGTTGAAAATCTATTAAAGACAACTAATGTTTCAACTGCCATGAATATGGACATCTGACAAACAAATGTCCAAAAAGGGACAAACCTAAGAAGAAAGGTATGTTGGCCACATGGGACGAGTCATCTAACTTTGAAGCTTCTTCTGAGTCAGATGATTCTAAACCCGAGTCTACTAATGAGGTCAATACCTTAATGACTCTAGCCAAATTCACTTCCTCAAATAGTTATAATTCAACTTATGATGAAAATCTGAGAAGCGAGCCTGAAAATGATGATGATTTACGAGATACCTATAATGCCCTATACAGGGAAAGTTGCAAGATAGTTGTAAAACTAAAACTTTAAAAGAAAATTTTTTAAAGTTAAAAGAAGATTTTAATAAATTAGTTTTAGAAAAAATACATTTTTCTGATTATTTTGAAAAGCTAAGTGTGATTTAGATTTTAAAAAATCGCAAGTTGAAAACCTTAAATCAGAAAATGAAAAACTAAAACTAGAAGTCTCTTCTCACTTGAGTTTGAAGGATACTTGGAGGTATGCCCAGGGTGATCTTAAACTAGAAAGACTACTAACCAAATCAAGGAAATGTGGTGATACATTTGGTCTGGGCTACGATAAGAATACACCTACTAAAAGTAAGTCCATTCCACCTAAGTTTGTTAAAAGGGAGTCCTCTAACTCTAAAGGGAAAAGTTTGAATCAAAATAGCTTTAAAAATCCTAAAACTTTTTAGGCTATGAAACCTAAAAGAAACCATATCAATTATAGAAATCAGAATCATAACCCCTTAGATGAGAAAATTGTAGATTTACTCAAGGAGCTTCTAAAATCTAACTCGAATGGTAGCATATATAACAACTACATGCGTAGAAAAACCAACTATGCTCTAAAACCAAAAATAGTAATGAAATGGGTCCCTAAGGTTGCTTGTCTGGTTGCCCACATTGCTTTCAAGGCTTCAAGTCAATCAAAGTGGTACCTAGACAGTGGTTGTTCTAGACACATGACAGGTGATAAAGATTTGTTCACCAATCTTAAAGATATGGCTGATGACTCAGTCACATTCGGGGATGGTAGCAACTGTAGAATTGTTGGCCAAGGTATGGTTCAACTCTTTAATATTCCTCCATTTGAGATTGTTTTGTTTGTAGAGGGCCTTAAGCATAATCTCTTAAGCATTTCTCAAATTTGTGGTAATAAACATAGTGTCAAATTCACCAACCAAGGGTGTGAGATTTATAATGAGAATGGTTCTGTGATATTAACTGGTCGCAGAACACTGAGAATTGTTATATAATTAGTGATTCAAGCTTGTCTAAGTTATCGTGTTACATACTCTAGACCGATGAGATCGAACTATGGTATAAATGCATAGGACATGTACACTACCATAATCTTTATAAATTGAGCAAAGATGAAGTAATAAGAGGTCTACCCAAGTTAAAGAAAAAGGATAAAATTAGTGGTGAATGTCAAATTGGAAAACAAACTAAGAGTGCTCACAAGAAAGTGAACTCCAGTGCCACATCTAAACCCCTTGAACTCCTTCACATGGATCTTGGTGGACTAACTAGAATGAGTTGAGGTGGTAAGAAATATATTTTGGTAATAGTAGATGATTTTACTAGGTATACATGGGTAGTTTTCATGAGAGAGAAATCTAAAACTCTCGATGAAGTGAAAAGTGTACTCAAGCGTATCCAAACTGAGAAGGAATCACATGTCTCTAGAATCCGTAGTGATCATGGTTCTAAATTTAACAATAGCAGTTTTGAGAAGTTCTGTAGTGATCATGATATGTCGCATAAATTTTTTTCTCCTAAGACACCTCAACAAAATGGGGTTGTTGAAAGAAAAAATCGTATGCTTCAAGAAATGGCTAATGTAATGTTAAACAGCATGACACTTTCTAAAAATCTTTAGGCTAAAGCTGTGAACATAGTTGGTTATATTATTAATCATGTTTATACTATAAATCAAATAATAAGACTACATATGAACTATGGTTCGATAAGAAGCCAACAATCAAATACTTTCGAGTTTTTGGAAGCAAATGCTATATTCTACGTGATAGGAAAAATCTAGGAAAATTTGACACTAAAAGTGATGAGAGTATTTTCCTAGGATATGCACTAAATAGTCCAGCGTATTGTGTTCTCAATAAGAGGGCCGTTGTAATTCAGGAGTCCATTAATGTGGTTATAGATGATTACCTGAATACACCTGTCTCAAGTTCAGAAGATGATGAAGTCTCTTTATTTGATAAACCAGACTCTTCATCTAGTCAAAATGACACTGAACTATGGTTAATTAAAGACCATCCAACTGATCAAATTCTTGGGAAGCCTCTCAATGGTGTGCATACTCATAGACAATTAAAAATCATTTGTAATTATGTGTGCTTTACATTCCAGATTGAACCGACCAACATAAAAGAAGCGATTACTGATGAAAACTGGATAGTAGCTATGCAAGATGAACTTAATCAATTCGTAAGGAATGATGTATGGTACTTAGTTCCTAGACCAAATGATAAACATATTATTGGAACTAAATGGATCTTTAAAAAAAAGTATGATGAATTTGGTAACATTATAATTAAGAAACAAGGATAGAATGGTTGTACAAGGGTACACTCAGATAGAAGGCATCAATTATGATGAAACATTTTCCCCAGTAGCTTGTCTTGAATCTATCAAACTGTTCATATCCATTTCTTGTTACAAAATTTTTAAAATCTATCAAATGGATGTCAAGAGTGCTTTCTTGAACGGTGATTTACATGTGGAAGTATATGTAGATCAACCTACTAGTTTTGAAGACCCTAAACATACTAATAATGTTTATCACCTAAAAAAGATACTCTATGGATTAAAACAAGCTCCCAGGGCATGGTACGAGAAATTGACTAAGTTTCTACTAAGTTATAAATTTGTAATGGGAAGTGTTGATAAGACATTGTTTGTAAAGAAACACAATGATTACATTCTTATAGTACAGATATATGTTGATGACATTGTCTATGGATATACTTGTACTAATATGTCTATTAAGTTTACAGATTTGATGACGTTTAAGTTTGAAATGAGCATGATTGGAGAATTGAATTATTTTTTAGATCTGCAAGTGAAACAGCTTGAAGACGAAATCTTTATTTCTCAAACCAAGTATGTTCTAAACTTGGTGAAAAAGTTTGGATTCGAGAGCAGTAAAAATTTTGATACTCCTATGAGTACGACACTTAAGCTCTCGAAGGATTTAATGGGTAAAAGTATAGATCCTAAATTGTATCGCAGTATGATAGGTAGTTTATTATATTTAACTGTGAGCTGACCTGATATTGCATTCAATGTAGGAATCTGCGTTAGATATCAATCTGAACCCAAATAATCTCACCTGATTGTTTTAAGCGTATTTTGAGATATATCGCGTATTTTGAGAATGATGCATATGGGAACTCAAGAATTTACAATGACATGATTAAGGTGTTTCATGATCGAAACATCCTTTAGAAATCGTTCACATCTGGCCAAAATTTCTTTCTGCATAAATGTCGGTTATGTCTTTTTCTGGGTAAGCTTTGATCTCGTCGGACCGGTCATTTCACTGTTATGAATGTTTATCCTCATGGGGCCCTTGAGATAAAGAATCTAACGAATGACAATGTTTTCAAAGTAAACGGTCACTGTTTAAAACCATTTGTTGAAAAGTTTGATTTAGATGATATGTTCATACCTCTGATTGATCTTATGTACCAGGATTAACCTCCTAGTCTAATAGAGGTATAGTTAGGTTTATTCCTTTCATAGGATTAAAGATTAGGAAAGTTTATTTTTTAATAAGTTTAGTCTTCAAGTTAACCCACTTACATGTTGAGAACTTTGGAAAAGCTTCAATTTTTCTTCTTCAGGTACCACCTTTCCATCCCTTCTCCTTTATTTTTATTGTCTCATGTGCATTGAATGCTTTTATCTTTTACATTGCGGACAATGTAGATTTTAGGTTGGGGGTGTAGTTAGGTAAACTTATCAGTATTTGAGCAAAAATTTTAAAAATTTTTAAATTTTCAAATTAAAAAACTTATTTGGAAAGCGATACTTTGGGCATTTAAAAATGTCGTGAATATGATGATAAGATAGAGATTGAATTTTGAATTGTTGGAGTTTGATCAACCGAGTAGACTATCAATTAAGTTCTCTTATCAAATTGATTAAGAGGAAGTTTGAAGATCATGTTGACCTAAATTACAAGACACATTCAATTTTATTTTTTTTGTGAATTGTGCTAGAATTTCTGATTGTTATGTGTAAATCATTGACATTTATTGAGAATTAAGTCTGGAGAATTTTATCCACCTTAAAAAGATGAAAAGAATTAGTTTTAAAAAAAATAGTAAAATCGATAAAAAGGTTATGTATGATGAAAAGACTGGAAAAAAATGAATAAATAAAAGTGACCATAGATATAAAATTAAAAACTGGAAAAAGAAGAAAAATGGGATAAGTTTAGAATCATTACTTGATTATTCAAACTATCTTAAGGTGATGAGCATGGCTAACATTATGAAATGATAGTATTTTTATGGAAAGTAAGTTGAAATTCACCGAGCACATTGAAAAGCTTGATATATGAACTTATGCTCTTAAGAAATTGATAAAGAACCTATTTGATTGATTACTCATATGATTCGGCTCTAGGTTTTCAAATTTTCACTCTTGCTTCTTTGAATTATACTCATTCATACTTGTTTGCACAAAAGATTGTTTTATGAAAGAGGTTTGAACATTGAGAATTAAAACTTATGTTATGCATGTTTTCTCAGGACTAGCAAAATGATGGTTGGGGGTGTGTTGAGTGTCAAATATTGCATATTTCCTCCTATTTATATCTTGGTTTTATAAACATGATAACACTTAATGGGAATATTTTATACATTTTTGTGTTCCAAGGTGAATTTGAAAGTTGGGATTGAAAAGAATGTTAAAAGCATGGATTTGATGCTCAAGAATCACCAAGGCAAGTGATGGATCTTAGGAGACCAAAATTGAAGATTTCAAGACCCTAAGATTCAAGGAAACTAAGTGGAGAAGGAAGGAAGTCAAAAGTACAAAGTGCAGAAATTCACAGAATTTGAACTTCATTGTCTATGTCATCTACCACCGGTTAATGATATCGAAGCTAGTGTTCAATGATATCGAAGCCAGTGTTCGATGACATCGAAGAATTATATAAAATAAAGTTTTACTGTTGGACAAAGTGGATGTAGTTCTCGATGACATTGAAGACTTGCTCGATGACATCGAGATTTTTGTTGATTTTTAGAACAACTCGCTAGAACACTCTGAACACATTCTTGATTAATTGAAGGCAATTCGATGAAATCAAAGGTATGTTCAATGACATGAAGAGTTACGCAGTGCGAAAGACACTATGTAGTGTGAAAAAGCATAACTTCCAGATTCAAGTTTTGCTCGATGACATCGAAGGTTGTACGATGACATCAAACGCGTTATGCAGTGCATAAATTTGAGGCAGTTTCCAAAGACGGAGGGACAAAGGCTGTAAATATGGGTTCCTAAAGGAGTTCTACGCATGAATTAGGTTACAAGGAGTAGAGCCAAGGGGTGGAGTAGCCTTTGAAGAGTTTTTATTCTTTCCTTTTCTATTTTTAATGCTTTCTTTTAGGGTTTTAGATCCAATCATGCCTATGGTTGGCTAAACCTCTTAGTTAGGGCTAAGAGGTGAAGCTTATGGCGTATTGAGATGATTTTCTTGCTTTGATTCTTATTTTTCTTGAACCACATTGATTTCTAGTTTGATATTAAAGGAATAATTTTAATTTTTTATGATTTATCGTGACTCAAATTACAATAGATGTTATGATAGCTTTGAATATCTTCTTTTCCTGTTTTGAGATTGTGAGATAGGTAAATCCTGTTGTTCACCATTGTCTCCTTGGCATGGTATGGTGATGGAATCCCTTCAAATCCTCACAATTCTCCTTCATGTGTGGCTTGGTCAATGAAAAATTCAGATTTGGTTTAATTTCCTTACCTTCCAGTTGGATAGGATAGGACTCCAATTCCAATTGTCTCTTGAATCAAGCAAGGTAGTATCTTGATGACTACAAATGGATCCTTGGAACCCTAGTTCCTGAAATTGCGGTTTAGACCGTTCTAGTAGAAGTATGGAATATGTCAAGGTTTCATAGAGGGGGGTGAATAGGACTTTATCAAATTATACTAATTTAAAATCCTAATTCCTTAATCTTGATCTAATATGCAATTAATCAAGATGTAGGAAACTTAACTGCATAGGCTTCCAAGCCAAGTAGAGGACCCAAACAATAGACTACTTAGATTAAACAATTTAAGCAATTAGTCTATGTAGAATGTATGAGTGTGTGGGATGTGATTCCTATTAGTTCTAACCATGCATCATTTTAATTATTCAAGATAAGCATGATCAAATGAGTACACGAATAGCAATCCCAAACACAATCATATATAGTGGTCCAGCTATGTGCCTACTCGACTCTCGGTGGATGCACTCAACCCTTAACTGTATCAGATTTCACTAACAAAGATTTCAAATCAGGTTTACCTCAAACTGTTACAACCTACACAAGTTTGACACTAGGACCTACACAAGTTCTTAATGTAGCCTACAAAAGGCAACCACACATACCTACTCAAGGCAATCAGTACCTACACAAGGCACTCAAGTGTGTCTACACAAGACACCTAATAGTGTCTACACAAGACAACTAATCATGCCTACACAAGACAATGCCTACAAAAGGCATACAACTAATGCCTGCATAAGACACAATATGTCCTACACAAGGACTCTATACGTATTCTCCCGTTGGAGGCCCGTAAAAGGTCTTGATGATCTGTAACACATAACCTGAGGAATCAATCCTACATAAGGTAGGATCCTCAGGGTCTGTTGACTCTTAGACATTACCTAAAAGTAGGTGAGCCCTGTTTAGCACATAATGAAGACGATCTCCCTTAATGATGGAGATTCTTCAGCTCCCTTGAACCACAACACTTAAAGATGCTCTACTGTAAGTAGCCAATGTTAGGTTAAGGTGTTTGGTAGAATCTACTCTATTAATTGTGAATCTTTAAAGAGATAGTAATTCCAGGGCTTATGCATTCAAGAGATTCCATCCTAATGATTTGCCACTAAGAGGTTGTTGGACGATCATCGAATGGTGAAGTTCATTCTCCAATCTAATCTATTGAATATTCAATAAGGAGTTAGGAATGAACATCTCTGAGAAGAAGGTTAATGAAGGTCGATAAGAAGTTACCTCCTTGGAACTTTCTCTTTCTCTCAATGCATTACTAGAACCGAGCTTCTATTTATAAAGGTAAAAAGTCCAATGGTAATATAATTGTTAGAATCTGACTACATTCGATGTCATCAAGGTTTGAATCTCTATGTCATCGAATCTCTTTCGATTCCTCGAATTTATGCGTGATTTATCTTTAAACTTGCTGGACGTTTTTGAGACCTAATTCGATGTCATCAAACTAGGTTCAATTCCTTGAACTTTTTAAAGGTTTTTCCTTAGAAGCTTGTTGGACATTTTCTTGTCCTCTTTCATGTCATCGAAGTTTGAATTTTGATGTCAACGAGTCTGGTTTGATTACTTGAATTTTTCAGAATATTTTCCAAGAAGATTGCTAGACAAAAACTCTGCTTTCTTTGATGTCATCAAATCACTGTCGATGTCATCGAATATCCATGTTCATTGACATCAAAGGTACGTTCGATGAATTGAATTTTCCATCTGTATATTCATTTAGTTGTTGGATGTATGGGAGTAATTTTTGATCTCATCGAGACATCTTCGATGTCATTGAACCAAGCTTGATGACTCGAAGTGACATGCAGAGAACTTTAGAAAGTTTAGCTATTTGCACAAACTCTTCAAACATTATATTCCTTTGTTATTCTATGATTTTTAAAGGGAATTATATACCTGTGTGTTTTGGTCATGGGATGTAAGGCTTAATTTACCTTTGTTGTTCCTGAATCACACATCCAGTTAAGGCAGCATCTTATATTGTCTTCACTTGGGGCTCACTTGACTCACCGACTCACCCGTCACGCTAATTGACAAACAAAGCCACTTTCAATCTCCCCCTTTGTCAATTATGTGACAAAACACTTAGAACAATAACTTAAATTGTTTGTACATTAACTTTATACAATTTTACAAAGATTCTAGCTAACATACATGTCTTATCTTGTAGCTGCTCCCTCTATCATCCTACATCACCATGTTCTTAACACATACAACCATAGAGTTTACATGGTGGGATTATTCTCCCCCTTTTTGTCAGTGATTGGCAAAGGGTTAGTGTATAGAAATAGAATAGAGTATGACTGAAGATGCACTTTCAAAGAGGAGAACTAATAAATGGGAGGAATAAGAATTCATTTTAAAACCATCATTGCACAGTGTATGAGTTATATATGCATAGATTAATTATCAACAAACTCAGACAAGCTATATAGGAATTTGGATATATAAGTAAGACAAAAAGTACTGCCCAAGTTTGGCAGGCATTCAACATTAATCATCAAAGATAATATCCAAAAAATAACCTCCTCAAACCAAACTATTCACCCCATCCATGGGCATAACCATTCAACCAAAAAAAATATTCAGAAACTTTTAACCCTTCCAAGGGCATGACACAACAAAAAGTATGCCTATCCATGTCAGTAAGTCATCACATACATACATATAATTAGGGCACCCAAAAAGATATCCAGGCCCTAAGTATCAATAGGCAAGTGTATGTGATGATGTAAAAGGAGCTACTACAGAGCATGGGAACTTGCATCTGCACGGCAATAAGGGAATGAATCCAGGATTTGCTATGTCGTATGCTGCAGGGCCGTCAGCATCTGCTCGATTTTGGAGAGCTAGGTTTCATAGTTTCCAAGACAATCCGTCATTTCTGATTGACTGCTGAGGAGATGTCGGGGGAGATCATTTTCTCGAAACATCCTGCGCGTGTTGACAGAGTTGGGGCTGTGCACCGAATTTCCCTCACCTGAGGTTTAACCAGTTGGACGAGCAAGAAAGATGTTTTCAGTTATATTCAGACTACAAATGGTTTCATAATTGAACCAAGCACAAGGATACGTGGAATCACCCGATGGTGGCAGTCCAACGAATCGGGAGAGTTTGGACATAGGACACGAGAATTGAAGTGTGATAAGATGTTCTCCTTTAACAACAAAAATTAACTATTATAGGAAAAGAGTGGGTAGACACACTTGATTCCCTTGGTGAACATCATATAGAACATTAAGGATGTAGGGAGAGAGCTTGTTGTCAAAACCTCATAGGGTTAAACATTTCTGCTAAAGATATTGTGAAGTATTTTATATCTAGGATCAAGATACCTAACATGGAGAAAATTCCTTGCATTTCTGGATATCGTCGATCCATTACATAGAGCTCGAGTAACTTCTCCCCATACTCCAAATGTGTTCATATTTCGTTCAGTTACCTAGATGCGGGTAACTTCCAGACCTAATAGACGACCGATCAACACAGGGATGATGCATTTGGTTTGGTTCATGAAGGTGATAGTAATGGATGGGGATCATTCATAATATTGTGAATCGAGTTTAGAAACTAATGGATGAGAGTATATTGAAACTTGCCACCCAAATTGATGATATTGTACCACCCATTCATCCCTAAAAGATTAACAATCCCAAAGGGTTCCTTACACGTACTTAGGACAACCCGTTCGATTACCAGTTCTATGTTCGAAGATGAAGAGGAGACAGGTGAGTGTTTCTCATTTTTCTTGCGTTTAGATGACTCACCTTATGGAGAAGTCGGACCCTTGTCTTTAGCCATTGTGCTAAAAGAAGAAGAAACTTAACACAAAGACCACCGATTGAAGAGTATGAGATTGAGAGATGGATCCTCTTATGGTATTTATGCACAAGTACATGCATTACAATAGCATGGGATTTAAGCTCAAAAACACGCACCACGATAGTATTCAATGGAGAGTGCGAGAAAGACAAAGCATCAATCCGATTTGGGTTTTTTGTGCCTGTTCGACTTATATAAGTCAGAATACTTCGATGACATCAAATCTGATTTGATGAGATCAAAGTTACGATTACATAGACCAAATTCTTCGATGTCATCAAAGCCGTGTTTGATGGTTCAGCTTCTTTATGTACTTTGTTTTCATTGAAGTACGTTCGATGTCATCGAAAGGATGGTCTATCAAATCAATAAACTTTAAGAGTTAATTGCATGATTCAACTGGATAGACAGAATGCATATAACAATTTACATATAAGCTCTGCCTTCCCATCAAATTTGAAAGATTATAAACATAACATATGTATATAAGCAAGAAGGAGGCCCAAAGTCCTCAAATATATCATTAAACGCTCATGGACCACTGATTATGTCAAATCTATTAGCATCCAGGGGCTTTGTTAAGATATTAGCAAGTTGTCGCTCAGTAGGCACATGATCCATCATAATATTCTTATCTCTGACAAGTTCTCAAATAAAATGATGTCAAATGTCAATGTGCTTTGTTCTTGAACGTTGGACTAGATTTTTGGAAATATTAATGACACTTGTGTTATCACAAAAAAGTGTCATTGTGGATTGTTCAATCCCATAATCCACTAACATTTGTTTCATCCACAGAAGTTCTGTGCAACAACTATCAGCTGCTATGTATTCGGCCTCAGCAGTAGACAAGGATATGGAGTTTTGGTTTTTTGCTTTGCCATGATACAAAACAGTGTTGACATAAAAGAAATCACCACTTTTTGATTTGTGATCATCTATATTTCCAGCCCAATCATCATCGGAATACCCGACAATGGTAGTAGATGTGTCAAATGGGTACCATAAGCCAAAATTGGTAGTTCCACCCACATACCTGATAATTCTTTTAAGTGCTAATAGGTGGGATTCTTTTGGGTCAGCCTGAAATTGTGCACATACACCAATGCTAAATGCTATATCTGGCCAATTTACTGTTAGATACAATAAGCTACCTATCATGCTGCGGTACAAGTATTGATCCACACTCTTGCCATTTGTATCTTTGAAAAGTTTAAGTGTGGTGCTCATGGGAGTATCATGAGTACATCCAGATTCAAGTCCAAATCTTTTTACTAGTTCTTTTTCATATTTAGACTGACATACAGAAATCCCATTTTGTATTTTCCTTACTTGTAACCCCAGAAAGAAACTCAGCTCACCTACCATGCTCATTTCGAATTCAGATTTCATTAATTCAGTAAAATTATGAGCAGCATATTCACAAGTGGATCCAAAAACAATGTCGTCCACATAAATCTGGGCTATGAGTGGAGAATTTTTTGTTTGCTGCGTAAATAGTGTTTTATCAACACTACCCCTGCAAAAATGGTGGTTTAGTAAAAATTGTGTCAAGTGCTCATACCCTGCATGGGGTGCTTGTTTAAGACCATAGAGTGCTTTGCTCAGTCGATATACATGATGAGGGTACTTAAGATCTAAAAAACCCTTTGGTTGTTGAACATACACTTCTTCCTCAAGTACACCATTGAGAAAGGCACTTTTGACGTCCATTTGAAACAATTTGAATTATAAAGCACACAAAAAAGACATGAGAATCCTTATAGATTCAAGACAAGCTACTGGGGCAAAAGTTTCATCAAAATCAATGCCCTCTATTTGTAAATATCCTTGCACCACAAGCCTCGCCTTGTTCCTTACCACATTCCCAGATTCATCGGATTTGTTTTTTAAGATCCATTTGGTTCCGATGATATTTGTATCAAGTGGTCAAGAAACTTGTTGCCATACCTCATTTCTCATAATTTGTTGTAGCTCATCTTGCATAGTTGCAATCCAATATTCATCTTGGAGAGCTTCTATAACATTTTTGGGCTCAATCTTTGAGGTGAAGCAAAAATGACTGCTAATGCCCTCAAGTTGGCGTCGAGTTTTCACACCTTCAGTAGGATCTCCAATGATTTAATTGAGAGGATGATCCTAAATGAATGGAATGTTGTTCAATGATTGAGGTTCATGAGGGGAGATGGATTTGTTGCATGAATCCACATCATCCTCTATATCAGTTGAGGTACTGTTTTCATCATGAGGTTGGTCATCAACAACAACATTGACTAATTCTTGTATAGTAAGAGTCCTCAAATTATATACTTTATAAGTACGATAGTTTAAGGAATATCCTAGGAAAATACCGTCATCACTTTTAGAGTCAAATTTACCCATTTGCTCTCTGTCTTCAAGAATGTAACATTTGCTACCAAAGACATGAAAATATTTCACACTTGGCAGCTTACCATACCACAACTCATATGATGTTTTATTAAATCCTACTCTAGGGTAAACTATATTGACTATGTAGCAGGTAGTATTGACAGCATCGGCCCAGAAGCTTTTAGTCATATCTTTGCTATTTAGCAGAACCAAGCCCATTTCCTGTAATAACTGGTTCTTTCTTTCAACCACCCCATTTTGTTGTGGAGTTTTTAGAGCTAAAAAATCATGTCGAATTCCATTCTCATCATAGTATTTTTGGAATCAATCATTTTCAAATTCCCCACTGTGATCACTCCTTATCCGATTTATGTAGTATCCTTTCTCATTTTGGAGTTGTTTTGCCATAATCAGGAATTCATCAAATGCATTAGATTTCTCCATACGAAAAGTGACCCATGTGAATCTAGAGTAATCATCTACCACTACCAGAAAATATCTTTTTCTACTATGGCTTTCAACTTTGGTGGGACCCATAAGATCCATATATAATAAGTCAAGTGGTTTGGAAGTTGCTACGATGGTTGTCTTTTTTTGTCTCCAACCATTATCTGGTTGCCTTTGAGATAATCTCTATATACAATCTTCTCATCCTTTCGAATCTTAGGAAGACCTCTCACTAATTTTTTTAAGCTTAGCTTTTTCAAGTTCAAGTAGTGGGTATGTCTAAGTCTTTGGTGCCATAACTTGGATTCATTATTCACAGCCATGTGGCATCTTGTAGATATGACATTCTCCCTGCTACTTTCAATTACGTAGCAGTTATCACTTATACAAAGACCTTTCATGATGAATTTTCCTATATGGTTTGAGATCTTGCACAAGTCCTTGGAGAAGGTGACCATGTGTTCTTTGTCGTTGATTTGGGAAATACTCGAGAGATTATGTTTTAATCCTTTTGCACAAAGAACATTTTCAATCTCTGGCAATCCTTGGCCAATTATTCTTCCTTGCCCAATTATCTTAGTGGAGCTCCCATCTCCAATGTAACCGATCCCCCATCAAATTCTAAATAATCACAAAAATGTGTTCAATCACCAGTCATCTGTCTGGAGCATCCGCTATCAAGATACCACTTCGAATTACTACCTTCTTTGAGAGAAGTATGCATTATAAGGCAGTTGTTCTTTTTCTTCATTTCCCATTTGGTGATAACTTTCTTTTGAGATTATGTCTTGTTTTCACCTTGGGGTTGTTTAGATTTCTCTATCAACTGAACATGATTACCATTTCTCATCAATTCTTTAGTATTCTGATTCAGTCGAGCTACTGAACTAACTCCTCCCTTCCTTTTGTCATTGTAACACCCTAAAAATCGGGGGTCGTGTATAAACTCAACTCCCGAGTTCCAGACCGTCACTTATGCAACAAAAATGATTATGATTCAATGTTGTCTGATTTAAAGCATTCACATGAGTAAAAGTATACCAAAACTGCAATTCATACTTCAGATCCAGTGATAAAAGCAAGCGAAAGACTAAACAATATATATATCACTGTAAGGAAAAACAAGGTAGATCTCAACTGTCTCTAAGGTATGAATACATCTCTGAGTCTCATATACATATACATGAACAAAATGTAATGTTCAAAATAGTCCCACTGAAGTCCCATAAATCCAGGTCACCTACGCAAAGCCATCATGATACTGCATGTACGAGAACTCGTCCTGGTCCTCGTCGAAGTCTGGCTCTGCATCCTGGATCTCAGCCTCACCTGTATCTACAACAGGGTCTGGTGGGTGTTGCAAACATCATCCCGTAACATGGGAGGAGCGATCAACTCAATGGAATCATAGAGCAAGGATTAGCATGTTCACAAATCAATCATGCGATAATAGTAAAGCAGTAAATCAGACAATCCTAATACTGTTGTTAATGGAAGATGACATGACGTGATGTATGCCCTCACCGACGATCTCCCTCATACGGCAACATCTTACGACCGCGGCATGCAATCGACCCTCAAGTGCTCCACATCTTCCAGGCACATGCAATGGCATGGTGATATGATTTCCAAGTTATTATTAGTCCATTCAAACAGCAGGATTGGAAAACTAAGGTACTTCCCTTGTATCAATCCCAACACAGATCCTGTTTAGGGTCGTCACTCCTAGTAATCTCATACGATGTATATTTTGTAGGTCGCTACAAGGGCTGTCAGGGCTATTGCTCGCACTCGTTGCACCACTCCCCCATCACCTTATCAATACAGGCCTACTGTACTCTACTGCTACTGAAGGGTTGTCGCCTCTAGTAGACTCAGAATACGCTCGCGGTCACTACAAAGGACTCGTCGCCTGATCAGTGTAGGCCGACAGCTAGAATATAGTGTCCCATACCACCATAATCTGCTCACGAGACTATGTGCTCACTGGTCACTACGGGGAGGTTTGTGGCCCCAGCGTAGGCCGACAGCTCAACCACGGTGTCCCATACCACCATGCCCGGCTCATGAGTCTTCGTGGATCAAGGTACCATGGTTAACAGGGTTTACAATGGTAAGTTCAGTACCCTAGGTTCAAGCAGTTATGACTCATATAGGGTGAACATACATCGGCCAATCGGATTACTTGACGGGCTCGACTAGCGCGATCGCATCTTAAGTCGAACAACATGAAGTGCGTAAAATACTTCGCGTGGCCTAACCACTGCCGCCAACTCCAAATACGACTCGGGTTCATCGACGCGTCGTTCGTGGCTAAGACCAACCAGCCACGAATTCACTCGGTTACCGATTGCCTGGACTAAGTTTAGTCCCAAACACTTATGGAATCACATCAGCAATTTATGTAAGAGTATTGGAATTGAAATATGATCATGTGAGCATGTCAACACATGTTATAACATACAGCTTAAACAAATCTTCAAGCACATACATTTCATGTATAGTATGGAATCATGAAGTTAGTCAACATGTAGGAAATCATTTATGTCAGCATATAAATTGAGAAATCCATCTCAAACTAATTCATAACATCATTTAATTCAATACATACTAATACAAGCATTTATACAAACACATACACTACACACTTAAGTCTACATATAGTATGTCGACCCGAAGTGCGCAATTAGGCGAATCTCTTTGCCAAACTAATTATGCACGCATTCCTAACTTCCTAATGCGACAACAAACCATGTCAATCACATCAGCAAAATATGAATGTAAACTGTACTTCCTACAAATGACTAAAATGCCCTAAATCTCATATTCTTCGTTAATTTACGAAACAGGAAACGAAGAGCATGTTGTACATGTCAAACGGCGATGCCGTCAATAATCTACTACTAAACGACATTGAAAGCGTTGTAAACCGTCAATCAAAGTGTCTAGAATCCTCACCTTATCTCTTACGGATGCATGATTTCGAACGGAGCGTGTACGCTTCGTCTACGGCAGTAGGAGAACCTGTTTTACGAAGTACGTTGGCTAACATGCTATGAATCCTAGTAAACCCTAAATCAGCAAATTCTAGGGTTGTTTCATACCTGAAAAAGTGGAAGAATCACCGGCCAGGCGATTGGGATGAGTTGCTACAGCACGTACAACAGGTGGCACGAAGGGGGGAAAAATCCCTTCTACTCTCTCTCTCAAACTCTCACCTTTTCTCTCTCCCAAAGCTAGGGTTTTGCAATTTCGGATGGGAGAGAGGAATGAGGGTTTCAACCCCTTTTATAAGCTTAAAAATGCCAAAAACAGGCTCCGGAACGAAGTTTACTTAGTGCATATCCAATTCGGGCTGTTTCGGTCCAAAAGATGCTTTCTGGTGGTCTCCTGGTCGAATGCGATCGGACTTAAGCTCATGCGTACCTGATCTAGCACGTATTAAGTTTTCAGTCCGGCAGGATTCGCAGATCGCGCGTGGCGGATCAGTTTCAATTCAGCGGTTACCGCACATAGATCAGGGCTGAAAGTCTCATGATATAAAATAAAAAAATTTCCTGATCCGAGAGTGTAATCTGGCTGAATTCTGACGGTCAGAACGCTTAATACTGACGCGTCAAGTCGTGTGCCAGATTTGAATTTGAAATTTCAATTCTGTCCCTATTCGCACTCTCTTCAGTCCGGGCTCAATGAAATAGCCTGTGATTATCGGTTTGACTTGATTTTCGGAATGAGTGTCAAGTCCAGCTAGGCGGTTCTAACGGTCTAAGATAGGAGGTATCGGACTTTCGACGCGCGGTCTAGATCCAATACAAAGATTCAAAGTGGTCCAAAGAACAAACCTGCTTAGAGTTTGGTCCGAGGTTATAGAGTGTTATAGAGTCATTGGTTCTACTCGATTCGAATCTTGTAGAAAGTATTTAAAGTGATCAGGGACTATTTCCCAGCTACTCCAGCGTTGCGCTAGCTAACTTAGTCATTTTTTTTCTAAAAGAATTAATTCTACGCAATTTCGGGTCGAGTTGGTACTCGAGCCCAAGTATGGATTTTTCACGGGCATTACAGTCATGCATTTTAAAGGGCTCTTTTGTTTTTGTGATGTTCTTCCTGTTAGTTTAAATTTACGAGAATGGTTTAACCTGGAAGTGTAATGTAACTTACCAAATGTACGACACTCAAATTTGTAGTGTCCCAATTTTCCTCATGAATGACAAATATAAGTGTTTTTTGTGTTGTTACTAGATATAACTGTTTTCCTAATCATAGGAAATGCATGAAAGGAGTTTGATTAACACATTTTATAGTCTAACCCTCTCCTATCCTTTTGGCTTCTATCCATTCCAAGAAGTCTCTCTAGTTTTTCCATCTTCAGTTAAGATTTTCCTCTTGGTGATTAAACACTTCAAGAGGAACCTTTCTCTGATACCAATTGAAATTGCGGTTTAGACAGCTTTAGTAGAAAGAAGTATAGAATATATCAAGGTGTCCTAGACGGGGTGAATAGGACTTTATCAAATTTATGCCAATTTAAAATCCTAATTCCTCAATCTTGATCTAATATGCAATTAATCAAGATGTAGCAAACTTAACTCCACAGGCTTCCAAGCCAAGTAGAGGATCCAAACAATAGACTACTTAGATTGAACAATTTAATCAATTAGTCTATGTAGAATGTATGAGTGTGTGGGACATGATTCCTATTAGCTTTAACCATGTATCATTTTAAGTATTTAAGATAAGCATGATCAAATGAGTACACAAATAGTAATCCCAAACACAATCATATATAGCGGTTCGACTATGTGCCTACTCCACTCCCGACGGATGCACTCAACCCTTGAGTGTACCTGTAACATCCCGAAAATCGGGGGTCCGAGTAAAAACCCAACTCTCGAGTCCCAAAATGTTATTTATGCAACATAGATATGTATGATTGAATGTTGTCTGTGTTAATGTATTAAACATGAGTGAGATTAAGCCAGAACGACATATCATACTCCAGAGACAGTTAAATTTACGAGCGGAAGACTGTGATAGTATGTATAGCATATATAAACTGTTGTATGTCTCCATAGTATGAACATGTTACCAGGTTAAACGTATACATGTATACCTTAAAATAGGAAGAAAGAATATACATGAGTGCCCTAAAAATATAAAATGACAAGTGTCAAGGTATCTAATCAACCTCCTTGTAATCCCGTCAATCAGAACACGCATAAAGGAGGGATCCTCCTCATCATCATCAAGTCCGGCTCTGCCTCGCAGGCCGCGACATCATCTGCAATTACAAAAGGGTCTGGTGGGTGTCTAGGAACACCGTCCCGTAACGTGGGAGTGAGTAGCTAACTCAGCGAAATAATAGAGCAAGGATTAGCATGTTCTCAATTCAATCATGCGATAATAGTAAAGCAGTAAATCAAACAAACCTAATACTGTTGTTAATGCAATATGACATGACATGATGGATGCCCTCACTGACGATCTCCCTCATACGGCGCCATCTTACTCCCACGGCATGCCACCCTCCCTCAAGTGCTCCACATCTTCCAGGCACATGCAATGTAATGGTGATACGATTTTTGAGTTGTTATTAGTCCATTCAAATAGCAGGATTGGGAAACTAAGGTACTTCCCTTATATCAATCCCAACACAGATCCTGTCTAGGGTCGTCACTCCTAGTAATCTCATACGATGTATATTTTGTAGGTCGCTGCAAGGGCTGTTAGGGCTGTTGCTCGCACTCGTTACACCGCTCCCCCATCACCTTATCAATACAGGCCTACTATACTCTCGCTGCTACGGAAGGGTCGTCGCCTCCCGTAGACTCAGAATACGCTCGCGGTCACTACAAAGGACTCTCGCCTGATCAGTGTAGGCCGACAACAAGAATATAGTGTCCCATACCACCATAATCTGCTCACGAGACATAGGTGCTCACTGGTCACTACGAGGAGGTTTGTGGCCCCAGCGTAGGCCGATAACTCGACCACGGTGTCCCATACCACCATGCCCGGCTCATGAGTCTTTGTGGATCAAGGTACCATGGTTAACAAGGTTTACAATGGTAAGTTCAGTATCCTAGGTTCAAGCAGTTATGACTCATACAGGGTGAACATACAACGGTCAGTCGGGTTACTTGACGGGCTCGACTAGCACGATCACATCTCAAGTTGAACGACATGAGGTGCGTAAAACACCTCGTGTGGCCTAACCACTGCCGCCAACTCCAGAACACGACTCACGTTCATCAACGGGTCTTTCGTGGCAAATACAAGCTAGCCACGAATTTTCTCTGTTACCGACTGCCTAAACTAAATATAGTCCCAAACAATTATGAATCCACGTCAGCAATCAAGTAAGAGTATTGGAAATGGAATACAATCATGTGAGCATGTTAACACATGTTATAACGTACAACTTAAGTAAATCATCTAACACATGCCTTTCATACATATAACGAAATTATGCATATCGCCAACATATAGGAAATAATTTCCATTAGCATATTAATTGAGAATTCAATCTCAAACTAAATCATAATGAAATCATCAAGTACATGTTATAACATACAACTTAAGTGAATCATCAAGCACATGCATTTCATACATATAATGAAATCATGCATATGGCAAACATGTAGGAAACCGTTTACACCAGCATATTAATTGAGAAATCAATCTCAAATTAATTCATAACACCATTTAATTCAATACATACTAATACAAGCATTTATACAAACACTTAAACCACACACTTAAGTCTACATATAGTATGTCGACCCAAAGTGCGCATTTAGGCGAATCTCTTCGTTAAACTAATTATGCACGCATTCCTAATATCCTAATGCGATAAGAAGCCATGTCAATCATATCAACAAATTATGGATGAAAACAGTATTTCCTACAAATGAATAAAATGCCCTAAATCTCATATTCTTCGTCTGCTTACGAAACAGGAAACGGACAGCATGTTGTACATGTCAAACGGCGTTGCCGTTGATAATCTACTATTAAATAACATTGAAAGTGTTGGAAACAGTCAATCAAAGCGTCTAGTATCCGCACCTTTTCCCTTCTAGGTGAAGTGATTCGAACGGAGCGTATACGCTTCGTCTACGGCGAATAGAGAACCTAATACACAAGTTCTATCAGCTACTTCGCTATGAAACCAAGGGAACACTAAATCAGAAACTAAATAGGATATTTTATTACCTAGAAACGTGGAGAAATAACCGGCAAAGTGATTGAAGCATGTTGCTAAAGCACGTGCAACAGGTGGGGCAACGGCAGGAAAATCCTCTCCTACTCTCTCTCACAAACTCTCACCTTTTCTCTCTCCCAATCTAGGGTTTTTATTAAATTCGGATGGGAGAGAGGAGTGAGGGTTTCAACCCTTTTTATAAGCACAAAAATGCTCGAAATAGGCTCGGGAACAAAGTTTACTTGATGTATATCCAATTTGGGGCTGTTTCGGTCCAAAAGACCATTTCTGGTGGTCCCCTGGCCGAACGCGATCGGACTTAAGTTCGTACATGTCGGATGTCACTCACATCCCATTTTCAGACCATCAGTGTTTGTAGATCGACCGTGGCGGTCCAGTTTCAGTTCAACGGTCACCGCACGTAGATCAGGTCTACAAGTCTTATGATATGAAATAGAAAATTTTCCTGATCCGAGGGTGTAATTTGGCTGAATTCTGATGGTCAGAACGCTTAATACTAACACGTCAAGTCGTGTACCAGATTTGAATTTTAAATTCCAAATTCCAAATCTGTCCCTATTCTTACTCTCTTCAGTCCAGGCTCAATGAAATAGCCTGCGAATGTCGGTTGGACTTGATTTTCGAAATGATTGTCAAGTCCAGCTAGGCGGTTCTAACGGTCTAAGATTGTAGGTATCAAACTTTCGACGCGCGGTCTAGATCCAATACAAAGTTTCAAAGTGGTCCAGAGAACAAACCTGCTTAGAGTTTGATCCGAGGTTATAGAGTATTATAGCACCATGGATTCTACAAGTTTTGGGTCTTGTAGAACGTATTTAAAGTGATCAGGGACTATTTCCCAGCTACTCTAGCGTTGCGCTAGCTAACTTATGCTTAGTTTCTAAAGGAATTAATCCTAAGTGGTTTCTTTGGCTATGGAATTGGGTTCTGAGCGATTTATCAGGTGTTTTAGTTGACCCATTGCCTAAGGACATCTAATCCCAGGTTGGCCAAAATCCGAGGTGTTACAGTACCAGATTTTACTAACGGAGGTTTTAAATCAGGTTCACCTCAAACTGTTACGACCTACATAAAGTTGACACTAGGACCTACACAAGGTTCTTAACACAGCCTACACAAGGCAACCACACATGCCTACTCAAGGCAATCAGTGCCTACACAAGGCACTCAAGTGTGTCTACACAAGACAACCAATAGTGTTTACACAAGACAACTAATCATACCTACAAAAGGCACAGTATGTCCTACACAAGGACTCTATACGTATTCTCCCGTCGGACGCCTGTAAAAGGTCTTGATGATCTGTAACACAAAACCTGAGGAATCAATCCTACACGAGGAAGGATCCTCAAGGTCTGTGGACTCTTCGACTTTACCTGAAAGTAGGTGAGCCCCGTTTAGCATATAATGAAGATAATATCCCTTGATGATGGAGATTCTTCAGCTCCCTTGAACTGCAACACTTGAAGATGCTCTATTATAAGTAGCTAGGGTTAGGTCAAGGTGTTTGGTGGAATCTACTCTATTAATTGTGAATCTTTAAAGAGACAGAGTAATTCTGGTGCTTGTGCATTCAAGAGATTTCAGCCTAATGATTTTCTATTAAGAGGTTGTTGGAAGATCCTTAAATGGTGAAGTTCATTCTCCAATCCAATCTATTGAATATTCAATGAATAAAAGGGGGTTAGGGAATGAACTTCCATGAGAAGAAGTTTAATGATGGTAGGTAAGAAGTTACCTCCTTGGAACTCTCTCTATTTCTCAATGCATTACCATGAGCTTCTGTTTATAAAGGCAAAAAGTCCAATGGTAATATAATTGTCAGAATCTGATTGCGTTCGATGTCATCGATGTTTGAATCTCGATGTCATCGTATCTAGTTCGATTCCTCAAATTTATGCATGATTTAACTTCAAACCTTGTTGGACATTTTTGAGACCTAATTTGATGTCATCGAACTAGGTTCGATGTCATCTACATTTTAATCTCGATGTCATCGAAACTAGTTCGATTCCTTAAACTTTTTAAGGGTTTTTCCTTAGAACATCGCTGGACATTTTCTTGTCCTTTTTTGATGTCATCGAATCTATTTCGATGTCATCGATTCGAAGTCTTGTTTGATTTCTTGAACTTTTTAGGGCATTTTCCTTGAAAGCTTGCTGGAAAATTTCTTGTCCTTGTTCGATGTCATCGAACATGTTTCAATGTCATCGAGTTTAGGTTGATTCTAAGAATTTTTCAGAAGATTTTCCAAGAAGATTGCTAGAGAAAAACTTTGCTTCCTTCGATGTCATGGAATCACTATTGATGTCATCGACTATCCATATTTGTTGACATCGAAGGTACGTTTGATGAATCAAATTTTTCGTCCATATATTTATTTGGTTGCTGGACATATGGGGGTCATTTTCAATGTCATCGAGACATCTTCGATGTCATCAAACACAAGTGTTCGATGTCATTAAACCAAGCTCGATGACTTGAAGTGACATGCAAGAACTTTAGAAAGCTTACCTATTTGCACAAAGTCTTCAAACATTAAATTCCTTTATTGTTCTATTTTTAAAGGGAATTATATACCTGGGTGTTTTCGTCATGGGATGTGAGGCTTAATTTACCTTTGATGTTCCTGAATCACGCATCCAGTTGAGGAAGTATCTTGTATTGTCTTCACTTGGGGTTCACTTGACTTACCAATTTAACCATCATGCTAATTGACAAATAAAAGCACTTTCAGTTCCCTTTTGATTATTGAAATCTCATTCATAATTACTCTCTTTTATTCCATATTTAGATTTAGATCTTCTTATAGTTCTAGTTCTAATTATTTTCAGAATACATACAAGTTGTCCCAGTGGATTCGACCTCAGTCTCGTTGAGTTATTATTACATCGCGACCCTACACTTAGGGTTGTGAAGATAGGCCCACCTTTAATATCCACCACCCCTCATGTGGATCCCACCTTTGATATGGACCATCCATCATGTGAGTTGCACCTTCAATGTGGGTCATCCATCATGCAGGGCCCGCTTTGGATGTGAACCATTCATCATTAGGGACCTACCTTTGTTATGGAAAATCTATTATGTGGGCTCACCATGATGTGGGTCATATAAAATGTGGGGCCCACCTTTGATGTGGGTCATTCATCATGTGGGCCCACATTTGATGTAGACCACCCATCATGTGGCCCTCCTTTGATATCAACCATCACATGGAGATATATATATATATATATATATATATATATATATATATATATATATATATATATATATATATATATATATATATAAAACTAGAAAAGTAATAAATTGAAAAGCAAGAAAAAAAAAGTTACAAAGATTAAGTAGTTTTCATTACATAAGTTGCTTTTACAATAACACTTATCAAACTAACTCATCTTAAAAAATAACTTATTAACTCAAGTTAAAAATTTACTTATTGGGCTATGTCCAAACCGCCTTAAATGACTCATGAATATCACATGTTGGGTAGAGAATTTTTCATATTATCCTCTTAAAAAAGAAGCTGAATACCATCCTTAACATAATCTCGTATCATCCTTTTCTTCAATGAATAATTGAGGACACTACTCATCCCCCACCCATGACCATACTGTAACGCACAACAATTCTACAAGGCTTCCTTGAATGCAAGTAGTGTATTATTTTGTTTCCCCTTAATTTTTTTAGAACCTCTATTCATTGATTAGAGATAATTACATTTGAGATTTTGGGTGGGTCCAAGAACAAAAAGACACAAGGACCCGCCTATCATAAAAAGGTTATCTCACTCTCAGGTTAACCAATCCTACCTTGTCAAAAAAGAGAAGGCCTTTAGGGATGCAAGGAAGATCTGCTTAAGAGTTGAGAAATAAATTTAATTGGGAGCCACTACCGAGCTTAGCGAACCTATCAACAACCGCATTCACTTCCATGGAGGTGTGGAAAATGGAACATGGATTCTGGACCGCTAATATGACATTGACTATGAAGCATTCAAGATATCTGAATGACAGGTCACAATGGAAAGCGAGTCGCTGGCCACCTCAACTTTGTGAAAGCCCAGCTTGGCACACAAGGAGAGGCCATCCCAAATGGCCCTAATCTCCACGCTCGAGTTGGACCCAAAATTGTAGTCATAATAGAAAGCAAAATGGAGCTTCCTTGTGCAGTCCCAACCGATGCCCCCCTGAGGGGCCTGGGTTTCTAAGCAACGATCCATCTATGTTTAACTTGATCCACCCTCTCTTCAGTCTCGCCCACTTGAAAACTTGAACTCTCCTCCAGTGTAGCGAAGCCCCATCAACGCCCAGATCAACCAGCGAAGAAACTGTTATGCAATTCAACACTCTAGGGAGAGGTAGGGAGGGCTCAATCAAAAAGATCCAGTGGTGGATCGCAACTATAACCTTAGCGCCAATGGGAGAGGAGTTGTCAAAGCGGGCTGCATTTCTTGCTTTCCATAATTCCCATAAAATGAAAATAAGAGCTAAGACCCTTAAGAGTTTGAACCGATATGAAGTGATAGTGGCGGACCACCATCCGGTTTCTTTGACTGTAATTTAGTGACAGTAATAAGCTAGATATTGAACAAGGGTTGGAAGTGGTCTCACACTTCCGAAGCTAACCCACCAAAGGAGAAGACATGGTTTATAGTTTTGATATGAGACTAGGAAGTGGGTGCACAACAGACACATTTAGAGGCCATAGGAATACCTCTCTACTGAATGTTGGCATCAACTGAGACCACCTTGAGAAAGTGAAAAGGCCCAGCTATATGTCCTAGATGGGGGGGTGAATAAGACAATGATAAATAAAACTTATAATAGCAGAAATTAAATAAATATGATAGCCAACAAATAAAATAAAGAAACCACAATACAAGAATGTAAAGCCACCTCAAAATTCAAATATTGAGAGGTTGATACAAATGTTGTTCTAAGGATAATCTTACACCAAAAACTAGAGTTTATGGTAGGTTAACCTTATTTCTAGAAAGGTCTTTGTATCAAATATCAAATCGAAGAGGAATGATAAAGTATTAAATACAAATTACACTTGAAGAATAAATTGTTGTTACTAATATATTTTGTTCTAGGGACAACCATACACCATAGAAATGGCAGGGTTACCTTACTAGAACAATTGAGAATGCTGATAAAGGAATTGTAAGAAATAAATGTTAAACTATTACAACATTCCCTCAATGCTTGAAATAAATGATTACACCATTCACATCTACATATACATCATACAAATTAATAATTAAATATATGAAATATAAACCATTCAACCACGAAATATAAGGGATTATAGTGGTTCGCCTGTGTGTACACCAACTGTTAAACAACGGCCACACAGAATGCTACTCCACTCCTAATATCCTCACACAAGGGATATTAGCGTTCACTATCGACTTAGCTTTTTATAGGTTCACCCAAAACATTCACAATTGTGTCTTTTTCTGTGGGCTTACACAATTAAAAAAACCTTACTTCTGAGTTTTCCTGGATCTCCTCAAATAACCAATACAATGAGATTTTTTTGGTAAATCTCAAAAGAAACCAAAACAGAAAGGAATTTACAATTAAATGTAAAATACCTGATTTTCTCCTTCGTTGTAGCAGCCCTGCAGAACTAAGTCAGAGTAGATGATTGAATGTCCAAGTTCAATATCCAAACTCACATTACAATGGTTCTAGTTCTAATTGATTTTAAATTAAATCAAAATGGGCTAGCTTTAATTGATTTTGATTCCAAAGAAAGGGAAACAATAATTCCTCTTTTCAGATTATATTGGAATACAAGAAAAAAAATTAATTAATAAAGCTAATTGAAGAGAATATTAAATACGCACACCTAGCTTAAAATAGAGCGCAGACTTATCTCTCAGAAGGCTGAATTAATTAGCTTAAATTGTGTAAATTATTCTAAGATTCATGATATATTTATAGCTGAGCAAAACGCATCTTTGACTGGTCATAGGACCTCTACGACTGGTCGTGGAATAACAGAAATTTGAATTTTTCTGGCGCGATAAGATATGTCGGTTTCACAACTGGTCATAGGTCACCTTCAACTGGTCATTGGATGCACACGACTGGTCGTAGGCACAACATTTTTAACGCTGGACTTTGAGTCGAGGGTCTACGACTGGTCGAAGAACCAGTCGACACTGTTCCTATGATTGGTCGAACAGTCTTCAGGACTGGTTGTAGAGTAACCAAAAAATTCTGAAAATCTTCAACAATTTAGGACTGGTCTTGAAATTTCTTAGACTGGTCAAACTAGTGCTAGGACTAGTCGAACAAGGTCCAGGACTAGTCTTAGAACAACCCAAATTTACGTATAAAACATATATAGAATATGTATCTAAAATTTCCTACTTTAAAGGTCAACCTAATGTCAGTCATGCCTCAATAGTTAATCAAGAACATTGAAACTTGAAGACAAGTGACCTTTGAGTATAATTAAGCTTGAGATCTTGATCTTGAAAGTTTCTTGAACTTGAAAATTTCTGAGATCTTGAAAGCTTCTTGAACTTGAACACTTCTGAGATCTTGAAAGCTTCTTGAACTTGAACTCTTTTGAGATCTTGAACTTAAAAACTTCTGAGATCTTTGAACTTGAATGCTTCTTTTGTTCATCACATATACAGCTTCAAAGCAGTGTTTTTCTCACCACAAATTTGATAATAATAAGGGGCTATAAACTATAACACTTACAATTTCCCCCTTTGTCAAATTTGTGGCAAAACACTTTTTCAAGTTATGATACATAACACAGAATATCTTAGTAAAGAATTATGCACCAGTTTTTATCAACTGGCACACATTCATGAACCTGCAAATCAATATTCAACATCCAATCCACACTCATATACTCATGCTCATACAGTCTATCTCAACACATACTCCCCCTGAGTAACATATATCTCAAAAATATAGCACTAGCATACTGCAATGTAATGCAATGCAACTCCCTCCTTATAGCACCAATCCAACATTAAAATCAGAATCAAATATCCATACTACCCCTTTTTGTCACAATATGACAAAGGAAGCACAAAACAGATTGATAAGAAGTAATAATCAAGGAGATAAAGAAGAGGTATGACAAGATAATTCATAAACAGAGCGAACTTAAATAAAACAATAACAAGTCAAGTTAAGTGAGCACAATAGTAAGATAGTTGTTACAGACCAGAAAATAAAAAGAAACTAATCTGATCCAGATGAAGGAGCAGGGATGGAAGGATCAAGTTAATGCATGCCCTTATTCAAGCGCCTAAGATACTTGTGCATATACTTGAATTGTAAATCATGAGCAATAGATATATTTTTCGTCTTAACATTTATATTCTCAACTTTCTCCTCCAATACACTTAGTCGAGAATCAAAAGCAGAAGACTCATAATCTAGATCATTGGCAAGTTAGATTCAATTTCTTCAAAAATATCATCCATGTTAATATCATCAGGAGGAAGATCACCAGCTTCTTCCTCATGTTCAGCTTCAACCGTATGAACACCATCTCTTTGGCCAGAAAAAAATTTCAGCTTCATATTATTGATATTAGAGTTGTTAAATATCAGATGATGGATGGGGGCTTTACCAACCGGCATATCGACTAACATATGCGTAGCCAATACAGTCATCAAATAGCCAAAAGGGATATCACTATGACCAGGATGGAGTCGAAACTGAATGATAGAGTGACAAATCAAGAACATGAACCATAAACACCATTAACTCAGTTTTATTACCCGATCGAGGATACAAATTCGATACAAAGATCCTATGAAGAACTCTGTATTTAGGTAATAAAAATCTTGAGGGGAGCGTATTTCCTTTATGCGTCCATTGAACATCCAGATTGCATAAATCCTTAGTTAGTCTATGAGGGTTTTTCAGATAGTGTATGAATGGGAACTCCCTCATCATTCACAGGAATTTTCATGAGAGCTAAAATCAAGTAACGATCAACGTCAAATGGTCCTTCTCTTGTGGCAATTTAAACGTTAGATTTTCTAGTGAAAAATCACATACGCAAGAAAAAATGGATTGGGCAATGGACCGGTATGTTGGCCCACCCCAATGCAATAAGTTATCCTAACCTACATCTTGGAGCATAGGATGGATATCAAAAGGAGCAGTATGATTAATATCAACAAGATGTTTAAAAATAACATTACGTAGTCTGATGTCCCGAACAAAGGATGGATCATCCTCGAGAGCCCTAAGATGACGCTTAGTGAGAGAGGCCAATCTGGAAGAAGATGGACCACGAGAAATTGTTCTTTTTCCTCTAGAAGCCATTTGTAATAAAGATTTTAAGAAGATAAAGAGTTACAAAGGATTGAGAAGGAGTTTTCTTAAAACAGATTTTGCATAAGAAAAATCCCAAATCACAAAGAAATTCAAAATAGATAACTTCAAGAGAGAAATAGAAGTAATCTAGACACAAATTTACAAGAAAAACATAAATGGAGCACTAACCTTAGAGATTTTGAAGGTTGGCTTCGACTAGTCGGACGTCGGCTTGTTGGTGAGTGAAAATGAAATGAGGAAGATGAAGTGTTTTTCACGACTGGTCATGGATGTACACGACTGGTCGTACCACGACTGGTCGTGTATATTCACGATCGGTCGAGGACCAACAAAAAATGCAATTTTTTAAAATTTTCAACATGATTTGTAAAAATTAAAGTCTAAACTAGCAAGAATATACAATTTGATACAAAACGACATAAATTATCATCTTAAAATGCACATGCCAAGATTAAATTTTATTTGGTTAAACCTTCTTTTGTCGAGAGGTTTAGTGAAAATGTTAGCACATTGATTCTCAGTAGATATATATTCCAAAGACATAACCTTTTTTTCTACTAATTCACGGATATAATGAAATCTAATGTCAATGTGCTTAGTACAAGAATGTTTAATAGAGTTTTTTGAAATATTATGGCATTGGAATTATCACAATATAATAACATAGAATCATGTTTAATTCCATAATCACTTAGCATTCGATTCATCCAAATAAGTTGCGTACACGCATTACCAGCTGCAATGTATTCAGCTTCAGTTGTTGAAAGTGATATAGAACTTTGTTTCTTGCTAAACCAAGAAACTAAACACTTTCCAATATAAAAGCAATCACCACTAGTTAATTTTTTATCATCAATATTACCAGCCCAATCAGCATCCGAGTACCCAGCTAATTGAACACTAGTCCCATGTGGATACCAGAGACCGAGATTAACAGTACTTACGACATATCGCACAATCCGCTTGGTAACAATCAAGTGTGATTCTTTAGGATCAGACTGTATCTAACACAAATACCAACACTTAGTGTAATATCAGGTCTACTAGCAGTTAAATACAATAAACTACCAATCATACTCCGATATAATTTTGGATCAGCATTTTTACCTGCAGAATCTTTTGAGAGTTTCAAGGTAGTACTCATAGGAATATTGAAGTTCTTACCCTTCTCAAATCTAAATATCTTAATTAAATTCAAGACATATGTAGATTGAGAAATGAATATTCCACCGGGTTGTTGCTTTACTTGCAACCCTAGGAAATAACTCAATTCCCCAACCATGCTCATTTCAAACTGTGATTTCATCAAATCTGCAAACTCAATAGTCATATCAGTACATGTAGATCCATAAATGATATCTTCAACATAAATCTGTACCATTAAAATATGATCATTATATTTTTTAATAAATAGAGTTTTATCAACAGATCCCATTTGAAAATTATGGCTTAACAGAAACTTTGTTAGTTTCTCATACCATGCCCTAGGAGCTTGTTTTAATCCGTAAAGTGCCTTTTTAAGGTGATACACATGATTAACATTTTTGGGATCTTCAAAACACATTGGTTGTTCAACATAGACTTCCTCATGTAAATCACCATTTAAGAAAGCACTTTTCACATCCATTTGATAAATCTTGATTTTTCTAAAATATGCAATGGATATAAACATTCTGATTGATTCAAGACGTGTTACTGGTGCAAAAGTTTCATCAAAATCAATACCTTCAATTTGAGTGTAACCTTGTACCACTAGCCTAGCTTTGTTCCTAATTATATTTCCAAGCTCATTAGACTTATTTTTGAGAATCCATTTTGTTCCAATGATGTATTTATCTTTGGGTTTAGGTACGAGATACTAAACATCATTTCCTATAAATTGGTTAAGTTCGTCTTGCATCGTAACAATCCAGTTTTCATCAGCAAGAGCTTCTTTTACACTAGAAGGTTCTATCTGGGATGTAAAACATATGTAGTTACATATATCCTCAAGTTGTCTATGAGTACGAACACCAGTGAGAGGGTTTCCAAGAATTTGAGTAGTTGGATGATCTTTAATAGTCCTTAGTTCAGAATCAGTCTGATTAGATGAAGTATCAGGTTTATCAACTACAAGAACTTCATCATTTTCTGAACTTGAGACTGGTGTGTTTAAGTGATCATCAATGACCACATTGATAGACTCTTGAATTACATCGGTCCTTTTGTTCAGAACCCTATAAGCACGACTATTTAAAGAATACCCTAGAAAGATTCCTTCATCACTTTTAGTATCAAATTTTCTTATATTTTCATGATCTCATAAAATATAGCACTTGCTGCCAAAAACTCAAAAGTATTTGATAGTAGGCTTTTTATCGAACCACATTTCATAAGCCATTTTATTATTGCCTTTACTAGTGTAAACTCGGTTAATAATATAGAAAGCTGTATTGACTGCTTCAGCCCAACGATTCTTAAAGAGCTTCATGCTATTCAACATGACATTAGCCATTTTTTGTAGCACTCTATTTTCTCTTTCTACTATCCCATTTTATTGTGGAGTTTTGGGTACTGAAAATTCATGTAATATTCCTTGGTCGCTACAGAACTTCTCAAAAATGCTATTCTTAAATTCGAATCCATGATCACTACGAATCTTACTGATTTGAGAACCTTTTTTAGTTTGAATCCTTTTGAGAACTTTTCTTACTTCTTCAAGGGTTTCTAATTTGTCCCTTAAGAAGACTACCCATGTATATCTAATAAAGTCATCTACTATTACCAAGATATACCTTTTGCCACCTCGACTCTCCATTCTGGTAGGTCTTATCATATCCATGTGGAGAAGTTCGAGTGGTCTTGATGTGGTATTGGAATTCACTTTTTTGTGTGAGTTCCTTATTTGTTTGCCAAACTGGCATTCACCACATATCTTATCTAATTTTTGAAGTTTGGGTAGACCTCTTATAAGTTCCTTTTTGCTCAATTTAAATAAGTTTCGGTAGTGTACATGTCCAAGACGTTTGTACCATAATTCAGTCTTATCTGTATGGACCATGTAACATGTTTGATTAGATGAACTGCATTCGCTAACAATATAGCAGTTTTCAGACGTTCTACGTCTAGTTAGTATGATTGAACACTTATTGTTTAGAATCTCACAACTTTGATTAGAAAATCGAACACTATGGTTATTATCGCGTATTTGAGATATGCTTAGCAAATTATTTTTTAGTCCTTCAACATATAAGACATTCTTAAATAACGGAAGGTTATAGAGTTGAACCGTACCTTGACCCATAATTTTGCAGTTACTGTTATCACCAAATGTGACTGAACCATCAATCATATCTTTTAGATCAGTGAATAAAGCCTTGTCGCCTGTCATATGCCTGGAGCATCTACTATCTAGGTACCACTTTGAATGGCTTATAGGTTTGAAAGCAGTGTGGGCAACCAAGCAAGTGACCTTTGGAATCCATTTCATAACCATTTTGGGTTTAGGTGGATAGTTGGTCTTCTTTTGATTGTAAGAATTATGAGTATGACCAATTGAGTTAGACTTTATAAGCTCCTTAAGTAAATCAACTATCTTTTCAGCCAAAGGATTTTGGTTATTCTTCCTATAGTTGAAATAATTTCCTTTAGGTTTTTGAACAAATTTAGGGTCTTTAGAAAACACTTTTCCTTTCCCTTTTGAGTTTAAGGTCTCTCCTTTTACAAACTTAGGAGGTGCATTCTTCAGTTTAGGAGAAACATTCTTATCATACCCTAGACCGAATCGATCACCACATTTTTTCGATCTTGATAAGAGTTTTTCTAATTTAGAATCACCTTGGGCATATTTTCAAGTTTCCTTTAAACTCAAGAAAGAAGAGTCTTCATGTTTTAAATGGTCGTTTTCAGATTTAAGATTTTCAACTTGGGCAGTCTTAAAATCTAAATCTCATTTAGTCTTTTCAAAACAGTCTGAAATATGGGACTTTTCTAAAATAAGAGATTCATAAATTTCATTGAGTTTAGAAAATTTCTCTTTTTGAAGTTTCAGTTTTACCGCAATTTTACAACTCTCCTTGTATAGGGCATTATAGGCATCTTGAAGATCATCTTCATTTTCACATTCACTATTCAGATTTTCTTTACTTGTTGAATCATTATTTGAAAATGTGAATTTGGCTAGAGTCATAAGGGCTTTCACTTCATTACCCAACTCAGTTTCAGAATCTTCAGATTCAGAAGAAGCATCGGATCAGAGGATTCATCCCAAGTAGCCAACATACCCTTCTTCTTGGGTTTGTCCTTTTTAGACACTTGTTAGCCAAATGCTTATATTCTTGGAAGTTGTAACATTGACTGTCTTTCAAATATTTTCAAGTTTTAGATTTAGGTTTTGATATTTTCTTATCATTTCCTTTTTGAAAATCAACTTTCTTTTTACTTTTGAAGATTTTATAAAACTTTTTTGCCAAAAAAGCCATATCATTTTCAGAGTTATCTCACTCTCAAGTTACCCAATCCCACCTTGTCAAAAAAGAGAAGGTCTCTGGGGATGCAAGGAAGATCTGCTTGAGAGTTGAGAAATAAATTCAATTGGGAGCCACTACCAAGCTTAGCGAGCCTATCAATAACTGCATTCGCTTCCATGGAGGTATGGAAAATGGAACATGGATTCTGGACCGCCAATATGACATTGACTAAGAAGCATTCAAGATGTCTAAATGACAGGTCATAATGGAAAGCGAGTCGCTAGCCACCTAAACTTTGGGAAAGCCCAACTTGGCACACAAGGAGAGGCCGTCCCAAATGGCCCTAATCTTCACACTCGAGTTGGACACAAAATTGTAGTCATAATAGAAAGCAAAATGGAGCTCCCCTATGCGGTCCCTATCGACGCCCCCCAGAGGTGCATGGGTTTCTAAGCAACGATCCATCTACGTTTAACTTGATCCACCCTCTCTTCAGTCTCGCCCACTTGAAAACTTGAACTCTCCTCTAGTGTAGCAAAGCCCCATCAATGCCCAGATCAACCAGCGAAGAAACTGTTATGTAGTTCAGCACTCAAGGGAGAGGTAGGGAGGACCCAATCAAAAAGATCCAGCGATGGATCACAACTATAACCTTAGGGCCAATGGGAGAGGAGTTGTCGAAGCGGGCTGCATTTCTTACTTTCCATAATTCCCATAAAATGAAAATAGGAGCTAAGCCCCTTAAGAGTTTGAACCAATATGAAGTAATAGTGGCGAACCACCATCCAGTTTCTTTGACTGTAATTGAGTGACAGTAATATGCTAGATATTGAACAGGGGTTGGAAGTGGTCCCACACTTCTAAAGCTATCCCACCAGAGGAGAAGACATGGTTTATAGTTTTGATATGAGACTAGGAAGTGGGCGCACAATAAACACATTTAGAGGCCATAGGAATACCTCTCTTCTGCATGTTGGCATCAATCAAGACCACCTTGAGAAAGTGAAAAGGCCTAGCTATATGTCTTAAAGGGGAGGGGGAGGGGGGTGAATAGGACAATGCCAAATAAAACTTATAATAGCAGAAAATTAAATAAATATGATAGCCAACAAATAAAATAAAGAAACCACAATGTAAGAATGTGAAGCCACCTCAAAATTCAAATCTTGAGAGGTTGATACAAATGTTGTTCTAAGGACAACTTTACACCAAAAACCAGAGTTTATGGTAGGTCAACCTTATTTCTGGAAAGGTCTTTGTATCAAATCTCAAATCGAAGAGGAATGATAAAGTATTAAATATAAACTGCACTTGAAGAATAAATTGTTATTACAAATATATTTTGTTTTAGGGACAACCATACACCATAGAAATGACAGGGTAACCTTACTAGAACAATTGAGAATGCTGATAAAGGAATTACAAGAAATAAATGCTAAACTATCACAACATTCACACAATGCTTGAAATAAATGATTACAACATTCACATCCACATATACATCATACAAATGAATAATTAAAGATATGAAATATAAACCATTCAACCATGAAACACAAGGGATTATAGTAGTTCGCCTGTGTGTACACCAACTGTTAAAGAACATCCACACAGAATGCTACTCCACTCCTAATATCCTCACACAGGGGATATTAGCGTTCACTATTAAATTAGGTTTTTACAGGTTCACCCAGAACCTTCACAATTGTGTCTTTTTCTGTGGGCTTACACAATTAAAAAAACCCCACTTCTGAGTTTTCCTGGCTCTCCTCAGATAACCAATACCATGAGATTTTTCTAGAAAATCCCAAAAGAAACCAAAATAGAAAGAAATTTATAATTAAATGTAAAATACCTGATTCTCCTTCGTTGTAGCAGCCCCGTAGAACCAAGTTAGAGTAGATGATTGAATGTCCAAGTTCAATATCCAAACTCACATTACAATGGTTCTAGTTCTAATTGATTTTAAATTAAATCAAAATGGGCTAGCTTTAATTGATTTTGATTTCAAAGAAAGGAAAACAACAATTCCTCTTTTCAAATTAGATTGGAATACAAGAAAAAAATCAATTAATAAAGCTAATTGAAGAGAATATTAAATACACACACTTAGCTTAAAATAGAGCACAAACTTATCTCTCAGAAAGCCGAATTAATTAACTTGAATTGTGTAAATTATTCTGAGATTCGTGATCTATTTATAGCTGAGCAAAACTTGTCTTCAACTGGTCTTAGGACCTCTACGACTGGTCATGAAATAACAGAAATTTGAATTTTCGGGCGCGATAAGATAAATCGGTTTCACGACTGGGATACACATGACTGGTCGTAGGAATATGATTTTCAACGCTGGACTTTGAGTCGAAGTTTTATGACTGGTCGAAGAACTAGTCGACACTGTTCCTACGACTGGTCGAACAGTCTTCAGGACTGGTCATAGAGTAACTAAAAAATTTTAAAAATCTTCAACAACCTAGGACTGGTCGTGGAATTTCTTAGATTGGTCGAACTAGTGCTACTAGTCGAACAAGGTCCAAGACTACTCTTAGAGCAGACCAAATTTACGTATAAAACATATATGGATTATGTATCCAAAATCTCCTACTCTTAAGATCAACCTATGTCAGTCATACCTCAATAGTGAAGCAAGGACATTGAAACTTGAAGACAAGTGACCTTTGAGTATAATTAAGCCTGAGATCTTGATCTTGAAAGTTTCTTGAACTTGAAAACTTCTGCGATCTTGAAAGCTTCTTGAACTTGAACACTTCTGAGATCTTGAACGCTTCTTGAACTTAAACACTTCTAAGATCTTGAACTTGAAAACTTCTGAGATCTTTGAACTTGAATGCTTTTTTTGTTCATCATATATACATCTTCAATGTAGTGTCTTTGTCAGCACAAATTTGACAATAACAAGGGGCTATAAACTATAACACTTACAAAAAGATCTTCCAAGAGAGGAGCAAGAGTTTGGGAGGAATCTTGGTGTGCCAAACCTAAATAACCCTTGATTTTTTAACATCTGTCGAGTGAACCATCTGCTACACTGATCTGACTGAGAACTCACTTGAGGAAGAGAGGGCCCAAACTTGTTTAACGTCGACAGAAGAGGTGCAAGTGCCCTCATCTTCGATATGGTCAAGAACTGCTTGAGGGAAGAGCTAACGAATAGAAACAGGATCCTGCCAACACGAGGGGTTGATAAAATCCTTGTCAAGCTGGGGCATTGAAGGAGGGGATTGGAGACTCTCATCCACAAAAGGCCCAATCTTGGAACCAGAAGTTCAGGTCACCTTGACCTAAGATCCATCTAGTCACTACGTTGATAGTTGGGATGTGCTTACAGATATGCCTCCACAATGGCGAGGCATCGAGGTGAGGCTGGAACCACCGAAGGAGAGGATGTTTGCAGGGTATTTCTTTTTAAGAAACGCTACCCAGCCAGCTTGATAGTCCATGCCATCTTCATTTTAAGGGCCTACATAATATTGGGGAGGCATTTAATATCTAGGCCACCTTCATCTTTTGAGCAAGCAATACGTTTCTGGCTGACCTAATGACACCTTTTGCGGTCGCCCTCCCAACCCCAAAAGAAATTTGCACAAGCTTGATCTAGGACCTTCAGCAGGGAGAGGAGGATGTCCGTAGAAATTATAGAGTGGATCAGAATGCTGCTAAGCATGTGGTTGATAAGCGTCGAGTGACCAGTTTGGGAAAGAATCCTAGCCTTCTAGCCTAAGATTCTTACCGGGAATTTATCTAATATCCCTTTAAAAAGGCTCTCTTCACTCTCCTCTTGAAGATCAGAACCCCGAGGTACATTAAAGGCTGCACTCCCTAGTTGAAACTCGGGATCTTATGGGTTGCCCTGACTCTTGCCTCTGATTGGAGGGTGGAGAGGATAAATAAGCTCTTACTGGAGTTAATTTTCTAACCTGAGGTAGCTTGGAAATGGTTGAGGAAGGATTTGATGCACTTTAGCGAACTGTGGCCCCCGTTAAAGAGGAGAACTGTATCATCAGCAAAGAGGAGGTAGGTGATGAGGGGACACCTGTGGCTGGTGCTTAAAGGATGACATAGCGTAGATGTGATCAACTTATGGAAGCCTTGACTAAGGGCCTCAGATGCAAGGATGAAGAGGCCCGGGGATATTGGATCCCCCTGGTGGAGCCCTCTAGATGAGCGAAAGAAACCACTAGGTTCACCATTGATTAAGATTGAGAACCAAGAGTCATTCCAGCATTTCTCGATCATGGTGATCTAGTTCACCTGAAAACCAAACTGGTTGAGGACTAGCTTAAGGAAAACCCAATCCAATTTGTCATACACCTTCTCCATGTCCAATTTGATTAGGATATTACCACCCTTGTCATGTCCCAAACTCGGAAACCTGGTTCATAAAATTTTCGATCACTGAATCTGGTGCCGACAACCTCCGTAGTACCCCATTCTCGACTCCCATCGCTCATGCATCAAATCCCAATCCTGGGATCCTACAAGGAGGATTTTTAACATGAATTTGTCTCATAAGAAGCACAACCACAAGTATACCTAGATCACAAGAACAACATTATCTTCACATATCCACTAATATAATCATTTGAGTACAATGCTGAAAGGGAAATATAATATAAAAATATCAAAGAAAACTCCAGAAGCTCAATCGCACGCTCTTACCTCAACTCGGCTACATCATAATGTCACCTTCACGCATCTATCATGAATAAGCTTATAGAAAGCTTAGAGGATGGTGTAAGTGTGTGAGCAGTATATGCGTGCTCAGAATGTAATATCAGAGTAAATGGAGGTACTGATAAGTCCACGAGTCATACAATATTAGAGTACACAATACAAATTAGTTATGCAAATGAGGAATTCAAGAGAACTAAATATCGGATGCTGATGGTACAATGCAATATATAAATCTTACTGAGTCCGTCTTGGCCATATAAGTGTAGAAACATAACAACCCAAAATGCCATATGCTTGCGGATGTAATGCAATATGCGATGCGAAGAAATGACCAAGATGAAGTGTGAAGTCGAGATGATAGTATGTAGTATCGCAGGCTACATGGTCCACTATAAGGAACTTCTATCCAAACCAGTCCCATACCTAAATTTGGATAGTCAGACTCAATGTGGTAAAGCCTGATCTCAAATTAGTCGTGCACCCTAAGAGAAATCTTGGTCATTGCGAAGGCACACGTAACAAATAGTTACACACCACTAGCCCGAGTGGATAGTGAATGAATAAATGAATGAATCAGTATGTAACACCTGCTCAATAAGTCCACTTAGTGGTACTATACATCTCTGAGATCATCATCGGGGTCTATTACACTCTACACCAGCTTACTGCACCTATCCGAGCACACAATTAGGTAAGTGGAAGAGACCTCACTATTCGCCTACCAATATCGGGCCCAGCTCGTAGATAGCGAAATCATTCCTCAAGCTGGTCAAACTTAACCTAGATATTACCCCCTTACATAGGTGGGAAAGGTCACACCTCCTCCCAACTGACCACGACATGGTGGGAGATGTTGCCTACTGGTATACGACTCTCATACGGTCATATATATCTACTCGGTCTAGTCATTAGGGCTTCCTCTGGTACCAAGAGGGTTTAGGAATTTTCACCTAAGGCCATATATGGCGGCGCGATGCTAGTAATAGATTTTTGGTGTCTCATCTGGCCATCCATGATATGCTTGTAGAGGCTACCACCTTGATGTCGCTGGGGCATACAGTATCACAACACACAATGCAAGATGCATGAGTCATACAATTCAGTCATGCATCAATCCTACATATACTGTGTACTCATGTGAGATAATCTCCACCTATCAGGGAGTCTCATAATAACATGCCCAATAACATATGTAGTGGTTAACCACATCTCATAATAAACACGTAGATGATGCGTATGGGCATGTATTATGATGTTATGCTATCACATACTTATAACCGGTATTGATAATCGGCCTTGACAATCAGAATTAGCATTGACAATCGGAATCGGCTTCAATAATCAGAATCAACCTCGACAATCGAAATCAACCTCAATAATCGAAATCGGCCTCGACAATCGGAATTGGCCTCGATAATCAAAATCGGCCACGACAATCAAAATTGGCCTCGATAATCGGAATCGACCTCGATGATCAGTCAAACAAGGCCAAGGCAAGGTCACAAATGTGAACATTAAACCATCATTGCTCATCAATGTGGACATTTAACTAACATTTTTCCCAAGGAGTGATCCACGTAGAGTCAAACGTATCGTAGGCCCATGGCCTCATACAAGGGCCTCATACAATCATCATAGGTCGTATCAATGGGCCGCACCAATGGGCCTCATATACATCAAGTGGGTCGTATTGATAGGCGCACCAATGGGCCTTGTATACATCAAATGAGCCACAATACATGGGCCTAATACACATCACTATGGGCTGCATCACATGGGTCGAAAATATATCTCAATGGGCCTCATCATATGGGCCATAAAAACATCACATCAGGCCTTGTCCATGGGCCTCAAATACATCACAATGGACCATAACCCATGGGCTTCAAATACAAAATAGGTGGGCCTTACACATGGGCCTATATACATCATAGGTGGGCCCTGTACATGGACCTCAAATATACATCATGATGGGCCTCATGGATGGGCCGCACCAATGGGACTAAAGTGGGCTTGAACCACACCAAAAATCATTTCAATAGTTGTAGCTGTAACATGTGTATTATAGTACACTATCATTCTATGGGGCACATGGCACTTAATGATGATCAGTACCCTCCAAACATTGCCTATGTATATCAGCATTGTCCCAACAATGTCCATGTAAATCTGCACCATCCAAACATTGGACAATACCGTCCAGCACAATATGGATGGTGTGGAGGAATTAAATGCATCAATGTGGGTCCCACCTGCCATGGATGGAGCTGATATACAACACATCATCAGGGTGGGTCCCATCCCACATGTGCAGCATGTGTGGGGTGGGACCCACATAAGCTGAAATGGATGGACGATACATTATAGTGGGATCCATTCCACCGTCCAGGGTAGATGGATGTAGTGGATGTAGAATAAATGCATCAAGGTGGGTCCCACCTACCCACACGTGTCACACGGGTGGGGCAGGCCCATGTCCAGTACAAATGGATGGTATGAATATAACATATACATAATGCTGGGTCCACGTGGTGGCCCATCTGAGATTTGAATTTGCCTCAGTTTAGGTGAGGTGGGTCCCACCGTCCCAGGTAGTGAACGGTGTGGACGAAGGTATACATCATGGTTGGTCCCACGTGGGGCCCATAAAATATAATATTATATTATTAAATTATATATATATATATATATATATATATATATTATACAGAGGGGTACGTCCAGCGTTTGACCAGATAGATGGACGGATGAAATACATTCATCAAAGTGGGGTCCACATAGATGGATGGTGTGGCTGTAAATCACATACATCATGATCAGCCCACACAATAGGTAGATAACTAAGATGAAACACTGATGGATGGCATGAATGAAACACATATCATGGTGGGCCCCTCCTGTCAAAATAGATGAACGGCTTGGATCCAAAACACATGGCTCATACAGGACCCACAGAAGTTGCTATGTTAACACAGCAGTTGTTCTGCTGCTTGTCCACAAATGGATGGCTAGATGAAAATTACATGCAATCAAGGTGGGCTCCATGGATCTTGGTGACATCCTTCAGATGGATGGTGTGGGATTTTCACACGTGCAGGGTGGGACCTGCAGATGGACGGCATGGAATACAAATATTTCATGGTAGGGCTGTAGAACTTGCTAACGTCTCTGCAGCTCAACTATTGGGACCCACCATCCTTATTAATGGATGGATGGTGTGGATCTACATATCATCAAGGTGGGTTGACACATGTGGGACCCACCAATTCTGGATGAAACTGATACTTGTATTTTCAGTCGCCCACACTGTTGGATGGTACTAGCAATGTTGGACCGTCCAACCACCTGCTGGATGTCAATAGAATAGGCCCCAGAGGTGGACTGCAGTGTAGTTGACACAGGGATGAACGTGATGAGGTCGATCACCGTCTTCCTCAAAGTTAACTACCCCGAATCCACGGAGCTTCTCTGGACTCCTCACAGAGACTTCTCGAATCCACGAGGGAAGAAAGCAAGAGAATAGAAATAAATTCTAATAAAATTCAAAATTGATTAATGAATAATTGATAATTGTCAAATGTGTCTCCTTACACCATTAATATAGAAAAAAATGAACTAAAATTCTTAATTACCAAAAATAGCACAATTCTAACTCTAACAAAAATCCTAATTATAATAAAACTCTTCTAAGGCTTAATTTTTAAAAATAAAAATTGTAAATAAACTTTCTTGAGAAGAATCCTAGTATAACTAAAAGTTATTTTTAAAAGGAAAGAAAATATAAAACTCTAAAAATATTAAAAACTCGAAATTACTAAAAATAGTAAAAATTTTCTAAAAATTTATTTTTGAGCTGGAAGCATGCATTTTCTGACGAAATGGACAGATGCGACCCATCGTGTGGGTTGGTTCACCTCGGATGTCCCGTTTCAGTAAATATTGATAGGTTGTATGCCCCATAACGATACCCGGATCAAAAGTTATGGTTAATTCACGGTACATCTTCTTTTGGCTCAACCATGCTGGGAATATCTCTGTGACACATTCTACATCGGACCCCTCCACTTGAAAAAAACTCATCCTTGAGTTATTCAAGAGACTTGGCTCATGATTCTGAGATAACTTCTGACGTTGATGTTTATTAACCCTTTTTTTTGTAGTTGGCATTAAGCTCTTTATCTGACACAATATATGTACTCATGTTTTCCTTGACTTGACTAATATTGATGAGTTCCTTCACATCTGTCTTCAAGATTTCATATTTTTTCTAATAATGTGGGCAATTAGGTGGACTTGCCCCTGAGACAGGATCAACGTGATTTTGTATATCTCATATGAGAGGCAATTTATTAGGGGGTTCATCGAGCACAATCTCCTTGAACTCCTGCAACATTGGCTTCAAATCTTTTAGGATATTCACAGGCTCCATATATTCTTTCTTTTCAACTAATGGATATATATCTCTTGTTTCCTCAGATTGTTTTACAAAAGCCTGTTCAGTTGTGAGAGACTGTTCCTCAACTTTAGAAGTCTTGGGTTGGTTCTCCCTTCCCACAGGGGTGAGGATAATCTTTTTACCATTGTTAATAAAGATAAATAGGTTATCCCGACCCCTATGTGTAGCATTAATATTATTTTTCCAGGGTTGACCAAGTAACATGTGGCAAGCTTCCATGTTGACCACGTCACACATTACTTAATCTTTATAATATTTACCAATGAAAAAAGATATACAACATCATTCAGTTACCTCTATTTTGTTGACCTCCTTGATCTATCCAATCGTGTATGGAGATGGGTGTCTTTCTGTTTTCAGCTGTAGCTTTTCCACCATTATTTTCGACACAAAATTCTCATCGCTCCTGACATCGATGATCACATTGCAGACTTTTTTGTATGCAGTGCACCTTGTTTGAAAGATGTTGTCTTGCTGTAATTATATTTCTACCTTTGGCATGTATAACGACTTCCTCATAATCAAAGTGGTGGCCTGTGATTTACCATCATATGATGGTGCTTTGTAGAAATTGGGGTTGTGTCATACAACGGCCACAGGCGGTTGAGCATCACTTTGAGCTCGGGGTGGAATTAGCGCATCCGTAATACTGTTGAGGGTTGCCTGCAGCCCTTGTATGGTCAACTGACTCTCTCAGTGGAAAGCTTCCATCCTTTCCAAAAGATAACGAATCCCTGGATCACCGTCCATAGGATTTTGATTCATACCTTCATTATTTACCATCGACCCGAGGGGAAACCTCGTTTTGATAACAATTGACGCAAGGATAAACGTGATGAGGTCGATCACCATCTTCCTCAAGGATAACTACTCTGAATCTACGGAGCTTCTCTGGACTCCTCACAGAGACTTCTCGAATCCACGAGGGAAGAAAGCAAAAGAATAGAAATAAATTCTAATAAAATTTGAAATTGATTAATGAATAATTGATAATTGTCTAATGTGTCTCCTTTCACCATTAATATAGAAAAAAAATAAACTAAAATTCATAATTACCAAAAATAGCACAATTCTAACTCTAACAAAAATCCTAATTATAATAAAACTCTTCTAAGGCGTAATTTCTAAAAATAAAAATTACAAATAAACTTTCTCTAGAAGAGTCCTAGTATAACTAAAAGTTATTTCTAAAAGGAAAGAAAATCTAAAAGTCTAAAAATATTAAAAAATCAAAATTACTAAAAGTAGTAAAATTTTTCTAAAAATTCATTTTTTGAGCTAAAAGCGTACGTTTTCTGACGAAACGAACAGATGCCACCCTCTATGTGGGTTGGTTCACCTCGGATGGGCCGTTTCAATAAAGATTGATAGGTTGTACACCCTATAATGATACCCAGATCAATAGTGAAGGAGAGATAGAGAGAGAAATCGAGATAAAAATTGTAGAGAAGCTGCCACTATGGGCCCTCCCTATATAATGCATACATCAAGATGGGTTTGACCATATGTGGGCACTCTAATCATCAAAATAAAAAAAAATCACCCACCTCAAGATCCCTTCTTCCATCAATGCGTTCTATAGCTCCAAAGAATGTGATCCAACGGTTGAGGTGAGGTTTGGAGGGTGGGGATAGGAGATAGGAAGAGGGCCACACAAAGCTCTCTTATAGAGCTTGCTTGGACGTGGGTTACTTGGAGAATGAGAGAGAGCGATGGTGAGTGATGGATGGGTGTACTTTGTTGTAAGAGTGAGAGTTGACTTTGGGGATGGGTGTTGTACTTGACATTTGATTGATGGATTGATGTGATGTGTCATAAAGGTTCCCTCGGTATTTTCAATCATGACATTTTTCTCAGACTGAACGCGGGCCCACATCTCCTAGCTCGGATATTGCCTCGGTGCATAATACTCACCATTAGAAACACAGCAACGGCGCTGTCGCAAGGGTACAATTTTTGAGTCGAGTCAATTCTGATATACGGGACACGACTCAGGATCATGCACGAATGTTGATAATAGATCGCGGGTCACCAGAATTTGACCAGGAGGACTACGGAGTCATATGGAACAGTACGGGCTAGGATACGGGTCTCACAACCTTGAACTCTCTCATCAATATCTCTGAAAGCTTCTTGGGCGAGGGCACAACTCTTAATAATTGATCTCCCTTGGATGAATGCCCCTTATGTTCAGATGAGACTATTCTAGGGAGGAGCCTGTTAAGCCTGTAGGTAAATAATTTAGTAAAAATTTTATAAATAACATTACACAGGCTAATAGGATAGAAATCAGAGAATTTTTTTCAGAGCAGGGATCTTGGGAATAAGGTAAATGAGGGTTGCGATGAAGGCCCTGGGGAGATGACCCCCTTTGAAGAGGATTCGGGCTACTGGAAGAATGTCATGGGCCACAATATCCCAACAACTATGGAAAAAGCCACAGTGAAGCCATCTAGCCCTGCGCGCACCGTCCACAGGGATACTATGCATAACTGCCAAAATTTCCTCACTCAAGGGCTTTGCCATTAATTTAGCATTGTCCTCTGCTTAGATGAAAGAGGAAATGACATCGAGGAGGTCAATAGGCATTGTAGAAGTGCCTCCCTGTATCAGCTTAAAGAAAAAGGAAATGATAACCTCTTTAATCGAGTCTTGGTTACTCACTACTACCCCATCTTCGAGTTGAATCTCCAAAATGTTGGATCTCCTTTCTCAACAAGAAGCCACATGATGGAAAAACTTTGTGTTGCGGTCTCCCTCCTGAAGCTAGCGGTTTCTAGATTTCTATTTCCAAAAAATCTCCTCACAAAGATCCAAGTGCGTTAAATTATATTTTTCTTGATTTAGCTTTTGAAGATTATCCATGTTGTTATCTCAAAGCATTAAGCCTTCTGCAGCCAACAACTCCTCCTTAGCTAGCTTAACATTGCTAAAAATATTGTCAAAGACGTCCTTGTTCCAGCTCCTAAGAGGTGTCTTAACAAATCTAAGCTTGCTTTGTAGGACAACTATTGGATCTCCCAAATCGTCAGTTGCCCAGGAACGTTGGATAAGATCTTGGAAGGAGTCATGATGGACCCACATGCACTGGAATCTGAAAGGCTTCGGGAACTCATGAGAGTAGTAGGGAAGGAAAGAAAGAGAGGTGAATGATATGAGTTCACCCTGGGTAAGTGTTGCACCCGGAAGGCTGGAAATGTTGTCTGTTAGGGAGCGTTGCAGCAGATTCTATCTAATCTGGCCTAAGATCTAGACTGCCCACTTTGTTTGTTGCACTAGCTTAACTGGTTCCCTGAGAACCCAGTGTCAAGAAGGCCTACCCTGTTAAGTGCATCAACAAAATCTGATGTGCTCAAGCTATCGAAGATGCCTCTACCTCACCTCTCCACTATAGTTAGCACAGCATTGAAGTCACCAGCTACAACCCAAGGCATGGCAGGGCTAGCTCCTAATGGTGCAATCTAGTCCCACAGGTTTTTCCGCAAACTTTTGGAGCACTTTAATAGAAAAAAGTGAGCAATATTAAAACTGAGCCACCCTAAATAGCTTCTGAGATAGTTAACATATGAGAGGAGAGTGCAATGAGACCAATATACGGGAAAGGGGCATAGAAAATCCAAATCTTTCCCCTTTGAGCGGCGTTAGAGACTGAGGAATGGAAACCAAGTTAAAGACTGACTCGAACTCTCTTATCATCTCTGAGCATTGGCTGGAGAATGGCGACAATGGATGGCTTGAACTTGGAAATGAGGCGATGAAGTGTCTAAATGGTGGGAGTATTGCCCACTCTGGGGTGTTCCAAATCAGCAAACTATCAATTAGTATCATTCATGAACAGAGATTCTTGGTGCCTAAGTTTTCTCAACCACCCATTCTATTTCTACTGAGACCCTAAAATTACTAAGGGGATGGGACCCCAAGGTTGGATATTTATAGGACTCTTGGTCTTCACTCTCCTGTGATATGTTCGATGGACCTAGGCAAATTTAATAGGAGACGATGGGTTGGGGAGGTCCTGAGTAAGATGGAAGGAACTAATAACCCCGTGGGAGGGATGTGAGAAGTGGCTAGCAAGGTTAGGGAGGATTGGACAATGAGCTAGGGGGCTGGTCCAGCTGGGGTGAAATGATTTGGCTGGTGCTGTTGGGAAGGTTGTTGCTGTGTGGTAAGTTGTCATTAAAGGGTAGGCTAATATAGAGGGATGGATTGAAGGCTTAGGATGGGGTGGCGAGTTGGGGAGGATTAATGTTGAGGGTATCGATGATGCTTTGGGGTGAGCTACTATTGAGGGGAGGGCTGAAGTTGTGGGGTGGGCTGATAGTGAGAATTTTGATTGTGTGTGGTGGGCTAATGTAGAGAGGTGGGAAAGTGATATGGGCTGAAAGGAATAAGTGAGAGGCCAGCTATGTGAGTTGGGGGTGAAGGGTTAGAAGGTGGCTCAGGCGCATTGAAAAAGGGAGATAAATCAATCATTAGTTGAACATCCTCCACTGAGTCGAGCATAAGAGAATGGGAAGGGAAAGAGTTCCAGTCTACCACATCCTCATCATCTCCTGACTCCTTAAAAGAAGAACCTAACTTAAGAGGGTTATTCCCCTCGTATAGGGCCTTCTGAATAATTCTGAAAAATGTGGATACCATCGAGTACCCTCCTTGTAGTGCTAATTTGATCTCGATCTAGGGATCGCTGGAAGGGGGCTTTTGTGATTTAGGAGAAAGGCTTCTGCAATCATAGAATGACCCCTGATACAAATTGGGGGAGCTGGGAAGGGGCTTAGATGAGGGAGCAGGCCTAAGGGAAGAAATCACAAGGTCATCTAGGGTAGGACTGATAACTGGGGGGTAACTTATGGGTTAAACAGAAGATGATCAGGACCAAAAGCTACTACATTCTCATCGTCATCATTGGGGAGAAGGTTGGGAGGGGTTAAACCCTAATTATCTAAGAGGTTGATTGTTGAGGGTGGAAACGTGGCATTGTGGCCAACATCTTTCCCCTACCCTAGTTCACTTGGCTCCTACCCTGTTATAAGATAGAAGTGGTGATCATCTCTAGTCATAGTAGGGGTTGAAGTATGAGGATGGGCCCCTAATATGGAGGGTTAGCTCGCCCCAGATTGAATGGAATCACAGGGAAAATAGTGGGGGAAAGAGGGCGGATGGACAATTCTTTCTCGTAAATAGTTGAAGGGAGGGTTGTAGTGGGTGACTCATTTTGATAAACACCTAGAGGGGGATGATTTGGAGGCCCATCCCTGCACTTCGAGGAGGGGGAACGGCTGTTGACTGGGTTGGTTGAGGAAATTGGGTGACAAAAGGCCCTCTTAACCCACAGTTTAGTAGAAAGTATGACAAGCAAGGAGTTGTCATGTCGGGGAACATCCCCTTCTACTGCGAGGTGGATGGGATTGAAGGCACACCAGATAGGGTGCTCTTTCCCTACGACAAACATACTGCGGATACTGTGGTTGTCCACCCCTAGAAGGATCTTTACTTTCACTCTATCCTCGATCTGGATTAAGCCCACCATAGAACATCTGTCGATCTCCAGCACTTCCTCGAGCATTTTCCCTAACCCAATAAAAACTGATTTCATCCACGCCTGCTTTGGGATGCTGTAAAGGGTAATCCAAATACCCTTCTGGAGAGAGGTGGGTTGAGGTCTTCATGGCTCCACCCATCATATTCCCATAGAGTCATGTATGTTGGTACACTGAGGAAAGAAATGAGTTCCTCTCTGGATTTCAATATAAAGAGGAAACAACCCTGAGATAATCTGGCGATCTCAATCACTGAAGCTGCATATCTAGATGCAGCTAGGGTACGAGAGTGGTGAATCAGAGGAACTTCTCTATTTTTGGTATGAGCTACGAGGGCCAGGGATAATTTCCCCTATATGCTGCAAACTTAGGATCCGCTGTAAAGGAGATAGTTGGCGCAACTAGTGGTGTGGATGGAGAGGATGTTTCACCATTCCTGGAGCTGATACCCTTATGAGTGGCAGCTGAAGCAATGTCACAGTAAGAAGCCTTTTAGGTTGGTGCGGTGACTCTCTCCAACAGATCAGGGTAAGTTGGGGACCCTAAGCTTCCTAGGGTTGTCTAAGGAAACTGTGAGAACCCTGCCATTGACGAGCTTCCCATTTAAAACACTAATGGTCGAGTAAGCATCCACCGTGTAGAGGAAACGAACAAACGTTCCCTTGGCCAATGGAGCCCCTCATTCCATGGAGAAAAAACATTTACTATTTTCCCAAATCTCCCAAAATTTTGAGACAGATCATCTTGTGTGGTATCTAGCGTAATATTCCCAATGAAGAGACTAAAGTTTCTAGATCAGCTCCCCATGGTTAGCATCTAGATCACCACAAAGAAGAAAGTGCCATTTCTTGTTGCCTGAATTTCAAGGTTTTCTAAATCTGAAGTCTGTTGAGGCATAAAATTGATTAGAAGAATCCTAAGAAAAGAAGATGAACTTTTCCATGATTGAGTTGTGTGGCACATAATGAAAGGATGCTGAAGAGAAGTGTTGTGTGATGCATAATGAGACTTGTTAGGAGAGAAGTGTTGTGTGGCGCACAAAGAAGGGGACCACACAACAAAGTGTTGGTGCACAACAGGTGTTACCACATAAGGGATTAGCGTACAATGTATTCAATGAGAGGTTGGCATGTGCGGGAGTGTAAAAATACCCCACTATCCCCCATAGATGATTCATTCGAACAATACTAGGATAACAGAGTGAGATCCAGACTTCAAGAAGATTTAGGTACTGGAGTGATTCATTGTGCGGCGCACAACCAGTATGGGCGCATAACTAGTGTTGGCACACAACCAGTGTGGGTGTACAACTTGTATGGCCATATAACCAATATGGGCGCACAACCTGTGTGGGTGCACAACTTGTATGGCCATACAACCAGTATGAGTGCACAACCAGTATGGGTGCACAACCTTCGTGGGTGAACAACTGTGAAAGGGCCTAGCTATATGCCTAGAGGGGGGGTGAATAGGGCAATGCCAAATAAAACTTATAATAGCAGAATAAACAAAGAAATAAAGCACAATGCTGAATATAAAATAATCTCAATAGCCTAAAATAAAGAGATTGATACTTTATCAGTTCTAAGGACAACCTTACACTAAAAACCAGAGGTTTAAGGTAGGACAACCTTATTTCTAGAACGTCCTTTATATCACAAATCAATGAGGAATAATAAGCAAGGAAATCAAAATAACTTGCAGAAAATAAATCCTAAGTGATTACAACATTCATCCACAAACACTCTCCACAAAATAGAAGAATAAAAGAATGAAAGAGTAAAGCACATCCACAACACAACGATATATAGTGGTTCTCCTGTGTGTACACCAACTGTTATCCAACAGCCACACAGATTGCTACTCCACTCCTAATATCCTCACACAGGGGATATTAGCATGCACTATCAAAATAGGTTTCACGGGTTCACCTAAAACCTTCACAATTGTGTCTTTGATCTCGGGCTTACACAATCCAAAAACCCCACAATCTGGATTTTCTGGCTCTCCTCAGATAACCAATACAATGAGATTTTTTTGGCGAATCTCAAACAAAAACCAGAGAAAGTAAATTATAAAAAATGTAAAATACCTGAATCACCTTTTGAAGAAGCCCGGTAGAACCAATCGGAGTATATGTTCGATTCAACATTCAAAGTCCAATACTCACTTTAAGAATGGTTCTAAGTCTAATTGATTTTAAATTAAAAGGGCTAGTTTTATTTGATTTTGAATCCAAGAAGAAGGAATATCAGAAATTCCTCTTTTGTAATAAGATTGGAATGTAGATAAAAATAAGCTAGCAAAAGGAATATTAAATAAGCACAAAGTAGCTTAAAATAAATACAAACTTATCTCAGAGTATAGCCTAAAGAATGCTTGAATAGAATTGATTTTGAATTGCTAAAACTCTGAAGTTCGTGCTCTATTTATAGCCTAAAAAAATCCCGTCTACGACTGGTCTTAGGAACCTAGGACTGGTCGTAGCTCCAAAGATTTTCTAAAGATTTTCACGGGATAAGATTTTCTGTTCCATGACCGGTCCTGAGCGGTCTACGACCGGTCGTGGGCCATCTACGACTGATCGTGGGACACCTACGACCGGTCATAGGACCCCAAAAATGGTTGCTGGAGTTTGAGTCGTACGTCTACGACTGGTCGAAGGATGGGTCGTAGAACTCACAGGACTGGTCGTAGGATGTCCAGGACTGGTCGTAGGATAGCCAGAAAGATCAAAAAATCTTCAACAACCTATGACTGGTCCTGAAAAACTTAAGACTGGTCGTAGCAGAGCTAGGACTGGTCTTGAAGTCCCTAGGACTGGTCTTAAAACACTCCAAACAGGCATAATAAAATATATGAGTTATGTATCCAGAATGACCTACTGTAAAGCCTATCCTAAGGTCAATCTAAGGTCAAACAAACCTTAAAAGTGAGATGGACATTGAAAGTCTGTACACTCAGATGACCCTTAAGAGAAGCTTGAGAATATACAAGTCTTGTAGTAGGCCTTCTTGAGCTTGATCTTGACTTGACAAAGTCTTCTACTAAACTTGAACTAGATCGAATCTTGAACATACAAACTTGAAGACTTCAATACTTGAATTCTTCATCCATGTCTTGAAAACTTTCTTCATTTAAGATCTTGTCTTGAAATGCGATGACTTGATTGTAATGAATAGTCTTCAATCATAAAACACAAGATATACAAGACATAGATATAGGTTTTGGCACCACAAAATTTGACAACCAAAGGGATATGAAATCATAGCACTTACAAATTGTTCTGCTTGTATGAGGGAACCATTGAGTAGACAGTCAACCCAGCTTAAGTGATGACTATTCAGGAACCTTGGAACATCAGAAGCATGGAATTAATCAGAATGAACATTAGTCCAGCACAACAATATTTCTACATTGAAGATCTTGATGTGATTAGAGATACTACAGAAATTAATATTGAACATTTAATATTTGCATTAAATTATGTAAATGCTTTACTTTATAATCAAAGGATAAATGATGTAAAATAAATCTAGATTTAATGAATATAGTGATTGTTCTCTTCATTCTTCTTTTGTTAATTATCAAGAAAAATAATTATCCAAAACCAAATGCATTTGTTTCTTATTGAAAAAAAATGATGACTGTGTTGGGGATTACAAATGTAGTTGATCATGAAAAGAAAAGTCATGATGTAAGGGAAAGAAGAGGAAAGAAGATCAAAAGGAAAGAAGAGTCAAATCGTCCCAGAGGTAGATTCAATGACAAAAGGCCTAGGTCGCTTAGCTCTTATGAGGGGTTTGCATTTGAAAAGGAAGATGTAGTCCCCATGATGAATCAATTGCTGAAAGCTGGTGCAATAGAACTACCTCCATCCAAACAACCTAAAGAATCACCAAAAACAAGGGAAAGAGACTTCTGTCGCTATCATTGTTTGATTGCTATCATTGTTTAATAGGACACCCATTAGAAAAATATTTCACACTAAAGTGCATAATATAAAGAATAATAAACAGAGGCGAGATAATAATTGGAAAAGAGAAAGAAAGAGATGCAAAAGCGACGGTAAACGTATTAACTGCCTGAGAAGATACCCATGAAAGAGTAGGGAAAGAGCATCATAAGATGATAAGAAAAGCCGCAGTAATCACATTACGATCAGGAAAAAGGGTGACGAGTCCCCTAAGACAGAAGGATGAAACAGTAAAAGCACAGGTAACCAAGAATTACTTTGGTAGTGATAAGAAAGAATAGAAGAACGAAACAACGAAAGTGACTTATGATGTGATAAGTCATTTGAAAGGCATACCGGCTTGATTAAGCATTTACGATGCGCTAAGGTTGTTAAAAGACTCCCAGCAAAGCTTGATTCAAGCCCTATTCGACAATGACGTTAGGGAAGCGTTACTTATGGAAATGGAAAATGTGGAGTGCAAGGAGTAGGAAGATTGCATGCCAGTAGTTTCCTTCACTGATGATGATTTAACATGTGATAAGAAGCAGAATAGACCATTGATGATCGTGGGACATATTCATGGTAAAAAAGTCAAGTGAATAATGCTGGATAATGGATCTGCTGTGAATCTGTTGTCATTAACTATGTTGAATGAACTGGGATACCGTCACTCTAATTAATGACCTAGTGAAATGATGATACAAGGATTTAATCAAGATGGGCAACGTGCACTTGGTAAGATTACAGTAAAACTAGAAATAGGAGAGTTAACAACAAATGTTGTTTGCCATGTTATTAATGTAGTGACGACATATAACCTCCTTTGGGAAGACCATGGATGCATCAATATGACATTATACCTTCCACCCTACATCAGTGTTTTAAATACTACAAAGATGGGGTACAACATAAAGTAATAGCCGATGCAAGGCCGTATACAGAAGTAGAAGCCTTCTTCGCTGATGTCAGTTACTATGATGGATTCACCAAAAAGGAAGAAAAGGAGAATGATGAAAATGAAACCCCAAGAAATACTCATATAAGGTAATAGGAAAACAAACTGTACAGACAATCGTCCAAGACGGCGAATGTGAAAAAGAAATTCTACTTCGTACCAAAGCGCTTGAGACAACTAGGACAACCACCATTCATGTTATTGTCATCCGAACAGCTGGAAATCTTACAGTTGAATTATACAGTGTCGCTGCCATATGCTGAAAGGAATAAGCCGTTTCTGGCTATTCTAAAATGATTTCATGTCGAATCTAGCACAAAGTACCCGGAACCGATTGAATTTTATGCCCATTCAGAAGTGAAAATAAAAGAAAGTGTCGATAACAATACAGGCTATGGGAAACTGACATTCGAAGATCTTAAAAGGTATAGTCTAGCTAGTAGGGAAATCATGAAAAACATGGGTTTTGATTATGAAGAATCAACAAGCTTAAATTATAGGAGAGAAATTCAAATTTCAATCGGGGTCAATGAGAAAAAAGTGAGAGAAATTCAAGGGATTGGGGTCAAAGTTTTCGGTGAATATGGTTACGGTTAACTTGGCAAAAGAAACAGATTCCGAAATAGTCAAACATCTTAAAATAGCTCCGAAGCAGATAGAAGATTGGGGGCAACCAACAATTGATAGTTTACGAGAAATAAATCTAGGAATAGATGAAGAGCCATGGAATACATTCATAAGCGACAACCTCCTCGAACAAGGATCCGATCAATATATCAAGCTCTTGAAAGATAACAAAGATGTATTCGATTGGACATATGCAGAAATGCCGAGTTTAGGACCATCAGTAGCAATACATCGACTGAATATCTCTAAAGATAAGAGGCCAATTGAGCAAGTGCAAAGGCAATTCCATCCATACCTAATTCCTTTGATAGAAGAATAAATAAATAAACTGATAAAATTCAGGTTCATCAAAGAGGTTAAATATCCTAAATGGATAACAAATGTTGTCCCAGTAAAGAAGAAAAGAGGGAAGATCAGGGTATGTGTTGATTTCATGGATTTAAATGAGGCTTGCCCGAAAGATGATTTCTCATTGCCAAGAACGGAGTTATTAATCGACAGTACGATGAGATATGCTGTCATGTCCTTCATGGACGGCTACGCCGGCTATAACCAAATAATAATGGCTCTTGAAGACAAAGAACCCACAGCACTCAGAACTTCATTAGGAATTTATTGTTATAAAGTTATGTCATTCGGTCTCAAGAATGCCGGTGCAGCATATCAAAGAAGAATGCATAATATTTTTCAAGACATAATGCATAAACATGTTAAATGTTATGTGGACGATTTGGTAGTCAGATCAAACGACCATGAAGAACACCGTGAGCACCTGACTTTAGTTTTTTGTCGAATCAGAAAGAAATAGCTGATGATGAATCCGATTAAATGTGCCTTTAGAGTATCATTAGGAAAATTCATCGGCTTCATCATTAGGCGTAGGGGGATCGAGATCGATCCATGGAAAGTTAAGGCTATCCAAGATATGTCGCCTTCAAAAATGTTGAAAGAATTGAAAAGCCTGCAAGGAAAATTGGTGTACATTCGCAGTTTTATCTCAAACTTGGCAGGAAGTGTTAGCTATTTTCTCATTTAATGAAGAAAGGAATGGAGTTTGTGTGGGACAAGTCCTATCAGAATGCATTCAATTTGATAAAAGAATTGTTGAAACAACGTCTAGTATTGGCAGCTCCTATGAAGGGTAAACCACTTATCTTATATATATCTGAAGACGAAAATTTGTTGGGGGCCTTATTAGCATAAGTGAATGAACACGGGAAAGAAATAACGCTTTATTATATGAGTCGAACTCTAATAGGTGCGGAATGCAATTATTCTCTGATTGAGAAAGTATAGTTGACATTAATATTTGTAGTACAGAAACTGAGATATTATTGCCTTTCCCACGATATGATTTTAATCTCGTGAGCAGATCCCATAAAGTTCTAAATGACAAGGCCGATGTTATCAGGAAGATTAGCCAAATAGATGTTGTTGTTTACAGAATATACGACCAGTTATGAGTTGATGAAAGCAGTTTAAGGGTAAGCAATGGAGGATTTCTTAGTAGCTCATTATGCAGCAGACAGTGAGACTGCTAGCAATGATTTTCCTGATGAACAAGTTATGATGATTGAATCGCCAAACCCATGGAAATGTACTACGATAGCACTTCTGGAGCATTTGAAACAGGTGTCAGAGTGATATTTATTACTCCTCGGGGCAACTTATTACCTTATTCTTTCACATTGGGTACTGCATGCAAAAATAATGAAGTTGAATATAAGGCTCTGATCATTAGGATGGAAATAACTCAAGAAATGAAAATAAAAACACTGAAGATTTTTTTGGGATTCCAAGTTGATTATAAATCAACTAACGACTGAGTTCGAGATAAGAAAGCAAGAGCTCTTACCATACTGTCGGAGAGCATAGCAATTGCGAGAGCAATTCTCTCATGTCAAAATCAAGCATGTGTCGTGATGTGAGAAGGCAAGGGCAGATGCTTTAGGTAGCCTGACAACAACTTCATCCTGTCCAAATCGGAGTCCCTTTTAGGTACCAATAGAAGAAAGAAGGCTCTCGCCATCATCAGAGATTATTAACGAAGTTGCAGAAGCACTCCCCATATCATATCTGGAGGTGACAACAGACGATTGGTGGCAACCTTTTATAGATTACCTCAAATATGATATTCTGTTGGAAGATTTAGTACAAAGACATCGAATCAAGCAGGGATTGAAAAGATTCATTATGTGTAGAGAAATATTATACAGAAGGTCCTAAAAAGTGTCGTTATGATGTTTAGATAAACAAGAAGGAAGTCAAATATTGCGAGAGGCTCGTTCTGGAGAATGTGGAGCACATCAAGCTGGTCGAAATCTATTACATCAAGTGCATCGAATGGGATATTACTGGCCCACAATGTTCAAGGATGTTATAGAATATGCGAAGCGATATCATAAATGTTAGATCTATGGAGATGTCATACATGTACCCCCTGAAGATCTTCATCAGACAGTCACTTCTTGGCCTTTTACTGCCTGGGGACTTAATGTTATCGGTCCAATAAACCCACCCTTGTCCAAAGGAAAGCAATATGTATTGGCGGCAACGGATTATTTCTCCAGATGGAAGGAAGCGATTGCACTGTGAAATGTCAAAGAAAAGGATGTCATCAATTTCATTTGACATGTAATAATATATTGCCAAGACATTCCAAAAAGAATCTTCATTAATAATGGTACTCCTTTCAAGAATAAGGGTATGAAAAAAGTATGCCAGAAATTCAGTATCCAACATTAATTTTCAACACCTTACTATCCGCCAGCCAATGGACTAGTAGAGGCATCTAATAAGACGATCATGAAAATACTAAAGAAAATGGTGACTGGAAATAAGCACGACTAGGACGAAAAGTTGCAAGAAGCACTATAGGCTTATAAGACTACTCACCGAATGAAAAGGAAAGCTACACCGTATTCGTTAGTTTATGGAGTTGAAGCTGTTATTCCCATTGAAAAAAATTTTACGCTGCTAAGAGTAGCAGTACATCAGTCAATTACAGATGATGAAAATGCCAAAATAAGGCCAGCAGAATTGGATATGCTAGATGAAAGAAGACTAACAACTCAATAGTGATTGCAATTATATCAAGCAAGAATCTCGGCGGCCTTCGACAAGAAAGTAAAGCATCGCTCTTTTAAGAAAGGTGATATAGTGTTGATGTTAAAGAGACAGATAGTGGTCACCCGCAGATCAGGGAGCAAGTTTGATCCCAAATGGGATGGGTCATACATAATAACCGAAGTATAGTCCAATGGGGCGTACAAAGTTGTGGATCAAGATGGACAAGGCATTAGCATACCAGTCAATGCTCGATTTATCAAAAAGTATCTTCCCTAAAGATGAATGAAGTTTTGATCCATAAGATTATCAGCATAATCTTTCTATATCAAAAGGGGGAAACAATGATCAAAACGATGAAACAGCCTCAAAAAGCAATGACATGTATTCTTCCATATACGAATGAATAAAAGGCAAACTTTTAAGCATTTCTCAAGCATTTCAAGCATATCAATCATATCAGTCTTATCGTCAACCAAAAGAAGATAATCGCTATCATTAGTCATCAAAATGATATTACCGCCATAATTGATGCTCAAGACACTATCGCAAATACTGTCATCGATGTGGTGATATATACTATTTATTGATTCATCAAAATCACACAAGTTTCGTGACAGTAATGGCAATTTATCATTTATGACAACAATGGAATAAGCCTAAAAGGCCAACCATGCATCTACTACTCTTGATAAAGTATTTAAAATTATATGGGCAGTAGTGAGAAGCCAGTGACCCGAAAAAGCCCATATAGTACATCACATGCTTAGACTCATGAGGGCAGCGAATGAAGCTAATCACTATCAAAAGTCATAAATGACTAAGGGTAGAAGGGGCTAATCATGCGTGAGACCAATGCTGTCTGTACAGCTTCCAGCAATGTCACGGGAGAAGGTGAGAGAAAATGCCCTCCTGTGAATGGGTCCGACCTTGCAAACAAAGAAAAAGTGGGCTGTAATGTGTGCTCTTTGGCCACTGTCCATAGATAGGCCAATCATGCATAAGACCCTATAGATTCTTAGCTTGATTTCAGTAGTAACTCATGAGGACAGTGTAAGACCCGTATCTTAGTCCGTACTATTTCGTAGGCTTTCACGGTCTTCCCGGTCGAATTTCGGTAACCTTCGACCTTTATCCAACATTTGCACGCGATCCTAACCCGAGTCTTATCAACCAAAGTCGACTCAACCTGAGACATGTACCCTGTTGACCATGCCGTCACCTCGATTTTAATGCCGCGTCTCACGCACCGAGGTAACACCCAGGCCAGGAGATGTGGGCCCGCATTCAATTCAAGGAAAATATCACGCGTTGTGAAACCCGAGAGAATCTCTACCGAATGTCACATCCATCAATCCGTCAATCCCATCAATGGTCAAATACATGTCAAGTACACATCACCTCACACCCATCCCCAAGCAATCCTAAAAGTTAAAAAGTTCTTACACACCCCATACCTTTCTTACACAACCTACCCCTAAAGTCAACAAACTTTTACACCACCCATCCCTCTCTCTCCCATCCATCACTCCATCCCATTTTCTCTCTCTCTCTCTCTCTCTCTCTCTCTCTCTCTCTCTCTCTCTCTCTTATTTCTCCCTTCTTTTCTAAGAAAAATAATCCCACGTCTAAGCCTCTCCAAGCTCTCCCAAGCAACAAGTACGGTCCACCTTCCCACTCTCTCATCTCCCATCTCAACCATAAAAATTTCATCTCCTCCATTAGGATCGAAGCTAAGGAGAGAAGGAAGCAAAGGGAGTAAGAAGAAAATGGTGGGTGATCTTGGATCTTTATTTCTTTATTTTTTATGATGTAAGGGCCCACTTATGGTGGGACCCACCTTGATGTAGGCTTTGTATCAAAGAGGGGCCCATAGTGACGGGGGCCCTCTATCCTCGCCGATGTCTCTCTCTCCCTCATGTATTGTGGACCCCACTATGATGTATGATCCACACTGTCCCATTTGTAGGGCCCACCTTGCTGACCATCATTGGGTGGGCATGGATGTAGGGGAAACATAAATATCAGATTGATCCAAATCTAGTGGACCACGTCCAAGTGGGACCCACCATGATGCTTGTGTTGTATGCACGCTGTCCAGCGTCTAGTGACGTTGAACGTGCACTAACAGTGAAGAGTGGCCTAACAGGGGGTGTGCTAACCACTGAAGTGTTAACTGACGGTGGGGTCCATGGGACCCACCCACCTCGTCCATCCCTTTTGATAGTCCACACCATGTGGGTGTTTTATCCAAACCGTCCACCACCCCTGGATGGTGGGGGCCATGTCTGTGTGTGGCCCATTTTCCACACCCACATCCATAGCTCAACTGGCAGATTAAGTGAAAGATACCTTGTTTGAATGGTGGGACCCATCCATAGCTCCAGTGGTAGGCTGTGTGAAAGATACCTCCTTTCAACGCTAGGGGCTTGACATTTATTCCCTTTTACGGGTGGCTAGCAATGATGTGTGAATGTCAGTGGGTCCATGGGACCCATCTATGCCATCCATCCATTGGGGTGGGCCACATCATCGTGTATGTATTGTGTCCACCATTTTTGGACGGTGGGACACACCCCACGTGTGGGGCCCTCCTTGATGCATGGGACTGTCTAGGCCGTCCAAGGGCCTATACATCAACTTATATGTGCGTGTGTGTATATTATATATTATATATATGAGATGGTGGGCCATACGTGGACCCACCTCTGCTTCTCTTAAACGGCAGCAGAGTTGCATGTTACTTTATAATATAATATTAATATATTATATTTCTAAAGTTATGGTGGGCCCCACGTGGAACCCACCCCAACCTTTATTAAGTAGTAGAGCTACATGTGCTACTACTTTATGGCTGTCCTTTTGACTCAAGAGAGCCTGCAGGCCCCACACTGATGTGTATATTTTGGCTATACCATCCACTGTTTGGACGATGGGGCCCACTATGATGCACACACTGTATCCATACCATCCAAACATTTTAAAATATCATTCTATGGCATGAGTGCAAGGATGAGTCAAATCTAAAGTTTAAAGTAGACCCCACCATTTAAATAGTGGACCGTGACATCCACAGTTCAAACTTTTAAGGACCACATTCGTTCCCACTCAAATTGCTATTAGGTTTTCACTTCATTTAACTCTATGTTAATTTATGAATTGGTCGGATCTCAAATATACATAAGGTTGGGCCGAATTTGATATAAATGAGGCTCATCAGTGTGGCCTATTTGATATACCTGAAGCCCATTAGTGTGGTCCATATAATGCGGCCCATGTGATATGGCCCGCTTGACATAAGAGGCCCATTGTGATATATTTGAGGCCCAGGTGGGAGGCCCACCTTATGTGTATTCGAGACCCAATGCAATGTATGTGAGGCCCATGAGCGAGGCCCAATGTAATGTATGTGTGTGGCTGTTACAGTGTAGGCCACTCCTTGGGAGCAATGTTGGTTAAATGTCCACATTGAGGAGCAATAATGGTTAGATGTTCTCATTGTGACCTTCCATTAGGCCTTGTTAGGCCCTTTCTCTTCATAGGTTAACCCAAATAAGTGGGCCCTATTCACCGTAGACGGATGACTCCACGTTATCGATTTGATATAACCACGACCGAGTGCCGATCTTTATACTATGGTTGATCGGCTGATCATTTATGGACCCCGCATTGCTTATATATGCTAATTGTTAGTGCCAATTATCGATGCTGCTCATCGGTGCTGATTATCAAGGCCGACATCGATTAGTAACCTTGATTATTGATGCTGATTATCAGTGTCAATTATTGAGGCCAACGCTGGCTATCGATGTCGATTATGAGTATGTGATAACATAACATCATAATACATGCCCATACGCATCATCTACATACCTGTAATGAGATGAGTGATTATCACAGCACATGCCATTGGGAAGATTTTTGTAGGCTCTCAGATGGGCAGACTAGATAGCGTGATTCATGCATTTCGCATTGTGTGACATGGTTACTGTACGCCCTAGCGACATCGGGGCCGTACAGGCGTATCTTAGTTGGCAGGCTTAGATACCGAAAATCTTATTTTACATGAGATGTTATAGATATCCCTAGGTGAAAGTCCCTAAACCCTTATGGTACCAGGAGGCTGCTTCAACATATAGACTGAGTGGGTACATGAGCGCCAAGTGCCAATTATCAGATGACCTTGTTGTGCGCGATGGGGCGACAATCTGGCTTGGAGTGTACAAGACCCCGGTGATACTCTAGAGTTGAGTTATATTGATATGTGGACTTAGATGAGGATTTGTATGCTTGAGTTGCATCTCCCATCACATGGCCTTAGTATGGCTGACATCATTCGTGCTTTGCATCGCATAGCCTTGGTACGGCTAATGGTATTCATGGATTCATCTGCTTATTCCACATTACGCTAATATTGTATAATTGTATTACTATCTTATACACACACTGTTACCGCCCTTTAAGCTTTCCTTAAGCTTATACACGACTCTTGCATGCAGGTGATATTGGATCGCAACAGCATTGAGGCTAGAGCACATGGCAGATCATCTTGGAGCTTTTGTCTATCATCATTGTATTTCTCCTTTTGAGCTTTGTACTTATAAATTTTAATCATATTGGAAATGTGATGGAGTTTTTGGCTGTGTTTATGGGTTATGCCTTTAGTTATGCTTATTACGAATCAAAATGATGTTGAAAATCCTCCTCGTAGCATCCCAGGATCAAAACCTGGCAAATGGGCATTAGGAGCCGAGAATGGGGTATTACGGATGGTTTTGGTGCCAAATTTAGCGATCAGAAATTTTGTGAGCCCTATTTTTTAGTTTAGGGCATGACAGAAGTTGGCATCAGAGCATAACTTAGGAATAATTAAGAACAACATTACATGTCTGGTATGAATGATTAAGTCTGGAGTTTGGATAACTTAACGATCTTTTATTACAGACTCTTAACGTGCGTGCCTTCGAGAGTTTTCAAGATGATAGGCACCTTCGCTCTTTCCTATAGGATATGTCGCGCAGGAGAGTGACCCGATCAACTCCCACTTCACCACTTGAGACTCCCGCTCAACAACCTGCGTCTCCCTCCCTACTACCTACGATCCTCACTCCACCACCAGAGGTTCCTACAGCCCATTATAAGGATGTTACTCCACCAGAGATAGATGTGGATCCTACCATATCTGTGAGTGCCTCCCAATTATAGCAAATGTTACAGGCTGTGATGGCCGCCCTTCAGGGTCAGGGCAGGAACCCCGTCATTTCGCCAGACCAGGCAGAGCAGGAGCACGTGAGTGCCCTTCTACGAGAGTTTCGATGACTTGATCCCCAGCGTTCCTCGGGTGAACCAGACTCGACAACAACTAAGAGATGGTGCTCCAATGTGGAGACGATATTTAATACAATGAGATATACGACCCAACGGTGAGTTCGATTAGCAATATTTCTTCTCCATGGTGGGGTTGAGCATTGGTGCATATCAGTCTCCCAAGAAGCAAGAGCCAATTTTATGTGGACCTAGGAGGATTTTATGTATCGATTTTACTGACAGTATTTTTCTGATCACATCCAACGATAGCGAGCATTGGAATTTGAGGCCCTGGTGCAGGGTAATATGACGGTAGCTCAGTATGCGGCTCATTTTATAACACTGTCTAGATTTATGCCATATCTAGTAGATGATTAGGAGCAAAGAGCCCGTCGATTCAAGGATGACTTACGTTATGGTCTTTGAGGTCGTGTTATTGGGCATAAGCTCCCGACTTTCAAGGGGGTAGTACGGAAGGCTCGGATTTTTAAGGCTGAGTGGGCTGGTTCTTAGTCTGATCATGGTCATAGGAGAGACGGAAAGAGGCAAGCTCCTTACAGAGACTCCCAGCAGTGTCGACCAGAGCAGAGGCATATAGGTCACCCAGCCTTTCGAGAGCTAGTAACACCTCTAGCACCACCTCCTAAGAAGTTCATCGGCACCTGTTTTGGGTGCGATGCGATGGGGCACCATATGTGGGAGTGTCCCCGTCCCCAACAGCAGCAGCAACAAAGAGGTCTATAACAGCCTCCACCGTAGCCACAATAAAGACCCCCACAGTATGAGCGACAACAGCCCCCATCACCGAGGCCACCTCAACAACAGCAACACATCAGCACCAGCCTCCAAGGCCGCAGTAGTAGAGGCAGCAGTTTCGACCGCCTCAGTGATCCCAGCAACAGTAACACTCTCAGAGGGGACATGCACCTCCCTAATCGGCTCAAGCTAGGTTCTATGTGGTTCAGTAGGACCCGCAGTCATCTGAAGGAGTCATCGAGGGTATACTTTTAGTTCAGCATGCACAGCATGTGTGTTATTTGATTCAGGTGAATCACATTCTTTTGTGGCTAAGAGTTTCTGCCAATTGACTGGCTTACCATTGGAGTCGGCCTTGGGGAAGACTGTAGTGTTGGGCTAATTTTGCTTGTCTTGCCCCATTCTAGTTGGGGATACCTTTTTGTCAGTTAATTTGTTTATTTTGCCGATGTTCGAGTTCGATGTCATTCTGGGTATGGATTGGCTTACCGAGTACTACGCCATATTGGACTGCTTCGCGAGGACAGTGACACTCTATATACCTGGCATGTCACGGTTCTAGTTCATTGCAGAGCCTAGAGGAGAGTCATTGTCTTTTTGGATGTCATGTGTCATAGAGGAGCCCATAGCAGTGAGCATCGACCAGTTGCCCGTGGTTTGTAATTTTTTCGATGCGTTCCAAATGATCTAGGATTACCACCTCATCGAATCACCGAGTTTCAGATTGACCTTGTACCCAGTACCGTGCCTATTTTGAAGGCCCCGTATCATATGACACCATTGGAGTTGTGGGAATTGCAGAAGCAGTTGGACAATTTGCACGAGTTAGGCTTTATCCATCCGAGCAGTTCACCTTTGGGAGCGCCGATACTCTTTGTGAAGAAGAAGTATGGCTCGTTGAGACTTTGCGTAGATTACCACGAGCTCAACAAAGTCACGATTAAGAACAAGTACCCGCTCTCTAGGATTGATGTTTTGCTTGATCAGCTACAGGGTGCATAGTTCTTTTCAAAGATCGACCTGTGTTCTGGTTAACATCAGATTCGAGTTCGAGAGGAGGACATTCCGAAGATGTCTTTCAGGACACACAACGGTCATTTTGAGTTCCAAGTCATATCCTTTAGACTGACCAGTGGGCCCGCAGTATTCATACAATTCATAAATGAGGTCTTCTGCCCATATCTTGATCAGTTTATCATAGTCTTCATCGATGACATTCTCATTTATTCGAGGACCCGTGAGGAGTACGAGCAGCACCTAGAGATTTCCTTGCAGACTCTTCACACACACCAGTTGTATGTAAAGCTGGAGAAGTGTGAGTTTTGGCAGGGGGAGGTGAAGTTCATCGGTCATGTGGTGACGAGGGAGGGTGTCGTGCTGCACCCCTCGAAGGTCGAGGCAGTGTGCCAATGAGACCAACCCACGACTGCATCAGATATCCACAGTTTTCTTGGTTTAACTTGCTACTACTGACATTTTATTGAGGGTTTCTCTCGTGTTGTGGCCCCGCCAACCAGGTTGACTCGGAAGGGCACATAGTTTATTTGGAGTGACGCCTGTGAGCGAGCATTTATGGAGTGGAAGGATCATCTTACGTCCGCTCCTGTCCTCACTCTTCCCTTTGAGAGTGATGGATTTATTATATTTACTGATGTCTAGCATATTGGTTTGGGTACTGTCCTGATGCAGCATGGGAGACCAGTGACCTTTGTGTCTCATCAGCTCAAGGTCCATGAGCTGAACTACCCGACGCATGATTTGGAGCTGGTTGCAGTTGTCTTCGCACTGAAAGTGTGGAGGCACTAACTCTATAGTATTAGGTTCGAGCTCTTTTCTGATCATGAGAGCTCGAAGTACCTCTTCTCATAGTCTGAGTTGAACATAAGGCAGAGGCACTATATAAAGCTCTTGAAGGACTATGATTTTGATCTTTAGTACCACCTAGGCAAGGCGAATATGGTGGCAGATGCCCTCAGTCGTTGCCACAAGGCCTAGTGGCGCATATGATGATTCAGGAGTAGAGGATGCTCGAGGATATCGTAGAATATGATTTTGAGTTCGGCATGCAGTCTTCTATCATGCAGTTATTGAGCTTGTCGATTCAACCCTCTCTTGTTGCAAGGGTGATCGAGGCTCCACAGGCTAATGAGCCGTTGCAGAGTTATATGGCTGAGGTGACATCTGAGAGTCAGGCAGATTGACAGATTAGTTCCGATGATGGACTTCACTTTAGAGGTCGATTATGTGTCCTGGATATTCCTGAGTTGTGCAGAGATCTTATAACCTAGGCACATCGATCGTGATTTTCTATTCACCCTGGCTCGACCAAGATGTACCGTGAAATGAGGTGATAGTATTTTTGGGTGGGGATGAAGTGTCAGATCACCAATTTTGTGGCTGAACTTGACACGTGCCAGCATGTTAAGGCCGATCATTAGAGACCCCCTAGTCTATTGCAGCCATTGAGTGTCACGATGTAGAAGTGGGAGCATGTATCAACAGATTTTATTATGGACTTGTCAAGGACTCAACATGGTCATAACGCCATCTGGGTTGGTGTGGATCGTCTAACGAAGTCAGACTATTTTCTTGCGATGTGTGCAATTTGGTCTATGGACTGGCTTGTAAGGTTATTCATCAAAGAGATTGCGGGACTGCATGACGTTCTATCTCAATCTTTTCTAACCAAGACCCGAGGTTCACGTCTCAGTTTTGGGGGAGCTTCTAGAGATCGATGGGGACTGATTTGCAACTCAACACCACGTATTATCCGCAAACTGATGGCCAGACTGAGAGGGTCAACCAGATCCTTGAGGATATGCTTCGGGCCTACATGATTGATTTCGAGGGTAGCTGGGATGAGCATATGCTATTGGCTGAGTTCGCATAAAACAATAACTATCAGGTGACCATCGGCATGGCTCCTTTTGAGGCATTATATGGCAGACCATACAAATTACCGAGTTGTTGGACCGAGGTTGAAGAGCGCGTCTATTAGGCCCTGAGCTTGTACAGAAGACATTTGAGGCTATCGATATCATTAGGCAGAGGATGCGCACAGCTTAGAGCCAGCAGAAGAGTTTTGCTAATTGCCGGCATCTTCATTTGAAGTTTGATATAGGGGACCATGTGTACTCAAGGTCTCACCCATGAAGGGGGTAGTTCGATTTGGAGCACAGGGTAAACTTTTTCTGAGATTCATAGGACCTTTTAAGATCACTGGGCACATTGGTGTCGTGGCTTATCGGCTTGCCTTGCCATCTCAGTTATCTTGCATCCACAACATGTTCTAAGTCTCTATACTGAGGATGTATGTATTAGACATCATTCCTCTTATTGATTGGCAGCCATTAGAGGTTCGGGAGGATGCTTCCTATATTGAGCAGCTAGTTTGCATCCTTAATCAAAAGGAGCAGGTCCTCCGGACTAGGGTCATTCAATTAGTGAAGGTTCAGTAGGGTCACCATTCTATTGAGGAGGCTTCTTGGGAGCGCGAGGCCGAGATTTCTAGAGCGCTATCCCCATCTCTTTTATGATTGATTATATATTGTATTTTATATACTATCTCTAATTTTATATGATGTTGATTATGCTTCTTATTCCTCATGAGTTATATCTAGTTACGATGAATGTGTAAATTTTGAGAACGAAATTTCTATTAAGTGGGGAGGGCTGTAAGACCCGTATCGTAGTCTGTACTGTTCCGTAGGCTTCTGCGATCTTCCTAGTCAAATTCTGGCAACCTTTGACCTTTATCCAACGTTTGCACACGATCCTAAGCCAAGTCTTACCAACTCGAGTCGACTCATCCCGAGACTTATACTCCATCGACCGCGTCGTTGCCACGATTTCGATGCCGTGTCTCACGTACCAAGGTGACACCCAGGCCAGGAGATGTAGGACCGCATTCAGTTCGAGAAAAATGCCATGCGATGTGAAACTCAAGAGAATCTCTACCGAATGTCACATCCATCTAAGCAAAACCCAAGAGAATCTCTACCGAATGTCACATCTATCAATCAATCAATCCCATCAATGGTTAAGTACATGTCAAGTACACATCACCTCACACCCATCCCCGAGCAACCCCAAAAGTCAAAAAGTTCTTACACACCTCATACCTTTCTTACATAACCTACCCCTAAAATCAACAAACTCTTACACCACCCATCCCTCTCTCTCCCATCCATAACACTATCCCATCTTCTCTCTCTCTTATTTCTCCCTTCTTTTCCAAGCAACTCAAACCACTAGAAAAATAATCCCATGTCTAAGCCTCTCCAAGCTCTCCCAAGCAATAAGTGTGGCCCACCTTCCCACTCTCTCATCTCCCATCTCAACCATCAAAATTTCATCTCCTCCGTTAGGATCGAAGGAAGCCAAGGGAGCAAGAAGAAAATGGTGGGTGATCTTGGATCTCCATTTCTTTATTTTTATGTAAGGGCCCACTTATGGTGGGACCCACCGTGATGTAGGCTTTGTATCAAAGAGGGGCCCATAGTAGTGGGGCCCTCCATCCTCGCCGATCTCTCTCTCTCTCTCTCTCTCTCTCTCTCTCTCTCTCTCTCTCTCTCTCTCTCTCTCTCTCTCTCTTCTCATGTATTGTGAACCCCACTATGATGTATGATGCACGTTGTCCCATCCGTAGGGCACACCTTGTTGACCATCTTTGGGTGGGCCTGGATGTAGGGGAAACACAAATATTAGATTGATCCAAATCTGATGGGCCACGTCCAAGTGGGACTCACCATGATGTTTTTGTTGTATGCACGCTATCCAGCATCCAATGACACTGGACGTGCACTAACAGTGAAGTGTGGACTGACAGGGGGTGTGCTAACCAGTGAAGTGTCAACTGATGGTGGGGTCCACGGGACCCACCCACCTTGTCCATTCCTTTTGACGGGCCACACCATAGTGGGTGTTTTATCCAAACTGTCCACCATCCCTGGACGGTGGGGCCCATTTTCCACACCCACATCCATAGCTCAACTAGCAGACTGAGTGAAAGATACCTCGTTTAAATGGTGGGACCCATCCATAGCTCCAGTTGTAGGCCGTGTGAAAGATACGTCCTTTCAACGCTAGGGTCTTAGCATTTATTCCCTTGTACGGGTGGCTAGCAATGATGTGTGAACGTCAGTGGGTCCATGGGACCCATCTACGCCGTCCATCCATTGGTGTGGGCAACACCATCATGTATGTATTGTGTCCACCATCTTTGAACGGTGGGACACACCCCACGTGTGGGGCCCTCCTTGATGCATGGGACTGTCCAGGCCGTCCAAGGGCCTCGACGTCAGCTTGTGTGTGTATATATATATATTATATTTTATATTATATATATTATATATTATATATATGAGATGGTGGGCCCTACATGGACCCACCTCTGCTTCTCTTAAAAGGCAGCAGAGCTGCATGTTACTTTATAATATAATATTCATATATTACACTTTTAAAGTTATGGTGGGCCACACATGGAACCCACCCCTGCTTTTGTTAAGCAGGAGAGCTGCATGTGCTGCAGCTTTATGGCTATCCTTTTGACGCCAGAGAGCCCACAGGCCCCGCACTGATGTATATATTTTGACTATACCATCCACTGTTTGGACGGTGGGGCCCACTATAATGCACACGTTGTATCCATACCATCCAAATGTTTTGAAATATCATTCTATGGCATGAGTGCAAGGATGAGTCAAATCTAAAGTTCAAAGTAGACCCCACCATTTAAATAGTGGACCGTGACATCCACTGTTTAAACTTTTAAGGACCACATTCGTTCCCACTCAAATTGATATTTGGTTTTCACTTCATTTATCTTTATGTTAATTTATGAATTAGTCAGATCTCAAACATACATAAGGTTGGGCCCGATTTGATATAAATGAGGCCCAACGGTGTGACCTATTTGATATACCTGAAGCCCATTAGTGTGGCCCATATAATGCGGCCCATGTGATGTGGCCCGCTTGACATAAGAGGCCCATTATGATATATTTGAGGCCCAGGTGGGAGGCCCACCTGATGTGTATTCAAGACCCAATGCAATGTATGTGAGGCCCATGAGCGAGGCCCAATGTAATGTATGTGTGTGGCCATTATAGTGTAGGCCGCTCCTTGGGAGCAATCTTGGTTAGATGTCCACATTGTGACCTTCCCTTAAGCCTTGTTAGGCCCTTTCTCTTCGTGGGTTAACCCAAATAAGTGGGCCCCATTCACCATAGACGGTTGACTCCATGTTATTGGATTTGATATAACCACGACTAAGTGCCGATCTTTATACTATGGTTGATCGGCTGATCATCTATGGACCTCGTATTACTTATATATGCTGATTGTTGGTGTCGATTATCGATGTTGTTCATTAGTGCCGATTATAGAGGTCGACGCTGATTAGTGACCCTGATTATTAATGCCGATCATCGATGTTGATTATCAATGTCGATTATTGAGGCCGACACTGGCTATCGATGCCGATTATGAGTATGTGACAACATAACATCATAATACATGCCCATACACATCATCTGCATGCCTGTGATGAGATGAGTGATTGATCACAGCACATGCCATTGGGCAGATTTTTATCGACTCTTGGATAGGCGGTGTTGCCTTACATGAGCGCATGATACGCGTGGGATTACTGCATGACTAGATAGCATGATTCATGCATTTCGCATTACGTGATATGGTTATTGTACACCCAGCGACATCAAGGCCGTAGCCTCCACAGGCGTATCATGGTTGGTAGGAATTGATACCAAAAATCTTATTCTACATGGGGTGCAGCGCCGAGTGCCGATTACCAGATGGTTGTGCTTTTCACTCAGTCCCTCATCACAGAGGAGGGGACAAAGCTAGACTGAGTTTGACCAACTCGAGGAATGGGTTCGGTATCGAGGAGTCGAGTTTGATATTGGCAGGCAGATAGTGAGGTGTTTTCCACTCACCTTGTTGCACGTGATGGGGCGGCAATCTGGCTTGGAGTGTACTAGACCCTGGTGATATTCCAGAGCTAAGTTATATTGATATGTGGACTCAGATGAGGATTTGTATTCTTGAGTTGCATCTCGCATTGCATAGCCATGGTATAACCGACATTATTCATGTTTTGCATTGCACAGCCTCGGTACGGCTAATGGTATTCATGAATTCATCCGCTTGTCCCACATTACGTTGATATTGTATAATTATATTATTACCTTGCACTCACGCTTTCACCACGCTCTAAGCTTACCATAAACTTATGCATGACCGTTGCGTGCAGGTGATGTTGGATCGCAACAGCGTTGAGGCTAGAGCGTGTGGTAGATCATCTTGGAGCTTTTATCTATCATCATTGTATTTCCTATTTTACGCTTTGTATTTGTAAATTTTAATCATATTGGAAATGTGATGGAGTTTTTGATTGTTGTTTATGGGTTATGCCTTTGGTTACGCTTATTATGAATTAAACTGATGTTGAAAATCCTCCATGTAGCATCCCAGGATCGGAACTTGGCGAATGGCCGCTAGGAGCCAAGAATGGGGTACTACGGAGGTTGTCAACGCCGGATTTGGTGATCGAGAATTTTGTGAGCTCGGTTTCAGTGTTTGGGGCATGACAGACAGGGTCTCTAAAAGTACTACCCCCTCATTGATGGACTGCCAGCCTTAGATTTGGTTCCTTAAGGTAGCCTTGCGCACCCCGTGAACTGTGGAAAGTTACTGTGGCCAACCCTATGTGTAAATCCCACCAAGTTCACGGCCCCGGTAGCTTCACTAGGCCCCTCTGATGGATCACAGTTTATGAACTCCCCAGCTGTGATAAGTTTAGTTACTCTAAAGAGTTACAGAGATCATTCACATAAGACCTGACTCTAACTACTTATGAGTCTAAAAAATTGTGGTTGCTCCACTACTCAAGAGCTTAAACTATGTGTAAGACTAACGTCACTACCAAAATTAGGCCCGCCCATCAAAATAAATACCACATAGGGGATATGTTACACTAACAATTATGATAGATGGTCAGTACATTATATGATAGATTAAAGCTTGATTATGTAAATTAGCAAAGGAAATGTTGAATCAATATGAGCTCAAAATCAATGATATCATTTCTGAAAACATATTTGTTTCAAACAAATATTGAAATTTGTTTGTGAATATTACAAGGCAAAAGAAATAAAGGAATTGCATGCAAAAGAAATATCTCTACAACTCATCTGGCATGCCTAATGCCATTACATATCTCTGTAAATCTTCTCTTAACTGAACTTGTGTTGTAGCTTGGGCTTGTTCAGCTTCAAGAATGATCTTGGCATGATTAGGAACATCAATCAGTTCTTGCTCCATGGAGGTAACCATTTCTTTGTTTTTCATCTGCTCAGTTCTCTCAATTTCGATAATACGAGCATTAACTTTAATCTCTTCCTTTATCTTGCAAATATTCAATTCCTCTACTTGCTTCTTCACTTCAAGTAGAGCTATCACTTTTTGCAGAAAAGCAATGTGGTTTTCAATAATCACCTTGTTCTTGTCAGAAGCTTTCAGTTTATCATGAAGAGACTGATCCTTAACATCGTAACTGGATATTAAGACATCGGTTCAAGAGATCTTCTCCTTAAGGGACATTAGTTCTTGTTGATGATCCAAAATTTTTGGATCAATAACTATACTTCGTGCTGATTCCAAATTGCTAATAGAATTATAGAATTACAACAAGGAATCATGCAAAGGAAGAACATTGATATGAGCATGCCTCCCTGAATGTTCAAGAACAGCCAAAGCACTATCCAAGAAGGGCCATTATGTAGGATCTTTGAAAGCATTTACGATAACAGAGATAGCGTTCTTGAAGAATACAAATATAAGAGGCGATACTTTCTCCAAAGAAATTCTATCAAAGATTGTGACTACACAGTTGGAACCTGCAGATCCACTTGGAGTCGGCACAATTGTAGATGAAAAGGAAAGGAGGACATAATTAGAAATGTTAAAGTTGGATATATAAGAATTTGAAGAGTACAAAAAGAAGTGAAAACATACCCTCTTTAGGGGCAATTTGGGAAGTCACTCGTACAGATGCTCCTGCTTTAAAAGATACATGTATGTCTATGGCTACAACTGCAACATTGAGAGAAAGTTCACAGACCCCAGTACTTGAATCCAAGGTTGTTGGAGTCGGAATGTCAATAGGATCAGAGAAGAATTCTAAGCTCCGAGCTAACAATTGGATGGGAGAAGGACGCACGATGGGGGATTTCTCAGCATGGTAAGGACATCAGAAATCATAGTAACAACTGGTGGTGTTTGAACAATATCCTGGCTCACCTCTATGCTCTGAGGAGAAAATACATTTTCTGCTCCTATTTGAGTGTTCAACAAGGGAATTCTTGCTTCTCTTAATGTTGAAACTTCCGCTATAGTTGGGAGGGTAGTATAGCCTCGTGTAATTGCCTCGACAGCTTCCACAATGCAAGAGGAATGTGAAGCATCGAATGAGATGGAAATGTTTGCACTAGGGGAACAGTTAGAGCCTCAGTAATCGAGTTGTTCTTCCTCAAGAGAAGCTACTCTAACAAGAGAAGAAACGTCTGGATGATCTGATCGAATTTCGAGGGGTGGGATATTAGCCTTGACTTCACCTTCCTCGCTGACATCCACTTCAGCATCCGCTTCTTAGTTTTCATCCATTAAGATGTCCCCTTCATCAATCAAACTCGTAGAAGAAGATGTTTCGCTGACCGAAGTATTCTCTGAATAATCTGATGAGTTATCCTCTTCAGAACCTGTTTATTTTCCTTTATAAATGATCTTTACGGGAAGAAGACGAACACCTCGAGAGGAAGAAGGATGTTGCTGTGTTAAAACTTCTAGGGATAAGGATTTGGTTCGTGAGCGAGTTATAGGAGAAGTCGTAGCAGCAATCTGACCCACATCAGGAGAAACTGCAGTCATAACATGATTGATAGTAGGGGGAGCCACGGCTATGTTTGATCCTCTGCCTCTCGAGCGGAAGAAGAAAGAATAGCACCAGGGGTTTCGAATTCATCCACGGGAGTGGTTTATCTTTCCATTCACCTTATAATCCAGAGAAGATCCAAAGGAAATCCATCCTTCTAAAGTGTTTGGAGGCTTTATCTCTCTAATAAGATCCTCTGTGGAAATCTTCTGATAAAACTGCCTCGGAGTAGCAGCATGATCTCTTTCAACAAAGTATCTGATCCCTTATTCTGGTCTATAATTTCTTAGTCTAGGAGGAGGAATACAGATGCGACGATCGACGGGGAGACAATTACACACCAAGTAATAGTGGTGTGACCACCAGCGCATCTAGGCGTATAAAGCTTGCACCTGATGATTGCATCTAGGAAGGATAAAGAGAGAATGGAAGATACTGGTCAAGAGTTGTTTCCATATTAGGGCCCAGTTATACAGAACAACCACATAACTCAACATTATACGAGCAACCTCTTCTCCCGTTTGAGGTACTATTTGTTCATAACCAAATTACCTCGCAAACCTACTAGGGTAGTAGGGCTCGCTCTAGAATTCCACTCCTTCTCGAAGTGGCACGCTACAATATTGAATACAGATCAAGAAAGTTCTCTTAATTGGCTCCAGATCATTGTTGTCCTCAACCTCCATATCTTCAGCTTGATGAGTCAGATAGAAGGGGAAGAAGTCGATGATTCCATGTTTTCGATCTTATCAAAACTCCATTCAAATGCCTTTTTCACCATTTTTCGCTTAAGATAATACTTGAAGGGAGGACGCTCGTGAAAGTGCCCTTGTTTGTCAGTTAGCGTGAGTGTTGAGTCAGCTAGACAAAGGAGCTCCATAGGAAGATTAATCAAGTGTCTGCCTCAACTGGATGTGTGCCCAAACTTGTAACAGGTAAATCTTAGCCTCACATCCCATGTCCCAAAGCACCAGGTAATTAAAACCCTTAAAATTGGATAGAACATCCTAGGGTTTTTGGCTAGAAAACTTTTTTCAAAAATAAGAAAATCTTTAATTTTTCTACCTTTGTCAATTTATCGACAAGCCTCGAAGCTCACTCAATCTTATCGAAATGAGGACCAAAGATGTCCAGTAATCATAAAGATATTTGGACTGAATTATCCATGGATCGATGGACTCATCGATATCATCGAAGTTTGAATCTTAAGTCCATCGAACCGACTCGATAAAATCAACATTTTTTCTGTTGTGTCTAAAGTATTGCTATGAAAAATCCTGTAATTCTCGATATATTGAAGAGCTCCTCAATATCCTCGAAATTCAAATATCAATGATATTAGAAGCCCTTCGATGAAATTGGATTAAGACATAAATCTATCTAGCATGTTTTCAGGTTATTTTTTCTTAGATCGAGAGTCACTCGATAAAATCGATATTTAAATATCGATCATATCGAGGCATGGTCGATGTCATCGAAAGTGGACAAAAACTATTCAACAAAATTATAAAAAAATTCCTTAGAATTATCGATGAATCGACACTTCCCTCAATATCATCGATATTCAAATTTTGATGATATCGAGTGATACTCGATCATATCATATACTTGAAATATTTCAAAGGCAAGTGGTCTCACATTTTCACATGTCGAGCAATCAAACCTCGTGTCGATGAAATCAGAGTTTGAAATCCGATGACATCGACGCACATTTGATTTTCTTGACCAGTTGGTAAAAGGTTTCAAAAGCGTTTGACAGTTGAGTTCGTGTCATCGAACGGCCGGTTGATGCTATCAAGAGTATACGCTCGATGATATCGACCCTGCTCGATGATATCGAACTCTGTAAAAAATGTGACCATTTTATATCCCTTAGAACCTTTTACCTATTTAATGAGAGCTTGCCCTTGGTTGTTGGCAGAGAAAACACGGATTGCTTTTATGTGTTTAACCCTAAATCATATACCCTAAGCCTTTTCTCTCATAAAAATTCATCATCCAGTCCACCCTCATCATTGACATTCAATAGAGTGGATAGGGGAATGAACTTTCACATTCAAGGATCATGTAGCTACTACCTTAATGGCAAATCATTAAGCTAGGATGACTTGAATGCATAGATGATTGGAATTGCTCTATCTTCCTTATAGGAAAATATTTAATAGAGTAGGATTCCATCATAACCTTGACCTAACTCGTCGCCTTATATTGGTACATCTTCTAAGTTATGGTTTAAGGGAGTTGAAGATTCTTCGTCATCAAAGGAGAAGATCTTCATCAACAGGCTAAACGGGGCTAATCTACTTATCTGAAAGTCATTAAAGTCCAGAGGACCCTTGTGATTATTCCTTCTGTAGGATTGGGTCTAAGGTGTTTCTCATCCCTTGCAAGTCCTCATAGGAAGCCTCCAGTGGGAGTGTATGTGGGGGTGCTTTGTGTTGACCCTTGCTCTATGGAGAGCATAAACTCTTAGATCCTTGTGTAGGTCCTTGACCTATGTGGTTTAAAACTTGGGTGTTTTGTGTTGACCCTTGCTCAAAGGAGCATAAATTTGTGAGGTTCCTTGTGTGGATCCTTGGCCTATATGTCCTAAAAGTCAGGTGCTATATGTTGACCCTTGCTCATGGGAGCATAAACTGTGTCGTGTAGACACGTTATGTCAGCCTAGATGTAGGTTGTACTGGTTAGAGGTGAACCTGATTTAAAACCTCCGGTTTGAGGTGAACCTATTGTGAAACCTCCATTAGTGATATTCGATACAATCAAGGGTTGAGTCCATCCACCGGAAGTGGAGTAGAAAAGTAGTCGAACCACTATAAAAATGACTGTGCTTGAGATTGCTATTGGCTTCTATTACTTGTGTGATTTCCTTAAATACTTTCATATTTGATTATCTGAGATAACATCTCACACACAGTCATATCCATCATGTACTATGATTTGCATCTTCTTTATCTTTCAATTAGTTTTATGACTAGATCCTCTATTTGGCTTAGAAGCCATTAGAGTTACTCTGAAAAAATCTTGATGCATGCATTTACTCAAGATAAGATTGATAAGATTTTAAATAACCATAAAATATTAAAAAGTCCTATTCGTCCCCCTTTAGGACATATTGGCATATTCCTACTTCAACTAAAGTGGTCATTACAGCAATTTCAATTGGTATTAGAGCGGGTCTCTCTTAAGAGCTTCACCGCCTAGAGAGTGATCTTGACTAAAGTTGGAATCATGCCCAAAAGTGTATTAGAGGGTGTGAAAGATCAGAACAATTGCCTAGTAATCCATACTGCTCTGAAAGTTAGCAATAGTTCAAAATGGTACCTTGACAGTGGATGCTCCAGACACATGATTGGTGATCAAACTCATTTTTATGAGTATTCAAACTTTGATGGTGGATCAGTTACATTTGGAGATGGTAGCTCCCCCGAAATTATTGGACAAGGAACGATAGCTGTACCAAGTCTTCCCAAAATCAAACATGTTCTCTGTATAGAAGGTCTGAAACATAATCTCGTAAGTATCTCCCAAATCTGTGACAAAGAACATTGGGTCACCTTCTCAAAGGATGTGTGTAGAATCTTAGAACACAGGCAAACCTATCATAAAAGGTTTACGCACTAGTGATAATTGTTACATCAATAAAAGTATGAATTAGAGTGTATTATCCACAAAGTGTAATATGGCTATAAAAAGTGAATCCAAATTATGGCACGAAAGGTTAGGGCATGTTCCTTACTGAAATATGGCTAAGCTAAGTTTAAAAATTTTGGTTAGAGGACTTCCCAAGATTAGAAAAAAAGAAAAAGCTATTTGTGGTGATTGTCTAAAAGGTAAATAGATAAAAGTCGGTCACAAAAAGACAACTACCATAGCAACAACAAAACCTTTAGATATGTCGCATATGGACCTAGTTGGTCCAACCAAAGTGGAAAGTCATGGCAAGAAAAGAGATTTTCTAGTGGTAGTAGATGATTACACCAGATTTACTTGGGTCGCATTTCTTCAGGAGAAATCAGCTGCCTTTAATGAATTTGTAATCTTGGCAAAGCGACTTCAAAATGAAAAAGGATATTACATAAATCACATCAGGAATGATCATGGCGGCGAATTTGAAAATGAACGATTTGAAAATTACCGTGATGAGAGAGGAATCCATCATGAATTCTTAACCCCAAAAACCCCACCACAAAATGGAGTTGTTAAAAGAAAAAATAGAGTATTATAGGAAATGGGGTCAGTTATGTTAAATGGAAAGGATATGGTGAAAATTTTATAGGATGAAGCTGTTAACACTGCCCACTACATCAGAAATAGAGTTTATCTTAGTGCAGGCTTGTACAAAACTCCATATGAACTATGGTATGAAAAACAACCTAGTGTGAAATACTTTTTTATTTTTTGAAGTAAATGCTATAGCTTGAGAGACAGAGATCACCTAAGGAAATTTGAGTCTAAAAGTGATGATTGTATCTTTTTGGGGTATGCCTCGAATAGTCGTGCTTATATAGTGTACAATCTAAGGACCCTCACTATTCAAGAATCAGTCAATGTGGTGATTGATGACCAGCCGCATGAAGAAGATAGCCCCTTGAATGAATTAGAAGATGATGTAGATTCATGCATTCTAGATAAATCAAATAACAAATCTCCATCATCTAATGAACCACAACCATCATCCAACATACCCATCATTAAGGATCACCCTTGAGAGCAAATTATTGGAGATCCTAATGATGGTGTAAGAACTCGACAGCAGATAGAGAATATATATAGTCACTTTTGATTTACCTCGAAGATTAAACCTAAGAATATTGTGGAAGCTCTTTAAGATGAACACTGGATAAATTCTATGCAGGAAGAACTTCAACAATTCCAAACAAATGAGGTATGACAATTGGTTTCAAAATCACTCAATACAAATATCATTGAAACCAAATGGATCTTTAAAAATAAATTCGATGAATCTGGCAATGTGATCAGGAACAAAGTAAGACTAGTAGCTCAAGGGTATTCACAGATAGAAGGCATAGATTTTGATGAAAAATTTTCTCCTGTAGATTGTCTTGAGTCTCTTAGAATACTTATGTCTGTTGCACGTGCGTAAATTTAAACTATTTCAAATGGACGTAAAACGTGCTTTCCTTAATGGGGATCTTGCTAAAGAAGTTTATTTAAAATAACCTAAGGAATTTTCAGATCCTAAGTATCCCCATCATGTTTACTGTCTGAACAAAGCACTCTATGGTCTCAAATAAGCACCACGTGCTTGGTATGATCGAACGAAATTTCTTTTGGATCATAAATTTTGCAGAGGAAGTGTAAATAAAACACTATTTACTCATATGGCAAAGGATTCAATGCTTATTACACAAATCTATGTGATGATATAGTCTTTGGTTCAACATGTGAAGATACTGCATACAAATTTTCCAATCTCATGAAATCAGAATTTGAAATGAGTATGGTTGGCAAATTGAACTTCTTTTTAGGCTTACAAGTGAAGCAGTTAAATGATGAAATCTTCATATGTCAATCCAAGTATGCAAACGACTTGGTGAAAAGATTTGGGCTTGAATCTGGTTGAACCTATTATACTCCTATGAGCACCACACTCAAACTCTCCAAAGATGTTAATGGCAAAAGTGTGGACGAACATCTCTATCGGAGTATGATAGGAAGCTTACTATATCTCACAACCAATCGTCCAGATATATCTTTTAGTGTGGGAGTATGTGCTCGATATCAGGCAGATCCTAAGGAATCCCACCTAATGGCTGTTAAGAGAATCATCAAATACATAGCAGGAACTACCTCTTTCGGGTTATGGTATCCATTTGAAACAACCACCACCATTGCTGGATACTCTAACGCCGATTGGGCTGGAAATTTGGATGATCGAAAATCGACAAGTGAAGGATGTTTTTATATCAGAAACTATCTATCTCTTGGCAGAGCAAAAAGTAAAATTCAATATCCCTATCCAATGCCGAGGCCGAATATATTGGTGCAGGTAGTTGCTATGCACAACTCCTTTGGATAAAACAAATGTTGTTGGATTATGGGATTGTGCAACCCACAATGAGTCTTTTCTATGATAACACAAGTGCTATCAACATCTCAAAAAATCCTATTCAACATTCTCGGACCAAGCATATTGACGTTCGTCATCATTTTATCTGAGAACTTGTTGAAGATAAAATCATTGTGTTGGATTATGTATCTACAGAAAAGAAACTTGCCGATATTCTAACAAAACCTCTTGATACAAACAGGTTTAGTGATCTTCAAAAATTAATTGGAGTATGTACTCATTAATGATATCTAAGTAAACCTGATCTGCATAGGTAAATCTTCAAGCTGAGATATTCATGGTTAATTACCAGCCATAAGTCTAAACCTCATGAATTAACTATGTTAGCTTTGGGAGAAAAAATGTCGAATCATCCCATTCTTGATCATATCTAGACTATTTCGATATCATCGATATTTAAATATCGATGATATAGAGGTTCACTGTCGATACAATCGAAGAGTCTCAGGAATGCAATGCTATAACCACCGATCCTTCCCAACGGTTGGATTGTCTCTGTGTCCACTTGATATTTGCATCTTCCCAATGCTCATTGGCACAGTCTTCAATATCATTATGAGCCTGATTTTGATGACATTGATGTGGGATCGATATCATCAACGACGCTGCTATAAAAAAGAAGCATGTATCTGACTTAAATCAACCCACTCCTTCTCTTCTCTAGTTGTTTCTTCTTACCTTTACCTATCTTTTTGAGCTCTTCTCACAGACAAACCATGGTAAAAAGTAAAGGTAAGGATCTTCCTCAATCCTTAAAATTGAAAAATAACCAACCTGTATCTAGTCATCTCATCTGAATGTGGTGAAAGGAGGCCCAGTTATCGTAGTTGAACGTCTTGTCCTCAACAGTGCCATTGAGCCATTTGGCGTGGATCTTCTCTTGGAGGTGATAGGGTGGCAGAATATCCTAAATCTTGGTGGTCCTTATCAACTAGGTTTGATTCATGAAGTCTTCAATAATTGTCATATCATTCGTAATAATCCTCCTTGTATTCGAATCGAACTTGTGCATCATTTAAAACTCATCACTCTCATCACTCTTGCATGTCATCTAAATCTTGAAGTCACTCGTATCCCCGTGACAAATAGAAATCTGAATGGGTTACGTGTTCGGGGAGAGATAACACGTGCATTATGTCATGGCACAACTGTTCCCCGGAATGATGAAAATTCTCTTCACATTAATCACCTTGGTCCTTCTTTCAAAGTTCTCCATAGCATCCTAGGGACAAATGTGTATCCATGTGATGCAAAGGGTAGTCACCTTACTCCCTTTGTCCTCAATGTCCTGTATGATGTGCATCATGAGATCCAAGTGTGCCTTCTAATTCTTCCGGGGTAACTCATTCGTATAATCTAAGGTGGATACGCTACCATTTCCTGCACTCATCTGCAAACTTGCTCATTATGTGGGTCTCTCAGCCACATCAGATGTCGTTCATCTAGAAGCATGGTTCGATAGTGACGCAGTCCAGGAGGCACAACATTTATGCTTCACTTCCTCCCTTACGGAGAATAGTCCTCCTGAAAAGTCAGTTGAACACAATGATCAACCCTTGTATCCACCTACCCCATGGGGATCCAATTGTACATTTCTAATCAGTCCGAAGTCCATCACCAATCGTCGGGATCATCATCTTGAATGTCATCTGCTTAACGGGATGGCTGGTATAGAGGAACATCTCTATAATTGTGAAAGGCACCTCACATTGATTGAAGATAAAGTTGACGCCCTCCAGCATACCAGTCGGCAAGTAGTGGACTTTCTCACAAATGGTACCACTCCAGGCCGTTAAGTGCCAACTGGGACATGTGATAGAGTTCTTATTTTTACTGTGCTCATATTTAGGCCAGATTCAATGGTCTTGTTGTTTTGGATTGAATGTTGCTCACCTGCCAACCTTGGGGAGTACCTATTTTTGGATATTTTGTTTATGACTGGTTATAATTCGTATCGACTTACTACCATGTGTATATTTTGCGATCCACTATTTTATCTAGTTTATATCGACTGTGGTGTGTGATACGTGTGATACTTGATCTTTATCTCCATATTTTCTGCTTACTACATTGCTCTTCTTTGCCCTAATATGCATACATGTTTTCTATAATGAGATGTTCTTGTACATCTATCTATTATGCTTATGCCATGTGACTTTTGGTTCTCCCATATGCTTCAACTTTAGTCAATATCCATTATTATGTTATCCTTTGCCAATGACTGACAAAAAGGGGGAGAACAAATCCACACCCCTAGACTAAAATTTGTGTGTATCTATTTATGGATGGTGGTACAAGTGTTAGGGGGAGTAGCTATAAGAAGACAGGGGGAGATTGCTGTTAGGGGGAGCAGCTACTGAATGTGTGTGTGTGTGTGTGTGTGTGCGTGTGTGTGTGTGTGTGTGTGAACTAGATAGCTTTGTAAAATTGTGTAAAGTTCATGCACACACAATTTAGGGTGTTAGCCTAGACGTTGTTCTAGGGTGCTTTGGTCTTTTGTCACGTAACTGACAAAGGGGGAGATTGAAAGTGCCCAAGTTTGTCAATTAGCATGAGTGTTGAGCCAGCTAGACAAAGGAGCTCTGTAGGAAGATTGATCAAGCGTCTGCCTCAACTGGATGTGTGCCAAAACTTGTCACAGGTAAATATTAGCCTCGCATCCCATGTCTCAAAACACTAGGTAATTAAAACCCTTAAAATTAGATAGAACATCCAAGGGTTTTTGGCTAGAAAACTTGTTTTAAAAACAGGAAAATCTTTAAGTTTTCTACCTTTCTCGATTTAACGACAAGTTATTCGATGAAATCGAACCCTGTTGTTGATGACCTTGAAGCTCACTCTATCTTATCAAAATGAGGACCAAAGATGTCCAGCAAGCACAAAGATATCTGGACTGAATTATCGATGGACTCATTGATATCATCGAAGTTTGAATCTTGAGTCCATCGAGCCGACTTGATAAAATTGACATTTTGTCTGTTGTGTCCAAAGTATTGCTATAGAAAATCATGTAATTCTCGATTTATTGAAGAGCTCCTCGATATCCTCGGAATTCAAATTTCGATGATATCAGAAGCCCTTCGATGATGTCGGATTAAGACAAAAATCTATCCAGCATGTTTTCAAGTTATTTTTTCTTAGATCGAGAGTCACTCGATAAAATTGATATTCAAATATCGATCATATCGAGGCATGGTCGATGTCATCGAAAGTGGACAAAAACTGTCCAGCGAGCTTATAGGAAAATTTCTTAGAATTATCGATGATCGACACTTACCTCAATATCATCAATATTTAATTTCTGATAATATCGAGTGATACTCGATTATATCATATACCTAAAATATTTCAAAGACAAGTGCTCTCACATTTTCACATGTCGAGGAATCGAACCTCGTGTCGATGAAATCGGAGTTCAAAATTCGATGACATAGACGCTCGTTCGATTTCCTCGACCAATTCATAAAAGGTTTCTAAAGCGTTTAACAGCTGAGTTCGTGTCATCGAGCAACTAGTCAATGCTATCGAGAGTATACGCTCGATGATATCGAACTCTGTAAAAAATGTGACCGTTTTATATCCGTTGGAACCTTTTGTTTATTTAATGAGAGCTTGAACTTGGTTGTTGGCCGAGAAAACACAGATTGATTTTGTGTGTTTAACCCTAGATCATATACCCTAAGCTCTCTCATGAAAGTTGATCCACCAATCCACCCTGATCATTGACATTCAATATAGTGGATTGGGAAATGAACTTCCACATTCAAGGATCCTCCAGCTATTACTATAATGGAAAATCATTAAGCTGCGATGCCTTGAATGCATAGATGATTGGAATCACTTTATCCTCCTTATAGGAAATCATTTAATAGAGTAGGATTCCATCATAACCTTGACCCAACCCGTCGCCTTGTAGTGGCACATCTTCTGAGTTGTGGTTCAAGGGAGATGAAGATTCTTCATCATCAAAGGAGGAGATCTTCATCAACGCACTAAACGGGGCTCATCTACTTATTTATAAGTCATTAGAGTCCAGAGGACCCTTGTGATCATTCCTTTTGTAGGATCATAGGAGGCCTCCGGTGGGAGTGTATGTGGGGGTGCTTTGTGTTGACTCTTGCTCTGTGGAGAGCATAAACTCTTAGGTCCTTGTACAGGTCCTTGACCTGTGTGGTTTAAAACTTGGGTGTTTTTATGTTGACTCTTGCTCATGGGAGCATAAAATAGTGAGGTTCCTTGTGTGGATCCTTGGCCTATATGGCCTAAAAGTCAGGTGTTGTGTGTTGACCCTTGCTCATGGGAGCATGAACTATGTCGTGCAGACACATTGTGTCAGCCTAGGTGTAGGTTGTACTGGTTAAAGGTGAACCTAATTTAAAACCTCCGGTTTGAGGTGAACCTGTTGTGAAACCTCCATTAGTGAGATTCGGTACACTCAAGGGTTGAGTGCATCCGCCAGAAGTGGAGTAGACAAGTAGTCGAACCATTATAAAAATGACTGTGTTTGAGATTGCTATTGTCTTCCATTACTTGTGTGATTTCCTCAAATACCTTCATATTTGATTATTTGAGATCACATCTCACACACAGTCACATCCATCATGAATTATGATTTGTATCTTGTTTATCTTTCAATTAGTTTTATGACTAGATCCTCTAATTGGCTTGAAAGCCAATAGATTTACTCTAAAGAAATCCTTATGCATACATATTTACTCTCGATAAGATTGGTAGAATTTTAAATAACCATAAAATATTAAAAAGTCCTATTCACCCCCCTTTAGGACATATTGGCATATTCCTACTTCAACTAAAGTGGCCATACCGCAAATTCAGCACAGGGTTGACGTAAACCTTCTCAAGGTCATTATATTCCCATGAAAAGTATACTCCTAACCAACCCGAAAAATAGTGCCAAGGAGTGAATGAACATGTAGCCTCAATAGATGGGCTTGAACAATGTACCACAACATTTCCAAAAGGTCTTTATAGAGAGCATAAGATGGGATGAGCTAAAGAATATTTCTTCTTGCCTTCCGCCATGGCTCCTGCTGCTATAAATAAAGTTGGGCGAATGGAATCTGACCATTTTGAACTAAGCAAAATGACCAGACTCAATCAATATGCCAGGATAGCATCCAGTTCGATCTTAGGGGTAAAAGTGATCGGGCCTCTTATTCTTCTACAAGCGGATTCTAGCTCCAGAGAATGGCTACTAGAAAGCCTGAAGAGAAGAGGAAAAGTATGAGAAAACATGAATATATATGTAAGAGGAAAAGAGAAGAAGTGTTAAAATTATATACTTAAGGTATCTCGACAAGTGTGTGAGCCATTGGAGTCGTGATATTTTGTGTACATCTAGAAAGTGTGACATTTCATGGAAAAGCTCAATAATAGAGGCAGAAATGTGAAGCACTCTTCCAGGGGTGACATAAGGAAACTCTGCATTGGTGGGAATATACTCATCCAGGAAAGAGCCAATGATGGGAAGACCGGTCTTTCGATAAAGATCCCATAGAGTGATGCTCACTTCACCGATTGGGAGATGGAAGGAGTTTGTGGTGGAAGACCAATGCTTCAAAAAACCTTTATACATCAAAGTATCTTTGTCAAAGAAATTCGAGGTGGCTTCTATAGCTACATATATATTCATCGCAATGAGGACTTCTTTGTATTTTTTAAGGATTGGTCTGACCCATAAACTGTAGAATTGACATTGGGACAAGAGACCATGTGTCTTAAATTCGTCTTTTCCCCACAAAGAGTCACGATCATGAAAGCACTACTAGACTATTTTGAAGTAATGAGTGGGATACAGAGTGTGGGGATTATATCATGGAGTGAGGAAGCGGATGTATGATATCTGCCTGGTCTTCTGTACTAGTCATTTTTTCGTAAGATAACCTTCCAGGATTTTTGGTTCTTTTATAACCCAATTTTCTACATATAAAAGTCGGTTCTGCATCATATGATTGGATTGCTCACTCTGAATCATAGAGAGGTGACGTTGAAGGTTTAGGGAATGATGACAGTCTCATCCTTGTAAGGGTTTTTGAACTTGATCACATCTGCCTGAGACTTGATCATGTCCCAGACATTTTGATAATGTCTCTTGTTATGATCTCGTTTTTTCTCCTGAAAAATTTCATCTTTGCTCTTTTACTTCTGATTCTTCGAAATAGAGGGAGGAGAAGATTCGACAGGAGCAGGGCAAGAATCATCAGTTCAAAAGTTGGCGGCAGATTTCAACTAATTTTCTCAGTCAGATTCATGGCCCAAGTGGGTAGTCCTTCCAGTTCTCTCATTAGCACAACATGATGAATAAGGTCAGGCAGACATTGGATTCAATCAGTGAAGTTGACTATCAGCAGAGCTGGCATTTTAAAGGAGTAGTCTTCACTAGATTTGACCCTTTTCTGAAGATGATCTTTTGGCGGTTGAGGATTTGAATATTCAGCAGCATGTTGATCAAGGGAAGTGTGAGGCCTTTTGGAATGATCCATTGGAGAAGCAATGAGAATTCAGTAAAAGATTAAAAGCTTAGAGAATTTCAGACTTGTAACACCCTGAAAATCGGGGGTCGTGTATAAACTCAACTCCCGAATTCCAGACCGTCACTTATGCAACAAAAATGATTATAATTCAATGTTGTCTGAGTTAAAGCATTCACATAAGTAAAAGTATACCAAACTGCAATTCATACTCCAGATCCAATGATAAAAGCAAGCGGAAGACTAAAGAATATATATATCACTGTATGGAAAAACAAAATAGATCTCAACTGTCACTAAAGTATGAATACATCTCTGAGTCTCATATACATGTAAATAAACCAAATCAAAAGTCCAAAAGAGTCCCACTAAGGAGTCCCATCAATCTAGGCCACCTAAGCAAAGCCGTCGTGGAACTGCATGTATGAGAACTCGTCCTGGTCCTCATCGTAGTCCGGCTCTACCTCCTGGATCTCTGCATCACCAGCATCTAAGACAGGGTCTGGTGGGTGTTGCAAACACCATCCCGAAACGTGGGAATGAGTAGCTAACTCAGTAGAATAATAGAGCAAGGATTTACATGTTCTCAAATCAATCATGCGATAATAATAAAGCAGTAAATCAGACATTCCTAATACTGTTATTAATGCAATATGACATGACGTGATGTATGCCCTCACCGACGATCTCCCTCATACGACACCATCTTACGACCGCGGCATGCAATCGTCCCTCAAGTGCTCCACATCTTCCAGGCACATGCAATGTTATGGTGATATGATTTTCGAGTTGTTATTAGTCCATTCAAACAGCAAGATTGGAACAAACCTGCTTAGAGTTTGATCCAATACAAAGTTTCAAAGTGGTCCAGAGAACAAACCTGCTTAGAGTTTGATCCGAGGTTTTAGAATATTATAGAGTCATTGGTTCTACTCGATTTGGGTCTTGTAGAACGTATTTAAAGTGATCAGGGACTATTTCCCAGCTACTCTAGCGTTGCGCTAGCTAACTTACTCTTATTTTCTAAAGGAATTAATCCTACGCAATTTCTGGTCGAGTTGGTACTCGATTCTAAGTATGGATTTTTCCAGGACATTACAATCTACCCCCCTTAACAAATAATTTCGTCCTCAAAATTTGTACCTTTTCGTACTCCTCGAGAAGCTGTGGGTAGTTCTTTCTGATCTCGGCTTCTGTCTCCCAGGTAGCCTGTTCCTCAGAGTTATGCGTCCACAATACCTTCATAAGGGGAATCACCTTGCTACGCAGTACCTGCTCCTTCCTGTCTAGGATACGTGTCGGTCGCAGGATATATATAACATCCTCTCCTAACTGCACCTGCTCCCATCTGTTGATATGGGAAGGATCAGAAACATACTTCTTCAGCATAGAAACATGAAATACGTTGTGAACGCTCGCGAGAGGCGTGGGTAAAGCCAAACGGTATGCCACTGATCCCACACGATCGAGGATCTGGAATGGACCAATGAATTGGGGTGCCAGCTTCCCCTTCTTTCCGAACCGAAGGACTCCCTTCATAGGGGAAACTCACAAAAATACATGATCCCCAACTGTGAACTCTAGTGGTCGTCGTCTCATATCGGCATAACTCTTCTGTCTGCTCTGCGCTGTGAGAAGTCGACGTCTAATAATATCAATCTTCTCCGACGTCGCCTGCACTAACTCTGGGCCAATCAAGCTACGCTCACTGACCTCTGCCCAGCAATGCAGTGCGCGACAAGGTCTCCCATACAGCGCCTCGTAAGGTGCCATACCGATACTCGCCTGAAAACTGTTATTGTACGCAAACTCCGCATAGGCAAGACAATCATCCCAACTGTCCTTGAAGTCCAATGCGCAATCTCGCAACATATCCTCTAAGATCTGGTTCACCCGCTCTGTCTGTCCATCCGTCTGTGGGTAGAAGGCAGTAGAACTTCAACTTCACACCCATAGCCTCCTGAATGCGAGTCCAGAAAATAGAAGTGAACCGTGTGTCTCTGTCCGACACGATCTCTAATGGAACTCCATGCAGACGCACGATCTCTCTGATGTACAGTCTGGCCAGCTCGTCTGCAGAGTTCGTAACTCTGATCGGTAGGAAGTGCGCCGACTTCGTCAGACGGTCGACGATCACCCAAATGAAATCATGTCCCTTCCTCGTCTTCGGCAGCCCTGAAATGAAATCCATGGAAATGAAATCCCACTTCCACTCTGCGATCGGCATAGGCTGCAAGAGTCCAGGTGGTCGGCGATGCTCTGCCTTCACCTGCAGACAAGTGAGACAACGGGACACGAACTCTGCTATGTGGGTCTTCATACCTTCCCACCAATAAGTCCTCTTCACATCGCGATACATCTTCGTACTGCCTGGATACATCGCGAGTCTGGTACAATGCGCAGCCTCGAGAATCTCTCGTCTCAAGTCAGGGACATCTGGGACGCATAGGCGGCCATGATAACGTAAGCCCCCATCCATACCAACTCGCTACTCGACGTCTGCATCATCACCGGCCTGCTCTCGAAGCTCAGTCAGATGCGCATCGTCCCTCTGCGCCTCGATGACCCGGTCATCGATCTGAGATCACACCTATACATGTGCGATGAACTCATACGGCTCCTCTACAGTGAGTTTCTGCTCAAAGTCTCGTAAAAACTCAACCATATCCCACTCAGCAACCATCAGCGGAGCCGCAAACTCTATCGCCTTCTTGCGGCTCAACGCGTCAGTCACAAGGTTCGCCTTCCCAGGATAGTAAGAGACTTCGAACTTGAAGTCCTTCAAAGTCTCCATCCATCGCCACTGCCTCATATTCAAGTCTCGCTGCGTGAATATGTACTTGAGGCTCTTGTGGTCCCAAAAGAGCTCGAACTCCTCTCCGTAGAGGTAATGTCTCTAGAGTCTCAGTGCGAATATGATGGCTGCCAACTCCAAGTCGTGTGTAGGGTAATTCTCCTCGTGCTTCCTTAATTGTCTCGAGGCATACGAAATTAACCTGTCCCTCTGCATAAGGACACAACCCAGACCAACGCTAGACGCATCAGTGTAAATAGTGTATCTAACCCCTTGCTCTGGCAATACTAGCTGTCCTTCAGCTCCTGAAAAGCTGACTCCGCCTTGTCGTTCTAGGCGAACTTCACGTCCTTCCGTGTCAACTGAGATAAGGGTCTCGCGATCTTTGAGAAATCCTGAATGAAGCGCCGATAATAGCCAGCGAGACCCAAGAAACTCCTCACCTCAGTGACAGAACCAAGCTGCTCCCAGTCCTGAACCGCAGCTACCTTAGACAGGTCAACTTCCATGTCATCCTTAGACACCACGTGTCCCAGGAACTTCACTTCCTGCTTCCAGAAGTCACACTTCTTGTACTGTGCGAACAACTGATGCTGTTTGAGCGTATCCAGGACCAAACGCAAGTGCTCCTCATGCTCCTCTCGACTCCTGGAGTATACCAAAATGTCGTCAATGAACACAACGACGAATCGATAGAGGAAAGGTCGAAATATCCGGTTCATCAGATCCATGAACACGGCTGGTGCGTTCGTGAGACCGAACGACATCACAAGGAACTCGTAGTGGCCAAAGCTGGTCCTGAATGCTGTCTTCTGCACGTCCTCATCCCTGACGCGCAACTGATGATATCCTAACTGAAGATCAATCTTCGAGAAGTACTGCGCTCCTCTCAACTGATCAAACAAGTCATCGATCCTGGGTAAAGGGTACTTGTTCTTCACCGTGATCTGGTTCAGTCTGCGATAATCAATACACAATCGCATCGAACCGTCCTTCTTCCTCACGAACAGAACTGGTGCTCCCCAAGGAGACACACTAGGCCGTATAAGGCCAAGCTCCAACAAACCATCAATCTGCATTCTCAACTCCTCCATCTCACACGGTGCCATGCGATACGTCGGCAGTGAGACGGGCGTGGAACCAGGCACCAGATCGATAGTGAAATCAATCTCTCGTCGGGGCGAAAAACCAGGGATCTTCCTGAACAGATCCCCAAACTCGCAAACGACTGGCGTATGCTCAAGTATCTGGGCACCAGCGTCTCGCAGCAAAGTAGCGTAGCTAAGTATGTGGAACGAGAGATTTATCCACATTGAAAATGTGAAGGATGCGCCCTCTGGCTCGTAGGCTGTCACTATACGAGTCTCGCAGTCAATCTCGACCCTCGCTGTAGTCAACCAGTCCATGCCAAGAATGACGTCGAGATAAACAAGAGAAGGGTCGACGATAAGATCTAGAGCCATCGTCTTGCCCCCCAGATCCACTAAACAGCCCTCACACATCTGGGTGGCATTTGTAAAGGACCCGTGAGCTGTATAAACTCGCACCCCATCCATAGTAATAGTCTGTAGCCCAATGTGTCTGACTATGGCACGTGATATCAAAGAAATCGTGGATCCTGTGTCTACCATCACGAGTATTGGAATACCTCCAATGTGGGCAGTGACCTCGAAGGCCGAATGCTGAGAAGTCTGTGTCGCAGCTGCCTCTGCTGTCAAGGCATGCACCCGTGCCTGCTGTGGCCGGTTCGGCCACTGTGCCATGGGCCGTAGACGCTGCCTGATCTGCGATACCGGAGGTCTGAAGGAAGGGTGCGCAGGAGCCAACCGTAAAGGCGGTGCTGATATCGCCTGTGAGCGTGTACGGTCGATCTTCTGCGGCAGTGAGAACCCACTATCCCGCATCCAGGCAAAACAACTCTGCACCAAGTGGCCCGTCCTCCCACAATAGATACATAATAAATCGGGGCACCGAAACAGTGGTACTGGCGCTATAGCCCTAGTAGGAGGGTCGACGCAAGGCCTCTTGCCTGCAAAGGGCCTGTCCTGCATCTCTAGTCGTGGCCTAGGAGCAACAGGGCCACGAGATCGGATAAGTCGATCCACATCCTGCTCTGCCCGCATGTACATATGAATCAGCTCTGCATAAGAGGGAATGCTCATGCAGCACATCTTCGACCGAATATCCGGTCGCAAACCCTCTGAAAAGCGCCGTATGCGCATCTGCTCATCGGTCAGAATAGTCGAGACGTATCTGTCCAACTCGGTGAACCGATGCTCATACTCAGTGACTGTCATGCCTCCCTATCTGAGGCGGAGAAACTCATTCTCCCGGTCATACCTGTACGTCTGGGGATAGTATTTCTCGTGGAAGCGGAACTCGAACGCTGCCCAGGTCCATATAAAGTCGGCGGCAACGGTCTGCAATACACTGTCCCACCACAAGCTGGCCTCTCGCTCGAATAGGAATGTAGCCAACTCGACCTGCTCAGCCTCTGTACAATGTAGAGCCAATACTCGGCCTCCTCGGGTCTATGAGAACCCGTAAAAGCGGGAGGCCGTAAGCGCTGGAATCACTCTGACAAGCCCCGTGTGTCTACGACATTCCCCACAGGGTAAGCAGGTGGTACAGGATCAGCCACACCCTCATCCTGGGCATATGTATCAGCATCCTCAGCTGGATGCGCAGGTGGTGCAGGTGGAGGCACACTCCCACCCTGGGATAGAGTCCCCACAATAATAGTCAGGAGCTGCTGCTGCTGCTGCATCATGGCCATCATCTGCTCAAATTTTTCTGAAGGTGGAGCAGGCTGTGGCGTGTACTGCGTCGAAGAAGACGCGCGGTAAGGCTCTCTGACGGGCAGTGTGAACGGCGGTGGTCCAACTATAGGACCAGTAGTAGGCTGAGACGCACGCACTGTCTTAGGAATCGGGCCCACAGTAGGGTCCGCATGGGTATCAGACTGTGAATGAGCCTGATCTATAGGTTCACTCAATGCAAGTCGAGCCGTGCTCCGTGTAGCCTTCGGCGGCATTCCCTATATTCAAAATAGGGCGCAACCTTGTCAGTCTCAATAGCACAAACACACCGCAATCATTCACATAAGGAGTCAAAAGCATTCCATGCATTTCATTTAATCAAAATTGTCACAATACAAGGGATATGTCCTTACAAGCATCATGACGAGAAATACATGGAAACTAAGACAGTTAAAATTACAACAGCAACATAAGCAAAGCACTAACCTTAACAGGCTTACACAACATAAAGCAGGAAACGACTAACTACTAACAACAACTTCATAGATCTCATCGCTAGTCTGAGTCGGGTGATGGAGGAGGAGCACCCTTATCCTGCAAGTAGCACAGGATCGCCTTCAAGGTGCGAGTCACCTTGCCGAATTTCCTCTTCGTAACGGCTTTGGCATCCTCGACTTCAGCATGAAGTTCCTGAACTTCCCTTCGCAAGGCGACCTGGCTCTCCTCAATTCGGGCGATGCGATCATCACCAGTAGCCTGAGCAGAAGGAGGAGGGCTCTCATCTGTATCCTGAGCCTCCTCTTTTGCTCTTCTTGGACTTCTTCCTCAACTTCTGCTCCAGGTTCTCCCTCACTTGGATCCTCTTCATCATCAAAATCATCCTCGCTATCCTCTTCAAGTTGAGTCTCACGGTACTGAGACCAGATCTTCATCTTGACCATGGTAGACTCATCAATGCTGTGAATCGGAACTGGCAACTCCAGCCCAAGTCTGTAAGAAAACTCAAGCGCGATCTTACATATCAGTCGGCCAAAAGGAAGCAATTCTGACGTTCTTCTTGATTTTGCTATGAGGATAATCTGTCGCAAGATGAAAGTGGCCATACACACATTCTCTCCCTAGGCCACCAGATATAAGAAATCAACCATAAGGCGTGTACACTCAATGCGATTTGTCGACCTGGGATACACGTTGAACGTGCAAATATGGTGCAGTAGGCGTAAATCATCAGACATATAAGACGCCTTGAGGCTATTATTAGGCTGTCATGGAACCATTTTACTGCATAAAAACCTGGTACGGCGATCTCGCTCACGCCTACTCCTCAAATTCTTCGCACTAGGATGAACATCACCAAGAGGCACGTTCAGAAGTCGCGCAATCAACCGAACATCGATCGTAGCCATCCGATCTCTACCAAAAGGAATTTTGAACTGCAATGGCTCCAGTGTAGGATTCTGGATACGATGGTAGAAGGCACGAACAGTGCTCACATTAGCACGAGCTTGAGCTTCAAAGAGCGGACCCCAATGCGTAGCTTCAATGCGCTCGAACAACAGAAATTCACCGAATTGTCGTCCTTCCACGTCTGCCTCAAACAACACCTTACGGTCAGTGTATTCGCCGTGAGGCATCTCTGCTAAAATCACTTGCCCAAGTTGAGTATGGGGATCCAAATCCCGCTTTGTATGGAACTCTCGGGCTGTGGTTGGACTTGCGGCAGCGCTTGAGCTAGCGGCGCCACCCCTCGGTCTTCTTGATTGAGTAGGGTGACTAGGCCCAGCCTCATCCACTGCGGTCTTTCTCTTAACCATCAAAGAGAGGATGGTGGAGAGTGACAAAAGACCCAAAATGGCTTCAACAAAAGCCATAGAAAATGGGGAAAATATAAAGAAATGGATGCCCAAACTGGAAAAGGGAGATCTAGACGTTGTAGAGGGATGCTTCAAGCTCCCCTAGGATGGATTTTTAGAAAGAAAAGAGAATGAAAAAGGGGAATGGAGCACCTCACGATTTCAGCTCGATTTGGGGATTTTAAGAGCTCCAAACGACGAGATCTGCAAGAGGGAGGGCTGCAAATCACTTTGGAGTGATGGAGTGTGGTCGTTTTCAGCAGGGAATAGATTTAAGAATGATTTGGAGCCACGAATTTGAGATAGGGAAGCTAAAAAATAAAAATGGAGCTAGGGGAGGGGCTGTTTGTGAAGGAAGTACCCCTTTTTGGGGTTTTCTACGGTCGGACCCTACATGGAGGGTGTACACTACCAAAAATACCCCCAGATCCCGAATTTTAGATCGAGTGGGCCATGTTGGACGGCGATGCATCGCCGAATCGGCGATGGCGCCGACCATCTCTCTAGTCGGTCAGTGGGACCACATGGGTCTGGTCCCCCATGGTCCAGGGACCCCAAAAAACTATGGGCCCCACCTTGGTTCATTGTATATTGCCCTATATAGGACCAAACATTTGTTCGGGGCTTTCCAGGGATAATCTGAAAACCCGAATACAATCCCCTATCATGCAGCATATGATTTTGGAGTAAAAGGAGCTAATACGTCTATCTAGCCCATTATTTGCTAAATAAAGCAAACTTAGAATGTCCTAATGGCCAGTTTTCATGAAATTTTACTATTCACTGTAAAATTCTATCGAAGTATGATTTTCTGTCATTTTCACATTAGGATCAATGCCTAACATAAAAATAATAAGAAATAATTGAATATTAGAGTGGTGAGAGGAAGAATTTTGAAGATTTTAGGTGAAACGGGGTTTTTAAGCCCTAGCGATTGAATGTAAGGGTCGTGGTTGTCCCACAGCCCAAGGATTCACATTTATGGGTTTAGAATCATTCAAAGAATATCTCAACCCACTCACCTACAACCTAGGAGCTACTCAGGTCGCTTCATGCGACCCTAGATGCGTTACGGACTCGATCACGCGATCTATTCGAATAGTCTTCGCCCATTGGCGAATCTGCGATCCTATAAGTGTTTCTAGACCCTTCTCTCACCCACCTAAGTCAAAGGAAGCGACAGCATATATCGCGTGACCATAACCCAGGCCCAGTATAATCTTATTCATGCTCTGATACCAACTTGTAACACCCTGAAAATTGGGGGTCGTGTATAAACTCAACTCTTGAGTTCCAGACCGTCACTTATGCAACAAAAATGATTATAATTCAATGTTGTCTGAGTTAAAGCATTCACATGAGTAAAAGTATACCAAACAGCAATTCATACTCCAAATCCAGTGATAAAAGCAAGCGGAAGACTAAAGAATATATATATCACTGTATGGAAAAACAAAATAGATCTCAACTGTCACTAAAGTATGAATACATCTCTGAGTCTCATATACATGTAAATAAACCAAATCAAAAGTCCAAAAGAGTCCCACTGAGGAGTCCTATCAATCCAAGCCACCTAAGCAAAGTCGTCGTGGAACTGCATGTATGAGAACTCGTCCTGGTCCTCATCGTAGTCCGGCTCTACCTCCTGGATCTCTGCATCACCTGCATCTAAGACAGGATCTGGTAGGTGTTGCAAACACCATCCCGAAACGTGGGATGAGTGGCTAACTCAGTAGAATAATAGAGCAAGGATTTACATGTTCTCAAATCAATCATGCGATAATAGTAAAGCAGTAAATCAGACATTCCTAATACTGTTATTAATGCAATATGACATGACGTGATGTATGCCCTCACCGATGATCTCCCTCATACGGCACCATCTTACGACTGTGGCATGTAATCGTCCCTCAAGTGCTCCACATCTTCCAGGCACATGCAATGTTATGGTAATATGATTTCTGAGTTGTTATTAGTCCATTCAAACAGTAGGATTGGGAAACTAAGGTACTTCCCTTCTATCAATCCCAACACAGATCCTGTCTAGGGTCGTCACTCCTAGTAATCTCATACGATGTATATTTTATAGGTCGCTGCAAGGGCTGCCAGGGCTGTTGCTCGCACTCGTTGCACCGCTCTCCCATCACCTTATCAATACAGGCCTACTGTACTCTCATTACTACTGAAGGGTCGTCGCCTCCCGTAGACTCAAAATACGCTCGCGGTCACTACAAAGGACTCGTCGCCTGATCAGTGTAGGCCGACAGCAAGAATATAGTTTCCCATACCACCATAATCTGCTCACGAGACATAGGTGCTCACTGGTCACTACGGGGAGGTTTGTGGCCCCAGCGTAGGCCGACAGCTCGACCACGGTGTCCCATACCACCATGCCCGGCTCATGAGTCTTCGTGGATCAAGGTACCATGGTTAACAGGGTTTACAATGGTAAGTTCAGTACCCTAGGTTCAAGAATTTATGACTCATACAGGGTGAACATACAACGGCCAGTCGGGTTACTTGACAGGCTCGACTGGCACGATCACATCTCAAGTCGAACGACATGAAGTGCGTAAAACACTTCGTGTGGCCTAACCACTGCCGCCAACTCCAGAACACGACTCCCGTTCATCGACGCGTCGTTCGTGGCCAAGATAAGTCAACCACGAATTCGCTCGGTTACCGACTGCCTGGACTAGGTATGGTCCCAAACACATATGAATTCACATCAGCAATTCATGTAAGAGTATTGGAATTGAAATACAACCATGTGAGCATGTTAACACATGTTATAACATACAACTTAAGTAAATCATCAAGCACATGCATTTCATACATACAATGAAATCATGCATATAACTAGCATGTAGGAAATCATTTACATCAGCATATTAATTGAGAAATCAATCTCAAACTAATTCATTACACCACTTAATTCAATACATATTAATACGTGCATTTATACAAATACTTACACTACACACTTAAGTCTACATATAGTATGTCGACCCGTAGTGCGCATTTAGGCGAATCTCTTCGCCAAACTAATTATGCATGTATTCCTAGTATTCTAATGCGACAATAAGTCATGTCAATCACATCAGCAAAATATGAATGAAAACAGTACTTCCTACAAATGACTAAAATGCCCTAAATCTCATATTCTTCGTCTATTTACGAAACAGGAAACGGACAGCATGTTGTACATGTCAAATGGCATTGTCGTCGATAATCTACTATTAAACGACATTGAAAGCGTTGGAAACATTCATTTAAAGCGTCTAAAATCCGCACCTTTTCCCTTATAGGTGAAGTGATTCGAACGGAGCGTATACGCTTCGTCTACGGCGAATAGAGAACCTAATACACAAGTTCCATCAGCTACTTCGCTATGAAACCAAGGGAACACTAAATCAACAACTAAATAGGGTATTTTATTACCTAGAAATGCGGAGAAATCACCGGCGAAGTGATTGAAGCGTGTTGCTAAAGCACGTGCAATAGGTGGGGCAACGGCAGGAAAATCCTCTCCTACTCTCTCTCACAAACTCTCACCTTTTCTCTCTCCCAATCTAGGGTTTTTTTCAAATTCGGATGGGAGAGAGGAGTGAGGGTTTCAACCCCTTTTATAAGCATAAAAATACCCGGAATAGGCTCGGGAATAAAGTTTACTTGATGTATATCCAATTCGGGGCTGTTTCGGTCCAAAAGGACATTTCTGGTGGTCCCCTGGCCGAACGCGATCAGACTTAAGTTCATACTCGTCGGATGTTTCTCACATCCCGTTTTCAGTCCATCAGTGTTCGTAGATCGCACGTGGCGGTCCATTTTCAGTTCAGCGGTCACCGCACGTAGATCAGGGCTGCAAGTCTCATGATATGAAATAGAAATTTTTCCTGATCCGAGGGTGTAATTTGGCTGAATTCTGACGGTCAGAACGCTTAATACTGACACGTCAAGTCGTGTGCCAGATTTGAATTTCAAATTCTAAATCTGACCCTATTCTCACTCTCTTCAGTCCAGGCTCAATGAAATAGCCTACGAATGTCGGTTGGACTTGATTTTCGAAATGATTGTCAAGTCCAGCTAGGCGGTTCTAACGGTCTAAGATAGTAGGTATCGGACTTTCGACGCGCGGTCTAGATCCAATACAAAGTTTCAAAGTGGTCCAGAGAACAAACCTGCTTAGAGTTTGATCCGAGGTTTTAGAGTATTATAGAGTCATTGGTTCTACTCGATTTGGGTCTTGTAGAACGTATTTAAAGTGATCAGGGACTATTTTCCAGCTACTCTAGCGTTGCGCTAGCTAACTTACTCTTATTTTCTAAAGGAATTAATCCTACGCGATTTCTGGTCGAGTTGGTACTCGAGTCTAAGTACGGATTTTTTCAGGGCATTACAAGACTGCAAGTGTAACACCTCGAATTTTTGCCAACCTGGGGTTAGACGTCCTTAGGCAATGGGTCAACCATAACACCTTCATAACCTCTCAGAACCCAATTCCAAAGCCAAATAAATCATTTAGAACCTAATTCTTTAGAAATTTAAAGTGAATTAGCCAGCGCTACACTAGATTTCCTGCAAAATTAGCACCAACCACTTTAAATATAATCTATAAGACCCAAAACCTATAGAATCATTGACGCTACCTTACCCTAAAACCTATGATCAAACTCTAAACCCGTTTGCTCTCAGGAACCCTTTGAAACTTGATATCTACAATCTCAGACCATTATGATCGCTTGGTTGGACTTGACAATCATTTCAAAAATCAAGCCCAACCGACGTCCAGACGATATTGTACTGAGTCCGGAGCAAGAGTGTGAGAAAGAGTGAAATTCTTTAGAAATTAAACGGGATTTAAATAAATCTGGTATGTGACGCTTGCGGGTTAAGTATAAGAATTCAGACCGTTGGAATCTGACCCAAATACACCCTCGGATCAGGGAACATTTCTTACTCAGGTCAGTGCACTTGGAATCCTTGATCGAATCTCCGTGACCGCTGAACTGAAACTGGTCCGCCACGTGCGATCTGGGAACACTACTGGACTGAAAACTTAATGTGATCAGGATCCAATATTCATGAGCTTAAGTCCGACAGCATTCGGTCAGGGGACCTTCAGAAATGCTCTTTTGGACCGAGAAAGACCCGATTTGGCTATAACCCAAGTATACTTTGGTTTAAAGTCTAAATAAGTGACTTTCTAACCTATTTAAGGACCTTAAACCCTCTCACACCCCTCCCATACGAATTTGCAAAAAGACCTAGAAAAGAGAAGAGAGAAAAGAGAGAGATTCGGTGAGAGTTGTGAGGGAAACTTCCTGCCACTCGATCCGACTTCTACACGTACCTAATCACCACGTTCTAATCACTCTTCCGGTGATTCCGACATCATTCTAGGTAAGAAAACCCTAATCTTAAGCTGTTTTAGGGATTCAATCGATACAATTAGCGAAGTAGCTAATTTATCTTATGATATAGGTTGTCATACAAACGTTGACGAAGCGTAGAGTTTCTATTTGATTCGTTATGCTTCTACGGTGAAAGGTGAGGATTCTAGATGCTTAGGTTGACTGATTTCAAAGCTTTTAATGTCGTTTAATAGTATATTATTGACGAGAACGCCGTTTGACATGTAGAACATGGTGTCTATTTTTCATTTCGACTGCGTACGGAGAATATGAGATTTAGGGTATTTTAGGCATTTGTAGGAAATACTGTATACGTCTGTATTTTGCTGAAATGATTGCCATGTGTATTTGTCGAGTTATGATATTAGTTAGGCGTGCATGATCTGTTTGGCGAAGAGATTCGCCCTAATGCGCACTTTGGGTCGACATACACTATGTAGACTAAAGTGTGTATACTAAGTGTTTGTATAAATGTTTGTATTAGTATGTATTGAGTAAATGTTGTTGTAGATTGGTCTTGATATTGAATTCTCAATTAATATGATGATGTACTTGATTTTCCTCCATGTTGTTATTGAATTGATTTCCTCATAAATATGGAATACATGTGTTTGGATGATTTGCTTGCGTTGTATGTTATAACATGTTGTTAACATGCTTGGATTGTTTGTATTTCATTTCTGTTACTCTCATATGATCACTGATGTAGATTACAAGCGCTTGGGGCTATGCTCTAGTCCAGGCAGTCGGTAATAGATTCAAATTCGTGGTTGACTTCTATTTACCACGAAGGACGCGTCGATGAACGCGAGTCGTGCTTTGGATTGGCGACAGTGGTTAGGCCACATGAGGTGTTTTACGCACTTCATGTCGTTCAGCTTGAGGTGCGCTCGTACTAGTCGAGCTCGTCAAGCAACCTGACTGACCATTGTATGTTCACCTTGTATTGGTCATAGCTGCTTGAACTTAGGGTACTGAACTTACCAGTGAAAACCCTGTTAACCATGGTACCTTGATCCATAAAGACTCATGAGCCGAGCATGGTGGTATGGGACACCGTGGTCGAGCTGTCGGCCTACGCTGGGGCCACAAGCCTCCCCGTAGTGACCAATGAGCACCTTAGACTCGTGAACCAATTGTGGTGGTATGGGACACTACATTCGAGCTGTCGGACTACTCTGATTGGTGACGAGCCCTTTGTAGTGACCTCGAGCGTATTCTGAGTCTACGTGAGGCGACGACCCTTCCATAGCAACAAGAGTACACTAGGCCTGTATTGATAAGGTGATGGGGGAGCGGTGCAATGAGTGCGAGCAATAGCCCTGACAGCTCTTGCAGTGACCTAGAAATATACCATCGTATGAGATTACTAGGAGTGACGACCCTAGACAGGATCTGTGTTGGGATTGATATAAGGAAAGTACCCTAGTTTTCCAATCCTGCTGTATGAAAAGGACTAATAACAACTCGGTAATCATATTCATATCGCACTGCATGTGCCTGGAAGATGTGGAGCACTGAGGGAAGAAAGCATGCCACGGACGTAAGACGGTGTCGCATGAGGGAGTATATCAGTGAGGGCATCCATCATGTCATTTCATTCTTGCATTAACAACAGTATCTAGGAATGTCTGATTGTTTTCTTTACTATTATCACGTGATTGATTTGATAACATGCTAATCTTTGCTCTATGATTCCATTGAGTTGATCACTCACTCCCACGTTACGGGACAATGTTGCGCACACCAACCAGTCCCTATTTTAGTTTCAGATGATGGCGATGGTTGCGAAGAAGAGCCGGACTTGATGATGAGGAGGATCCCTCTTATATGCAGGTTCTGATCGACGGGTTTACAAGGTTACTGATTAGATGCCAATACACTTGGTATTTTGCTTCTTGTTTAAACACCCATGTATATTCTTTTTTTTCCATTTTGGAGTATGCATGTATTTTGTTAACCTGGTAGCATGTTCACACCCTGGAGACTTACAATCAATTATATATTTTATGTATTTATCACAGTCTTCTGCTTGTAAAATTTAACTGTCTCTGGAGTATGATATGTTGTTTTGGCTTAGTCCCAATCTTGTTTAATGTCATTCTACAGACAACATGCATTCATCCTTTTCTATGTTGCATAAGTGACGTTTTGGAACTCGGGAGTTGGGTTCTACTCGACCCCCGATTTTCGGGGCGTTACAGCAATTCCAGTTGTGCACAAGATTCAGTTGTGCGCAAGATTCAGTTGTGCGCAAGTTCTGTTATGTGTAGGAGATTGTTGTGCACAAATGGCTATTGTGTGGAAGAAGATAATGCATAGAGGGAGATGGATGCGAAGTTTGAATGAGTGGAATGAAGACATAGGATGGCTTATATATTACTCCTAGCCTGTGTTATGTGTAAACATACATTGTGCGCGGGATGTGTTGTGTACAAACATGTGATTACGCACATTAAAGGAAAAATGTAAATTATCAAAGATTGATCCCACGTTTTCTTATTTTGAAGATAGGAAAGACGAAAATGTAGGATCAAGGGGGCATATGTTAAGGCATAAAATTGATCAGAAGAAAAGGGAAGAATCATAAGAAAAGAAGATGAACTTTTTCCCTGATTGAGTTGTGTGATGCACAATGGAAGGATGCTGAAGAGAAGTGTTGTGCAACGCATAATGAGAGTTGCTAGGAGAGAAGTCTTGTGCGGTGCATAAAGAAGAGGACCACACAATAGGTGTTGGCGCACAATAGGTGTAATGCCCTGGTTTTTGGAACCCGAGTATACTACTCGTTCTCTAAAAACCCGAGTGTTAGCCTATAAAATTCAGTGTAAAATTGAACCACTTATCATTAATCACAGTTAACAACAATGAAACTAGAATAAATCATGCATTAAATAGAAAAATTCCAACCATAATAAAAATTTAAATGTAGCGCCCATATAGGACTTATACAATCCCAAATAACAAAGTTCATATAAGCAAAAACTGGAATCTATCAACTAGTAGTAAGCTTAATATGGGCCGTAGGGACCCCACCTAGCTCCCCAGCTACTGGATCTACTCCAGCAACCTAGTGAACAGCATCGGCTCACCCTACCTACATCAACTGTTACTGTTTGATAGTGTCAATGCCTATCGCAGTGAGAAGCACCCTCTAAGATTGCGCACTCATCATTTATAATCCAATATAGATCGTAAGTAATGAAATTACATACATTAAATAGGGCATTTCATAATCATACATATGTACTAAAAAATTAAGCCGTTTAATAGAATTTCATCATAAGCAAAATATGATAGAAGTCACAATATAAGGGAATACTTCCAAATAATCAAATAATCAATTGTAGGACTTCTATTGGACCCGAAATCACCTTATACATGAACACTATAAGGTGGCTAGAAAATTAATAAACGAACTTCAGCTCCACCTAGAAATCATGGTACAAGCGAGATCCATAAGGTGAATAGAAAACAACCTTTAAACCACTACTTCACCTAGGAATCGCATCACATGTGAACTCCGCAAGATGGCTAGAAAATCAATAAATGAACTTCAGCTCCACTCAAAAATCATGGTACAACTGAACTCTGCGAAATGAAGAGACAATCAACATACAACCCTCTGCTTCACCCAGAAACCATATTGTATTTGAACAATGCAAGATGACTAGAAAATCGATAAACGAACTTCAGCTCCACCCAGAAATCATGATACGAATGAACTCCGCAAAATGAAGAGACAATCAACATACAACCCTCGGCTTCACCTGAAAATCATATCGTATGTTAACACCACAAGATGGCTAGAAAATCGATAAATGAACTTCAGCTCCCCTCAAAAATCATCATACGACTAAACATCGTAAGATGAAGAGAGTACTAACATAGGAACCTCGGCATCATTCAAAAATTGTATGAACTCCACAACATGGCTAGAAAATCGACAACCGAATTTCATCTCCACCCAGAAATCATAAAGAATTCTGCCTAATGACTAGGAAATCATTAATATGTTCAAACATAACCAATAAGTCATGAAGGGCACGAATAACCGATCTAAGCTATGTAAGGAAAATGTGGATCACAGGATGATAAGTTCAAGGTAAGTTTCATTCAATTCATCATTTAAGTGTAAGTGATAGCATATAATTAATTATTACAGGTACAACATAAGACAGCATGTTATCACCAAATCATTTATGCTTGTTACGATTAAAGAGAGATGTCTATTATCTAACACATGAATTAACTATACAATAAGTAAGCATATTGAATAGTAAGGTAAATAACTCAGCTAGAGGAATCATGCCGTCATCTATATCTAGATTGATGAAATTAAGTGGGAAGCTCAAAGGGTGAGTCCTTACCTTAAAGAGTAGATTTATTTCTTGCTTAGTTGGAGATCATTAAAGGACCCAAAACACTCGATTAACCTAAAATACCACATGTCAATGGTTAGGATAGAATAGTTTTGAGTGCGCCCAAATGATTAAGGTTCCTAATGTGTATCCAGGTTAGATTCAAATTGGCATAATTAAGTAGACTAAAGCGTAATTTAAACTCGAGAAATGTGAAATCTCAAATCCTACAACTATTTTGTTATAATGAACATTATAGATAAAGTGGTGCCCACTTACCAAAATTTAAGTCAACTTAGATCTAGCCTGGTTCAAAACGATCTATCCTTCTCCACGAAAATGATATACACCAATATCATTCCCACACTTACAACTAAGAAATTAATAAAGAATTTAATTGCATTAAACTAGGATTAATCATTATATGAAGGTAAGTTGACTCATCTCAACCTAGATCAACCCATTTGGGTTGGGAGAACCCCAATCGAGTAGACTCATCGGGCCCACTCACCCTCCCCTTCTCCTTTCTTACTTACTTTGCTTATGCTTTTCTTCCCTTTTCACTGGAATGTCCAGAAATATATGGACCAGCCCCAAACCCACTTGACTCGACTAGACTCGGTTTCAGCTGAGTCAACTCGGCAACCACTAAGAAAAACCCATCTCCCTCTCTTCTTCTTTTCTTTCTACTTTCCCTCTTCTCTTTTTCTTTCTTTTCTTCCTTCTTTCACTCCAAGTTGGGACTCCAACAAGATCCAACCCAAAACAGGTCCAGACCAGTCTTGGCCTAATCAGGCTTGGTTTCAGCCGAGTTGACTGGGTTCTGGGCGAGTAACAGCTTCTCTCTCTTTTCTTCCCTTCTTTTTCTTCCTTTCTTCTTCCCTTTCCTCTGTTGGAGCACCCAACAACAATGAAGGCTTTCACACGTGCTGAATACCCTTCTGAGTGAAGTCAGCAAGTCAGTTTGACTCGCCAGCACCTCCTTCTCCTCTCTCTTCTTCTCCCTCAGCTGGTTTAACCCGGACTTAGTTGCTGAGTCGGCGGTACACCAGCAGCAGGCGCACCTCTCTTCCTCACGTTCTTATTTCTTTCTTCTTCTACTACTTTCTTAGGCTAAGTCAACAAGAAAAATATGGCATGAGACCATCGAGTTCAAGTGAACTCAGCTTCTCTCAAAAGCATTACAATTAGAGCACAGGTAGCTCGTACCCAACCTTCGTGCGTTGATCTGGTTGAGTTTCATCCTAGCACGCATGGGATGGATATAAGGTTGCTTACATGGTGGAATGCTGCCCAAACGGGCCATCTAATGAGCTTTTCTGATCTCAGAATGGGGCCCTCATTAATCACACAGACTCAACCTTCAAGCGAGGAAGAAGAAGGATGTTCATGGCAAATTCCATATCGTCACATTTTCCTTCGATCTGGTTATCATGGAGTGTGTGGATGAGGCCAAGGGAGCTCAGAGAATGCTTGGATAGAAGCTTCAGGGAGTTTCTTCAGTAGGTTCAAAACTCAAAGGGTGTGGTAATTTTTTCTAATGTTTTTAAAAGAACTGGAGGAGATGGTGGAGAGATGTTCGATCCTCCCTCTCTTACAATTCGCCCTAGCCCTTTAAAGCCATCGGATGAGGGATGGATGGCTTGGATTCGATCCTGTTATCCAGTTTCTAGAAACAGCTGGCAGGCAATAGTTTTCTTGCACTGATTTTCTACCAAAAGCCTAATCCATGTGGGTGGAAACAAATGGCTGAGATCGACCTAAATGAAAGGCTAGGATGGATGGACACACATGCACAGGAATTGCTAACGTGGAAGAAAACTAGACTTTCTATTTTTGGAAGGAAAAGAAGCATGAACTGCCCCCTTGTGCTGGCATTTGTGGTCACCTAAGTCTGATCCATGGGGTGAACCAGCCATGCTTTTGGTAGGTCTCGAGTTGTAACACCCCTAATTTTTCCCAACCTGGAGTTAGATGTCCTTGGACAATGAGTCGATCCTAATACCTAATTTGACTTCTTAGAAGTCAATCCTAAAGCCTCAAATCCCCTTTCAACCCATTTCCCTCAAAATCTCACCTTTAACCACCTCATTCTTCAAAATTTTTCAAGTACTTTTATATTAGACACAAATCGTAAAGTCTAAATGGTGAAGAACTATACTTAAATAAAAACTTACTATAAATGGTAAATACATGAATAAAATGGGATTTTGACTATTAGATTTTTGGAATATCATGATATAGATAGGATATTTGGATATATAAGCTTCTCCTACCCCAAAATCATATATCGTATATCACGTAAACCATTCCAAATTAAAAAATACACTCATTTCAAATATCGGATCGATGAAACCACATCAAATGGAGTCGGGGGCCTATCGAAGCATGTCCAGGGGGGGCCACAGTGGGTCCCACATGTTTCTAGGGTCCAGGGGACAGGAGGACATCGCCCTTGGGATGAACCATTACCCCAGGGTCCAGTGACCGGTTAGGGGCTTGCCAGTTCGGCGAGGCCTCACCGCCTGGTGCACCATAGCGGGTCAGGCGGCCTGTTTTCAGAAATTTTTCTATACTTTTTTATCCAATGTTAAAAAGTCATATCTCCCTCGTTATAACTCTGATTTAGGTGATTCAAAAGCTATATTAAAGGTAAATGAGTCTAGTTTCATATAAAAATAAGTGAAAATCTAATAAAATACTTAATATAGCTAAAAGTAGGTCGTTGTGACAAATGTCTTAAAATCATTTGTTGGACAGCTGCTGCTTCTGAAATTTTTAGAATTTTTCTACAGCACGAAATCTCATGAAATTTGGTGAAGATGAAGTAAAATTAATGATGAACTACTAGAAAAATAATTAAAATAATATACTAACTAAAAGTGCCAAAGAGGAGCATAAAATTTCCCTAGGACCATATTCTGTCATAATTAGGGAAGAATTTAGTTAAATACTAAACTGAATACTCAGTAGAATTAGCTTCAACCACTTTAAATATGAACTAAAAGACCTAAAATGAGTAGAACTGCTAATGCTACATTACCTAGAAACCTAGGATCAATCTTTAAGCTCAGTTGCTCTGGGGAACATTGTGAAACTTTGTATCGAACCTGGACCGCATTGAAACTCCAATTACCTTAAAACTATACGGTTATGACCTCCTTATTGGACTTGAAAACCATATCAGAAATCAAGTCCTAAAGATAACCAGAAATGCATAACTTGAGCCCGGAGCGAAGTGTGTGAGAAACGAGTATATCTTTAGGAAATGAACTGAAACTTAAAAGAATTGAGTCGTGTCGTTTGCGGGCCAAATATAAGGATTCAGACCATCAGAATCTGACCCAAATACACCCTTAGATTAGGAAAAATGTCCCACACATACCAGTGTGCTTGTGGCCCTGATCGAATACTGTTGACCGTCAAACTGAAACTGGTCTGCCACGGCCGATCTGTAATTCCGATCAGACTGAAAACTTTAACAAGATGGTATCAGAGCATCATTTGGATTAAAATAGACCTATATTATGGTAACACAATACACACTGACACACTCTGACTTAGGAAGGGAGCGATGGAATCTAGAAACCACATTAGAATCCTAAGTGTTGCCGACGAGTGAGATTAACTACCGAACATAATTCAGACCATGTAAAATGATCTCACATCCCCACTTCTATTCACTCAAACTTCCATCTTCTTTATAACTCTTCACCTTCATTTCAAATTATACTTGGAATTTCATCATCATGGGATTTGGAAATCCCATCTCACACTTTCCAACATAAGGCTCATTTTCCAAAGCCTATAAAATTAATTTGAATCCCATCCTACCCTCCTTCCAAACATGTCATTCCCAAATCCCAAGGTGGGATTAGTAATGCAATTAGTAGATATGGTCCTATGTGTAGTACTCGAGCGTAATTAAATTCAATTTCGGGCAACTCAATCCTAACCAGACAACTTTTGACCATAAACGATAGAACAATTCCCTATATTAGAAATGGTATGAAACCATCTAGTGTATAAGCATAGACTTTGGATTACAACTACTGAATTACTGACTACGCTACTAGTTATATTAAGCAGTGTAAAGACTGAATATGCTAAGACAATTGAAAGACAACTTAATATACTAAGGAATAGTAGGTTTGATTTGGTTGAAGTAGGACTTCATTCCTTCGATAGATCCCCTTAATACTCAAAGGCTCCTTTAGTAACTCTCAGGAGGCTTGCTTGACTTAGAACTAGTCACGTTCAGGGAAAACTTTTATATCTCTCAGATTAAAAGCTAGGATAAACCAGCACGCCCCTTAGAATTGCCCTCCCAAGGACTTATTACAATCGGGATAACGGAGTAAAGGAACTTATATGTAACACCCCGAATTTTTACCAACCTGGAATTAGACATCCTTAGGCAATGGGTCAACCATAACACTCTCAAAGCTCAATCCCAAAGCCAAAGAAATCACCTTTCAACCCATTTCCTTCAAACTCTCACCTTTCACCACCTCATCCTTCAAACTTCTCCAAGTACTTTCATGTTAGACACGAATCCTTAAGTTTAAATAGTGAAGAACTATACTTAAACTAAAACCCACTGTAAACGATCGCTGAGATCAAGTCCATGCACACTCCTGATCACACCCAACGACCCCAAATCACTTCTAGACCATCAATCGAAGGGTTTAGGCCATGTTTCATTCTATTCCAAACCTAAAAATGAATGTCCTTAGGTGGTAGGTCAACCCGAACATCTTACACTCAATCTCAAAGCCTAAAACCTCTTTTTATCCAATTCCTTCGAAATCTCACCCTCCGCCACTTTATTCTTCATTTTTTTTCTAAAAACATTCATAATACACACCAATCCTAGGGTATTGATGATGAAGAACAATACCGAAGCTAAAACTTATCGTGAATAGTAAATAAATGGATAAAATGGGTCTTGACCCTTAAAATTTTGGAATATAACAAACTAAATAGGTTAGTTGGATAGATTAGTGTCTCCTACCCCAAAATCATATGCTATATGCCACATAAACTCATTTCGGTTTGTAAATTGGCTCCAAAAATGCTTTAAATAGAGTTGGGGGCCAAACAATCAACTTTCAGGGGGACCCAGGGTGGGCCCCATACTTTTTGGGGCCTAGGGGACAGGAGAACCTCGCCCAAATGGCGAGGCCTTGCCAAATCCACCAGTGGTCGGCGAGGACCTCGCCGGTTCGGCGAGGCCTCGCCGGTAAACGGGCTGGGTTCGGTCGAGCCTTCGAGCCGATGGTCTTTGGGGGTTAGGGTAACCCCCTAGTACATGGGCGTTCCCTTAAAAACAGCCCAATCATCTACTTCCTTCACAAAGTGACCCTTCAATCTCTCCTTTCTCTCCCAAACCTCTGATTTTTGATAAAAATCACCCCTCCAAACTCTTCCTTCTTCCGTTTCCAAGCACCCTCACCCCACCCTTCAAATCTCATCTCAAAAAAAATCAATAAAGGCTACTTCCTTTAGAAATCTAACGAGAATTAACTAGCGCTGTACTAGATGACCTATGAAATTCTCACCAATCACTTTCAATACGATCTACTAGAGCCAAAACGTATACAATAGGTGACGCTACAATACGCTAAAACCTAGGATCAAACTCTAAATCCGGTTGCTCACGGGAGCATTTGAAAACTTTATATCGAATCTGGACCACACATCGGAAGTCCGATTATCCCGAACTTAGACAATCCTGACCGCCTAGTTGGACTTGACAATTACCTCAAAAATCAAGACTAAATGATGTCCCACAACGATTTTCTTGAGCCCAGAGTGAAGAGTGTGAGAAATATTAGAAATTAAATATAATTTATGAAATCTGGCACGTGTCGCTTGTGCACCTCTTTTTAAGCGTTCTGACCATCAGAATTCAATCAAATTTTACCATCGGATCAGGATAGGTGACCCTTACATGTTATAGTACTTGTAGATCTGATCGAGTATCGGTAGTTATTGAACTGAAACTGGTCCGCCACGGTCGATCTGGATTTTCGATCAGACTGAAAAATTTGCCTGACCTAGATCCAATGTCTGGGAGCTTAAGTCCAATCGCATTTGATAAGAAGACCTCCAGAAGTACTCCGTTGAGACGGAACAGTCCGTATTTGGACATAACATAAGTATACTTTGGCCCCAAGTCTATTTTCGTCACTTTTAGACTTATAAAAATGGCTTAAACCCTTACTCTCTCAATCCATACGAATTTCCTAAGCCCTAGGAGAGAGAAGAGAGAAAAGAGAGAGAAAGAGAGAGTGAGTGGGGGAGAAGATGGGGTTTTTCTTCCATGGATTCTTCCCTTCTACTCCTTGAGCTTCAACGCCGATTCTGCACCGCCATTTCGGTGCTTCCAGCTCCGCTCTTAGGTAAGAAATCATAACCCTAACCTGTTCTAGAGTTCCAAATAGCATAAGTGATGGTGTAGATAACCTATTTCGTGGTATACGTTGTCGTTGAGCCGTTGACGAAGACTTATCGTCTGAATCAACTCCGTTTCGCAATTTCTGTTTTAAGGTGTGGATTTTAGACGCTTTGGTTACCATTTTTCAATGCTTTCAATGTCGTTTAATGGTAGATTACTGATAAGGATGCTGTTTGACATGTAGAACATGCTGTCCATTTTCCATTTCGAATGCGTACGAAGAATATGAGATTTAGGGTATTTTAGGTATTTGTAGGAAATACTGTATGCGTACGTATTTTGCCGGTATGATTGCCATGAGTATTTACTTTGTACCTATACTAGTTATATGTGTATGATCTGTTTGGCGAAGAGATTCGCCCTAATGCACATATTGGTCGACATATGCTATGTAGACTAATGTGTGTAGACTAAGTGTTTGTTGAAATGCCTAAATCAATATGATTTATGTTTGTCATATGTTTTGAATGTAAGAACATGATTGTTGTGTATTAAACAACTCCTTGATATAAGGATCTGTCATATTATATGTTGGAATCAACATACGTCAAGTACGTTGGAGTTGTGTAGTCTAAGTGTTTGTGTAAATGTATGTGTTAGTAACTATTGAGTAAATGGTGTTGTGGATTAGCGTTGAGACTGGATTCTCAACTAATTTGATGATGTACATGATTCCTCCATGCTTGTTGTATTTCAATTGATTACCTTATATGTGAAGTACTCGTGTATGGTTAACTGCTTATGATGTATGTTATAATATGCTGATAACATGCTGAAATTTCTTATATTTCAATTCTGCCTCTCTCATGAGATTAGTGATTCACATTACATGTGCTTGGGGCTATACTCTAGTCCAGACAGTCGGTAACAGATTTGAATTCATGGTTGGATTCTATTTGTCACGAAGGATGTGTATAACGAACCCGAGTCGTACTAGAGTTGTCGACAGTGGTTAGGCCACACGAAGTGCATGTGCACTTCATGCCGGTCGATTCAACGTGCGCTCGTGCTAGTCGGACTCATCAAGTAACTTGACTGATAATTGTATGTTCACCTTGTATTCGTCATAACTGCTTGAACCTAGAGTACTAAACTTATCATTGGAAAGCCCCCCTAACCTTGGTACCTCGATCCCCTAAGACTCATGAGCCGGGCATGGTGGTATGGGACACCGTGGTCGATCTATCAGCCTACGCTGGGGCCACAAACCTCCCCATAGTGACCAGTGAGCACCCTATTCTAAGCAAATTATGGTGGTATGGGACATTATATTCTTGCTGTCGACCTACAATGATAAGGTGATGAGGGAGTGGATCAACGAGTGCGAGCAACAGCCCTAACTGCCCTTTGTAGTGACCTTGAGCTTATCCTGACACCGCATGGGGGCGATGAGTCCTGATGTAGTCTTAAGGATATAAACTAGGCCTGTATTGATAAGGTGATGGGAGAGCGGAGCAACGAGTGCGTGCAACAGCCCTGACAGCCCTTGCAACGACCTAGAAATATATCATCGTATGAGACTACTAGGAGTGACGACCCTAGAATGGATCATTGTTTGGGTATTGATATAAGGGAGGTACCCTAGTTTCCCAATCCTGCTGTATGAAAAGGACTAATAACAACTCGGTAATCATATTCATATCGCACTGCATGTGCCTGGAAGATGTGGAGCATTAAGGGAAGAAAGCATGCCGCGAACATAAGATGGTGTCGCATGAGGGAGTATGTCGGTAAGGGCATCCATCATGTCATTTCATGCTTGCATTAATCACAGTATTTAGGAATGTTTGATTTGCTTGCTTTATCATTATCGCTTGATTGATTTGATAACACGTTAACCTTTGCTCTATGATTCCACTGAGTTAGCTACTCACTCTCACGTTACAGGACGGTGTTGTGCACACCAACCAGTCCCTATTTTAGTTTCAGGTGATGGCGCTGCTTATGAAGTGGAGCCGGACTTGTTTGATGATGAGGAGGATTTCTCCTATATGCTGGTTCTGATCGACGGGTTTACAGGGTTACTGATTAGATGCCGATACACTTAGTATTTTTCTTCTTGTTTAAACACCCATGTATATTCTTTTCTTTCCATTTTGGAGTATACATGTATTTTGTTAACCTGGTAACATGCTCACACTCTAGAGACTTACGATCATTTATATATTTTATATATTTATCACAGTCTTCCGCTTGCTAATTTAACTGTCACTGGAGTATGATATGCTATTTTGGCTTAGTCCCAATCTTGTTTAATGCCATTCTACAGACAATATGCATTCATCATTATCTATGTTGCATAAGTGACGTTTTGGAACTCGGGAGTTGGGTTTCTACCCGACCCCGATTTTCAGGATGTTACATGTGGTATCAGAGCATGATTTGGATTAAACTGGACCTAGGTTATGGTCACACACACTGACGCACTCTGACTTAGGAAGGGGGTGATGGAATCTAAAAATCACATTAGAATCCCAAGTGTCACCGATAGGCGAGATTAACTACCGTAGAACACCCCATATGTAACCGAGACCATGTAAAATGATCTCATATCCCCACTTCTATTCAGTCAAGCTTCCATCTTCTTCTACATCTTACACCCATCCACCACCATTACCCAAAAACTACTCTGTATAACTCTCCACCTTCCTCATACCCCCCCTCATGTGGGCATAAAACTTACACTTTTGTGTCCCATAACCTTCACAACCTCTAATTGATGGGACATTTAGGGCCCATTCGACCAACTGCATTAGGTAAGATTAGGGCGGATGGAAATTGTAAAAGGAACAATAGATGCATATGTAAGGTATTGCCCCTAGATTAGGTGTATCCCATGATTTCTAATACAATGATCAGACTGTATGCAATTAGAAGTAAATCCCGGGATCTTGGGATTTGGAAATCCTATCTCCTACTTCCCAACATAAGACTCATTTTCCAAAGTCTATGAATCGATTTTAATCCCATCCCACCCTCTTTCCAAACATGCCATTTCCAATCCCGAGGTGGGATTAGCAACAAAATCTATTTAATACAACTTAGAGTTTTAGACTTAAGGTTGGACTCGTAGACTTTAAGGATTTGGTGGCGTAGGAAATTCAATAAGTTAATAGCATGAACCTAGGACCTTCTTAGTTGGTATGTGAATAGGTGCAGTGTTCAAGAGCAATTAGATTGAGGTCCGGGCAACTCAAATTCAACTAGACAACTTTGACCCTAAGTGATAAAACAAATTCCTTGTATTAGGAAGGGTATGAAATCATTTAGCGTATAAACATAGGTTTTAGGTTACAACTAGTGGATCACTGCTACTCCTAAGTTAAGACTAGGCTGGTTATACTAAGGAATGTAAAAGACTAATTATGCCAAGATAATTGAAAGATAGACTTAGTTAGTTGACTTGCTTAGGTTGGAGTGAGACCTCATTCCTTCGTTAAATTCCCCTAATGCTTAGAGGCTTCTAAATCCCTTAGAATTAATGTTTAGTCAAATCAATACACCCTTAGAATTTGTCTTCCTAAGGACTTAATAAAATCGGGAACACGGAGTAAAGGAACTATATACAAGCGAAGTAATCGCGGTTTGAATTGACTTCTCAATCTTAGTAGGTTACCAATGAACTCAATGCTCTGACAAAGTAGAAGATCGAGACCAACTAGGATTACGAACTAATACGACACATTTTCTATCCTGGCTAGGCAGAAAGTCTATGTATCCGACTCAGACAAACCACACAACTTTTCTTCCATGTTGGCCCGACCACTTACAACCAAAAGTTTATTATTTCGCCTTTGGAAAGTGTTAAGAACATATAGCCAATAGGGTATAGGTATCTTGCCACAAACTCACACCCGTCCCTGGAATTAACTACAACACCCAAGATAGGTCCTAAATTATGCCTTGTTCCGATATACGGATCAGGACATAGATCCTTGAGCCTTTAGAGTAGAAATAAATTTTTTAAGGGGGGTAGAACATTATGAGTCCAATCTAATTAGGTCAGCTAATACAACCGTTGGGTTAGAATGGTGCAGTGGAAGCATGGTTGGCCCCTTCCCCACTGGCCCAGGATCGAAAGAAACTGGTCCAGGTTAGACGAAAAGATAGAAACCCTTAACCCCTACTTTGGACATAGATTAAGACGAAGACTCTTTAGACCAAAACCTAAATAGGAAATTTGAACCTTGCAATGATGGGCATTCCCTAAGCTTTTAGAGTGATCGGACTACGGAGTTACTGAATTATACAACTGGTAAGCATTCGCGGCTTGACCCAATTACCAATCTTGGGTGACTACCGATGGACTCACTGCTTGGACCGAGCAGAAGACCAGGATCTACCAGAACTTAGGAAGGGATACGATGAGCCTTCTACCCTGGTCAGGTAGGCGATCAAAGTATCGAGATCAAGCCCACTACAACTGTCTCTCCGTATTGGTCGACTATTAGAAACATACATCTTACTCTATATAGTTGAGAATTGTCGTCAAGACTCCAAATAGATAAAGAAATAAATTATAACAAACCATCAGGGTATAAGAAAAAGATGAACAGTAAATTTTTTAGGAAGATAGACAAAAATGCGTTAGACTAACATAGATAGTATACACCCTACCACATATATATACTTAAAATCAGCATAGTTTAGGAAAAAAGGATAATAGAATCTTTACTCATTACCCTTCGCCAATTTTGAGGATTAAATTATTTTTAAGGGGGGTAGATTGTAACACCCTAGATTTTTTCCAACCTGGAATTAGATGTCCTTAGGCAATGGGTCAACCATAACACTCTCAAAGCTCAATCCCAAAGTCAAAGAAATCACTTTTCAACCCATTTCCTTCAAACTCTCACCTTTCACCACCTCATTCTTCAAACTTCTCCAAGTACTTTCATATTAGACACGAATCCTTAAGTTTAAATAGTGAAGAACTATACTTAAACTAAAAATCACTGTAAACGGTCGCCAAGATCGAGTCCGTGCACACTCCTGATCACACCCAACGACCCCAAATTACTTCTAGACCGTCAATCGAAGGGTTTAGGCCATGTTTCATTCCATTCCAAACCTAGAAATGAATGTCCTTATGTAGTAGGTCAACCCAAACATCTTACACTTAATCTCAAAGCCTAAAACCTCTTTTTATCTAATTCCTTCGAAATCTCACCCTCCGCCACTTTATTCTTCATTTTTTTTCTAAAAACATTCATAATACACACCAATCCTAGGGTATTAATGATGAAGAACAATACCGAAGCTAAAATTTATCGTGAATAGTAAATAAATGGATAAAATGGGTCTTGACCCTTAACCTTTTGGAATATAACAAAATAAATAGGTTAGTTGGATATATTAGTATCTCTTACCCCAAAATCATATGCTATACGCTATATAAACTCATTCTGGTTTGCAAATTCACCCTAAAAAATGCCTCAAATGGAGTCGAGGGCCAAACGATCAACTTCCAGGGGGACCTAAGGTGGGCCCCATACTTTTTGTGGCCTAGGGGACAGGAGAACCTCGTCCAAATGGTGAGGCCTCACCAAATCCACCAGTGATCGGCGAGGCCTCGCAGGTAAATGGGCTGGGTTCAGTTGAGCCTTCGGGTCGATGGTCTTTGGGGGTTAGAGTAACCCCCTGGTACATGGGTCGTCCCTTAAAAATATCCCAATCACCTACTTCCTTCACAAAGTGACCCTCCAATCTCTCCTTTCTCTCCCAAACGTCTAATTTTTGGCAAAAACCACCCCACCAAACTCTTCCTTCTTCCATTTCCAAGAACCCTCACCCCACCCTTCAAATCTCATCTCAAACAAAAATCAATAAAGGCTACTTACTTTAGAAATCTAACGAGAAATAACTAGCGCTGCACTAGATGACCTATGAAATTCTTACCAATTACTTTCAATACGATCTACTAGAGCCAAAACGTATAGAATCGGTGACGCTACAATACCCTAAAACCTAAGATCAAACTCTAAACCCGGTTGCTCACGGGAGCATTTGAAAACTTTATATCGGATCTGGACCGTACATCAGAAGTCCGATTATCCCGAACTTAGACAATCCTGACCGTCTAGTTGGACTTGACAATCACCTCAAAAATTAAGACCAAATGATGTCCCACGACGATTTCCTTGAGCCCAGAGTGAAGAGTGTGAGAAATGTTAAAAATTAAATATAATTTATGAAATCTGGCACGTGTCGCTTGTGCACCTCTTTCTAAGCGTTCTGACCGTCAGAATTCAATCAAATTTTACCATCGGATCAGGATAGGTGACCCTTACATGTCATAGTACTTGTAACTCTGATCGAGTACCGGTAGTCGTTGAACTGAAACTGGTCCGCCACGGTCAATCAGGATTTTTGATCAGACTAAAAACTTTGCCTGACCTAGATCCAATGTCTGGGAGCTTAAGTCGAATCGTATTTGATAAGAGGACCTCCAGAAGTACTCCATTGAGACGGAACAGTCCGTATTTGGACATAACATAAGTATACGTTGGCCCCAAGTCTATTTTTGTCACTTTTGGACTTATAAAAAGGGCTTAAACCCTTACTCTCTCATTTCATACGAATTTTCTAAGCCCTAGGAGAGAGAAGAGAGAAAAGAGATAGAAAGAGGGAGTGAGTGGGGGAGAAGATGGGGTTTTTCTTCCATGGATTCTTCCCTGCTACTCCTTGTGCTTCAACGCCGCTTCTACACCGCCATTCCGGTGCTTCCAGCTCCGTTCTTAGGTAAGAAATCATAACCCTAACCTGTTCTAGAGTTCCAAATAGCATAAGTGATGATGTAGATAACCTATTTTGTGATATAGGTTGCCGTTGAGCCGTTGACGAAGACTTATCGTCTGAATCAACTCCGTTTCGTAATTTCTGGTTTAAGGTACGGATTTTAGACGCTTTGGTTACCATTTTTCAAAGCTTTCAATGTCGTTTAATGGTAGATTGCTGATAAGGATGCTGTTTGACATGTAGAACATGCTGTCCATTTTCCATTTCGAATGCGTACGAAGAATATGAGATTTAGGGTATTTTAGGTATTTGTAGGAAATACGGTATGCGTACGTATTTTGCCGGTATGATTGCCATGAGTATTTACTTTGTACCTATACTAGTTATACGTGTATGATCTGTTTCGCGAAGAGATTCTCCCTAATGCACATATTGGTCGACATATGCTATGTAGACTAATGTGTGTAGACTAAGTGTTTGTTGAAATGCCTAAATCAATATGATTTATGTCTGCCATATGTTTTGAATGTAAGAACATGATTGTTGTGTATTAGACAACTCCTTGATATAAGGATCTGTCATATTATATGTTGGAATCAACATACGTCAAGTACGTTGGAGTTGTGTAGTCTAAGTGTTTGTGTAAATGTATGTGTTAGTAACTATTGAGTAAATGGTGTTGTGGATTAGCGTTGAGACTAGATTCTCAACTAATTTGATGATGTACATGATTCCTCCATGCTTGTTGTATTTCAATTGATTACCTTATGTGTGAAGTACTCGTGTATGGTTAAATGCTTATGATGTATGTTATAATATGCTGATAACATGATGAAATTTTTTATATTTCAATTCTGCCTCTCTCATGAGATTACTGATTCACATTACATGTGCTTGGGGCTATACTCTAGTCCAGGCAGTCGGTAATAGATTTGAATTCATGGTTGGATTCTATTCGTCACGAAGGATGTGTATAACGAACCCGAGTCGTACTAGAGTTGTCGACAGTGGTTAGGCCACACGAAGTGCATGTGCACTTCATGCCGGTCGATTCAACGTGCGCTCGTGCTAGTCGGACTCATCAAGTAACCCGACTGATAATTGTATGTTCACCTTGTATTCGTCATAACTGCTTGAACCTAGAGTACTAAACTTACCATTGAAAAGCCCCTCTAACTTTGGTACCTCGATCCCCTATGACTCATGAGCCGGGCATGGTGGTATGGGACACCGTGGTCGAGCTATCGGCCTACGCTGGGGCCACAAACCTCCCTATACTAACCAGTGAGCACCCTACTCTGAGCAGATTATGGTGGTATGGGACACAATATTCTTGTTGTCGGCCTACATTAATAAGGTGATGGGGGAGTAGAGCAACGAGTGTGAGCAACAGCCCTAATAGCCCTTTGTAGTGACCTTAAGCTTATCCTGACACCGCATGAGGGCGACGAGTCCTAATGCAGTCTTAAGGATATAAACTAGGCATGTATTGATAAGGTGATGGGGGAGCGAAGCAACGAGTGCATGCAACAGCCCTGCCAGCCCTTGCAGCGACCTAGAAATATATCATCGTATAAGACTACTAGGAGTGACGACCCTAGAATGGATCATTGTTTGGGTATTGATATAAGGGAGGTACCCTAGTTTCCCAATCCTGCTGTATGAAAAGGACTAATAACAACTCGGTAATCATATTCATATCGCACTGCATGTGCCTGGAAGATGTGGAGCATTAAGGGAAGAAAGCATGCCGCGAACATAAGATGGTGTCGCATGAGGGAGTATGTCGGTAAGGGCATCCATCATGTCATTTCATGCTTGCATTAATCACAGTATTTAGGAATGTTTGATTTGCTTGCTTTATCATTATCGCTTGATTGATTTGATAACACGTTAACCTTTGCTCTATGATTCCACTGAGTTAGCTACTCACTCTCACGTTACAGGACGGTGTTGCGCACACCAACCAGTCCCTATTTTAGTTTCAGGTGATGGCGCTGCTTATGAAGTGGAGCCGGACTTGTTTGATGATGAGGAGGATTTCTCCTATATGCTGGTTCTGATCGACGGGTTTACAGGGTTACTGATTAGATGCCGATACACTTAGTATTTTTCTTCTTGTTTAAACACCCATGTATATTCTTTTCTTTCCATTTTGGAGTATACATGTATTTTGTTAACCTGGTAACATGCTCACACTCTAGAGACTTACGATCATTTATATATTTTATATATTTATCACAGTCTTCCGCTTGCTAATTTAACTGTCACTGGAGTATGATATGCTATTTTGGCTTAGTCCCAATCTTGTTTAATGCCATTCTACAGACAATATGCATTCATCATTATCTATGTTGTATAAGTGACGTTTTGAAACTCGGGAGTTGGGTTTCTACCCGACCCCCGATTTTTGAGATGTTATAGTATATAAGCGAAGTATTCGCGGTTTGAATCGAATTCTCAATTCTAGTAGTCACCAATGAACTCAATGCTCTGATCAAGCAGAAGATCGGGATCAACTAGGATTAAGAATTGATACAACAAATTTTCTGTCCTAGCTAGGCAGAAAGTCTATGTATCCGACTCAGACTCACTACATAAATTTTCATCCGTATTGCCCGACCACCTACAACCAAAAGTTATTGCTTTGCCTTTGGGAAGTGTTAAGGACATATAGCCAATAGAGATTAGACATCTTGCCACAAGCTCACACCCATCCCTGGAATCAACCATAACACTCATCATTTTTAGCTCCTGTGTAAAATTATAGGTACCAATGCCATAGTACGCATCATTAATGAAAGGAAGACCAATGTATTTAGAGGTTGTTTCCCATTTCATGTCAAGGATAGGTCCTAAACTACACCTTGTTCTGACATACGGATCAAGACAGATTCTTGAGCCTTGTGTAGAAATAATTTTTAAGGGGGGTAGAGAATTATGAGCCTAATCTAGTTAGGTCAACTAATACAAACGTTCGATTAGAGTAGTACAGCGAATGCATGGTTGGCCCCTTCCCCACTGGCCTAGGATCGAAGGAAATTGATTCAGGTTATACGTAAGGTTAGGTCATTAAATAAGGACTGAATCTTCCTTAGAATGTCAACAGTGAAATCTTTAAAGGGGAATAATTAGGGCTTAAGTGTTGAACCTATTCATATTAAATCATAAGCCTAACAATGGGAACCGTCATCAAGATTCCAAATAGATAAGGAAATAAATTGTAGCAAACCATCAAGGTATAAGCGAGAGATAAAGAGTAAGTTTTTAAGGAGGATAGATAAAAATGCGCCAGACAAGTATAAATGTATATACCCCACCATGTATATAAACTTGAATCAGTAAAGTTTAGACAAAAGGAATAATAGAATCTTTACTCATTACCCTTAGCCAATTTCAGAGACGAAATTATTTTTAAGGGGGGCAGATTGTAACACCCCAAATTTTTGCCAACTTGGAGTTAGACGTCCTTAGGCAATGGGTCAACCATAACACTCTCAAAGATCAATCCCAAAGTCTAAAAATTGATTTTCAACCCATTTACTTCAAAATCTCACCTTTCACCACCTCATTCTTTAAATTTCTCCAAGTACTTTCATATTAGAGATAAATCCTAAAGTTTAAAAGGTGAAGAACTATACTTAAACTAAAACTTACTGTAAATGGTAAAAACATGAATAAAACAGGATTTTAACTATTGAATTTTTAGAATATTATGATGTAGATAGGTTATTTGGATAAATTAGCTTCTCCTACCCCAAAATCATATATTATATGTCACATAACTCATTCCAATTTGCAAATGAGACCCGATAAATGCCTCGACGGACTCGTGGGCCCAAACGGCTCAATTCGGGGGGACCCGAGGTGGGTTCCACATGTTTTCGGAATCCCCAGGTGAGAGGACCTCTCCCCTGGGGTGAGCCCTCACCAAAAATTCCAGTGACCGACGAGGAGCTCGCCGGTTTGGCGAGGCCTCATCCGTACAGCGGTCAGGCAGCTCGGTTTTTGTATTTTTTCTGCGCATTTTGTCAAACTTTAAAAAATCACATCTCCCTCATTGTAACTCCAATTTAGGTGATTCAAAAATCAGATTGAAGATAAATGAGTCTAGTATTATATAAAAATGTGAAAAATATAATAAAATATTTAATATAGATTAAAGTAGGTCATTGTGACAACTTTTCAAAAATCACTTGTTGGACATCTGCTACTTCAGGAATTTTTCAAATCTTTTTACAACACGAAAGCTCATGAAATTTGGTGGAGATGAGGTAAAATCGATGATGAACTATTAAAAAAATAATTAAAATAATATAATAACTAGAAATACCCAAAACGGGGCATAGAATGGCCCTAGGACCGTATTCTTCCATAATTAGGATAGAATTTGGTTAAGTACTAAACTGAATACTCAGTAGAATTACCTTGAACCACTTTAAATATAAACTATAAGACCTAAAATGAGTAGGACCACTAATGATATATTACCTAAAAATTTAGGATCAATCTCTATACCCAGTTGCTCTCGGGAGCATTCGGAAACTTCGTATCGGACCTGGAACGCACGTCGAAAGTCCGATAGCGATGAACTTAGACAGTTATGACCGCCTAGTTGGACTTCACTATCACCTCAAAAATCAAGTCCAGAGGATGTCCTGAAGCTATTATCTTGAGTTCAGAGTGAAGAGTGTGAGAAAGTGCAGGTTTTTATAAAATTAAATATGAATTTAAGTAATCTGAGTCGTGTCGCTTGCGCACCTTTTATAAGCGTTCTAAGCATCAGAATCTGACCCAAATTCATCCTCGGATCAGGGAAGGTGGCCCATACATGTCAAAGTACTTGTGGCCCTGATCGAGTTTTGGTGACTGTTGAACTGAAACTGGTCTGTCATGGATGATCTGGGACCCGATCAGACTGAAAACTTAACTTTCTTAAGATCCAATACTAGTGAGCTTAATTCCGACCTCATTTGATGAGAGGACCTCCAGAAGTGTTCCATTGGATCAGAAAGAGCCCGATTTGGTTATAACCTAAGTATACCTTAGCTTTGGGGATATTTTCGTCACTTTTGGGCTTATAAAAAGGGCTTAAATCCTATTTCTCAAATTCCATACAAATTATAAACCCTAGCAAATTCAAGAGAGAGAAAAGAGAGAAAGTAAGAGAGAACCTGGTATTTCTTCGTGGGATTCTTCTCAGTTCTTCTACACATCAAATCCATCATCTCTGAATCATTAATCCGGTGATTCTAATTCCATTCTTGGGTAAGTTAATCAAACCCTAATCTATTTTGAAGCTTAGGATAGTTGAAGTGAAGTTATAGCTAACCTGTTTCATGCCTTAGGTTGCCTATCCACCGTTGACGAAGATTTATCGTCTGAATTATGTTTATTACGCATTTTCTGGTTTAAGGTGCAGACTATATATGTTTAGGTTATGATTTTCAAGACTTTCAATGTTAGATAATGATTTATTACTGATGTGGATGTTATTTCACATGCAAATTGTGATGTCCGTTTCGCCTTTCAGTTATACATGAACTATGTTGAATATACTGTATTCCATGTATTTGTAGAATAGCCCATATATGTATGGAATATGAATTTGAGTTTGCATTGATTAATTGCCATCTATGTATGCTAGATGTATGTGTAACAACTCCTAGGATAAAGGTTTAGCCCAAATACATGATATACCAACATACGATATGTATGTAATATGTGTAGCCTAAGTGTTTGTGAAAATGACTAAATGAGTATAGACCTTGTATTCGTGCTCGCCATGATAAACTGTCGTGGATATATGATTATTGTATGGGCGACAACCCTTTGACGAAAGGATTTTTCCTAATACATATGCTAATTAATACACAATATGTATGATGTAATGTGTAGACTAAATGTTTGTAAAGGTGTCTAAATGAGTTAATAGTTGGTAAGATGTACCTATATGCGGGTTGAGATATGATTCTTAACTACATCAATGATGTGTATGATTTCCTTCATGTATATCTTATTCTGATGTTTACTTGATTATGAATTGAATGTGTGTGAATTCATGTTTACAATGCACTTCAGAACATGTTCATTTGATTGTATGATTTGCAATATTGATCCATTACTGCTTTGAATCTCATAAGACATCATGTTGTATTTAAATGTGTTTGCGGCTATGACATAGTCCAGGTAATCGGTAACAGCCCTTGAACTGGTGGTTGAGGTTAGTTATGCCATACATGATAAGTCCGACGAATCCGAGTCATAATTGGGAGGTTCGACAGTGGTTAGGCCACACGGAGTGCTTATGCATTCCATGTCGATCAACTCAATGTGCGCTTAGCCTAGTTGAGCTTATCAACTAACCCGATTGACCGATGTATGTTCACCATGTTTGGTCACTACTTTTGAATTTAAGGCACCGAACTCACTAGTGAAAACCCTCTTAACCTTGGTACTGTGATCCCCTAAGACTCATGAACCAGACATGGTGGTATGGGACACTGTGGTCGAGATATCGACCTACGCTGGGGCAATGAGCCTCCCCGTAGTGACCAATGAGCACCCTACTCTCGTGAGCCGATTATGGTGGGATGGGACACTATATTCATGCTTTCGACCTACATTGATTGGTGATGAGCCCTCTGTAGTTACCTCGAGTATATCCTGACACTGCATATGGGCGACGAGCCTTATTGTAGTATCTAGGATATAACTAGACTTGTATTGATTAGTGATGAGCCCTTTCCAGCGATCTAGAACAATAATATCGTATGAGATTTCTTAGGACTGACGACCCTAGAATGGATCATTGTTTAGGAATTGATATGAGAGAGGTGCCTTATCTTCCCAATCCTGTTGTATGAAAAGGACTAATAAGAACTAGATAATCATGCTCATAACATTGCACTACATGTGCTGTTGGCGTTGGTGTAGAGCAATGAGGAAGTGAGTGACCTGCGCGACCGTAAGATGAAGATCGCAGAGGGAGATTGTGGTGAGGGCATGCATCATTCCCTCATATCATTCTTACATTAACAAGAGTATCTATGACATGTTTGATTGTACTGCTTTATCATTACTGCTTGATTGAATTGATAACATGTTAACCTTTACGGTATAGTTCCACTAAGTTGATCACTCACTTTCACATTATGGGACGATGTTTGAAACACCAACCAGTCCCTGTTTTAGTTTCAGATAATGGCGATGCTTGTGAAGTAGAGACGGACTTTATAATGTTGAGGAGGATTTCTCTTATATGTAGGTTCTGATCGACGGGGTTACAGGGTTACTGATTAGATGCCAATACACTTGATATTTTATTAAGCACCCATGTATATTCTTTTTTTCCATTTTTAGAGTATATATGTATATAATTAACCTGGTAACATGTTCACACTTTGGAGACTTACAATAAATTATACATTTTATATATTTATCACAGTCTTTCGCTCGTGAAATTTAACTATCTCTAGAGTATGATATGCTGTTTTGGTCTAATCTCACTCATGTTTATTGCACTAATATGAACAACATTCAATCATCATTATCTATGTAGCATAAGTGATGCGTTGGAACTCGGGAGTTGAGTTTCTGCTAGACCCCGGATTTTCAGGGCGTTACACAAGTGTTTGTTGAAATTTCTGTATCGGTATGGAATTTGGATTTGTTCTTGCCATGATTATCGATCATGGATATATGCCTGTGGTATATACAATCACTCAGCGAAAGGATTTTCCCTAATGCAGGTTATCAGCAACATATGTTATGTGTGTTGGAATGTGTAGACTAAGTGTTTGTAAAAATGTCTGAATGAACTAGTATTGAGTAAATCGTACCTTGTGTGTGTGTTGAGATATGATTCTCAATTACCTTGACTATGTGTATGATTTCCTCCATGTATTTTATATTTTTGAAACTGTTTAGGTATGGAATGCATATGTATGAATTCATGTTTAAGTTATATTCCATAAAATGTTCAAATGATTGTAGGATTTGCATTCTTTATTCATTACTACTTTGACTATCTTATATGATTCCTTGTTGTAATTGAATGTGGTTGGGATTATAATATAGTCCAGGCAATCGGTAACAGGCCTCGAATTGGTGGTGGAAGTTGTTTCGCCACCCAAGATGTGGTTGATGAATTCGAGCCGTACTTGGGATGTCGACAGTGGTTAAGCCACACAGAGTGCTTACGCACTTCATGTCAATCAACTCAAAGTGCGCTCATAATAGTCGAGATCATCAAGTAACCCGAATGGTCCGATGTATGTTCTCCATGTATGGACAATACTGCTTGAACCTAAGGTACCAAACTCACCAGTGAAAACTCTGTTAACCTTGGTACCTCGATCCACTAAGATTTATGAGCCGGACATGGTGGTATAGGACACCATAGTTGGGCTGTCAGCCTACACTGGGGCAACGAACCTCCCCGTAGTGACCAGTGAGCAACACATACTCGTGAGCCAAATACGATGTTATGAGACATTATATTCGAGCTGTCGACCTACACTGATTAGGTGACGAGCCCTTTGTAGTGACCTCGAGCATATCATGAAATTGCGTTGAGGCGATAAGCCTTTTGGTAGTAACTAGGGTATACTAGGCCTGCATTGATCAGGTGACAAACCCTTTACAGCGACCTAAAACCATAATATCGTGTGAGATTTACTAGGATTGACGACCCTAGAATGGATCATTGTTTGGGAATCGACATAAGGGAGGTACCTTAACTTTCTAATCTTGCTGTATGAAACGTACTAATAAGAACTTGGTAATCATGTTCATGCACCACATTGCATGTGCTGTTTGGCGTTGGGTAGAGCACTGAGGAAGTGACTGACATGTGTGACTATGAGATGAAGATCGCAGAGGGAGTGCAGGTGAGGGCATGCATCATTACTACATCTCATTCTTGCATTAATCAGAGTACTAAGGACTTGCTTGTTGTAGTGCTTTATCATTACTTCTTGATTGAATTGATAACATGTTAACCTTTATTGTATAGATCCACTGAGTTGATCACTCACTCCCACGTTCTGGGACGGTGTTTAAATACCAACCAGACTCTATCTTAATTGGAGATGATGATGCGACCCATGAGGCGGAGCCAGATTTTGAGGATGATGAGGAGGCGTTCTCCTACTTGTAGTATTCAAGCGCGTTCATGTGAGTCGTGTCCTAATCGACGGGGATTCAGGGTTATACTTGTAGTGGACTATCACGTTCTTTTGATATTTTGTATTTTGACACAATACTTGTAATTATTGACCTGGCAACGCATATATACTTCGGGGACCTATACTGGTTTATCCCTTTGTTTCAGTCTTTCGATTGTGTATTACAACTGTCCCTGGATTATGTTTTGCTGATTTGACTTCATCTAATTCATGTTTCATGCACTAATATAGACAACATACATCCATCATTAAAAATGTTGCAGAAGTCATGTTTTGGAATTTGAGAACTGAGTTTTGTTCGACCCCCAATTTTTAGGCCATTACAAGATGGTATCAGAGCATGATTTGGATTAAAATGGACCTGGGTTATGGTGACACGACACACTTTGACGCACTCTGACTTTGGAAGGGAGCGATGGAATTTAGAAACTACATTAGAATCCCAAGTTTCACCGACAAGTAAGATTAACTACTATAGTTTAGCCGTATGTGCCGGAGATCATGTGAATTGATCTCAGTCACATTCAAACCGATAGTCGACAAGTTTGACAATTTTGAACTCCTTTCACCCCTCCACCCTTTCACACCCATATGAGCACAAAACTCATCTTTTGTGTCTCATAACCTTCCAAATCCACAAACCCATCTCACTCTACAAGCCTTTTTAACTCAATGGCTCTTTTTGAGCTAGATACAACCATCTTCTCGATCCCTGCGCTTCTTTCCCTCATGAGAAGGAAGAGAGCGGCCCCGGATGAGGCCAGGCCTAGTCGTCTAAGCCATTCTAAGAAGAAGACAAGTGCCGAGACAAGTGCAAGCACCGAGCGAAAGTCGAAATGGGATCTCGACCCTCGAATTTCGTTAAAATGGTTTTTACTGATGGGTGAGACCAAACACTGTAGCTTAATCCATAAACAGTGACCATCAACTGCTGGGACATCTAGAGGTTTGGACCTAGAATTGGTACTCCTAGATTTCAAAAGATCTGACAGTATAGGAAATCTAATAAATTAATAACGTGAACCCTAGAACCTCCTTAGCTGATATGGTCATGAGTAAAGTGCTCGAGCGCAGTTAAATTCAAGTCCGGACAATTTAATTCCAATCAGACGACTTTTGACCCTAAGTGATAAAATAATTCTCATCTAGCGTATAAACATAGGCTTTGGGTTACAACTAGTAGATTACTGTTACTCATAAGTTAAGACTAGGCTACTGGTTATACTCAGGAATGTAAGAGACTAGTTATGCTAAGATAAGTGAAAGATATACTTAGTTAGTTGACTTGATTAGGTTGGAGTGAGACCTCATTCCTTCGTTGAATTCTCCTAATACTTATAGGTTTCTTTAATAACTCTTAGGAAGCTTATTTTGATTAGAAACTATTCACACTTAGAGAAAACTTATAAATCCCTTTGAATTAATGTTAGGTTAAATCAATACAAACCTTAGAATATATAGTCAATAGAGATTAGGCATCTTGCCACAAACTCACACCCGTCTATGGAATCAACCACAACACCCATCATTTTAGCTCCTTTCTATAACCATAGGTACTAATGCTATAGTACACATCGTCGATGGAAGGAAAACTAATGTATTGGGAGATCGTTTCCCATTTCATGTCAAGGATAAGTCCTAAATTATATCTTATTCCGACATACGGATCAGGACACAGATTCCTGAACCTTGAGAGTAGAAATAAATTTTAAGGGAGGTAGAACGTTATGAGCCCAATCTAGTTAGGTCAGCTAATACAACCGTTGGCTTAAAGTGGTGTAGCGAAAGCATGGTTGGCCCCTTCCCCACTGGCCCAGGATCGAAGGAAACTGATCCAGGTTAGACGAAAAGTTAAAAATTCAGTCGAGTTAGAAACCTTTTTAGGATGATCTATAAGATGTTTATTAACTCCCGCCATGGACATAAATTAAGACAAGGACTCTTTTAGATTAAGACCCAAATAGGAAATTTGAAACTTTCAATGATGGGCATTTCCTAAGCTTTTGGAGTGATCGGACTATGGAGTTATTGAAATATACAACTGCGAAGCATTCGCGGCTTAACCCAATTCTCAATCATGGGTGACTACCAATGGACTTACTGCTTTGACCGAGTAGAATACCACGATCTACCAGGACTAGGAAGGGATACGATGAGCCTTCTACCCTGGTCAGGTAGGTGATCAAAGTATCGAGATCAGGCCCACTATAACCGTCTCTCCGTATTTGTCGACCATTGAAAACATATATCTTACTCTAAGTAGATGGGAATCGTCGTCAAGACTCCAAATAGATAGAAAAATAACTTGTAGAAAACCATCAGGGCATAAGCAAGAGATAAAGAGTAAGATTTTTAAGGAGGGTAGAGTAAAATGTGCCAAACTAGCATAGATAGTATACACACTACCACGCATATAAACTTGAAATCAGTAAAGCATAGGCAAAAGGAATAATAGAATCTTTACTCATTACCCTTAGCCAATTTTGGGGACAAAATAATTTTTTAAGAGGGATAGATTGTAACACCCTGGATTTTTCTCAACCTGGAGTTAAACGTCCTTGGGCAATGAGTCGATCCTAACACTTAAATTGACTTCTTAGAAGTCAATCCTAAAGCCTCAAATCCCTTTTCAACCCATTTCCCTCAAAATCTCACCTTTCACCATCTCATTCTTTAAATTTTTCTAAGTACTTTTATATTAGACATAAATCCTAAAATATAAATGGTGATGAACTATACTTAAACAAAAAATTACTATAAATGGTAAATACACGAATAATAGGAGATTTTGACTATTGAATTTTTAGAATATCATGATATTTATAGGATATTTGGATACATTAGCTTCTCCTACCCCAAAATCATATTCTACATCACGTAACCCATTCCGGATTGAAAGATACATCCATTTCAAATATCGGATCGGTGAAACCACATCAAACGGAGTCAAGGGCTTATCGAAGCATGTCCAGGGGGGCCCGCAGTGGGTCCCACATGTTTCTAGGGTCCAAGGGGTAGGAGGACATCGCCCCTGGGGTAAACCATTACCCCATGGTCTAGTGACCAGCTAGGGGCTCACCGGTTCGGCGAGGCCTCACCGCCTGGCGGGCTTGGCCGGCCACAGCGGGTCGAGCGACCCATTTTCGGTAATTTTTCTCCACTTTTTCATCCAACTTCAAAAAGTCATATCTTACTCGTTATAACTTCAATTTAGGTGATTCAAAAGCTAAATTAAATCTAAATGAGTATAGTTTCATATAAAAATAAGTACAAAATATAATAAAATATTTAATATAGCTAAAAGTAGGTCATTGTAACAAATGTCTGAAAATCATTCGTTGGACAGCTGCTGCTTCTGAAATTTTTAGAATTTTTCTACAACATAAAATCTCATAAAATTTGGTGAAGATGAAGTAAATTTGATGATGAACTACTAAAAAAATAATTAAAATAATATACTAACTACAAGTGCCAAAGAGGAGCATAGAATTGCCCTAAGACCTTTTTCTGTCATAATTAGGGCAGAATTTAGTTAAATACTAAACTGAATACTTAGAAGAATTAGCTTGAACCACTTTAAATACCAAGTACAAGATCCAAAATGAGTAAAACCGTTAATGCTACGTTACCTAGAACCCTAGGATTAATCTCTAAACCCATTTTCTCTGGAGACCATCGTGAAACTTTGTATCGAACCTGGACCGCACGTCAAAAGTTCGATTATCTCGAAACTATACGGTTATGACCGCCTTATTAGACTTGACAACCATCTCATAAATAAAGTCCTAAAGGTATCTAAAAATGCATAAATTGAGCCCGGAGCAAAGTGTGTGAGAAACGAGTATATCTTTAGGAAATGAACTGAAACTTAAATGAATTGAGTCATTTCGCTTGTGGGCTAAATATAAGGATTCATACCGTCATAATCTGACCCAAATACACCCTCAAATCAGGGAAAATGTCCTACACATGCCAGTGTACTTGTGGCTTTGATCGGATACCATTGACCGTCGAACAGAAACTGGTCTGCCATGGGTGATCTGTAAATCTGATCAAACTAAAAACTTAACTTAACCTGGATCCAATATCAGGGAGCTTAAGTCTGACCGTATTTAGCAAAGGGGCCTACATAAGTGCTCCGTTGGATCGGAACAAATCCGATTTGGCTATAACCTAAGTATACCTCGGCCCTGGGGCCATTCCCATCAGTTCTGAACCTATATAAGGTGTTAAAATCCTCACCCTTTTGCCATATAATTTTGCTAAAAACCTTAGGAGAGAGAAGAAAATAAAGAGAAGAAAAGAGAGAAAAAGTGTGAGAGAGAGTTGGAGTATTCCTGGGATTATTCCCTGCTGCTCCACGTGCCTAATCCATTCATCTGTATTGCCATTCCGACGTTTCCAACAACGTACTTGGGTAAGAAAACCTAACCCTAATATGTTTTAGGGTTTCAGAAAGTGTAAGTTATGAAATAGCTAACCTAAATCATGCTATAAGTTGCCAATCAACGCTTGACAAAGATTAAGTGTCTAAAACGAATCCGTTATGCGTTTACAGGAGAAACGTGCGGACAATATACGTTTAGGTTATGCTTTTCAAGGCTTTCAATGTTGGTTAATGATTTAGTACTGACGTGGGTGCCATTTCACATGCCAAATGCGAAGTTTGTTTCGATTTACGTAAATACATGAACTATGTTGATTTTAGTGCATATCAAGTGTTTGTTAAAATGTCTATATCTGTATGGAATTTGGATTTGTGCTTGCCATGATTATTGATCGTGGATATATACCTGTGGTATATACGATAACTCATTGGCGAAAGGATTTGCCCTAATGCAGGTTATAAGCAACATACGTTATGTGTGTTGGAATGTGTAGACTAAGTGTTTGTAAAAATGTCTAAATGAACTAGTATTGAGTAAATCACACCTTGTGTACGTGTTGAGATATGATTCTTAATTACCTTGACTATGTGTATGATTTCTACCATGTATTTTATATTTTTGAAACTGTTTAGGTATGGAATGCATATGTGTGAATTCATGTTTAAGTTGTAGTCCATAAAGGTTCAAATGATTGTATGATTTGCATTCTTTATTCATTACTACTTTGACTATCTCATATGATTCCTTGTTGTAATTGAATGTCGTTGGGACTATAATATAGTCTAGGCAATCGGTAACAGGCCTCGAATTGGTTGCTGAAGTCGTTTTTCCACGTAGGATGTGGTTGATGAATTCGAGTCATACTTGGATGTCGACAGTGGTTAGACCACACAAAGTGCTTATGCACTTCATGTCGATCAACTTAAAGTGTGCTCATACTAGTCAAGCTCGTCAAGTAACCCGATTAGCCCGATGTATGTTCACCATGTATGGACGCTACTGCTTGAACCTAAGGTACCAAACTCACCAGTGGAAACCCTGTTAACCTTGGTACCTTGATCGACCAGGACTCATGAGTCAGACATGGTGGTATGGGACACCGTGGTTGAGCTGTTGGCTTACGCTGGGGCAACGAGCCTCCCCATAGTGACCAGTGAGCAACCCAGACTCGTAAGCCGAATACGATGGTATGGGACACCATCGTATGTTCACCATGTATGGACGCTACTGCTTGAACCTAAGGTACCAAACTCACCAGTGGAAACCCTGTTAACCTTAGTACCTTGATCCACCAGGACTCATGAGTCAGACATGGTGGTATGGGACACCGTGGTTGAGTTGTTGGCCTACGCTGGGGCAACGAGCCTCCCCATAGTGACCAGTGAGCAATCCAGACTCGTAAGCCGAATACGATGGTATGGGACACTGTATTCGAGCTATCGGCCTACACTGATTAGGTGACGAGCCCTTTATAGTGACCTCGATTGCATTGAGGCGATGAGCCTTTTCGCAGTAACTAGGGTATAACTAGGCCTGCATTGATCAGGTGATGAGCCCTTTGTAGTGACTTATAACCATAATATCGTATGAGATTTGCTAGGATTGACGACCCTAGAATGGATCATTGTTAGGAATTGACATAAGGGAGGTACCTTAGCTTCCCAATCCTGTTATATGAAAAGTACTAATAAGAACTTGGTAATCACGTTCATGCACCGCATTGCATGTGCTGTTTGGCATTGGGCAGAGCACTGAGGAAGTGACTGACATGCACGACCGTGAGATGAATATCGTAGAGGGAGAGCAGGTGAGGGCATGCATCATTACTACATCCCATTCTTGCATTAATCAGAGTACTTAGGACTTGCTTGTTGTAGTACTTTATCATTACTGCTTGATTGAATTGATAACATGTTAACCTTTGTTGTATAGCTCCACTAAGTTGATCACTCACCCCACATTCTGAGACGGTGTTTAAACACCAACCAGACTCTCTCTTAGTTATAGATGACAATGCGACCCACAAGGCGGAGCCAGATTTCGAGGATGATGAGGAGGCGTTCTCCTACATGTAGTATTCAGGCGGGTTCATGTGAGTCGTGTCCTGATTAACGAGGATTCAGGGTTATACTTATATTGGACTATCACGTTCTTTTGACATTTTGTATTTTGACACAATACTTGTAATTATTAACCTGACAATGCATAATACTTTGGGGACCTATACTGGTTTATCCATTCGTTTCAGTCTTCTGCTTGCTTATTACAACTATCTCTGGATTATGTTTTGCTGATTTGGCTTCATCTAATTCATGTTTCATGCACTAATATAGACAACATACATCCATCATTAAAAATGTTGCATAAGCGTTGTTTTGGTACTCGGGAGCTGAGTTTTGCTCGATCCTCGATTTTCAAGGCGTTACACGAGTTCCCTATAAGGTGGATGGATCAGATCATGGGACCGATCCATGATGGTGGGCCACATCGGATCTGGATGGACACCGTCCATTTTAAAACCTGTTGAAGCAGGAATAGGGGAGAAGTGACCTTTTTCGGATGAGCACGGGTCAGCGCTCATCTAGTCGCATCAAAGGTCTGGTGCACCTCGGGTGCACCCCAACTATGTACACACACTTCTCGTGTGGGGTCCACCATGATGATCCTAGCAATCTACTTTGTCCATTTGTCTAGTCGGCTCAAATCAGGGCGCAGCCCAAAGAGTAAGGTAGATCCATGGCTTAGGTGGGCCGTGCACACCAAATTTGTGTTCGATTAGCGATTTGCGTAGCCCATGGTAATCTTAAGTGAAATCTGGCTCGTCCATTAGTTTCAATATTAGTATAAAAATAATATATATATATTAAGTAATAATAACTACATTTGTATATAATATAATATAATATATATCTTAGACATATATACCACTTATAATACATTTATTGTATTATTTTTTATTTTATATTAATAATTATTTATCAATTAATAAGGTATTTAATTTGTAATATTATATATATATATATATATATATATATATATATATATATATATATATATTAATAACATTCAAAGTGTTTGATCATTAATTAATACAATATTCATTATAATAAATATTAGTAAATGATATTTTATATTGTATAAAAGTATATTTACATACTTGTTTAGTATAATACATTACTAGTTATAGATAAGTATTTATTTACAATCATTAATATCTATAATGTATTTTTGTGATTATATATGCATATATTAGTATTGCAAATTTAATATTAAGTGATATGATATATATATATATATATATATATATATATATATATATATATATATATATATATATATATATATATAGTATAATACATTAATATATAGTTAAGATTATAAGATGTAAATGTTAATTAATATACATCAATTATATAACAATGTGTTGGTATACAATTTATTTTATATATAGTTTAAATAATATAAATAACTCAAATAATTTAAGTAACATATGTATTATTACAAATAATTATAAATTATTTTGCATAATAATATATATACAATTACATCACATTTAAAATGAATTATTTGGTCTTCCTAGTAACACCCGAGTACTAAAAAGTACGAGGTGTTAGAATCTACCCCCCTTAAAGAGAATTTCACCTCCGAAATTCAATATTTCTACCTTAAATGGGAGCAACAATGTCTCTATACATATACTAGTTTTCTACTATTTGTATCTATATGTGCAAGCGTTCACAATTAACTGTTAGGACCGGGGTTGTTACAATCTACCCAGCTTAAAAAAGAATCTCGCGCACGAGATTCTATTATGGTCATCCCAATTTCCTTTAGTATCAATTAAGATCAAGGGTTTGCTCACATGTCATAAAGAAGAGTTTTATTATGATTATCCTATTTATATATGTAAGTTTGAAATTCATGATGAGAATTCTATGTCATCAAAGGAAGAGTAGTTTATGTTTTTAGTGTTTGGGTAAATACGAACGGAAAATTATAGTTGGTCTGATCCTGATATGCCAAACTTCTGGTTAGCCGGCCAGTGAGTTTACTAGTACCTTTCTTAATCCCCACGAGTATCAATCTTCTGCTTGATCAGGGCATTGAGATCATTGTAATCATTAAGATCTAGAATTCACGTCAAACTGCGCATATTTCACTTAGACATGGTTCCATCGGTTCATGTTCCCTATCACTTTAGTCTTTTGAGATAGGCTATTTAATTTCCTGCTTCCCTAAAGAATAAGTCTAAATGATTCATTACGCTTTAACATTGCAATTTAGCTATCTAGGGTATTATCCTAAAATCTTTAATTTAATCATTTCTAATTGTTTTAGTCACATTACTATGCATTCTTAACAATTTATAATCCTTACGAACTACCTTATAACTACTAAGGAAGATTTATAATGGTTGTACCTTAGTGGCTGAAGTCGTTGTACTGGAGGGAAGATCCTCTCATCTCGTCATTTCTCAAAAAACTGTTTTAAGAAGTGACCTGGCCTTCCACAATAATCGCAAAGCTTATCCTGACTTGAAGAATGAGTTGGGTGAAACATTAATTCCATCCTCTCTTTAGCCATATGAGATGCAATTGGTGTCGCCTTGACTTTGCTTGCTGAACCTTGAATAAGAGTATGTGTTTTGGCCCTACGCTCTAAGTCCTCTACTCACATGGCTTTGGCCACAATACCAGCAAAGTTAGTAAAATCAAAGGTACACAATCTCGACTAGATTTTAGGTTGGAGACCTTCCTTAAACTTTTACAATTTATATTCCTCATCCTCAATAGCCTTTGGTACATTCGTGACAATTCGTCGAAGCGCACTTCATATTGTAACACCGTTGTATTCCCTTATTCCAATTTGAGAAACTCAGATATTTTCTCGTGAGGATAGTATGAAGGAAAGTATCTTTCATTGAACCTCTTCTTAAATTCAGTCCAAGTCCACTCATTATCAAATGAGATTCTTCCTAGCATGCTTTCCCACCATATATCAGCCTCGCCTTCAAGAGCATAAGTGGTAAGAACAACCTTTTGGGCAACCGAACAACCTAGATGTTTCATCATCTTAGCCATTTTAATCACCCAGTGTCTTACTAGAATTGGGTCTGGTGCTCCTGAGAAGGATGGTGGCCTCAGCCTCTAAAACCTTTCAAACAGATCTGCCCCACTAACTACTTCGATCTTTGAGGCCAATGCATCCATATTACGTTGGAGAGCTTCTATCAGTGTGGTGATCGAAGCCTGTTGTTGTATTATGACGGTAGTCGGCTGACTAATAACATCACCAGGTGGGGCTTCTTGTTGCGCATTTGATGGGTGTGTCTCAAGATGACTCACAAACGACTGAGACGGAATAGTCCCTGATGTTGGCTCTCTTTCAGACATACTTGGCTTAACTGGAGGTGAAGGAGAGCGCTCAGGACTCTCTTCCCTAACAACCTCGTCTGTTGGCGAAGTTAGCAAATGGAAAGTCTACAATATTGAACGACAGGATTTTGGAGCCATTGTTGTCACACCCTAGACTCGGTGACCGGATAGCCGGTTCTAGCTGTAACAGCCTCCGTAGTACCCCAATCACAACCCCTGAGACAGGTTCTGATCCTGCGATCCTACAATGAGGATTTTTATACAATAATCCGATTCAATTGAACATACCCAATATCATAGCATGTAAATCTCAGAAAATAAATAAGGAACACACTACAAAATGTACTAAGAATTTAAACTTTATAGGTACAAGGCTCAAAAGGAAATATATAATATAGAAATAAGGGAAGGAAAGGTCTATAACAGGTCCTCAACTCACGCTAATCCAATCCACAGCTACTGCGCTGACCTAGAATCACCTGAACTCATCAATTGTGCATAAGCTTATAGAAACCTTAGAGGGCAGTGTAAGTTTGTGGCAATGGTGTTCCATCAATCGTGTATAAGCTTATAGAAACCTTAGAGGGCAGTGTAAGTTTGTGGCAATGGTGTTCAGAGGAATAAGGAGAATGCAGAAGGATTAATGAACAATACCAATGCCTCAAAATGTATTGAGGCTAAGTTATGAATGCAGTAAGCCGAACTAAGGCTATGCAATGCAATACATGGGTACTAGGCGCCATACCAAGGCAATGCAATATAAGGCTTATACAGCTGATGCAAATGCAAATATGAAGTAATGTCAGTCCTCATATCCAATCCACATATTAAGTGTAGTTTCATTATAAGGAATCCACCAGGGTCAAGTACACTACTAGATGACTACCGCTTTACAAGACCTGCACAGTCAAACAAGCATAGGAGACCTCACTACCTGCCTGTGGACAGTCGATCACCAGCGAGGCTCGATGGTAGCGGACCCATTTCATGAGCTGGTCAAACTTAGCTAGTTATGCCCCCTCACTCAAGCGGGTAAGGCCAAAACTCATCTCAATCGACCTCGCAACAGTGGGAGTCGCGACGTAACGGTATAAGGCCCTTGTGCGCTCATGTTTTCCACTTAGTCTCAGCATTGAGGCGTCTCCTTGGTACCATGGAAGTTTAGGGGATTTCACCCAGGGACATCCTATGCGCCCCAACTGTTCAAGAATCATTTCTGATGTCCACACACAGCCATCCACAATATCTCTGTGGAGGCTACGACCCTGATGAAGTAAGGGCGAATATCCACATGCTATGTAATGCAAGATGCATGAATCACACAATCAACCATGCATCAATCCCAAGCATCCACCGTGCTCAAAAGGGTAAACTCCATCCCTCGGGGAGATACCAACATGTCTTACACAATGGCACAGCTATGGCCAATCATATCTTAACCAAGCATGTATATGATGTGTATGGGAGTGCGATATGGAGATGAATAAATGAGCTGATGAGGTGAAATGATGAGGTGCACTCTCTAGTGGGGGCCCATTTACCTGGGGCAACCCATGAAACTAAGCATATAAGGCTACGACCTAGATAATATAGAAACTGGCCTAGCAAAGGACTAAGGTGGGTATTCAACCATCCTTAGATACTAATGGGTCTAAATGGGTCCAAATGGGACGTTCAACCAAGGCATCTAACCGTCAACTATAAGCTACAAGGCCCAAGGCCCAACATTCATCCACATGTTCATAAGTCCCTAAAGGCATAGAAGATGGGCCCAATATAAAATCCAACCACATGGGTCCAAAGAGGAAAAATTAGGCCCAAAGACAATGGCCCTCATCCCATGCATCAAAATAACAAATGGGTAGCCCATATACCTAAAACAATGGCCAAGGCATATCCAACAAGAGTCAAAGTGGGCCTCACGACATCAGCCCAAAACTAGTTACAATAGAGGGGCATCAAGGGCTCAACTACACACACAACATTAACCCATAAAGCCCATACAAGGAACAATCAGCCCACCAAAAATACTGGGCCAAGGGTGGACGTCCAATGCTATGGGCTTGCTGGATGGCCTAAAAAATGTGGCCTACTATGGTGCTCATAAACCACTCAAAGGTGGGCCTCAAAAGGCACTAATTAAGCCTAAAAATACCTCAGGAATAAGGCAAGATGTATGCAAAAACACCCTCAAATCTAGTGGGTACCTTGCTGGAATTCTAGCCCACCCACTTCCTGGGACTGTTGGAGTCCAGCAATTAATTAATTTACATAAAATACTTGCTTCGTAGTGACCCACACATTTCACAGTGGGCCCTACCAGATGAAGGGAGAGAATACAACACATATATCAAGTGCACCAGCTGCTGGACTGCAAGTCCAGTAGCAGCCCAATAAGGTTGGGTGGCCCAAGGTTGGGCAGTTCCATGGGGGCCTGGACGGTTGCCCCTAATAAACACCATATGGGCCCCACTTGTGGACGTCCCACCAGGGGGTGGGCCACGTCCAAGTGGGCCACACACATGGAGGAATGGCTGGATAAAATAGTACATCAAGGTGAGCCAAATGGGGTGGACGACCAGCCCATGACTGGACATCAGCCCAGCTAAAATGTCTAGCTGTGGGTTACTAGTCCAGCTGCAAAACACCCAAAAATTGGGTGGAAAAGGTGTTCAACATACACCCGAGATGGATCCCTACATGATGGGCCACAAGATGGGCTAAATGGGAAGCCATAAATCAAGCAACCATGAAATCAAAACATGGACAGCAAGGTTGGAATAAAAATCTGGTGGATAAAATTGTTGTTGTCCACACCAATGTACACCAATTAGAGTGGGCCCAAGCCCATCCAAGAGAGGGAAAATAGGTGTCCAATGACCACCCCTAAAATTCAAGCAAGATGAGGTCCACAAAAGTGGACCACCACTCCAAAATCTAGCTTTAACACATGCATTTACTGCATTCAACAAGGCTAGATGGTCCAAAAAAATTGGACTGTCCACCCCTATGGGCCGATTCTTTTGGGTGCACAAACAAGGACGGATTGAGGCAGGATTTAACATACATCAAAGTGGGGTCCACAACTCCACGAAATGCCCAAGAAATCAGAGAGAAAGGTTCCACATATAGGGCCTACATGCCAAACATTCCAGCAACATAACAGAAATTCTAGCAATATGGACAACAACATGTGATGTCCAAACCGGCCCAAAAGATAACTAAAAGGGAAATAAATCACCGATTCCTCAAGGTGGGGTCCACCTAGATGGATCACAAAACTCTCAGACCCAAGCCCCTTCCAAGATCAATCATAAAATTAAGCCTAAAGGCTGTCCAAAATAGCTAACAACATGGGGCAACAAGGTTGAACCTAGACGCCCAACCACTTGTGCCTAGACGTCCCAACCACTTGGGGGCCTGGTTGCATTTCACATCAGGTGGGCCACACATACATCAGATCCACTACAAGGAAAGGAAAGAAAATATGGAGAAGGGACATAATCCGAACATAGGGAGGGCTCCGCCACTATGGGCCTTCCATAATCAATCACAACCATACATCATGCATATATTAACAAGTACATCTTAGATCTTAAACATGTATGGGTTTAGAATCAAAATCTAAGATGGGGATGCCACCCCCACTAGAGATCTATGGTCTAGATGACCCAATCATGCCATGATATTAAGAAAACTACCATGATGGGGCCCATAGAGAATGGCCCCATGCATACACGTGGTGGGTCGTTGGCCACACCCATGGGATTATATAGGATCTCCACCATTGGTTGGTGGGTCCTACACCTCCCTCATGAAGGAAAGAAGAAGATCTAAGCAAGGAAATTAGAATTTCTATTCTAAGAGAGAACCCACCTCTTGGATCTCCACCAAACTTCAACTTCAAGATTCTTAGGCACCAAGGAAGCAAGATCAAAGGCCAAGCTGAGTTTCTGATGGAAGGATGGACGAAAAATAGGATAAAGGAGGGATGGAATGGAGGAGCAAGGTGTGGACATCCAAAGCTAGCAAGGAAAGAAAGAAGAGAAAGTGAAAGAGAAGGGAGAGAGAAAAGTTATTGTAGGGGAGTTATGATTACATGTAAGGTTTTGGGAAGAAAAAAAATAATGATGGATTTCCTTGTTTAGAGAAGCAAATGATGGGTTTTGGGAAGAAAACTCATCATGAGTTGCTAGGCTTTAGGTAAGCTAGGTGTAGGTGGTGTAGGCCAAGGTAGCTTGTAGGGTGTAGGTAGTGGGAAAACGTGCAATAGAGTGGGCCACCTTAGGGAACGTGCACACCACCCTAGGTGGGCCCCACAATCATACTAGATGGTCCATCATGGTTCATGCCCCATATTTCATGATCTAGAACTCAGATAAACGCACAAGACGCGGCGTTGGAACCGCAGAGATGATGCGGTCGCAATGACATAGGTCTCAGGTTGAAACGGGTTGGGTCTATATAATAGAACACAAGGGGCATCGCAAATGAAATTCACAGGTCGTGGATCATAGAAATTCAACTGGTAGGACCGCGGGACCTAAGGGAATAGAATGGATACCAGGATGAGGGTCTGACAATTGTCCTGTTAAAAGAAAGGATTCGTCATGGTTATACCCTCATAAGTTTAAACAAGTCTTATCCTAAGATCCTAAGATAATTTATGTGAATTGTACAATTGGAATATTGTTCAAATCAATGGGTGTTCGACAACTCTCTATCCTTTATGATTAGGTGCAACAAGACTCCAAGCATCCTAGAATGACCATCTAAGCATCCTTATTCACATGTCTTCTAGCCTTTGACCTAAAGGTAAGGTCCTACGTTAATCTTATGCTTATATTTGTGTCCAAGGATGGATTACAGGGGGTTTAAACTTATGAGTTCTTGAGTTTAACCCAACTTTCTACAACACCTAAAATTTGGGTTTAAGATCTGCTAAACTTATCTAAATTACAAAGTTTAGTTTCAATAAGTCTAGTCTAGGGTTGACAATTTTTTCCTCAGATTTCTAAAATTTCACCATTTGCTATTTATGATTGTTGGAACATGCGAGGAACTTCGCTTCTAATTGAAGAGACATATTGGGGAATTTGAATTATAATTCCTAGTATGAATTCTTAAGTTTATAGAATGTTTATATTTGACCTAATGTACAGTGTGGTTGGAATTTTTCTCCCTATAATTCCTAAGTTTAGTTCCTGAATTTAGCAATCATAATTTATAAAGGAACTTAGGTTTTTATTTCTAAGTTTAAATGGTTAGCCCCAACATTTCAAGGGATCCTAAAGTTTTGGATTTCTATATTCATAAGAAACTCTAAAGCTAGGAGAATGAAACCTAGTTTTAAGTATCTAATTTCATTAATGCAACTTTAGAGTATTTGAAGTCGTAGAAGTCTTGTTTTTCCCAAGGCCTACTTTATCTAGACTCGCTCTGATTCCAATTGTAACACCCCAGTTTTTGGAACCCAAGTATATGACTCATTCTCCAAAAACCCGAGTGTTAGCCTAAAAACTCCAGTGTAAATTTGAACTGCTTATCATTAATTAGAGTTAACAGCAATGAAGCTAGAATAAACTATGCATTGAATAAAAACAATCCAACTATAATAAAATTTTACATGTAGCGCCCATACAAGACTTATACAATCCCAAATAACAAAGTTCATATAAGAAGAACCATGAATCTATCAACTAGTGCTGGAGCTCAATATGTAAAACCCCTATCTTAGGCTGTACCATTCCATAGGATTCTACGATCTTTTTCGTCAAATTTCGGCAACCTTCGACTCCTAACTGGTATTTGCGCGTGACCCTGGGTCACACGTCATCAACCAGAGTTGGCTCGACCCGAGATTTTTACCCTAGTGACTGTGCCGTCACCACAGTTTCGAAAGCCCGTATCGTGCGTTGAGACGATACCTAAGCCAGGAGATGTGGGCCTATGTTTGGTGCGAGGAAAATGTTACGCATGTGAATTCTGAGAGAATCTCTACAACTTGTGACATCAATCAATTAATTAATCCCATCATGTCAAGTACACATCACCTCACACCCATCTCCAAGCAACCCTAAAGTCAAAAAGTTTCTTACAAGCCCATACTTTTCTTACACCATTTTCCACAAAAGTTAAAAAGTTCTTACACCCATCACTCACCACATCCATCACTCCATCACCCATCTATCTATCTCTCTCTTTACAACTCTCTCTCTCTCTCTTTTCAAAGTCACTCCCAAACAACAATCCCAAGCAAAGAGAGGTGCTCACATCCAAGCCCTTCCCAAGAGAGAAGGTGATTTTTATGGCCCAATTCTCACCCCAAGAACCATCATCCTAGCCATTCAAAGCTCATCACCCTCCATCAAAGTGAAGCACAAGGAGACCGGCTTTCCAATGGACCAAGAAGATCAAATGGTGGGTGCTTCTATAGGCTAGTTTTTCTTGTTTCCATGATGGGCCAAGTGAGGCATACAGATCAATGGTTTGGATCTCACTTGGGACGCTAAGATGTGGCCGATGGCCCACTTTAATCATCACGATCATTCCATGATGGGGCCAATCTCCATGGACCCCATTATAATGTTTACTTTCTAGTTGATAAGGGTCATCTAGACCTTCCATTTTGGTGGAGAAGGAATTTCCACTGTCGATCTTTGATTTGGTTGGGCCCACATGTATTGGGACCCACTTGATGTATGATTGATTGCAAGGGAGGGCTCATAATGCTAGGGTCCCTCCATCACGCATGTCCCACTCTCTCTTTCTCTCTCTCTCCCTCTCTTTTTCATTTTTTTTCTTTTCTTGCGTTAATATGGTCATGTGGCCCATCAGGATGGACCCCACCATGGGGCATGTATTTTATCCAAGCCATTTATAAGTGGGGCCCACTTAAAATGTGTTGTACCCACACCATCCATCATTTGGTGGCCCACTTAAGTAGGGCCCACCTCAATGCATGTGCAACGCCAAACCGTCCAGCGTCCAGGGACGCTGGACAAAGGGGAAAAGATGCTGGACAAAGGCGAAAAACATAAATATTAGCTTGTTTCCAAGATGATGGGGTGGCCCACTCATATAGGCCCCACCTTGATGTATGTATTCAATCCACGCCGTCCATTCCTTTCCTAATCTCATTTTAGGCGTTGAGCTGAAAGATGGGGCCAATCCAACTTTCGGGCGGGCCATAGCATAACAAACAGCGGGTTTACCATTGAAATATCTCTCTGTCATTTCTATACCCTAAAATATATTGAATATTGGGCTTGTTTGGCTTGTCTCGAGCTATAGGAAGTAATGATGGGGTTGGATTCTTCCTATACGGGCCACATAGTCGAAAAACCTCAGAAAAATAGTTTTTTAAAATATATATATATATGGCAGTAGACGCTATTGCTGCTATCAGAGGCGCAGGCAGTGCCTGCCGCATGGAGGGTGGGCAGCCGTGTAGGCAGGGACCCACGGCTCCAGCTGTGGGCCCCCACCATGATGCTTATTTGTCATCCAAACCATTCATTTGATGGGCCCCTCCCTGAAGTGGGCCCCCTTTAAAAATTAGCCTAATCTAGGACTCAAGTGGCCCACGTCATATGAAACAGTGAGGTTGAACCATCTGCCATTGAAACCTTTTATGGCCCAAAAGTTTTGGATCAATATGAAAATTTTTTTCACTCTTCATCCAGGCCTCTGTGGCCGTATGAACAGATTGGATGGCAAGCAAACGTTACAATGGGCCCCACATGGGACCCACCTTCACCGTGTGAAGCAACTGACGCTGTACTATACAGCAACTCTATATCTATTGTACTAACATCAGTAGGGCAGTGGGAATGTATGGGCTGGCCCCACAATGATGTACGTGTTTTACAAGTTGTCCATCATTTAGATGGTGGGGCCACCATGATGCATGGGTTGCATCCAATCCATCCAACCATTTTAGAAGCTCATTTCATGGCATGAACTAAAAGAATGAGTCAGATCCCTTGTTCAAGTGGGCCCCCACCATGAAAAAATAGTGGGAACTGTGACATTCACCATTTAAAACTTCTTAACGGCCACGGTAGTTCCATTCACTAACAGTGGACCCTGTAGGATATTTTTAATGGTGGAAATCATTGTCACTACTATTTGGAGTGTGGTCTAATTTATCTTTTAATATAATTCATTTATATATATATATATATATATATATATATATATATATATATATATATATATATATATATATATATGTATGTATGTATATATATATATATGTATGTATGTATATATATATATATGTATGTATGTATATATATTATATACATCTGGATATATTTGTGGCCATCTGTTGAGGCCCACCGTGATATTTATAAGGCCCAAGTTATGAGGCCCATCTTGATGAATATAAGGCCCATGGGTTATGGCCCAATGCAATGTACATAAGGCCCATTGGTGCGGCCCATTGATGTGGCTCACTTGATGAATATAAGGCCAACGTGATTTAGTCCATTTGATGTATTTAAGGCCCAATGGGATGTACCTAAGGTCCATTACAATGTGTGATCCCAATATAGTTTATGTAATGATGTTTATGATGGTCGTGCCGTGGGAGCAATGTTGGTTTAACATCCACATTGTAAGAATAATGTAGGTTAAATGTCCGCATTATAACTCTCCTTAAGGCCTATTCATAGACCCATACATGTAATGTGTAGGCCGTCTAGGCCCATCTTCGTTACGAACAGAATTTATCGCCATATAACATGTTTAGTATAGTCCCATGATTCATACGCATACACATCATATGTATGCTTGATATGAGAAGTGATTGATCATAGCATATGCCTTTGGACAAATTATTTATGGGCACTCGGCTAGGCAGTGATGCCTCACATGAGTGCATAATACGCGCAGGATTATTGCATGACTGGATGGTGTGATTCATGTATTTCGCATTGTGTGACATGGTTATTATACGCCCTAGCGACATTAGGGCCATAACCTCCACAGGCATATGATGGTTGGCAGGATTGGATATCAAAAATCTTGTTCTACATGGGGTGCTATAAATATCCTTGGGTGAAAGTTTCTAAACCCTTATGGTACCAAGAGGTTGCTCCAACGTCTAGACCAAGTGGCTACATGAGCACCAAGGGCTGATTACTAGATGGCCGCGCTTTTCACTATGTCGTGGTCGGTTGGAAGGGGGTGCGGCCTAACCCACCCTAGAGGAGGGGGCAAAGCTATGCTAAGTTTGACCAGCTCGAGGAATGGGTCTACTATTGACGAGCCGAGTTCGATATTGGTAGGCGGATAGTGAGGTCTTTTCCACTCACCTTGTTGTGCGCGATAGGGCGACAATCTGGTTTGGAGTGTACTAGACCCCGATGATATTCCAGAGTTGAACTATATTGACATGTGGACTTAGATGAGGATTTGTATGCTTGAGTTGCTTCTTGCATCACATGGCCTAAGTATGGCCGACATCATTCATGTTTTGCATCGCATAGCCATGGTACTGCTAATGGTATTCTTGGATTCATCAGCATGTTCCGCATTACTCTGATACTGTATAACTGTATTACTACCTTGAGCACACACTTTCACCATCCTCTAAGCTTTCTATAAGCTTATGCATGACCGTTGCGTGCAGATGACGTTGGATCGCAGTAGCGCTGAGGTAGGAGCGCATATCAGATCATCTTGGAGCTTTTATCTATCATCATTGTATTTTCCTTTATGCTCATTGTACTTATAAAGTTTATGATCATAGTGAAAATGTAATAAAGTTTTTGGTTGTTGTTTGTAAGTTATGCCTTTGGTTATACTTATTACAAATCAAACCGATGCTGAAAATCCTCCTCGTAGCATCCCAGGATTGGAACCAGGCGAATGGGCGCTAGGAGTAGAGAATGGGGTTCTATGGAGGTTGTTGGTATAAGATTCGACAATCGAAAATTTTGTGAGCTCAGTTTCCGAGTTGGGGCATGATAGAAGTTGGTATCAGAGCATTACTTGGGAATAACCGAGAACAACATTACATGTCTGTTATGAATGACTAAGTCTCGAAGTTTGGATAGTTTAGAGATCTTCCGTTATAGGCTATTAACGTGTGTGCCCTCGAGAGTTTTAGAGTTGATAGGTGCCTTCGCTCTTTCCCGTAGGACAAGATGCCTAGGAGAGTGACCCGATCGACTACCGCACCACCACCTACGGCTCCCGCCCTACCATCTATGATGCCCACTCCATCACCTGCGGCTCCCACCCTACCACCTATGTTGCCCACTCCACCAAAGGTTCCTACCGCCCATCCTGAGGATGTTACTCCTCCAATAGAGATCGGTGCAGACTCGACCATATCTGTAAGTGTCTCCCAGTTACAACAGATGTTACAGGCTATGACAGCTGCATTTCAGGGACAAGGCAGGCACCCCGTTATTTCACTAGCCCAGGCAGAGCAGGAGCACGCAAGCGCCCTTCTTCGAGAGTTTCGACGGCTCAATCCCCCGTGTTTCCAGGGTGAGCTAGACCCAACCGTAGTTGAGAGATGGTGCTACGATGTGGAGAGGATATTTGATACGATGAGATGTATGATCGAGCGACGAGTTCGATTAGCAGTATTTCTTCTCCATGGGGAGGCTGAGCATTGGTGGACATCAGTCTCCCGAGCAACAGGCACTGATTTTGTGTGGACATGGTTACTGTATGCCCTAGCGACATCAGGGCCATAACCTCCACAGGCGTATGATGGTTGGTAGGATTGGATATCGAAAATCTTGTTCTACATGGCATGCTATAGATATCCTTGGGTGAAAGTCTCTAAACCCTTATGATAACAAGAGGTTGCTCCAACGTCTAGACTGAGTAGGTATATGAGCACCAAGGGCTAATTACCAGATGACCTCACTTTCCACTGTGTCGTGGTCGGTTGGAAGGGGGTGCAACCTTACCCACCCGAGAGGGGAGGTGGCAAAGCTGAGTTTGGCCAGCTCGAGCAATGGGTCCGCTATTAACTAGCTGAGTCTGATATTGGCAGGCGGATAGTGAGGTCTTTTCCACTCACCTTGTTACGTGCGATGGGGCGACAATATGGCTTGGAGTGTACTAGACCCCGATGATATTCCAGAGTTGAACTGTATTGACATGTGGACTTAGATGAGAATCTTTATGCTTGAGTTGCATCTTGCATCGCATGGCTTAGGTATGGACGACATTATTCATGTCTTGCATCGCATAACCTTGGTACAGCTAATGGTATTCATGGATTCATCAGCATATTCAGCATTACTCTGATACTGCATAACTATATTACCTCCTTGTGCACACACTTTCTATAAGCTTATACATGACCATTGCGTGCAGGTGACGTTGGATAGCAGCAACGCTGAGGTAGGAGTGCATATCAGATCATCTTGGAGCTTTTGTCTATCATCATTGTATTTCCCTTTATGCTCATTGTACTTATAAAGTTTTTTATCATAGTGGAGACGTAATGAAGTTTTTGGTTGTTGTTTGTGAGTTATGCCTTTGGTTATGCTTATTACGAATCAAACCGATGTTAAAAATCCTCCTCGTAGCATCCCAGGATCGGTACCGAGCCAATGGGTGCTGGGAGCCGTGAATGGGGTTCTACGGAGTCGTGAATGGGTACTGGGAGCCATGAATGGTTATGTTTTTGGTTATTGCTTGCTGATGTTGAAAACTTCAGCTCCACCCAGAAATCATGGTACAAGCGAGATCCATAAGGTGAATAGAAAACAACCTTTAAACCTCTATTTCACCTGGGAATTACATCGTACGTGAACTTCGAAAGATGGCTAGAAAATCGATAAACGAACTTCAGCTCCACTCAGAAATCATCATACGACTGAACACCACAAGATGAAGAGAGTACCAACATAGGAACCTTGACGTCATTCAGAAATTGTATGAACACCGCAAGATGGGTAGGAAATCGACAAGCGAACTTCAGCTCCACCCAAAAATCATAACGAACTCCACCTAATGACCCAAAAATCATCAAGATGTGCAAATATAACCAATAAGCCATGAAGGGCACCAATAATCGATCTAAGCTGTGTAAGGAAAATATGCAACCTAAGCCGTGTAAGGCAAATGTGGATCGCAGGATGATAAGTTTAAGGTAAGTTCCCTTCAATTCATCATTTAAGTGCAAGTGGTAGCATATAATTAATTATTCTAGGTACAACAAAAGTAGCATGTTATCACCAAATCATTTATGCATGTTACGATTAAAGAGAGATGTCTATCATCTAACACATGAATTAACTGTACAACAAGTTAACATATTCAATAGTAAAGTAAATAACTCAGATAGGGGAATCATGTCATCATCTATATCTAGATTGATGAAATTAAGTGGGAAGCTCAAAGGGTGAGTCCTCACCTTAAAGCATAGATTTATTTCTTGCTTAGTTGGAGATCATCAAAGGACCCAAAATACTCGATTAACCTAAAATACCACATGTCAATGGTTAGGATAGAATAGTTTTGTGTGTGCCCAAATGATTAAGGTTCCTAATGTGTATCCAGGTTAGATTCAAATTGGTGCAATTAGGTAGACTAAAGCGTATTTTAAATTCGAGAAATGTGAAATCTCAAATCCTAAGACTATTTTTCTATAATGAACATTATAGATAAAGTGGTGCCCACTTACTAAAATCCAAGTCAACTTAGATCTATCCTGGTTCAAAATGATCTATCCTTCTCCATGAAAATGATCTGCACCAATATCATTCCCACACTTACAACTAAGAAATTAACTAAGAATTTAATTACATTAAACTAGGATTAATCATTATAGAAAGGTAAGTTGACTCACCTCAACCTAGATCAACCCATTTGGACTGGGCGAGCTCCAACCGAGTAGACTCATCAGGCCCACTCACCCTCCTCTTCTCCTTTCTTGCTTACTTTGCTTATACTTTTCTTCTCTTTTCACTAGAATGTCCAGAAATATTTGGACCAACCCCAAACCCACTTGACTCAACTGGACTCAGTTTCAGTCGAGTCAACTCGACAACCTCTAATAAAAAACCCATCTCCCTCTCTTCTTCCTTTCTTTTTCTTTTCCCTCTTCTTCTCTTTTTCTTTCTTATCTTCCTTCTTTCACTCCCAACTGGGACTCTAGCAAGATCCAACTTGAAACAGATCCAGACTCATCTTGGCCTAGTCAGGCTTGTTTTTAGCCAAGTCAACTCAGTTTTGACCAGGTAACAACTTTCTCTCTCTTTTCTTCCGTTCTTCTTCTTCCTTTCTTCGTCCTTTTCCTCTGTTAGAACACCCAACAACAACCAAGGCTTTCGCCCTTGCTGAATACCCAACTGAGTGAAGTCAACAAGTCAGTTCGAATCACCAGCACCTCCTTCTCCTCTCTCTTCTTCTCCCTCAACTGGTTCGACTCGAACTCAATTGCTAAGTCAGCGGTACACCAGCAGAAGGCGCACCTCTCTTCCTCACGTTCTTCTTTCTTTCTTCTTCTTCTACTTTCTTAGGCTAAGTCAGAAAGAAAAATTGGACATGAACTGATCTCGAGCTCAAGTGAACTCATCTTGTCTCAACAGCGTTCAGTTAGAGGCGAACACAGCTCACACCCGACCTTCGTGCGCTGATCTCGTTGAGTTTCATTTAACATGCATGAGATGGATATAAGGTTGGTTACATGGTGGAATGCTGCCCAAAAGGTCCATCTAATGAGCTTTTCTAATCTCGGAATGGGGCCCTCTTTGGTCGCATGGACAAGACCTTCAAGCAAGGAAGAAGAAGGATGTTCATGGCAGATTCCGTGTCATTACATTTTCCTTCGATCTGTTTATCATGGAGTGTGTGGATGAGGCCAAGGGAGCTCAAAGAATGCTTGGATAGAAGCTTCAAGGAGGTTTCTTCAGTGGGTTCGAAACTCAAAGGCCGCGTCTATTTTTTCTAAGGTTTTTAAAAGAACTGGAGGAGATAATGGAGAGATGTTTGATCCTCCCTCTCTTACGGTTCGCCCTAGCCCTTTAGAGTCATCGGATGAGGGATGGATGGCCTGGATTCGATCCTGCTATCTACTTTCTAGAAACAGTTGGCAGGCAGTGGTTTTCTTGCACCAGTTTTCTACCAAAAGCCTAATCCATGTGGGCAAAAATGAATGGCTGAGATCAGCCTAAATGAAAGGCTAGCGTGGACGGACGCACAGGAAAATGGATTGCCAGCATGGAAGAAAACCAGACTTTTCATTTCTGGAAGGAAAAGAAGCACAAACTACCCCCTTGTGCTAGAGTTTGTGGTCACCTGAGTGTGATCCATGGGGTGAACCAGACATGGTTTTGGTAGGTCTCGAGTTCCCTACAAGATGGACAGATCAGATCATGAGACCGATCTAAGATGGTGTGTCACGTTGCATCTGGACAGACACCGTCTATTTTAAAAGGGATTTTGATCGTACTCGCCTCGAAGTTTGGGTCAATTATCTCGATTGCTAGGAAACTCCATATATTCCACAAAGGGCCTTTTGACAGCTTTTGGACCTTATTTCAGACGAAAATGCCCTTGACCATGGTTCAAGAATTGTACGGTCATGGCGTGAAGCATAAGTCACCCGCTGTCTTAACCCTCGAGAAACGGACGGATCGGCTACTCCCCGGGACACTTGCCAATGGCTGGTGCTTGACGCTCCGTGGGCTCCACCATTAAGTGTTTCATCCATGCTGTCCATATATTTCTATGGATCATTTTATGGCAAGAGACCAAAAACGAGCATGATCCTATCACAGAGGGCCTAAGGGGATTTTAATGGTGAATATCCAATAACTTTAATTTCCCCACAGTGTGGTCCAGCCGAGAGTTTTATCACCCTCGTTTTTCAGTTAGAGCCATAAAAGGATATTTTAAATTAGACAGATGGCTTGGACGAAGCACATACATCATGCTGGGGCCCACAGACCTTCGATCACCTGCACCACGAGCTTCGGAAGGGGCAATTGTCGCATTTATGTACATTTTGAAAGGCCATCTCCTTCCTCTTCTTTTAATTTCCCACAGAAGCCAAGATATAGGGACCAACAACTAGAGAGTGACGTTGTTTCTCCTCTTTGCTTCGCTCCTTTGAAAGCCTCTTCCACTATGAGGTTTGTATTTTATTTTGTTTCAACCATAGGTAGGCATTTGTCAAGCTAAAGGAAGAACAGAGTCGACAAGCTGAGGTACTTTGGTGGTCACGCGAAAGGGATTCAGACTGCATTCATGCATTTAGTTGCTCTTTCATTTAAAATAATGGAGCAGATAATCGAAGAAACCATAGAGCCCCTATCGCGTTCTTCCTTTTTTCGTGATCCCTTCTCCCTCCTCAGTGACGCTCACAATCTCCCTGACGCTCAACAGCCTCCACAGGATGTTCTGAAGACAATTTCAATACTCTGCCAACTTGACAATTTCAACGAGCACCCAGCCATCGGAAAAAGGTTAGCTACTTCCATTTCCTTCTGCCCTGTCTGTTGCAGCTTTTTTGTTTCTTCAAAATCATCGTTGTTGAGCTAAAATACTTCATATATAACATGACAACCGTCACTGCTGTAACATGACATCCAAGACCATAATCACAACATAATAGGAAGAATAATCTCTTCAACCATCGCTGGTTGTCGGCTGAAGGGAGATCTTCTTCCTATTGTAAATGTCATTATGGTCGTAGTTGTCATGTTAAATCGGTCGTGGTTATCTTACTGGAAAGAGGCCAAGATGCATTTACGGTGTTCATCACGTTAGATGGGTCATGGCTTGCATGCTGCATGTGGTGCTTATTTCGAATGGTCACTCTGAATCTGAAGGAAAGGGTCGTAGTTTTTTAGCACCGAAGATATCCCCATTTGCTTCATCTAAGGTGGAAGAAACCATAGAGTATTGGTTGAATGCCGAGCTTCTCTTCTGAAAGTCACTGTATTATATGGGTCGTGGCTGTCATATTGTATGGATTGTAGTTGTCATGGATCGTTCATTTAAATTTACAATGGATCATGATCACTACTAGAAAATGGGGCAAAGGCTACGGATAAAAACCGTAGCCATAGACCTATGGCTACGGTAATAGTCTGTATCACGACCGTAGTCATAGGTGCTGTAACAATAGGTCTAAAACCTATGGCTACGGATTTAATCCGTACCCATAGATCCAAATAGCTACAGATATAATCCGTAACAACTATTTCTATAGCAAAAAATTATGTACAGCTATGGATAATATTTGTAGCTAAAAGTAGTGCTGGGTCCATAGCAATATGCCGAATTTTATAAAAGCTATGGTTGTTAGATTACCAGCTATGGTCAATATCCATAGAAATTTTCTACATTTTAAAAAAATATATAATCATTCATTCATTCAATTACCACCTGCATAATCATTCACTCATTCATTCATTCAATTACCACCTGCATAATCATTCACTCATTCATTCATTCAATTACCACCTGCATAATCATTCATTCATTCAATTGCAATCAATAAAAAAAATAATAATGCTGAGTGCACTCGCATATGGCCAACTGGTACATCCTTCATCCTAGCCTTTGGCTTCATTAGAGAAATTTGCTCAACTTCACCCTAAAATTTCAATGATAAAGAATTGAAAGAGAAGATAGATTTTGATGGTATGGTATTTTTTTCACAAGTAAATAGGCCTTTTTCAGCCATCAGCCCATCACCTACCTGAAGAATCAAAAACCGATTGTTGTCCAAGTCCACTCCTTTTCCTTTCAATTTCTTAGTGACCTCTGTAAAATTACTTCCACGGTCATTTATGTAGTACTTTAAAGAGTTGTCTCAAAATGTAACTCTAGTAATGACAAGGTCACTTCTTGCAACAGCTTCATATGTTCCATCATCCTACAAATAGACATGGCATTCATAAATCGTAAATCGGAATGACCATTGGAGGAAAAAAAGACAAAGTGAAAGAAGTGCATCATGTATGACCATTTTTTTTCCTTAATGAATTAATAAAAACTCAAAGAAGAATGAAATTGGCACAAAAGGAATGGTCTCACCATATCAATTATCTCCTGAAAGGGAACAAAAATGACTGCACTATCCAAGTTTTGGTCATTGGTAGAACAAAAAAGTTGTGACCTGAAGGAAAAAATAAAAAAGAAATACACATTTTAGCTTAAACCCTATGAGGAAACAAATGTTACTATTTTCATTCATGATTTTCATATCTTGCTCCACTGAAAAACACATTTCCATCCCCTACCTTCAAAGTGGTATGCAACAATCATTGGATGATGACTAACCTATCTCAAAGTAAAATATCAAGTTAATTAACTCCTTGACTTAAACAAATAAAATAGATAACTGGACTAACTGATTTTATTTTTTGTCATGTCTTTCTCCATTAATATCAGATCTCTCATTCTCCACAAGCACATCTTCAGATTTCAACAATACAATGTACGGATCTATGACATGCTTACAAGTGGCAATAGAATCAAGCTAGGAAAACTAAATGTACATATAGATGAACAGATCTAGAAACATACTTGCTTCAACAACAAAATAAACTGCATCATCTTCTGAGTATTACAAAGAAACCACAATCCCATAATCATGCTACCAGGATGAGCTCAACTGATAATTTATGAAGCTGAATGTGAGCCATTGAAGTTCATCATTTTAGGCTCTATTTGGTTGCCACTTCAAAGTGATTTCATCTCATTTAGTTAACAGTATTATGTATTAGAGATCATAGTTTAGTTCATGTAAATTATGGGTTATCAAGAGTTTTTTTATCCTTATGGAAATCTCTAATACATAATTAACGTTAGGATGCCTTTGGTTGTAACAATTAAATTTTCATGATATTTCACCATGAATCACTCCAGTTTGGTGAAATTTTTCATGAAATTTGGTGCAAGCAAATACACCCTTATATAAAATGAGATGGACTCATTTTTAAGTAGTGGCCAAACAGGGCCTTATCCATTAAAACTAGCATGGCATATGGCAGCTTTTTTTATTTGGCCTGAAATTCCACCGATTGGATTATCCTAAACACTCAATCAATTGCCTACATTTTGGTCATTATCCATGCTACATAGAAAATGTCTATTTCACAATTGTTATCACCATAAACATCTCATTTCAGTAATGCTACATAAGGAATACCAAATACAGCACTGGTTTTAGAAGAGAAATATAAAGAACAATTAATCTGAGTCTTCATGGAGATAAACAATACCTCAAGCGATCCCTACGATGATCTTGTTTCATGTTTCCCAATTAAGTTCTAGGCATTTGATTGGATCAAATAGAAAGGAGTCGAGGCTGTTGTTGTGAACGTATTCGTAGACAAGCATCTTCTCTTCTCCTTCCAAGTAACAGCCCAGCAACCCTACAAGGTTCCTGTGCTGAAGCTTAGTAACCAACACTACTTCATTTCTAAGCTCTTCCACTCCTTGCACTGACGTCCTCGCCAGCCTTTCACTGCTATTTCCTGACTATCCATTAGCTTCCCCTTGTAAATGGGACCGAAGCCACCTTCACCAAGCATGGCATATGGCAGCTAAAGCAAGCAAAACATAGCAGAGAAGACAGATGTTTGGAAGGACTATCGAGTGTTTATGAAGGTTGTCCAAAGAAGAACATTTAAAAAAAAATTATAGTCATTCATTCATTCAATTTCCACCTACATAATCATTCATTTAATCAATTACCACCTACATAATCATTCATTCATTCAATTGCCTAGGTCACTACAAAATGCAGGAATCAATATCGATCTGTAGGTTATTTACTAATACCAGCAGTATAGATGACTGGCCACATCATGAATGGACATGTCTGATGGTTAAACCGAGAGTACTTTCATACCTGATCCTTGTAAACTGATGAAGCTCTTTGAGCATCCTTCACATACTCCTCCATGGCTGTGAGAAATGATGCTAAAGGCTGCATTATTAACAAGTAAATGGCCTGATGCCTTGAATTGATCAGAGATAAGCCGATGACAAGTGTCGTCAAAGTCTTGGTAAGAAGTGTTTCAGAATAAAAAGAAAGAAATAGCTATTCTAAGAGGCATCACTATAAAATTGAAACCTGCTCAATCTTGATGAACTTTTCTCCACACCCAAGATCAAGGCTTTTACATATTTCATAAAACTCAGACAACCTTTCAGCCTACAGCACATAAGTAGCTTAAGACATGCCGAACAGGAAAAAAATTCCTCCCAACTTAAATCAGTATGTAGTGAATGATCAAGGACATAAGGATAGTTTGGACATGGAGAGTAAGTACCTGCTACCCTGCTTTCCGGTATATTTCAAGGGGCTTTGATAGCGTGATGTCGTTGCATCTCAAGAACAGAGGATAGTCTGTGTACATGAGAGAGAGAGAGAGGCATACAAATGAAGACTATTAGTGTTTCTTCAGATAAGAGAATGACATGACTTTTGGGCCAACTCATCTCTATGTTGGGCCCCCCAATGATGATAGATGTTGTAGATGTCACACAGATTTCATATTCACTGTTCAATTCAGTTCATGTTCAGTATTGCAGTTTTAGGTCCGTGAGGTGTTTAATGAATCCAATTCACTGAATTCACTTCACCATTACCCTATTCAATTTGTGGTATTGATTTTCTATGTTTTCATACTCAATTCATTATTTTTCGAATATGATTTTCACAAACTGCACTAGATCTCATTACATGTCTTGAGTTCAAGTCATCTTGAGTCCAACCTTTGACCCTTCTTATGAAATGAAGCCATGTGAGCATGGGTAACCTGACACGACAAACTTTGGAGTTTTTAGCATGGGTAATCTGCCAATTTGATTTTCTCAATCTAGTACAAATGGTAAACTATTTGCATGGAATTATTCATGTAAATTTGCCAATCTACTGCAAGTATATAAAGAAATTCTTACATTTAAATAAATGCCACAGTGTTTTGCCCAAAACCTCATGCATCTCAAGGTCATGCAGAAATTCTGGGTCAAATGAAAACAAAAACAATCAGGAATTACAAGTTTAAAGGCACAAAGTTGCTTGTGCAGGGATGTCAAGAGGGAATGTCACAACCTAAATATTTGGTACCAACTACAAAATTCGATCTGTAACTCTGCACCCATTGAGACTACAGAAAGTTTGTTCATCAGTGTTTTGAAGTATCTGTTAACTCTCTATATCAAATTCAGCTCATTCAGATTTCGTTCCCTCATCATGTGAAGTTCTATGTTGACTCACACTATGTAGCTGACTCAAGTTTGAAGTATATTTCATTCCTATCACAATGATGGATTTGGGATACCGTGCAAACTAGCAAGTACCAGAGAGCTTCACATTCTCAAGGGGATCATCTACTTAAAAACCCAAAGCAAACCACTTGAAAATAAAAATTAAAAAATAAAATAAACCTCTGTTTTGCATCCTTCTTTTGCAATAATCCAAAAACCAAAAAGAAGAAAAAGCAAAAAATCCAAATCAAAATAATTCTTTACTAATAAGTTATTTAAAAATACATTTGAGGCCTTTGATTGCTAGCTAATTAGACAAAAAAACTAAATTCAGACTATAAACAAAAAATATTTAGGACTGCTACCTATGCAACATGTAGATCCACTTCCAAGAAAAATATCTAGACACGTTAGTAACAAACAACTATTCATCAATATCATGTAATTGAAATGTTGCAAGCTCAGTGAATGATAAGAAATTCTTACTTGCACCCATATTGGTAATTACATAAACTCCTCTTTCCACAGCTAAAGGTAGGACTAAAGACATCCAATCTGAAATTACACAAGCACTGGAAAGCGGGACTGAAGAAACCAAAGGACATTTTGTCAGAGTGAGGATCCCACATCTGTGGGCCCACGTTGATGCATGTGTTTTATTCATGCCATACATCCATATGGGGAAAATAAAAGATGTCCAAATGTTCAGATTCAAGAGTGAGGTGTGTAAAAATTAGACGCTAATACGATTCAATTAACAGACATATACAAGTTATAACAAAGGTAAACTGAAAATGATCAATGGAGACAATAAGCATATAGACCAAATTCAACATTTCGAAACTCATAATGGCAAAGAAAATTGAGCTTCAAAGGTTTAAATGGATATTGCCTCCCAATTGTCTCGAGTTCCTTCTAGCATTTCCCATTCAAACTATCAAATATTGTAATGAATAAACGGTCGACATGTCCAAGATCTGTAGGTCCATGAATAGTTTCTCACCAATGCAAATATAAGTTATATAGCTATAAGATATTCACTACAAGAAGCCTAGCCTATGCTACACCCTAACATTACTTGAGCTAAGATTTAGCGATGATCCAATTCAATTGGCATGCAGAATTCTCAAAAACTAAGTCATGCAAAAATAATAATAAAATAAAATCAAACACAACCTGATAGGGCAAAGAACTCAAATTGCAAAGGCATGAAAAAAAGATACCTCTAATTCAATCATGTGCCAAAAGGCATGAAACAAAGATACCTGTAATTCAATCATGTGCCCAAAGGCATGAAATAAAGATACCTCTAATTTCTTGTAATGGTTGAAAGCATGCTTGCGAGAGTAAGCAACATCAGTAGAGATCTAAGAGTTCCTTTAAAAAGAAATTAAAACAAGAACTACTCCTATAGTGGCAACAGAACCAGAAAAACTAATTTTTGTTGCACCTTCAGTGAAGACAACTGTAGATGTTGAAGTAGAAGAACCTATAAAAGAATCACATAAAAAAATTGCACAATCACAACAACTTGGGTACATTCAGAAACTGAGTAGGAAATCCACAGCCAAGGCCATCAACCTCAAGAAGTAAACAAGTGGCTAAAGGAGTAGAATGGCAATAGAGTATCAATTACACAAGGGAAGCCACTTTATACCAGTTTTTTCCACAAATAAGAAAAAATAAAAAAACAAGAAAGATTCCACCATGATTACATAGAAAATTCAAACAAGGCGAATATTTGAAATTGTGACTTGGAGACCAATAAGATTCACAAAGGCCATATATCAACCAATTAAGAGGAAAAAATAATTAAAAATGTCCAAAACATTGAAACGACCTAAGAAGGATAAGAACATATGGAATTGCACCAGTAACAGATTGGTGCAGTGAATATCTACAAGAGAAAAAATTATAAAAATTATTTACCTTTATGAGGAAACAAAAACCAAATTCCTCACTCTTGGCTTTCCCAAAAAGGGGAGCTGTCAAATCAGAGGAAAGCAGTCCTTTCCTCCATTGAATCCCATTTTCCACCAATCCAAACATCCACTAGGACTTGACATGTTCTTCAAGCACATTTCCTTCCATCTTATCCTAAGTAGTGCCCATCCAAATGGAATCTCTCAGTTGGTCCAACAGTGAAAACGAAATTTCTCAAAATGGCCCATATAGATGAAAAGGACAGTCTTGAAAATGCAATCAGTTGCTTAGTGCAGCAAAGTTCTGTCCTTTGTGCCCATCCAAATGGAATCTGGCCATGGCTAGACTTCAGGCATGGCATCCACCAAATGGCTTTCCTTTAATCTAGAAAAGGGCTAGTACCTCTGAGATTGAAAGCCAGTATTTGTAAGTGTTGTAGCTAGGCCAGTTTGGATCACCCCAATGAGCAGTTTGGGTTGAGATGTACCTGTTTGTGACATTTGGGGGTTACAAGTCAAGCTCAGGTCTTGATTTTGGGCCAATTTACTAAATGGATTGGGCTTTCTATGTCCCTTGACCTGACTCAAACCTGACCCATTGCCACCCCTAGGAAAATCCCTCCATCCAACTTCTAAGGTACATCCAAACAGCTCGTTTATACTTTTCCCATTAATAATATATGCAGAATGTAGGGAATAACATCACTAGCAGCTGAACAATGAAGACCAATAAACAAGATATACTGCAATTAAAAAGAAAATGGCTATTTTTTAGTTCCTGCAACTCTATTTGTTTTAAGCTCAATATCATGTCTTGTATAAAAACCTGAAACTTACCTGTTAGCAAAAAATTGCATAATGTTAATGAACTAAAATAAAGGAATGCAAGTAAGGAAACCCTTGGGTGCATGATAATTAATGCTTTGGAAAAGCGAGAGCAACCACAAGGTGGAAGGCGTACCTGAAAATAACCTAGAGTGATTTTTGTCATGGTGAGCCGCCATGGACATCAGCTAAGGAGTGTGGTGGTGTATTATGATCCCAATGGTTTTAAGTCGGGGTGACAATGGGTGGGGTTTAGACTGGGTAGGGGTTAGCACAAGCCCGACCCATTTACAAAATGGACCAAGAATTCCTGCCCAAACCTTACCCAAAGTAAAGGGTTTGTCAACATTAAAGGGAATGGACAGGTAGAAAAACCAACATAGAAGACTGTACATTGATGGCCATGGATGAATCTGTTTACTTTTAAGTAGCAAAAGGGAGTTCCAAACAAGAGATAAAAAGTCACAAAAGATTACATTTTCCATTCAATGTAGGCAACTTCTTTCACAAAATAATAAGAATGAAATAGAAGAACATGCAATGAAAACTGCTGAGAATAGCCACAAAAATTGAAGAAAGGAAACTCACTTTCCATGTTGTTCTTGTACACTTTGAGTGGCAGATTTTGTGATTGTTTCCTACTTCAAATGCCCAAAAAAATCTGCAGAACTAAAATTAGTAGAGCATAGACTTGGAAATATCAATTTAGAAATAGCCTTTCACATTTACATCAAACAAATGAAATAAAGGGTCAACTAAAAGTAAAGAAAATACTGACAATCCTTGGATTTGATATGAAAATTTAGCTACAGAAAAATTTGCTTGCATTAAGGGCTGAAGAATATCACCACAAAAATAAATGAAAAAAATTACAACAGCATCAACAATAATCACAACAAAGTTCTACCACTAAAAGCTTCTATGTTGAGCCATTTCATCAAACAATTAGTATGCATGAAATCTGAAAGAGAGAGAAAAAAGATATAGAGAGAGGAGTAGATCAAACATATGAAGAGGATCCTTAGATTCCTTTAATTTTAAGAGATGTCACAAAAATATGAAAGGATGGCAGAGATGCATGGCTGCAGAATGGCGGATACAAACCTATGTAGGAGCTTCATGGCTGCTGCAATAGAGGTCCGAGCAAGATGATGATGTGAGGGAGATAGAAGATATGGCGGAGAGGCATCGGAGAGAGAGGGAGGCGAATGAGAGAGATGGAGTAGGTGAGAGAGAGAGCGAGAGAGAGTGAGGAGACTGGGAGCAGAGATCAGGAGAGAGAGGGAAATAAGGGAATGGAAAGAGAGAGGGAGAGGAGAGGAAAAGTTTTTTTGGGTGCAGCTCTTTTTTAAGCGCGTGCCCTTTTTTTTGGCATGGAGACGGACCAACACATGGACGGTCCTATCAAGGGCTCCGTTGGACCCACTATGATATATTTGGTTTATCCATGCCGTCCATTCATTCTGATAATTAAATTTAACATGTGATCCCCAAAAGGAGGTAGATTAAAGACCCAAGTGGACCACACCATAGGAAGAACATATGATTTAATCTCCACTGTTTCCTACCGTGTGGTCCACTTAAGCCTTCGATCTACCTGCCTTTTTAGGTTCATACCCTAAAATGATATTTCAAAACATATGGATGGCTTAGATAGAACATATATATTGTGGTGGGCCCCATAGAACCCCCCACACTACCGTCAATTTCTAATTGTGTAGGTTGGTGTAGAATTTATTAGGTACGAGTAAAACCCGTGGTAAATTAGCTACGGTTTATATCCGTAGAAAAAAACTAACACAGTCCGTAGCCTTTGCTCAATTTTTTGGTAGTGGATGCTGAGGTTATATGGGTCAAGCGTAGATTGCCCGAGTTTAGCCGTCAGTGTATTGTCGTCCTCCGCCTATTGAAGATGAGCCGTTATGGTGGTCAGTTGGGACTCAGCCGAGTCCAAACGAGATTGAATTGGCCTTCTCTTGGAGCATCATGTCCCTTAGTTGGCCTTCTCTTACCAGGCCCTTCAGCTTCTCCTGTTCCTCGGCAGAAGTCTTCAACAGCTCTTCCAACCTGGCCTTTTCCTTTCAGGCCTTTTCCTTTCAATCTTAGTCATCACCTTTAGCCTCTCCCGGATCAACAGTAATATCGGCTGCGCCCAAGAAAGAAAAGAGCTAAAAAGTATAAATCGACAATCAGAGATAACAAATCAAGCTTGAGAGCTTACCATATAACAGACCGAGGCGTAGTCATTGATGAACGATGCGGGTAGGCAAGTAGGAGTATTGGGGATTGATTTGCAGCCCAGTCGACTAGGAGACACTCATGATAGCCGGGTGACAGTGATACTCCGATCCTAAGGTGGGTTGTGGTTTATAATGTAATACAGGATGTATTTATCATGTCATATGAATAACAACAATATTCTTAAATGGGCCCCAGCGAGGTTTGGTTGTGGATTGCATGGCAGGTTCATCGTGAAGATGACATGGGTCGTGGTTGTAATTTAACTTCGACGATCCACTATGCATAATAACCATGATACTACGCAATGCATAATCACGACCCAATATTGATCCACATTTCATCGGTCATTCTATCCTTTGATATGGGTCGTGGTTGTAATGTTGTATAGGTCTTGGATGTGATGAAATTTGGGTCCTTCATGTAATTATTAAAGGGTTGTGGTTGGCCTATTATACGGACCGTGATTTTCATGTATCATGGTTCGTAGTTGTCATTTTGAAATGGGTTCGTGTTAATCATTTTGCATGGTCGTTGTTGCTTTATTTCATGTGTCGTTGTTGACAACAATGGCATTGTTTATTCGCACTACCCATTTACATGACAACCATGATCATTATATCATGAAAACCATGACCTATTGTATGTACACGATTGCCATGTTTTCGTGGCTCCGATACATAAAGGCTCCTTATTATCATCCACCTTGGGTCGTGGTTTTCATGAAATATGTGTCATGACTGACATTGTATAGGTATTTTTTGTCATGATACATGGAACCGGCGATGAATTGATATGTAGGTCATTGTTGTCAAAAAATATATATGAAGCATTGGTCGTAGTTGATCTCGGTTGTGTTTGTCATTTTAAAATGGTCGTGGTTGTGCCAAACACGACGATCCTACGAGAAACATGACCCAGGAAATATTTTGTCATAATAGGTATATGGATCGTGGTTCTCAGGTAGTAAGGGTCATGGTATTAGTGTCCCATGTGTTATTCACGATCCAGCGCGGATAAAAACCATGACCCAATGTGCATGTTAACCACAATCACATGATATTGTCGTGGTTTTCATACACACTGGGTCGTGTTATATGGGTCCTATCTTCGGAACTAGCGCCACACTCTTTTTCAGAAAATCGCATTATGCTACTACCCTGTAAACCCTTTGCAAGCAATCAACAGGACCCTTCAGAATGTTTGACCAGCCTATAAAAGCAGTTTTGGGTTTGAAATTATTTTCACAAGCCAATCCAAAGCCGAATCCTATTGGAATACCTTAAGCATTGATGAATTTCTTTACTCTTTCAGTCAATGTAATGAGCGGATACTCGAAGGAGTCATCGAGTTCTTCTCACGTTCTTCCTCTATGGGTGATCCCTTCCATTTTCGCAATGATGTTGACGATCTTCCTAAATATCAACGGCCTCCACAGGAAATTCTGAAGACACCTTCAATCCCACAGGAAATTCTAAAGACACCTTCTCTTCTAGCAGTGACTGTGTTATATGGGTAGTGGTTTTCAAAATTTTAAATCAAAATCCCTTGGGAAGAGAATTTTTGGAAAGCGGATTGACCTACACCAGTCAATCTACTTTCCATAAATTCCCTTCCTAAGGGATTTTGAATTGAAAATTTGAAAACCACTACCCATATAACATAGTCACTGTCAGAAGAGAGGGTAAAGCGGATTGAAGATAATGCATCGTGATTTTTGTCTGATAATGGATAGTGATTTCCACTTTATATGGTTATCGTTGTTTGTAATGCAATATGGGATGTATTTGTCATGTTAGATCTGTCATGGCTATCTTACGACAAAAAATTCTCTTCAACAAGCACCCATGGTGGTTTGCATGAAAGATTGGTCGTGAAGATGACATGGGTCGTGGTTCTCATGAATAATGGGTTATGACTGTCACTGCATATGGCTCGTTGTTCTCATTTGTCAACAATGATCCACAATTCGTTATAATAACGACACAACGCAATGTACAATCACGACCCATTATTGATCAAAGTTTCATTGGTCGTATTATTGATTGATATGGGTCATTGTTGCAATGTTCTATATGTATTGGCTGTTATGATATTTGGACCCTGCATGTCAGTATTAAACAGTCGTGGTTGTCTTGTTATATTGATCGGGGGTGTCGTGTAATATGGTTTGTAGTTGATGCGAAGCATCGATCGTAGTTGTCATCTGATATGTTAAGATATTAGTTTCTTGAACTAATTTTTTACACTACCCATCTTCCTGTTCGTGGCTCGTGATTATCGTCCACGTTGGGTCATGGTTGACATTAAAAATGGGTCATGATTGTCATTATACAGATCTTGTTTGTCATGATTCATTGACCCTAAATGGATTGATACATAGGTCGTTGTTGTCGTTTAATGATCTCGGTGGTTTACATGAAGCAATGGTCGTAGTTTATCTTGGTAGTGGTTGTTACGTTAAATTCGTCGTGGTTCACTGTCGTTAATATTGTTTGTGGTTGTCGTTCATGTTGGATCTTCGCAAACACGACAACCACGATTCGTAAAACCTGACGACCATATCGAAAGACAATTGCAGTCAACGCTTCACGTCAACCACGAACCATATAACACGACAAACACGATTTTTATTACACAACAAACACGACCCATATATCATTACATTTAGGATTCATAAATCAAGACAACCACGACCTTTACTACATTACAACCACGACCCATATATCTTGCCTCGACCGCGATCATAGGGCTTCTCTCTGTCTGACCATGATTTTATAGTCTGAATCCTTCTGTCTTAGATTTACTGCGTTTTAGGCTGATGTGAAAGGCCTTCAAAAGAACTTGATATCTTGTGGATGAGCACCTACTTGGTGTCAGTGGACCCGGGGTGTAATGGCCTCTCTGAGATTCCAAGCTGATGTAAACTGGCTTCTTCTGGGTTCCATGCTGATGTCAAATCTCTACAAAAGAACTTGTTATTTTATAGCATGACAACAACCATCTATATAATTCGATAAGAACGATCCAAAAACATGAAAACTATGACCAATAGTAACCTACATCACGACCCATGTAACTTTGACAACCACGATTTATATATCTTAACAACCACAATCCATTTCACATGAAAAGCACGAAAAAAAAAACACTCTCAACAACAATCATGTTCCTGGGTCGTTATTTGCCGACGTTCGTGGTTGTCATCTACAAAGGGTCGTGTTATGCAAGGTAGATATGACTTTGAGCAAGTTGTGTGAATGAAAGCCCTCACCATATCCTGTTCGAAGCCCAGGTCCTTGGCCCAGACTCTGTATCGTGGTTATTATGTCATACGGGTTGGTGTGTTAATGTTCGATGTGTCGTAGTTGACATGACGATATATATCGTCATTTTCAGTGTATATGGATCACTGCAGTTATGGATCGTTGTATTTAAATTTTACTGACCAGTATGCCCTCGACATGTAAGCAGAGATAACGATGAAAGGTGTGGTCGGTGCCATATTTGTACTGTGCTTGTACGTCTCACAAGATTTTGGTTATCACTCGGCTATGAGACAGATCTTATGTAAATTTTTGATCTACACCGATTGCTAGTTGTTAAACTATGTACTAATGTTTGTCCAAAAATTTAAACCTTACAGGCATAGCTGATCACATCGAAATAACCATTATAAGTCGTTGAGAACTGTGTGGGCCGCACATCAGCCTGGTCAAACTTATTTTTATGGTAATGTCTTTATACACGGTGATTACAGTACGATGGTTAGTTTATGACGCATGTATCAAATATGACTATAACGAAATGACGCATACATCTTAGTTCGTATCAAATATGATGCATGTACTTATTATGCATGTTAAAAAAGGCAGAAGTTCGCTTACAGTTCCACATGCAGAAGATCAATCATCGAAAACCTGGTTCAAGTCTATATGGGCCCATCATAAATTAAATCTAATCCATTGGAATTGTTCATGGATGATGGATTTCTTCAGAAAATTTTATAGTGACACGTATCGAGCTATCAGTGGCCCACACTGCTTAATGATGACAAATCAAGGGCTTTTACGGAAACTATTGGTTTGACTGCTGTGATCCATTGGATTCAAATATTTTGACCACTATTTGTGTTTTCTGATGTTCTACAAATTAAATGGACGGTGTGGATCAGAGAATATCTGCAGTTCAATGTGACTTACGGAACACCGACTATATCTTGGACACTTTTACGAACGCTTCAACGGACGCTTACATTTCCAAACGCAGAACATCAACTGGCTCTCCTCATGCCGATCACTGACTATATCTTGGAGCTTCCTCTCTAGGACCCCTTCACTTTACCCCTTCACTTTTTATCCCTAATCCTCGTTTTCTGATTTTTACTGGTTTTGAATCTTATTCGTTGGGCCCCTCCATCGCCAATCAGTGAGCATATCTACAAGTTCATTGCACCTACAAAGCAAGGTAATGGTTGACAAGGTCGGTGTATGATGGTTATTATTATGTGGGTCATGTGTGTGAACCACAACCCAATGCATATGACTATAACGAAATGTATAGCATGACAATCAACACCCAATGGATTGTGGTTGTCACGGTTAGTATATCATGGCCAACATGTTATGTGCGTCGTGACTATTAATCTCGCCTTAATGTATATGACATGAACGATATGCATGGTATGACAACCGCGATCACAGTCGTCATTGTGGTTTGTTGCATCATGGATCGTGGTTGACAGACGAGGCGTCAGGTACACTAGCGAAGAAAGCCAAGCACTGATTTGATGTTGAATGATGAATTGATTTGTTACATTTGATGTTTCTTTTACTTATTATTATTTTCTATAATGGGCTGGTGAATGTGATGGGTCGTAGTTGTTCGCGAACAATTGGAAGTTGGTTGACATGCACAATGGATCATTGTTGTATATAGGTGGTTGAACGTGGATGTCAAACAAGATCCATATATCGTGATAACTACAACCCCTGTAACATCAGAACCACGATGCATATCATCTTAAAACCATGATCCATCTAACATCATAACCACGACCCGTCTAAAATGAAAACGCAGTGCATAACAACAACGACACAATCTGACTGACAACCGCCAAACCATCACGTGATCTGATCCCGTCATTCACATGCATGTTAGATCGTGGTTATTGTCCACGTTGGATCATGGTTATTTTCCACGTTGGTTCTTGGTTCACAACCAAGGCCCTAGTCTGGTCCCATGAAAAATGTACCATGAAGAATATGAATTACAATTCAAATGACATTTCGCAAACAGTAAATTTTAAACCAACATATTAAGTCATCATCAACCTTAACCCCAGCCAATAGGGATGAAAGTGCATCGATGTTGGTTGTGACCTATTTTTTGCATCCAGAGCATTTGGGTGTTGTCCCATCTTCCATGGCCATGGCTGTGAATCATGGTTGTAGTGCTATATGGGTCGTGGTTATGCCAACATAGATCACAATAACAACCACAGTATCGTTGTTGTAATTATTTATCAATATTCTGATTTATTTACTTTGTTTGTTAAAAACTGAGTGTAGATATGTCATCATCTTACCCATCGTCAAACATTTGGGCGTACACTTTCCTTGTTGAATCACCACTAAGATCTAGAAAAACAAAGATCAAGTGTTGTTTGTGTGGCGTAAAGTTTGTAAATAATATTAATTGGTTTCGGTTACACTTGTCATGTCGAGGTGGTGATGCAAAATCATGCCCCAATGCCCCCAATGATGTCCGAATACCTTTTCAAGCCGTGTTAAATTCGAATAGAAAACCTTCCATTCCAGCCAAACCATGTGCTTCTGGATCCAATACACGAATGATAATCACAAAATATGTAGAGGAGGATGTCAGATTAATAGCTTTGGAGGAAGAACAAGTTCACCTTACCTTAAAACGCAGTATTGAAGAAGTTTCTACACCTCAACGATATTAGAGTCAAAGATAACACAATGTTGAAGCCGGATCGAGTGCAACAAACAACAAGAAGAAGAAGAGTAACAAACTCATATTCCTGACCCGTCTTGGTGAATTTTATAGGGCATTGGGTACTACATACAATTCTTCACATAAAGAAAGTTTGAAAAATCTAGTTCAAAGTGTAAAATAGCACGAAGGAAATATATCTTTGCCTTCCGACTCAGATGAAGTGAACCAATATATATATGAAAAAATAGACAGCAGTTCTGATGGATCATATGATAATACAGGAAGGCACTCCTCCAATAGTAGTTTTGATGGATCAGATGACAATACAAGAGATTATTAGTTGTAAATTGTCATTTTGAATAATGTAAATATGAAATTATGGAAGTTTTTGTAATCGTAAATTATGCATTATATATATATATATATATATATATATATATTATCGCTCTGTTCAACTTCAAATTTTATAATCGAGTTGTTAATGTCAATAGGATGTCATGTGACTATTGGTTTCCTGATGTTAGAAATGTCTCCGTGTTAACATTACAATCATGACCCATATAACTTGAAATCTGCGACCCTTATGGATCCTGGTTGTCCATACAAGACATTCGACTGCACCCGAAAATCACATCATTCTTGAACTCCACATGATGACTATAAAATCAACAAGTGAACTTTCATTTAATAACAAGAATATCAGGATAAGGAAGAAGAATAGTTACTGGATGGGAGATACCGGTGGGCCAAATTGAGCTCTTTAAATCTTTTTGCGGCTCTAGCTTTAGCTTTTTTTACCACGTCATTTCTCTAGATCCAGTGTAGCCTTTTCTCATTAAAGTCTTAATCGCGAGACTTGGCAGAATGACACCACTCAATTTCTGTCCGCTGTAAAAAAATTCTCTACGAGTTACCAGAGTTCTGAAATTATCTTCAGAATTTCCGATGGAGGCCATTGATCTTTGGGGAGATGGTGATCATTCCTGAGGAAAGGGAAGGGATCTCTCATAAAGGATGAAAGCGAGAAGGACTTGATGCCTTCTTCGAATGTCTCCTCCACTATTTTGATTAAAAGAGTAACCAAATCCATGAATGCTTAAGTTGTTGCGAAAAGGATTCTGGGTCGGATGGTCATGTGATAATTTGTTTCACCCAAGTACCCCTTTTATAGTCTGGTCAAACATTTCGAATGGTCTCCCTGATTCCATATGGGTTAAGGGGAAGTAGTGACATTAAAGAAAGTAATTGAATCCAAGCACCTTGATATGCTCGTGAACGAGTGGTTAAATTGAGCAGGATATCGTGAGACTATTGGTTTCCCAAGGCTGGTGGCTATCAGCCACGTTTGCTGACATGCACGAGGGATGTCGTGTGACTATTGGCTTTTCAATGCTGGTGGCTGTCAGCCACGTTTGTTGACATGCAGAAGGGATCATTGCTGTATATGTGTAGTTGAACATAGATGGCAAACCACGATCGATATATCGTGACAACCACGACCCTTGTCACACTAACAACTATACATATCATCTTACAACCATGATCCGTCTAAAATCATAACACCAACCCAGCTGAGACAAAAATCATGTTCCATAACAACAATGCCACCATCTGTATGACAACCACAAAACTGTCATGTGATCGGATCCTGTGGTTCATGTGCATGTTAGATCGTGGTTATTGTCCACGATCGTCCTTGTTTCACAACCCACGACTCTAATCCGGTCCCCTGAAAAGCCTGCATGATATGTGTACACAACATTGCTCATATGAACCATGCTGATGTGTTTCGTCCAGGACGTACATAATCCATGCAACATTACAATCATGACCCATATAACATAACAAACATGACCCATACAATATGACAAACAGATTCCATGCAACATCGGAGTTCTCCCTAAGCAACCCATTGCCCATATAACATGGAAAATCATGAGGCATATAACATAAACCCCACGACCCACCGCTTAGTGACAGGTGTTCTTCTTACAATCACGATCCATGTAACAATCATGATCACACAGAACAATCGTCGTTGTCATACACATTGGATTTTGATTCCCAACCACTATCGATGTGGAAGACAACCTCGACTCTTTGTGCGTCCCATTCACGACCATTCCCTCAGAATTTCGCGCAACCCTCCAAAAATAACGCCTCGATCTTCTTCTCCACGAAATCACGCTAGAGTCGCTACTTCACCGTAATCCATTGGGCACCGAGCACAACCCTTCGTTCTCAGGGACCCGTCGAAATCGGTGCCTTAACCATTGAATGGCCAGCCTGTAAGAGTGGTATGTTGGTGATACTTCCACGATCAAATTCATGCATTTCTTTACCCTCTCATTCAAAATCATGGATAAGATATCCAAAGAAATAATAGAGCCCTTATCATGTTCTTCCTTCATTCGTGACCCTTCTCTTTCCTCACGGACGTTCACTATCATCCTGAAGCTCAATGGCCTCCACTGGAAGATCTAAAGACAACTTCTAAACTTTGTCAAATTGACAATTTCAACGAGCACCCAGCCATTGAAAAAATGGTAACTACTCCATTTCCTTCTGCATTGTCTCGGTGAGTCTTACGTTTCTTTGGAATCATCGCGCGACCCTTGTCACTCCCCATACAGCATGACAACCAAGATCCCCGTGACATGATAGCAAGATCATGACCAGTCCCTTCAACGGGACCTAGGGAAAACCACTGAAGAACACTTGCGAGTATGTCTTGTTCAAGCCTGACCTTCTCAATATAGTTTTGTTCGGGCAAAACAAGTCATCGTCTATAGTGACTTTTTGCATCGCTGGTTTCCACTGGAGAGAGATCTTCTTCCTACTCTAAAGGCCTGTTTGGATGCCTATAAGTTCTTTTAAGTTGTAAGTGACTTACCTGTAAGTCACTTACAGGTGAAAGTTACCTACAGGTAACCTATTTGGATGTAAGTTGTAAGTCACTTACAGGTAAGTTAGTTTTTCTGTTTGGATGACCTGTAAGTTACTTACAGGTAGAAAGTTGAATATTCACATCGAGCAGAGCTTATATTGGGGAATCATTCTAAAATGTTATAATCAAATAAAAAAATGTGGGCTCAAATATGTTATTTTGTTAAGCCCATTAAGATGAATATTTGAGATCATTATTAAGTTAAACCAATCATCAAGTGGGCTATAAAAGCGGGCCCATGAATTCAAAATATCTATAATATGGAGTAATAACTCAATTTAAGCATTGAGAATAAACTTAAAAACATTAATAGAATATCTGCTAATTAAATTACATTACCAATGTCTTCTTTAACTATAGAAATTACATTTAAAACTTTTTACTTGGGAATCATCCTCTCCAACCATTCATTCCTTTGAATAGGACTTATTCCAAAGTGTGCATAATGGCCCACATTAAACTGAAGAAATGTTATCCATGGTCAGCTCTACTATGGCCTATTCATCTGGATTGTTAAACCATGGCTCCGGTTATAGAAATCAAGAATCAAATGTATCGTGGATATTTGCAGTTGAACAGTTATTAATGATCAAGTGAAGAATTGGGACATGGTCCATCCATAGTGGGTCTATTTGAACAATAGCCTTGGTTGCAAGGGCCACAAGAATAAATAGGATTTATGTACCAGATACATGATGGATTCATGATTTTTTGATCCAGACCACCGTTTTCAAAGGAGAAAAAAAGGGCAGATGAAACCCTACCGTTTTACCATTTTAGGAGGAGAAGAGACGGAAAGCGGTAACTGCAGCGAGAGATTGCAGAGACGGAGAGAGATTGCAGAGAGGGAGGGGAGAGATTGCAGAGACAGAGAGAGATTACAAAGAGGGAGGGGGAGAGATTGCAGAGATGGAGAGACATTGCTATTTTCAATGGCTGGTGCTCCTTCTTCATTGGCTAGAGCTTCATGGCTATAATGGTGGTTGGTGGGTTGGTGTGTTTCTCCCTCTTCCCCTCTTTTTAAAAATCTAACCGTTGAGCCTGTAAGTGACTTACAGGGAAGTGACTTTCCACCCCCATCCCCCTGTAGTTTTTTGGTAGATTTGCCTGTAAGTGACTTACAAGTTGTAAGTTACTTACAGGTGATTTTTCTCCCCCAAACACCACCTGTAAGTGACTTCCCTATAAGTCACTTCCCACTTACCCAACTTACAGGCATCCAAACAAGCCCTAAATGTCATCATGGTCACAGTTGTAATGGTAAATTAGTCGTGGCTTTTGTTTATATAGCAGAAATTAAACAATGGAGCTTTTGTTTACATAGCAGAAATAAGAATAGTGGAGTTACGTTCCCTAATGTATGTTAAATGGGTTGTGGCTTACATGTTGTATGTGACGTTTACGCCCTCACGCTCGCTCTGAATCCGAAGGAAAGGATCGTAGTTTGTAACCACCGAATATGATAGTAAGGAGGATTATAATATCCCCATTTGTAAACTTAGGTGGAAGAAACTTGCAGAGCCTTGGCTTGCATACCGAGCTTCTCTTCTAAAAGTCTCTATATTATATGGGTTAGTTGTTATCATGGATCGTTTGTTTAATTTTACAATGGATCATGATTTTTAGGTTAGTTGGGTTAAGCGTAGCTTACCCCAGTTTAGTCGCCCACCGCATATTGTCCTCCTCCGTCGGGTTGAAGATGAGCATTTGTGGTCATCAGTTTAGTCTCAGTCAAGTCCAAACCTGCCTAAACTAGCCATCTCCTGGAGCATCATCTCCCTTACTTCGCCTTCTCCTACCAGCCCCTTCAGCTTCTCCTGTTCCCCAGCAGAAGTTGTCAGGAGCTCTTCCTACCTGGCTTTCTCCTTTCGATCTCAGTCATCGCCTTTAGCCTCTCCCGAATCAGCAGAAACATCCACTATGCTTGATAAACAAAAGAGTTAGAAATTATAAAACCACAATCAGAACCAACAAATCGAGGCATAGTCATTGATGAACGACGAAAGTCGATTAATAGTATCGGCAATTGATTTGCCTCCCAGTCGACTAGTAGAGACATGTGATAGCCAGGCTCAGACATTTCTGATCCCAAGGGGGTCGTGGTTTGTAATGTAAATATGAGATGTATTTGTTATGTCATACGAATAACAACAATATTCTCGAACGGCCTTCCCATCTAGATTTGGACGTAGTTTGCATGAAAGGTTGGTCGTTTAATGACATGGGTCGTGGTTCACATGAACAATTGGTCGCGCTTGTCACGACATGTGTCGTGGTTCTAATTCAACATCAACGATCCACTATTCATAATAACCACGACACAACGCATGCACAATCATGACACACTATTGATCAAATTTTCGTGGGTCATTGTATCCTTGATATGGGTCATGGTTGTAATGTTGTATATGTCTTGGTTATGATGAATTGGATCCTTAATGTAATTATGAAAGGTTCATGATTGTCCTGTTATACTAACCATGGTTTTCGTGTATATGGTTCACGTTAATCATTTTGCATGGTCATTGTTACCTTTTTTTCATGTGTCCTTACTGACAACCATGACATTTATTTTTTTGTTTTTTTTTTTGCACTACCCATTTACATGAAAACCATGATCAATTGTATGTACGCGATTATCATCTACGTTCGTCGCTCAGATGCATAAAGGCTCGTTATTCTCATCCACCTTAGGTCATCGTTGTCATGAAACATGGGCCGTGCCTGACATTGGAAAAGGTATTGGTTTCGTTATGCATGCAATGGATTGATACATAGGGCGTTGTTGTCATTTTAAAATATACGCCAAGCATTGGTCGTTGTTGATCTGGGACGTGTTTGTAATGTAAAAATGGGGATTGCAGATACAGCGATCTTAAGAGATACCCGACACAGGAAAAATGAGAATCACTATCCACCTATCATGGGTGCCACAACCTGTTGATAAGCCTACCATTTCCTATAAATGGGTAGTGCAAAAAAAAAGTGTACTAGTTGTGCAAAAAAATAGTGTGATACAAATCATACTATACAAATCATCAAATGTAACGTGCACATACATACAATAGTAACGGAGGTAAATTAAGTATATATTACACTACTCATTCACAGAGCAATAATTCAGGAAATCAAGTGAGAACCACCACCCCTGTAACATGATAACCATGATAAATGAGAAGTACAACACATATAGCATGAAACCACAAAAATTGTCATATGAGCAAGAAGTGTATGGAAGCTCCACTTTTAGTTGCTCACTTTCTAAATCCAATGAAGAATTTTCTATAGCGAAGCTTCCTTTTCCCTCATTACATATCTCCAAAGGAAACATTTTCTTTTCCACTGGCTAGGTACCTGTTGATATTGTTGAGATGCCGAAGTTTGGAATATGTCTTCGGAACTTCCTCTTGAGGCCTTTGAGCATCAGGGAGTTCGTAAACATCCCTGAGGAAAGGGAAGGGACCACATGTAAATGAAGAACACCAGAAAGACCCGATGCCTTCTTTGAATAGCTCCTTCATGATTTTTTAGGAATCTTGAAATCCAAGTACCACTTTTATAGGCTAGTTAGATAGATGGATCAACGTGCCGATTCGGAATGTCCGCGCATTTTCTAAACGGCCGAGGGGATTTCGAAGGTTCGTGCTCGATTCCCAACAGATTGCGTGGAGGAAGCAACATTAATATGACTTCCTGAAATGACTGTGATGGTTGTTGCTACTTTGCTACAAGGTCGTTGTTGTTATGTTATATGGATCGTGGTTGTTTAGTCATATGATTCAGGGATGTACAAAACACGATACATATAAAGTAACAATCAGGATCCATATAACGTGGTTCGTGGTTCTCATGTTGTATTGGTCATTGTTATAATCTTATATGGGTCGTGGATGCCATTTTAGAATGTTATATGGGTCATTGTTTCCATTCCTTTTTAATAATCCATGACCCAACATGGAAAAAAATATAGATTCAGTGTGCATGTGAATCACGATTAGACATGTAAGATAACCACGACCAAATATTGGTCATATCCACGACAATTCCCTTCAGACTAGCGAGATCCTCTGGAAATAGCGTCATGATCTACCTTTTTAGGAGAGGACATTAATCCGCTACTTCCACGCAAACCGTTGGGCAGCAAGCGCGATCCTTCGGAATCCACGCGACCATTCAAAATCTATGCCTTGACCATTGAATGATTCGCTCTATCCTCGCAATCCATTGGGTAGCGAGCGTGATCCTCCGGAATTAGCGAGATCCTTTAGAATCGGTGCCTTGACCATCGAATGACTCATTATTTCATCGCAATCCGTGGGAGTGGATTGGATACAGAACGCTTCAGTAGCCAAAATGCTACTGAAGTGACGTGGCAAAATGCTATTGGTTAGATACCAATGACATGTTCCCTAGGTATAAATGTTGCTCGGTTAGATCCGTTAATGGAACTTTCTCCATTTCCACCGTGCATGCACTCGGACATGAAATCGGACTGTCATATTGAGAAAATTCAGTTGGGTCCACTCTAAATTTATGTGATTTATCTACACCTTCCATCTATTTTTCCATCTAATTTTAGGTGTTGAGCCCAAAATTGAAGCTTATAAAAATCTCAAGTAGACCATACCACAGGTAACAGTGGAAATAATGATTTCCACCGTTGAAACCTTTCTAGGCCCCACATTGATGTTTATTTTTCATCCAAACTGTTCAAAGGATAAAAAACATGGATGAAGGTAAAAAATATATATATAATCTTCATCCAAAACTTCTATGGTCCCCAAGAATATTTCAACGGTATAAATTCAATTCACATTATTTCCTTTGGTGTGGTCGATTTAAGCCTTTTATATGCTTAGGTTTTAAGTTAAAGCCCTAAAATTATCTTTTAAAATGGATGGACAGACTGGATAAAATACATAAATCATACTTAGGTTTTCTAACCAATGGCATTTTGCCACATCACTTCAGTGGCGTTTTGCCTACTGAAGCGTTCAGTATCCAATCTTCTCTCACAATCCGCTGGGCACCGAGCGCGATCCTTCGGAATCCGCGCGATCAAGCCAATTCATGCATTTATTTACTTTGTCATTCAAAATAATGGAGCAGACATTTATTTGATCAAGAGTCGTGGGTCGTTACTGTTACGGAATATGTGTCGTTATTCTAATTGGACAACAACGAGCCGCTATTCATCAGAACCACGACACAATGCATGGGACAATCACGACCCACAGTTGGGCAAAGTTTCACAGTCATTGTATCATTTGATATGGGGTCGTTGTTGTACGGTTGTATATTATATGTCTTGTTTCTGAGAAAATTTCGATCCTGAATGTAAGTATCAGAGGGTCATGGTTTTCGTGTAATATGTTTCATAATTGATGTGAATAATTGATCGTAGTTGTCATTTAATATGGTCAGATCTTAGTTTCTTACACTGATTTTTTGCACTACCCATCTACAACCACGATCAACAGCATTTAGGTCATCCCATCTTTTGTGGGTCGTGGCTGTGAATCAAGGTAGTAATGTTATATGGGTCATGGTTATGCCAACATAGATCACAATAACAACCACATTATCATTAATAGTTGTAAGTTGTCATTTCAAATAGTGTAAATATGTAATTATGGAAGTTTTATAATCCTAAATTATGCATTATATATATACAAAATATTACGATGAGTGGTTAGTGTTGGTAGGATGTCGTGCGACTATTGGTTTTTCGATGTTAGAAATACTGCATTTTACATTGCAAATACGAAGCACATAGTAATTCAACCCCGACCCATATAACCTGAAAACTGGGACCCTTATGGATCCCGGTTGTCCATACATGACATTCGACTGCACCCAAAAATCACAACATTCGTGAACGCCGCACGATGACTATAAAATCAACAAGTGAACATTCATTTAATTACAAGAATAACAGAACAAGGAAGAAGAATAATGACTGGAAGGGTGTTACCGGTGGGCCAATTTGAACTCTTCAAATCTTTTACCGGCCCTAGCTCTCACTTTGTTCGACTTCGAGTTGAAATTGACTATCAAAAATGGAAATTCAAATGAATCTCAATTTATTCGAACTGGGCTCAAAGCTCGAACCTGTAACTCATTTGTCGACTCGAAAAACTGCTCGAACTCGGCTCACATTCAATCATCATTGGTTTGCCTAATGGTTGTTATGTTGCATGGATCGCACCTGTTACGTTATATGAGTCGGGGATGCAATCACATAAAACCGTGACACATATAAAGTAACAACCCCGACCCATGTAACATGGTTCGTGGTCCTCGTGTTATATTCTTCGAGGTTAGAATGTCATATGGGTCATCGGTCAAATTTCTCTTTTCATCGATCCACGACCCAGAGCTAGATGATAACCACGATTCAACGTGGATAAAAAACACAATCGTCACAATGTTGATGTGAATTACGATATAACAAGCAAGATAACCACGACAAATTACTGGTCATATCTAGGACCATTCCCTGCAGACTAAGAGCAATCCTCCGGAAACATCGCCAGTCTTATTGCACGACAGTTCAGAATCAGTGCGACCCTTCGGAATCAACGCTTTCACTATCGGAATCGGTGCCTTAACCATTGAATGACCTTTCTATAAGAGAAATACTTCTTCCACAAACCAGTCCGAACTTTATTGCAACAACTTTTTCTTAATGTTTTTTATTTTTTTCCACTGCTCTTCCATTGAAAACAATGGAGGAGATAGTGGAATCAGCCATCAATTCCCTATAGCCTCCTTCCTTTAACTGTGATTTTGACTCTTTCCACAGGGATTTGGCGATTTTCCTGCCGCTCTACCACCTCCACGGGAAGTTCTGAAGACGATCATCACAGCTCATTCAGTCCCTTGTAATCAGCGTGCCACATGATAATAACTACTTCCCATACAGCATGACACCACGACTACTATAGCGTGACAATGAGGACCATAATCACAATGAAATAGGAAGTACAGTCTCTTCAACAGGGCCCAGCCATCTAAAAAACACTGGAGAGAATGTCTTGTTTAAGCTTGACCTTCTCAACAGAGTTTTAGATCAGGCTAAAATAAGATATTCTCGACAGAGTCGTTCTGATGGTTGAGTGCCTATTGTAGATATCTGCTCTTCGGATTATCATTCAGAACATGGTCATGGTTTTCATGTTAAATCTGTCGTGTTCGTCATCCTAGAAATTAAGTAGTCCACTCATTCATTCACCATCGTTGTCATGTTAAATGAGTCGTGACTTGCATGTATCGTTTATTGCGATTGGGCGTGGTGCATCCGAAGGGAATTGTCTCTTTGAATCTGGATAGAAGGTCATAGTTTTAACTAGTGATGGTAAGAATGAGGAGGATGATAATGCCCCTATTTTCAAGCTTATATGGATTGTACTTGTCATGCATTGTTGTTTTAATGCTATACTGGTCATAGTTTTCATGTTATATTGGTCCTTGATTTTAATTTTACATGGCAGAAACACTAATAATGTTACGAGATTATAAAGATCATGGTTGTCAGCCGATATTGGTCATGGTTTTAAAGGCAGAAGGGTCGTGAATATGATATGGGTCGTTGTTGTCTGCTAAATTCGTGTGGTTTGACTAGCATACATGGGTCGTGAATGACACAATGCATTACATCACCGCCCAATGTTCGTTACATCCATGAACAATCATTGTCGTGTTTGGCGTGGGTTATGGTTCTAATGCTACATGGGTCATGGATGTCATGATATATGGATCGTTCTGGTACTTCACGTTCAGCAACCCATATACGACAACGATTCATTGTGCATGTCAACCAACTTGGCTGACAATCACAATCCAATTTTCATATGAGTCACGATCATGCACACTTGGCGATGGTTTCTAGTAAGGATGGATTATGTATGTTAATCACGACACATTGGTCATCATATCCATGATCCATATCAATCACTTGGTCATAATAGAAAATATTTAGAAGACACATCAAATACACCAATCCATCCAGCATTTAATTATTAATCAAAATTTTGACTCTCTTCGGTGGTCTACACATCCGTGAAGCCACATCTTCTGACTTCGTTAACCACAAATAGTTGTATGAAATTGTCTTTCGAAACTTAGGAATGTCCTCCTACAGAAAAGGTACGGACTAGTATTAAATCAAAGGACAGTGAAATAAAGAATTAATGTCGATAAATATATGTACACACACACATACAAACCTTGGTGAAGTCAATTTTGTGTATGCTACTCAAGAAGTCTATATATTTCAGCATGAATACTCCATAATCATCCGGTTGTCTTGCCCCGACCTGTCACTGACTATCTTTAAACTCCATAGCTTCTCCCATTTTTTAGATCCATTATCAAGAATATGGAATAGCCATCTCAGTCCATGCGTGACCTGCGTGACAATCAACTCGTTGTTCTCTTACAACTCGGTACTCAGGCTGTCGTACACAGCAACATCTTTCTTCTTCATATTAACAACAACCAGGAACCAGTGCTGGCCCCTCACATTGAGTGGGATGTATAGCTGTCAATCACAAAAAATATGAAAACATTTAAAATACTCATCTTTCCAAAATGAATAATATCATTTAAGTTCACATATATGTTTAGGTAAATAACTCTTACCACTTCATACTTCAATAGAGGTTTCAATCTACCTCAACCCTCGACTAATTACACAAGCATTTCATTCAATTTTCCACTCTTGACAATGGTCTATCTATCCTTGTGGTTGTCAGCTCCATAAGTTTGTAACTTGCTAAGTTAGACTTCCATGGCTTGCTGTTGATATATTGGAAAGGGTCAGACACATAAATAATTAATGATGTTTCGAAGATAAATATGGTCCTCACATGTCATTACCGAAAATATCGATGGGACGAATGTGCAGTCTTGACTACGTCGTGCTCTCTTTTCCTGACGCTCTGATAGGTAGTGTAGGTATCTTTTGATGGCTTACCCAATGACGAAGTTATGTGATATAATTTATACATCGATATTATTAAATAAATAAAGTCAATATGTAGATACTTACGTTGGAGTCGACCCATGAATTTAGGTCACAAATGCTCTTCAGTCAGCCAAGTGAATCCGATGATGATCTGACATCTCTCAACTCGTTGTCTTTGGCTTTGGTTAGCTCTTGGTGCGGATCTATGTACCCCTGATGACTCTCCATTATAGGTAGAGATCGGTGGGGTTCCGCCACATCACGGCGTGGTATCCCTTCCTCACACGCTTGCGAAGTACCGATGTTGATTTGAAAAATATGACATACTATTATCTATGTAATTCACACCATAATGTCCATTGAAAATCATGATCCAAATGCACTCTCACGTACAGTTTTCTTATTAGCATCATCCTTTAGTAAATTCATATCGTGGCTCAGCGAAGCATGGAGCTCCCTCAGGTTTAGAATTTCTACTTCATTGCATTGCACCAAAGTGATTTTCTCCTGTAACACACATATATTACTTGATTTTTATGTATTTCAACACATCATGTAGTGAAGTCATGCTAACATCCATAGAGCAACCAAGATCTTAGTTGTTGTCCACGTTAAGTCGATGTTCACACTTGACGTGGTTCGTGAATTGTGTCTATCATCCATACTGTGTCGTTGTTCATACAGAATCTACTGTGGGCGATACCCATGACCAATTATTACACAATAACCATGACCAATAGACGATTACAATGACCTGAAATGATGACAGTGACCACAGTCCTCATTGGATCATGGTTGTCAACCAAATTGGGCTGTGCATCAACCACCCACGACCCACTGTGGCTAGAAACCATGATCCACTAGTGAGATGTCTCATCGCAGCCTCAACGGTGGACTGTTGACGACCTGTTATGCACTTGAATAAACACTAGACTCATAATGACTTGTTATATTTTTATCCAAATGCAAACCTCGAACTGTCAACAGTGGGTTGTAATGTCAACCACGACCCATAAGGATGATAAACACGACCAATCACACATGATAACAACGATCTGACCTTCACAATGACCACAGTCGACTTGGAACACAACTACTACCAAAGTTCAATTTCATATACCTTTATTGCTTGCATCTCCCCTTCAATATGCTTCATATGCTCATTCATGTACACGTTCTCTTATTTGAGATTGGCCACTGATTGGACATGGGCTTGTCACAACGACCCGCACTATAACATAACCATGACACAAAGAGGGACACAACAACGACCACTAAGATTCAGGAAAACCTCAACTGCATATACCTACATTCCTTGTATCTCATTTCCAAAATGCTTCATCTTCTCCAGTAGCGAAGCAATCTCTACGCTTGGAGGGCTACTCGAAGGGACATTGTCCTGTAATAAAATCATATAGAAGAGATTAGCCAAAACGGGATAGAACAATGACCAAATTAGGTTCAGGATAAATTAATAACTTCAATTTCATATACCCTCGTTGCCTGAATCTTCATTCTAAGTTGCTTCACCTGCTCTTACAGTGAAGCATTCTTTCCTACAATAGGGATGGTTGAAGCAGCGAATTCCTGTAATGGAGTACTATATTATTATGTATGTCCCATTCGAAGTGTAACCACGACCCATAGTTCATAGAAACACAACCCATCATACACGAAAACCACGACGCTCTGCTGATAGGTGGTTGCCACTATGTTGGGTCGTGTATGAACCACGATAAAGTGTGCATGGCAGTTGCGACCTCTACTGGACGGTAACAATGATCATATATGGATGATAACCACGATCCATTTTTCATTTACCTTTGTTGACTGAAACTCAACAATTAGCCGATTCATCTAGCTCCATAGTGAGGCAATCTTATCTTTGAGATGGTTAATTTTATCTTCAAAACGTTTGACGTGGTCCATCCCATCATCAACAGTTGTTGTTGTTGCCGTTGGGTTGTTGACCTGTATTATGTATATAAGACAGTACATTCACATAGACCTAATGCAAAAATAATTCAGGGCAATCTCACGTACGTATTTTGTATTACTATCGTCTCTCAACGTCTTCACTTCTTCAAGCAAAGAAGCATTATCTGCCTTGAGGTTCTTTATTTCTCCGGCAAACTCTTCCTTTATTTTCTCCACTTCAGTGATAAGGAACTTAATCTGCTTATCACATTTCTTTCTTACAGATCTTGATTTGTTATTATCTATCAATATGTTGCTAATATCTTTCTGGACGGAGGTTCTAATCTCGACCACAATTTTATTTCTCATTTCCAAGAGGGAGGCTATAATTTCAGCCTCCACTTGATTTCTTATTTCATCCCCCTTCACCACCTCCTGACAACCTCAGTCTCTGCTTCTTCGACCGTCGGTTGAAGCTCTGGAGCTAGCATCACCTGCATGTGTAAAATTAAGTCATTTATTAATTATAAATACACTGCATACTTAAAATAGACTATTTTTTAAATAACTCTTACTGGTACAGCTGTGAAGACGGCGGATAAGGTGCAGTATCTGCCTGATTTCTTTAGATTCTAATTTAGGATTCAAGGAATCATTGTAGGTCTTCTTCTATATGCCCACCCACTGTCACCAGTGAGTTTTGGGAATTGTTCGTAGGCTTAGATCTACTTTATATCATTCATCATGGATTACATATTGATTGACATGTATGGAGTACAAATTCAAACTTAGAATTATGAACCAGGACAAGAATAACGTACTTGCAGGGTGAACGCACAACTGCATATGTTATTTAATTTGGGGTACCGGTCAGACACTCGAATAATGCCAGACACAGCGTTAACCCCTTTCTTCAAATAATCATACCCCACACTACCCCAAGGGTAGTTATTAAAATAGCCCAAGTCATCGATTATGTCGATATACTTATCAACACAATTATTCTTTTACGGAGATCCAACTAATAGATCCTCCACGTAAATTATTAGAGCCATCTTCACTGCATCCATTTGTTCGTCTTTATCAGCGAGTGACAAATAGGCTTATTTCAGTTTTTCTTTACTAACACTACCTGCTTTCAGGTAGGTCTCCCAAATACCTCTTCCTCCCTCTACTATTCCGGCCGCGTGTAACGTCCTGGAAAAATCTGTACAGAGGCCCGAGTACCACCTCAGGCAGAAATCATTAAGGACTAAATCCTTTAGAAATTAGGCGAGAATTAACTAGCGCTAAACTAGTTTACCTATGAAATTCACACCAATCACTTTAAATACGATCTGCAAGACCCAATACTTGTAAAATCATCGACGCTAAAGTACCCTAAAATCTAGGATTAATCTCTAAACCCAGTCACTCTCGGGAGCATCTGAAAACTCCGTATCAGACCTGGACTACACATCGAAAGTCTGATAGCGATGAAATTAAATGAACATGACCGTCTTGTTGGACTTGATGACCACCTCAAAAATCAAGTCCAGATGGTATCCCATGACGATTTACTTGAGCCCGAAGCGAAGTGTGTGAGAAACGTGAATATTTTTAGAAATAAATTCAAGTATTCTGAGTCGTGTCACTTACGGACCAAATATAAGGATTCAGACCATCAGAATCTAACCCAAATACACCCTCAAATAAGGGAAAATGTCCCACACATGCCAGTGTACTTGTGGCCCTGATTGGATACGGGTGACCGTTGAATTGAAACTGGTCCGCTGCGTCTAATCTGTAAATCCAATCAGACTGAAAACTTAGCTTGACCAAGATCTAATATCCGGGAGCTTAAATCCGACCACATTCAGCAAAGGGACCTCCAAAAATGTTCTGTTAGTTCGGAACAAACCCGATTTGGCTATAACCTAAGTATACTTTGGCCCTAGGGCTATTTCCATCAGTTCTGGGCCTATATAAGGGTCTTAAACCCTCTCTCATTCACTTCATATGAATTTGAGAAAAACCCTAAGAGAGAGAAGAGAGTAAAGAGAGGGAAAGTGAGAGAGAAGTTGGTAAAGATTCCTGGAATTCTTCCCTACCAATCCACCTGCTGAAACACCAATCCTTTGTAATTCTTTCGGTATTTCCAAAAATGTACTTGGATAAAAAAACTTAACCCTAATCTGTTCTAGCATTTCAAATAGTCTAAGTGATAAAATAGCTAACCTAATTCATATTCTAGGTTGCTAATCCGCCGTTGACGAAGACTAAACGTCTAAAATGAATCCATTATGGGTTTACCGGCGTAAGGTGCGGACTATATAAGTATAGGTTATGGTTTTCAAGGCTTTCAATGTCGATTAATAGTTTATTACTTACGTGGATGCTATTTCACATGCTAAATGCGATGTTTGTTTTGTGTTATAAATATATATGGACTATGTGGTATATAGGGTAATTCATGTGTTTGTTGAAATGTTTGTATGCGTTTGGAATCTAGATTTGTGATTACCATGATTAACTGTTGTAGGTACATGGTTATTATATATGCAACAACTCCTTGGCAAGAGGATTTGCCCTAATACATAATATAACCAACATACGTGATGTATGTTGAAAGGTGTAGTCCAAGTGTTTGTAAAAATGTCTGAACGAGTGAGTAGTTAGTAAATGGTAATTTATAAGGGAATTGAGACATGATTCCCAATTACCTTAACTATGTGTATGATTTCCTCCATGCCTTGTATATGATAGTGACTGTTTATTCATGTTTAACTGTGTATATGTTTCCTCCATGTATTGTATATTCATGTTCAAGTTATATTCCATAGTATGCTCAAATGGTGTAGGATTTGACTTATTGATTCATTACTGCTTTGATCATCTCGTATGCTTACTGGTTGTAATTGCACGTAGTTAGGACTATATTATAGTCCAGGCAATCGGTAACAGGCCCTAAACTGGTGGCTGAGGTTGTTTTTTGCCACACAGGATGTATTCGATAAATCCGAGTCGTACTTGGGATGTCGATAGTGGTTAGGCCACACGGAGTGCTTATGCACTTCATGTCGATCAACTCAACGTGCGTTCATGCTAGTCGAGCTCGTCAACTAACCCGGTTGACCTGATATATGTTCACCATGTGTGAACGCTACTGCTTGAATCTAAGGTACCAAAATTACTAGTGAAATCCTGTTAACCTTGGTACCTCGATGCGTTAAGACTTATGAGCAGGACATGGTGGTATTAGACATCGTGGTCGAGCTGTCGGCCTACACTGGGGCGAAGAGCCTCTCCGTAGTGACCAGTGAGCAACCCAGACTCATGAACAGAATACAGTGGTATGGGACACTATATTAGAGCTGTCGGCCTACACTGATTAGGTGACGAGCCCTTTGTAGTGACCACAAACATACTTTGAGACTGTGATGAGATGACGAGCCTTTCCGTAGTAACGAGAGTATAAGCTAGGCCTGTATCGAGGTGATGAGCCCTTTGTAGCGACCTAGAATCGTAACATTGTATGAGATTTACTAGGACTGACGACCCTAGAATGGATCATTGTTTAGGAATTAATATAAGGGAGGTACTTTAGTTTCCCAATCCTGTTGTATCAAAAGGATTAATAAAAACTTGGTAATCATGTTCATGCACCGCATTGCATGTGCCATTTAGCGTTGGGTAGTGCACTGAGGAAGTGACTGACATGCGCAACTGTGAGATAAAGATCACAGAAGGAGTTCAGGTGAGGTCATGCATCATTTCTACATACATTCTTGAATTAATTAAAGTACTTAGGGATGTTTGATTATATTGCTTTATCATTACTGTGTGACTGAATTGATAACATGTTAACCTTTGCTGTATAGCTCCACTGAGTTGATCACTCACTCCCACGTTCTGGGATAATGTTTAAAACCAACTAAACTCTTTTTTAGTTGCAGATGATGATACATCCCACAAGGCAGAGCCAGATTTTGAGGATGACGAGGAGGCATTCTCGTATATGCAGTATTCAGGCGGGATCACGTAGACTGTTCTGAATCAACGGGGCTTCAGGGTTCATGCTTTGTAGAGGACTACCACTTTTGATATTTTGAATTTTGAAACAACACTTGTATTTGCAGGACCCAAAAATGTATTCATACTCTGGAGATCGGTAACAGTCTATACATTTTACCTATGCTTATCTATATTCCTTAGTCTTCTACTTGCGTAACTTGACTGTTTCTGGAGTATGAATTTCTGTTTTAGCTTAATCTCATTCATGTTTTATGCACTAATATAGACAACATATAATTTTCATTCAATATGTTGCATAAGTGATGTTTTAGAACTCGGGAGCTGAGCTTTGCTCAACCCCCGATTTTCAGGGCATTACACCTCGGCACAACCGTCACCATCTATCCTAACTAGTCCAAACTTGAGACCCATTATCAAAGCAAAGTCAAGCTTAGTGAATTTTACCTTGGTGCCCTGAACATCGAATTTCAGATCACCAACATGCCTTTGCATTAGGCAATGCAATATCTAGGAGTGTGCCTTAAATCCAGTCAATGGAAAGTCAAGAAGAAATCCAAAACAGTTGTCTCTAAATATACTCTATCTATCAATATTCTTCTCCATATCTATAATGATATGCTTCAAAAAACTGGCTGAGCACTTGGGAGAGACTTGTGCCTCTTTGAAGTCCAAGCAAGTGGTCATCATTGGCTTCCCTCGACCTGCATTCCAAAATGGTCATTGACTGTTGATCAATCAATAATAGTGTCTTGCAAAATCAAACACGTTCATGACTGAACTACATAGTTGATCGATGATGTAACCAACGAAAGGTCATGGTTATCACGTGTTATAAAGGATCGAGGTTGTCATGCGGCATAATTTGTTGTTGTCCACTACTCTGGGTCGGTCAAGACCAACCACCCACAATGTGTCCACGATCCACCATGCTGTCAACCATGATCCAATGGGCAAATTAACCACTCACACAATATCAGGTCAACACGATCCATTGGGCATATTAACCACGATCACAACTCACCACGATCGTGATTGTCACGCCATACATATGGTTGTAGTCATATAGAATAGGTCGTGGTTCACATCCACTCCCAACATAAACTATCCTTGTCAACCATGACCCATTGATTTGTGTTCACATCTATGACCCACATAACATGTGAACCACGATCCACTGGGCACAATAACAATGCTCACAACCACGGTCGTGACTGTCATGCTATACAGATTGTTTTTGTCATTTACATTGAATCGCAAGCACGATCTATACAGTTCGTTGTTGTCATCTATGTGTGCATAACCACTACCCATATAGCCTGACTACCATGACTCGTACCCCCGACCCAAAATACATGTGAGCAACAATCCATTGTACTTGTCAACCATGATCCATTGAGTTGGGTTTCACATCTACGACCCACATAACATGTACGCCACGATCCTCTAGGCACAACAACAATGATCAAAACCACTATCATGATTGTCATGCTATATGGATCGTTGTCTCCGTTTACAATAAATCTCAACCACGATGGTGGTTGTCATATCATACAGTTTGTGATTGTTATCTTTGTCGCCGTTTACAATAAATCCCAACCACGATGGTGGTTGTCATATCATACAGTTCGTGATTGTCATCTTTGTAGGCATAACCACTATCCATATAGCATGACTACCATGACCCACAGTCCCGACCCAAATAACATGTGAGCAAGGATCAAGACCACTATCGTGATTGTCATGCTATACATATCATTATCATTGCTTACAATGAATCGCAACCACACGATGGTGGTTGTCATATCATACGGTCCGTTGTTGCCCTCTATGTGGGCATAACCACTTTCCATATAGCATGACTATCATGACTCACAGCCCCGACCCAAATAACATGTAAGAAATGATCAACTGCACTTGTCATCCATGATCCATTCGATGTATCATCCATGGTCACAACCACGATGCGGTCATATACACCGGGTTATGGTTGGCAGCACTGCGCACGTAACATGTGAACAATGTCATACCGTCCCTATCAACGATTACCTTGCTTTGCCATTTATAAGAAATGAGCTGCACTCTAATTGTATAGACGTACTTGCTGAGTGGCGATGGAGGGGCCTAATGAAGAAGAATCAAATCCTGTAAAAAAAAAGGGTAGAGATAAGAAGTGAAGGGGTCCCAGAGAAGAAGCTCTATATATATATATATATATATATATATATATATATATATATATATATATATATATATATATATATATATATATATATATATATATATATAAAGAAAATAATATATATATATAATTAGAATTCCCTATGGGGAGAAGTGGTTGCTTTACACTGTATACGTTCCAATCTCGGTCATATCTAAGTCACACCGAACCATTAAAAACTCTTATCCGCACCGACCATTCTATTTGTAGCGACAACAAACAGAATTACCCAAAGAATGATAGGAATATTTAAATCCGATGGACCACAACAATACAAACTCGCTGGCACGTTAAAATCCTACAATTTGCCATCTTTACGCATTGTGGGCCACTGATGGCTCGATACATGTTGCTATTAAACTTATCGAAGAAATCCATCAGCCATGAACTATTCTAACGGATTAGATCCGATTTATGATGTGCCCATGGTGTTGACCAAGATGATCAACGATTGATGTTATGTGTTAGGAATTGTATGTGAACCTGGGTCGTGTTTAACATGCCATTTTAATGTAATGTATGTACATATGACATATTTTTTTAGTACAAACTAAGATTGTGGGTTGTAGTCCCACCATGATGTTTGTGAGAAATCAACTCCATCCATCTGCTTATTGAGCTAATCTTATGGCTTGGAACCATAAATGAACCAGATCTGAGGTTCAAATGTGCTGAAAATGTGAGGATTGAACTTTCGTGTCTGAAATATTTATGGCATAGCCGAAGTATTCAGTCAGGACAATATTTGGGTTTTCACTTCATCCCATTAGGAAATAAGGTATGAATGGTATGGATGGCATGTAAACATAACTGTTGACCCCAGGGAAGTGTCAACGGTTGGAATTTCCATACCCATAGTTTCCTTGGATGCCGTCGACCTGAGTCATGGAACCTGCTCACTTTTTGTCTCAAGCCCTAAATTGATCTTAAAAAGCGGATGAACGGGATAGATTCATCACAAATATCATGGTGGGGCCCACTTGGGATTCCTACGAAGTAACTTCCTGTAAAAGGCAATCGCAGGGAAGCGCGCCCGCGGTGACCTTACATCTTCATCATTACATCCTTTGGCATGTCGACGGCGTATTGTTTAGTAAAATTCGAATACACGATCTATATATCGTGACTGCAGCGACCCATGTACAATGAAAAGACGATCTAAATCGTCGCGTCAACTACGACCCAATCCGACATTAACACCATGACCATATAACATAGTTACAACGGTGTGGGCCAAAGAATTGGGCTTCGACATGCCCCCCTTGAACATGGGTCATGGTTGTGACGAAATATGGATCGTGGGATCTGCTCAATACGATTCATTCATGTCATGTAATATGAGTCATGGTTCGGATGTTGGAAGGAACGTGACTGTAATACAACAACCATTACCCATTATCAAGACAACCGCGAACCCATTAACATGAAAACTATGACCCATGCAAACAATCGTCACATCCACAATCCCATTAACATGAAAACCACGAACCAACTAACATTACAACAACAACCCATTAAGATGACAACCACGAACCCATTCACATGACAACCACGATCCAAACTCCGTCATACTTGGGATGTTGAGTAAAAATGAAAACTACCGATCCCCATGAAAGAAATGTAATGTAATGGATTTTCCAGTGGATGATGACTATTTCCCTATGGGGGTGTATATATTTATCAGACCACCTTGCAGATACTTGATACGGATCACAAAGATCAAACATCGGACGGTGAGGGCTTTCGTGGTCAAGTGAAGGGAGCTTGCTGTATGGGTCCCCTTGATCAAAGTCATCTCAACCTTCCACGCTGACAAACTCTGATTATTCACGTTGTCAAAACACGACGCAGACAAATGATCATTGGGTACATTTTTTATTTATCGTGCCTTTCATGTAAATTTAATGGTGGTTGTTATGACTTATGGATCGTGGATTGTAGGTTGACATAGGTAGTGGAGTCGGTTGCTAAGGGTTGTGGTTTTCATGTTTTATGGTTCGTTGCTACCGTATTATACAGATCATTGTTGTCATGCTACAAAATAACGAGTTCTTTCGTGTTGTGTTGACGTCAGATTGGATCCCAGAAGAATCCATGCTACATCAGCGTGGAATCTCGAAGTAGGCAGTACATACCGGGGCCCCCAACTGTGAGTATGTGCTCATCGATAAAAGTTCAACATCTTTTTACATTAGTCTGGAACCCAGAATAGTGGGGATGGAACGATTTAGATTATAAGGTCAGGCTCTAGCAGAGACAAGCCCTATGATCGTGCTCGAAACACGATATATGGGTCATGACCCTCGTTGAATATGGGTCTTGACTCTCATATTGTATGGATCGTTGACATTTAGAATATGTCGTCGTTGTCATTGTTTGGGTCATGTTTTTCATAAGATCATGGTTGTCAGTAACGTTCCATGCAACAGGACACCCACGACCATGCAAACAATTGTTATTGACATAAAAGAGGTCCATTTACATGAAGAACAAACAAAAAAATAAATGCCAAAATTGAAAAGAAAAATGTAAACTTATTATCCCCTTCGAGCAGTGGGACCAGCCACTGATCCGGCGGGCTGAACATCGACGACAACCTCGGTGAAAGGGTCATCTTGGACAATCTCAACAACAGGAAGGGCGATCTCAGGCACGTCTGTCATCACAGGCTCTGTGTCAGCGGCAGTGTCTACCGTGAGGGCGTCAACGTTGAGAGTCGGGTAAAGCTTCCTAACTTCGACTAGGCAAGCATCAAAGCCAGTGTCATATCTAAAATAGTATAATTAATCCATCTCCTTAGCCCTCTCAGCAGAGTCTTTATATTCCGCCACTACCGCGATCACCTGTGAGACAGCTTGAGCCTCCAGCTCTACTCTTAATGAAGCCTTCTCCGAGGACGCAGCAGCCTCAAGGACCTCCCACTGCTGGACTAAATGGTATGACGCCATCTGTCGCTCTGATTTAAGCTCCTCCTCTTTCTCAGCTTCGATCCCTAACTCGGCTTCTAAGAACCGGATCTCTAGCTCCTTGTTATCCAGGCGCAATCTCCTGACTTCGGGCTCAGCCACATCCAAGCGAGCTTGATGTTGGTTGAGTTCACCTTGGAGCACAAGCTCTCTCACCCAGCCTTCCACAACAACGTTCCTCAGCTCCTCCAGTTCAGCAGCAGAGGCCTCCAGCCTCATCTCGAGCTCGACTCGTTGAGCATCTTGCTCGACCTTCTCCACCACTAACTTGGCCCACACAGCGTCTTGCTCAGCCTTTTCGGCCATAAATTTGGCTCGCTCAGCTTTAGCTGATCCATCTCCTTCAGCCTCTCCTTCACCACCAACATCTTCGGCAGCGACGTGTAACATACAGACATAAAATCATCTATAAAGCTGACGTGGTGGCTGAAAAGGGTGTCAGCGATTTGCGCCTCCGGTGCGTGCTCAGCTGCCTAAGGAATCAGCTGAGCCATGTGAAAACCGGGTGGCAGGCCCCGTGAAGGGGGCGCGGAAGCTCCCCCATTTAGAGAGGATGTGGAATCTTCCCCCCTTGGAGAGGGTGCGGAACATCCTCTGATCACGCTAGCAGCAGAAGCATGGACAACTGTCTCAGGTGCATCTGCGTGGCCAACCATGGGCTCAGCATCAGCATGGGCAAATGCAGATCGCGAAGAGGCAACTGTGGAGATAGTCTCCCTGACTATCTCCCTCTGCGGCCTAGAAGGACCCACACTGAGGTATTGCACACCTGTAGAAAGTGACAAAATGGTGATGGCATTTACTCATGCAGGAGCTCTAGCCTCCTTGCCTCGGGCATGATCTCCAATCTCTAAGGACTCAGGAACAGAGGTCGGAGTAGTGACAGAAGCATCCATTTGAAGGACTGTAATAGGCACGGTCATAACCGGGACTACAACTGGAACAAAATCAGCTTCGTCCTCAGGAGCCTTCCTCTTCTTTGACGCCGTTGTCATCCATGGCTGAGAGGAGAGGACGACGTCCATCGGAGGTCGCAGAGGTCGTCTCCTCTTTGATCCACTTGCCACCATCCTTGCAAAAAGGAAGCATCAGTGCCATGGGACACGTGGAATGGTGCGATATACCCCAGCCCAGAAACGGATTGGCTACTCCCTCTGCCTATCAGCCAATGGCTGGTGGTCGGTGCTCTGTGGGCCCCACCATGATGTATATGTTTCATCAATGTCATCCATATATTTTTCTAAATCATTTTATGTTGTTGAACAAAAAATGAGGTGTATCCCAATCTCAACTGGACCACATTATGGGAAACAGTTTTGAATGAACATCAACAATTAAAAACTTTTTGGGGCTCATAAAAGTATTGGATCAAGCTGATCTTTGTTTTTTCCCTTCATCTAGGTCTTTATGACCTAATAAACATGTTGGATGTCAAATACAAATTTCAGTGGGCCTTAGTAGGATTTAAATGATGGATATCCAATCACTATTATTTTCCTGTGGTGTGGTCCACTTGAGATTTATATCCCTCTAATTTTTGGAATAAAGTCCTATAATCATCTTTAAAAACCTATGAACGGAATGGATGAAATATGTACATCATGGTGGTTGCCACAGATCACCGACCACCAGCCATGGGGCTGGTGTCAGGGGGAGTAGCCAATCCATTCCCCCCGAGCCCGTGCTTTAAGGTTAGAACTTCCTAGCATTTAATGCCATTTATACCCACCGGGATCTCTTTGATCTCCACTACACGTGGTGTCATTCCTTTGCCCCGCTGTCTATACCCTATAGCGAAATGCGTACAGAGTACCGAGAACGACTTGGATACTTAACGCTTCAGTAGCCAAAATGCTAGTGAAGTGACATGGCAGAATGGCATTGGTGGAAACCAATAGGCCGTTTCCTTCCAATAAATGCTTTTCCAACTGAGATCCGTTAGCGGATTCTAGGCCGTTAATGTACTCGTCCACACACAGGTAACTATTTGTCTTAAGAAAAAAGGACGTGGGTGGATATCCTGTCAAAGGATTCGCAGCAAGTTCATGCGCTGGGAACCCAGGTGGGGCCACTATGATGTTTGTGAGAAATCCTACTCGTCAGTCCGTTTCTTGAGTTCAGTTCAGGACATGAAATAAAAAATGAACCATTTCTACTGCCCACATCAACAGCTATCACAACCACAAAACATGCGAGTCCATGATACATGAAGTATGGATCATGATATATGGGTCGTGATATACGTGACGAACGGGTCGTAGTTGATATGGGTCAGGATCTCATGTTAAATTGGTTGTAATTCACAGATGTAACGGATTGTGTTCCTCGTCCATGTTGAGTCGTGTTCGACAACAATGACCGTATGGGAACACGGACATACAACATGGAAACCACGATCAATATATACTGAGAACCAGGATCCGTTGTTAAGTACTTGATCCATTATTAACGACAGTCGTGACCAATTTAACTTGCAAGACCTTTCTTACCACAACAACGATCCAATCAGCATGACGGACATGATCCGTAAACATGGGAATTACAACCCATATAGCATTATAATCATAGTCAATGTAGTATGAAAACATCGACCATTGTAACATTGCAACCACGACTCATATAACACAGTAACTGCCAGAAGAGAATCTCATTAAAGTACAAGACTCCGTGATTTTCTTCCTCTAAAAGTTTACAATATAACGAGAAGACGCGGCCTTTACAACCACTTTAACCAGATGTGATTTCCAGGACATGGGGATCGTTGTTGCCCTTACGTATATATCGTGGCCTCCATGACATAAGGATCGTATTTCTCTGGAAGCAGTTGTTGACAAAAACGAACAACCATGGATGACAACCACGATCTGTTATATATATGAACCACGAAAATATTAACACAAAAACGACATATATTAACACGACCAATGATCCAGTTGTTCTTTTCACAAAGATCTCAAGAACTACTCTCGCGGCAATCATAAATTCACCGACGAACATGTCCGCCACATGTTCATACCTACCACACAAATATATACATGGGATATTCGATATCTACGTATGTCATGTCCGAACTTTGGTGGGTAGTTTTCCATACACTTCTATGATGACAGATCTAACACTTTTCCATATTCTAGCCCATTAGACAATTTATCTCAACCACACCTCCCTATAAATAAATACGTCGGCCGTAGAAAACTATCCACTTTTATGATCGGTCACAAGATCCTTATCGTAATGCAACAATGATTCAAGATGGCTAATATTCCATGAGTCTCAGGTTTCACCAGAAATGGGCTATCTTTTGAAATTTTGTTGACAAAGTTGACCTTCATACTAACCACTCCATGGAAAATAATGCAGACACTTCACCTCTGCTACGGTATGCACCGATCATTGCTTCAACAACATCAGCAATTTTCATCTTTATATACGCCTTGTTCCCCTTGTTATAAATATGCTTGGAAGTGGGATTGAACATTTCAACCTCCCAGAAATGTCCAGAAAGGTCTCGAGTCACAGTTGGACGCTTAGGATTGAAACACTCATTACGAATAAATCCCTACATAATGACAAATAAATAGAGAGAAGCAAAAGATGGATCCGATATTCGACCAAACAATAGAGCCCCTATCGCTCCACACATATTACATGTAAACTACGACACTTAAAAAATTACAACTAGGACCTATTTAACACAGTAACTGCCAGAAGAGAAGCTCAGTGTTGCACAAGACTCTACGAGTTTCTTCCACTTAAGTTTGTAAATGGGGATATAATCATATTGTATTCCCTCCGCTTAGGATTCAGTGAGACCATTCGGAATCAGCACCACATGTAGCATGCAACTGACGGCCCTCTAGATGTTCAGGCATAATGATAAAATCTATCATGCGGTACACTGATTCTAAAGTGTCGCGCTACTTCCAAGCTGAAGGTAAGTAGAAGAAAATGGTTAGTAGTCCCATGTCATTGCAGAGACCTCATCTTCAAAAACTTTTTCTGATGGCTAGGTGCCCATTGAAATTTTTGAGTAGCTGGGGTTCTAAAATTTTCTTCGAAATCTATTCTGAGAAGAGTTCACTAAGAAAGGAAGATAGAGAAACAGACCCAATGGCTTCTTCATACATATCCTCCATTATTTTGAATGAAAGTGCAAAATAATCCAAGAACGCGTAAGGTGATACATTAAATAAGGATTCTGCTTCAAGTTTTCTTGTGTGGAAATAATATGAAGCCTAAGTACCACCTTTATAAGCTGGTCATTCAATGGTCAATGCGCTGATTCCGAAGGGTTGCATGTGTTACCAACGGATTGTGTAGGGATGTCACAGCATAAAACCACGACATATATAAAGTAACAACAACGACCCATATAACATGGCTCATGGTTCTCTTGTTATCCTGTTCGTGGTTATAATTTCATATGGGTCATCCTTGTAATTCCATTTTCAACGATCCACGACCCAGTGTGGGATGACAACCACGATCCACCATGGATAAAAAACACGATCCAGCGTGCATGTGGATGACGATCATCAGTGAAAATAACCATGACCATTTATTGGTCACATCCATGACCATTCCCTTCAGATTGAGCACAATCCTCTAGAAACAGCGCCACGATCTACCTTTTCAGGAGGACATTAACCCACTACTTCCCCGCAATTCGTTGGGCACCGAGAGCGATCTATCAGAATTCGCACGACTGTTCAGTATCAGTGCGACTCTTTGGAATCAGTGCCTGGACCATTGAATGACCAGCCTATATGGTCGTGATTGATGTGGCTTCACGTGGATCACCTTTCTATTAAGGTCGTTGGTGACAACAACGATCAAACATGCACGACAACCACGATCTATTACATATATGAACCATGAAAATATTAAGGCATGATAACGACATATATTAACACGAATGACGATCCAGTCATTTTTTAAGGCATATATATCTCAGAAACTACTCTCGCGACAACATTAAATTATGTTCATAACTACCTCACATACATATACATAGGATATTCGATATCTACGCATGTCATGTCCTAACTTTCACCAGCAAAAGGTCGAGCCAATCACTAGTTCCAAAGGGTGGTGGCTGTCATGCAACACGGATCGCTGTTGTCCTATATGTTAGGTCGACGTCCAAAATTAAGACCATCCACCATCTGATCCACGAGTTTTCGTGCTGTCAAACACGAACGTGTTATTATCTACGTTGATCTATGGTTCACATCCATGACCCAACCTTCGTCCTATCCACGACCATTCTCTTCGGAATTAGCGCCACATTCAAATGCAGGAAATCGCTTTCACGACGATACCTTCCCAGGATCCCTCAGAATCAAAGTGACCAACCCCACCCACCCACCCACCCCCCCCCCCCCCCCCCCCCCAACATTAACCACTGGTGAACACCCTATGAAAACCACAAGACTATCTCACGTTCTTCCTTCACGGGTGATCCCATCCCTTTCTTTAGGAATGTTGACGATCTTCCTGAAGATCAACGGTCTCTACCTGAAATTTCGAAGACCGTTTGGTGCCCGTGGCAGATCAATGACTCCTTCTCAACGGATGTCTTCGGCTCCCAAGGTTACCTTCGAAGAGAATTGTTCTTCATCGTTGTGGCTTATAGTTGTCGTGAGCGATTTCAAGATAAACGTCTCCATCCCACACTATCTCCTGCTTACTTCCATGTTCTTTTTGGAGATATCTCAAACTTTATTCTCACGACAACAATAAGTTCACGGTCTGACATTCGGACCAGAGAAGTGAGAGTCCAGTTGTCATGGGTTGTGGTCGTCATGTAACATTGGTCGTGGTTATCAGGTAATATGGTCATGGTTGTCATGTTACATGGTCCGCCTTTATTGCATGTTCACCACGATTCCTAACATGGGATATTCGATATCTACGTATTCCATGCCCTAACTTCGATGGGCAAATTTCCATCCTTCTCAACTATTACAAATCAAACTGTGGATGGGCAGATCTCCATACACTCATAGCTCATAACATCATTTCTTAGCCACACCTCCCCTCTATAAACATGACGGCAGGAAGAAAACTCTCTCCCTCTGTAGGGAGAGAGGGAGTAACCTTGGCGTGTTTTCCATGGTGCTCCATCCTCAGCCATCTGTCCGATCAACTCGATGACCTATGAAGGACCGGATCGTTGAATGACCATTGGAACACCACGACCCATATTTCACGACAACCACGACGCATAAAACATGACAACCATGACCATAATTAAAATACAATGTGAAGAACTGTTCTCTTCGAATGGCACCCAGCGAGCTACAAAGCACTTTTGGGAGTGTCTTATTTAAGCCTCACCTTCTCAACAGAGTTGTTGGTCAAGCTAAAACAAAACACTCTTAAAATAGTTTTTCATCTCTCTGGGTGCCCTTTAAAGAGAACAGATCCTCACACTACATTTTAATTATGGTCGTGGTTGTAATGTTTTATGGGTCGTGGTTATCATGAAAGATGGGTTATGGTGTTTCAATGGTCATTCGACGATCCGGTCCTTTAATGGTCAACGAGTTGATCACAGGGACGGCTGAGGATGAAGCATCGTGAAGGTTTGTCTCCCTCTCCCTCTCCCTCTAAAGGGGTAGAGAGTTTTCTTCCCGCTGTCGCGTTTACAGAGGAGAAGTTGGCTAGAGAAATGATGTTATGAGCTATGAGCATATGGAAATCTGCCCATCCACATGGTCTGATCTGTTCGTGTGGACAAGTATGGAAATCTACTTCTTCAAAGTTAGGACATGGCATACGTAGATATCGAATATCTCATGTTATGGTCGTGCAATAAACGTTGCCATTCATAATATTGCAATCATTTTTTCAGGGTGCTCATTGGTCGTTGTTATCAAGTTTTGTGGGTCATGGTGAACATCGACAACGTTATACTATAGTACGGGTCGTTGTTATCATGTAATATTCGTTGTGGCGGGAATGTAACATGCATCGTTGTTGTCAATGTAATATGGGGTTGTGATTGTAATGTAATATGCATCATGGGTTTCATGTAATATGGATCGTGATTGACATGTTAAATGGATCGTGGTTCTATTTTAAAATGGGTCTTAGGCCCTTCATGGTTGTTATGTGTCCACTTCTAAGAGCGTGTCCCATCGTCTCGATTATTTTCTTTGATTGCCCCTGTCACTAGCCATCTACTCCAACCACGATGTATGGGTTACATCCATTCCGTTCGTCTGCATCTACACTGAAAGGCACGATTGATCATTTGTGTGCTTGGTCACATAAAAATGAGAGGGCCCTCATTTTAATGGTATATGACGGTCAATCATCACTGTACCATTTAATGTCCGCCGCCTGTGACCGGAGTATCATACGTTTTTAGACTCCTACCATCTAATCATCTGTAGAAACGTATGGACGGCATGGATGAAACACATACTGGTGGTGGAGCCCATAGAGTGTCCAGCACTAGCCATTGGCCGATGTCTCGGGGAGTAACCGATCCGCACGTTTTTCGGGGTTGCAACAGCAGGTGACCTCTACTTCATCGCCTCTCCTGAAAAGAGATCAGGGGCATATTCATTAGGCACGATCGTGAATCTATTCTGATAGAACATTATATGGCTTGATCTAAAAAATATTATGGATCACCGACGATGCTCATTCACCTCTGTTTCCTGTGATGTGGTCCACTTTCTATTCTATTGGGATATAATTCATTTTTTTATAGTTGTCGTGTTTTATAGTTTCTATAAATGATCTTGAAATATATATGGACAGCGTGGATAAAATACATACATGATGGACAAGGAATGAGCATTAAAAAAAAAGAAGAAAAAAGTGGTGGATCCAACGCACAAGTGGACCACACCAAATAATAAGCTGGTTGCTTTAAAATGCACAAAGCGTTAAATGTCAGTTGCATTAGTTGCAAGAGTCATATGTGGTGTGATGCAGTTACCTGTTAGATATACTCCATTATAGTTTCAATACCTTAGAATAATATGATATAAGGGATAGACGGCTTGGATGTACAGATACATCACGACGGGCCCGCCCACAGGACTGCCCGTTCGCAACTAGTGTCTTGCACGGGTAGTACGCAATTTTCTACCGTACATGAGGCCTTCAGACACCTTCCTGTGTTTAGAGGTGACAATCATGGTCCTAACCTTGGTTCAGGAGACATATTGTAAGACCCGTATCTTAGACCGTACTGTTTCGTAGACTTCCGCGGTCTTCCCAGTCGAATTCTATCAACCTTTGACCCTTAACCGATATTTGCGCATGACCCTGATTCGTATGCCTTCAACCCATATCGACTCAACCCAAGGCCTTTACCATAGCGACCATGCCGTCGCTGCGGTTCCGATTCCGCGACTCGCGCGTCGAGGCGATACCCTAGTTAGGAGATGTGGGCCAACGTTCAGTGTGAGAAAAATGCCATGCTTTATGAAATCCAAGAGAATCTCTACCCAATGTCCCATCAATCAATCCCATCTCATGTCAAGTACACATACTTTTCACTCTTCCCCAAACAACCCCAAAGTCAACTTTCTCTTACACCCAAGTACACCTATCACCCTTCACCCATCTCTCACCCTATCCATCACCCATCCCTCTCTCTCTCTCTCATCTCTCCCCCTCATTTTCTTCCAAGCAAGAAATCGCCCATGAGAGCCCCATGAGAGAGAGCTTTGTATGGCCCACTACCTATCTCCCATCTCCACCCTCCAAAACCAATCGCGACCGTTGAATCTCAATGATTGGAGCTCACGGGTGCGTTAATGGAAGGAGAAAGTCCAAGAAGAAGGCCGATCGGTGGGTGCTTCTCTCTCTCTTCATTTCTTCTTTTATATATATTTTTTTCTTTTGTGTGATGATTTGGCCGTGTGGCCCACTTGAATGGAACCCATCATGAAGTAAGTATTTTACCCAAGATGTTTATGAGTGGGGTCAAACTTATGTGTGTTGTACCCATACCATTCATCATGTGGTGGCCCACTTGAATATAGCCCACCTTTACTGTGAGGACCGTCCAGCCTCCAAGGATGCTGGACGTCTCTGTGAAAACCTAAATATTTGCTTGGTTACAAGCTTGTGAGGTGACCCACTCATACACACCCTACCTTGATGTATGTGTTAAATTCAAGTCGTCTATCCTATACACCAACTCATTTTAGACATTGAGCCAGAAAATGAGGTTAATCGGAGCATCTGATGGGCCATAACGTAGTAAATAGTGGTTGTAGCTACTAGTGAAGTGTGATCTGACGTGGGCCCAGCTCCACAGCTCAGGTAGTAGACTGAGTGAAAGATACATTGTTTCAACGCTGGACCCACCCAGATCCATAGCTCAACTGGTAGACGGAGTGGGAGATGCCTCATTTCAACACTGAGGCTTGGCATCCATTCCTAGTGGGGGTGGCTATCATGGACACCCAGCTCCATTGCTCAACTGGTAGGCTGAGCGGAGATGCCTCATTTCAACAATGAGGTCTTGGCATCCATCCCTTGTGGCAGTGGTAGCAGTGAGGAGTAAACTGGCATGGGGACTATGGGACCCACCCATGTCATCCATCCATTTTGGTTAGTGCTAGTGTACCTGGGCAAGTTTGAAAGGTGCAGGTTTCTATGGGCAATGTCTGAGCAGTGCTGGTCCTCTCTGATGTGCCATGAGCCTCAAGGATTTATAGTATATAAGGATACATATTATGGGTAAGATGGCCTGACTAAAGAGGTCAGGTTGGCTCGGCCCACCTGTGTGTTGTTGTTCGCCAGGTCAGCTCGGCACGGCTTACCTGTGTATTGTTGTTCGGTCAGGTTGGCTCGGCCCACCTGTGTGTTGTTGTTCGGCCAGCTCGACTCGGCCCACCTGTGTGTTGTTGTTGGCCAGGTCAGCTCAGCTCGGCTTACCTGTGTGTTGTTGTTCGGTCAGGTAGGCTCGGCCCACCTGTGTGTTGTTGTTAGCTAGGTCAGCTCGGCTCGGCCCACTTGTGTGTTGTTGTTTGGCCAGGTCAGCTCGGCTCGGCTCACCTGTGTGTTGTTGTTCGGTCAGGTCAGCTCGGCTCGACCCACCTATGTGTCGTTGTTTGCCAGGTCAACTCGCTCGGCTCACCTGTGTGTTGTTGTTCGACCATCTCGGCTCGGCCCACCTATGTGTTATTATTCCCCAGCTCAGCTCGGCTCGGCTCACCTGTGTGTTGTTGTTCGGTCAAGTTGGCTCGGCTCGGCCCACCTGTGTATTGTTGTTCGGCCAACTCGGCTCGACCCACCTGTGTGTTATTATTCGACAGGTCAGCTCGGCTCGACCCACTTGTGTGTTGTTGTTCGGTCAGGTCGGCTCGGCCCACCTGTGTGTTATTTTTCGGCCAGTTCGGCTCGGCCCACCTGTGTGTTGTTGTTCGTCAGGTCAGCTCGGCTCGGCTTACCTGTGTGTTGTTGTTCGGTCAGGTCAGCTCGGCCCACCTGTGTGTTGTTGTTCGCCAGGTCAACTCGGCTCGGTCCACCTGTGTGTTGTTGTTCGGCCAGCTCGGCTCTGCCCACCTGTGTGTTGTTGTTCGCCAGCTCAGCTAGGCTCGACTCACCTGTGTGTTGTTGTTCGGTCAGGTCGGCTCGGCTCGGCCCACCTGTGTGTTGTTGTTCAGCCAGCTCGGCTTGACCCACCTGTGTATTGTTGTTTGCCAGGTCAGCTCGACTCACCTGTGTGTTTTTGTTCGGTCAGGTAGGCTCAGCTCAGCCCACCTGTGTGTTGTTGTTCTGTCGGCTCGGCTCGGCTTGGCCCGCCTGATGTTGATTGTTCGGTCAGGTCGGCTCAGCTCAGCTCGGCCCACCTGATGGTGTTGTTCGGTCAGGTTGGCTTCCCTCTTATGGTATTGTTAGACCATGTAGTGTGGCCCATTTGTTGTATATATAAGGCCACATATGAGACCCATTTGACTCGGCCAATTTTATCAACCATTTGACTTGGCCAAGTGATTCAAACCAACTAAATCGGCCCATTTTAACTCGGCTAATTGTATCGGCCCATTGATTCGGCCAAGTGATTCAACCCAACTGATTCGGCCCATTTGAGTCGGCCAAGTGATTCAACCCATTGACTCGGCCAATTGTATCGGCCCATTTGATTAGCCCATTTGACTTTTCCCATTTGAGTCGGCCCCTTTGACTCGGCCCATCTGTATCAGTCTATTTGATCAGCCCAATTGATTTGACTCCTTTGTACCGGCCCTTTTGATTTGGTCTATTTTGTTCGACCCGTTGATGCGGCCGACGTTATGTACGTTGGCCCATGAGTGAGGTCTAATGTGATGTGTATATGCCCCATGAGTGAGGCCCATGATGATGTGTTTCAAACCCTTGTATTAGACCGTTGATCCATTATATGATTGACCCTATGAGCGTCATTCCTTAGGAGCAATGTGGTTAAACATCCACATTGTGACTTTTCCTTAAGCCTTGTATGAGGCCCGTTGTTCAGGCCCACATTGATGTGTATGAGGCTCGTTGTTGAGGCCCACCTTGATGTGTATGAGGCCCGTTGTTGAGGCCCACCTTGATGTGTTTAAGGTCCGTTGTTAAGGCCCACCTTGATATGTATGAGGTTCGTTGTTGAGGCCCACCTTGATGAGTATGAGGCCCCCCTTGATGTGTATGAGGCCCAATGTTGAGGCCCACCTTATATATATATGAGGCCCATGTTACAAGGCCCATTGTGATGTATGCAAGGCCCATGGGTCATGGCCCATTGCAATGTATGTAAGGCCCGATTGGTGCGGCCTATTCGATATATTTATGAGGCCCATGTCATTAGTCCCATCCTGTTGTATTGGTGACCTGTCCATTGAGGCTCACCCGTGGTATATATTTGAGGCCCATGTGTAGGGCTCACCTATTGTGTATTTAAAGCCCATGGGTTGTGGCCATAGTGATGTATATTAGGCCTATGTGATGTAGCCCATACTGATGTGCATTAGACCCAGGTATGTGGCCCACCCGCGAAGTATATTTGAGGCCCACTTGCGATGTATTTGAGGCCCAATGTGATGTATTCGAGGCCCAGGGGCAAGGCCTGATGTGATGTATATGTGGCTCATTGAGATTGTATGAGGCCTATGGGTAAGGCCCATTGTGATATGTATTAGGCCCATTAGCAGGGCCCACCTGTTGTGTATATTTGGCCCTTGTGTGAGGCCATGTGCCCATTATGTGTTTGCCTCTATGTGGGCTAGTCCTTAGGGGACAATGTTGGTTAAATGTCCACATTGTCGACATCAATTGTCAATGCCTGTTATTGATACCGATTATGAGCATGTGACTGCAGAGCATCATGATACATGCCCATACGCATCATCTGCATGTTTGTTATAAGATGTGATTGACCATTGCATATGTTATTGGGCAGGATGATATGAGACTCCCTGATAGGCGGAGGTTATCTCACATAAGCGCACGGCATGTGCAAGATTGATGCATGATTGGATTGTATGACTCATGCATCTTGCATTGTGTTGTGATTACTATAAGCCCTAGTGACATCAGGGTCGTAGCCTCCACAGGTATATTATGGATGGCCAGATGGGACACCAAAAATTTATTCGAGCATCTGGTTGCCATAGATGACCCTGAATGAAAATCCCTAAACACCCTCTTGGTACCAGAGGACGCCCCAACGTCGGAACCGAGTGGATACATGAGCACCCGAGTGCCGAATACCAGGAGGTCGTATCTTCCACTGTGCGATGGTCGGTTGGGAGGGGGTGTGGCCTTACCCGCCTGAGTGCAGGGGGCATTACTAGGCTAAGTTTGACCAGCTCGAGGAATGGGTCCGCTATCGACGTGCCGGATAGGTATTGACAAACTATTGGCCAGGCGGATAGTGAAGTTTCTTACACTCACTTGGACTGTGCGGCTAGGGAGAGCGGCAGTTCCATTTGGAGTGTAATAGACCCCGATAATTTTCTAGAAAGGAACCGTACTGATATGTGGACTTATTGAGTAGGAGTTACATGCTCATTCATTCATTCATTCACTATCCACTCAAGCTGGTGGTGCGTAACTAATTGTTGTGTACCTTCGTTATGGTAAGGATTTCAGTTGGGCACGCGACTAACCTGAGATCAGGAGTCTACTACATTGAGTCTGACTATCCAAATTTAGGTGTGAGACTGGTTTGGATAGAAGTCCCTTGTGATAGACCCCATAGCCTGCGATACTACATACTATCATCCCGATGTCACTCCGGCTTATTCATTTCATTCGCACCGCATATTACGTTGCATCTGCAGTATTTAGTATTTTGGGTTGCCATGTTTCTGCATTGATAAGGCCGATAGTACTCATGCCTTACATCGCATCGCCCTGGTACGGCCGATCGCACTCATAGACTTATCAGTATATTTCTGCTTATTTCGATATTTTATAATTTATGGCATTGTATCGTCGGCATCTAATATTTAGCTCACTTTGACTCCTCATTTGCATAACCAATTTTCACTGCCTACCCTGATATTGTATGACTCATGGACTTGTCAGTACTTCCGCTTACTCTGATTACTCTGATATTTCTTACTTGACACTTACCTTGTGCACACACTTACACCATCCTCTAAGCTTTTTAGAAGCCTATGCACGATAGATGCGTGCAGGTGATGTTAGGTTGCAGCAGTGTTGAGCTTGGAGCATGCGGTGGTCTTCTGGAGCTTAATTTTCTACTTATGTATTTTCCTTTCAATGTTGTACTCCAATGATTATATTAGTGGATATGTGATGATGATGTTACCTTTGTAAATTGGGTAATCTTGTGGTTATGCTTATTACTATTTAAATGTATAAAAAAAATCCTCCTTATAGGATCTCAGGATCAGAATCTAGCATATGAATGCTAGGAGCCAAAAATAGGATACTACAGAGGCTGTCGGCACCAGATTCCGTGACCGGGATTCCTGTGAATCCGATTTCTGAATTTGGGGCGTGACACATATGGACCTAGAGTGAAGCAGAGGTCACCTTCTGTTGCAAACCCTAAGAAACGGACTGATCGGCTACTCCCCGGGACACCAGCCAATTGCTGGTTCTTGGTGCTATGTGGGCCCCACCACCATGTACGTGTTTCATCCATGCCGTCCATATATTTCTACAGATGATTAGATGGTAGGAGTCCAAAAACGTATGATACTCCGGTCACAAGTGGTGGACATTAATTGGTACAGTGATGTTTGACCGTCGTATACCGTTAAAATGAGGGCCCTCTCATTTTTATGTGACCAAGCACACAAATGATCCATCGTGCCTTTCAGTGTAGATGTAGACGAACGGAATAGATGTAACACATACGTCGTGGTTGGAGCAGATGGCTGGTGACAGGGGAGTAGTCAATCTGTTCCCGCTGACTAAATGGTAGGATATATGAGCGATGGAGGGGCCAAATGTAGCATTTCACATGCAACTTTTACAGACCTTCTTTCTCCTTTTTAAGGACAAAATAAGAAAAAAGGAGTTCTATTGCTCCCAATTGCCAGAGAGGCACGTTGTTTGTCCTTGTCTGCAATCCTCTTCCACTAGGAGGTCAGTTTGCTAGGTACAAGGTAGAGTAGTGAAGGCTCACATGCGAATGATCGTGGTACCATATTCCCATGCACATTGGATCTTGGTTATCACGCTGTAAGGATCAGATTCCCATGCACATTAGATCATGATACATGGGTCGTGGCTGCCAGTTGTTATGGGTCAGGGTTGTCATTCTAGGTGGCTGGTGGTCATCATGTTATAAGGATCGTACTTTTCACTGCCCTATGAGCCACGACCCATTTTAGTGGAAAACCACAGCCCCTTGAGTTATTCATAAGTGCAAATCATGACACCTATCTAACTTTGAACAATGGCCCATGTAACCTCAATCAACCCTGACCCATATAACATTTGTGGAAACTACGAACTATGTAACATGAGAACTAGACTCATATCAAATGACAACCATGACCCCTCTAACGTGTGATCGTGGTTCACATACACAATTGCCCATTGTTGCCATCAATCAAGGATCGTGAGTACAAAAAATAAAGGATCGTAGTTGTATATCATGACATTTCTTGATATACATGATAAACATGGATATCGGTCATTGAACGTGGTTGTCATGAAAGAGGAACGTGGTTGACAATCACGATCCATAAATCATGATAAACACGATCCATATAACGTAATAACCACGATCCTTATCAGCTGACAACCATGACCCCTTTAGCTTAAAAACCATGCGTCATATAACATGACGATCACGCCCCAACATTTTAGCCGTTGCATAGTCCAGTGAACGGGACGACCCATATAACAACACAAACTCAACCCATTGTGGGTCAAAACCACGACCCCTGGAGTGGGTCGATGTTGTCCATGGGTTAAAACACCGACACTTTAAAAGGTTCGTAGTTGTCATTCACAGTGGGTCGTTGCCGTCAACCACGACCCATTGTGGATTACAATCACAATCCAATGCGGATGACCAATGAACAGGATGATCCTTATAACAACACAACCTCAAACCATTGTGGGTCAAACAGTCTCCCTAGAGTGGTTCATTGTTATGATTGGGTCAAAATGATGACCTTCGAGTGGTTCGTCGTTGTCATTCACAGTGGGCCGTTGTCGTCATCAACGACCTATTGTGGATTATAATCACAAACTAATGTGGATGATAACCACGACCCATGTAAGTGACGACCAGTATCCTGCATTGCTCACAATTTGGACCCATTAGTTCGTGATTGTAATTCACAGTGATTCGTTGTTGTCATTCAAGGTGGGCCATTGTCGTCATCAATGACCTACTATGGATTACAATCACGAACTAATGTAGATGATAACCACAACTCATGTAATTGACAATCGGTATCCTGCATTGCTCACAATTTGGACCCATTCATTTTATTTTTATAGTAGAACTACCAATATTGGAATGGGCACGGGTCGCATGGCTAGATTATGCTACTATGATGGAGAGAGTGTGTATGACAAGAGAATATTTACCTACGTTGGTGAAGACTCAAAGGGATTTATCGTGAGTGATGATATCACTTATCAACGTTGCTTGATAAAATGCATTTGATTACGAAGACTACGTCGGATGAATTCGATTTGTTAATTAAAGCTGTGTATGTGATGCAATTCATAGATTCCTATGCCCACATATAATCAAAGACAATGACGATGTCGAAGCATACATGTTATTTTGTGGACAGAATCTCTTAGCACAAATACCATTGTATGTGAAGAAAGTGAGGCATTGTCCGGTTGTTGAGAATTACAACAGAGATTATACCCTACATTCGAACCCATCGTCTCCTCCTTCGCAACCTCCAGGCAGTGATCAGATAGTCGATGATTCTGATATACCGGACACTTATGTTAGATGTCAATACTGAGGAGTCAACGACTGCGTTATGAGCGGCCCATCGTATAACGATACATCGCATGATTTGGGGATTGACGACGACTGCAATATACCTAGCCCATCAAGTAGTGATAGATATCAAGATCGAGAACCCACAGATTACGATACAGGTGGCCCTTCAACCAATGATACACACCATTGTTTGGGGAATGAGGACTGTGACATACTTGGCCCATCCAGTAGTGATAGATATCATGATCGGGAACCCAAAGATTGTGATATAGGCGGCCCTTCAGTCAACGATACACAACATCGTTTGGAGAATGAGGACTACGACGTACCTAGTCCATCCAGTAGTGATAGATATCACGATCAGGTCCTCGACGACTGTGGTACAGACAACCCTTCAGACAACGATACACATCATTTAGGGAATGATGACTGCAACATACCTGGCCCATAAAGTAGTGATAGATATCTTGACCGAGGAACAGCCGACCAGTGTGATCTCCAAACCCCATCCGTCAATGGTCCGTCTGTTGTTGATCCATCTGATGATGCTTTCATCAATTCTGATCAGCAAGGCTACCCGAATTTTGTGGATGATCCAGTCGAAATACCTATCACGCAGGTGTTCAAGGATAAAGGTTGACTACAGTATTGTCTATGTAAATATGCGATGCACCGCAAGTTCCAGTATAAGGTCTTGAAGTCTAACAAGTTGATATATATGATTGGCTGCATTGTACGAAATTGTACCTGGAGGATACACGCTTCAAAACTTAATGGCACAGGGATGTTCAAGATCAAGACATACAACTCAAAGCATACTTGTACCATGTCATTTGAGGCGATACGCCAAGCTGATGAGTTCGGGGCTGACCTGCACGACAAAGGAAATTCAACATCGTATGAGTGAGATGTACGGTATTGAGATCAGTTATAAGAAAGCATGGAAGGGTAAAGAGATAGCAACCAAACAAGTATTGGGATCCTACGAGGATTCTTATAATGAGCTTCCAGCGTATCTTCATGAGTTAAAAAGGCCAATTTAGGGACTATGACGGAGTTGCAGGTAAACGAGGGGACAAATAGATTCGAACGATGCTTTATTGCGCTTGGGCAGTGCATCAGAAGCTAAATTTACATGTTCGAAGGGTGATTTGTGTTGATGCCGCACATTTGACGGGAAGGTATAAGGGCGTACTCTTCATGGCTACTGCATTGGATGGAAACAATCACATCCTCCTTGTGGCGTATGGGATCGGAGAATCTGAGAACAATGGTAGCTAGAGGTGGTTCCTGGGAATTTTATCTAGGATAATCGGGAATCTTCCAGGACTAGTGATAGTGTCAAATCGTCACAAAGGATTGGTTAGTGAAGTCCCTAATATGTTCCCGCATGCGATCCATGGATATTATGCTCATCACATACTTGGAAACATGAAGAAGGCATGTTCGGATGATTCTATGAGGGAATACTTTTGGAGTGTTGTTAAGATGTACCGGATATCAACATTTTGGGATATGATACGATGCATGCAAATGTTGAATCCCATGGCCTATTAGTTCTTCAATGGTATAGAAAAAGAAAGATGGGCGACCACTTTCTTTCCTGGCATGCGGTATAACATCGTCACCACCAACATCGTGGAAAGTATAAATGCATTGTTCGTAGATGCACAAGAGTACCTTGTCACTAAACTCCTTGATTCAATAAGGAGCAAAATCCAACACTTCTTCCTCCACCGATAGGACGAGGCGTTGGATTGTAAAGAAATATTGACTCCTTGGGCATCTAAAAGACTGTCCGAACTTTATCACTCAGAGGTGCGAAAGACACAATGCACTGCGATTTCAGCTGATGAGTACCAAGTGACCGCACAGGGAATAACGGCTGTAGTGAATTTAAGAGTAACGAAGTGTACGTGCAATGAATTTGGGAAAATACTGTTACCTTGTGTTCATGTGATAGCGGCATGTGATAAGTACGAGCTTGACATGTACAAATATTGCTCTCCATTATACTTCAATGAAATATATCACAAAACATACCTAGAGTCGATTTACCCAGTGCTTAACAGAACACAATGGAACACTCCGGAGTAAGTGAAGATTTTATGCGAGAATATGAAGCCTCCAGTAATGAAAAGATGAGCTGGGAGACCGAAAAAGGTATGAATTACTTCCTAGGGTGAAGATAGGATAGCACTCAAATGCTCTAGATGCTGTCGAATGGGTCACAATTGGTGTCGATGCACTTTCATCCCTGCTGGCTGAGGCCGAGGCTATCTATGTTGGTTTATTTTATAAATTTATTGCCTGCGCTAATGTAATTTGACTTGTTATATATATATATATATATATATATATATATATATATATATATATATATATATATATATATATATATATATATATATATATATATATATATATATATTGATTCATGAACCTTGATGCATGTTAAACACGATCCAATGTGGAGAATAACCACTTATTCTTGTGCTTTTTAACTGCAACCCATAGAAACAGATCACGAGAAATGGTCGTGGATGAGACGAGAAAAGAGTCGTGGTCGTCGCTTACATTGACGATGGTTGGGAATCACAAACCAATGTGTATGACAACGACGATAGTTACATGTGATCGTGGTTCTCTTGCACATTGGGTCGTGATTGTTTAATGGATCGTGATTGTAAGAAGAAAACTTAGAATTGAGCGGATGGTAATGAGAGAACATTTTACAAATTTCATTGAGTATGTCAAAGAGAAGTACATAGTTGTCCTCCAAGACAATAATTAATATGGGTCATGGTGAACGTGCAATACCCGTGACCCTTATTACATTGCAACAACGACACAAATTAAATGACTACCACGACCCATGGACATGAAGTTGCAATCCGACCTCGTCACTCCCAGAAGAGAGGCGTGGCAACTGCTGATGAACAAGAACATGTAAACATAACAACCAGGACCTGTTTAACCTGTCAATTACGAACATTGTAACAGCCACGACCGATTTAACTGAAAATCACTCTCATCTTCAGTGGTTCAAAACTACGACCTTTCCTTCGGGTTCAGAGCGAGCTTCTGGAATAAGTGCCACATGTAGCATGCAAGCCATGACCCATTTTACATACAGTAGGGAACATATCTCCATAGTTCTAATTTTTGCTACCTGAACAAAAGTCATGACCGATTTAACATGACAACTGTGACCATGATGAGATGTACAGTAGGAAGAAGTTTTCTCTTCAGCTAGCAATCTTGTGCCAAACCTCTGTTTGTAGCTATTGCTTTTTTTATTGCTCTGATTCACCTTGCAGCTACTCCCCTTTTGTGCTGCTGAGCCAAAACTATTTGCTTCGTCATTCCAATGTCGACATGCCAAAAGATCAGAGCACAAGGACATATAATAAGGCCTAGGCCGAAACTAATGGCTCATATGAAAATAACCCTATGAACGGGTCAGATTTCCTATGGACATCGTTATCAGCTTCAATAAGCTTTCAACGGTGGATATTTCTATTCCTAGTATTTCATTTTATGTCACCAACCTGAGATTTATGCCACCTTGAACAGTTTTATGTCCAGTTCTCCCATTCTTTTGATCCCAATTGATGCATGGCTAATGAAAATACTTATCAAAAGCCTACATGGTAAGGAATGGGATATTTCATATCCACGTATGCCATGTCCTAACCTTTTTTCGATGGTTGGGTGCCCATTGAAATTGTCGAGTTGGCAGAGTTTTGAAATTGTCTTCAGAACCTCCTGTGGAGGCCATTGAGCGTCAGTGAGATCGTGAGCATCCCTGAGGAGGGAGAAGGGATCACGAATAAAGCAAGAACGCAATAGAGGCTCTATTGTTTCTTCAATTATCTACTCCATCTTTTTGAACGAGGGGGCAAATAAATGCATGAATTGGCTTGGGGAAGTACCACTAAAGAACCGCTCTTATAAGATGGCCATTCAATGGTCAAGGCACCGAATCCGAAGGGACGTGCTGATTCGCATAGATAACGAAGGGTCGTGCTCAGTGACCAATGTTTTACGGGGAAGTGGCGACTTTAATGCGATTGCATGAAGATGAAGAATGTAGCATAGTTTTTGGGGTTGTCAGCCAATGGGTCGTGGTGAAAAAGCCACAACCGCGACCAATAGTACATTACAACAACGACAAGTATTAGATGATAACCACGACCCAATACCACCCCGACCCATGACAAACACGACCATATTACGTAACAGCAACGATCCATATAAAATGACAACTATGACCTGGTGTGTATGAGAACCATGACCCTTTATTGTCCACGTGAATAACATACACAGTGGATCATGATTTTTATCGACAGTGGATCGCGAATAATAAAACATGAGAACCTCGACGCTTATGACCCTAAAACCACGACCCATGAAACATGCGTGCCACGACCCATATAACATCAGATTCATAATCCATATACATCTCATAACACCATGAATAACAATATACTTGTTAAGTTGGTCATGGCGCACAGTTGTAATGGATCGTGGTTCTTGTCCATGTTGAATCGTATTCGACAACCACGACCTTATGAGGAACATGACCCCTACAACATAGAAACCACTCCAGGTGTCATGGGAACCATGACCATACAAGTTATAGAATCTTGCGATCCACAACCACCATCAAGGCATGATGACAACCACCATCCATATAACATGGCAACAAAAGCCCATATAACATTACAATCATGACAATGTAAAAATTAAAACTCGACCCTTTCACATTACAAACACAACCCATATAACACAGTAACTGCCAGAAGTGAAGCTGGTGATACGTAAGACTGTGCTAGTTTCTTCCACTCATGTTTACAATATCACAAGAATACGTGGCCCTTATAACCACTTTAACAAGTCGTGGTTGCCATGACATGGGGATCGTAGCTGACATGACGCATTAATCGTGGTTTCGACCACGTGTGAATCGTAGTTCTCTTAAGCACGTTTGTCAACAACGATCTAACATGGATGACAACCACGATCTATTACATATATGAACCACAAAAATAGTAACACACAACAATGACCAATATTAACACGACTAACGATCCAGTTATTCTGTTTGCAATACTCTCAAAAATTACCCTCACGGCAACAATAAATTCACCCATGAACTTGTTCTCCACATGTTCATAACCATGACACATATATATACATAGGATTTTCAATATCTACGTATGCAATGTCCTAACGTTGATGGGCAGATTTATATACACTTAAACAAGAACAGATTAATTTATGTGGATGGTCAGATTTCCATGCACTTAAAGCTCATAGGATCATTTCTCAACCACGCCTCTCTATAAATAAATACGAGGGCGAATATAAAACTCTCCACCCGTTCATGTGTTATATCTCACTGTATTTTTCATGTTATATGAATCGTGTTTATCATGTTGCCTAGATCTGTTATTATTATTTCAACGTGTACGGCATGGAAGGGATTATGTACACCATGCATGAAACACATAAGCACCAAGCCATCCATGAGCCAAGTCGTGTACATAATCTGTGGTAGTCCGATTACATGGGCCGCTGGTGTGACGATATATGGATCATGATTTGAAGGCTGTTACAGATTGTCTTTCTCATGTATTATAATTCATGGTTTTCCTGCTTAGGGGTCATGGTACTACACTCGGTTCCATTACTTCCCATAATGTAAATAGATATGCCATGCAGGCTTATCAGAGGTCCAGATTAAAGTCGTGGATGTGAACTACAAACAAATATGCATGACAACCACGATCCAATGTGGACAGTAATCCCGATCTAACATGCATATGGACCATGGTATCAGATTACATGACAGTTTCTTGGTTGTCGCAGAGACTATGTTGTTGTTCTTATGGACTGTATTCATTGTTTTAGACTAGCCATGGTTATGATGCTAGAAGGATCGTGCTTGTAACATGATATGTGTCATGGTTCTAGTGTTACGGGGGTCGTGGTTGTCGCCATGTATGGATCGTGTTTGGTATGCACCTTCAACCACACATACACAACAACGATCCATTGTGCATGTCAACCAATGTGGCTGACAGCCAAAGTACAATACAACTTCGAATTGTTCACGAACAATTACACCAACCCATTATGGATCATAATAATAAGAACAAACATCAAATATACCAATCCATTCATCATTTAACATCAAATCAGTGTTTGGCTCTCTTCGCTGGTCTACCTTACGCCTCTTCTCCTTGTCCTTTTGGGAACGCAGCACATTCTACTTTTGTTTGTTGTAGACAGTCATATGTAATTGTCTTTCTAAATTTTAAAATTTCCTCTTACAAAATCAGAACAAGCTAATCATAAAACAAAGTACAAAGCAGTCAAACTTGAATGTAGATGCATATTTAATAGAATAGGACTTACATGCGTAAAGTCAATTACACTCATACTGCACAAGAAGTCTATATATTTCAGCATGTATACGCCACAATCGTCTGAGTTCAGTTGCGTAGGCCTGTCAGCGGATGGCTTCACATTCCATGGCTTCTCCCACTTAACGAATCTGTCATCAAGAACATGGAATAACCACCTCAGTCCGTCCGTTACCTGTGCGATGACCATCTCATTTTTCTCTTATAATTCGGTACTCAAGCTGTCGTACAAAGTGACCTCTTTCTTCCTTGGATAAACAGCAGCCATCAACCAGTGTTGCCCCCTTGCATTAAGAGACATGTACACCTTTAAAGCACAAGAAATACGATAATAGGTAAAGCATTGCCCTTCCAAATATGGATATAATCATTTAAGTCCATATGCAAGAAACTAAGATCTTACCACATCATACTTCCATAGAGGTTTTAGTTTATAGTCAACTATTTCTATAAGCACTTCACACAACCTTTCAGACTTTATGGTCCCACGATCCTTATGGTTCCCAGCTCCATAAGTTCAGAGCAACTTAAGCTATTGTTCCATGTATTGCTATTGATATGTTGAATATTGTTAGAAACAGAAATGATTAATGATGTTTTAAAGATGGCTATGGTCCTGAAGTTCACATTATCATAAATAGCGACGAGACATATGCACAGTCCTGTCTACCTCATGGTTGATGGTCCTGACGCGCTGATAGGTATCTTAGGTATAGGTCTATGGCCTACATAACATGAAAAATGTCTCATGCAACTATAATATTCATACATTGATATGAAACAAAGAAGGAGAAAGGGTATAAACTTACCTCAGAATCAACCCATGAATTTAGGTCATAGACACTTTTCAACCAGACGAGTGAAACTGACTCTCCTCTTCGGCATTGGTTAGAGCTTGATGGAGTTCACTGGGCCCCTGACAAGGCTCTATTACAGTTAAAGCTGTGTCTAGATCCGCTACAATGTAACTTGGTCTCCCTTCCTCACTCAGTTGCGGGGTAACGATGTTGAGCTGTAGTAAAATGACATAGTATATATGGAGTTCATAATATAATATCCAATGTAAACAATGATCTAAATGTAATTCCACGTACAATTGCTCCCGTAGTGCAGTATTCTCATCTTTAAGATGGGTCATCCTAGCTTCAAATCTAGAGACCTGGCTGATCCTAGCCTCGAAATTGGAGCTGTTAACATTAACCATGATCTAAGGTGGAACACAACAACGACCAATTTTCAATGGTATACAGTTATTGCTTGTAGCTCCTCTCTAAGCTTCATTCAAGTAAGCACTCTCATGAACGGGAGGACTAGCTGAATGGGCAAGGCCATGTAACAGCAACCCTCATTGGATCATGACCCCTACCTAAAAAAGGAACACAACAACGATAAAATATGACAAGGGGAAATTTCAATTTTATATAACTTTATTCATTGTATTTCCTCCCCACGCTGCCTCACTGCTCCAGCAATGAAGCATTCTCTACGATCAGAGGGCTGGTCGAATGACCATTGTCCTGTAATGAGATCGTATATCATAAACGGTTATTATGGCCATTGGAGTCTTGTTGTCGTCCATAGTGGGTCGTGGTTCACATCCATGGAGGTTCATGGATGTCACGAACAATCCAATATGTATGATAATCACAATCCACATTGGATGGGAATAACAATCACGATGGATGATAATAACATCCACACTGAACGACAATAACGAGTCACGTCTCGTAGAAACCATGTCCTTAGTCTAGATAGAAGACTATCATGTTATGTCGATCGCGACTCATCCACTATTCAGTGTGCATGTCAACCACGACCCCTGGTGTATGATAACAATGATTGAGGATAGATTCAACTTCATATACCTTCATTGCCTGGATCTCCTCTCTGAGTTACTTCACCAGCACCTGCAGTGAAGAATTGATGTCTTCTCTGATTTGCTTCACTTGCTCCTGTAGTGAAGCATTGATCTCCTCCCTAAGTTGCTTCACTTGCTCCTGCACTGAAGCATTGATTTCCATCCTGAGTTGCTTCACCTGACCCTGCAATGAAGCATTGATCTCATCTTTATACTACTTCACCTTCTTCTGCAGTGAAGCATTGATCTCCTCTCTATGTTGCTTCACCTGCTCATGCAGTGAAGCATTTTCTACAGTGAGATGGCTAATCGAAGAGAATGTCTGTATTGGGTTGTGGTTGAAAGATATGTGGGTAATAGCTACGATCGAGAATAGGGTCATGGTTATTACAACCAATGGGTCATGGTTGTCATCCATGGTAGGTCGTAGTTCAGCCACATGATCCATCGTGGATGAAAACCATAATCCATTGTGTGATAAGAGTGATCCATATTTCATTTAAACCAATAACCACGTTACATGGAAACCGCGACCCTAGGTCATCAATGTTGGGTCATGGACCCTAGGTACGTAAAAACCATGACCCTACCTGTATGATAATAATGATCCTGTGTGGATGGAAACCACGATCCATTTTCAGTTCCATTTACATTAAGCTATTAACAAATAGGTTGGATGAAACAAGGAGATTTCACGTACGTGTTTTGTATTCATATCATCTCTCATCGACGTCACTTCTTGTAAAGAAGCATAATCCTCCGTGAGGTGCTTTATTTCTACTCCAAACTCATTAATCCACTTCAATTCACCCTTTATTTCTTGCACCTCAGTGGCAAGGAAATCAAATCGCTTATTAGATTTCCTTATCATGGATCTTGTTTTTTTATTTTCTTTCAATATATTCCGCAAATGGGCAGATTTCTCATCAAGCTCAGTTGTTTTTTTCATTTTCAAGAGGGAGGCTATAAGATCAGCCTCAGCTTTATTTCTTTTGTCATCCTCTGTTGTCTCTGTCATGGGTGCTGACCATGGAACATTGTCCTTCATATGAATGTCGTCGCCAGTTATACTCCTGGCAACCTCAGTCTCTTCTTCTTCGACCATTGGTCGAAGCTCTGGAGCTAGCACCACCTGTATGAGCAGAATTAAATCATTTATTAATAATAAACATACTGCATGATTCAAATTACAATACCAATTGAAAAAAGCTTACCAGCACAGCTATGAATATGACGAATATGGTTTCATATCTGCCTGTTTTCTTTTGAACCCACTTTAGGATTCGAGGAATCCTTATAGGCAGTCTTCTAATGGCCCACCTACTATCACCAGTGAGTTGAGGGAACCATTCGTAGGCCCAAACCTGTATAAGAACAATTATCATGCATTCCCTATTGGTTGACATGTGTGGAAGAAAAAAGGGAATAATTCGAACTCAAGTATGAATCAAGAAAATAATGACGTACTTGTAGGGCATAGTGCATCCACATATGTTATATGATTTGGGGTACTGGCCAGTCGCCCTTTCCACCCGAATGATGTTGGATGCAGCATTAACCCCATTCTTCAAAAAATCATATCCCATAGTGCCACAGGGGTAGTTATTAAAATATTCTAAGTCATCAACCATGTCTATAAACGTATCAATATAGTTATTCTTTTGTGGAGATCCAACCAATAGACTCTCAACGCAGATTATTAGAGCCAGCTTCACCGCGTCCATATGTTCGTCTCTATCGGTGAGTGACAAATAGGCTTCTTTTAGTTTTTTTTACTAACACCCCCAACTCTCAGGTAGGTATTCCTAATGCCTTTTCTTGCCACTACACTTCCGGCCTCGACACGACCGCCACCATCTATGAAAAGTGGTCCAAACTTCAGACCCATTATTAGAGCAAAATCAAGCTCTGTAAATCTTATCTTGGTGCCCTGAACATCGAATTTCAGATCACCAACATGCCTTTGAATCAGGCAATGTATGATCTGAGACTGTGCCATCCAATCGGCCAGTGGAAAGTCCAGCAGAAATCCAAAACAGGTGTCTCTAAATAGTTTCTTTCTATCGAGTTTCTTCTCCATATTTGTAACCAAGACTTTCAGAAACTTGACGGAGCACTTGGGAGAGACCTGTGCCTTTACAAAGTCTAAGCAGGTGGTCATGGTTGGCTTCTTTCGACCTTCATTCCAATATGGTCGTAGATTGTTAATTAATAATGATAGGATAGTCTTATAAAATCTAACATGGGTCGTAATTGTACTACACAGTGGATCGGGATTGAAATCCGAGTAGGGTCATGTTTATAACGACGTCTAAAGGAGTGTAGTTATCATGCTAAATGGTTCGTAGTTGTCATCTGACAGTCGTCCTAAAGGGTTCGGTGAAGTCGTCCATGTGACTGTAACCAACAATCCATTAGGTCAACCAACCACGATCGTAACAACGATCGTGGGTGGCATAGAGATCGTTGTTGTCGTCTACATTGAATCGTGGTTCACAGGCATAACCCATAGAAGATGTGATCCATGATCCAGTCGATCTGTCAATTATGACCCATTATGCAATAAACCACGATCACGACAATGATCATGGTTGTCATGCTATACATATCGTTGATGTCGTGTGCATTGAGTCGTGGTTCACAATGACGAGACCCACATAACACGTGGGCCACGATGAACTGACCCTATCAACCACGATCCATTCAGCATATCACCATCGATCACAACAACGATTGTCATTGTCATGCTATACATCGCGTTATAGTCATATACATTGGGTCGTGGTTCACAGCCCAGACCTACTAACATAATAACCACCATACACCGTCCTCGTAAACCATTAACTTACTTTGCCATTTTTATTGACTGAGCTGTACTGAACTTGTATATGTACTTGCTGAGTGGCAATGGAGGGGCCAGTGAAGAAGATTCAGAATAAAGGAAAAGGGTTAGGTTAGGGATAGATAAAAAGTCTAGGGGTCCTCGAGAAGGAGCAGCAGTATATATATAGTTGGCATTCTGTATGGGGAGAAGCGGATGAAGTTATGCGTTAGGAATCATAAATGTCCGTAAACGAGTCCGTTGATGTTCTGCATTTCGAATGGACTCAAACGCGTCCGTAGAAATGTCCGTTGATGTTATGAGTTAAGTTATAGTCGGTGTTCCTTAAGTCACATCGAAGTACCTTTTCTCTAATCCACACCGTCCATTTTATTTCTAACATAAAGAAATGTAAAGAATGGTCAAAATATTCGAATCCAATGGACCACAACAGTTCAACCAATATATTCCTACCTTTACCATGCCATCTTTCGTGTATGTTCGTGCAATATTTTACTTCCGTACAAACAAAGATATATGGATCGTAGGTTGTCAAAGCTACATGGATCGTGGTGTTAGTTGCTATGGTCGTAGACTTCATATTTTATTGATCGTTGTTGTAGTCTATTACGGATCATTGTTGTCCTGTTAAATAGATTATGGATATCATATTTGGTGGATCGTGGTTTTCATTTTATATGGATCGCTATTGTCATGTTTCAAAATATCACGTTTGTTTGTTGGAAAACAGAATAGGACATTTCACGTCGGACTGGAATATGGATTGTGGTTGTAATGTTGTATAGGTCTTGATTATAATAAAATATGGATCCTGGTTGTTTTGTTATATGGTTCGTGGTTGAAGTGAAGCATTGATCGTAGTTGTCAATTGATTCATGGTTGTCATGTTATAAGAATCGTGATTGTCATCTTACATGGATCGTGGTTATCATATTTTCAATGGATCGTGGTTATCATCTGTACTGGAGTATTGTTGACAACCACAGCACTGCCATATGAGAAGCTAACGTTGCACTCTCACTTGTGTCACTACCAGAAGAAAGGTTAAAACTGCTGACAAACACGACCATATAATGTAAAAACCATGACCCATGAAACATGAAAGCTACGACCCATGCAAACCACAAGCCATATAACACGGTCACTGCCAGAAGAGAAGCTTTAGTTGCACTCAAACTTCTTTCGTTGCCAAAAGAGAAGCTTTAGTTGCACTCAAACTTTTTTCACTGCCAGAAGAGAAGCTAAAGCTGCTGACAGTACACGACCGTGATTACAATACAGTATGAAGAACTATTCTCTTCAAAGAGAACCCAGCGAGTTAAAACACTCATTTGAGAAGGTTTCTTCAAAATTTCCTGTGGAGGCCATTGATCTTCAGGAAGACCATCAACATCCACAAGGAAAGGGAAGGAATCACCCATAAAGGAAGTACTCGAGAAGAACATGGCTCCTTCAAATATCTGCTCCATTATTTTAATTGAAAGAGCAAAGAAATCCATCAATGCTTAAGGTGTTGCAATAGGATTCTGATTTGAATTAGCTTATGAGAATAGTTTGAAACCCTAGTACCACATTTATTGGTTGGTCAAACATTCTGAAGGGGCTTGCTGATTCCATAAGGAATATAGGGAAGTACTAAAATGTGATTTTCAGAAAAATAGTGTGGCACTAATTCCAAAGGGTCACTCTAATTCCGAATGGAATGATCGTGGATATGATGACATGTATAACACGGCCCAATGTGCATGACAACCACGACCCTTTCGTGTGATCAAGAATAACATGCACAGTGGATCATAGTTTTTTCCATGTTGGATCATGAATAAAAACATGAGAAGCACGACACATGTAAGCCTAACACCACGACCCAAACAACACCAGAACCACGATCCATAAACACGTAATAACACCATGAAAAATAATATACTCGTTACATTGGGAGTGGCGCACAGTTGTCATGGATCATGGATCTCGTCCATGTTGGATCGTATTCGATGACCACGACCTTATGAGGAACGCGACCCGTACAACATGGAAACCACTCCAGGTGTCATGAGAACCACGACCATAAAATGTGCAGAATCTTGCGCACCACAACCACGATCAAGGAAGAACGATAAATAACATCGACAAATAACAACCACGATCCAAATAACATGGCAACTATACCCCATATAATATTACAATCATGATAATATAAAATGGAAACATTGATCCTTATAACATTACAACCACGACCCATAAATCTACTAGTTTCTTCTTAAGTTTATACTATAACAAGATTACACGGCCCTTATAACCACTTTAACGGGTCATGGTTTCCATGATATGGGGATCGTAGCTGCCATGACGTATTGATCGTGGTTTCTATGACGTATGGATCATGTTTCTCTTTGTTACGTGGTTGTCAATGACGATCCAACATGGATGACAACCACGAATGATTACATGTATGAACGCCGATAAATATTAACACGACAATGACAAACAATATTAACACAACCAGAGATCCATTTGTTCCTTTTGTAAATTTCTCAAACAAACAATAAAGATATATATATATATATATATGGTAATGGCAACTATGACCCATCAAACTTTAATACTACAACCGTATATCATAATAACCATGATACAAAGTTGTGGGTCGAAGAATTGAGCTTCAAGACAGCCCCTCGAACATGGGTCGTGATTATGACTGAATATGGTTCGTGGGTTCTAGTAGATATGGATCATTCATGTCATGTTATATGAGTCGTGGTTTGCATGTTAGAAGGGTCGTAATTGTAATATGACATGGGTCGTGTAAAAACCACGAACCCATTAAATGACAACCACGAGCCATTATCACGAAAACCACAAACCCATTCAAATTACATCCGCGACCCATTTACACGACAACCGCGAACCAATTCAGATGACAACCACGGCCCAACCTCTGTCATACAATGACTGTCTCCCATAACTGGAATGTTGATTTTAAAGAAAAACTACCATTCCCCATACAAAGAATTAATGTATTGGATTTACCTGTGAAAATGGACCGTTTCCCTATACGGGGCTGTATCTATTTATCGGACCTTCTTGTAGACGCTTGCTATGGATTAAGAAGATCAAACATGGTATGGTGAGGGCTTTCACGGCCAAGTGAAGGGAGCTTACTATAGGGCACACCTTATCAAAATAATCTCAACCTTCCACAGCAATAAACATGATCCTTCGTATATGACAACCACAGTCCCTCACGTCGTTTACAAACGACTAGGCAAAGGATCGTTCTCTGAAAGTTTTACTTTTTCATGTTTTCGTATAAATTCAACCGTGGTGTTATGATATATGGATCATGGTTGTCAAAGTTACATGCGTCATGGCATGGTTGTTGCTAGTAGTCATGGTTTTCATGTTTTATGGATCGTTGTTGTTATTCTACCAAATAATGCGTTCACTTGTAGAGCATTGACGTCAGTCTGGAACTCGGATGAAGCCAGGTTACATCAGCTTGGAATCACGAAGACGCCATTACACACCAGGTCTTCCAACTCAAAGTAGTTACTCATCCACAAAATATCAATTTCTTTTGAAGGACTTTTACAACCGCCTGGAACTCAGCAAAGCTAAGACAGAAGGATTCAGACTATAAGGTCGTGGTGATACAGAGACAAGCCCTGCGATCGCGCTCGAAACCTGATATATGGGTCGTAACTGTCATAGATAATGGTTCGTGGTTGTAATTTTGAATAGGTCGTGGTTGTCCTGAAATATGGATCCTGAATGTAATTATATGGGTCGTGGTTGTTGTGTTATATGGTTCGTAGTTGGTATGGAGCATTGGTCGCAGTTATCATTCAATATGGTTGTCATGTTATATGGATTGTGGTTGTCGTATTACATGGGTCGTATTCCAATATTTATAATGCATCGTTGTTGTCATTGTTTGGGTTGTGGTTCAACAAAGGCACTGAATGATGCAAGAAACATTAATATGACAATCAAGACGTAGGAATCCCGATAACCACAACATATTATTACATACACTATTTCCATACTTGGGCTGTGGTTTTTTTTTTTTTTTTTAGTTAGCATGTTAGTACACACCCATGTCAGGACACACACTCCATGTTAGCCACCTCCACTAAGGATCGATACCAATACTTGGGTCGTGGTTAAAATGCATAAAGGCTCGCGATTATCATCAATATGTGGATCGCGATTAACATGGTACATGGGTAGTGACTATCATTGTATATGGGTTTTGGTTGTAAGGATGTATAGGTCATAGTTGTCATGATACATGGACCATGAATGGCATGATATATGTGTCATTGTTGTCATTTTATAAGGGTCGTGATATGCGGGACGAATGGTTCGTATTTGATATGAGTCATGGTTCTCATCCATGTAATGGATCGTGGTTCTTGTCCATGTCGAAACGTATTAAACAACAGCGACCGTATGGGAACACGACCCATACATCCTAGAAAAAATGATCCACATGTCATGCGAACCACGACACGTGGTTAAGTTCATAATCCATTGTTGGTGACAACCACGAACCATTAAACTTGCAAAGCCGTGCACACCACAATAACGACCCAGACAACATGGCAATGACGATCCGTATAAAATGACAATTATAACCCATAGAACATTACAAACACGATAATGTAACATGAAAACATCGACCCTTATAACATTACAACCATGATTCATACAACACATAACTGTCAGAAGAGAAGCTCAGTGATGAGCAACACTCTACAAGTTTCTTCCACTAACATTTATAATATAACAAGAAGACGCGACTATTACAACCAATTTAACGGGTCGTGGTTGTCATGACATGGGATTCGTAGTTGCCATTACGTATAGATCGTGGCTTCCATGACTATGGATCATTGTTCTCTTAAGAACGTTTGTCAACAATGATCTATGGATGACAACCATGATCTATTATATATATGAACCATGAAAATAGTAGCACACAACAACGATCAATATTAACATGACCAACGATCCAGTTGTTCTGTTTGTAAATATCTCAAAAACTACTCACCGCAACAATAAATTTCACAGACAAACATATTCTCCACATGTTCATAACCATGACACATATATATACATGGGATTTTTAATATTTAAATTTGCAATGTCCTAACATTGATTGGCGGATTTTCATACACTACAACGAGAACAGATCAATATTTGTGGATGGCCAGATTTCTATCCACTTATAAATACGACGGTGGGTAGAAAACTCTCCACTCATTGATATATTATATGTCACTGTATTTTCCATGTTATACGAATCATATTTGTCATGTTGCCTGAATCTGTTATTGTTGTTTCAACATATTCGACATGGAATGGATTCTGTATGCCATGGATGAAGCATATAAGCACCGAGCCAGCCATGAGCCATGTCGTGTGCATAATCTATAGTTGTCCAGTTACATGCGCCGCTATAGTGACGGTATATGGATCATGGTTTGAAGACTGTTACTGATCGTCTTTCTCGTGTAATATGAGGCGTGGTTTTCATGCTTGGGGGTCGTGGTACTGCACGCAGTTGCATTACTTCCCATAATGTAGATATTTCATGCAGGCTTTTCAGGGGTCCGGATTGGTAGGGTCATGGTTGTCAACCACAAACAAACATGCATGACAGTTTCGTGGTTGTTGTAGAGATTGTGTTGTTGTTCTTATGGGCCCTGGTCATTGTTTTAGGTTATCGTGGTTATGATGTTAGAAGGATTGTAGTTGTAAGATGATATGTGTCGTGGTTCTAGAGTTATATGGGTCGAGGTATACGTGAATCATTGGTCGTATATGATTTAGGACGTGGCCGTAATGTTAAATGGGTCGTGGTCACAGCGGTAATGGATCGTGGTTGTCATCCTTGTAGATCCGGCGTTGACAACCGCGACCTAATGAGAAAGACAACCCATATGTCATTTCAATCACGATCATATTATCAAGACAACCATGACCCGTTGTTCAGTTGACAGTTTCCAATATGGGTCGTGGTTCAAATGCACAATGGATCGTGGTTAGCATACACATTGGAAAGTGGTTAACATGCACCAATGTTGATGAATCAATCAATAATAAGTGTATATATATATGTATTTTACAGTTCACATTACATTATCACAAGCAATAAAAAATATAATAATAATAAGTCATCACCAGCCTCGACCTCATCCTCAGCCAGAAGGGACGAAGGTGCATCGACGCCAATTGTGACCTATTCGTTTGCATCTCGAGCATCTGGGTGTTGGCTTATCTTCTTGCCAGCATGTAATTCGAACCTTTTTCGGTCTCCCATCAGATCTTCTACTTTTTGGAGGCTTCATATTCTCATATAAAACCTTCACCTCGTCTGAAATGTCACGTTGTGTCTTGTGAAGCACCGTGTAAACTGACCGCCCGTACACTTCAAACCTCTTAGATTCACTACATTGGCCATTCCCCGTGTGGTGATACACCTCTGAGTTACATCACCGTACACATCTTTAATTATCAAATCGAATTCAACCGACACGGTCTTCGTAATCTTATAGTAATGAAGCACACAGGGTCGTAATCTTATGGTAATAAAGCACACTGGATCATGGTTCTCATACACGTTGGATCGTGGTAATGAAGAACACTGGGTGGTAGTTGTATCTAGTGTCATATCCCTGACGAGCACGATCCATATAACATCACAACCGCGGTCGTGACAAGTGGCAGCCACGATCCAAATACTGTTACAAACATGATGCCATGGTTGTCTACCATCCAATGGTGGAGGTTTGATCAAGGTGTGCCCTACGTTACACACCCATTTTGCATGACCACCAAAGTACCTCGTCTTGTCGACTCTGTTCTTCCTTTAGCTTGACAGATGCCTACGTACGGTTGAAACAAAATAAAATACAAACCTCGTAGTGGAAGAGGCTTTTAAAGGAGTGAAGTGAAGATGAGAAACAACGTCGTTCTCTGGCTGTTGGTCCCTGGATCTTAGCTTCTATAGGAAATCAAAAGAAGAGGAAGGAGATGGCCTTTCAAAATGTACATAAATGCGACAATTGCCCCTTCCGAAGCTCTTGGAGCAAGTGATTGGAGGTCTGTGGGCCCCAACATAATGTATGTGCTTCGTCCAAGCCATCCGTCCAGTTTAAAATATCCTTTTATGGCTCTAACCGAAAAATGAGGGTGATATAACTCTCGGGTGGACCACACTATGGTGAAATTAAAGTTATTGGATATTCACCATTAAAATCCCCCTAGGCCCTTCATGATAGGATCATGCTCGTTTTTGGTCTCTTGCCATAAAATGATCCGTAGAAATATATGGACGGCATGGATGAAACACTTACTTCATGTTGGAGCCCATGGAGCTCCGAGCACCAGCCATTGGCCGGTGTCCCGGGGAGTAGCCAATCCGTTCGTTTCTCAAGGGTTAAGACAGCGGGTGACTTATGCTTCACGCCAGGACCATACAATTCCTGAACCATGGTCAGGAGCATTTTCATCTGAAACAAGGTCCAAAAGCTATCAAAAGGCCCTTCGGGGAATATGTGGAGTGTCGTAGTGATCGAGGTAATTTGCCCAAACTTCAAGGCGAGTATGGTCAATTTCCCATTTTACAAAACCTGCTAATGCAGGAATACGATAGAAGTTCCCTTTTTCGGACGAGCGTGGGTCAGCGCTCGTCTGGCCGCATCAGGGGTCTAGTGCACCTCGGGTGCGCCCCAACTATGTACACACAATTCTCGTGTGGGGTCCACCATGATGATACTAGCAATCTACTCCGTCCATTTGTCTGGTCGGCTCAAATCAAGGCCCAAGCCAGATAATGGGGTAGATCCATGGCTTAGGTGGGCCATATATGCCAAATTTGTGTTTGATTGGCAGTTTGCGCAACCCATGGTAATCTTAAGTGAAATATGGCCCGTCCATTAGTTTCAACATTAGTATAAAAATAATAATATTAAGTAATAATAACTACATTAGTATATAATATAATATAATATATATTATAAACATATATACCACTTATAATACATTTATTGTATTATTTTATATTAATAATTATTTATCAATTAATAAAGTATTTAATTTTTAATATTATATATATTATTAATAATATTCAAATTTTATGATAATTAATTAATACAATATTCATTATAATAAATATTAGTAAATGATATTTTAGATTATATAAAAGTATATTTACATACTTGTTTAGTAGAATACATTACTAGTTATAGATAAGTATTTATGTACAATCATTAATATTTATAATGTATTTTTGTGATTATATATGCATATTTAGTATAGCAAAATTAATATTAAGTGATATGATATATATTTTATGTATATAGTATAATTCATTAATATATAGTTAAGATTATAAGATATAAATGTTAATTAATATACATCAATTATATAATAATATGTTGGTATACAATTTATTTTATATATAGTTTAAATAATATACATAACTCAAATAATTTAAGTAACATATGTATTATTATAAATAATTATAAAAAAAATTTGCATCATAATATATATACAATTACATCACATTTAAAATGAATTATTTGGTCTTCCTGGTAACACCCGAGTATTGAAAAGTACGGGGTGTTATAACAAGTGTGACGACACAAGAGGTCAGCGCACAACGTATTCAATGAGAGGTTGGCACGTGCGGGAGTATATAAATACCCCACTATCCCCCATAGATGATTCATTCAAGCAATACCAGGATAGTAGAGTGAGTTCCAGACTTTGGCAAGATTCAGGTACTGGAGGGATTCATTGCACAACGCACAACTAGTGTGGGCGCACAACTTATATGGCCGTACAACTAGTATGTGCACAAAACCTATGTGGATGCACAATTGTTCTGCTTGTATGAGGGAACTATTGAGTAGACAGTTAATTCAGCTCAAGTGATGACTATTTATGAACCGTGGAACATCAGAAGCATGGAATTAGTCAAAATGAACATTAGTCCAGCACAACAATATTACTACATTGAAGATCTTGATGCAATTAGAGATACTATATAAATTAATATTGAACATTTAATATTTGCATTAAATTATGTAAATGCTTTACTTTGGAATTAAATGAGATAAAGGATGTAAAATGAATGCAGATTTAATTAATATAGTGGTTGTTCTCTTCATTCTCTTTTTGTTAATTATTGAGTAAAATAATTATCTCAAACCAAATGCATTTGTTGTCGAAACAAAGCCCACTCCGGAGATACCTGTGGCCCAAGCAAGTAGTGTATTCCATGCAGCCTTAATAATGAAGAAATCATCTTGGTATTGTCTCGTAAACTAGCGTTGGGTTCTTTTGCAACCTTGAGTACTAATTCTATAGTGGAAGCAAGCAAATCTGCACCTTATGCAATAGTTGCAAGCTGCTTGTTTATCCACTCAACGTTAGATGCTTCAACTTTGTTCGAAATCTCTATTGCAAAATTTCCTTCGGTAGGAATATGTTTCACCTTGCAATTCCGTGCGAAATGAACATCTTTCCCACAAGTGAAAAAGCACTTCTTGTTTGTTTGTTTTTTTTTTTTTTTTTTTTGGAATTAAATGTTTTGCCTCCCTTTGCATCAGTTGAAAAAAAAAAAAAAAAAAGCCGCCTTATCCTCAACCTTTAAATCATTCGTTCCTGCAAGAATTATCTCATGGTTAATCTCGTCAGCCCTTGGGATTTCATACATTGGCTGTAGAATATCATCAAAGTCTGCGGACTTTAGATATCATATTTTGATTTTTGTTGTCCTACTAAAACAAGTCTCTAAGACATTGCCACTAAGTAAAAACCCGAGGCAATTGATCTTAAAAATCTTTAGTCTCGGATGATTCATCACCAGCATTTGAATTATGAAAAAAAAGAAAATATAAAAAAGGGGCCAAAAATATACTTACTCTCTTTCTCGCTCACTACACACCGGAGAAATGCCAGCCTTACGAAGCAATGGATAGCCACTGACAGAATAAGACATTGCAGGTGTGGCCCAACTGTTGGGTGGATCAGGTTCATTTTTGCATAGGTGATCCCATGGTGGGGCCAACCTTTAGGATGGAGTTGGATGTCATTCAAACATGACAGGATGAAAATTATCCGGCTAGCTTTCCACCTGTAGGACATGATCGTTTCTCTCTATAATTGGGTTGGACTGGAGTGTCGGTTTATCGCAAGCAACTAAGCTACGGTTGCTCATCTATGGTATCCAGGCAGTACATGCAAACCCATCTGGCCCCATTACACATGGGCCATGACCTGAAAATCACTTTGATTGGATAGTCCTAATTATTCAACCGTCCAAATAATGACCATATAGTGACTAAAGAAGAAAAAAGTCAGTATCCAAATTCCGCATGTAAGAGTAGATGGATTTCATCATCCGAACGGTTGGCTTTTGGGCATGATCCGTCCCAATTGGCCACATTATTTGCACGGTTCAGATTTTTTTAAGTGTCCACTACATGAGTTGCCACTAGGCGAATCTAACCTTAGTTTATTCTGATGGTTATTTTTAAAATATTGTTGAAATTTTTCTAAAAGAAATGAGTAGGTGATGACTCTTAGTGTAAGTGGTCTCTGCAGTGGGAAATGTGTTATGTGCAATCATTAGTGTAAGTGGGCACCACAAAATTTCAATATTTTCATTAGCAGATTTTTCCTTCCACATTGCTTATTCTTACTCATTGAGTGGATTCTATCTACATGTTCAATTAAATATTCAATCTTTCTAGCACGCGTGGATCTGTCAAAGTTATCTAATAGTGATTAAAATGGAACAAAATTCGTACATGTGAGAGCCCTGGTAGGATTTTCCAAAGTACGCGTGGATCTGTCAAAGTGTCCATGGGCCAGGCCCTGAAAATCTTCCAAGTTGGCAAAATAAGGGAGTTTGGGATCCTGAACACGATGTTTTTACCAATAATCTTATCAAATTCATTTCACCTCTTCTGCAAATTCATTCCACTGAGCTACTGATGAAAACCAGAGGTTCTTCCTGTGTAGATAGGGTTAGAATTATCAATAAGAGAATGTAATATAACTTTCGTGCCTTGTGTATAAGATATTTTGAGGGGTATGGTAGGGTCCTCCTTTGTTTAGGTATATGTACTTTTTGTTCATTTAATTTACATCATGGTGCCTCCGATCCATCTTTATCCAAAACGAAAAATAAAAATAAAAAATCTTTGCCACTTTTCCACTGAATGTTTAGTGTTTACTATGGGTGTACTTGTTGTGCACCAACTATTTGTAGGCCAATTTCTGTAAGGTCATGATGTCTCGTATAGGAATATTTCTTTTTCTTTTTTTTTACACATGCACTCACACCCCCACACACTCACACCACTGTGGGATTTTACAACAATGGGTACGTGGACCCATGACTTCGTTAAAACTCTTGTAAGCCTACCAGTGAGGCATGAGCCAGGTTGAAGTTCCTGTTGAAGAGGTTTTTTTTTTTTCCTCTGCATCCAGTATGAAAGCCATGGCAGCAGGCTTACATTTCCTTGACTATATTCACCAAATTTGGAAATCTAGATTTTTTTTTTCTTTTAGAACTTTCAATTTTAAAAAAAAAAAAAATTTCAAAATGAAGCTTCATTCATCCCGTGAGCTTTACAGACCTTCGGGTGTGCCCCAACAACAAAAACAAAGGGGCCACACCTATCATGTAACAAGAACTACAGAAAAACATAGGGGGAAACAAAACAAAGGGACGACAGCCAAGCGGGGGAAGCACCTGCCGACTACACGGACTGCACATTTCTGATCGCTCCCAAGCTAAGTTAATCCAGGAAGATAGAGTCCCTAGTTCTAGGAGGAAGACTCTGCATGTCTTCGAAAATTCTGCAACTTTGACTGGCACTACCCATCCGAGCTAAAGAGTCCGCCGGAGCGTTGCCTTCTCTAAAGATATGTGTTATGTTGACCTTAGCCGACGCCATTAGAGACTTAATTCTTGACATCCAAGGACGCCATTTCCACCCTGGATTAGCCGCTCCTGAAATAAATTTTATAATTAAAATGGAGTCTGATTCAACGATTACCTTCTTGAAACCTTTGGAACGGTAGTAGTATATGCCATCGTGAACAGCCCTCAGTTCCGCATGTACATTGGAACCATGGTCGTAACCTGTAGAGAAAGTAAATATGAAGTTTCCTCTGTCTCCTCTGCAAATCCCACCCCCACCAGAAAGACCCGGATTCCCCAAAGTCGACCCGTCAACATTTATTTTTGCCCAACCTGGAGGCGGCCTACACCATCTGACAATGGTAGCAGAACTGTGAGGCCTGACAAATTCACCAGCCTAGTGAAACCGAGAGATCTGGGATGAGGTGAGTGAAAGCGGCACGTTCAGAGTAGCAGCAGGGGCGGGCGTCGCATTGGGACTGTTTGTAGCCCGAGGGTAAAAGGTGGCATGCAGCCTAGGATTCCAGCAAATGGAAGACAAAATCTTGTGAAGGGAGGGGCGCATTCCATCATATTTGGCCCTGTTTTGAGCAGACCAAATCTCCCAAATGATGTAGCAAGGAAGTAGTTTATGGGATCTGGAATCACCCTTCTGAGTCACCTGGCAAGCCCACCACTGTAGGAGCCTCTGCTCCACCGTTAGAGCAGATGGAAGATGGAATCCCAGTTGCACAGCAAAGTGCTTCCAGATAGCAGCAGCCAAGTTTCCATCCAAGAACAGGTGAGTAAGAGATTCCGTATTGAGATTTGGGCGCCCTGAGGGAGGGGAAATGTCACAGCAATAACATTTTGAGGCCAGATGAATACCTTTACTTTGAACTGCAGCATCGACAGGTACTGCTTTAGACAGAGCTTTCCAAACAATTTGAGACATCTTAGGCGGGATATCTTGGTGCCATATTTTCTTGAAACTTTCTGATCGGGGAACCCGGGCTCTAATCAAATTCCAGGCCAATTTCACAGAGAAGGAGCCGGAAGGAGTGTATGGCCAGACCCGAATGTCTAGACCTAAGCCAAGACAGATCCCCACCTGGAAAATGGAATGAATGATGTGATCGGGGATGAGGCACAACGCAATTGAGGGAGGGCATGGACCGGACGAGTTGAGAAAGTCCTTTATTTTAAGGTGTTAAATATTCTCCGGAATGTGGCATCCGTCCATAGCAAGCAAAGGACCCATTCCCATCCAATTAGTTGACCACAGATTGCTCTCTCCGTCCCCAACCTGTAACTGAGTGGCTGCCTCAATCTGTGGGATGAGATGAATGATTTTTTTTCCACAAAAGTGAGGAGTGAGCAGGGTAGCTGAGAGGACGAAGATGATTGACGTCTAGAGCATATTTGGCCCTCATGAATTTGTTCCAAAGGCTATGGTTCCTCTTGTTGGAGATTTCCCAGGCCATCTTCAATCGAAACGCTTTCATGACATCTTCTAGACGCCTAATCCCAAGACCACCTTCCTCTCTTGGTTGAGAGTTCGACTTCCACTTTTTCCAATGATGTTTTCTTTTGCCTTCTGACCAGCCCCAGAAGAAACGAGCAAATCTGTTTTCCAGATTCGAAATGACTTGCGAGGGAATGTGAGCAGCCGCAAGAGTATGAACCGGAATGCTGCCAAGAACATGTTGTTTAAGGACTGTTCTCCCAACCTGAGAGAGGAGTTTAGACTGCCATCCTGCAATTCTACCTTCGATTTTTTCCAACAGAGGGAGGAAGATGGCTGCAGTTTTTCGACGCGTAACTAATGGAACCCCCAGGTAATTGAAAGAGCTTGATGCTCTCCTAATATCAAGCACGATTTCAATGGCCCTGATCTTCCGAGAAGGTTGATCAGAGGAAAAAATGAATGAGCTTTTCCTATTGAAGAGGTGATATGCCATGATGGCCTTGTTAAATTGACAATAGTTACTAGAATATGAGATATGATAACCAATGAAAATTTATCCCTATTGTAGTGCCCACAGTGGCTTTTATATAAGAGAATTGCGTAGAATTGAAAGGCACTACAACAAATGGGTGCGCTCTAAAGCGGAGCGCCGCTAAAAGCCCCCAAAAGCGCCGCCAATGCTTCTATCGGCACTCATCAAAGGAGTATGTCGCTAAAAGTTATGTCGGCGCTAGATACGTTTTCGCTGCAAATTTTTCCCAATGTGAATAAGCGCCAGTAAAAGTCTCTCCGAGCACCACTAAAAGTGGTTTGTGAACACTTTTCTCCTGGGAAAGCGTTGTAAGATTTCTACACAAGCGCCGCTAAAATCCCTTGTATGGACCATACTAGATTTAAGAGGCCCTGGCATGCCAGTAATTTTTATTATTATATATAATTCAATCGAAACCTATATTTTTTAAATATTTGAAACATAAAAATGATGCAATACAAATACAACTAATTATTAAACAAATTTTATATTACTACATAATATATATATATATATATATATATATATATATATATATATATATATATATATATATATATATATATATATATATATATATATATATATATATATAAAATATTTATTACAATAAATTGAAAATGGTCTTGAATTTAAATAAATAAATTTAAAAAAAAAAAAAAAAATCCTCTATATCGTCTACTCCTAGTACGAGTGGCATCAAAAGGCTGAAGTGCTTGTAGGCCTAAATTTAGGCACAATTGATTAAAATCCTGCACACAAGGAAATTTAAAAATAAAAAATTAAAATTTTTTTTTAAAAAAAAAGTCAAAAAGTAGCATTCAACAAATTGATGCATGGAAAACAATCAATCCTTTGATCCCGTCCTTAAAAAGTAAAAAAACTATCAAGGAAACAAATGTTGTAACTTGAATTCCATTACAAGCAAAACAAAAAAGTCGGTAAAATAGAAAGCCAACATGCTAACAAACAAACGAATGTCGCAGCACATCTATGCTCTACACAATCAATTGAAAGATAAATCAACTTAAAAATAAAGATGAACATACTAATATTTTACAAAGTTGAGAGCTTACTTTCTTATGAAGAGCCCAGACATTTATATAGCCTTTAGTGATCTGTTCTTGCAGCTCTACAAATTCCCAGGCATCATCCACCAAATACTCCCCTGACAGTAAAACACATGGATTTTGTTCTAAACAAAGAAAATCCCATACATGCCCCATGAGAGATTCATGTATCTTACTTTGGATGCAGGTCAATGATAGAAATGCAGACAAGGAAGTTTCAAGCTAGCATATATGACTGTGGCAGTTTGGACTCAGGTCTAGGTGATGTTACCTAAGTGAAAACTCTTTACAAACATAAGAAATTTTTTTTGAAATAAAAGTTCTACGAGCTACCAAATAAGGAAAACCAAATCTACATATGACAATTGCAGTCATTGTTAACATATTCATCTAAACAAAGCAGTCAAAACTGAAAACAGATCAACCAGTAATGAAATTGCATTGTAATGTGTAAAATAAAGAGTAGATAGATGAACCCCCCTGAAATAATGTTCTATTTGTTTCAGGTACTACTTTCAAGGAACAATATATTACTTTGGCTTTGTGAAAGCACTTCATCAAAAACCAATTTCACAGGGTGCCATTGTGAATGTATCCAGGTATCTGGTACAACATCGCGAAGTATATGCTATGTGGCTCCAATGAAGAAGTTCCATGTATCACAGATCAAATTGATATGAGTCAGTTGAAATAAACAAAAGCATCTCTGGATGGGAGAAGTTGACAAATAGAAGAGCATGTCCTGATTAGAAAGACTAATGCAAGATCAATCAACAAGATGGGAGAAGCACCATCATGACTTGTATGTAGATATTTTGAAGGAAAATGCTTGTAAATTAATCCACAACAGATTGTATTCAGGTAGTTTATTCCAAAAAAGAAATACCCATTTGGATATCTTATGATCATATGAATATGCAGTTTTTATGAATTTTCACATAACGTGCGTTGAAAATTCATATATTTTATGAACAATATTTACCACTTTACCGTCGCATGAGAATAAAATCAGAGGATCCAAAACCCTAACTAGAAGGAAAAAAAAACACAAATCCCACCCAAAATATATAATTTAAAAATATATATAAAAAAAAAAAAAAAAACAAACCTAACCTTATAATGATTTAGTGACATGTTGTTCAGAACAATTTCAATCCACCAAATCTCGCTAAAATCCCCTAATCAGAGAAAAAAAAACCACCAAAATTCACCTCTCCAATGCAGTATCAGAGAATCAAGGAAGAGAGAGAGAGTCATGAATGTCGTAATCAAACCATAAACACTAGAAAGAAAGTCAGCAAAAAAAAACCATCAAAATTCACCTCTCCAATACAGTATCAGAGAATTGAACTTCCTGTATTTTATCCTTGCTATTCGAGAGGGCCAAAATGGTTTCAACCTTCTTTCGCACATTGATTCCCATATCCTTTCCATTAGGCTCAACATATTCAAAACCTGAGATATCATATAAGATTCTACAAAAACCATCAAACCCTCAACATTTTGGTTGATAAATATGGATATCATTCTTTTTTCACACAAAAGAAAATTTTGGTTGCTGATAAAAGATAATGATAAAAATAGACATGCAAGACATGGAAAGTGGCACGAAAGAGTAGCCATACCTTATAAACATGGCGCCAGTTTCAGCCAGTATCAGTCAATCTTGTCCAAAGTGCATTCATAACCATCTGGCATTCAGTGCTGAATAGAAAAAATAAAAATAAAAATAATGACAATAATTCATGTTCATAACATAACTAGCATGTCATGCCTCCCAAGAGGAATGTAAAGCTACATGATTAGGCACATTATATAATTCAAAGAACACAGAAGTTGGATATTACAATTTTTTGGTGGCATGTGCAATTTCTGCTAAGGTAGACCCATGAGGAGCCCAGGGTTCATTACAGTAATTTCTAGATAAAATAAACAATGCAACAAAATCACCAATCATTGATATGGGCTATTCTTTTGTTCATGCCCTTTGGGACAAGCCATGGTGGAAAAAAATTAACCTAGTAATATCTACTACATACTAGTAACATACGAGCAATATTGGGGCACCATACCATAGGCTGTAAGAATATCATGTCCCCTTAAAAAATAAATCCTCCAAGGATAACATACATACATACATACATACACACACATATATATATAATAAGTTGTTTATTGTTATTCACAATCACAAGTATCATTCATCATCCAACGAACTATTAACAACATTTACAAAAATAAAAGACGTCCAACCAACTCTATATAATAACTTGCAACTTAACCTACTGGGAACCGTCATACACCGTAATATCTTATGGCAGAACGGGTTCTAAGGAGTTACAAATTAGGCCTCTAGGAAAACATATAAATGAAGCGACAAAAATATAAATTAAGCAAGATCAATTATTTATGGAAGAGATTGATGAATAATACCTGGCAAACAGATGGAGAGAAACCCGCTGACTTACTTTGTAGAGCTATATAGGAAGAGATTGCTTGTATTGGTTTTAAGAATCAAAGATATACAATTTGGAAGATCATGTTGAATTTCATCTAAAAAGGGGAAAAAAAATCTACAGCTGAAATTCTAGAAGATACTAAAATGAAAATTGGAAATTTGTTTGGAAATTTAACATATGGACAACAACTTTCAGTTTTGCTCTCCATTGAGCACCATAACACACATGCTAGACAGGAGGAAAGGGGAAAAACAGAAGATGAATTATGCTTTCATGCTTCTCAAAATTACAGATTTTCTGCTACATCTTCTAAGACTGCAAAAACATCTTTCAAAGGTTTAAAGCTAGTTCTGTTTCAGAATGACCAATTTCTGCTACAACATAAAACGGTAGCTTCAAGCAGTGGCCTTACAAACTTAAGCAATAGAAGAAGCCCAACTAGTTCAAATTTGTGGGAAGGCATGAGCCCAATTGATGTATGACAAAAAGCAACAGGAATTATACAAAAAAGAACAAAAAAATAAAAAAGGAAATGGCAAAGATAGAAGTATGACAATGGTTTAAACCCATACAGAACTAAAAATGCTGCAGAAATGAAATTAGGTGCTCTACAGTTTTACTCAAAATCATGGAGCTCGAATGGTACTTGGAGCAAGTTTAGGTCCGAAGCCAAAATGCAAAGTATCCCACTAACAAATGCATCACCAGCACCAATAGTGTCAACAGATTTAACTTTAACACCAGCGACTCTACCATTAAATTCATGTGGGAAGATTGCAGATGATGTCAAAGAACAAATAAGAGCTAGTTCAAGAGGAAAAGGTTATCCACCGACCAGAGAACAAATAAGGCCCAAAATTTGGATGGCTTGGATATCATGATCTATAAAAACTTAGGACATGATCCATCATGGTGCTATCATACTTTCAACAGTCTAGATTACTGAACTATTAGTGAAGAATGTTGGATTCTTTCTTAATATGTCATAGTTGTCACCTTGAAGCAATCTCCATCTGTCTATAGTATCTACCCTCCAGGTGGAACTGGTAGCCATCTCCATGTGTATGAACCACTTTGATCAGACCATTCAGACCATTCAGACCTTCTTGTAGAATGCAACCTTCTTACCCAGACAACTAATTCTATAATTCTTATAAAGGAAAACTATGAATATATGAAATTTGAGATTCAATCAGATGTCCAAATGCACCGTACTTTAGAATATTTATGTAATCCTCATTTTTAATGGAATTGATTTAAGAAGCTGTGAACATCAGTAAGAAAGCTAATTCCTAGTTCAGAAAAGTACAAGTTAATCCATTTCTCAGTCCTTTTGAAAGATAACTGAGTTTACTAATGAAAGCAATAAACAGTCTTTAAACAAGTGTGAACTTTCATTAATGTAATTTCATAAAAATCAATATCCAACCATCGCAAGCTAAATGCCAATTTCGGTCTTCACATGAACTTCTCACAAAAAATTGCCACATTCACAAAAAATTTCCATCAGATCATGATTTAAGCATTCGTGTCTGTAAGGAATTCCAAAATGTCAAGCCCAGTTCTTAAAAATCACAACCTAAATCCATCAGATCATGATTTAAGCATCCACACAAAAACCAACAACAAGTGTCAAATCGAAGGGAATGCCCACCATTGGCAAAATTGAAGAGGACCACTACCAAAATTAATTAAAATTTGCTACATAAATTTCCATAACAATTGCACAAATTTCCATCTTTAAGAATTTTGAAAAGAGAATGGTGTTTGGCTAACAATTGCCACTATATGAAAGACATTGACTATATGGAGGCCAAATTCAATAGGCAATGAGGCCCTTCTAGTATGGAAGTTGTCTTTAAAGATGGCTTAGGCTAAATACAAATATGTTTCTTGGGCCTATCTTGAGCTAAGCATAATTCAAAAACTTGATAACTTGGCTTGAAAGCCTAGTTCATCCATGCATTGGCCTCACCCGATGTTCACATGCAAACTGGTGTTTCTTACCTCTGTTACATGCAAACTGGTGTTTGTCAATTAAGCTTCCAAAACAAGCAACATAATATTGACAGAGGATAAAGGTTGTTTCCACTTTTTGTTGTTCAAATGGAATTTCAAAACAAAGATGTAGCAACTTGCATTGATAGAGTCCATGTATGAATTTAGTTGGAAATTCAAACATTATACATCCAAACATCCAAAAATAGATCTAATGGGTTTCCACAGTAAAATCCTTCAGGATGCATTACTAGCTAAGCTCCTTTCTTTTCAGATGTTACAAATCCTATGTAATGTGCATTTGTATGCATATTAAAATGAATTCAAATAATTAGTTGAATAAAGTGAAAACCAAATTGCAAGTAACTTTCTTAGCATTCATATTGAGGAATTGAGCTACAAATTTCTACCACATTATTTCAAATCCGGCTTCAATGAAACACGACTACAATTTGAGGCTGCTTCCTATTATGAATACTAAAAAGCATAAACAACATAATTCAGACACCAAAAATATTTTAAAAAAAATCACTCCAACTGGCAATCATATTTTCTGTGGAAACACAAATTGGGTTATCTGCATACAATGAAACCACCGTGGCAACTTGCAACCTTGCTCAAAGTTCAATCACATGTGCAAAATCTCCATCCATACTAAACAAGCTGCATAATAAGAAAAACCACAGTAGCTTATATAACAAAATTACAATATACCCCTTCTTTTTTTTTTTCAAGAAAGGTGGGAGCACACTGGCACTCCACTTATAACTCAGTTGATCAAGAGCAGTAGCTTATATAACAAAAATACAATATACCCCTTCAAAGATGTGTTTTATGAGCTAAGAATCTACATAGAAATTGAGAAAAATGATTTGACTTGGTATACTTGCATAGAATGGCATATTAGGAAAACAAAAATACAATGCACCAAGCCATCTATTGTTCAAACTACCAATCAAAACATACATCAAACCATTCTATGTAATAACTGTACAATACTAATAAAAGAGAGAAACATATATAGGCAAGATATTGCATAAGCATTTTTGTGGTTTTAGTTTTACCAGCACCACTTTCACCACTAACCAGAATGGATTTTCTTTTTCCCTCATTTATCATTGCCCTGTTTCCAATGAATCATATCTATAAACAAGAACATTCTAATGAAGAAACAACATGTTTTATTGCAAAACATGAGTATGATCCTACCTGTAAGTAGCATATGCAACTACAAAAACATGAGTATGATCCTACCTGTATATTGGCAGAAGTTTTACAACAATTATCCAGAGAGAGAGAGAGATTGTGACCATGATTGAAAAAACCTGCATTTTGTTTTTTGTTTTCTTCAAATCATACTGAAAACATAAGGATGCTCAATCATTCAAGGATGAACGATTGAACATGGCTGCTGTTCTGGAAAAGGCACAATATCTATTTTAAACATGTTGGTAATCCAACCAAAAGAAATAAAACAGTTGACTTTAAATATCAAAATTCATAACCGGAAGAAATTTCAATAAAGTTGCCAAGTTTTAGGAAGAGTCCAAGAAGTCAAGAACTAAGTATAGTTGTTGGATACAATTTTTATAGAAACAGAGAAGCTGGAGCAATGGGGATTTCAATGTCCCTCTTACAAGAGACCAATTCAATGAAACAGGAATGTCAATATTATGGTAATTCATGAAACTATGACACAAAAGACTACAACTCCACCCATTTCTTGGATATGATGGCTATTAGGCAATTATCATGAATATTAAATAATTCATGGAGGCAACGATAATTTTTTATTACCAAAAATCATGACACCACACATATAACTAAGCCAATTCAAACAAACAAATTGCATTTTAAGGCTATTCTTCTTCAACTTCATATAATGCAATGGAAGATGAAGAAAGAAGAATAGATTAACCCATGTCCACTCTAGTTGAGTAATACGTAGATCCCAACCACACCTCAGGACCTCTGTACCAAAGTGTAACAATTTGAAATGGGAAACAAACATGAAATTGAATGGAAGATTTGCTTGAGACGAGTAATCTAAACCAAATTACATGGGCGGGTTTCTCATTCACCACTACTTATGCATACCTCATGAGTGTAGCTCTTGAGAGGGACTGTGAAGGCTCTTTCAAGCCCAAGATCTGCAATCTTCAATATGCCTTTCTCTGTGTCCACCAAGAGATTTTGAGGCTTTAGATCTCTGTTCCATGCAGTTCCAACGGATCCAGATCAGATTTTTGATATTTTTGTACAATGACATTTATAGAAGGATGGAATCAATGAAATGAAATAAAAACGAAGACGAATGAATAACCAACAAAAGGTAACTTGTGTAACACTCCATGGCTGTGACAATGAGCAACTCCATTACACAATTGATACAGGAAGCTCTGTAAAGAACAAAAATTAAAAAATTAAAAAAAATAAATAAAATAAAAATACAGGTAACTCTGTAAAGAACAAAATAGAGAAATTCAAGTAAGATAACATGTTCAAGGCCTACAAGATCTGGAAATCTGCCTGATGTACGTGCACAGGTACTTGGATATGTTGGATCAGACAACAAAATGGTAGAACCTTAAATTAAGATAACAGAAAAACCTGTAATCAATGGATGCGACTATGACATCTCTTTTTGCTAACTGTTTTCCCAAAAGAGCACCCCATGCTTTGTGCCTGCACCACAAAACCTCTCAACGATATGAGCACACAGAATAAATAGATTCAATTCATCCATAAAAAGATAGATATTGTGTCAAATGTATAATTCTTGGATCCATATTTCTACTACCAATTTAGAAGTGCCTTCATAGGTATAAAATGAGTACAAGATTATGTCAATTAGAGGATGGTACGAACGCATGTCTTGCAACGAATAACGCACGTCTTGCAACAATGATGGTGATCATCTATCTCTTCCATTTTACCTGGTATCGTTTTGTAGGTCCCAAGTTAGTTACCTACCAAAAAGCAAACTCAAACAGGTTTAATAGTCACCAAGGTTGGAAGTTGAAGAACAACAGACTCATTAGAGCCATCAAGTCCAACCGATTATGCACAAGGTCAGGGCTAATGATTAAAAAAAAAAAATGGAGGGAAGGTAAAAAAAAAAAAAAAAAGTTCTCTTCATCAAGTACTCAGGGCTACTTGAGAAGAGGTAATTCCTTGGTTGGAATGGCCATTCTTAGCAGCCAAAATTTACACTTCAAGTTCTAAAATCATGCTACACATCATGTCCTTTGGGGAATGATTCTTTCATTACTAGTTTCTATGCCATTGTCAAATGAATCCATCCTCTTGGATTATTGCAACAAAGTCATTAATTTCATAAAATGCTTTTGTTCTAACCTTGCAAATGATGGGGTTCTATGTAGCTTCAACAGATGCTCCAATCTAGACATGATGTTTAAAACTCAGTTTCATCCACATATTGGTGTGTGTGTGTGTGTACATATATTTAATTATTAAAATATATTACTTAAGTAAATGATTTAACATAAAAGAATCCCGAAAAAATATTTTTATATGAGCAATGTGGTCTGGTATTGGTAGTGTCCTTCACACTAACACCATCACACATGAGCAATGCATTTATATGGTTCAATACCTGACACATGAGCAATGCATTTATGAGCAATGCATTTATAAAAAATATTTTTATAAAAATATTTTTATACCTAACACATGAGCAATGCATTTATAAAAAAAAAAATATTTTTATATGAGCAATGTGGTCTGGTTTGTGGGTCGTAAGACTCGTATCATAGTCCGTACTATTCCGTAAATTTCCCGCGATCCTCCTTATCGACTTTCGGCGACCCGCGACCTATAATCGGCATTTGCGCGCAATCCTAAGTCATGTCCTGTATATCAGAGTCAGCTCAACCCGAGACTTGTACCAGTGCGACCAAGCCGTCACCGGGGTTGCAATGTCGTGTCTCGCGCGCTGAGGTGATACTCGGGCCAGGAGATGTGGACCCGCATTCAGTTCGAGGGAAATGCCGTGCGTTGCAATCCCAAGAGAATGTCCCATCAATTGCATCAAGTGTCAAGTACCTCATCCCATCATGTCAAGTACAAACACCCATCCCCAAGCAACCCCTAAAGTCAATACTCTCTCTCTCTCCACCCATTAAGTACACCTATCCATCACTCACATCTCTCACCTATCACCTCTCTCTCTCTCTCTCTCTCTCTCTCTCTCTCTCTCTCTCTCTCTCTCATTTCTCCCTCATTTCTCCTAAGCTCCATGAGAGCAACTCACATCCAAGCTCCATGGGAGAGTAGTGTGGCCCACCTCTACCACCCGATCCCACCATCTTAAGCCCATCTCAACCGTTGAAATTGTCCCTTTGTGACTCTATCATGCATTGGTGGAAGAAGAGATTTCAAGTGGGTGCTTCTTTCTTTCTTTCTCTCTCCCTTTTTCTTTTATTTTGTGGGTGATTTTTGGTATGTGTGGTCCACCTGATGTATGTATGCCATCCATCACGTGGAGCCCACCTTGGTGTGTGTGTGGGAAATCCACACCGTCCAGCAGATCTGGACGGTGACACCCACCTGATGTGTGGATTTTATCCACGCTGTTTGTCCATGAACCGGATTGGCTAGTGTACCTCGTGCCAACTGTGTAGCTGGTACTTTGAGGTAGCAAGCTCGGTAGGTCCCCCAGCAGTTGACGTCACCAAGTTCTGTGGGCCCCACCTTGATTTTTCTTCAGGCCGTCCATCCGCTGGTGAGGCCGTACCATGGTATATGTTTACCGTCCATCCAGCTTCCCTTATCATTCCAGGTCTTGGGCCTACAAATGAGACAGATTCAAATCCCAGGAGGAGCCCACCGTGCTCATGTTTGGATGTGGGGCCCACTCACACGCACTGCACGTGTGGGATGGGACCCACCTTGATGCATATTGATGGACGGTGTTGGTGTGGCACGCACCATGATATATGGGTTTTAATCCACGCCGTCCATATGTGAGGGACACATCGTGGTGTAGGTGTTTTATCACCATGGTATAGGCCACACGTGTGAGGCCTACATTTGTAGCCATGTACGTGGACCCCATTCAATGCACGAGTGCTGCATCCACACTGTCCACTCATATGGGTCCCTCCATGATGGTATATCCAAGCCGTCCGTCCATTTGGACGAAACCATGAGGCCCTGATGTATACCCTTCATCAACACCGTCCATTCAATTAAATGGATTCAAAGCTCTGGTGGAAACCACCTTGGTGTGCGTGTTTCATTTACAACCACCCATCTATTTTACTGGTGAGTTCCACACGTGTGGACTCACCTGCCACGTGGGCCTTCTTTGCAGATTGGCTAGCTACCGTACACTAGTTATATTGCTGCTGTAGGTGAGGTGGAATAATCCACACCGTTCATCCATTGGTGGCCCCATTTGCTGCACGTGTGCAGCACCCTCACCGTTTATCTGTTGTCCAGGGCCACCGTGATGTACTGTTTCTCCATGCCGTCCACCTATGTGGACCGCACCTTGATGTGTTGATGATAATTGCACCGTCCAGCAAATCTAGACGGTGGGTCACACCGAGATGTATATGTGTTAAATTCAGACCATCCATCCTTTCCGCTGGTGGGCTAATAGCCAGCGGCCAGCAGTTGCTGTGCAGTTGACGTCAGCAAGTCCTGACCGCCTGATCATGTGGGGCCCACCTTGATTTGTATGGTTTTCCCACACTGTCGTCAGCAGGGTCTGTAGGACCACGTGATGTAGGTGTTACATCCAACTGTCCATCCATTTTTTCGTGACCACATGATGTATGTTTCAAGTTTACATCCACGGTGGGACCCCACCTCAATGCATATGTTGCATTCACACCGTCCAGACATCTGGACGGTGGATATCCACTAGGATTCAGGTGTTTCACCAATGTCGTCCATCCGATTTCAGGACGGTGGGCCCACTATACTTACGTCAGTACTGGGTCTGACCATCCAGATCGTCCATCTTATGGACCCCACCACAATATATGTGTATTATTCATGCCATTCATCTGTTTGGAGGTGGGCCCACCCCACACGTGTGGGCTGGTGGGACCCGCCTTGATGTATATGTTTTATAACCACACCATCCATTTAGATGGTGGTATGGTGCTCACCATGATACATGTGTTTCATCGTACCGCCCATCTGAGATCCATCGTGATATATTTGTTATCCACGCTGTCTATCTTATGCAGTATGGCCCACCTTGATATATGTATTCTATGTTCACACTGTCCGTCGCTGGACGGTGCCATGTGGAGCCTACCATTGATGCCTGTATTGTATACCTGTGTCGTCAGCCCCTTGGACGTATGGCCCACCTTAAGGTACGTGTTGTATCCGAACCATCTAACCATCTGGATCACCCAGACCGTCTAAATCATGGGGCCTACCTTGATGTGTACATGGCCCATTTGATTGCACCCGATGAAAAGTAATTAAGGCCCAGGTATGAGGCCCATTGGTGTGGCCCATAGATGAGGCCCGCTTGCTGTATATGAGGCCCATGTTATGCGGCCCATTGTGATGTATTCTTAGCCCATGGGCAAGGCCCATTTGATGTATTTGAGACCCATGAGTGAGGCCCATTGTGGTGTATTCGAGGCCCATGTGATGCGGCCCATAACGATGTGCATGTAGCCCTTGTATGGGACCCATGGCGATGTGTATTAGGCCTTTGTGTGAGGCCATGGACCCACTATATGTTTAACCCTATGTGGGCTACTCCTTGGGAGTAATGTTGGTTAAATGTCCACATTGATGGACAATGACGGTTGGATGTCCACATTGTGACCTTCCCTTAGGCCTTGTTAGGCCCATTCTCATCATTCCCTCAGTAGGTTAACTCAAATAAGTGGGCCCCATTCACCGTAGACTGATGGCTCCGTGTTATCAGATTTGATATAACCACGGCCGAGTGCTGATCTTTATATTACAATTGATCGGCTAATCATCTATGTACCCCGTTTTGTTTATCTGCTGATTATCTGTGCGATTGACGTGAGAGATTTATCGATTCTGATTATCGATTGATCCCGATTGTCGTGACCGATTTCTGATCCCGATTGTCATGACCGATCTGCCGACTTTGATTATCGATCGATCCCGATTGTCGTGACCGATTATTGATCTCGATTGATGTGACCGATTTGTCGACTCTGATTATCGATCTATCCCGATTGCCGTGACCGATTTCTGATCCCGATTGTCATGACCGATTTGTCGACTTTGATTATCAATCGATCCCGATTGTCGTGACCAATTTTTGATCCCGATTGTCATGACCGATCTGCCGACTTTGATTATCGATCGATCTCGATTGTCATGACCGATCTCTGATTCTTATTATCATGGTCGATTTTTCCGATTTCCTATAATCAATCGAGGTGATTAGTGATCAATTTCGATTGTCGTGGCCAATTACCGATTAGAGATCGAGGTCGGTTATCGTGACCGATTGCCGATCCCGATTGACGTGGTCGATTTATAGATTCCCATTGTCGTGGCCCATTTGATATATATGAGACCGAGTATCGAGGCTAATTCCAAGCATCGATTCTGATTGTTAAAGACGATTTCGAATGCCGAGGCTGATTGTCGAGACCTATATGAGGTATACGAGACCCATAATTGAGACCTATTGTGATATGTATTTAGCCCATGTTTAAGGCCTAATGTGATGAATAGGAGGTCTATGTAATGAGGCCCATTATGATGTATTTAGGGCCCATGGGCGAGGCCCATTCTGATGTATTCGTGGCCTATGGGCAAGGCCCATTATGATATGTATTAGGCCCATGAGCAGGGCCCACCTGCTGTGTTGTGTATATGTGGCCCTTGAGTAAGGCCCATTGTGTTGAATATTAGACCTTTGTGTGAGGCCGCGGGCCCATTATATGTTTGGCTCTATGTGGGCCATTCCTTGGGTGCGATGTTGGTTAAATGTCCACATTGTCGAGGTCGATCGTTGATACCGATTATGAGTATGCGATAGTATAGCATCATGATTCATGCCCATACGCATCATCTGCATGTTTGTTATGAGACGTGATTGACCGTTGCATATGCCATATGGCAGGTTATTCATGGGGCTCCCTGATAGGCGGAGTTGCCCCACATGAGAGCACGGCATGCGCAAGATTGACGTATGACTGGATTGCATGACTCATGCATCTTGCATTGCATTGTGTTGTACTTTACGCCCTAGCGACATCAGGGTCGTAGCCTCCACAGGCATTTCGTGGATGGCCAGATGGGATACCGAAAATCTGTTCTACATGGAGTGCTATAGATATCCCTAGGTGAAAGTCCCTAAACCCTCTTGGTTCCAGAGGTTGCTCAAACGTCTAAACCGAGTGAATGTATGAGCGCATGAGAGCTGTATATCGTTAAGTCGCGCCTCGTACTGTGTCGTGGTCGGTTGGAAGGGGGTGCGGCCTTACCTGCCCGAGAGGAGGGGGTAATGCTAGGCTGAGTCTGACTAGCTCAAGGAATGGGTCCTCTATCGACAAGTTGGGCCCGATATTGGCAGGCGGATAGTGAGGTCTCTTCCACTCACCTTGTTGCGTGCGATGGGGCGGCAATCTGGTTTGGAGTGTAATAGACCCCGGTGATTTTCTAGAGAAGAACCGTACTGATATGTGGACTTATTAAGTAGGAGTTACATGCTCATTCATTCATTCATTCACTATCCACTCAGGCTGGTGGTGCACAACTAATTGTTGTGTACCTTCGTTATGGTAAGGATTTCGGTTGGGCGCGTGACTAACCTGAGATCAGGAGTTTACTACGTTGAGTCTAACTATCCAAATTTAGGTATGGGACTGGTTTGGATAGAAGTCCCTTGTGGTGAACCCCATAGAATGTGATACTACGTACTATCATCCCGACTTCACACTCCAGTGCGGTCATTTCATTCGCATCGCATATTTCATTACATCCCCAGGCATATGGCATTTTGCGTTGCTATGTTTCTACACTTATATAGCCTAGACAAACTTAGCAGGATTTGTATATTGTATTACATCTTTGGCATCTGATATTTGTCTCTTTATGACTCCTTAGTACATAGCTATTTTATATTGCATATTCTGATATTGATTGACTTATGAACTTATCCATACTTCCGCTTACTCTGTCATCATATGATTTATGATCTTGTCAGTATTTCTGCTTATTTCGATAATGTATGATTTATGGATTACCAATAATTTCGGTATTGTATAATGATGGTATTGTAGAATGATGGTATTGTATGGAATACTTGACACTTACTTTGTGCACACACTTACACCACCCTCTAAGCTTTCTATAAGTTTATGCACGATAGATGCATGTAGGTGATGTTGGGTTGCAACAGTGTTGAGCTTGGAGCGTGCAGCGGTCTTCTGGAGCTTGATTTTCGATTTATGCATTTTTCCTTCAGCATTGTACTCAAATGATTATATTAGTGGATATGTGATGATGATGTTGCCTTTGTGAATTGGGTAATCTTGTGGTTATGCTTATTACTAGTTAAATGTACAAAAAAAAATCCTCCTTGTAGGATCTCAGGATCGGAATCTCGTATATGAATGCTAGAAACCGAGAATGGGGTACTACGGAGGCTGTCGACACCAGATTCAGGGATAGGGATTCTTATGAATCTGATTTCCGGGTTTGGGGCGTGACATGGGTAGTGCCCACCGACAAACTTATGAATGACAATTCATTTATATGGTTCAATACCACAAAGCATTGATTGGGCTGCATATGGATGTTGAATGGGAGTATTAATACTTTTCTAATTTTTATTTTTTAGTTGTCCATTTCTTCTTTCATATGTAAAATGGTCCACCTGATGGCTGGATTAGCCCATGGTATATAATGTTGGGGTGCAGTAGACGAATGACCAGATATCGCATCCATATGTCACATTGGACAGAGGATATTTCCTGATCGAGCCAGTGAAGACATACATACACTTGTACAATTTACCAATATAGTATCTAATGGCATGCATCCTGCAAAAGATTGATATACAACTTAGCTAAAACATTCAAAATAACTACAAGGGGTCTTGGTTGAAGCATTTCTTCAAATGGTTAACGTGCATATTTCGAACCAGATAAGAGACTTGAAAAACACACTAAAAGTTCAGCAAAACTGAAAAGAACAATTCAAACCTCCAATTGGGAATTAGAAGCCCCAAATTTCATAACCAAATAAGATTTAAAAAAATAAAAATTAAAAAAAAAAAACAGTGAGAACAAAAGAAAACAAAAACTAAAAATTTAGAGAAAAAGAGAATAAATGGTTATTTTAAAAAAAAAACCCAACTACATTACCCAAAATCATTGCAAAATTCAGAGAATAGATCTGTACACATTTGAATCAGTCCTTGCATTTGGGTTTTAGGAATCCCAGACACAGATCGAGGCTTCATCAAAACATAGTGAATGGGGAAGGAGATGAAGAGACATGAAGCCTTAGGGCTTTATGCGAAAATGGAATATCCAATAGCATACCTATATTAAAGCAAGGATAAACTAAAATATTATAACTAGCTGAGAGGGAGGGAGGGATTCTCTATAACCTCTTGCTACACTGGCTCATCTCTATAACCTCTTATGAATCAGATCAACACCATCAACAACCCTGATTCGAGAATCTGCAAATGTAATAAGCACTTCTAAATTAGGGATTCGACCATGCAAATTTCTAAAAAAGGATTCGACAATGTAAATCCCTAAAAATGGATTTGACAATGCAAATCCCTAATTAGGGATTTGTATTCAACAAAGCATATTCCTAATCAAGTATTCTAAATTTCAGAAAGCAATAACAAGAAGAGAAAAGCATTACATCATACTTGAGAATCTGAGATTCCCGAGAAGCAGAAGACCGAACTGTAGTAGAGGGTCGAGGAATAGGGTTTTGAGAGAGATAGATAGGGAGAAAGTCCTGCAAAATACACAAGAGATAGATACTATGGTGAGATCCCAAAGCAGGTTGCTGCAACTGGAGAGATCCCAAAGCAGCCGTGAGAGAGAAAGAGGAGAGAGAAGGAGAGAATCGTGGAGTTGCAGAGAGAGAGAGAGAGAGGTAGGAAATAAGAGAGTCGTGGAGTTGCAGAGATAGAGAGAGAGAGAGGGGTAGGAAATAGGAGAGAGTCGCGCTGGCCAGTTGGTTTTTTTTTATATGTAAGATATTTGTCGTTAGGTCTTACATAGTGCCGATAAAAGAGTGGCGCAAATGCCGTTTATACCCCTTTTTGTTGTAGTGAGGAAAGAGTTTTGAGCTAAAAAAATGAAATAGATTTGAACTAATAATTTTTATTTTTTTTTGATAAATTAGGAACAAGGTATTTATACCCATTTTTTACACACCTACGTCGTCCAATAAGAAGTCATCATGTCTCTTCACTATGAACTTAATAGTGACAAGATCATACTCAGGGCTGAAGATATTCTTTCCATCCTTCTTTCGGCGATATGCCTCCTATCATAAATGTTGTGGCACAGAATCATATATGTCTCTAGAGGGTCGAAGAGTCCAATGATATGTAACTCGGATTCATGTGGATTATAACTAAGGAAATGTACTCAACATTTCTATAAAAGAATCACTAAGGCAAGGATCCTATCACAGATTCAGATATGTTCACTACAAGAAAGGGTTTTTAGCGACGAACCGTTTAGCGATGAAACTTCTTTTTGTCGCTAAAAGTTACTTTTAGGGACGCAATTGTAAATTCGTAGCTAAAAGTAACCTTTAGTGATGCAAAATTTCCGTCGCTAAAGGTTGTTTTCAGTTTTTCAAACAAATTCAAAAGCTTTACTTTTAGCTAAGAAATTTTTTGTAGCTAAAAAACGTGGATGAAACTTTTAGCGGCGAAAATTTTTCACTGATAAAGGCTATAAACAATTTTTTAAAAAAATTGAAAGGTTTATTTTTAGCTACGAAATAGCTAAAAACGTGGAGAAGACTTCTAGCGACGAAACTTTTCGTCGCTAAAGGCTGTAAAAAAAAATTCAAAAGGCTTACTTTTACCTACACAACGTGGACGAGACTTTTAGCGATGAAAATTTGTGTTGCTAAAGGCCATAAACAATTTTTGAAAAAAATCAAAAGGTTTACTTTTAGCTACGAAACTTTTGGTAGCTAAAAAACGTAGATGACACTTTTAGCGATGAAAATTTTTATCACTAAAGGCTGTTAACAATTTTTCAAAAAAATCGAAAGGTTTACTTTTAGCTACGAAAATTTTCGTAGCTAAAAAACGTGGACGAGACTTTTATCGACAAAACTTTTTGTCACTAAAGGATGTAAACAAATTTTCAAAAAAATCGAAAGGTTTACTTCTAGTTACGAAAATTGTCGTACTAAAAAATGTGGACGAGACTTTTAGCGACGAAAATTTTTGTCGCTAAAGACTATAAACAAATTTTCAAACAAATCGAAAGGTTTACTTTCAGCTACAGAAATTTTCGTAGTTAAAAAATGTGGATGAGACTTTTAGCGACGAAAATTTGCATCGCTAAAGGCTATAAACAATTTTTCTTAAAAAATCAAAAGGTTTACTTTTAGCTACAAAATTTTCATAGCTAAAAACACGTGGATGAGACTTTTAGCGATGAAAGTTTTCGTCATTAAAGGTTGTAGAGAATTTTGGTTTACTTTTAGCTACGACAATTTTCGTAGCTAAAAAACGTGGATGAGACTTTTAGCTACGAAAAGTTTCGTTGCTAAAGGCTGTAAACAATTTTTCAAAAAATTGAAAGGTTTATTTTTTGGGCCCACCGAGATGTGGTTCACAAATCCAGCCCATCCATTATGTGTATGTCTTATTTACCCTGTCCATCCATTTTGGCAACTTATTTTAGCCAATATGGCCAAAAATAGGACAAATCCAAATCTCTGAAAAATTATGGAAACTTTTTGGGGCCACGAAAATTATGGATCATGCTGATAAAAATGTGTTTTCCTTTCATCCATGCCTATGATGTTATCAACAGGTTGGATGAGAAATAAACATTACAGTAGGCCATGGGAAGGTTTTAAATATTGACGTTCGATCATCATTGTTTTCCTTCAGTGTGGTCCACTTGAGATTTTAATCTAACTCATTTTTGAGCTTATGCCCTAACTTTATATAGAAAAATGGATGGACGATGTGAATAAAACACATACATCATCATAGCCTATAGAGCTTTGACTCATGGACTGCTGGTGTTGGGGTCACTTGCCAAACCGTGTGCAAATCCTACACCTCCACTCTGTCCATCTATTTTGATAGATCATTTTAGGTTATGATACCAAAAAGGAGGCAGATAAGAGACTTTGGTGGACTACACCACAGGAAACAAGGGTCATAGCTGTAGTCATTTAAGTGGGGCCTATATAGTTCCACAATAATTTCCACCACAAAAATTCATCTATATGTATCATTTCAGGCCATGGGTCAAAGAATGAGGTAGATCAAAATCTCAAGTAAATCCACCACAAAAAAAAAATGTGGGGATTGAACGCTTACTAATAAAAAATTTCAAAGGGCTACAGAAGTCTTGGATCAAGCTGATATTTGATTTTTCTCTTCATCCATGTCTTTTTTTAACTTATTAACAGGTTAGATCTTAAATAAACATTATAGTGACCCTAGGAAAGTCTCAACGGTGGGTGTCACTATCCCCACTGTTTTCGGTGGTGGGGCCACTTGAGATTTAGATCTGACTCGTTCTTTTGATCATCCCATAAAATGATCTCTCCAAATAAATGGACGGTGTTGATATAATACATACATCATGTTGGGGCACACAGATCTGACTCCTTTTTTAGATCAACTGTTAAAATAATCCGTTAAAATGAATGGACAGAGTAGATAAATAACATACATCATGGTGGGCCCCACAAGACTTAACAACTAGGAGACGGATTGGCTACTCCCCCTGACACCATCGTGGCTGGTGGATGGTGCTTCATGAGGCCCACCATGATGTATGTGTTTCATCCATTTTTACGGATCATTTTAGTAATTTGCAAATATATATATATATAGGGATATAAATCTTAGGTGGACCACACCACAAGAAAAAAATAATGATTGGATATCCACTATTAAAACCCTCCTAAGGCCTAATGTACTGTTTATTTGACATTCAATCTGTTGATTAGGTCATAAATAGCCAGATGAAGGGAAAAAATAAATATGAGCTTGATCTAAAACTTTTATGGCCCCCAAAACATTTTTAATGGTAAACGTTCATTAAACACTGTTTCCTGTAATGTGGTCCACTTGAGACTAAGATATAACTCATTTTTTCCATAAGAAACAGTGGGAATAATGTTTCCACCAGTGAAACCTTTCTATGGCCCACAGTGATGCTTATTTGTCATCCAACCTGTTTGTAATATCACAAAGACATGGATGAAATGAAAACACAAATATCAGATTGATCTAAAACTTTTGTGGCCCCCATGAAATTTTCAATGGTAGATGTTCAATTCACACTCTTTCCGATAGTGTGGTCCATTTGAGCTTTGGACATGCTTCATTTTTAGTCCACATTGTCAATCCATTTTTCCAGATCATTTTAGTGATTAAGCCCAAAATTAAAGCATATCCAAAGGTCAAGTGGACCATACCATAGGAAATAGTGTGATTGAACCTCTACCATTTAAAATTTCTTAGAGGCCATAGAAGTTTTGGATCAAGCTGATGTTGGTGTTTTCTATTCATTTATATATTTTTGATATTATGAACAACCTTTAACTGTTTTTGGACAATCTAATCAGTCCAGATTGAAGAGTAAATAACTTCAGATGTTTAAATCAAAATTCAATCAAATTGTTGATCAATCTTGTTTGCCCAATATCTTTGTCACATGTATCATGATCGGGGTGAGCAACTAGTCAAATTGAGGGTAATAATTAGTAAAATAGAGTGAATGGACCAGACATGTAAAATGGGTCAAATATTCTGGTGAAAATTGTGATGCAACTTATTGACCTCGTGAGAACCTAAGAATTGATGTTAGTAAGTTTTGTGGGCCCCATCATGATGTGTGTCGAACATCAACACCGTGGATTTGATGTGTCCCCTTTAGGTTATGAGATATCTCAAAAATCATCGGTAAACAAAACTCCAGTGGGCCATACCATCTAAAACTAATTGAAGACATCCTAAAAAATATAAAAGCACTTAGTGGGGCCCACATGAGTTTTAGATGCGGTTGAAACTTGATCTGACCCCTCATCCAAGTGGGACACACATAATGAGTGTGTTGGATATGTGAATCACATTTAGGCAGGCCCAATATATGATTATAAATGTTTTAAGGAAACCCCTCTCCACTACATTTAGGTGAGTTACTCGTGACCCTTAGCATACTAAGTAAACTCTGTGGGGTCCACCGTTATTTATTTATTTTATCCACTCCATTCATCCATGTTATGAGATAATTTGAGGTCTAAAGAACAAAAAGAAAGTATAACCAAAGCTCAAGTGGACCACACCACAGGAAATGGTGTGATTGAACCTCTACCATTGAAAAATTCTTGTAGTCCATAGAAGTTTTGGATCAAGTTGATGTTTGCGTTTTCTCTTCATTCATATCTTTTTGATACTATGAATGGGTTGGATGGCAAATAAACATTACTATGGGTCCAAGGAAGGTATCAACGGTGGGAATCATTATTCCACACTGTTTCGTGTGGCATGGTCCACTTGAGCTTTGGATTTATCAAAAAATTGGGATCAACCTACACCATTCATCCATTTTTCGAGATCATTTTAGAGAATTATCCAAAAAATGAATCATATCCAAAGATTAAATGGACCACACCACAACTACCAGCACAGGTGATGATTTTCACCATTAAAATTGAAATTTTCATATATTTAACAGGACCACCACAATAATAATTTAAAGGAAAAAAATGGTAAGAGTTACATATATGGCATCTGTGTGATATATAGATGCAATTTCCAACGCGGTCTCATTTTGCATGCTTCTGGAAATAAACCAAAACTTGATGTGCAATTGAGCCTGTTTCTAGACTTCTTCTGCAATACCTTTGTCCTTTTTCCCCATCTTCTGAACAAATGATTGGGACATGGAGCAGAACTCGTGAGGTAGGCCTGCTTTCAACAGCAACTAGTTGTCGAACTTTTGCCAAGCAATAAAGAGAAGGTCAAGAATGGTAAAGCCAACCCCAAATTGCTGGGATAAGGCTATGATGACGATGACAATGACAATGATGACAAAGCATTTTCCATCACACATTAAGAAATAGTTGTTCCATTACTTCTAGGTGGGGTAAGATACCAAGATGACAGAGCTAAAGAAAAAAATAATAAAAAGAGAAAAACTCATTGAACCTTTTTTCCTCTGTGCACAACCATTGAAGTAGCCTCTGGTTATCAGTATCAGCTGGGTGTAAGAAGCTAGAAAAACACACGCAGAAGAAATTAGTGAGAAAAACAAACATTGAGAAATGTGAAAAGCTAAGAAAATGGAAAACTTACTCATTAAACTTAGTAAGATTTAGAAGACCATCCCCATCCACATCCAAAGCCTTAATGTGATCCTCTTTCCTCCAACCGATATCGTAAGTGTTATTGTGTGCCATAAAAAGTACAAACTACATTCAAATATTCTAGAACTCAGGTCAGTTGTGGCAATTTAAAGGGCATTGCTTTATGCAAACATTAAGGTCACTAACATTCTAGTTCCTAGAATAATTGGATGCACCATTTTTAGTTCATAATTTCATAATGACAGCTAGCTGTGAGTCCATGCATTTGAAGCTGAACATGAAACTATTATAATCTCAATTTGGGCCTAGACAGATATTGGTAATGGAATGGGACTAACCCCACTTTGGTCCAAATCCACAAAGTGGACCACATTTGGGAGTTCTAAAAAGCAGCTGGGCAAAACTACTTGCTGCAAAAAGACCACATAAAATTGATAGTAGTGTTTTCTCTTAGGCGCGAGGAGATGGACTTCCTTCCCCTCCTATTGTTAGTGAGGAAGAGCTTGGCTGGTTAGTAGTGAGGTTGCAGGGTTGCTGCTATCTATTCTCTATTCTCCAAGAAAAAAAAAAAAAAGGCCTATGCAACCAAAGTTTCAACTTCTTTAATTGAGATTGAATGGCCATTGCATTCCAAAATCAAAAAATAGAAAAACTGGATGCATTAAAACATTTTTAAAAACTAAAAAAAGAGGTAACAATACAAGATTAACAAAATCCTACCAATGAAACTAGATGGTAGAGATGCCAAATCACATGAAAACTGCAATAAGCAAAAACTAATCGCTTGACTGCTATAACAGAGATAACTACCCTAAAAAATAGATAATCCAGCAAGTGGAAAAGATATACACCCTTAATCTGCTCTAAGTGAACTACTAAAAAAGGGCCAATGACAAGGAAAAGACAAAAACCATTTGCCAATTCATAACAATAATATCCCAACGCTTCATCCAATGTAACTTGATTATCGTCATATACGGGCATCTTTGGAATCCTTTAATGTCTGCTCATAAGCCTGATTTCTATTGATCCAACCCTTCTCGTATTGGAATTTGAAAAAGAATGTTTTTGCAGCCCACATTTTAAATTTTGAAGCCAGAGGAGTTGCGTTTCTGCCCAGGCATAGAGCATCAAATCCATTTTTTCCAAGACCATCCAAATGCAACCCAAATCAATCAATGCAATAAAAATCCCAAATACGATGATTCCAATAAGACAATGACTCTGACAAAAATGAAACATACTCTTAAATCACAAAACAGAAAATGAGAAAAGTCAAACTTTCAAGTTTCAACTTTCTTAATTGAGATTGAATGGCCATTGCATTCCAAAATCACAAAACAGAAAAAAGAGGTAACAATACAAGATTAACAAAATTCTACCAGTGAAACTAGATGGTAGAGATGCCAAATCACATGAAAACTGCAATAAGCATAAACTAATCGCTCGACTGCTTCAACAGAGATAACAAGTTTCAACTTTCAAGTCATACATGCATTTGTAAAGGTAATTAAGTCTAGAGGCATATGCAACCAGCTGGGTCATACATGCAATTGTAGAGGTAATATGCAACTAGCTGGGTCATTCATGCATTTGTAGAGGTAATTAAGTCCTAAACATACTCTTAAGTTAGGTATTAGATCATCATACCTTAGGCTCAATATTTTCTGGTGTGCTATTTTTGTAGCACTTACTTCCACCAGGCATTAAAGGTTGCAAGTATCCGAGATTAGCAACTAATCAAGAGATTGTAGCAAGGATGAAGAATGGTACAGACCACATTATGGACCACCATGAAAAACACAATTCTAGCCAATGCATACGGCTAGAATATATAGTATTAATCCTTTTTTTTATTTTTTCTTTTTTCTTTTTTTCCCGTTTTTCTTTATTTCTTTTCTTTCTTTCTTTCTTTCTTTCTTTCTTTTTTTTTAAACAAAAAAAAAAAATTAAGAAAGGGGACTGATTATATTAAAGTAGAAAATAGGAACAAAAAGTAGCAACCAAGATTATTCGTTGCATGTTCGATGTTTCAATTCAAAATTTCCATTTTAATTTTTGCAACATTGAGAGAATTGTTCAGGGCCAAACTAGGAAACTGCCCATGCTCCGATTCTTACCAAGCAGATCGTTCCTAATAGGCAAATGATCCTTAAATAAAATCTGACAGAAACCATTAGGTATAGAAGTAATTCCTAATAGGCAAATGATCCTTAAATAAAATCTGACAGAAACCATTAGGTATAGAAGTAATTCCTAATAGGCAAATGATCCTTGGAGCCTATAGAGATTTATGTAACCTAGAATGTTAAATACAAATCCCAAATAATGCCCAAACAAAGGTTTGACTCGATATTTATGGGAGTTTTATGCCAATTTAAACATAAGGGACAATACCAAATTAAAGAATAAATCAAGTATTGTACTGCTAAACAGATAAATACATTTTATTTTCAAACAACTATCAGTGCAAGAAATCTCTACTTGAACACAATGCCCAAACCTTTCAAAGTCTTATGCAACTTTCATCATTTTATTAAATCAAAGTCAAAGAAATAAACTACATCATGTTCAATTTGAAGAAGACGATCCACTCTTGCATGATATCCATTCTGAGCAGTTGCTCCAACTAATGTTGTGTAATGGGTCGAAAAAAATTAAGATTTTCAGTGACCACATCCAAAAAATAATAATAATAATAATCGAAATACCCCAAAATCATGCCTGAGTAATTCCATGTCCTGCTTGCACCAAAGCAATTAGCTAATTATTCCAAAGGATTTACAAGAGATTTAGAAGGACCATGAATCAATTTTTCATGAATAGTGACATATAATGCAAAGGAGTTTTGAGGCAGCACCTGTATTACAATAATGAACTCTGAAACCAAGAAAATCTTCAAATTCACAATAGCCCACACCTATGGCAGCAAATTGCCCAATTAATAGGACAATACAAGTAAAACTTTAGTAACAAGAATGGATGAAAAACAACGTAAATTATCATTTCATTCCATCTGTAACTAAAATTTTGCATGGCAGAAGGAAGAAACCATACATACAGTTTTTGCAAACTTAGCTTAGAAAAAAGGGAGAATATGTTAACCAGTCATGGAGGGAAAAGCCTTTTCCATTTATCATCCATTCATGAGAATGGAAAAATAAAAGAAAGCAGATGATGGCTTAATAACAACACCATGCTAGCTCTTTGTAAGGCATATGCAAGTATGCCTCAAGATAAAACATTTGTAGCTTCAAAGTTGCCAATGGAAGTACACTTGACTATTGTGGATGCAAATGAGTGCACCACATTTACCAACTCAAGATCACATCTAGACATAAGATACTACAATCCACACATAACATTTCTTGTTAAGCCATTTTATCAAATAGTTAGCATGCACAAAACACAGGAGGAATTACATAATGGCTCTCTGAAATCCAACTATTAGGATCTAAAATCATGTTTAGTCGACATTGTAAGTAACAAAAGGAAAAATAAAAACCACCTAAAAATCTTAGTGGTCTTCGTAACACAAACTCCCAAAACTTCCAGCAATGTTAGGTTGCTGGATAGAATAACCCAAATCAATAGGATTTTAAACCCATTACTGACAGTAACCAGAATACATGTCCGATAAACTCCATCATCGTCTACTTAACGGACAACAGATTGAAGGCCCACCAAATACGGCAGCCAATAGTGTCAATTGCCACCGTCATCGTCGTTGAGCTTGCGGCAGCCATTAATGGCAGCAACAAGCTCTTAGAACTCCCAACCATTATAAAAAAGAAGAAATAAAGAGGGGTTTTCAAATCATAGATGGGAGGAAGAATAAGGTTTCATAGATGAGTGGTGGCTACCATTAGAGGTGTGCGGCCGCTAAATCCTGCTTTTGATTTGAGTCAGCGGTGATGAATCGAACTCCGGTGGCTGTGACTTTGAAATCAGATGCTGCCATATCCAGCTCTCTCCCTTCTTTGGATCTAACATACACACACACCCACATAGAGAGAGAGAGAGAGAGAGAGAGAGAGACTCTCGGTGGAGAGAGAGAGAGAGAGTGGGAATGACGTGGTAGGGTTGAGAGAGAGTGAATGAGAAGGGTAGGGTTGAGAGAGTGGGAATGAGGGCGGTGACTTTTCTTATGGGTAAAATACCCCACCAGGATTCCACATTCGCACAAGTGTTCTGACGCACAGTCCAGTAAAGGGCTCCGTGGGGTCCATGGTGATGCATTTGATTTATTCACTCTGTACATTAATTTTATAATTTTTTTTTATAGAGAATGACCCCAATATTTAGGTAAATTGAAGGTCCAAGTAAACCACACCATCGATTAATGGTAGGTATTAATCTGCACTGTTTACTACCGTGTGGTCCACTTGAGCATTCGATATACTTCCTTTTTTGGGCTCTTACCCTAACATTCTCTTTTAAAATGGATAGACGTAGTAGATGGAGCACAACACATTTTACTGGGCCTCGTAGAGTCCCTTGTGGGCTGTCCCAGGCTGGAAGAATGTGGAGGTATTAGCCTTTAGCTACAGTTTGATCAACTTTTAGCTACAGTTTTAAGCCATAGCAATATAGCTACGATCTATATCCATAGCTCAAAGCTAGCATAGTCTGTAGCCTTTGATAATTTTTTTGGTAGTGATTTGATTGTCGGGGCATCGATTTCATGGGACCACTCCCCCAATCCTTTGAAAATCTATATATTTTGTTTGTCATAAACTATGTCACTAAATGGATCGAAGCAATCCAATGCCGGAACAATGACCATCGAACGGTCATTAAATTCTTAAAAGAGAACATCCTTTCCCGGTTCGGAACGCCTCAAGCCATCATTAGTGATGGGGGCTCACATTTTTTTAATAGACCATTCACGAATTTAATGAAGAAATATGACATCTCTCATAAGGTGAGCACTACATACCACCCACAAACAAATGGGCAAGCCGAGATTTCTAATAGGAAAATTAAACACATCTTGGAAAAGACGGTTAACCCTGACCATAAGGATCGGTTAATCCAATTGATCGATGCTTTATCAGCTTACCGTACTGTATTTAAAACCCCTATTAGAATGTCTCCCTTTACACTTGTCTATGGGAAAGCTTGCCACTTGCCTATAGAGTTGGACATAGAGCCTAGTCAGCAATAAAAAATTTGAACTTCAATCTGGACAACGCTGGCTCACTACGCAAACTACAATTGAATGAACTCGAAGAAATTCAGAATGATGCGTACGAGAATTCGAGAATTTACAAGGATAGGATGAAAGCGTTTCATGACCAACATATTATGTGAAAATCATTCGCGCCAGGTCAAAAGGTCCTTTTGTATAATTCTCGGTTACATCTCTTTTCGGACAAACTCTGTTCTCATTGGACTGGCCCTTTCACTGTTATCAATGTTTATCCTTATGGGGCTATCAAGATTTAGAATCCAAACAATAATAATGAGTTTAAAGTAAATGGATATCGATTAAAGCCATTTGTTGAAAAATTTAATTCAGAGGACATGTCATACCTTTGACTGATCATGTTTATCAGGATTGATCTCCTAGTCTGATGGAGGTATAGTTAGGTTTTCTATTTTCTGTTTTAGGATAGTTTGTTTTATGACGTTCTATGATAGTCGAATTTATGCTGTTAGGATAGTTTGTTTTTCATTTGTTCTATGATAGTTTCCTTTTTGTTGGTTTAACTCTTATGCTGACCCACTCTCACGCTGAGATCCTTTTGGAAAAAACCTCTTGATTCCTTCCTTAGGTACTATCTTTCCATCACCTCTCTTTCAATTACGTTGTCTCTTTTGCAAATCATGCTTATTTCTTTTACATTGAGGGCAATGTAGATTTTAGGTTGGGAATGAGAGATTAGGTTACCTAATTAGTATTTTCTCAGTCTTGAGCAAAACTTGTGAAAAACTTTTCAATTTTTTCTGACAATTCTTATGAATTCGAGTGATTTTGAAGGATATTCTCGATTTAAGAAATATAAGATACTTAATGTTGGTGATTTATGACTCTTGGATTCAATTACCTGTTATATTTTATAGTTAAGTTTGAATTATTAATCTATGATTAGAAGTTTTAAACATTAATTGAGTCATGATTTCACATGTCACATCAGCTTACACATTAAGGTTCAGTTCGATATTGAATTATTTACTTAGTGATCATTAAGCATGAAAGGAACCAACTTAGGGAATTTGTCCATCATGTTCAATGTGTGTGTGTGTAGAAAAAGAATACCCAATAAAAAAATAATTGTCATCAAAAATGGCCACCTATTAAAGATCTTTGAAACTGTTGACACAGCGTAAAGCCATCAATGGAAAAATAAAAAGCTGGAAGAATAAAAAGGTTGAACTATAAGACAAGTTTCGGTTTAGGTTTGGTTATCTGGAATGCTCTTTTTGGTTACCAATGATATTATGAAAAATTAAGAATTGGACCTTTAATTGTGATAAGTTGAGGTTGCACTATACACCCATGGAACTCAATGTTTAGAATTGTTCTAATTGACGGATTAATACTTTGAATTTGACCATGAAGTTACCATGCACTTGAGTTTAGGAGAAGGTAATGCTCAACACTGATGTATTTTAGAATCCTATTATCTGGACTATTTTTCAATAACCACTTGAATTTATAAAAATTGTCCTGTAACTCTCAAAATAATTTTCGCATACTTTGTTCGGGACTAGCAAAATGTTGGTTGGGGATTGTGTTGAACATAATAATGCTTAACGCTTTATTTTAATCATGTTTATGTTGCAAGGTGAATTTAGAAGCTTGGACCAAAAAGAGTGCTAAAAGCATATATTTAATGTCAAAAATCACCAAAGCAGGGGACGAATCTTAGGAGATCGATATTGAAGAATTCAAAAGCCAAAGATCCGAGAAAATCAGTGATTGAAGATAAAGAAGCCTGAAAATCATCCTGAATGCAAGATTATAAGGTTCCCACCATCCGTTTGGCACGAAAATTTATAGCAGGCCTAAGGATCATAAAGTAACTGTACATATAAAATTTCAGCCTTTGGATCATTGTTGAAGTGGTCTAACGAAAAGATCAACCACAAAACCACCGATTTAGGGCCCACCTGATCTCTGGATATGCTTCAAACTTAGGCTCAACCCCTTAAATTGGATGGAAGAATGGATGAATGAAGTAGATTTCGCAAAACATCACTGTGGACCCTACCTTAAGTGGTGTGTGTGTGCACAGCACAAATGCACTGGCAGTGCACCGAATCATGGGAATCGGTCAGCGTGCGCTGACCTGACTCACAGCTTTTCTCTCACGCAGGGGATGGACAGGGGTCCCACTGTGATGGCTTCTGACCCACCACCTTCGATCAGACAGGTGATCTAAACCATCCAATGTGTCTAGATGATGAGGCTGACCAAACCTATGAAGTCCACATGCATCCATGCACGTGCTCGCAAGAAGACCACTTCAAATGCAGATAGAACAACAAGAAGATTTAATCCCTTGGACTGCACCAAACTCGAGCAAAATTGTCCATTCCCCACTGAAATTTTGAGAGGAATCCAATGGATGGAGTGGATTTCCTCACTGATGTCGATCATGGGCCCACCAAATGTCTCAGTGCAGGTTCATGTGCAAGAGGACGTGTGTAGTAGCGTCCGGCCCACCTTGGGCCACTGTGTGATCATGATCACCGTCGGGTCAGTGATCCAGACCATCCAGAAGATGCAAAAGGTGGGGCTGACCCCATCCATGAAGGACAAACAAAGTTTGAGATGATCAGCATCCTAAAAACCCATTCCAATGCAAACCTGTTTCCAGTTTCGCTACGCAAGGAGCGAAAGGAGCTGCGAAAACTCCCACCGACTCTCTCCAGCCGACCGACCTACTCATTCCTACAAAAGGAGGAAGAGAGAACGTGGAGGGGATCATCAGATGTGGAGTGGAGGTGTGAAAGCGAGAGAGAGAGAGAGAGAGAGAGAGAGAGAGAGAGAGAGAGAGAGAGAGAGAGAGAGAGGGGCATGGAGATGACAACAAAAGGAGTTTTTCTTCTCCTTTTTCTTCCTTGGTTTTCTTCTTTGATGTTTTCTTTTAAGAGATTTTAGTACATCATGATTATGAAAGGTTAAACCTCTTAGTTAGGGCTAAGAGGTGAAGCTTGTAGTATGATGGGGTGTTTTCTGTGCTTGGATTCATATTAAGTTGAACTCTTTGCTTCTAATTTGATTATAAGGAATGCTTTTAGTTTTTAATGGTTTGTTGTGACATAAATTACAATGGATCTGTGATAACTTTGAGCATGTTCTTTTCGTTATTGTGATTGTGAAATTAAGAACCCTCTTGTTCACTATCGTCCCTTAGACATAGTTGGATGATAGAACCTTTCCTAACATTCATCATTCTCTCAGAGTGTTTGTGAATTGATAAATTTTGTTGTTTACTTTGTCTCATGGGCATGGTTTTCTAATGTAATCAACTCTAGTTCTCATACCTCTCATCTATTGAGAACTAGATCAAAGGAAGTTCATAGTTGATTTTATTAATTATCTTTGAATTGGATGAAGATGTGACTTTGATCCCAGTTGTGTTCTTGAATCAAGCATAAATCTCTCTGATCTCTACAAGTGGATCCTTAGAATCCCTAATTTGCCACCTTTGAATTTTACAAGTCTTAGTTACTTAATTTACAATTATTCTCCTATATTCTCTAATTTAGATTACATCTTCTTCTAGTTCTAGTTCTAGTTACTTTCAGAATACGTAAAAAGTTCAGTCCCTCTAGATTCGACCTCGGTCTTACCGAGATTATTACTACATCGCAACTCTATACTTGAGGTGGTGAACAAAATCTTTTTTTTATACATAATAAACCATTAAAACTATGAAGTTTGGCCTTACCTCGATAATCTCTTTCATCATAATCTAGATAATCGCCTCTATGGATTGGTCGTCGGGCAATGCGTTCATGAAAGTCCTCATCACTAAAACTCGCATTATCTGATATATCCCTACGATTCACCACTTGTAGTGCTCTACAGATATCGAAATTTTGTCGTACAGCAAACATGGACGGTTGAGCATCACCTAAGGCTCAAGGTGGAATTAGCGCATCCGCAAGATGGTCAAGGGTTACATATAACCCTTGTATGGTCAACTGACTCTCCCAGTGAAAAGCTTCCATTATTTTCGAAAGATAATGAATCTATGCATCACCATCCATAGAATTTTGGTCCATACCTTTTATAACATCCCATACCTCTAGTACACGGGTGTTACCCTTTTTAAATCTGCATTAACTAAAATCAGAATGGACTAACCAAGTAGTTTGAACTCAACGTATGTAGGATGAGACTTCCAGTCGATGATAAGGCCATCCATCGTGGGTCTCTAGGAGCTAAAACATACCCTACAATGGTCAAGGACGTGAGGTTACCCAAACACTTCAAATTTAAAACCATTATGTCAATGGATACTAGTACAACACTCCTGTTATCAACACTTGAGGATTAGTTAGTGACCAAAGAGGCACTTAGGGCCCCTCAAATTCCCATTTAGTCGTCAAAACAAATTCTTAGACCCATCTGACCATTGGGTTAGGATATGTGGGCCAATTAGGGCCCCGAAAGGCATTATATAGCCCACCTGGGTCTCACCATCAGACCAAAGCTGGGCCTGGACCCCTATATGGGGATCCCAAGATAAATGGATAGATTAGATATGTTGCAACCATTACGGTGGACCCCCCACACGGAGTGCATGTGCACCCCATGAATGCATGCACAACATGCACGGAACGATGGACTCGGTCAAATGGCCTTTGACCGATCCAAATTTAAAACTAAAAGAAATGGTTTCTGTCCTGTCTGTTAGGATTCAAACCTACAACCTTTGGACCTCAAAGTGGCCTACCATGGCCACTTTTCGAGACATATGAGCCATTCAATTTCTCCATGGGACCTGACCTAAGAAAAGCATATAGGCTTTCGAGCCTTCGTAAATGGACAAAAGAGATGGGTTACAACCATCCAACACATTACACGTCGGAGGCATCCATGAGATGGGACCAATCTGGGATCGTTTGGGTGGCTCACGGTCAGTCCGATCATGCCATCCCATCCATCCGTTTTCTAGGTGGAGGCATGCTCTCTCTTTGCCAAAAACGGCCAAGAAAGGCCTGTAGGTGGAAAAATATGAGAGAGGACTTTTATCTGGGGAAAACAGAGGGTGGCGGATCTTGGCCATCCCTTGGCCACGTGGAGATCCGACCGTTAGGAGATCCTCTCCCACTGCTATATAAAGAGCCCTGTAGCTCTTGGGATTGGCACGAAGGAGAGAGAAAGGAGAGAGGAGAAAGAGAGTGAGAGAAAGAGAGAAGTCGTGAGGAACAAGCCAACCTTGTGGACCAAGTTCACACTGCTCTGACCCAGTCCGAGCAAGGATCGGAGCGAGTTGGATCAGTGTAGGGCCTGCAGCTTCACAATCAGGGGTAAAAATAGAGAAGAAGGTGTGAGTGGCGTGGGTGCATTGCTGAGACAGGCAAAGCATCTCTTTTTTGTAGTTTCTGTTAAGTAGAAGAGGGCACTTGTGCGAGCCGGAGCTAAGCCAATCAATGGCTATATTTCAGTTTGAAACAAAGACCGGAACCATGTCGGTTGATGGTTGCCCGTCAGGCTGAAGACAGGCCAAGCAATTGCCATGTTCTCAGGCTGATATCAGACCAGCAACAGCTGCATTCGTGGGTGGGAACCAGACCAGGAAATGGCTGTGTTTCAGACCAAAACAACGCCAAAAACTAACCCTGATTCACACCAAGGGCCAAGCCAAACAGTGATTGGTCTTTGGTCTGAAAACAGGTCAGGTAGTGTCTCCGTTTGAGGCTAGAACCGGCCTACACAATGGCCGGATTTGGAACCAGAAACAGACTCAAATCAAGATCTTCATCAGGCCTCTGTCCAAACTAATATCGGCCAAGATATTGACTAAGATCGGACCTGCAATAGCCGTTTCGGGGCCGAAAACCAGCATTGAATCTGGGACAAAACCAGACCCAGAAGCGGGCTGGAATCAGCCCAGTCTAGCCCATGCTCGTTGTAGGTGAACCACACCATCAGTGGGCCCCAAACCCAAGTGTAATCGGGCCTGAAGGGGTGGTGGAAATCAGTCCCAGGTAGGCTGAAAACGAGCTCCATCGGGCCATGTTTTTCACTGGGAGGCGACGCCCAACGGGACCTGTGTTGAGCTCTCAGTAAAGCTTTAAAACAAGCCCAATCTGGACCGTAAATGGGGCTGCAATCGATCTCTGTTGGGACCATTCGAACTAAGCTGAGAACCTACGATCGGTAAGGTTTGATAGGCCGAAAGCATGGCCGGCATCGAACCCCACAGAGAGCTGAAAATCTGCCAATAACTGGGCCACACCATCAGTCAGGTGGGCCGCGCCCTATACAGCCAAGTGGGTCGTACCTTGTGTAGAATCTGGTGGGCCGCACTCTGTACAGTTAGGTGGGCCGTACCAATCAGTCAGGTAGGCCACCTTTGGGGTCACCTTGATGGGTCAAGTCAGGCCCAGATTGAGCCCACTCGTTGGGCCAAGTGTTGTTGGGCCTCGAATTCCCTAGAAGAGAGACGGACCATCTTGATTATGGGTCATTCAACTGACCTTGGTGTTTTAAAACTTTAGAACTTATCGACTAATGTAAGAAATTTCTTTAAGTATCTATTTGTGTGGCGTGAAGTCACTTACTTCTCAAGGAAATTCGCATCTAGGGGTGCACTACAACCCTTCTGGTGATGATTTTCTTTCCCTTGGGCTTTTCATCTCCAACTAGACTAAGAGTAGTTGTTACAATGATCTAGAAACGTAAAGACTTTTAATGACTAGTTAAACTTATGGTGGATTGTTTTTAAGTTTGTTACCCAGGCACTGCTTCAAGGAATGATTTAATAACTTGGAAATAGATTGCTTTATTTGGTGTATTTGTTTAGATTAATGATTCCCTTGATTTAGAAATAATTGATTTACTTGATAAAACTGTTTAGCACATTTGATTTTTGGGATTGAAAACACGTTTTAGGTCACAATTGTACTTGGTTAGCTTGCTTGAACATGCTTATTAAATTTACCCAAATAATTCAACTAGTTGTTCACTACATGCGAGATGTGACAGTTTGCTTAGTATGTATTTTGGATTAGATATTCATGATTACGTGACTCATAAAATTACATGCAATGCTTCTCCATGATACTGTTTATGATACACACATTATTGAAATCTCTCTATGGGAACCTCTAGCTAAGGAGAGTCCATGCTTAGGGTGTAATTAAAGTAGTTAAAATATGAGTAGGCCCTTGATATGGAGGTTTTGGTTGTTGGCGTTCGACTATTCGATTTACCATCCTTGTATGGTTTCACCTAACTGACGTTGGATGAACTTTGTAACCTTTTTAAACATCGCTGTTTACTTGTCTTTGAATCATTCACGCCATCATGTTTTAATCGACGTACTTAGTAATTTTTGACATTTCATTCCCAATCAGCATTGGTGGTAGTCCCTTCACATTGAATTGATTGACCACATGTAAGTGGATACTACACAACACCCTAAGGCGGTAATCTCATGGGCTGGGGATGGTAGTCATGAGACACTATGCCCGAGCCATCAGCCTACGCTAGGCCACGAGCTCCCCTTAGTGACCGTGGGCTTAATTAAATTGGCTTAGTGTAATTAAACTAATAACGAATTGACTAATCATGCATACATGGCACAGACCAGCATCTATTGCTATCATACGAGATGTACGTATTCTGTCCGACCGGATGAGTTTTTCCAAGTCGATGATTGCATGGGTGACGAGCCCACTGTCCGCACAGATGAGCATCCCCAAGGCGATGGATGCATTTCACATAAGCATATAATAAGACTGTGTCTGTCATGTTTTCATTTGGATAGATGTTTTATAATATTTCTTGTCTATGGCGATGGTGTGAAATCTTGAGGGGAGATCACACTGAGTTGGCCACTCATTCATCAATGTTCAATTGTACAGAGGATATAGGGGCTGATGGACTTACGGCAGATCAGGAAGCGACTGCAGTCGAGGAGGAACCCTATGATGGAGAGCCGTACTAGGAGGCGGCTACATATTATGGCTCAAATCAGTAGTTTTCATTCATGCTGGATGTTTAGGATTATTATTTTCTACATTTGAGGATTATTGTATATTGGCCCCTAGCTGAGTGGGCCAGGATATTGTTCATACTTTGGATCAAATTTATGCTATATTTCATTCCCGCTATTTGCACTTTGATTTACCTATTGATTACCATTATTATTATTAGTTAACTCCCGAGTTATTGAATTGCGAGTTGTGTACTCAGCTTCTGAAAACTGGGGCGTTACAAGTTGGTATCAAAGTCAGGTTTCGATCTTGGGACCTGTGGGTTATGGGCCCACCACCCTTCCACTGCGCTACTCTGATGATCAAGGAGTGGGAGATGATGGAGTTCGTATAAGACTTCGACATCCATCTTACCCTCAACGAACCCGATGCTTATGTGGCCCTATTAACTGCAGAGCCACCCCTGGTTCGACATGTGATCTCCGCTCAGAACAGGATGAATGGCTTGTCAAGATGAAAGAAAGGTGCAAGAGCGAGGAGATGCCTGACTGGATGGTTGGTAGCGACGGTGGTCTTCGGTATCAGGAGCGAGTATGCGTTCTAAACGACGCTGAATTAAGAAAGGAAGTAATGGTAGAAGCCAACCATTCCAAATTAGTTATTCACCCAAGGAGCACTAAGATGTACAATTGTCACGCCCCAAACTCGAAAATCGGTCTCATAAAATTCTCGATCGCAGAATCCGATGCTGACAGCCTCTATAGTGCCCCATTCTCGGCTCCCAACGCGCATACGCCAGATTCCGATCTTGGGATCTTACAAGGAGGATTTTTCAATAGACATTTATCTTGTAAGAAGCATGACCACAAGTTTACCCAACATCATCATCACATATCTACTAATATAAACATTTGAATACAATGCTGAAAGGAAAATACATATGTCAAAATCAAAGCTCCAGAAGACTGTTATACGGTCCAAGCTCAATGCTGCTGCAACCTAAAGCCACCTGCACGCATCTATCGTGCATAAACTTATAGAAAGTTTAGAGGGTGGTGAAAGTGTGTGCGATGCATGTGCCAAGTATATAAATATCAGAGTAAGTGGAAATACTGGCAATCCATAAATTGTACAATACCAAAGTAAGGTGGAAACATGTTAGTAAGTCCATAAATATCATCAGCCTTATCCAGGCTATGCCGTGTAAAGACATAATAAGCCAATATCATATATTGAGAAAACAATGTAATATACAAATTCCGATGAGTTCTCAAATATTGTCAAGATTATCTAGGCCATATAAATGCAAAAACATAACAAACCAAAATGTCACATGCAACGGATGCAGTATGCGGTGCGAATGTAATAACCAAACTAGAGTGTGAAGTCGGGAAGATAGTACGTAGTATTCCAGTCTACGGGGTCCATCACAAGGAACTTCTATCCAAACCAGTCTCAGCCTAGCTTATAGCTCCCTCACTCTGGTGGATAAGGCCATACCCCCACCCAATCAGCCATGACACAGTGGGAGACACGGCCTATTGGTATTCGGCACTCGGGCGCTCATGTATCCACTCAGTTTAGACGTTGGGGCATCTCTTGGCCACGAAGGTTTAGGGACTTTCACTCACGGACATACAAAGTGTCCAGATGCTCGAACCAAATATTTTCAGTATCCCATCTAATCATCCATGACATACCTGTGGAGGCTACGACCCTGATATCACTAGGGCGTATAATAATCACAACACAAAATGCAAGATGTATGAGTCATACAATCCAATCATGCATCAATCCTGCTCATACCGTGCGCTCATGTGAGATAATCTCCGCCTATCAGGGAGTCTCATAACAACCTGCTCAATGACATATGCAATGGTCAACCACATCTCATAATAAAAATGAAGATGATGCATATGGGCATGTACATGATGCTATCTGTCACATACTCATATTCGGTATCGATTATCGACTTATATAATCGGCTTGATAATCGGCCTCGACAATCGGTCTCAGTAATTAGAATCAGCCTTAATAATCGAAATCGACCTCAACAATCGGAATCGGCCTCGACAATCGGAATCGACCTCAACAATCGGAATCAGTCTCGACAATCGACCTCGACAATCGAAACCAGCTTCGATAATCGAAATCAAACTCGACAATTAGAATTGGCCTCGACAATCGGAATCGGCCTCGATAATCAAAATCAACCTCGACAATTGGAATCGGCATCGACAATTGACCTCGACAATCGAAATCGACCTCGACAATCAGAATCGGCTTCGATAATCGGCATTGACCATCGGAATCGACCTCGATAATCTGAATCAACCTCAATAATCGGCTTCGACAATTGGAATCAGCCTTGATAATAAGAATCGGCCTCGATAATCAGAATCACCTTCGACAATCAGAATTGGCTTCAACAATCACCTCGACAATTGAAATCGACCTCGACAATCAAAATCGGCCTCGACAATCGGAATCGGCCTCGACAATTAGAATCGGCCTCGATAATAAGCCTCAACAATCGGAATCGACCTCAATAATCAGAATCGGCCTTCACATTTAGAATCGGCCTCGACATTTAGAATCAGCCTCGATAATCGGCCTCAATAACCAGAATTGACTTCGATAATTGAAATCAACCTCGATAATCAAAATTAACCTCGATAATCAGAATCGGCCTCGATATTCAGAATCGGCTTCGACAATCACAATCGACCTCCACAATAGATATCAGTCTCGATAATCGACCTCGACAATGGGAATTGGCCTCAACAATTAGAATCGGCATCAACAATCGGAATCGCCCTCAACAATGGGAATTGGCCTCGACAATTGGAATTGGCCTCGATAAGAATGAGTCTAACAAGGCCTAAGGGAAGGTCACAATGTGGACATTTAACTATTATTGCCCATCAATGTGGACATTTATCTAACATTACTCCCAAGTAGTGGCCCACATAGAGCCTAACATATAGTGGACCCATGGCCTCACATAATGGCCCAATATACATTACCATGGGCCTCTCTCAAGGGCCTAATACACATCATGATGGGCCTCACTTATGGCCTACATATGCATCACATTGGGCCTCACTCATGATCTTCGTGTACATCATAATAGACTGCAATATATAGGCCAGAAAATACATCTCATTTGGGCCTTACCAAATTGGCCGGAAATACATTACAATGGGCCTCATCATATGAGTCAAAAATACATCACAATAATCCTCAACGCATGGCCCGGAATTATATCACAATGGGCCACTCATATGGGCTTAATATACAACACCATGGGCCACGACCCATGGGCCCCAAATACATCAAAAGGGGCTACGGCCCATGGGCCTCAATATACATCATGATGGGCTGTAACCCATGGGCCACAATATACAACAAGTGGGCTGCATCAATAGCCACACTAATGGGCCTCATATACAATGAGTGGGATGCATTAATGGGCCGCACCAATGAGCCTCATATACAACAAGTGAGCTGCATCAATGGGCAACTTGGATAAAACACTACATCACATGGTGGCCACGTGAATGGATGGTATGAATACAAAATACATACATCTAAGTGGGCCTAGCAGATGGATGGCATGGACATGAAATACATACATCAATGGTGGGTCCCACTATCCAGCCATCTGGACGGTGTCGATAAGACCCATACATCCGCCGTGCGCACCCCACAGCAGATGGACGGTCAGGATAAAATGCATATCATAGTGGGCTCTACATGACCTAGACGGTCAAGATTTCAAATACATCTCACCAAGCCCCACAGCACCGTCCAAATCTGGACAGTGTGGGCATAGAATACATACATCAAGGTAGGGCCCCACCCCACACGTGTAGCACGTGTGGGTGGGCCCCACACCCAATAAAAGGAAGGACGGTGTTTGGATATACAGATGCATTAAAAATTGGAATCCCACGTCCAGATGGACGGTTAGGATATGACACATACCTCACCTGGGGCCCACAGAATTTGCTGACATTATTCCAGTTGCTGGACGGTTTGAATATGAGACATACCTCATGATGGACGGTTGGATATACAACACTGCATCAAGGTGGCCCCCACCGTGGATAGACGGTGTGCAGATACAACACATACATCTGATGGTGTCCACATAGATGGATGGTCTAGATGAGTAGACCCTGATATCAATACACCAGCTAATATAGCTGATGTGCGGGAGACTAGCCAATCTACTTCTATTCAATGTAGGCCCCATGTGTTGGATGGATTCCCACCGTCCCAGAACTGGACGGTGCCGATTAAAACAAATACATCGGAGTAGGTCCGACCCACCGTCCCACATGGACGGCAGGGATAAAACACATACATTAAAGGTAGGTCCACACGAGTGGGACCCACCATTTTTAATTAAAAAACAAAAAAAAAAAACTGATATTTGTTTTTCCACTTCAGACGGTCCAGCAGCTGCTGCTGCCGGACGTACTGATGCTCGATGGTCCAGATGAACGCCATCAAGGTGGGCCCATGAAACTGGCCAAAATGGATGGATGTGGTGGATGTGGGACATACACCATGGTGCGTCCAGCACACATAGCAAGGTGAGTCCACGTGGTGGCCCATTAGAGTTTGGGATTAAGCTGATATTTGTAGTTTCCCTTCATCCAGGTCTGTCATACGGCCGCAAGGTGCCCCGAATAGCGTAAATACAATGCATCCATCACGGTAGATCCTACCATTTGTTTATGGCGGTGGTGTGAAATTTTAAGGGAAGATCACACTGAGTTGGCCATTCATTCATCAATGTTTAGGATGTAGGGGCTGATGGACTTGTGGTAGATCAAGAGACGGATGCAGTCGAAGAGGAACCCTATGATGGAGAGCCATACCAGGAGGTGATTGCATATTACGGCTCAAATCAGTAGTTTTCATTCATGTTAGATGTTTGGGATTATTATATTCCACATTTGAGGATTATTGTATATTGGCCCCCAGTTGAGTGGGCCAGGATATTGTTCATACTTTGGATCATATTTATGTTATGTTTCATTTCCGCTTTTTGCACTTTAATTTACATATTGATTACCATTATTATTATTGGTTACCTCTTGGGGTTTTGGATTGCGAGACGTATACTCGGGTTCTAAAAACCAGGGCGTTATACCTTTGTTGTTTGTCATCGGCCTAAGAGGAGTCCTCACTCTGATACCAATTGACGCAGGGATGAAAGTGATGAGATCGATCACTGTCTTCTTCAAGGATAACTACTTCAAATCCACGGAGGTTCTTTAAAGTCCTCACAAAGACTTTTTGAATCCACGAGAAAAATAATTAGAAATAATTTTAAAATATATGAAAGAAACTTGTTGATTATTGATAAAAGAGTCTACAACCCTTCAAATAGGAATACCAAGACTCGAAAGAAGTTTAGGAATTATACTATAACTAAATCTCCCTAAAATTCATAATTTACTATAAATAGTAAATTTCTATTTATACTAAGTGTCCTATATGGCTTAACCACGTTATTCTTCTAATTTTTCTAAACACTTTTCATGTTGGACACAACTCCTAAAACCAAATGGATGAAGAGTTATAATCAAATTAAAACTTACTAAAAATAGAAAAAACGGAAATAAACATGAAATTTGACCATGGATCTGATGGAATCTCGCTAATTCGGCATGGGTAACCTGGCATAGCCAGGTTATTTGGCTAAAGTAGCTCATCCTACCCCAAAATCATAAATCTTACATCGAGTAACTCATTCCGATTTGTGAGATATGCCTGTTTTAAGGTTCTGACAGTCTTGATGACTTATGCCTCCAATCGGGCCTTCTCTCATCCATCTTGGATATGAAAGTGTCCGCGACCCGCTTTACGTCACCACCTCTAAAACATTCATGGGCCATTGAAAGTTTTGTATTATAAATTTATTTTTTCAATCTCAACCAAGTGGGAATGCTGCATGCTTTATGAATCATTTAGATTGCATATAAACATTATAGTGGAGTCAGCGGGCTACTCCTAGCCTCTGGACTAAGGATGTTTTCGGCAATGTGTTTGCAACGGTCCAACAAGTTGTTGCTCAGCTAAAAAGTATTGAAAATCAGTGGCAAAATGATCCAGGTGAGGACCTTTCCATTGAGCTTGAGCAGGCTAGGCAACAGCTGATGCTTGTTGAGCTCCTAGAAGAGGTTTTTTGGAAAAAGAAATCAAGAAATCTGTGGCTTGAGGAAGGGTATAGAAACACCAAGTACTTTCATTCTCTAGCCAAAGATAAAACCAAAAGAGCTTTCATCAGTTCTATAGAAGTAGTGATGGACCAAAAGTCTATTAAATCAGAAGTAATCAATTTCTTCTAAAAGTCCTTCAAGGCGGACCCCTACCTCCTCCAATCTGACTTCTCTTCTACCATCCCTGCATTAATTTCTGCACAAGATAATGCTAGTCTCTCGGCCTCTCCATCCTTTAAGGAGGTCAAACAAGTAGTTTCAGTTATACCGAAAAATTGGGAGCCTGGCCTGGACAGATTCTCGGAGGCCCTCTTCGCTTCTTATTGGCCCATTGTTGGATCTGATCTCCTCAAGGCTACTGCCTTCTGGCTTCAAGGGGGTCCCTTACCGAAACTGTTCTCTTCCTCCCTAATCTGTTTGGTCCCCAAAGCTGCAGCAACTTCTTCTTTTGGAGATTTTTGGCCAATAAGCCTGTGTAAAGTGATCTATAAAGTGTTTTCCAAAATTCTGGCAGCCAGGCTTAGCCTTCTTCTCCCCAAAATTATTTCTGGTGAACAAGGGGGCTTTCATTAGAGGTCTTTCTATTACAGAAAATGTGGCCCTAGCCCAAGAAATGGTCAGCGGGCTAAACATAAAGGTTTGTGGAGGAAATTTAGTACTGAAGCTCGACCTTGAGAAGGCTTACGACTGAATTGATTGGAATTTCTTGATGGGTGTGTTGAAGTGTTTCAGGTTCAACGAGACTTGTATACCATTGTTGGAATCATATTGGAACAACAATTGGTTTTTAGTTCTTGTTAATGGGGAGGCAGTGGGCTACTTCAATTCCTTAAGAGGGATAAGATGGGACGATCTGATCTCCCCAGGATTGTTTGTTATTGCGGATGAAGTTCTAAGTCGTGGCTTTAAGGCGCTAGTGCAGTCAGGTGTTTGCCATCCATTCAATCTTCGTAGGGGCTGTCCAACCATTTCCCACCTCCTCTTTGCGGACGACACGCTCTTGTTTCTCAATGGGAGTTGCTCTTCTCTTCAGGATGCAAAGGACTTCCTGCAACTCTTCCAAGATTCATCTGGCCAAAAAATCAATAATAAGAAAAGTTCCTTCCTATGTTCTGATAAACTGGCAGCTAGTAGAATTAGAAGCATCAATCATTTCTTAGGAATCTCCAAGGCCATGTTGTCTAGTCGTTGTCTGGGCATGCTAATTATATGAGGTAGAGCCAAGACCTCTAATGTTCACTCCCCAAGTGCAGGGTTGTGATGTAGTAATAACTCGGTAAGACCGAGGTCGAATCCCAAGGGACTGAAACTTGTACGTTATCTAAAACTAACTAAAACCAGAACTAGGCTAAGATGAATTCTAAATCAATTAGCAATGATGAACTACTTGTAGAATAATTAATCTAAAACTTAGGAAACAAATCAGAGATAGGAAACTAGGGATTCAGAGGATCCACTTGTAGAGATCAGGGAGAACTTATGCTTGCATCAAAAATCAGAGAAATTACTGAACTGCCGTTGATCTAGTTTTCAAAGAGATGAAAGGTGTATGAATTAGAATGGATTCCATCACCAAACCATGCCCACAGACTATGGCAAACAACAGAATTAAACTAATTACCAACCAATCATATGTATGAAGGTTAAGAAGGGTACCGTCATCCAACCATGCCCAGGAGACTATGGTGAACAACGGGACGTCCTAACGTCATAAACATAAAAGGGATAAGAAAATATTCAAAGCATTGCAGACCCATTGTAATTTCAGTCACAACAGACCATTAAAGACAAAAAATATTTCCATTAAAATCAAACTAAAACCAACTTCAATTCAAAAATTAAAATTAAATTAAAAGCATATAATCTCTCATCTCACTACAAGCTTCACCTCCTAGCCCTAGCTAGGAGGATTTAGCCTGCCATGGATGGGCTCAATCCAAATAAATAAAGAGAAAAAGAAAAGGAAAGAAAAAACCAAGCTCCTCTCTCTCTCCTCTGCCCACGTTGAAACCCAAGCTCGAGCCCTCTGTTCTTCCTCCCAAGACCTTGAATGAATGCTCCCCACGTCCAAAACCTCTTTATATAGCTGCTGGAGTGGTGAAAATCGGATTTGAATCGGATTTGGAAAGCTATGCATGCCCATTGAAAGCTTTTTCGCAGCCAAGTTCGGTGCCTCGAAACACGCCACTTTCCTTGCTCAAATTTCAAAGAAACATCGTTCCTTAGGATTTCATTGGGTCCTCTACATGATAGACGGTTCAGATCTGCCATATGATCAAAGATGGTGGCCCAAAACCGCCTGGAAAAATCGATTTTCGCGGATGTGCGAAACCTTTCGCACCATTTCGCTGTTGTGTTCGGTGGGCCCCACAGAAGCATTTTCTGAAAAATCCACCCCGTCTATTGGATTCAGAACGAAATTTCAGTCAAGAATGGGTAGTTTTGAACGTCCATTGACGTGGCCCAGAGAAGAAATCACAAAAGAATCAGTTTTGAACGCTACCGAGCAGCCCTTTTGTGGCCTCTGTATCTAACACGTGTGCACGCATGGGTAAAAAGTGATAACATGGTTTTGTAGTGCTCGAAGCCCTCTACACGGTGGACGGATCGGATTGAGCTTATGAGGCACGTGTGGGGCCCACAACTGATCGCAAAAATGGCCAGCGCCGTGCGTCCGCTGCACGTTTTTTTTTTTTTTTTTTTTTTTTTTGAGTTGTAGACGGAAACGTCGGTCAGCGCAGCTGACCGACTTTTGGAAATTTTGGTGCACGGCGAGTGCACATGTGTACTGTACACACTCATTTCATATGGGGTCCATTGCAATGTTTTAGAGAAATCTGCACCGTCCATCTGTTTTGACTCCTTATTTAAGGCGTCAATAATAATTTTGAGACAGTTCCAGATATCAGGTGGGCCCAGAATCAACGGTTTATGGGCTGATCTGTCAGTTGGGGCACTTCCCGAGATCTTCAATGGCTGAAATTTTATATGTACGGTTAATTTATGGTCCTCAGGCGACGTATGAAGTTTCGAGCCGAACGGATGGTGGGAACCTCGTGATCTTGCATTCTGGACGTCCTTCAGGCCACTTGAGCTTCAATTTCTAACTTTTCTCGGATTTCTGACCGTGTATATTTGTCAATCTTGATCCCCTGGAGTGTGTCCCTTGCCTTTGGCGTCATCAGATCGTTAAATCTCAACTTTTAACGTCTTTTTTCCATCCATGCTCATAAAATCACTTTGCCACACAAGAATGAGAAAACGAGCCATTAGACAGCATTATATTCGTAAATCTAGACAATATCTGGGGTCTAATATGCAATATTTGACCCTCAACACAACCCCCAACCAGCATTTTGCTAGTCCCGAGCAAAGTATGCGAAAAATAAGTTGAGAATTATAGGAGAACTTTTTATGAAATCGAGTGAGATTTTGAACAAAATATGAGAAATTTAATATTCATGAATGTTAGAAATTGTATTCTCCTGAGCTCAAGCGCACCGTGGACTTTATAATCAAGTGTAAAGCATTAATCCATCAATTAGAAAAATTTTAAACATTGAGATCCATGGATGTATAGTATAATCTCAGCTAATCACATTAAGATTGAATTTGTTATTTCAGGATCTCATTGGTAACCAGCAAGAGAATTCATGATAACCAAACTTAATCCAAAACTTGCCTCATAGATTAGCCTATTAACTTGTGATTTTTCTATTCAAAGTAATGCCAAGGAAGGGGAATCAAATCCTCACCTATAGGGAGCAAACCTATGGTGAAGATCGTACACCTGACTCTTTTTAGATATCATTCATGGGGAATTAACTCCACACCTATAGGGAGCAAACCTATGGTGAAGATTAATTATCCAACCTTTCCAATTTTTATACCATGATGGCAAGATATTTCAGGCTGGTTCCTTTCGTGCTTAGTGATTACCAAATTAACCCTTCAATATCAGACTGAAGTCTTAACGTGAAAGCGAGATGTGACATGTGAAATCCTGATGCGATCAATGTTTAAAACTGCTAATCATGGCTTAGCAACTCGATCTTAACTATGAAATCTAACAGATACGGAATCCAAGAGTCATAAATCCACCATATGTACCTTGAAAATCTAAATTAGGGATATCTGTCAAAATCACTTCGAATTTGTAGAAATTTTAAAAAAAATTCAAAATTTTTTTCACAATTGTTGCTCAAGACCAAGAAAATACTGATTAGGTTACCTAATTTCCCACCCCCAACCTAAAATCTACATTGTCCTCAATGTAAAAGATATGAGCATGCAATGCACATGGGACAATGAAAGTAAATGAGAAGTGATGGGAAGATAGTACCTGAATAACGAAGCAAGAGAGTTTCCAATAGATCACGGCATGGAAGCTTGTTAGTATGAGAGAGAAAGCAGAACAAAAATAACAAAAATAAAATCCTACTTATACCACTTTCGCAGGTGCTCTCGATTGCATTTAGCGTATGCAACAAGCCTTTAAACCCCTAGGTTACCCCTAGTGGACGAGTTGTAGTCTCGTGAGGGTTTGCAGTAATGTTACCCACAAACATTGAACTAACTAACCTATGAAAGCGACTATCCTAAATCTATGAAAGCGATAAACCTACCTATACCTCCATCAGACTAGGAGATCAGTCCTGGTAAACAGGAGCAATCAGAGGCATGGACATGTCCTCTGAATCAAATGTCTCAACAAATGGCTTTAATCGATGTCCATTTACTTTAAACTCCTTGCCATTGTCGGGATCTCTTATCTCGACGGCCCCATGAGGATAAGCAGTAACAACAATGTAAGGGCCGGTCCAACGAGATCGAAGCTTACCCGGAAAGAGATGTAGTCGAGAGTCATACAAGAGGACTTTCTGACCTGGCGTGAATGATTTTCGTAGAATATGTTGATCATGAAACGCCTTCATCCTGTCCTTGTAAATTCTCGAGTTTTCGTACGCATCGTTCCGGATTTCTTCAAGTTCATTTAACTGAAGTTTGCGTAGCGAGCCAGCGTTGTCCAGATTGAAATTCAGATTTTTGATCGCCCAGTATGCTTTATGTTCCAATTCCACAGGCAAGTGACATGCTTTCCCATAGACAAGTCTAAAGGGAGATGTTCCAATAGGAGTTTTGAAAGCAGTACGGTACGCCCATAAGGCATCGGTCAATCGGATTGACCAGTCCTTACGATCAGGGTTAACCGTTTTCTTTAGGATATGTTTGATCTCCCTATTGGAAATCTCAGCTTGTCCACTTGTCTGTGGATGGTATGGGGTGCTCACCTTATGAGAGATACCGTATTTCTTCATTAAGGTCTCAAATGGTCTATTGCAGAAGTGTGAGCCCCCGTCACTAATGATGGCTCGAGGTGTTCCGAACCGCGACAGGATATTTTCTTTCAAAAATTTAATGACCGTGCGATGGTCATTTTTGCGGCACGAAATTGCTTCGACCCATTTAGTGACATAGTCTACGGCGAGCAAAATATACAGATATCCAAATGATTGGGGGAATGGTCCCATGAAATCAATGCCCCAACAATCAAATGCTTCTATAATAAGGATGGGATTCAAGGGCATCATATTTCGACGGGACAATGCTCCCAATTTCTGACAACGCTCACAAGCCTTGCAAAACTCATGAGTGTCCCTGAACATAGTGGGCCAGTAGAAGCCACACTGTAAAATCTTGGCCGTGGTCTTTTTAGCAGAAAAGTGACCACCACAGGCCTGTGAGTGACAGAAGGAGATGACACTCTGATGTTCATCGTCTGGTATGCATCTCCTTAAGAGTTGGTCTGGGCAATATTTAAACAAATATGGATCGTCCCAGAAAAAGTTACGCACCTTGGTAAAGAATTTCTTTTTATCTTGTGACGTCCAGTGTGTCGGTATGGCACCTGTAGCAAGATAATTAGCAATATCAGCGAACCAAGGTGAATGGGAGACTCTAAACAGTTGTTCATCAGGGAACATGTCATTGATATGGGTCGCCTCAAGGGAATCAGAAGTATTAAGGCGAGAAAGATGATCGGCCACTACGTTATCTACTCCCTTTTTATCTTTAATTTTCAAATCAAATTCTTGGAGTAGAAGGATCCATCGTATCAGGCGGGGCTTAGAATCATTCTTAGAAAGAAGATACTTAAGGGCTGCATGGTCTGTATAAATGATGATCTTGGATCCGATCAGGTAGGACCTAAATTTGTCCAAGGCGAACACTACGGCCAAGAGTTCCTTTTCCGTAGTCGAGTAGTTCACTTGGGCAGGATTTAGAGTCCTACTTGCGTAGTGAATAACGTAAGGCCGCTTATCTTTTCTCTAGCCTAGAACCGCTCCAAGAGCATAATCAGAGGCGTCGCACATAAGTTCAAAAGGAAGACTCCAGTCAGGTGGCTGCATGATAGGTGCAGTGGTTAACATGCCCTTAAGCTTAGTGAAAGCTTCTTGGCACTGCTCAGTCCACTCGTATGGTGTATCCTTTTGAAGAAGATTACATAAAGGACGAGAGAGGAGACTAAAGTCCTTTATGAATCGTCTGTAAAAGCCTGCGTGTCCTAAGAAGGATCGCACATCTCTGATATTCTTGGGTGGAGGTAGGTTAGAGATAAGATCGATTTTTGCCTTATCTACCTCGATTCCTTTGGACGAGATGATATGCCCAAGGACAATTCCCTTTTGAACCATAAAATGACACTTCTCCCAGTTGAGTACCAAATTTTTTTCTTCACATCTTTTTAGCACACATTTAAGACTTGCTAAGCACTCGCTGAAAGATGAACCGAAAACAGAGAAATCATCCATGAAGACCTCTAGATATTTCCCCACCATGTCAGAAAAGATACTCATCATGCATCGCTGAAAGGTGGCAGGGGCATTACATAACCCGAATGGCATCCTTCTGTAAGCAAAGGTGCCATAGGGACATGTGAATGTGGTCTTTTCCTGATCCTCAGGGGCGATTTCAATCTGATTATAACCTGAATACCCGTCGAGGAAACAATAATAGGAATGACCAGCTAGCCTTTCCAGGATTTGATCAATGAAGGGCAAAGGAAAGTGGTCTTTCCTTGTGACGGTATTCAGCTTCCTGTAGTCAATGCACATTCTCCAACCAGTAGTAACTCTGGTTGGTACGAGTTCATTATTGGCATTGGCTACGATGGTTATCCCGGACTTCTTAGGAACCACCTGAGTTGGACTCACCCATTGACTATCGGATATGGGGTAAATGATCCCCACTTCCAATAGTTTGAGAACCTCGGCCTTAACCACTTCCTTCATGTTTGGATTTAGTCTACGTTGTGATTGCCGAACAGCCTTTGCATTGTCCTCAAGATATATGCGGTGAGTACAAATCGATGGGTTAATTCCTTTGAGGTCCGCTATCGTCCATCTAAGAGCTCTCTTATGCTCAATGAGAGTAGATATCAGCATACTCTCCTGTTCTTTTTCCAGGTGGGCAGAGATCACCACCGGGTATGTCTCATCTTGACCTAAATAGACATTTTAAATCAGAGGGCAAAGGTTTTAGGTCAAGCTTCGGTGGCTTGAGGTTAGACGGTAGAGGCACTACATAAGTTTGGGACAATTCTTCAATGTGTGGCCTCTACCGGTTAACTTCAAGTACCGGTGCAGTATCAAGCATGACACACGTCTCCCTAATTATATCATCATCAAGATCATGGGAGTGGGCCAGGCACGTCTCTAGAGGGTCAGAGGATAAGGTGAGAGATGTTCTATCTTCCACAAAAGAATCAATCATGTTAACATCGTGGAAATCGTCTTCATCCTCTGAGTTGCTGCCGTTATTGAAAAAGATATTCGATTCCAATGTCAAATTTCCAAAGGACATAGTCATGACACCATTCCTGCAATTGATAATTGCATTTGAAGTGGACAGGAATGGGCGACCAAGAATGATGGGAATCTGAGTGCTCGTGTCATTGATGGGTTCAGTGTCCAAGATGATAAAATCAACAGGGTAGTAGAATCTATCCACCTGGACCAAAACATCCTCGATGATCCCTCTTGGTACACGAACAGAACGATCAGCAAGTTGTAGTGTGGTTCGAGTGGGTTTTAATTCACCCAACCCTAACTGTTGGTATACCGAATAGGGAATCAGATTGACGCTCGCTCCTAAGTCAAGAAGTGCGTGATCAATTCGATAGTTCCCGATTGCGCATGATATGGTTGGGCAACCGGGATCTTTGAATTTTTGCGGCACATCTTGTTTTAGGATGGCACTCACTTTCTCAGTCAAGGAGATTTTCTTTTGAACACTTTTCCGTCGTTTGGTAGTACATAAGTCCTTTAGAAATTTAGCATATAAAGGTATCTGTTTTACAACATCAAGCAGAGGAATATTGACTTTTACTTGTTTCAACACCTCTAGGATATCCTGAGAGTTAGATAGACGTTTTGGTTCAACCAACCGTTGGGGAAACGGAGCAACTGGCTTCTCTAGAGGTTCCGGTTCAAATTTTTGTGGGGCGTCACCAGATCCATCATTGTTGTCCTCTTCTGGTTCTTGAGGCTTTTCGGGCCTAACCGGAAGGGTTTTATCAATAACCTCCCCACTCCTAAGAGTGGTGATGGATTTAGCGTGCCCCATTTGATTTGAAGAGCTGGGATCACTATCTCCATAATGCGGTTTAGGATTGGGAAGAGGTTGAGCTGGGAAGCTCCCCTTGTTTCCAATCGTATTTTCAGCCTTAAGTTCAAGTATTGCTTTCGTAAGGTCTTGAAAGGCTTGCATCATACCCTGATTGAAAAGCTCTTGCTTTTGAAAATGTTTTAGAACCAAATCCTCTTGAGCTTTCTCTTGAGTTGGATTTTGGTTTAAGAAACCTTGAGGTGTAGCCATTGGTCCATTCCTCCAACTGAAATTTGGATGATTTTTCCAACCAGGGTTGTACGTATTAGAGGGTGGTCCATTGAAAGGTCTTTGATAGTTATTTACGGCATTAGATTGTTCATTCAATACTTCTCGAAAGGCAGGTATTGAAGGACAATTTTCAGTAGTATGAATGTTGCAATCACAGATGCCGCAAATACTTTCATTAACCTTTTCCTTCCTTCCTTCCATGGCTTCAAATTTTCTGGTGAGATTGGCCACCTTAGCATTTAGATCATTATCCTCTTTCAGGAGATATATTCCTCCTTTTTCCCTTGAATGAGTCGGCCTAGACGTAGTGTTCGTCCTTGGATAATAGTCACATGATTGTGTTTTTTCAGCGAGACTATCGAGGTAATCCCATACCTCGTCGACATTTTTATTTATGAATTCTCCGTTACACATTGTCTCGACCATTTGGCGCATGGAAGATGTTAGCCCATCATAGAAAAAATTTGTAATGCGCCATATTTCAAAGCCATGTTGTGGGCATGCATTAACTAGATCCTTGAACCTTTCCCAACATTGGAAGAATGTTTCATTTTCCTTTTGGGCAAAGTTCATGATTGCTCTCCTGAGGGTAATTGTCTTATGATGTGGGAAAAATTTCTTTATAAATTCCCTCTGCATATCATTCCATGTGCCAATGGATCTAGGACGCAGTGAATGTAACCACGTCTTGGCTTTTTCTTTCAAGGAAAATGGAAAGAGTTTCAGCCTAATAGTATCCTCAGATACATTAGGAAAGTATAAGGTGCCTATGATTTCATCGAACTCTTTCAGATGCAAGTATGGTTCTTCAGACTCAAGCCTATGGAACTTAGGAAGGAGTTGGATAATCCCTGGCTTGATGTCCATATGTCCTGTATTCTCAGGAAAAATCATGCATGAGGGCGTACTCACCCCCGCCGGTTGTAAATAATCTCGTAAAGTACGAGGCGGGGGTGCCTGATGCACCTCATTCTCATCATGTACTTCCTCAACCCCTGGTTGGAGTAGTGCTTGAGGTTGATTTTCAGCCATAACGTCCTCTAACTCAGGAGAATTCAAGTGGTGTCTAGTCCTGCGATGGACAGTCAACCCCTCAACTAATCCTCCTTCAGTCCCGAGACGTCGAGTGTTGTCGCGTGCCCACTGGGGCATAAAACACACTCAGCCCTCAATTTCTAACTTAAACCTAAGAGAGGAAGAAGAAATCTAGAAAATAAAAGGGAAAGATGGAAAGAAGTTACCAAATTTGGAGTCCTAGGTTAAGAATCTGCAAAACAAAACAAAATAAGTTAGTTTCTAAGAATAGAAAGTCCTAATTAAGAGTAAACTAATTTCTAGAAAAAAAAGAAGAAATTCTAAAGAAAGAGAAATTAGAAAGAGCTTACTAAATTAGAAGTTTCCTATAAAACAGAAAAAAAATTAGGTTAGTTCTAAAAATCAGATAGAATGAAGAATAGTAAGTTTCTAACGTTAGGAAAAATTTCTAACAAGGAAAATAACTACTTCTAAACCTAGAATTAAAAATTCTAAAGAAAATTTAATCTTAAACTAATCCCAAAACTAATTAATTTCAGAAAAACGTAGCCGACAGTCCCCGGCAACGGCGCCAAAAACTTGTTCACTCCCCAAGTGCAAGGTTGTGATGTAGTAATAACTCGGTAAGACCGAGGTCGAATCCCAAGGGACTGAAACTTGTACGTTATCTAAAACTAACTAGAACTAGAACTAGGCTAAGATGAATTCTAAATCAATTAGCAATAATGAACTACTTGTAGAATAATTAATCTAAAACTTAGGAAACAAATCAGAGATAGGAAACTAGAGATTCAGAGGATCCACTTGTAGAGATCAGGGAGAACTTATACTTGCATCAAAAATCAGAGAAATTACTGAACTGCCGTTGATCTAGTTTTCAAAGAGATGAAAGGTGTATGAATTAGAATGGATTCCATCACCAAACCATGCCCACAGACTATGGCAAACAACAGAATTAAACTAATTACCAACCAATCATATGTATGAAGGTTAAGAAGGGTACCGTCATCCAACCATGCCCAGGAGACTATGGTGAACAACGGGACGTCCTAACGTCATAAACATAAAAGGGATAAGAAAATATTCAAAGCATTGCAGACCCATTGTAATTTCAGTCACAACAGACCATTAAAGACAAAAAATATTTCCATTAAAATCAAACTAAAACCAACTTCAATTCAAAAATTAAAATTAAATTAAAAGCATATAATCTCTCATCTCACTACAAGCTTCACCTCCTAGCCCTAGCTAGGAGGATTTAGCCTGCCATGGATGGGCTCAATCCAAATAAATAAAGAGAAAAAGAAAAGGAAAGAAAAAACCAAGCTCCTCTCTCTCTCCTCTGCCCACGTTGAAACCCAAGCTCGAGCCCTCTGTTCTTCCTCCCAAGACCTTGAATGAATGCTCCCCACGTCCAAAATCTTTTTATATAGCTGCTGGAGTGGTGAAAATCGGATTTGAATCGGATTTGGAAAGCTATGCATGGCCATTGAAAGCTTTTTCGCAGCCAAGTTCGGTGCCTCGAAACACGCCACTTTCCTTGCTCAAATTCCAAAGAAACATCGTTCCTTAGGATTTCATTGGGTCCTCTACATGATAGACGGTTCAGATCTGCCATATGATCAAAGATGGTGGCCCAAAATCGCCTGGAAAAATCGATTTTCGCGGATGTGCGAAACCTTTCGCACCATTTCGCTGTTGTGTTCGGTGGGCCCCACAGAAGCATTTTCTGAAAAATCCACCCCGTCTATTGGATTCAGAACGAAATTTCAGTCAAGAATGGGTAGTTTTGAACGTCCATTGACGTGGCCCAGAGAAGAAATCACAAAAGAATCAGTTTTGAACGCTACCGAGCAGCCCTTTTGTGGCCTCTGTATCTAACACGTGTGCACGCATGGGTAAAAAGTGATAACATGGTTTTGTAGTGCTCGAAGCCCTCTACACGGTGGACGGATCGGATTGAGCTTATGGGGCACGTGTGGGGCCCACAACTGATCGCAAAAATGGCCAGCGCCGTGCGTCCGCTGCACGTTTTTTTTTTTTTTTTTTTTTTTTTTTTGAGTTGTAGACGGAAACGTCGGTCAGCGCAGCTGACGACTTTTGGAAATTTTGGTGCACGGCGAGTGCACATGTGTACTGTACACACTCATTTCATATGGGGTCCATTGCAATGTTTTAGAGAAATCTGCACCGTCCATCTGTTTTGACTCCTTATTTAAGGCGTCAATAATAATTTTGAGACAGTTCCAGATATCAGGTGGGCCCAGAATCAACGGTTTATGGGCTGATCTGTCAGTTGGGGCACTTCCCGAGATCTTCAATGGCTGAAATTTTATATGTACGGTTAATTTATGGTCCTCAGGCGACGTATGAAGTTTCGAGCCGAACGGATGGTGGGAACCTCGTGATCTTGCATTCTGGACGTCCTTCAGGCCACTTGAGCTTCAATTTCTAACTTTTCTCGGATTTCTGACCGTGTATATTTGTCAATCTTGATCCCCTGGAGTGTGTCCCTTGCCTTTGGCGTCATCAGATCGTTAAATCTCAACTTTTAACGTCTTTTTTCCATCCATGCTCATAAAATCACTTTGCCACACAAGAATGAGAAAACGAGCCATTAGACAGCATTATATTCGTAAATCTAGACAATATCTGGGGTCTAATATGCAATATTTGACCCTCAACATCTAACTTCCAATTCCAGCTTAACAAGGTCCTCAATCGCATCAGTGGGTGGAAGACTCGACACCTATCTCAGGGTGGACGAGCCACCCTAATCAGCTGGCATGTCCTGGGAAGTATTCCCATCCATGTGCTGGAAACCTTGCAAGTTCTGTGGAAACTAATTAGGGCTCTCCAAATGAAATTTTCTGATTTCTTCTGGGGTTGTGCTGAGGGCAATAGAAAGCTCCATTGGCTTAGCTGGAAAAAAATCTCAAAGACACTGCAGGAAGGAGGGCTAGGGATCAAATCCTTAAGTGAGGTGATGGAGGCATTCAGAATGAAGCTGGGCTAGGCTGTTAAGTTTGGTATCGGTGATTCTCCATGGGTAGCTCTCATGAAGGTGAGATATGGTAACGACATTTCTGCTGGAAATGGTGTTGGTGCAGCAACTGCCCCCTCCTCACTGTGGAAGAAAGTCAAGGCCACATTTCAGATCCTCAAAGAGAAGACCCAATGGTCAGTGGGGTGTGGGGACTGCAGTCTTTGGGAATCTAACTGGACTAGTCTTGGGGCCCTCTCCAGACTCGCCATCTAGCCTATCCCAATCCCTCTTCTCCTTATGAAAGTGAGTGACTTCATTAGTGCCTCTAGCCCGCTACCTCCATCCTTTGTTTTTTCTCTCCTCCCTTAGGAAGTGGTGGACGCAATCTTCCAAGGTGGCTTTGCAATATCCAAAGATTTAGACAGCTGCTTCTGGCCTCTGGACCCGTCTGGAAGCTTCTTTGTTAAATCTACCTGGAGCTTGTGTAGATTACCTAGGCCGCAGCGGTCCTCGATGAGTAGAATTTGGCATAGCAAGATGCCTCCAAAGATTATGGTATTCGTGTGGAGATTACTTCAAGGCACCATCCCCTTGATGAAAGAATCCAGGATAAAGATATTCCTTTAGCCTCTAAATGCATGGCGTTCTCCTGAACGCCAGTCGGAAGTCAAATCCCTGGCCCATCTATTCCTTCACAGTGCCTTTGCAAATCATATTTGGGTTCACTTTGTCTGAATTTTCGGTATCCCCTCCCTTCGAGTTCTTTCAATTAAAGCCAAAATGAATCAATGGTGGCTCTCCTCTCCTTCGGGCGGGTGCCTCTCCTCCCTTCCCAACCTCATCCCTAGCTTGGTGTTGTGGGAGATATGGAAAGCTAGAAACGACGCTAAATTCGACGGTAAGATTATGTCTCCTATAACAGCTATAGCTCGTGTGGTTTGGTGGATGCAACAGCTAGGGAAGAACCTGCATATTCCCACGCCTACTAAGCAATCTGCAGTTCTGACTTTGTGCAACCTTAGAATTGGCACTCATGTCCAACCTCACTCCTTGTTGAACCTGGTCAAGTGGACTTCCCCTCCGACTGGTTGGATAAAGCTTAATGCGGACGGGTCCTCGAGGGGCAATCTAAGCCCCTCTGGCAGCAGTGGAATCTATAGGTCTGATAATGGGACTTTTCTTTTTGCTCATGCGGTGGGCTACAGAGTTGGCTCCAACCACCTAGCAGAATTTAGAGCAGTTTGGGACGGTCTGATCCACTGCTTTGGATAGTAGTAGAGTCTGATTCAAGGTTGGTAGTGGACATCCTCAACCACTCTTCTAAACCATGCTGGATTTTGAAAAATTGGAGCTCAAGGATCTCTAACCTGAAGAAATATGGGCAGCTATCATTTCGGCATGTGCTTAGAGAAGGTACGCTCCAGCAGATGGTTTGGCAAAACTAGGAAGTTGGCCCAGTTTCGATAAGAAAATTCTAGGCCAACCCCGTCTAGTCTTAGGTTTCTTCTTCTTATGATTATGGCCCCCTCTTGTTTCTCTTGTTTTAGGTATGATAGGCGAGGTCCGGTTTGTTTTTATAAATGATTATATAGTCCAGTTTCACATTAATGAAAATACGGTGGTGGATCTTTCCACCCTCTTTAAAAAATAAATAAAAATATTATAGAGGAGTCCAAAAGGAATTTAACCATAAGCAATCCTTTTCCGCTATTTCCAGTCGGGCTGCCCACTTGAGTTTGGGATCCATGGAATTTTTTGCTCATATCTCAGCGTGAGTTGCCAAAACAGATGGACGAATTGAATTTCTCACAAACATCAGTGGACCCAGCAGCAGTAGGTGACCAATGGTGATCAGGTCATTCCAACGTCACGCCAGCCTAAAATTGCAGCTAAGAGGAGTGGGCCTGGGCCACACATAACATGATGCGTTCATCATTGTATGGCCCACCTTGATATACGTATTGTACATACACACCGTTCATCCGGTTCTGTAGATAATTTCATGGCATGGTCCCAAAAAATGAAGCATATCCACATATCAAGTGGACCAAAATACAGGAAACAGTGGTGATTGACCATTACAAACTTCTTGTGGGCCATTAAAACTTTTGATCAAGCTGATATTCATTTTTTCCCATCATCAAGGTCTCTGTGACATTATCAACTGGTTCGATTGCCAATTAACATTACGATTGGCTGTAGGTAGCTTTTATTGGTGTGCGTTCAATCACCACTGTATCCTTGCTGTGGCGCTCCTGAGATATGGGCCTGCTTTTTTTATTGAGCTCATACTCTAAAATGAGATGGAAATATGGATAGATGGCATGGATATACAATACATACATCAAGGTAGGTCTCACTGTGAGGGCTGCACCATGTTTAGTGAGGCCAGGTCACACCTAAGCTGCTCCCTACATCATGAAGGTGGGATGTGTCCCGGGTAGAGCTGGGCATCCGACCGAGTCGACTCAGTTGGGTCCAACTCGACTAGGTCCGAGTTTTGAATAGTCTGACCTGAACTCGATTGGATCCGGGACTGAGTCAGGGTCATCTAGCTCGATCCGATACTAACTCATACTCGGCTTAACCAATCCGAGTCCGATTCGGTCAGGAAAACCAAGTCAAATCAGATTTGGCCAGATTTGGTTCGGTTGTGCACTTGTAGGATTTTGTAAAGGTTTGTGAAAGGATTTTGACCATTCACGAGGTGGGGCCCAAAATTTCTTGTATTGTGGTAACCTCAGGCAGGGGAATTATGCAGGCCTCCATTTTAGTGTACCTGCGACAACATTCCAAATGGTTCTAACTCACTGCGATGAGAAATGACAATTCCAATGAAGAGAGATTGAAGATGTGATTAGAAACACATGTGCTAGAAGTACCTAGCCATTCATCAAGTGGGTCACAATGCAAATGTGTCATGCCCCATAAATCAGGCAAATCCAATCATCAGGCTCCAAATATTGTCGATGAGATCAATAAACAATCAGAGTAAAAACTAATTGTTTATATTCAATGTACATGTGTTGCCTACCCGACCAAAGGATGAGCCCGAGGACCCCCCTAATGAATGACTGAAACCATGCAAAAATACCATGTTGGCACATAGGCCAGGAATCACCTCTTCAATATCATACTTGAAATTTTCTATCAGATAGAACTTACTAGGAAAAATTAGGATCTTCGGTAGAGCAAAACTGACGCAGGGATGAACGTGATGAGGTCGATCACCGTCTTCCTCAAGGATAACTACTCCGAATCCACGGAGCTTCTCTGGACTCCTCACAGAGACTTCTCGAATCCACGAGGAAAGAAAGCAGGAAAATAGAAATAATTCTAATAAATTCGAAATTGATTGATGAATGAATTAAAAACGAGTTTACACCCCTTTAAATAAGGGAACCAAGCAACATGAAAGAAATCAGACTCATACTACAACTAAAACTTCTAGAATTCGCAACTTACTATAAATAGTAAACTTACTATTTATAGACGGTCACGATGTCTACTAGTGCGCAAGGTTTTCGGCCAAAAATAGTAAGTGTCCTATTTGGCTTCAACAAACCGTTCTCCTAATTATCCTAAGCACTTTTCATGTTGGACACAACTCCTAAAGCCCAACGGATGAAAAGTTATACTCAAACTAAAACTTACTATTTATAGTAAAAACAAAATTAAAACGAGGAAACGACCGTCGATCAGGGAGTTTTTCGCAAATCCGGGCTGCGCAACCCGGCGTAGCGGGGTTGGTTGGCTAAAGTAGCTCGTTCTACCCCAAAATCATATATTTTACGTCATATAACTCATTCCGGATTGTGAGATACGCCCGATCTAAGGTCCGATGGTCCGGATCACTTCTGTCGCCGACCGTGCCTTTTCTGATCCATCTTAGCCATGAAATTGTCCGTGACCTGCTCTACATCAGTCCCCTCCACTTGAAAAGAACTCGTCCTCGAGTTCTCCTCCTGTGCTGGTTCATGATACTCGGTCAGGTCCGCAACGTTGAAAGTCCGTGAGATCGCCATGTCATCTGGAAGATCAACAACATAAGCATTGTCATTGATCTTTCGGATGATCGGTACCGGTCCAATCTTCTTATTCTTCAGCTTGTTGTACATCCCGGTCGGAAATCTTTCTTTTCGCAAATGGACCATTACCTGGTCGCCCACCTCGAACACCTTTTGTCGACGATGCTTGTCCGCTTGTTCCTTGTACTTTTCGTTCGAGGCATGTAGCTTAGTCTGCACCTCCGCATGAATACCCATGATCCTGTCTGCCATATGTTCGGCTGCAATACTCATGCCTGGGAGCTTGGGCAGAGGGACCAAATCTAGTGTGTGGCGAGGTACTCGTCCGTAAATAACCTGGAACGGAGATTTTCCTGTCGAGCGGTTCACCATGTTGTTGAATGCAAACTCCGCTTGAGACAAGGCCAAATCCCACTGCTTCGGTTTCTCTCCTGAAATACATCGAAGGAGGTTTCCCAAAGTACGATTCACAACTTCGGTCTGCCCATCAGTCTGTGGGTGGTAAGCACTGCTGAATTGAAGTCGTGTATCGAATCGAGTCCACAAAGTCCGCCAAAAGTGGCTAATAAACTTCGTGTCACGATCAGAAGTAATGGTCTTAGGGACCCCGTGTAGCCGTACGACCTCCCTGAAGAATAAATTCGCCACATGTGTTGCATCAAGGGTCTTCTTGCATGGGATAAAGTGCGTCATCTTGGAGAAACGATTGACCACTACGAACACCGAATCCATGCCGCGCTGTGTTCGTGGAAGACCAAGTACGAAGTCCATTGATAAATCCTTCCAAGGACCGTCAGGCACAGGTAACGGGGTGTAGAGGGACGTATTCTGAGATTGTCCCTTGGAGGTCTGACAAGTATGACAACGTTGTACGGCTCTTCCCACATCACGTACTAATTGCGGCCAGTAATACCGCTCTTCCACAAGAGCTCGCGTCTTGTCTCGCCCAAGGTGTCCACCGAGGCCACCTCCATGTAGTTCCTGAATAATCTGCTCCCTTAGAGAACTTTGGGGGATGCACAATCGATTCCCTTTGAAGAGAAAACCATCCTGTATATGAAAGTCACTGGGGTGACCTTCTTGGCACTTCAACCAGGAATCTTTGAAGTCTTCATCCTCGGCATATAGCTCCTTGAGACAGTCAAAGCCGACCACCTCATTGCTCACCGTAACAAGTAGTGACGCACGACGGCTAAGTGCATCAGCCACCTTATTCTGCTGACCTGACTTATGCTTCAGAACAAACGTAAATTCCTGTAAAAACGCAACCCATCTAGCATGCACACGATTCACGTTAGTCTGACTATTAATAAACTTTAATGCCTGATGGTCGGTGTACAGAACGAACTCCCTCTGAATCAGATAATGCCGCCAATGTCGCAGCGCCTGAACAACTGCGTACAACTCAAGCTCGTAAGTCGACCACTTCTTTCGGGCTTCACTGAGCTTCTCGCTATAGAAGGCTACCGGCCTGCCTTCCTGTGATAATACTCCTCCTATTCTGACATATGAAGCGTCACACTCCACCTCAAATAATTTATCAAAATTAGGAAGCACCAAGATCGGTGTTGTAGACAAACGATGCTTGATCTCATGAAATCTCTTATCAGCTTTATCGGTCCACTGGAACGGCCCTTTTTTCATGCAGTTCGTTATTGGCGCGACTATGGTGCTAAAATCTCGCACAAATCGACGATAGAAAGTCGCCAGTCCGTGAAAACTCCTCACCTCATGAATGTTTGTCGGGATCGGCCATTCCCTAATAGCTCGCACCTTTTCATCGTCCACCCGAATTCCTGTGGACGTTACAACAAATCCTAAAAACAACAGGCTGTTAGTTAAAAAATTACACTTTTTCAAGTTGAGGTACAACTTGTTATCTTGTAGGACCTGCAGCACCTGCCTGAGATGTTTCTTATGCTCTGCCTCATCCTGGCTATATATCAATATGTCATCAAAATATACTACCACAAATCGGCCAGTGAACGGTTTTAAAACTTGATTCATCAGACGCATAAAAGTACTTGGTGCGTTCGATAGGCCGAAAGGCATGACTAGCCACTCATATAACCCTTCCTTTGTCTTGAATGCCGTTTTCCATTCATCGCCGGGTCGAATACGAATCTGATGGTACCCACTCTTTAGATCGAGTTTAGAGAATACTTTAGCCCCTTCTAACATATCGAGCATGTCGTCCAACCGTGGTATTGGAAACTGATATTTAATAGTAATTTTGTTAATTGCTCGGCTGTCGACACACATGCGCCAGCTTCCATTTTTTTTTGGCATTAATAATACTGGTACAGCACATGGGCTCATGCTCTCTCTCAATAGACCCTTACGGATCAATTCCTCCACTTGCCCCTGAAGTATCTCACACTCCTTCGGACTCATCCGATAATGAGGGCGATTGGGCAGACTAGCCCCAGGAACGAGGTCTATGTGATGTTGGATGTCTCTTATGGGGGGCAATCCATCAGGTAAATCTTCAGGCCAGACTTCTTTGAATTCGTTTAGTAACAGTCTTAAGCTTGGAGGGATGTTTGAGGGTTCCTCCTTCTCGCCCTTCACCACTACGGCATATACCTCGCCGGTTTCCTTGGACTCCTCTATGAAATCCCGAATGGTCAAGAGAGAACTCCCCTCCACTTTAGAGGCTTCAGGGTGGTTCTCTGGTGCCATAGGCGCAAGGATTATTTTTCGACTATCCTTGACGAATATGTAGACATTGTCTCGCCCCCGATGGGTCGCATCACGGTCCGACTGCCAGGGTCGACCGAGTAGCATATGGCAGGCTTCCATGTCAACCATGTCACAAAGTATCTGATCCTTATAATGTTTACCAATTGAAAACGAGATAGTGCATTGTTCAGTTACCTTGGTCTCGTTCACTTTTTTTATCCAGCCTATTGAGTACGGGGAAGGATGTTTCGTCGTTGGTAGCTGCAACTTATCCACCATCACTCTTGAGACGATGTTCTCGCTGCTACCACTGTCTATGATCACATCACAGACTTTTCCGCTGACAGTGCACCGAGTACGAAATATATTGTGCCGCTGTGGATGTAATTCCTTTCGTGGGGTATACAGTAGTCGCCTCACAACGAGAGATTCGCCACGATCTCCGCCTGTCACTTCATCGCCACCTGCTATTTCTTCAGTGGTTTGTTCATATTCATCAAAGCCATGATCCTCTTCCACGGCCTCATCTTCAGTGCCCCCTTCGTTTATAGTCAAGTGCGCTGCCGAACGTTGAGGACAAGTGTTTGATAAGTGGCCTGGTTGGCCACAGCGGTAACAATTGTTCGGCCTTGGCCGAGCATAAGGATTCGGAATCCTACTAGGGCCCGCTGTTGTGGGTGCTGCCCGTTGAGGTCTGGATGGTCCGCTCCCCGTATCACGGTTCGCGGGTGGAGGAGGTTGAGGACGTTCTCCTACCGGATCTTTTCCTCGAGCCAGCACTGGATCCTGTGTGGGACCTGTCATAGGGGGTCGATTTGAAGGATAGGGACGAGCAGGAGCTCTTGCAAGCTGCGTTTCTGCCCTTCCTGCCAATTGAACTGCTTCATCTACGGTCCCAACTGGGTACATCTGAACTCGATCCTGAATTACCGGTCGCAACCCACCTATAAATCTTGCCACTTTCTGTGACTCAGATTCTGACAAATCGTTTCGTGTAGCCAACCGCTGGAATTCTTCAGTGTAATCTGTAACAGTTCGATTTCCTTGTCGGCAATTCTGGTATTGCTGAAATAATATCTGCTCATAATCACTGGGGAGAAATCGTGAACGAAGAAGACGTCTCATCCGAGGCCATGATGCGATGGGCGCCTTGTTTTGGCGGGCTCGTGAGAGTTGCAATTGTTCCCACCATGCAGAAGCACCAGATTTCAATTTAAACGCTACCAACTTCACCCTTTTATGGTCTGGCACATCCATATAATCGAAATATCTCTCTACTTCGGCTAGCCAATCGAGAAAATCTTCGATACGTAATAAACCGTTAAAACTAGGAAGTTCAGCCTTACCTCGATAGTCTCTTTCAGCACGATCTAGAAGATCGCCTCCATGGACTGGTCGTCGATCAAAACCCTCATTAATGTCCTCGTCGCTGGAACTAAAATAATCTGGTGTAGCCCTACGATTTACCGCTGGTATTGCTCTGCGATAATCAGGGTCACGTCGTACAGCAACCACGGGTGGTGGCGCGACCATAGGTGGTGGAGCACCGCCTAGGGCTCGGGGCGGAAGTAGCGCATCCGCAAGACGGTCGAGGGTTGCCTGCAGCCCTTGCATGGTCAACTGACTCTCCCGATGGAAAGCTTCCATTCTTTCCGAAAGATAACGAATCCCTGGATCATCGTCCACAGGATTTTGATTCATACCTTCGTTGTTTGCCATCGGCCCGAGGGAAAACCTCGCTCTGATACCAAATTGACGCAGGGATAAACGTGATGAGTTCGATCACCGTCTTCCTCAAGGATAACTACTCCGAATCCACGGAGCTTCTCTGGACTCCTCACAGAGACTTCTCGAATCCACGAGGAAAGAAAGCAGGAAAATAGAAATAATTCTAATAAATTCGAAATTGATTGATGAATGAATTAAAAACGAGTTTACACCCCTTTAAATAAGGGAACCAAGCAACATGAAAGAAATCAGACTCATACTACAACTAAAACTTCTAGAATTCGCAACTTACTATAAATAGTAAACTTACTATTTATAGACGGTCACGATGTCTACTAGTGCGCAAGGTTTTCGGCCAAAAATAGTAAGTGTCCTATTTGGCTTCAACAAACCGTTCTCCTAATTATCCTAAGCACTTTTCATGTTGGACACAACTCCTAAAGCCCAACGGATGAAAAGTTATACTCAAACTAAAACTTACTATTTATAGTAAAAACAAAATTAAAACGAGGAAACGACCGTCGATCAGGGGGTTTTTCGCAAATCCGGGCTGCGCAACCCGGCATAGCGGGGTTGGTTGGCTAAAGTAGCTCGTTCTACCCCAAAATCATATATTTTACGTCGGATAACTCATTCCGGATTGTGAGATACGCCCGATCTAAGGTCCGATGGTCCGGATCACTTCTGTCGCCGACCGTGCCTTTTCTGATCCATCTTAGCCATGAAATTGTCCGCGACCCGCTCTACATCAAAAACTTCGGAGTCTTGAAGACCTTTCTATTGATCTTGCAATGTATATGATTAGTGGATTTTTTCCAAACACCAATATCGCCCTTCTCCTTCAACTTCTTCCAGCAAAGGCTCCTCGCTATGGCCTAGATTGCAGACTGCTCATTACTCAAGTCCTCCTCTGTTCCATCCACTACGGGATGAAAATTTGGAGAGGAGACTGGCGTCGAGCAGGACTCAGGAGCGGTCGTTCGGTCAGGTAGGGTAAAAGAGGGGAGAGGCCGAGCGAGAGGGTAAAAGATTATGGTTAGGGTAGGGTAAAAAAATAAAAATCCCTTTTATAGTACCTGCTCAGGTCAGGTCTTTTTGATTCGGTGCGGTTCCACTCGCTTTGGGTTTTCGGTCCGAATCTGTCCGGATTGACATCTATCCGGACCCGACCTGAAAAATGGATGAATCTGAAATTCTAGACTCGATCAGGCCCGATCTAAATCGTCAGTTCTGTTCGGAATGAGTCTGATCGGTTCAAATCTGGTCAGATCAGATGGATCGGGTCAGAAATGCCCACCTCTAGTCCCGGGTGAAGCTAGGTCCATCATATTGTTTGTAAAAATTTCATGCGATTCATATGTTTTGGAGGATCATTTTAAGGCACAACCCCAAAAATAAGGCAGATATGAAGCTCAAGTGGGCCACATAATATAAATCCGTGTAGAGTCTATGGTCGACGTTGAAACATTTATGAGGTTACAGAATCTTTGGATCAGGTCATTTCAGTGGGAACGACCTTCTTGTGATGAACTGTTTGGATTCAATATCATTGTGGGCCGCACCTGCGGTGGAGTCACTGATGATTAGGTCATCCAAACGTCATCTCGTAATTGCAGCAAAGAGATGGACTTCCAGTGTCCTGGGGTCGAAAGCTATGTATATGTGGGGCTTACCATCCTTTTCGTGAAAAATCCACACCGTCCGTTCGTTTTGACAGATTATTTTATGCATGACTCAAAAAATAAGGTAGTTATATTGCTCAGGTGGACGACACCAGTCAGATTCATTTTTAGATTCAGAGATTTTCCACTGTTGAAACCTTCCCAATGCCCACGTACAATCCAGATCTGCTTCGGTCTTGGGCTCATGGCCTAAAATGAGATGGAAAATGGATGGACATCATGGATCAGACGGATATATAAAGGTAGGCGTAGACACCTTAACGGCACATTTCTAACTTTGGGCATCAGTTCAGCCGGTTTTATCTACGCTATTTGCAATCGCGAGGCCTTTTTTAAAAAATATTTGCAGCCGTGATGTGTTTTGCTTTAAATAGTTTGGAAACATGTATTTTTGGAGCAATACGCGCTTGTATGAAAGAAAAAAAAAAGCATCATGTACACGGTGGTGAATTTCCTAAGTTCAGAAGTTAGGTGAGCCACCATGATATTTTTGGGAAATCCACCCCCCTCCATCCGTTTTTCTAGACTATTTTAGGACATGAGACCGGAATTCAGGTGGATCCAAACTTAAGGAGGCAGATTATGTACTGACTAAACTCTATGAGATCTTATCCGCTCCCGAACATTGTGTTAGATCGTAATGTCGCACCGAGTTAACTAGATTGAAGCGGATTGCCTCCTGCACCAGCCAGGATGGACTGTCCAGATTCCGCATTGCATGTCACAGGAAGTTAGGTGGGGTCTGTCACGATGTTTGTCAGAATTCTACCCATTCATAGGTTTTTCTAAATCATATTAGGGCATGGCTCAAAAATGAGGCAGACCTAAAACTCAAGTGGGCAGCACTATAAGGAAAAAGTGAGTTAGGAAATGCCCACCGTTGACACCTTCTTACGATCCACTATGATGTTTATACGCCGCCCATACTGTTATAAGGTCATTTCTTACCTGAGATGAGTTGAAAGTAGAAAATATCAACTGTCATCCAAAACTTTTGTGTCCTCACAAATAATTCAAAGTGGACATTCAGTCCTCATTGATCTTGTCCTGTAGCTCACTTGAGTTCTGGATCTACTTCATTTTCATGTTATTGTCTTTATACATCTGGCAAAACAAATCGACAGAGTGAATTCCACACAAACGTTACAATGGGGCCTACCTCAGTTCTAAGCACGGGATTCTCCTGAGATGGGATCGCGGGCGTCCGATCTAAGTAGGAGCTTTGTAGGTCCACCAACATGTCTGGATTTTATTCACACCATTCATCCCCTTTTTCATATCATTTCAATGCATGAGCTAAAAAATTAGGCAAATCCAAATCTAGAGTATTAGCATTATGATGGTGAGGATGATTTTGTATTGATTGGTTGGTTCTCAAATATATATATATATATATATATATATATATATATATATATATATATATATATATATATATATATATATATGAAAAAGGTAATATGCGGTCCACCTCATGATAACGTCCCATGAGGTCGAGCTGTGTGGGCCCCACCGGATGCATGTCGACCATCAACACTATGCATTTGATGGGTCCCCTTTAAATTATAGGATATCCCAAAAATCAGCTGTATACGGAACTCAGGTGGGCCATACCATCTAAAAACATATGAAGACATGCCAAAAACATATAAAAGCACTTGGTGGGGTCCACTTGAAATTTGCATGCGTCTGAAACTTGGTCTAAACCCTCATCCAAATAGGACACAGATAAAGGATGGGCTGGATTTACAAACCACATCTTGGTGGGCCCAAAAAATGATTATGAATGTTTTAATAGTGCACGGCCCCTCTCAACTTCTATATGTGGTGTGGCCCAAAAAAGTCAGGGATTGGCTTGATTTTTGAGACGCAGGCCCACGATGGAATGATGCATCTGACTGATGGGGTAGATGTTCGAAGCGTATCACGGTGGGGCCCACACAGTTCGACCTCATCGGACGTTCCCATCAGCTTGAGCGCATAGTACCTTTTCCCATATATATATATATATATATATATATAGAGAGAGAGAGAGAGAGAGAGAGAGAGAGAGAGAGAGAGGGACACGGATTTCCTGCAAAAGCCTTTCGCAGGAAGTTCCTGCGTAAGGATTCTGCGTGGGGCCCATCACAATGTTTGTGGGAAATCTACCCCATTCATCCGTTTGGCGAGATCATTTTATGATACAAAAAAAAATAAAAATGAGGTGTATCCAAAACTCAAGTGGGCCACACGAGAGGAATCCGTAGATATTCATTTAGAACCGTTGAAACATTCTTGTGGCCATGAAGCTTTTCTTCAGGCTAAATTTTTAGTATTTTCACTTCATCCCAGTAGTAAAGACCTTATAAACGGTTTGGATGACATATAAACATCAAGGTGAATCCCAAGAAGGTTTCAATGGTAGGTATTTCTTTCCCCAAATTTTCCTCTCGTGTGGTCCACTTGAGTTTTGGATCCACCTAAAATTTTATCACTTGTCCTAAAATGAGCTCGCCAAACGAATGAACGGGATAGATGTCCAACAAACATGGGTGGGGCCCATCACAATGTTTGTGGGAAATCTACCCCGTTCATCCGTGTCTGGGTTGGGTAGATGTCCAACAAACATGGCGATAGGCCCCACCCAGTACCCTTGCGCAGGAGCTTCCTGTTGATTAATTAAAGGGCTCATTAATGCGGGAGAGAGAGAGAGAGATTGCATTTTCACCGAACTAGTTGATTAATTCAAGGGTTCATAAATGCTATTTAATAATAATACACTGATACAGAGAGAAGTTATTGTAATACGAAAAGTAGCCAGCTATGGTGGTGCCACTATAGTGTTAATATGAAATCCACCCCAATCATCAATTTATAAAAAATCAGTGTCATCCATGGTTCAAGTGGACCACATGATTGAAAGCCGTGTACAAGAAAAACTCATCTTCCAAACTACTTTCATTGGTTTATAATCACGTATGCCCTAGATTTTTGGACATAAGCCATAGTTTTTTAATACCATATTAATGGTTGGAGTGGATTTCACATGCTTATCATGTTGAGCTTGGTAAAAATCAAGGGTGGACGTCTCTCCCCACTGTTTTCATGACAGTGGCTGAGTTGAATCAATGGTTAACATGATTTTTTGGCTCTAGGCCCGGAATGGAATCACACATCTAATGATGGGGTGAATCTTACTTGCGCATCACGGTGGGCCCTGTAAAAATAGGAGGATGGTTGTCTGCACCGGCGGATTCAGATGGGCCCTGCTATGGTGTTAATTTGAAACCCATTTCCACCATCAAGTGGATCACCCAATGTTAGATCAAGGGACTGAAAATCAGCCCCAACATGATTTATTAGTTTTATCCACGTATTTTCAAATCATTTTAGGGTATGATCCCAAAAATGAAGCGGATCCAACGTTCAAGTGGATCACACCACAAGAAACAGTGGGGATTGAAGGCCTACCTTCGAGAACTTGAGATTCACAGAAGTTTTGGATCAAATTGATATTTGTGTTTTCCCTTCCAGGTGTGTATGACCTTATGAACAGGTTGGATGGCAAATATACATCATAGTGGGCCCTAGTAAGATGTCAACACCGAGCATCATTGTGCCCACTGTTTCTTTTGGTGAGATTCACTTGAGCTTTGGATCAGCCTCAGTTTTGGAGCCATGCCTTCAAGTAATACGAGAAAATGGATGGACAATGTGGATAGAACACATATATCATGGTGAGGCCCGCAGAACTTTGCCATCTATACACACCCATGCTATGTGGTACACTACACAATCTTAAGTGAGAAATTTACAATTGTGGACCCCACTTTTTATCCAGCAGTTTTTTTGAGACAATATAAATTTTGAATACGCAACTTGACCTCCTTGTACGGAGTCAGGATTTCTGGACGAAAATACCCCTCCTTTTGACAGAAACGGATTCGGTACTTCCCCTGCCACCAGCTAACAGCAGATGGTCGGTGGTCTGTGGGCCCTACCATGATGTATGCTTTTCATCCATGCCGTCCATATACTTTTCCAGATCATTTTATGGTATGAGACCAAAAATGAGATATATCCAAATCCCAAGTGTACCACATTACCAGAAACAGTCTTGAATGATCGTCAACCATTAGAAACCATTAGGGGGCCATAAAAGTTTTGGATGAAGCCGATTTTTGGTTTTTCTGTTCATCTAGGCCTGTATGAACTAATCAACAGATTTGATGTGAAATAAACAGTTCATTGGGCCTTAGGAGAATTTTAATTTGTTAATATCCAATCAATATTATCTTCTTGTGATGTGGTCCACCTGAGATTTACATCCCGCTCATTTTTTGGATCAAGCCCTAAAACAAACTGTGAAAATGAATGAACGGAATGGATGGAACACGTGCATCATGGTCGGGCTCACAGAACACCGACCACAGCCATTGGCTGATGGTAGGGTGAGCAGCCAATCCGTTTCACGGACCTTAGCTTTCACTCCCTTAACCAAAAAAACCTCCTGCTCAAAATAACCGCCTTTCAACCATAAACCAATGTAGGGAGGTTATTCTTCTCATTTTTCTCATTGAATTCTCTGTGAATCATCAAGATATCATCATTCTACGTTTGCCATTTTTCCTCTTGGCTAGGGTCACATGAAATCCCATGAAGTAGCTGCATTTGCAATCCTTGAAAAGGTTCAAAATATTCCCTCACGCCAAAGCACCTCTCTTCAACCTACATTTGACCTGTACTACAGTAGTTGGCGGTACAGATATTTTAAAAAAAAAATGCTCGGCTCGTACAATTGCATTACATGTGAAGTTCGGTCAATTCCATGTGTTAGGCTTACTCAATTTCATGTGTTAGGCTTAGTTAATTTTATATGTTGATCGGTCAAATCCATGTGAAACTCGCTCAATTCTATTTGAAGCTCACTCAATTCCATGTTAGGGCTCACTCGATCTTATATAATGCTCGCTGAATTTCATGTTTACCTTGCGCAATTTCATGCTAGGATCGCTCAATTTAACGTTTTCCCAGCTTAATTTCATGGTAGATAAGATAAGGTCAATTTAATGTTTGCCTTGATAAATTTCATGCTAGGATCACTCAATTTAATGTTTGCTCAGCTTAATTTCATGGTAGATAAGATAAGGTCAATTTAATATTTGCCTTAATAAATTTCATGTTAAGATCACTCAATTTAATGTTTGCCTAGCTTAATTGCATGGTAAATAAGATAAGGTCAATTTAATGTTTGCCTCGATAAATTTCATGTTAGGATCACTCAATTTAATGTTTGCCCAACGTAATTTCATGGTAGATAAGATAAGGTCAATATATTGTTTGCCTCGATAAATTTCATGCTAGGATAGCTCAATTTAATGTTTTCCTAGCTCAATATCATTCTATGCTCGCTCGATTTAATTTTTGCCCCACTCAATATCATTCTATGCCCTCTCAATTTAATGCTTGCCCCGTTGATATTCTAGTTTGCCCCGATGATTTTCTAGTTTGCCCTGACGATTTTTCAGTTTGCCTCGCTGATTTTCTAGGTTGCCCCGCTGATTTTGTAGTTTGCCCTGCTGATTTTGTAGTTTGCCCCATCCATTTTCTAGTTTGCCCCGCTGATTTTTCAATTTGCCCCGCTGATTTTGTAGTTTGTCCTGCTGATTTTGTAGTTTTCCCCGCTTATTTTGTAGTTTGCCCCGCTGATTTTCTAGTTTCCCCCGCTGATTTTCTAGTTTACCCCACCGATTTTCCAGTTTGCCCCACTGATTTTCCAGTTTGCCTCGCTGAGTTTCCAGTTTGCCTTGTTGATCTTCTAGTTTGCCCCGCTCAATTTCATGTTTGCCTCGCTTAATTAGTAGTTTTAGGCATGTCTTCACATGGTTTTAGATGATATGGCCCACCTGAGTTTTGTATATGACTTATTTTTTTATATATCCCATAATTTAAAGGGAAACCATCAAATGCACAGTGTTGATGTTCGATACGCGTCACGCTGGGTCCCACATAGCTCGATGAACTCGACTATATATATATATATATATATATATATATAGGCCTAATCCATATAAGCTCTAGTTGTTTATGTGAATATTTAATGCGTTGCTTACTCTTTATTTCCTTAATATCTGTATTATTCTCATTTATAAGGGAAAGCGAGTTTTCGATCTTCTATTATTTAATTGATTTTGTCTTATGGCAAGCTTCCATTGTTAAACGATTTATTGATAATTTGTCATTGTATTGATTTCCAGATAATGGCTACGAGAATCATATGTTTCTATGGTGGAGTTAGAACGTGAAAACAAGTAATGGACGTACAATGGTGGAAGTGTAAAAACTATGTCGCTAGATGTCAATACTACGTACGAGGAACTTCTATCCAGAATGTACGTGATTATTAAGAGTACACCAACAGATTGTGATATTCAGATGAAAGTTTTGTATCCCTGCTCCAATAAATCAATCTCTCCAACCGTACTTGAGGACGACGATGACGTCAAAGAGTTCCTGACAACATATTTGGAGCATTCAAAAAAGTTCATCCCTTTAGTCATCGAGACAATCCATTACATTAGTATGACAACACACGTTGATAGTGTGGCAGAAGAGCATGACGTGGAAGTTGAATATAAGTCAAATCCATTACAAGTAGGAGGAACAAATGATCAACTGCCCAAGCCGCCCCAAGCACCAAAATTTGTGAGTACCCAAGTCAAAGATGGTTGTGACCTTGATGTCATTTGTGATTACATGGCACCGCCTCTAGCAACAAGAGCAGATCTTCCTTCATCATCCAAATCCCGAAGATATATTAATCCTGAAAGTGACATCCCACATCTAAACCTTCTCGAAACATCAAACTTCAACACCCGTCAAGTTCCCATGCCATTTGACGATGCTGCATTCACCAATGCAGCAATGCTGGAATATACGGATTCGTTAAGTGAATCGATCGAGATAGCCGAAGGGCAAACATTTAAGGACAAGAGTCGGTGCAAGCATGTTCCGAGCCTATTTGCCCTTCAAAATAAATTCCAATACATGGTACTGTACTCAAATTCTAGGCGATTTACGGTTGTATGCTTCGAAGACGGTTGTGAATGGAGGGTTCATGCATCACGCATGCGTGGTTCGGGGATTTTCAAGATACGGACTTATACGTCAAAACACACGTGTGGCATGTCATGGATGAGGAGCGATCACTGGCAAGTAAGCAGTAAGTTAGAATGTGATTTGGTTGTTAGCCGCATCGAGCAATGCCTGGGGTTGAGGCCACGTGATATTATCTTCGCCATGCAAGAGAAGTATAATATTGTTATCAGTTATAGGAAGGCATGGGCAGCCAGGGAACTTGCAATCAATCAGGTGATGGGGTCTTATGAAGACTCCTACAATCAACTCCCCTTGTATTTGCATGAGTTGAGGACGGTCAACCCAGGGACAATGACGGCCCTGCGTGTTAACGAAGAGACTTTTAGGTTCGAAAGATGTTTTGTTGCACTTGGACAGTGCGTTAGAAGTTTCCAAAAATCATTGCGAAGGGTATTAGCCATTGACGGGACACACTTAAAGGGCAAATACAAGGGTGTTCTATTCATCGCCACGACCTTAGATGGGGATAATCATATATTTCCAGTTGCATTTGGCATCGGCGAATCGAAGAACGGTAGCAGTTGGAATTGGTTCCTTACTTACCTTAGCTATGCGATAGGGACTTTGGATGATTTTGTGATTATATTTGATCGACATAAAGGTTTACTAAAAGAGGTTCCCCAAGTCTTCCCACGTACAATTCATGGCTACTGCGCGTATCATATCTACAGAAACTTGGTAGACACCTTTAAAGACAAGTCATTGGAGATGTACTTCTGGTGGGCAGTGAAGACATGTAGGGTGGCTGAATTTGAAAAATTAATGTATGATATCGAAATGGCCAACCCTGCAGTACATGCATGACTAGAAGAAATCGGATACGAGAGATGGGCATCTTCGCACTTTCCAAGAAAAAGATTCAACTTGGTTACTACAAACATTTCCGAGTGTGTTAATGCCCTCTTCAAAGAAGCACTCGAATACCCCATTACAAAATTGATAGAAGGGGTTAGATTGAAGATATAGGAATTGTTTTATAAGAGAAAAGAATCCGTGACATCGTTTGTAGGGCCATTGACACCATGGGCGGAGCAATAGTTAAAGGATCTTGTACAGAAGGCGCGAGAGGTTCGATGCCATCCTATTTCTCGCGATGAGTACTATGTTATGAGAGATTATAATGATACAGTCAATCTCAGTGAGTTTTCGTGTACATGTCGTGAGTTTGGCGTGAAGGGGTACCCTTGTATGCATGTCTTGTCAGCATGTATTAACTATAATCTCTCTCATTACTCATACTGGTCTCCATTCTACATGGTGCAAAATTACATAGCCACACATAGCGAATCGGTGTACCCAGTACGTGACAAGAGTGAGTGGGGAGAAATTTCAGTGGGCTTCAAGGAGTATTGTGCACAAATTAAACCCCTAGGACAAAGGAGGTCAGCTGGAAGACCCAAAAAGTTTAGAATTCCATCACGTGGAGAGGAATAAAAAATAACAAAGTGTGGGCGATGCAAACAAACTGGGCATAATCGCCGAAAGTGCAAGTTTCTCATACCTGAAAAATAGCATACTTTGTAATTTATTAAGTATTTTGATGTGTAGCATACTTTGTAATGTTGATGGATAATGAAATGAACTTTTTACTTTGTCCCACTGTATTTCAGTTTGTTCTTCTATGCTCGTCGAAAAGGAAAATACACATGGAACTCAATGCAAGGCAATTGCACATATACTAGAATGAGCAAAAGCAAAAACATGCCCGATAGACAAAAACTTCACAGGCATAGAAGTGAAACCCCTTGGCTTCAAATTTTCATGAGAAATTCACTGGATCTCTTTGTTTTTCATATTCTTTAGATCATTCCAGATCTCTTTGTTTTTCATGCTTCTCTGTTTATAGAAGGAAATATCATTGCATTATTATGCTTTTCCTTGAAGCCAGACTATTCTAGGCACATCTTTTTTTCTCTAATTTGCATTACTATGTCACTGTAGATGTATTATTCATCAGACATTGTCACTTATTTTCATTATCAGCTTGCAGCCAAGGTTACATGAATTTCTTGATCAGCCTGATTTTATTCAACCGAAAAAATTTTACACTTGAAAATGTTATTGCCCAAGTTGTGAACCACCTGATGTGTGGACAGATGATTCTTGGACTAGTAGGGCAAATGCATGGGATGACCGACCTGATTGATAGCTTGGATTTCATACATGTTCCACATTGGGGTCACAGCAAACCTCCATTTCTCTTATGTGTTATCATCCTTAAGAGTCTTAGTATACCAATCCAAACAGCAGAAATTTCTTCTCTGTTATCTGCTCTAGTTAATAGTCCAATTACCAATGAAATTGCACATACAGATGGGGGTGCAAGAGATGTTAATGGACGAGAGAGTGCGACAAGGTGGGCCAGCATTTGCAGATCGAAGAACTTGGGTCGCAAGGAGAAACCACAAACCGTGAAGTGAAGGGAAATGACCGTGAATCAACACGAAATCGTCAGGAATGACCGTGAATCAACACGGAATCAAGGTTGCATTTTGATTTACTTCCTGATCAGATCTCAGATCCAACATGAGAAGACAAGCATACACACACAAATATGAAATAAATTCAGGCCTATGAAAAAATTGACTGGCTGTTATAATATCGTATAGTTCTCTGCATTATCTAAAGCAACAGTGGGAAAATAATATCTGAAAGACTTGGCATCCCAAAAAGATACTTGATGCACAAGCCAACAGACATGGCTAAAACAGTCTACCTGGATGGAACGTCATCGAGTGGAGCGACATCATCACGCCGGCAGGTGAATGTGGCAATAAAGTTGTCAATCTTATGCTTGAGCCATTCGATGCCTGTCTGGATGGCCTCAGAAAGCTGCTTCAGTCACGTAAGTCGCCTATCCTACTCATCCATGTGCCTAACAATGTATGACCTGCGGTTACGGTATGACATCGTTCGACTGGTATGACCATATGAGGGTTGCGGCACCTCACGCTGCTCTTCCTCTGTAGGATAGTTAGTGTCAGCTGCCTCTGTCTCAGCCACGTCCATCTCTGCAGCCTTTGTCTCCGCTGCCTCTGCTTCTGTCTCTCCCATAAAATCTTCACTGAGCCTCATTGATGTCGATGCTCCTTTCTTCCCCAGTTTCATGCGCTTGATGTTCTTTTCTATAAACATTTTCACGGGTATGGGTTAGTCAGTGGTGGGCATCAGGCCAACATAACGGGAGAGCAGACATAATAGGTGTGGGAATGGAATGGCATTGCTTCTCATGGTCGCCATGCACTCGACAATCATTTGAGTAATGATGGTGGGCAGACACAGAGGAATACCATGGCAGACGCTGTATAAAATATCTAACATATACGCAGTAATGTCAGACCTGTTCATCTCCCTCGGGTAAACACTCAAGCAGAAGATATTGTGTAGCACCTTGTACTTGTTTTCCAGATGCGTTGCTCTCAATGCATTACCCTTATGCCACGGAACATTTTGTCCGTTACAAAAATACTTCGTCATTTCTATCCGTACATTTGGGTCATCAATGTCATGATCAGTTAGACATCGAGATGTGGTTGGAATTCCCAAAAGCTGTGCCACTACCCCAGCAGTAATGGTGGTGGAGATCTTTCCAATGGTCACCTGAAATGAAGGAGGTTGCATTACCGGCGAGTGGCAGTATGATAGAAATATGATCACCTGCTCATTTCCGACCATCCCTCTAAAATCTAAGAGGGTACTCCACCCAACGTTCTGCAAAATCTGTGGAATCCCAAACGGCTGGATGCTCGCTCAATTGATCTTTTTCTCAGATACTATTTTTCGCCCGCGATATTTGTCGTACATGATCACAGGAGGAGGAACCTGTGGGATTAGTTGTTCTGGTTGGATTGGTGGAGGGGGATCCTGAATTGGAGCATTTCTGTGCGTATGACCTCGCCTAGCCGGCGACTCGGTTGGGGAAGTCTGTTCCTCTGTCCATTCCTGTCACGCCGCAAACCCGAAAATCAGATTCACATGAATCCCGATTGCCGAATCTGGCACCGACAGCCTCCGTAGTGCCCCATTCTCGGCTCCTGACAATCAAATGCCAGATTTCGATCCTGGGATCCTACAAGGAGGATTTTCAGAATGATTTTTTTTTTGTAATCGAGCATAACCACAAACATAACTAAGTTACAAAACAACATCACCACATATCTACTATATCAAAATCTTTTAAGTACAATGTGAAAAGGGAAATACAAGATGATCAAAAAGCTCCAAAAGGTCCTGATATGCACTCCTGCCTTAGCGCTGCTGCTGTCCAACGCTACCTGCATGCAACTGTCGTGCATAAGCTTACAAAAGCTTAGAGGGTGGTGTAAGTGTGTGCGTAAGGCAAACGCCCAGTGTATAATATCAGAGTAATGCGGAAGTATGCGGTAAGTCCATAGAATCGACCATGCCAAGGCTATGTAATGCAAGACGTGAATGCTATCAGCCATACCAAGACCATGCGATGCGAGATATGAATGTCATCGGTCACACCGATGTAATGCAAGACCTACATAGCCGAATGCCATATGCGAAATGCAATCCAAGAAAGTCGGTACTACTCAAGTACACATATCAGTACAGTTCCTCTCTAGATATCACCGGGGTCTAATACACTTCACAGTGACTGCCACCTCCCTAGCTGCACAGTCAAGAAAGCGGAATAGACCTCACTATCCGCCTGACCAGTAGTCTGCCAATACCTACCCGGCTCGTCGATAGCGGACTCATTTGCGAGCTGGTCAAACTCAGCCTAGCTTATAGCCCCCTCACTCAGGCGGATAAGGCCACACCCCCTTCCAACCGACCACGACACAGTGGGAGACGCGGCCTACTGGTATTCGGCACTCGGCCGCTCGTGTATCCACTCGGTCTAAACGTTGGAGCATCTCCTGATACCAAAAAGGTTCTGGGACTCTCACCTAAGGACATCCTAAGTGCCCACAGTGCTAGAATCAAGTATTTTTGGTACCCAATACGGCCATCCACGATGTACCTGTGGAGCCACGGCCCTGATGTCGCTAGGGCGTGCAGTGATCAAGTCACACATATGCGAGATGCATGAATCATGCCATTAAAGCATGCAGAAATCCAGCGCATACTGCGCGATCATGTGGGACACTCTGTCTCATAACGGGTCCCATAAGTGGTCTGCCCAATGGCATATGCTATGATCAGTCACTACTCAAATTAAGCATACATATGATGCGTATGGGCATGAGTCATGGGATTATACTAAGCACGTTATAAAGCGATGAATAGTAACGAGTATGGGCCTATCAATGGGCCCTAAGGAGAGTTACAATGCGGACATTTAACCAACATTGTACATACAATGTGGACGTCAAACCAACATTGCTCCCAAGGCATGGCCCGTCATAAAACCTCATTACACAAACCATGGAGGGATCACACATTACAATGGACCCTAAGGACGTCCCACTGGGCCTCTGCCCATAGGCCTCGAATACATCAAATGGGCTGCCTCGTATGGGCCTTATATAAATCAAGTGAGCCGCATCAATGGGCCTTATGTACATTGCAATGGGTCATAACCCATGAGCCTTAGAATACATCAAAATGGGACTAATCCATAGGCTCCAAACACATCACAATGGGCCTTAATGTATGGGCCTTACATTCATAAAAAAGTGGGCCTCAACAACGGCCTCATACACCTTAAGGTGGACCTCAACAATGGGCTATAAATATGGGCTACAAATGCATCAAGATGGGCCTCCACGGATGGCCATTGGGCACCATCACCTGGGCCTTATATAAATCAATGGATCACACCAATGGGCCCTATAGATACTTCAATTGGCCCATGCCAATGGGCCCCATGTATACATCAAATGAGCCACACCCTAAATATAAGTGTGATAATGATTTACACCATTAAAATTCCTAAGGCCCACCATAACATATGTTTCCCAAATAATCGATTCATAAATTAACATAATGATAAATGGAGTGGAAACAAATATCAGCTTAATATACCATGGCCCTTTAGAAATTTTGAACGGTGGACGTCATTGTCCACTATTTTAAGTGGTGAGGTCCATATCCAGTGCATGGATGGTTAGGATATAACACATGCCACATGGTCAGGGTCCACCATAACTTTGATTTTTCCATCAAATCTATTCATAAGGTCTTAAAGACCTGAATAAAAAAATTTCATATTGATCCAAAACTTATATGACAACAAAAAGGCTTCAATGGCAGATCCTTAAACCCCACTGCTTTTACTGTGTGGTCCACTTGATGGGAAGATCTAAGCCTTAAAATGACTTCCAAAATGGTTGGACGGATTGGATGCAGCGCATGCATCATGGTGGGCCCTTGAGATGAACGACACAGAAGGAAGCTCATACATCAAGGAGGACTCTATACGAATGGACAGGCGGCATGGATGGAATCCACACAACAGTGGGACCCATTGAAAGTGCTGCACTACAGCAGCAATATAGCTGGTACGAGGTGAGCCAGCTAGTCTGCTTCCAGCAATAGGTGGGTTCCACCGTCCACGGTCGTGGACAGTGTAAATAAGACATACATAACTGTGGGTCCCACGTGAGGCCCACCATAATGTTTATGACCCATCCAATCCATTCACAAGGTCACGCATACGTGGATGAAAGGTAAAAATAAATTCATTTTGATTCAAAACTCTTGCAACAAAAAAAGAAGGGTTTCAATGGCAGAGTTCAGTCCACACTGTTTCCTATGATGTGGGCCACCTGAGCATCAGATCGGCCTGATCTTTGGAGGGGGGGCACGTCAAGGGGGTGGCCCACCTAATGAATGGTGTGGATACCCAACATACATCATGGTGGGACCCACTTACAAGGCCGTGGGTCCTTGACCGTCCGCCTACACGCAACAGCATTCTGCTGCTGCGTCAACAGCAGCAGGCGCTGCCTGCTTAAGTTTTTTTTTTTTTTTTTTGAAATCGCATATTTCTGTGATTTTTCGCACATAGGGCCCACACTAACAGAATCCTCCGCACTCAATGGATTCTATAGCCTATTACCAACCCATCAAGTCCAATATTGGGCATATTTAGGCGTCTAGAAAAATTTCAGGTGAATTTAGATGGTGAAACTCACTGTTTGCTAAAGTATGGCCCATCAGAAAGTTGGATTGGCCCCATTTTTCGGCTCAACGGCTGAAATGGGCTTGAGAACAGAATAGACGGCGTGGATCGAATGCATAGCTCAAGGTGGGGCCTACATGAGTGGCCCATGCAACCAAGCTAATACTTGTATTTTCTTTTCACCTCACGTCCAGACGCTGGACTCTTCCTGGCATAATAAATCTATTCAAGGTGGCCCTGCTTAGGTGGGACACTACGTGGTGGATAGTGTAGATACAACACTTATAAAGTGGGCCCCACCAATAGATGACTTGGAATAAATACATGCCTCATGGTGGGGTCCATCCGGGTGGGTCACATGGCCTTATCATATGAAAGAAAAGGAAAAATAAAATTAAAAGAGAGGGGGAGAGAGAGAGAGGGACACGCGTATGATGGAGGGACCTCGACACTATGGGCCCTCCGTTTCAACCATCCAATCATACATCAATGGGTCCCATTGCATATGGGACCATCCAAATAAAAGATCAACGGTGGAGATCCCACTCCACTAAAAATGGACGGTATAGATGACCTCTTTAATGCAAGGAAAGAAAACATCATGATGGGGTCCATGGAGAATGGCCCCATCATGGAATGATTTGATGATCAAGATGGGCCATCGGCCACATCTTAGGGAACCAAGTGAGATCCACACCATTGATCGGTGGGCCTCACTTAGCCCATCGTAAAAATAAGTAAACTACCCTATAGAAGCACCCACCACTTGATCTTCTTGGTCCGTTGAGATGCCGGTCTCCTTACGCTTCACTTTGATGGTGGAAGATGAAGAATGGATGGCTAGGATAAGAGATTTGGGATGGGAAAGGTGGGCCACATAAGGTCATTTTCTCTCCATGGGAAGGCTTGGACGTGGGAGCCTCTTTCTCTTGCTTGGGGTTGTGTTGAGAAATGAGAAAGAGAGAGAATTGTAAGGAAAGAGGGATGGGTGATGGGTGAAAGGTTGAGGTGAGTGATGTGTGATGTGAGTGATGGGTGAGGTGAGAGCTTGGTTGACTTTTGGTGGTTGCTTGACTTGTGGAGAAAGGAAGCAAGGGTGCTTTGTACTTGACATAAAGTGATTGATGGGTGATTGATTGATGGGATTGATTTGACACTTTGTAGAGATTCCCTTAGAATTTGCAACGCGCAGTGTTTTTGCTTGAACTGAATGTGGGTCCATATCACCTCGTCTGGGTATCGGATCAGTGCGTGAGTTGCGACGTTAGAATCGCGGCGACGGTGCGGTCGCAATGATACAAGTCTCGGATTAAGTCGACTCAAATTTATAGAATACGACTTACGGTCGTGCGCAACATCGACTACAGGTCACGGATTGCCGGAATTTGACGAGAAGGATCGTGGGAAGCGACAGAACAGTACGGACTAGGATACGGGTCTTACAGTTCCTGTCTACTTCTTGTTCAAATTTTTGTACAATCTCCCCTGGATGACTCTGCAACCATAGGCTTTTTTCCTTTATCCTTGGCCATTATCACAGTTACGATGATATTGCCTGTTTCAAACAAAAGAAATGATAAAGTAAACTCGAAATCGATAACATATATACCTGTCCAATTCATGAACTAATGTATCTATATAAATCATTTAACGATTATATGGAAGAACTCCTCATGGGCAATTGTAGCACAACTTGTGGTACCATACCATACTTCATACAAACATGTCACTTCTATATGAAATCAGCTCCATTCACATCTATTAACAGAAGCATACAATGATTCTTAATATCTCCTTGAAAATTATTAATGATGGTGATGTTCTAATTTCTAAATTATAGTTCCTCTAGAAAGGGTCTGCAATGCCTTAGTTATCTCATATGATCATGGATTTCTAATTCTAACAATTAACTAGTAATGACCTGCAGGAATTACAGCTGTGTAAACAACTAAAAGAATTATAGAAATAAGTTCACTTGGAGATATATCTGGATCTCTGAATTACTTAGATATTTTATATATGGCGTATAAGTAATTCATGTTGATCTTTACACATGACGGGTCCTTCTTTAGACATTATATGAAAAAGTATGCTTGTTTGATTACCTGATGGACATTTATCAGATGGTTAAAAATAAAAATATCTGATCGTCCTAATAAAACATCAACAAGTGTCCACAAATCAGAGGTTAGGATTGTTCAAGCGGTCTTGTTTTGGAGCATTGACTTGGACAATGGGTTCTTTTATTTAGTTAGTTTAACATGAGCTGATGTATGCCACTGATACAGTTACTGAGTACCCGAGTATCAAGCCCCAATGCTCTACTGAGTATGAAATGGCTCCCCCTTATCAAAGTGGTGAACTTACTGGTGGCCCACATTTAAGGCATCCAAACCAATTGTTGAGCTAGTTGTGGAAGGAGCAGAGCTTGAAAATCAAACTGATCAAGCATAGCAACCATCCAATTAGTTTATTTTTACAGTAATTGTCCTCTATGGAATGAAACTTCTATATAAATCAAACGATTTCATTTGGTTAAAATTTTACAGCAGTGGTAAGGAATGAAACTCCTCTATGGGATAACTTGGACAATGGTCATGTTGCAGAAGACATCTAAATATGAGTTCATGTTAACAATAATTATATATTAAAGATCAAAATAGATCATTTCTACTTCAACAACTCTATTTCCATTTTCAACTTGAATAAAGAAGCTAAAATCCGATTGACAGATTGAAATATAGAAGAATGGAAAAAATCGGATTTCCTTCATGCACAAACTCGGCATTTCATGGAACTTGCAATGAACAAAATCTTATCGAGATCGTCGTAGAAGAAATCCCGCGAACCGGAAGGTGTCTCTACGTGGAGAAATCCGTTGGAGATGAATAAGATGCAATGTTTTGAAAGAGGATGCGACGTTTTGGAAGACGATGCAACGTTTTGGAAGAGGAGGAGACGTTTTGGAAGATGGAGTTTAAAGAAATGGGGATATGGAGGGTAATAAAGATTGGTAGGTGAAAGCAGTTAAAGCAGTTATGAACGTATCATCGATGCTTGAACAACGATATATCGACAAGATGTTAATATATCGAGAATGGATTTGAACGTCAACTTGGTAAACAGTTAAAACGTGGTGTCGATATATCGCCATGATGTCAATATAACACTAAAACATTGAATTTATGACATTTGACGCTGGACAATAACAACCATGATTCGATGTTATCGATAACCTATCGATACATCGATATCGGCATATCGATATATCCACACACAATCGATGTATCGACACTTTTAAAAAGTCAGCATGGCTTGCTGGACAATTGTCTTCCAGTTTTGATATTATCGACATATTGCCGATATAATCGATGACTTACGTCGATTATATCTATGATATGTAGAGTGAATCGATAACTTATGGAGATGATATTGATGATATGTAGATATAATTGACATTACTAGAATGCTTGCTTTATACGTAAATATCATCGACATGTCATCGATTTATCGATCATGTTTGTCGATATGACCGATATAGTGTCGATATATCGACCAAATAAGGAATTTGAGGTGTTGGTTACTGGACACTAACAACTGTAATTCGATATTATCCTTAACATGTCGATATATCGGTATATCGATATATCAACATGTTGTCGATATATCGACAATACATAAAAATTCAGAGATCTTGCTGGACAATTGTCTTCCAGTTTCGATATTATCGACATATTGCCAATATAATCGAAGACTTACGTCGATTATATCTATGATATGTAGATTGAATCAATAACTTATGGAGATGATATCGATGAATTGTGGATATAATCGACATTAGTAGAATGCTTGCTTTATACGTAAATATCATCGACAAGTCATCGATTTATCGATCATGTTCAATGATATGATTGATAGAATGTCGATATATTGACAAAATAAGCAATTTGAGGTGTTGGTTGCTGGACACTAACAGCCATAATTCGATATTATCCTTAACATGTCGATATATCGATATATTGATATATCGACAAGTTGTTGATATATCGACAATACATGAAAATTCAGAGATTCTTGCTGGACAATTGTCACTCAGTTTCGATATTATCGACTTATTGTCAAAATGATCGATGAATTGTGTCGATTACATCAATGACATGTCGATCATATCGATAACTTGTGACGATTACATCTATAATATGTAGATATAATCGACGTTACATACATTTTTCTAATTTTATTTTATGTAGTTTTTTCCTGCTCATCCATGTTTCGGTTAGCTTGTTGTACACACACGTGATAGTACACACCCTCCATGTTAGCCATCCCCAATAGGGATCGATACGAAGATGAATAATTTCCATCCTTTTTGGGAGAATCTGAAATTTTTTTAGGGTGGAGAAGTTAGAGTTGTATTGTAACACTAGGGATCGATACGAGGGTGAATAAATTCCGTCCTTGTTTTTATTGCTTGTAGTATTTTAGCAACTAGCCAAGGAAAATGTAACTAGATAAGACTTTAAATTCCCTAATCACCTACTATGAAGGTGTCCCAAAGGAATTTTCATTTCTTCAAATGTTTTGTTTTGTTTTTCAATAATTATTATCATTATTAATTTCACTAATAAACAATGGTTTGTATTGTAGCACTAGAATCATGTTCTCTTCTTCATCCATTCATTTTACAGAAACTCTCTTTGTGCATAAGCATTTAAAAAAAAAAAATACAAAGAGAAGAAGAAGAAGAAGAAGAAGAAAAATTGAGAGGAATAACTATAGGAAAAGTTCGTATAAAACTGGACTTCGTATGCAGGAAATGTTAAAAGTTCTTTTGGAGTTGCTGATGTCATTGTTGAAGGAGAGGTAATAAAAAAACAACGGGGCAAAGATGATCCAAAGTGGTGGACACCATAAAATCAGCGAGTTCTATCGAGTGTTTTCCGTGGATAAGCCCTATTGCTTCATCATCGAGTTCTATCGAGTGTTTTCCGTGGGGCCTACCTCAACGTATGTGTTGTATATCTAAGTTGTCCATCCATTTTCTAATTCGTTGGGGACTAAAAATGAAGAAGATCTAAATATGAGGTGGACCTTTCAAATTATATTCCCAAGGGTGAGCCAAACTGCCATTAGAACTGATGGAATTGTGCAGCTGGGCTACACACCCTTCCACAGACCCAAAATCTAGTATAAGATCATTAGATTTACAGTTGGTATATTTGGGTCCATATTTCACCTGACCCGGCTAACTTAAGTAAGGCTATGCCAGTCAGGTCCTGTGAGTGGTGAGCCTAGCTCATGGTTAAAACACTAGGCAACTCGGACCAACTTGACTCAAATTTTCCTGCGTCAACTCAAACTAGTGACTCAGTGAGTCGTAGAGTTAGCAAGTAATTGATGGGGGTGGAAATCAAACCCACATGAGGTGCTCTTAACTAGTGCAATAATTAGCAATACATCCACTGATATACTTATTTGATGCTAGGAACCTCGTGATAAGGTTGATCACCATATTCCTTAATTGATAAACACCTTGAATCGACGAGGTACTTTTGAATTTAGAAGAGAAAAATTCTCGAATCTACTAGTATTGGCCTAAATCTATTTTACACGTCTTGTGTTCTTCTGGTATCTTGCTATTTTGCAGTTGATGCATTTGCTTTTCTCCTTCCTAGAACCCGACCACTTACATAATACATTGCTAGCTGGGTACTTTAGCAAAGTAGGTGATCTTTCCCACAAGCTTGTTACCTGATACCCATTCTGGTTGCTTCTAGGTTGTAATAAGCTTGAAAATCGGTGAGAGAAACTAGAAAATCGATGGAGGAAACTACAAAATCGGCGGGATAAACAACAAAATTGGCGGGGCAAACTAGAAAATCAGCGGGGTAAATTAGAAAATCGACGAGGGAAACTACAAAATCGGCGGAGGAAACTATAAAATCGGCGGGGTAAACTACAAAATCGGCAGGGCAAACTAGAAAATCGGTGGGGTAAACTAGAAAATCGGTGAGGGAAACTTGCAGGTTCGGCGGGGTAAGCATAAAACTCGGCGGGGCAAGCATGAAAATCGGTGGGGTAAACTAGAAAATCGGCGGGGAAAACTAGAAAATCGGCGGGCGAAACTAGAAAATCGGCAGGGCAAGCATGAAAATTGGCGGGGCAAGCATGAAAATCGGTGAGGCAAACTAGAAAATCGGCGGGGGAAACTAAAAAATCGGTGGGAAAAACTAGAAAATCGGCTGGGCAAACTAGAAAATCAGCGAGGGAAACATGTAATTAGGCGGGACAAGTATGAAATTGAGCGGGCCATGCATGAAAATTGTATTCACTCCAAGATTATTGCAAACCTCGTACAATGTATGTTCAAAGATGTATATAATACAATGTATATAACATGAAATGGTACATGAGTGGGACAATAATGTACAATGTATATTCCAAAATGAAACTAATACTCCGCACAATAAAACATCTTTTCAAAATTCCTCCCATCCCATAGACAAATATCATCTATAGACTACAGACAAGCAATCATATGCTATTGACTTCCTCCAACTGGCGACAAATTTTTGCATGTCTACTCCCTCCAAGCTGAGACCGCTACACAAAATGTCGATGAATTTCATTACGAATTTTCTGTAGTCATAACCATTGTCCTGCTTTGGCACAGATTCATTGACTCTGACGGTCCACTTCTTCCCTTGAAGCGCAATGTTGTCTCCAGTGGCATGGAAGAGAATGGAGAGTGCATCAGTCATCTTCCTCATCTATTGCTTGTACTTTGGCATTACATTTGTGCATAAGCTATCCACAACCACGATTTCTCTTAATCTAGGATAGATGACGAGCAAAAACTAATGTGAATTATCATGGTTTATGGGCGCATAGACCTGTCCAAGGTTCTCAAAATAATATATTAGTCAAAACATGTTACACCAAACATAACAATAAGAGATGATGTTCTGTGACGAGTGCATTACCCGTTCATAACACCAAATCGCTTTGGTGTATGGTTTATCTCGCGGCTTGGCAATTGCATACGCTGTGTTCAACTGGCCTATTAGCTCGGCCTGTTCTTAAGCCAACTTGGAGGCCTGGTATGTTATCAAAATCGATAAACACCCCTCCAAGCTTTGCTGTTACAAATATGATCAAAATTCAATGCATGTAAGATAAAAAAATTTTGGAACAGATTAAGGATTGCCGAAATTTTCTGGTTACCGTAAAATACGTAGGACAGAACTTGCAATCCTAAGGATATGTTATTGATCGGTCGTTATGCCTTTTTTGAAGAAACTTGATGTATGTGTCGATAGCCTAAACAATAGGATAGTTGTATTTTGTCATAGATTAATATAACAATTAATTATATGTCAATCAATGCGTACAGAGAATCAATTAGTAATGTTTACCTCGCTATCAACCCACGCATTTATCATCCAGATCGTATTGAACTATTTCCCCGCAGCCATGTCCTTATTTTCCATGTACCAGTCCTCTGCCTCTTTCATCTCATGCATGAATAGTATCCTGAAAGGATCCATCCGTAGAGGAAATGGTATCGGAGAAGTAGCAAAAGCTGTTACTTGCTTGGGTTTAGGTACCGGCCCAAGGGTTGTATCGAATGCAGACAGGGACAAGTACGAAGAAATCTTATAATATGACGGCTTCAGTAACCTTTTGGTTCTCCTTTCATAAACTGGATGAGAAGTGGATGCATTCAATACATTACCTTTGGCATTACCATACGATTGCCCATCCAAATCCCCATGTATAGGTTCTGTATGTGGGCCATCATTTACTTCCCCTCTCTTCCTCAACTCCTCACCCTCCTCCATTACAAAACATCCCCTTTGTGTACGACTACCTTCCTTCTCCTTAAGAAACTCCTCCTTCTCATTAGCCCACTTTTCCCTGTCCTTAAAAAATAAATCCTTCTTCATCCTCAGTTGTTCTCTCTCTTTTAGTAACATATTTTCCTTCTCATCAATAATTGCTTGCTTCCTTCTCATCTCTTCCCTCTCTTTTCGTAAATCGTCCCTCTCCTTCTTCAATTCCTCTCTCTCCTTCTTCAACTCCTCCCTCTCTGTCCGAAATTCCTCCATAAAAATAACATTCTTCATAACACCCCCCATTGGTATACCCCCCCTTGGTCCCCTTCCCTCCACGCCTTTCTCATCATTATCATCTGACTCGTCATCCTCCTCATGATCAATCTCATACCCTCCTCATCATCTTCTTGGGTTTCAGTGAGCTACAAAATGTAGAGATGAATATGTAAGAGTAAGGATAACTTTACAATGGTACAAAAAATATATTTCATTTTTCATAACATCTCACCTGGAAACTTTCACGCACCGAGTGAACGACATCCGTTTCCCATTCTCGTAGCGTTGGTTCTAACTTCATCGCTACCGATGTCTGCAAAAGAACAAGGAGTAATGTTGAATAAAAAATTGATAAGGTTGTCAAGTTAAGAAAAGTAAATGCTGGAGATATACATAAACTTACAGCTTTACTCTGGACAATAGCATGTATTCTTTTGTACCTCCAACACTTCCAGCCTCGATATTGAATGAAGCATGGAATTTGATGGGTAACATACAAAACAACACACTCTTGTAGGGCCAGTAATATCTCTACTGCCCATACATGTTAGAATGAAATTGCACCAGGTTAAAAAATTCAAAGGTGACTATAGAGGGAAAACATATAGAAAATAAAAAGGTGTGCTTACTTGTAGAGGAAGGATGCAACCACATACAGTGTACTGAGGGGAACTTGATGCGGCAACAGCAAGCTCGATTCCTTGCAACATTGTCATGTATCCCAAACTACCCCAAGGATACATATAGAAATCATTTAACGAGTCCACCAGGTAAATATAATCCATGTTGCACATGGTTTTCAGTTCTGTTCCCCTAAGAAAGAACTCCACAACTAGAAGTAGGGCAACCTTCACGACGTCCTCATACTTATTGGTGTCAACTAATCTCTCAAACACGTCCATTAGGTGCTTCTTTAATACTAGATGTTCTTTGAAGTATTTGTCTCCTAGTGCACTCGTAGTGCAACGATTCTTCGGTACAGTAAGATCTCCGGTCATAAGACCGGTAATGAGGGCGAAGTCCATCTCGAAAAACTGTAATCGCCTCCCCTTGATCTCAAATACTGAAACACCTTTGTATCTTACTAAAAGTAGGTGAAATAGAGCCCCTACAAAACTAAAGGATGTAACCTGCAATAAAAACGTGAAAAGGGATTGCCTAAACAGATTTAGGAGACTATCGTGCTTCTCGACTCCACCCTTCACCTTGTTAAACCACCATGTCAATGTACACCTACATGTTGACTTGGAGATGACGGTAGAATTTTCATCGCCTACAAAGATGGATTTAAAAACATATCAAACATAAAATTCACAAGATAAACATCGTATATAAACTAAGACGGGCATGCTACAAATTCAGCGGGGCACACTAGAATATCAGTGGGGCATGGTAGAAAGTGAGCGGGGCAAACTAAAAACCCAGCGGGGCAAACTAAGAAATGAGTGGGGCAAACTAGAAAATCAGTGCTAGAAAGTCAATGGGGCAAGCTAGATAATCAGTGAGGCAAACTACAAAATCAACGGGGCAAACATGAAAATCAGTGGGGCAAACTAGAAGATCAGCGGGGCAAACATGAAACTGAGCGGGGGAAACTAGAAAATCAGCGGGGCAAACAAGGATATCAGCAGGGCAAACATGAAAATGGGTGGGGCAAACATGAAAATGCGGGGGGCAAACTAGGCAATCAGCGGGGTAAACTTAACAAATTGAGCTGATAAATATAAACATATCCAATGTTCAAATGGACCACACCAAATGAAATTTTGAATTGAACTTCTAATGTTGATCATTTCTTAGGGGCCACAGAAGTTTTGGATCAAACTAGTGATATGGTCACAATTCTCATATGTAGTGGAAAAGGAAATTACAATCTCATGTGTTTTGGTCCAAAAGTTATGATCAATTTACAGTCCACATTCATTTGGTCCAACCATGTCACATTCTTTAGGTCCAACCATGTCACATTCTTTTGGTCCAGCCATCTCATGTCCTACATTAGTTGGGGATGAACGAATTAGCCTCATTCTCAGTATGAGAAAAACATGGGCCCATTTTGTGAACAATTCATCATGCTTGTGAGTGTGGAAAAATCAAACCTTTTCATGCATGGGATTGAATCTCAGATCATTGCTGTGAGGTTTGGAGCTTGAGTGAGGTTTGGAGCTTGAGTGCACTCCTTTAAATGGGTGGTTGATAAATGGTTTTGGGTTGGCAGCCAAACAAGCTATGGTATAAAAACAACAATAATAAGACAACCCTAGCTGTCCATTTCTTTCACCTAAATCAAATTCTGCAATCACTACAATTTTCTTTTCTACCATGTGGGAAACGAAAGGGATTCTCTTTTCCTTATCTCTGATTCATCGTTTACATTCCAAGCAAACAAACATCATGTGGTTATTATATCTTTTGTGATTTGATTTACCACGGAAATCTTTTTACCAAACTGGTTACTGATTTTGGATAAGAGAGTTCCATGGTAAAAGAAATCAATTCTACCAAGATTGCAATTTCCTTTTTCCACTATGTAGAAAATGTCCTGAATTTCATTTTCTTGAAATCTACCATATTTATTGCTATCCAAACATATGAGAATTGTGACCATATCACTAGCTTTTATATGAGATTGCAATTTCCTTTTCCACTATGTAACAAATGAAACATAAGAGATTGCAATTTCCTTTTTCCACTATGTAGAAAATGCCTTGAATTTCATTTTCTTGAAATCTACCCTATTTATTGCAATCCAAACATATGAGAATTGCGATCATTTCTTAGGGGCCACAGAAGTTTTGGATCAAGCCTATAATTGTTTTTTCTATTGATCCATGTCTGTATGATCTTATGTATAGGTTTGATAACAAACAAACATCACTATTGGGCAAACTAGAAAATCGGCGGGGCAAACTTTAAAATCCAGCCCATCTATAATGTGTGTCCCACTTGGATGAGGGGTCGGACCAAGTTTCAGGCACATCCAAATTTCAGGTGGGTGGGGTCCACCAAGTAATTTTTTATGTTTTAGCCAAGGTCTTCACATGATTTTAGATGGTATGGCCCACCTGAGTTCCGTATAAAGCTATTTTTTCTGCTATCCCATGATTTAAAGGGGACCCATCAAATTCACGGTGTTGGTGTTTGACCCACATCATGGTGGGGTCCACACAGCTCGACCTCATGGGGCAAATTAGAAAATCGGCGAGGTAAACTAGAAAATCAGCGGGGTAAACTAGAAAATCGGTGGGGCAAACTAAAATATCGGCGAGGCAAACTAGAAAATCGGCGGGGCAAACTTTAAAATCTAGCCCATCCATAATGTGTGTCCCACTTGGATGAGGGGTCGGACCAAGTTTCAGGCACATCCAAATTTCAGGTGGGTGGGGCCCACCAAGTAATTTTCTATGTTTTAGTCAATGTCTTCACATGATTTTAGATGTTATGGCCCACCTGAGTTCCGTATAAAGTTATTTTTTCTGCTATCCCATGATTTAAAGGCGACCCATCGACCCACATCATGGTGGGGCCCACACAGCTCGACCTCATGGGGCAAACTAGAAAATCGGCGGAGTAAACTAGAAAATCGGCGGGGTAAACTATAAAATCGGCGGGGCAAACTAGAAAATCGGCAGGGCAAACTAGAAAATCGGTGAGGCAAACTAAAATATCGGTTGGGCAAACTTTAAAATCCATCCCATCCATAATGTGTGTCCCACTTGGATGAGGGGTCGGACCAAGTTTCAGGCACATCCAAATTTCAGGTGGGTGCGGCCCACCAAGTAATTTTCTATGTTTTAGTCAATGTCTTCACATGATTTTAGATGGTATAGCCCACCTGAGTTTCGTATAAACCTGTTTTTCCTGCTATCCCATGATTTAAAGGGGACCCATCAAATACACGGTGTTGGTGTTCGACCCACATCATGGTGGGGCCCACAACTCGACCTCATGGGGCAAACTAGAAAATTAGCGGGGCAAAATAGAAAATAAGTGGGGCAAACTAAAATATCGGTGGGGCAGAATAGAAAATCGGCAGGGCAAACTTTAAAATTCAGCCCATCCATAATGTATGTCCCACTTGGATGAGGGGTCGGACCAAGTTTCAGGCACATCCAAATTTCAGGTGGGTGGGTGTAACATCCCGAAAATCGGGGGTCGGGTAGAAACCCAACTCCCGAGTTCCAGAACATCACTTATGCAACATTTTCAATAATGGATGAATGCCGTCGGTAACAGTACATAAAACATGAGGTGGATTAAGCCAAAACAGCATATCATACTCCAGAGACAGTTAAATTAGCAAGCAGAAGAATGTGATAGATATATAAAATATATAAATGATTATAAGTCTCCAGAGTGTGAACATGTTACCAGGTTAACTAAATACATGTATACTCCAAAATAGAAAGAAAAGAATATACATGAGTACTCCGAAAGTATAAAAGAAAGACAAGTGTCATGGCGTCTAATCAACCTCCTTGTAATCCCGTCGATCAAAATATGGAGGAGAAGTCCTCAGCATCATACAAGTCCAGCTCCGCTCCACAAGCAGCGCCCTCATCTGAAACTAAAATAGGGACTGGTGGGTGTCCGGAACACCATCCTGTAACGTGGGAGTGAGTAGCTAACTCAGTGGAATCATAAAATAAAGATTAACATGTTATCAAATCCATCACGCGATAATGATAAATCAAACAAAACAAACATTCCTAAATACTGTGATTAATGCATGGATGAAATGACATGATGGATGCCCTCACCGACATACTCCTTCATGCGGCACCATCTGCGTCCGCGACATGCTTTCTTCCCACAGTGCTCCACATCTTCCAGGCACATGCAGTGCGACGTGGATATGATTACCGAGTTGTTATTAGTCCATTTCATATAGCAGGATTGGGAAACTAAGGTACCTCCCTTATATCAATACCCAAATAATGATCCTGTCTAGGGTCGTCACTCCTAGTAATTTCATATGATGATATATTTTTAGGTCGCTGCAAGGGCTGTCAGGGCTATTGCACGTACTTGTTGCACCGCTCTCCCATCACCTTATCAATACAGGCCTAGTTTATATCCTTAAGACTGCATCAGGACTCGTCGCCCCCATGCGGTGTCAGGATAAACTCAAGGTCACTACAAAGGGTTGCCAGGGCTGTTGCTCGCACTCGTTGCTCCACTCCCCTATCACCTTATCAATATAGGCCGACAGCAAGAATATAGTGTCCCATACCACCATAATCTGCTCAAAGTAGGGTGCTCACTGGTCACTACGGAGAGGTTTGTGGCCCCAGCGTAGGACGACAGCTGGACCACGGTGTCCCATACCACCATGCCCGACTCATGAGTCTTAGTGGATCAAGGTACCATAGTTATCAGGGTTATCACTGGTAAGTTCAATACCCTAGGTTCAAGCAGTTATGACGAATACAAGGTGAACATACAATGGTCAGTCGGGTTACTTGATGAGTCCGATTAGCGCGAACGCACGTCGAATCGACCGACATGAAGTGCACAAGCACTTCGTGTGGCCTAACCACTGCCAACGACTCTAGTACAACTCAGGTTCATCAAACACATCCTTCGTGGTGAATAGAATCCAACCACAAATTCTAAACTATTACCGACTGCCTGGACTAGAGTATAGCCCCAAGCACAAAGATGTGAATCAGTAATCATATGAGATAAACAAAATTGAAATAATAAGTAATCCAAGCACGTTAGCAACATGTTATAAGATACAACATAGGCAATTAAACCATACACAAGCACTTCACACATGAAGAAATCAATTGAAATACGACAAGCGTAGAGGAAATCATATATATCATCAAATTAGTTGAGAGTCCAGTCTCAACGCTAATCTACAACACCATATACTCAATACTTACTAATACATACATTTATACAAACACTTAAACTACTCAACTCCAACGTACTTGACGTATGTTGATTACAATATATAATATGACAGATCCTTATATCAAGGAGATGTCTAATACACAACAACATGTTCTTACATTCAAAACATATGGCAGGCATAAATCATATTGATTTAGGCATTTCAACAAACACTTAGTCTACACACATTAGTCTACATAGCATATGTCGGCCAATATGTGCATTAGGGCGAATCTCTTCGCCAAACGGATCATACACGTATAACTAGTATAGGTACACGGTAAATACTTATGGCAATCATATCGGCGAAATACGTATGTATACGATATTTCCTATAAAGACCCAAAATATCCTAAATCTCATATTCTTCGTACGTATTCGAATTGAAAAATGGACAGTATATTCTACATGTCAAATAGCATTCTTATCAGCAATCTACCATTAAACGACATTGAAAGCTTTGAAAAATGGTAACCAAAGCGTTTACAATCCGCACCTTTCGCCGTAGAAGTGTAACAATCGAATAGAAACTATACGCTTCGTCAACGCCTGTATGACGACCTATATTACAAGATACATCAGCTATGTCGCTACTTGCATCGATAGAATTTCTAAAACAGGCTAAGGTTAGGGTTTTTTTTACCTAGAACGAAATCAGAATCGCCGGAAGAATGATGCAGGTGGGTGGCTTTGGCACGTGGAGCAGCAGGGAAGAATCCCAGGAGAAAGCCCCAACTTCTCCCTCACTTTCCCTCTCTTTTCTCTCTTCTCTCTCCAAATTCGTATGGAATAAAAGAGTAAGGGTTTAAGCCCTTTTTATAAGTCCAAAAGTGACGAAAACAGACTTGGGGCCAAGGTATATTTATTTTATAACTAAAGTGGGCTTGTTCTGATCCAACGGAGTACTTCTGGAGGTCCTATTACTAAGTGCGGTTGGACTTAAGCTCTCTGACATTGGATCTAGGTCAGGCAGAGTTTTCGGTCCAGTCAGATTTCCAGATCGACTGTGGCGGACCAGTTTCAGTTCGACGGCTACCGGTACTCGATTAGGGCCACAAGTGCGTTGACATGTAAGGGCTACCTAACCTTATCTAAGGATAAAATTTGATCGAATTCTGGCGGTCAGAAGGCTTAGAAAATGTCGCGTAAGCGACACGTGCCAGATTTCATAAATTATATTAATTTCTAACATTTCTCACACTCTTCACTCTGGACTCAAGGAAATTGTCGTGGGACATCATCTGGACTTGATTTTTGAGGTGATTGTCAAGTCCAACTAGGCGGTCAGGATTGTCTAAGTTCGGGATAGTTGGACTTCCGACGTGCGGTCTAGAGCCGATACAAAGTTTCAAGGTGCTCCCGAGAGCAATCGGTAATAGAGTTTGATCCTAGGTTTTACGGTATTGTAGCGTCACCTATCCCATACGTTTTGACTCTAGCAGATCGTATTGAAAGTGATTGGTGAGAATATTATAGGCCATCTAGTGCAGCGCTAGTCAATTCTCATTAGATTTCTAAAGGAAGTAGCCTTTATTGATTTTTGTTTGAGATGAGATTTGAAGGGTGGAGTGGGGGTGCTTGGAAACGGAAGAAGGAAGAGTTTGGAGGGGTGGTTTTTACCAAAAATCAGACGTTTGAGAGAGGAAGGAGAGCTTGAAGGGGTAGTTTGTGAAGGAAGAACTAGATCGGGGGGGTTTTAACGGACGACCCACATACCAGGGGGCTACCCTAGCACCCAAACACCTCCGTCCCGAAGGCCCGACCAAATGGGGCCCATTGTACAGCGAGGCCTCACCGAATCAGTGAGGTATTTCACCCGCCAAAGTCAAATTCGGCGAGGCCCGGACTATGGGGCGTGGTCCCCCTGTCCCCTAAGTCCCAAATGTATGTGGGGCCCACCTTATATCATTGTGGATTAGCGTGGGTAGGCCCACGACTTCGTTTCGCCCTATTTCGGGTCATTTTATAAATCGGAATTATTTTATGCATCATGTAGCATATGATTTTGGGGTAGGAGAGGCTAATCCATCCAACTAAACCATTTATTCCATGATATTCGATGATTGAAATGATTGGAAGTCCAATTTATACATATATTTACTATTTGTAGTAAATTTTTACTTAAGCATGATTCTCCATCATTTACACACTAAGATTTATGTCTAGTGTGAAAGGACTTAGAAAAAGTTGAAGAATGGGATGGTGAAAGGAGAGATTCTGAAGGAATTGGATGAAAAGGGGTTTCAGGCCTTGAGACTGAGTGTAAGGGTTGTGGTTGACCTACCACCTAAGGACATTCATTTCTAGGTTTGGAATGGAATGAAACATGGCCTAAACCCTTCGATTGACAGCCTAGAGGTGATTTGGGGTCGTTGGGCGTAATCAGGAATGTGCACGGACTCGATCTCGGTGACCGTTTACAGTGAGTTTTAGTTTAAGTATAGTTCTTCACTATTTAAACTTGAGGATTCGTGTCTAATATGAAAGTACTTAGAGAAGTTGAAGAATGAGGTGGTGAAAGGTGAGAGTTTGAAGGAAAAGGGTTGAAAAGTGATTTCTTTGGCTTTGGGAGCTTTGAGAGTGTTATAGTTGACCCATTGCCTAAGGACGTCTAACTCCAGGTTGACAAAAATCCGGGGTGTTACAGTGGGGCCCACTAAGTAATTTTCTATGTTTTAGTCAATGTCTTCACATGATTTTAGATGGTATGGCCCACCTGAGTCCGTATAAAGCTATTTTTTCTGTTATCCCATGATTTAAAGGGGACCCATCAAATTCACGATGTTGGTGTTCGACCCACATCATGGTGGGGCCCAAACAGCTCGACATCATGGGGAGTTCCCATGAGCTCGACCGTATAGAACCTTCCCTCCCCCCCCCCCCCCCCCCCCCCCCCCACACACACACACACATATATATATATTACACACACACATGTTGTTGTTGCTAGTAAAACAGGTATTGCTCGGTCCCTTTCTCCCTCTACTACCCTTGCCCAGTACAAAATAAAAATGCAACTACATTCATTCAATGTGGGCCCAACTGAGTTTAACATATACCTTTGCTGCGTGCTTTCTTCACTGGACCAATCATTTTCAGAAGAAGACAGAGCGCGGATAAGGGGGGCCCACAAAAAGGGTTTTTTCTGGTCTTTCTACCGAAAACGCAGTGAGAAAAGGGGGTGAAAGCAACGGCAATGAAAACAACAATGGAAAGGAAGAGGAAAAGCCACAACCGTGAGGAGGGGTATTTTCGTCCTAAAATCCTGACTCCGTATGAGGAGGTCGAGTTGCGTATTCAAAGTTTGTATTGTTTCAAAAAAATTGCTGGATAAAAGGTGGGATCCACAGTCATAAATTTCTCATCTTAAGTCCGTTTAGGAAGACATCGATCTTTCCTTAAAACAAATCGATCTTTTCTCGGTACTAGAATATTTTCTAGGAACCAGTGCGGGAGGCACGCCCGTAGTGATAAACCTTGATGTTTATGCGAGATCAACTCCGACCATTATATTTGTAATCTCATGGTAGGCTAGTAACTTAAAATCAGGATGATCATTTTTCCAATTGAGGCACACCAAGGAAATTATTTGGGAGAGACGTCCACCCTCGATTTTTACAGGGCTCACTATAATGTGTATGTAAAATCTGTTACACCCATTAGATGCGAAACCAGAAGGCATCCTTAAATGCTAAAAATTAAGCTCACTTGGGATTCAAGTGGGTCACATTCACGGAATAGTGTAAAGGGTGAGATTTTCCCATAAAAATTTTCCAATCGTGTGGCCCAATTAAAACAAAGATTGGCAGATTTTTTGGCCCTGGATCAAACATGAGGTTACTCACCTGATGGTTGGGGTGGATTTCACTTTAACACCGCAGTGAGGCCCACCCAATCTGGGTACTCATTTTTCCTAGTAACGCGGAGCATCTTGTCTTCCCTAGAGAGCATTTATTAACATTAGTTGATATGTAAATTAGGTAATTAGATGTCAAAAGAAAATGGGATGACTTCGAAGCTGTACACATGTGATGTATTTGTGCGTTGAACTAAATGTATAAGAAATCTGATCTGTTAATTAAATTTTTTAAAAAAAAATTAAACATGTGAAAGACATTTTTTTTAAAAATGATTAATAATATGATATTTATTTACAAGAAAATGAGGCTATTAGAAATCTATTCAAGGTGTACATATTCAATTTATATGTGTGGCTTCAGTTGTAAGACCCATAATGTAGGCCGTACAATTCCATATGCTTCCACGGTCCTCCCGGTCGAATTTCGGCAACCCTCGACCCGTGTCCGACATTTGCACATGATCCTAAGCCGAGTCCTGCATACCTGAGTCAACTCAACCCAAAACTTATATCTTAGCGATTGCGCCGTCACCGCTGTTCCAACGCTATGACTCGCGTACCGAATCCATACCCAGGCCAGGAAATATGTATCACGTTCATCATAAAGAAATGTCGCGTGTTGTGAATTTTGAGGGAATCTCTACAATATGTCCCATCAAATCAAGTCAAGTACACCACATTACCTCAATACCACCTCATCCAACAATAAGTACATATGACCTCTCTCTCTTCTCCCAAAAGTCAACACTTCCCTCCCCTAACCATCCATCTTTCACACCATTTTCAACTAAGGCAATACCTCCCATCACCTTTCTTTACACCCACCACTCCAACCATTCCTTTTAGTATTCTCTCTCTCTCTCTCTCTCATTCCATCTCTTCACTCCCAAGAAACAAGCTTCGTACGTCCAAGCCTCTCCAAGCTTTCCCAAACAACAAGTGTGGCTGTAACATCCCAAATTTTGGCTAATCTGGGATTAGACGTCCTTAGGCAATGGGTCAACTAAAACACCTGAAAAATCGCTTAGAACCCAATTCCATAGCCAAAGAAATCACGTAGGACTAATTCCTTTGGAAATTAAGCGTAAGTTAGCTAGCGCAACGCTAGAGTAGCTGGGAAATAGTCCCTGATCACTTTAAATACATTCTACAAGACCCAAATCGAGTAGGACAAACAACTCTACAACACTCTATAACCTTGGATCAAACTCTAAGCGGGTTTGTCCTCTGGACCACATTGAACTTTTGTATTGGATTTAGACCGCGCGTCGAAGGTCCGATATCTCCTATCTTAGACCGATAGAACCGCCCAGCTGGACTTGACAATCATCTCGAAAATCAAGTCAAACCGATAATCACAGACTATTTCGTTGAACCCAGACCGAAGCGACCGCGAATAGGGACGGATTTGGAATTTCAAATTCGAATCTGGCACATGACTTGACGCGTCAGTATTAAGCATTCTGACCGTCAGAATTCATCCAGATTACACCCTCGGATCAGGAAAAATTTCTATTTATTATCATGAGACTTTCAGCCCTGATCTACGTGCGGTGACCGCTGAACTAAAACTGTTCCGCCACGTGCGATCTGCGAACCCTGCCAGACTGAAAACTTAATACGAGCTACATCTGGTGCACATGAGCTTAAGTCAGATCGCAATCAACCAGGGGACCACCAGAAAGCAGTTTTTGGACCGAAACAGCCCCGAAATGGATAGGCACCAAGTAAACTTCGTCCCGGAGCCTATTTTCGACGTTTTTAAGCTTATAAAAGGGGTTGAAACCCTCATTTCTCCCTCCCATCCGAAAATCCCAAACCCTAGAGAAAAGGAGAGAGAATTTGAGAGAGATTGGAAGGGAATTTTCCCGCTTCCGAGCCGTCGACTGCTAGTGCTTCAGCACTTCTTCCCAATCACCTGGCTGGTGATTTCTCCCCTTTTTCAGGTATAAAATAACCCCAAAAACTTGCTGATTTAGGGTTTACTTATATTCATAGCATGTTAGCTAACGTATTCCATAAATCAGGTTCTCCTATTGCCGTAGACGAAGCGTACACGCTCCGTTCAAAATCCCGCAACCGTAAGACACTAGGTGAGGATTTTAGACGCTTTGATTGACGGTTTACAACGCTTTCAATGTCGTTTAATAGTAGATTATCGACGGCACCGCCGTTTGACATGTACAACATGCTCTCCGTTTCCTGTTTCGTAAATTAACGAAGAATATGAGATTTAGGGCATTTTAGTCATTTGTAGGAAGTATGGTCTACATGCATATTTCGCTGACGTGATTGACATGGTTTGTCTCCGTATTAGGGAGTTAGGAATGCCTGCATAATCAGTTTGGTGAAGAGATTCGCCTAGTTGCGCACTTTAGGTCGACATACTACATGTAGACTTAAGTGTGTAGTGTATGTGTTTGTATAAATGCTTGTATTAGTATGTATTGAATTAAATGATGTTATGTTGTAGTTTGAGATTGATTTCTTGATTAATATGCTGACCTAAATGATTTCCTACATGTTGACCTTATGCATGATTGCATTACATGCATAGAAAGTATGCCTTGCAGAATTGCTTAAGTTGAATGTTATAAAATGTGTTAACATGCTCACATGATTGTATTTAAATTCCAATACTTTTACATGTAATGCTAATATGATTCCATAGATGTGTGGGACTTGACTTAGTCCAGGCAGTCGGTAACCGAGCGAATTCGTGGCTGACTGGTCATAGCCACGAACGACGCGTCGATGAACGTGATTCGTGTTTAGAGTTGGCGGCAGTGGTTAGGCCACGCGAAGTGTTTTACGCACTTCATGTCGTTCGACTCGAGATGCGATCGCGCTAGTCGAGCCCGTCAAGTAACCCGACTGGCCGATGTATGTTCACCTTGTATGTGTCATAACTGCTTGAACCTAGGGTACTGAACTTACCACTGAAAACCCTGTTAACCATGGTACCTTGATCCACGAAGACTCATGAGCCGGGCATGGTGGTATGGGACACCGTGGTCGAGCTGTCGGCCTACGCTGGGGCCACAAACCTCCCCGTAGTGACCAGTGAGCACCTTGACTCGTGAGCAGATTATGGTGGTATGGGACACTATATTCTAGCTGTCGGCCTACACTGATCAGGCGACGAGCCCTTTGTAGTGACCGCGAGCGTATTCTGAGTCCACGGGAGGCGACGACCCTTCCGTTGCAGTAGAGTACGGTAGGCCTGTATTGATAAGGTGATGGGGGAGCGGTGCAACGAGTGCGAGCAACAGCCCTGACAGCCCTTGCAGTGACCTACGAAATATACATCGTATGAGATTACTAGGAGTGACGACCCTAGACAGGATCTGTGTTGGGATTGATACAAGGGAAGTATCTTAGTTTCCCAATCCTGCTGTTTGAATGGACTAATAATAACTTGGAATTCATATCACCATAGCATTGCATGTGCCTGGAAGATGTGGAGCACTCTAGGGAGTGTGGCATGCCGCGGTCGTAAGATGTTGCCGCATGAGGGTGATCGTCGGTGAGGGCATACATCACGTCATATCATCTTGCATTAACAACAGTATTAGGATTGTCTGATTTACTGCTTTACTATTATCGCGTGACTGAATTGTGAACATGCTAATCTTTGCTCTATGATTCCACTGAGTTGATCACTCATTCCCACGTTACGGGATGGTGTTTGCAACACCCACCAGACCCTGTTGTAGATGCAGGTGAGGTCGAGATCCAGGAGGTGGAGTCGGAGATCGACGAGGACCAGGATGAGTTCTCGTATATGCAGTATCATGATGGCTTCCCGTAGGCGACCTAGATCGAGGGGACATCAGTGGGACTTTATTTTGAACATTAAATTTTTGTTTATGCATATGTATATGAGACTCAGAGATGTAGTCATACTTTGGAGACAGATGAGATTTACTTTGTTTTTCCATACAGTGATATATACATTGTTTAGTCTTCCGCTTGCTTTTATCACTGGATCTGAAGTATGAATTGCAGTTTTGGTATACTTTTACTCATGTGAATGCTTTAAATCAGACAACATTGAATCATAACCATTTTTGTTGCATAAGTGACGGTCTGGAACTCGGGAGTTGAGTTTATACACGACCCCCGATTTTCAGGGTGTTACAGTGGCCCACCCTCTCATCTCTCATCCCCACACTCAAAACTCCATCATCCACCGTTAAAAGTTAAGCATAGAAGTATACAAGCCTAAAGGAGCAAGAAGGAAGCCTAGAGGTGGGTGATCCACTGTTAATTCTTGTTTTAGGACCCACTTGTTGGTGGGACCCATTTTGATGTATGTAATGTATTCATGAGAGGCCCATAGTGGTGAGGTCCCTCTATTGGTCTCTCTCTCTCTCTCTCTCTCTCTCTCTCTCTCTCTCTCTCTCTCTCTCTCTCTTTATATGATGATGATGATGAAGGGGTGTGTGGCCCATCTAGTGTGTGTCCCACCATGGAGCATATATTTTATAAATTCACCTTCATGTGGGACTCACCTGATGAATGTATTGGATCTACACAATCCACCCTATTAGTGGGCCGGGACGGAAGGAAAAACACAAACATTAGGTGATCCAAATAGGTGGGCCATGTACATGTGGGACCCACCATGATGTTGTGTCTTTCCAAGCCGTCCAGCATCTTTGGATGCTGGATGTGAGGCAGGCGTGGCTAACATGGAGTGCATGTACTGACATGAGTGAGTACTAACAAGTTAATAAAAAATAATAATATAATATTTATATTACACTTTTTGGTGGGCCACTCATGCAGGCCCTACCTTGATGTATGTATATAATCCACTCCGTCTATTCCATTCCTCGACCCATTTTAGGTGTTGAGCCAAAAAATGAGGCCAATTCGATAATCAAGCGAGCCATACTATAGGAAATAGTAGTGTTTACCGTTAAAACCTGCCTTGATGTTTTTATTCGCCAAAACATGCTGCATATTGGGCTTGATGGGTCTGTCTCGAGCCATGGAATCCAACGGCTAGATCAGATTCACCTGATGCGGGCCCCACCTAGAAAATTCCTTAGAAAAACTTATTTTCAAAAAATAAATAAATAAATAAACAATAGCAACAGCAGCGTCTGTTGCTGCCGTCCTCTGCGTGCACATACGAGAAGGCAGGGACCCATGGTCCTAACCGTGGGCCCCACCGTGATGGGTGTTGCCATCAACACCGTGCATTAGGTGGGCCCCCTTAGGGTAGTGGGCCTCCTCCTAAAAATTAGCCGTATACAAACTTAAGTGGCCCACATGGCTGGAAATAGTGAGGATTAAACGTCTGCCATTGAAACCCTTTCTTGGGTTGCAGAAGTTTTGGATCATATATGAAATTTGTTTTTTTACTCTTCACACAGGTCCGTGTGACCTTATCAACAGGTTGGGTGGAAATAAACATTATGGTGTGCCCTAGGTCTGTGTGACCTTACTAGGAGGTTGGGTGGAAAATAAACATTTCAGTGGGCCCCATGTCTATGTGACCTTATCAACAGGCTAGGTGAAAAATCAACATTATGGTGGGCCCCATGTGGGACCCACTGATGTATGTATTGTAATCCACACCTTCCATTAGTGTGAACCCCACGATGAGGTATGTACTTCATCTATGTCGTCCATCCTTATGGGACCCACCATGATGCATGTGTTGTATCCAAACTATCCAATCATTTAAAAAAAAGAAGATAAATTTAAGGTTTGAGATAAAAATAAGACAGATCGATTTATCATGTGGACCACACTGCATGGTGAGAATTGAATGGCTACCATTGAAATCCTTTGGAACCTTATGATCAGATTGAATGGGAAATAAATGTTATGGCAAGCCTTTGAAATTTTAATGGTGGAAATCATTATCACCACTTATATTTGGGTGTAGCCCATTTGATATACATGGGGCCCATTGGTGTAGCCCATTTGATGAATATATGGCCCATGTGATGTGGCCCACTTGCCATATGAGGGCCTATTGTAATGTATTCAAGGTCCATGGGTTATGGCCCATTGCAATGTATATAAGGCCCATGTGATGTGGCCCATTTGACATATTTAAGGCCCAATTGGATGTATTTAGGCCCATTACAATGTGGGATTCCACCATAGTTTATGTAATGAATTTTATGGTGGGTCATGCCTTAGGAGCAATGGTGGTTTGACGTTCACATTGTAGGATGATGTTGGTTAAATGTCCGCATTGTCACACTCCCTGGGGCCCATTGATAGGCCCATACTTGTAGTGTGTAGGCTGTCTAGGCCCATCTTTGTTATGAATAGATCCCATCACCACATAACATGTTTAGTATAGATCCATGATTCATGATCATACGCATCATATGTATGCCTGATATGAAGAGTGACTGATCATAGCATATACCTTCGGGCAGATTATTTATGGGCTCCCTAATAGGCAGAGTTGCCCTATAGGAGCACGCAGTATGCGCAGGATTGTTGCATGTCTGGTAGAGTGACTCATGCACTTGCATATGTGTGATTATGATTATGCCCTTGTGATATCAGGGCCATAGCCTCCACAGACTGGATTGGATACTGAAAATACTGTTTCTAACATCGGGACACCATAGATGTCCCTAGGTGAAAATCCTTAAACCCGATGGTACTAGAGGATAACTTCAACGTCGAGACTGAATGGATATATGAGCGCACAAGGGCCAAAACCAGTAAGCCACGTCTCCCATTGTATCATGGTTGATTGGAAAGGGGTGTGACCTTACTCGCCCAAGGGTAAGGGGCATTACTAGGATGAGTTTGACCAGCTCGTGAATGGGTCCACTATCGACGTACCGGATAGGTATTGGCAGACTATTGACTAGGTGGATAGTGAGGTTTCTTACGATCACTTGGACTGTGTAGCTGGGAGAGCGGCAATACCATTTGGAGTGTATTAAACCCTGGTGATTATCCAGAATGAGAACTGTACTGATATATGATGAGGATTGGCGTGCTTGAGTTATATCTCGCATCGCATTGCCATGTTATGGGCGATAGCATTCATATCCTACACCGCATAGCCTTAGTACGACTGATTGCATTCATGTACTCATCAACATGATTTCACATTTCTCTAACCCTGCATTCTGAGCACGCTCTTATTGCGCATACACTTACACCACCTTCTAAGCTTTCTATAAGCTCATGCATGATCGATGCGTGCAGGTGACGTCAAGACGCAGCCGTAACATAGTAGCAGCAGGAGCGTGCAGTTGAGCTTTTAGAGTTTCCTTTATTTCCATTATCTTATATTTCCTTTCAGACGCATTGTACCCAAAAGTTTTTTATCATAATGGATTTTGTGATGGTGTTCTTGTAGTTGTTGTTCATGTGTTATGCTTATGGTTATGCTTGTATAGAATCAAAATCATGTTTGAAATCCTCCTTGTAGGATCCCAAGATTGGAACCTAGTGTATGGGTGCCAAGAGCCAAGAATGGGGTACTATGGAGGTTATCAGCACCGGATTCGGTGATCTGAAATTTTATGAGCCTGGTTTCTGAGTTTGGGGGGTGATAGAAGCCGGTATCAAAGAATAACTTGGGAATAACCGAGAACAACATCACATGTTTGCTATGAGTTTAGGACGATTAGGTTTCGAGTGCGTAGCATTTCGATTGAGTTCCCTAACGTGTGATTCTTAAGGTTGATTGGCGTCATTATTCTTTCCTATAAGACATGCCGCCGAGGAGAGTGACCCGATCAACTCCCGCTCCACCACCTGAGGCACCCCACCCACTTTACCACCTACGACTCCTGTTCCACCCCCTGAGATCCCTGCTTCCCTGCTTGAGGATGTTGTTCCTCTACCTGAGACTGGTGCAGATCCGACTGTACTTGTGAGTGCCTCTTAGTTACAACAGATGTTACAGGCTATGACAACCATACTTCAGGGATAGGGCAGGCGCCCAGTTGTTTTGCCAGCCTAGGTCGAGCTGGAACGTGCGAGCGCCTTTCTTCATGAGTTCAGACAGCTCGATCCTCTGCATTTTCAGAGCGAGCTAGATTCAACAACAGCTAAGAGATGGCACTTCGATATGGAGAAGATTTTTGATACTATATCATGTACGACCCAGCAGCTAGTCCGGTTGGCCGTATTTCTTCTCCAGGGAGAGGCCAGCACTGGTGGACCTCCATTACTCATGTTGTACGACCTGATTATGTCTAAACATGAGAGGATTTCATTGACTGATTCGAGCAGTAGTATTTCCCCAACCACATTCGTCGTCAGAGAGCGTTAGAGTTCGAGACTCTAGTGCAAGGGGACATGACCGCGACACAGTACGCAGCCCGTTTTGTGGCACTATCGAGGTTCACACCATATTTAGTTAATGATGAGGGGTGGAAGGCCTACCGTTTCGAGAACGGTTTACCTTATGATCTTTGAGGCCATGTTATTGGGCATAAGCTCCCGACATTTCAAGTGGTAGTACGGAGGGCTCAAATTTACGAGACTGAGTGAGCCAACTCACAGACCAATCGAGATCAGAGAAAAGGTTGAAAGAGGTAGGCCCCCTCCAGTAGCTCCCAGCAGCATCGACGATCACAGAGGTACAGGAGCCACCTTCTTGCTAGAGCACCAACAACACCTCCAAAGCCACCCCACCAGCCATTTTCAAGGACCTATTATGGATGTGGTGGGACGGGGCACCATGTGTATAAGTGCCCCCGCCCTCATCTGCAGTAGTCAGGAGTATCACAGAAGCCTCCAGCACAGCAGTGGCCGCAGCAGTAGCCTCTAGCATAGCAGTGACTGCAACAGCAGCGACCCCATCAACAACGTCTGCAGCCACCTCAGCCACCGAGGCCCCAGCAGCAGTAGAGACAGCAGTACAGGCCGCTGCAGAGGCAGCAGCAACACCAGGGACCGGAGAGGGGACAGGCACCTCCCCAGCCAGCTCAGGCTAGATTTTATGTGGCTCAGCAGGACCCGCAGACCTCTGGAGGAGTCGTTGAGGGTATACTTCTAGTCTCTTCATGCATTGTCTGAGTATTATTTGATTCTGATGCTTCACACTCATTCATGTCTGAGGATTTTTACCAATCGACTGGATTGCCGACAGAATCTGCTAGTGAGGGATTGACCGTATCGATGCCCTTAAGGAAGACCACAATATTAGGCCATTTTTATTCGTCTTGTCCTATTTTGGTCTGTGATATCTTTTTCCCCGCTGACTTATTCGTGCTGCTGATGTCAGATTTCTACATTATCTTGGGCAATGTAACACCCTGAAAATCGGGGGTCAGGTATAAACTCAACTCCCGAGTTCCAGACCGTCACTTATGCAACAAAAATGATTATGATTCAATGTTGTCTGATTTAAAGCATTCACATGAATAAAAGTATACCAAAACTGCAATTCATACTTCAGATCCAGTGATAAAAGCAAGCGGAAGACTAAACAATATATATATCACTGTATGGAAAAACAAAGTAAATCTCATCTGTCTCCAAAGTATGACTACATCTCTGAGTCTCATATAATATACATGAACAAAATAAATATCCAAAATGGTCCCACTGAAATCCCATCGATCCAGGCCGCCTACACAAAGCCGTCGTGATACTGCATGTACGAGAACTCGTCCTGCTCCTCGTCAAAGTCTGGCTCTGCCTCCTGGATCTCAGCCTCACCTGCATCTACAACAGGGTCTGGTGGGTGTTGCAAACACCATCCCGTAACGTGGGAGTGAGTGATCAACTCAGTGGAATCATAGAGCAAGGATTAGCATGTTCACAATTCAATCATGCGATAATAGTAAAGCAGTAAATCAGACAATCCTAATACTGTTGTTAATGCAAGATGACATGACGTGATATATGCCCTCATCGACGATCTCCCTCATACGGCAATATCTTACGACTGTGGCATGCCACACTCCCTAGAGTGCTCCACATCTTCCAGGCACATGCAATGCTATGGTGATATGATTTTCAAGTTGTTATTAGTCCATTCAAACAGCAGGATTGGGAAACTAAGGTACTTCCCTTGTATCAATCCCAACACAGATCCTGTCTAGGGTCGTCACTCCTAGCAATCTCATACGATGTATATTTCGTAGGTCACTGCAAGGGCTGCCAGGGCTGTTGCTCGCACTCGTTGCACCGCTCCCCCATCACCTTATCAATACATGCCTACCGTACTCTACTGCAACGGAAGGGTCGTCGCCTCCCGTGGACTCAGAATACGCTCGCGGTCACTACAAAGGACTCGTCGCCTGATCAGTGTAGGCCGACAGCTAGACTATAGTGTCCCATACCAACATAATCTGCTCACGAGTCTAGGTGCTCACTGGTCACTACGGGGAGGTTTGTGGCCCCAGCGTAGGCGGATAGCTCGACCACGGTGTCCCATACCACCATGCCCGGCTCATGAGTCTTCGTGGATCAAGGTACCATGGTTAACGGGGTTTACAATGGTAAGTTCAGTACCCTAGGTTCAAGCAGTTATGACTCATACAAGGTGAACATACATCGGCCAGTCGGGTTGCTTGACAGGCTCGACTAGCGCGATTGCATCTCAAGTCGAACGACATGAAGTGCGTAAAACACTTCGCGTGGCCTAACCACTGCCGCCAACTCCAAACACGAATCGCGTTCATCAACGCGTCGTTCGTGGCTATGACCAGTCAGCCACGAATTCGCTCGGTTACCGACTGCCTGGACTAAGTCTAGTCCTAAGCACTTATGGAATCACATCAGCAATATATGTAAAAGTATTGGAATTGAAATACAATCATGTGAGCATGTTAACACATGTTATAACATTCAACTTAAGAAAATCTTCAAGTGCATATATTCCATGCATGTAATGAAATCATGCATATAGTCAACATGTAGGAAATCATTTAGGTCAGCATATTAACTGAGAAATCAATCTCAAACTACCACATAACATCATTTAATTCAATACATACTAATACAGGCATTTATACAAACACATACACTACACACTTAAGTCTACATATAGTATGTCGACCCAAAGTGCGCAACTAGGCGAATCTCTTCGCCAAACTAATTATGCACGCATTCCTAACTTCCTAATGCGACAATAAACCATGTCAATCACATCAGAAAAATATGAACGTAACCTACACTTCCTACAAATGACTAAAATGCCCTAAATCTCATATTCTTCGTTAATTTACGAAACAGGAAACAGAGAGCATGTTGTACATGTCAAACGGCGATGCCGTCGATAATCTACTATTAAACGACATTGAAAGCGTTGTAAACCGTCAATCAAAGCGTCTAAAATCCTCACCTTACGTCTTATAGACTCGTGAATCGAAACGGAGCGTATACGCTTCGTCTACAGTAGTAGGAGAACCTATTATACAAGTTACGTCAGCTAACACGCCCTGAATCTAAGTAAACCCTAAATCAGCAAGTTCTAGGGTTGTTTCATACCTCAAAAAGCGGAGAAATCACCAGCCAGGTGATTGGGAAGAGTTGCTGAAGCACTAGCAGCCGGTGGCTCGGAGACGAGAAAAATCCCTTCCACTCTCTCTCTCAAACTCTCTCCTTTTCTCTCTCCCAAAGCTAGGGTTTGCAATTTTCGGATGGGAGAGAGAAATGAGGGTTTCAACCCCTTTTATAAGCTTAAAAATGTCGGAAACAGGCTCCGGTACGAAGTTTACTTAGTGCCTATCCATTTCGGGGCTGTTTCGATCCAAAAGATGATTTCTGGTGGTCCCCTGGTCGATTGCGATCGGACTTAAGCTCATGCGTACCAGATATAGCACGTATTAAGTTTTCAGTCCGGCAGGGTTCGCAGATCGCACGTAGCGGACCAGTTTCAGTTCAGCGATCATCGCACGTAGATTAGGCCTGAAAGTCTCATGATAATAAATAGAAATTTTTCCTGATCCGAGGGTGTAATCTGGCTGAATTCTGACGGTCAGAATGCTTAATACTGACGCGTCAAGTCGTGCGCCAGATTTGAATTTGAAATTCCAATTCTGTCCCTATTCGCGGTCTCTTCAGTCCGGACTCAATGAAATAGTCTGTGATTATCGGTTTGACTTGATTTTTGAAATGATTGTCAAGTCTAGCTAGGCGGTCCTAACGGTCTAAGATAGGAAGTATCGGACTTTCGACGTGTGGTCTAGATCCAATATAAAAGTTCAAAGCGGTCCAGAGACCAAACCTGCTTAGAGTTCGATCCGAGGTTATAGAGTATTATAGAGTCGTTGGTTCTACTCAATTTGGGTCTTGTAGAACATATTTAAAGTGATCAGGGACCATTTCCCAGCCACTCCAGCGTTGTGCTAGCTAACTTACGCTTAATTTCCATGGAAATTAATTCTACGCGATTTCCGGTCGAGTTGGTACTCGAGCCCAAGTATGGATTTTTCACGGGCATTACAGGCATAGATTGGCTTGCCGAGTACTACACCATCTTGGACTGTTCCATGAGGACGGTCACATTCTACATACCAGGCTTGCCGCAGTTTTAGTTTGTTGCAGAGCCCCAAGGAGAGTCGTTATTTTTCCTGATGTCCTGCGCTATTGAGGAGCCTGTTACAGCATGTATTGGCCAGTTGCCGGTTATTTATAATTTTCCCGATGTGTTCTACGAGATTCCAGGATTGACGTCAGGCTATTATATTGAGTTCTATATTGATCTCGTGCCTGGTACCGCGCCTATTTCAAAGGCACCATACCGTATGGTACCAATGGAGTTGCGTGAGTTACAACAACAGTTGGACGAGTTACCAGAGTTGGGATTCATCCATCTGAGAAGTTCTCTGTGGGGATGGCAGTACTCTTCGTCAGGAAGAAAGATGGCTCGTTGAGGCTCTAAGTTTCAGGTCATGTCCTTTGGACTGACCAATGCACCCGCAGTCTTCATGTAGACGATGAATGAGGTCTTCCATCCATATCTCGATTAGTTTGTCGTGGTCTTCATCAACGACATTCTGATATATTTGAGGAGCCGTGAGGACCATATGCAGCATCTGGAGATCGCTTTGCAGACCCTCCATTCCCACCAACTGTATGCGAAGCTAGAAAAGTACGAGTTTTGGCAGGAGGAGGTGAAGTTCCTCGGTCACGTGGTGACGAGGGAGGGTGTCGCAGTGGACCCCTCGAAGATTGAGGCAGTACGTCAGTGGGGCCAGCCCACGACTACATCCGAGATTCACAATTTCCTTGGTTTAGTGGGATACTATCCTCATTTCATTGAAGGCTTTTCCCATATTGCAGCCCTATTGACCAGGTTAACTCGGAAGGGTGCAGATTTTGTTTGGAGTGACGCATGTGAGTGGGCATTCATGGAGCTAAAGGGTCATCTGACATCCACTCCTGTCCTCACTCTTCCCTCTAGGAATGCTGGATTTGTTGTATTTATCGATGCCTCACATATTAGTTTAGGTGCTATCCTGATGCAACACAGTAAAGATGTAACCTTCGCGTCTCGTCAGCTCAAGGTCTATGAGATGAATTACCCCACGCATGATTTGGATCTGGCAGCAGTCGTCTTCACACTGAAGGTGTGGAGACACTATCTCTATGGGGTCAGGTTCGAGCTCTTATCTGACCACAAGAGCATGAAGTATCTATTTTCTCAGTCTGAGTTGAACATGAGGCAGAGACGTTGGATGGAGCTTCTGAAGGATTGTGATTTTGACCTCCAGTACCACCTAAGTAAGGCGAAGGTGGTGGTAGATGCCCTCAGCTGTTACACTCCAAACCTGAAAATCGGATTCACAGGAATCCCGATCGCTGAATCCGGTACCGACAGCCTCCGTAGTGCCCCATTCTCGGCTCCTGGTAATCATATGCCAGATTCCGATCCTGGGACCTTACAAGGAGGATTTTCAGAATGAATTTTTTAGTAATGGAGCATAACCACAAGCATAACCAAGTCACAAAACAACACACCACATATCCACTATATCAAAAAATTTAAGTACAATAGGAAAGGGAAATACAAGGTGATCAAAAACTCCAAAATAGCCAGATGCACACTCCTATCACAGCGCTGCTGTTGTCCAACGCTACCTGCACCCAACGGTCGTGCATAAGCTTACAAAAGCTTAGAGGGTGGTGTAAGTGTATACGTAAGGTAAACGCCAAGTATACAATATCAGAGTAATGCGAAAGTATGTGGTAAGTCCATGAATACAATCAACCATACCAAGGCCATGTAATGCAAGATATGAATGTTATCGGCCATACCAAGGCCATGCGAGGCGAGATATGAATATCATCGGCCACACCGATGCAATGCAAGGCCTACATAGCTGAATGTCATATGCAAAATGCAATCCAAGCAAGTTGGTACTCATCGAGTACACATATCAGTACAGTTCTTCTCTGGATATCACCGGGGTCTAATACACTACGCAGTGACTGCCACCTCCCTAACTGCACAGTCAAGCAAGTGGAATAGACCTCATTATCTGCCTGACCAGTAGTCTGTCAATATCTACCTGGCTCATCGATAGCGGACTCATTTGCGAGCTGGTTAAACTCAGCCTAGCTTATAGCCCCCTCACTCAGGTGGATAAGGCCACACCCCCTTCCAACCGACCACGACACAGTGGGAGACGCGGCCTACTGGTATTCGGCACTCGGGCGCTCGTGTATCCACTCGGTCTAGATGTTGGAGCATCTCCTGATACCAAAAAAGTTCTGGGACTCTCACCCAAGGACATCCTAAGTGCCCACAGTGCTAGAATCAAGTATTTTTGGTATCCAATACGGCCATCCACGATGTACCTGTGGAGCCACGGCCCTGATGTCGCTAGGGCGTGCAGTGATCAAGTCACACATATGCGAGATGCATGAATCACGCCGTCAAAGCATGCAGAAATCCAGCGCATACTGCGTGATCATGTGGGGCACTCTGTCTCATAACGGGTCCCATAAGTGGTCTGCCCAATGGCATATGCTATGATCAGTCACTACTCAAATCAAGCATACATATGATGCATATGGGCATGAGTCATGGGATTATACTAAGCACGTTATAAAGCGATGAATAGTAATGAGTATGGGCCTATCAATGGGCCCTAAGGAGAGTTACAATGCGGACATTTAACCTACATTGTACTTACAATGTGGACGTCAAACCATCATTGTTCCCTATGCTCGGCCCACCGTGAATATCATTACACAAATTAAGGAGGAATCACACATTGTAATGGACCTTAGGTAACTCCCATTGGGCCTTAAATACATCAAATGGGTTGTATCACATGGGCCTTTCATTCATCAAATGGGACACATTAATGGGCCTCACCAACAGGCCTTATGTATATTGCAATGGGCCATAACCCATGGGCCTTTAAATACATCAAAATGGGCGTAATATATACCAAATAAGCCTAGTCCCATGGGCCTTATATATGTCAAATGAGCCTAATCCCATGGGCCTTATATATGTCAAATGGGCCTAATCCCATGGGCCTTATGTATGTCAAATGGGCCTGATCCCATGGGCCTTATATGTACACCAAGGTGGGCCCCAATGAATGGCCATAAATAGATCAACACGGGCCCTATACACATACCAAGGTGGGCCCATTTGAACCATAAATCTGACTCATTTTTAGCTCAAGCCATAAAATGAGCTTGCAAAATGGATTGACGGTTGGGGTGCAACACAAGCATCATGGTGGGGGTCCTCATAAAGGTTGGACGGTATGGATGCAACACATGCATCAAGGGTGGGGTCCACTAAACTTTAAAATTTTCTCATACTTTAACTCATGCACTAAAATGGTCTATCAAAATGGTTGGGGGGATGGGATGCAGCGCGTGCATCATGGTGGACCCCACCGTCCAAACAGTGGACGGTGAGATACATACCTCATTGGGCCCCACGGTGCACGGAGGCAGCCCGCACATGGCTGCAGCGTGGATAAAACACTTACTTCACAGTGGTTCCACCGTCCACGGTGGTGGACAGTGTGAATAAAACACATACATTACATGTGGGTCCCACGTGGGGGGGCCCACCATAATGTTTACTTACCATCCAACCTGTTGATAAGGTCACAGAGACCTGGATGAATGAGAAAAACAAATATCAGATTGATTCAAACTTCTGTGGGGCCCAAAAAAAAGGTTTGAATGGTAGAGTTCAATCACCGCTGTTTCTTGTGGTGTGGAACACCTGAGATCTGGATGCGGCCAGGATTTGGAGGGGGCCCACTTCGGCGAGTGGCCCACCTCATGAACGGTTTAGATGGAACATAAACATCAAGGTGGGGCCCACGCACAGGGCCGTGGGTCCCTACCCACCGTCCACCCATTCGGTGGCGCGGCCTGCGCTGCTGACAATAGCAACAGCAGCTGCTGTTTTACTTATTTTTATTTTTTTTTTGAAAACCCAATTTTTTGGGGTTTTTCTCATGCGGGGTCCGCATCTGATGAATCCACTCCAGTCATTGGATTCCACAGCCCACAACAATTCCATCAAGATCAATATTGGGCCTCGTTCAGTGCATAAGAAGAATTTGGATAGATTTCAATGGTGATGATACCATTTTTAAAACTATGGCCCATCAAATACTCAAATCAACCTCATTTTTCGGCTCAACGCCTAAAATGAATTGGGAAAGAGGATGGACTGCTTCGATTGAGTACATACATTAAGGTGGGTCCTATACAAATGGCCCACCTCCAATGCCTTGAAAAGGCTAATATTGGTGTTTTGCTTTTACTCGTCCAGAGACTCCCTGGACTCTCTCCCTTTTTTCTTTTTTTTTTTCTTTTTGTTTGGGCGTACAAGGCCTTTAAGGTGGGCCCTTCATAGGTGGGCCACCACATGGTTAGGTGGTGTGGTTACAATACGTATGTAAAGTGGGCCCCACCTTTAGATGGTTTGGATCCAATACATGCTCCATTGTGGGGTCCATCCAAGTGGGCCATAGGGCCATTTCATCACACATAAAAATAAATAAATAAACGAAAAGAGAAGAAGAGAGAGATAGAGTGGGACACACGTGTGATGGAGGGACCTCGACACTATGGGCCCTCCATTCCATGATCTACATCATAAATTAAGTGGGTCCCATTACATGTGGGCCCAAAAAAATTTGAAATCCAATGGTGGAGATCCCTTCACCACGAAATTAAACTGTCTAAATGACCTATATACAAGCTAGGAAGGTAAACATCATGATGGGGTCCATGGAAAATGGCCCCATCATGGAATGATATTGATGATCAAGATGGGCCATCGGCCACATCTTAGGGTCCAAAGTGAGATCCATACCATTGATCGGTAGGCCTTAATTGGCCCATCTTAAAAACATGAAAAAATTAAGCTATGGAAGCACCCACCTATCGATCTTCTCGGTCCGTTGGATAGCCTATCTCCTTACGCTTCACTTTGATGGTGGAAGAGAGAAGATAGATGGCTAGGATGGGAGATTTGGGATGGGAAGTGGGCCCCCAACTTGCACTCTCTCACATGAAAGAAAGTTTGGACGTGAGTGTTTTTGGTTACTTGGACTTGTGTGTTGAGAAAGAAAGAGAGAAGGGGTTATGAGTGATGGGGTGATGGACATTTACTTGACATGTATGGGTGTGTAAGAGAGAGAGAGAGAGAGAGAGAGAGAGAGAGAGAGAGAGAGAGTTGACTTTGGTGGTAGCTTAGGGATGGGGTGAAAGGTGATGTGTACTTGACATGAAGTGATTGATGGATTGATGGTTGATTGATTGATTGATGGATTGATGGGACATGTTGTAGAGATTCTCTCAGGATTGCAACGCATGGCATTTTCTTCGAAATAAACGCCGACCCACATCTCTTAGTCAGGGTATCGGATTGGGATGCGAGTCGCGGCGTTGGAATCACGGCGACGGTGCGGTCGCAATGATACAAGTCTCAAATTAAGCTGACTCAAATGTATAGGATACGACTTACGGTGGTGCGCAAACGTTGATTACAGGTCACGGATTGCCGAAATTCGAAGGGAAGGATCACAGGAGTCGACGAAATAGTACGGACTAGGATACGGGTCTTACATCAGTTGTCAATCACGAAGCTTGGTGGCACATATGATAATTCATGAGTGGAGGATGCTCGAGGATATAACAGTATGACTTTAATTTTGGTCTACTGTCTTCTATCATTAAGCTATCAAGCCTGTCAATTCAATCCTCTCTTGTCACAAGGGTGATCGAGGCTCAGCAAATAGATGAGTCGTTACAGGATTATCGAGCAGAGATAGCATTTGAGAGTCAGACAGATTGACAGATTAGTTCTGATGGTGGAGTTCGCTTCAGAGGCCGATTATGTGTCCCGGATATTCCTGAGTTACGTAGAAATCTTATGGCTAAGGCACATCAATCGCGGTTTTCTTTCCACCCTAGCTTGACGAAGATGTATCGTGATATGAGGAGACAATATTTTTGGGTGGGGATGAAGAGCCAAATCGCTAGTTTTGTGACCGAGTGTGACACATGCCAGCGTGTCAAGGCTAATCATCAGAGATCCCATGGTCTGTTGCAACCATTAAGCGTCCCAATGTGGAAGTGGGAGCATGTATCTACCGATTTTATCATGAGTCTACAGAGGACTCAGCGTAGTCATGACGCCATCTGGGTTGTCATTGATCATCTAATGAAGTCGACACATTTTCTTGCGATTCGTACGACTTGGCCTTTGGACCGACTTGCGAGGTTATTCATTAAGGAGATTGTGAGACTGCACGGTGTTCTAGTCTCGATCGTTTCTGACCGAGACCCGAGGTTCATGTCTCAGTTTTGGAGGAGCTTTCAGAGAGCAATGGGCATTGATTAGCAGCTCAACACTGCATACCATCCGCAAACCGATTGCCAGACCGAGATGGTCAACCAGATCCTTGAGGATATGCTTCGGGCCTGCGTGATTGACTTTGGGGGTAGCTGAGATGAGCATCTGCGATTGGCTGAGTTCGCATACAACAACAACTATCAAGCCACCATTGGTATGACTCCTTTTGAGGCATTGTATGACAGACCGTGCAGATCTCTGAGTTGTTGGATCGAAGTCAGAAAGCGGCATCTTCTAGGTCCAGAACTTGTGCAGCAGACATCAGAGGCTATCGATATCATCATGCAGATGATGCATGGGCCCCGCTTATGGGCCTCACATACATTGCATCGGGTCCCGAATACACATTAAGTGGGCCTCGCACCTGGGTCTCAAATATATCACAATGGGCCTCTTATGTCAAGTGGGCTATATTACATGGGTCGCATTATATGGGCCACACTAATGGGCTTCAGGTATATCAAATAGGCTACACCGATGGGCCTCATTTATATCAAATCGGGCCCAATCTTATGTATATTTGAGATCCGACCAATTCATAAATTAACATAGAGATAAATGAAGTGAAAACCAAATATCAATTTGAGTGGGAACCACTGTGGTCCTTAGAAGTTTGAATGGTAGATGTCACGGTCCACTATTTGAATGGTGGGGGCCACTTGAACTTTAAATCTGATTCATTCAATTTCCCACACTATAAAATGATCTCACAAATGGTTGGACAGCATGGATACAACACATGCATCATGGTGGGGCCCACCATTCAAGGTAGTGGACAGTGTCGATACACATCAATGTGGGGCCTGTTGTCAACAAGGAGCAGTTATACGGCTGATTTGAAGGACAGCAGAGGTGGGTCCCACCTAGGGCCCACCCTCATAAATGTATGTAACATATATATATATATATCATAATATATTAACATATCATAGAGTCCAGGCCTTGTACGGCCTAGATATACATATACATCATGGTAGCCCACATGTGGGGTGGGTTCCACCATCCAAAGACGGTGGATGATTCGGATCAAACACCTACACTGTGGTGTGGCCCACCAAACTGGATGGATGACGCGGATGGGTCCCATCGACCCCACTGTCAGGTCACACTTCACTGTCATCCACCCCCACTAGGCAATGAATGCCAAGACCTAAGTGTTGAACGAGGTATCCTTCACTCAGCCTACCATTTGAGCTATGGACCCAGGTCCCACCATCTGGACGGTCTTGATCTCACGTGCGACCCATAGAACTGTAGACATCAGATGGCAGTGGGTCCCATCATCAAAAAAGATGGACAGAATGTGTAAAACACATACATCATGGCTGGGATCCCCCATCCATGGGCTGGACAAGGTGGCCCCACCGTCAGGATGGATGGATGGCTGAGAGGAAGCACCTGCACAAGGTGGGCTTCACCGTTAAAATGGATGGCCGGCTGGGATAAAACTCAAGCCATAGGTGGGGGCTAAGCATGGCACCGTCCAGATGGACGGTGCAGATGAAACACACACATCTTGGTGAGGTGCACGTGGTGTGGCCCACTAAAGATGCTATGTACAGCAGCTGCTGGCCACTGACCTGTGTCACACCAGCCAATCTCTTTTCCCAAACTGGTGGGTCCCACATGGGGCCCACACATACAATTATTTTATAATATTATAATCTATATACGTGCCATGCCATATATATTAATATAATATTAAATCAAATCATATATCATAATATAATATAATATTATAATATATATATATACATACCTATATATATATATATAGAGAGAGAGAGAGAGAGAGAAGCAACATCCAGCCGTCCATCTGGACGCTGGACAAAACACATACGTCTTGTGGCCCACCGTCCCATCTCTGCTGGATGGATGGCTATATGGGAAACACATACATCTGGTGGGCCCCACCCTCACACGTGTCACACGTGTGGGGTGGCCCCCAAGCAAATGGATGGATGGATGGTTAATAAAACACATGTATTCATGGTAGGGACCATAGCTTGGTCGGTGGCAATATATCAGTCACCTTGGTGCTTTAAGATGGATGGACAGCGCAGGTGATATCATGCATCAAGGTGGACCATAAGCTAGGCATCAGGGAAAAAAAAAAAAAAAAAAAGGAAGAGAGAGAAAAAGAAAGAGAGAGATATCGGCGAAGATGGAGGGGCCCCGCCACTATGGGCCCCTCTTTGATACAAAGCCTACATCAAGGTGGGTCTCATCATAAGTGGAACCTAACATCATAAAAAGATAAAGAAATGAAGATCCAAGATCACCCACCGACTTTTTCTTGCACCAAAGGCTTCCTTTGCTCCTTAGCTTTGATTCCAACGGAGAAGATGGTGTTTAGATGGTTGAGATGGGAGATGATGGGGGTAGGAAAGGTGGGCCACACTTGTAGCTTGGAAGAGATGGGGAGAGGCTTGGACGTGTGGTGATTTTTTTTGGGATTTGCTTGAAATAAGATTTAAAAATGGAGAGAGTGGGTTGTAAAGAGAGAAGAGTGATAGGTGATGGATGTGGTGAGTGATGGGTGTGTAAGAGTCTTTTTAACTTTTGTGGCAAATGGTGTAAGAAAAGTATGGGCATGTAAGAAACTTTTTGACTTTGGGGTTGCTTGGGGATGAGTGTGAGGTGATGTGTACTTGACATGTACTTGACATGATGAGATTGATTAATTGATATGACAATTCATAGAGATTCTCTCAGAATTTGTACGCGCGGCGTTTTCCTCGCACCAAACGTGGGCTCGCATCTCCTAGTCTGGATATTGCCTCTGTGCGCGAGTCACAGCATCAGAACCGCGACGACGGTGCGGTCGTAAGGGTACAAGTCTTGGTTTGAGTCGATTAAGGTTGACGGCGTGCGAATCAGGATAGCGTGCAAATGCGGTTAAGGGTTGAAGGTTTCCGAAATTCGACCAGGAAGACCGCGGAAGTCTACGGAACGGTACGGTCTAGGATACGAGGCTTACAGCTCTCCCCTCCTAATAAAAATTTCATCCTCAAAATTTATATAATCATCGCAACTAGACATAACTCATGAGGAAGAAGAGACATAACATCATCATGTAGAATCAGAGACAACATACAAAATACAATACATACTCAATCATCAAAGAGATGGGGATAACGCTCTTGAATCTCAGCCTCACACTCCCGAGAAGCCTCCTCAACAGAATGATGACGCCACTGAACCTTCACAAATGGAATGACCTTGGTCCAGAGGACCTGTTCCTTCCGATCAAGGATACGAACTGACTGCTCGATGTAAAAAGCATCCTCACGAACCTCCAGCGGCTGCCAGTCAATAACATGAATAATGTCTAACCCATATTTTCTCAACATAGAGACATGAAAAATATTGTGGACACCAAACAACTGAGAAGGCAAGGCAAGCCGATAGGCCACGGCGCCAACACGCCCTGTGATCTCAAAAGGTCAACGAATCTCGGGGCAAGCTTGCCCTTCGCTCCAAATCGAACTACGCCCTTCATGGGCGAGACCTTGAGATACACATGGTCTCCTATATCAAACTCCAAGGGATGACACCAACGATCAGCAAAACTCTTCTGCCGGCTCTAAGCTGTGCGCATCCTCTACTTAATGATATCGATAACTTCTGACGTCTCCTGCACAAGCTCGGGACCTAGGAGACGGTACTCTCCAACCTCGGTCCAACAACTCGGTGATCTATATGGTCTGCCATATAGTGCCTCAAAAGGAGCCATGCCGATGGTCATCTGATGACTGTTATTGTACGCGAACTCAGCCAATTACAGATGCTCATCCCAGCTACCCCTAAAATCAATCACGCAGGCTCGAAGCATATCCTCGAGGATCTGGTTGACCCTCTCGGTCTAGCCATCGGTCCACTGATGGTACGTGGTGCTAAGCTGCAAATCAGTCCCCATCGCTCTTTGAAAGCTCCCCCAAAATTGAGACTTGAACCTCGAGTCTCGGTCGGAAACGATCAAGACTAGAACACCATGGAGTCTCACAACCTCCTCGATAAATAACCTCGCAAGCTAGTCCATAGACCAAGTCGCACGCATCGTAAGGAAATGTGCCAACTTCGTTAGACGAACCACAACAACCCAGATAACGTCATGACCGCGCGGAGTCCTCGGCAAGTCCATAATAAAATCTGTCGATATGTGCTCCCACTTCCACAGCGGGACACACAACGGCTGCAATAGACCAAGGGGTCTCTGATGATTGGCGATGACATGCTGGTACGTGTCACACTCGGCCACAAAACCAGTGATGTGGCGCTTCATCCTCGCTCAAAAATACTGTCGCCTCATGTCGCGGTACATCTTCATTGAGCCAGGGTGGATAGAAAACCGTGATCGATGTGCCTCGGTCATAAGATCTTTGCGCAACTCAGGAATATCCGGGACACATAATCGGCCTCTGAAGTGAAGTTCACCATCTGTACCAATCTGCTAATTTGTCTGACTATCAAATGCTACCTCAGTCATATAACTTTGCAACGACTCATCAGCCTATTAAGCCTCGATCACCCATGTAAAAAGAGAAGGTTGAATCAATAGGCTCGATAACTGCATGATAGAAGACTGTAAGCCGAACTTAAAATCATACTCTGTTATATCCTCAAGCATCCTCCACTCTTGGACCATCATACGCACCACCAAGCCGCGTGGCTACCAGCTGAGGGCATCTGCCACCACGTTAGCCTTGCCCGGGTGGTACCGAAGATCGAAGTCATGGTCCTTTAGGAGCTCCATCCAGCGCCTTTGTCTCATGTTCAGCTCAGACTGCGAAAAGAGGTACTTCAAGCTCTTGTGGTCAGAGAAGGGCTTGAACCTTACCCCATAGAGATAGTGCTTCCACACCTTTAATGCGAAGACAACTGCTGACAGCTTAAATCCATCACTCCCAGAGGGAAGAGTGAGGACAGGAGAGGACGTGAGGCGGTCCTTCAATTCCATAAATGCCCGTTCGCAGGTGTCGCTACAAATAAACTCTGTGCCCTTCCGGGTCAACATGGTTAGCGGGGCTGCAATACGGGAGAAGCCATCAATGAAATGTCGATAATAGCCCGCCAAACCAAGGAAACTGTGGATCTCAGACGCATTCGTGGACTGGCAGCACTGACACACTGCCTCAACCTTCGAGGGGTCCACTACGACGCCCTCCCTCGTCACCACGTGACCGAGAAACTTCACCTCCTCCTACCAGAACTCGCACTTCTCTAGCTTCGCATACAGCTGGTGTGCGCGGAGGGTCTACAAGGTAATTTCTAGGTGCTACTCGTGCTCTTCTCGGGTCCTCGAATAGATCAGAATGTCATCGATGAAAACTACAACAAACTGATCGAGATATTGGTAGAAGACCTCATTCATCAACTGCATGAATACTGCATGTGCATTGGTCAGTTCGAAGGACATGACCTGGAACTCAAATGACCGTAGCGTGTCCTAAAAGCTATCTTCGGAATGTCCTCCTCTCGGACCTGAATCTCATGATAACCGGAACATAGGTCGATCTTCGAAAAGAACTGTGCACCCTGCATCTGATTAAACAAATCGTCAATCCTAGGGAGCGGATACTTGTTCTTAATCGTGACTTTGTTGAGCTCGCGGTAATCCACGTAAAGCCTCATCGAGCCATCTTTCTTCTTCATGAAGAGTACCGATGCTCCCCATGACGAACTTCTTGGACGGATAAAGCCAAACTCGTGCAACTCGTCCAACTACTTCTGCAGTTCCCTCAACTCTAATGGTGTCATACGATACGGGGCTTTCGAAATGGGCGCGGTATAGGGCACGAGATCAATCTGAAACTCGGTGAGTCGACGAGGCGGTAATCCCGAAATCTCCTGGAACATATCGAAAAAATTACAAACCACGGGCAACTAGTCGATGCTCACCGTTATGAACTCCTCTATAGCACACGACATCATACAAGGCAACAGCTCTTCTCTGAGCTCTGCAATGAACTGGAACTGCAGCACACCGAGTATAAAGAACGTGACTGTCCTCACAGCGTAATCCAATATGGCATAATACTCAGCGAGTCAATCTATGCCCAAGATGACATTAAACTCAGACATCGAGAATGTAAACAGATCGGCAAGCAAAAAAGTATTCCCAACTAGAACGGGGCAAGACAGGAAAAATCAGCCCAACACTGCAGTCTTCCCCAAGGGAGTCGATACTGACAGGCCCTCGCGAGCAGACTCCAACTGCATGCTAGTCGATCTGTAAAAACTCTTGGCCATAAAAAAATGCGATGCACCAGAATCAAACAACACACGTGCAGTGCATGCAGAGACTAAAAGTATACCCTCGTCGACTCCTCCCGATGATTGCGGGTCCTGCTGAGCCGCATAGAACCTAGCTAGAGCCGGCTAGGGAGGTGCCTATCCCCTTTGAGCGTGCTGCTACTACTGGATTCGCTGAGGTATACGAAACTGCTGCCTCTGATGTTGCGGCTTCTGAGGCTAGTGCTGATGCTGCTGCTGAGGTGGCCTCGGTGGTAGGGGCAGCTATCACTACTGTGGTGGGGGTCTCTGCTGCTGCGGTGGTGGAGGCTGTTATGGACCTCTCGGCTGCTGCTGTGGCTGGGGATGGGGATACTCTCACATACGATGTCCCATCGCAGTGCACCCAAAACAAGGGTCAGTGAACTACCTCGGAGGTGGTACTGGAGGTGCTGCTGGTGCTCGGAAGGTTGGGCGACCTGTGCGCCTCTGCTACTATAGTCGACATTGATGGGAGTCATTGGAAGGAACCCGCCTCTTCCGATCTCTCCTTTGACCGCGATCAGACTGAGAACTGGCTCACTCAGCCTCAAAAATTTAGGCCTTCCGTACCACTCTCTAGAAAGTCAGAAGGTCATGTCCAATAACACGGCCTCTAAGACGGTAACACAAGCCATCCTCGAATCGGCAGGCTCTTCGCTCCTCATCATCTACCAGGTATGGTGTAAATTTAGACAGCGCTACAAAGAGAGCCGTATACTAAGCCATTGTCATATCACCCTACACTAAGGCCTCGAACTCCAACGCTCGTCGTCGGATGTGATCAGGAAAATACTGTTGGTCAAACCGATCCACAAAATCCTCCAAGGTCCACACAAAATCGGCGCTTGCTGCTCGAGAGACTGATATTCACCAGTGCTCAGCCTCACCATGGAAAAGAAATACTGCTAATCAGACTCGCCGCTCAGTCGTACATCCCATCGTATCAAATATCTTCTCCACATTGGAGCGCCATCTCTCAGCAGCTGTCGGGTCTGGTTTACCTTGGAAACGTAGGGGATCGAGCCTTCGAAACTCTCGAAGAAGGGCGCTCGCACACTCCTGCTCTGCCTGGTCCGATGAAACAACAGGGTGCCTGCCTTGCCCCTGAAGTGCGGCCGTCACAGCCTGCAACATTTGTTATAATTGGGAGGCGCTCACGGATGCTGTCGGATCCGCACCAGTCCCTAGTGGAGGAGCTGCATCATAGGCTGGGTAGTAGGAATCTCCAATAGTGGAGTGGGGATCGTACATGGTAGGGTGGGAGCCGCAGGTGGTGGAGCGATAGTCTCAGGTGGTGGTGCGGGAGTCGATCTGGTCACTCTCCTGGGCATCTTGTCATACAGGAAAGAGCAAAGGCGTCTATCAACTTTGAAAACTCTCGAAGACACGCAAGTTAAGGGTCTATAATGGAAGATCACTAAGCTATCTGAACTTCGGGACTTAGTCATTCTAAACTCATAGCAGACATGTAATGTTGTTCTTAGTTATTCCCAAGTTATGCTCTGATACCAACTTTTGTCATGCCCCAAACTCAGAAACGGGGCTCATAAAATTTTCGATTACTGAATTTGGCACCGACACCTCCGTAGAACCCTGTTCTCGGCTCCCAGTGACCATTCGCAAGGTTCCAATCCTGGGATGCTACGAGGAGGATTTTCAACATCGGTTTAATTGTAATAAGCATAACTAAAGGCATAACCCACAAATAATAACCAAAAACTCCATTACATTTCCATTATGATCAAAAACTTTACAAGTACAATGAGCATAAAAGAAAATAAAATGATGATAGACAAAAGCTCCAAGCTGATCTGATATGCGCTTCTACCTCAGTGCTACTACGATCCAACGTCACTTGCACTCAACGGTCGTACATAACCTTATAGAAAGCTTATATGGTGGTGAGAGTGTGTGCGCAAGGTAGTAATGCAATATCAGAGTAATATGGAATATGCTGATGGATCCATGAATACTATTGGTCGTACCAAGGCCATGCGATACAAGGCATGAATGATGTCGACCATACTAAGGCCATGCGATGCGAGGTGCAACTCAAGCATACAAATCCTCGTCTAAGTCCACATATCAATACAACTCAAATCTGAGATATCACCGAGGTCTAATACACTCCAAACTAGATTGTCATACCATCGCGCGCAATAAGGTAAGTGGAAGAGACCTCACTATCTGCCTCACATATCGAGCTCGGCTCATCGATAGCGGACTCATTCCTTGAGCTGGTAAGAGTCAGCCTAGCTTTACTCCCTCCACTCGGACGGGTAAGGCCGCACCCCCTTCTAACCGATCACGACATAATGGAAAGTGCGGCCTCATGGTAATCGGCACTCGGCGCTCATGCACCCACTCGGTCTAGGCGTTAGAGTAACCTCCTGGTACCATAAGGGTTTAGGGACTTTCACTTAAGGATATTTATAGCACCCCATGTAGATAAAGATTTTCGGTATCCAATCCTGTTAACCATGATATTCCTGTAGAGGCTACAGCCCTGATGTCGCTAGGGCGTACAGTACCATATCACACAATGCGAATGTATGAGTCATGCTATACAGTCATGCAGTAATCCTGCGCGTATCGTGCGCTCATGTAGGGCAACACTGCCTATCTGGGAGCCCCTAAAAAATCTGCCCAAAGGCATATGTTATGATCAATCACTTCTCATATCAAGCATAAATATGATGCATATGATCATGAATCATGGAACTATACTAAACAAGTTATACGGTGATGGATGTTGTTCATAACGAAGATGGGCCTAGACGGTCTACAAGTATGGGCCTAACTATGGGCCCTAGGGAGAATTATAATGAGGACATTTAACCAACATTATTCGTACAACGTGGACGTCAAACCAACATTGCTCCCAAGGCACGGCATACACTGTAATGGCCACACATTCATTACATTGGGCCCTGCTTATGGGCCTCAGATACATCGCATCGGGTCCTAAATACACATCAGGTGGGCCTCACACCTGGGTCTCAAATATATCACAATGGGCCTCTTATGTCAAGCGGGCCACATTACATGGGCCGCATTATATGGGCCACACCAATGGGCTTCAGGTATATCAAATAGGCTACACCGATGGGCCTCATTTATATCAAATCGGGCCCAACCTTATGTGTATTTGAGATCCGACCAATTCATAAATTAACATAGAGATAAATGAAGTGAAAACCAAATATCAATTTGAGTGGGAACTACCGTGGTCCTTAGAAGTTTGAATGGTAGATGTCACGGTCCACTATTTGAATGGTGGGGGCCACTTGAACTTTAGATCCAATTCATTCATTTTCCCACACTATAAAATGATCTCACAAATGGTTGGACAGCATGGATAAAACACATAGCAGAGGTGGGTCTCACCTAGGCCCCACCCTTATAAATGTCTGTAACATATATATATATATATATATATATATATATATATATATATATATATATATATATATATATATATAATCATAATATATTAACATATCACAAAGTACATCATGGTAGCCCACACGTGGGGTGGGTCCCACCGTCCAAAGACGGTGGACGGTTCAGATCAAACACCTACACTATGGTGTGGCCCACCAAACTGGATGGACGATGTGGGTGGGTCCCATGGACCCCATCGTCAGGTCACACTTCACTGTCAGCCGCCCCCACTAGGCAATGAATGCCAAGACATAAGTGTTAAACGAGATATCCTTCTCTCAGCCTACCATTTGAGCTATGGACCCGGGTCCCACCATCTGGATGGTCTTGATCTCACATGGGACCCACAGAACTGCTGACATCATATGGCAATGGGTCCCATCATCAAAATAGATGGACGACATGTGTAAAACACATACATCATGGTTGGGATCCCCCATCCATGGGTTGGACAAGGTGGCCCCACCGTCAGGATGGATGGACAGCTGAGAGGAAGCACCTGCACCAGGTGGGCTTCACCGTCAAAATGGATGGATAGCTGGGATGAAATTCAAGCCATGGGTGGGGGCTGAGCATGGCACCGTCCAGATGGACAGTGCAGATGAAAAACACACATCTTGGTGAGGTGTACATGGTGTGGCCCACCAAAGATGTTGCGTACAGCAGCTGCTGGCTACTGACCTGCGTCACACCAGCCAATCCGTTTTCCCAAATATCTGGGTCCCACATGGGCCCACACGTACAATTGTTTTGTAATATTATAATCTATATACGTGCCATGCCATATATATATTAATATAATATTAAATCATATCATATATCATAATATATATATATATATATATATATATATATATATATATATCATATATGTTTAAAGCAGCAACGTCCAGCCGTCCATCTGGACACTGGACAAAACACATACGTCCTGTGGTCCACCGTCCCATCTCTGCTGGATGGACGGCTGCATGGGAAACACATACATCTGGTGGGCCCCACCCTCACACGTGTCACACGTGTGGGGCAGCCCCCGTGCAAATGGATGGATGGTTAATAAAACACATGTATTCATGGTAGGGCCCATAGCTTGGTTGGTGGCAATATAGCAGCCACCTTGCTGCTTTAAGATGGATGGACTGCGCGGATGATATCATGCATCAAGGTGGGCCATAAGATAGCCTTCACAAAAAAAGGGAGAGAGAGAAAAAAAGAAAGAGAGAGATAGACATCGGCGAAGATGGAGGGGCCCCGCCACTATGGGCTCCTCTTTGATACAAAGCCTACATCAAGGTGGTTCCCATCAAAAGTGGACCCTTACATCACAAAAAGACAAAGAAATGGAGATCTAAGACCACCCACCAGCTTCTTCTTGCATCAAAGGCTTCCTTTGCTCCTTAGCTTTGATTTCAACGGATGAGATGGTGTTTGGATGGTTGAGATGGGATACAATGGGGGTAGGAAAGGTGGGCCACACTTGTAGCTTGGAAGAGATGGGGAGAGGCTTGGATGTGTGGTGGTTTTTTTTGGGATTTGCTTGGAATGAGATTTGAAAATGAAGGAGATAGTGGGTTGTAAAGAGAGAAGAGTGATGGGTGATGGATGTGGTGAGTGATGGGTGTGTAAGAGTCGTTTTGACTTTTGTGGCAAATGGTGTAAAAAAAGTATGGGCATGTAAGAAACTTTTTGACTTTGGGTTGCTTGGGGATGGGTGTGAGGTGATGTGTACTTGACATGTACTTGACATGATGGGATTGATTGATTGATGTGACAAGTCATAGAGATTCTCTCAAAATTTGTACGCGCGGTGTTTTTCTCGCACCGAACGTGGGCACACATCTCCTAGCCTGGGTATCGCCTTGGCGCCCGAGTCATAGCATCGGAACCACGACGACGGCCCGGTCGCAAGGGTACAAGTCTTGGTTTGAGTCGATTCAGGTTGACAGCGTGGGAATCAGGGTTGCGCGCAAATGCCGGTTAAGGGTCGAAGGTTGTCGAAATTCGACCGGGAAGACCGCAGAAGTCTACGGAATGGTACGGTCTAGGATACGTGACTTACAAGATGTGTGCTAGATAATGAACACCGAAGTGTCATCCCCTTCTGTCATTCTCAAGCATGTGGTGGTCACTTTTTTGCTAAAAAGACCACGGCCAAAATTCTGCAATGTAGCTTTTACTGACCCACTATGTTCAAGGATGCTCATGAGTTTTTCAAAGCTTGCGAGCGTTGTCAAAAATTGAGAGTATTGTCCCATTAAAATATGATGCCCTTGAACCCCATTCTAACCATTGAAGCATTTGATTGTTGGGGCATCGATTTCATGGGACTATTTCCTCAATCTTTCAAAATTATATATATATATATATATATATATATATATATATATATATATATATATATATATATATATATATATATATATATATATATTACTTGTAGTAGACTATGTCACTAAATGGGTCGAAGCAACCCCGTGCCAGAACAATGATCATTAGATGGTCATTAAATTCTTAAAAGAGAACATCCTTTCTCGGTTCGAAACGCCTCGAGCCATCATTAGCGATGGAGGTTCACATTTCTGTAATAGACCATTTGTGAACTTAATGAAGAAATATAGCATCTCACATAAAGTGAGAACTCCATACCACCCATAAACAAGTAGGCAAGCCAAAATTTTCAATAAGAAAATTAAACATATTTTGAAAAAAATGGTTAACCCTGACCGTAAGGACTGGTCAATCTGATTGACCGATGCTTTATGGACTTACTGTACTACATTTACGACTCCTATTGGAATGTCTCCCTTTAGACTTGTCTATGGGAAGACTTGCCACTTGCCTGTGGAGTTGGAACATAGAGCCTACTGGGTGATTAAAAATCTGAACTTCAATTTAGACAACGCTAGCTCGCTGTGCAAACTTCAGTTGAATGAACTAGAAGAAATCTAGAATGAAGCATATGAGAACTCGAGAATTTACAAGGACAAGATGAAGGTGTTTTATGACCAACACATTCTTCGAAAATCATTCACACCAGGTTAGAAAGTTCTTTTATATAATTTTGTTACACTTTTTTTCGGATAAACTCTTATCTCGTTAGACCGGCCCTTTCACTATTAATAATGTTTATCATCATGAGGCTGTCGAGATTCAGAATCCAAATAATAGCAATAAATTTAAAGTAAATGGACATCGTATAAAGCTGCTTGTTAAAAAATTTAATTTAGAAGACATGTCAATACCTCTGATTGATCCTGTTTACCAGAATTGACCTCCTAGTTTGACGGAGGTATATGTAGATTTATTATCTTTCATATGATTTAGGTTTAGGATAGTTTTCTTTCCACTGTTTATGATAGTTTTCTTTCCACTGTTTATGATAGTTTTCTTTCCATTGGTTTAATTCTTTAGCTAACCCATATTCACACTGAGACCATTCAAAAAGCCTTGAAATTCCTTCTTCAGGTATTGCCTTTCCATCACTTCTCTTTTCTTTTCATTGCCTCTTTTGCATTACATGCTTATTTCTTTTAAATTGAGGATAATGTAGATTTTTTGGTTGAGGATGGGGGATTAGGTGAACTAATCAGTGTTTTCTCGATTTTGAGCAAAATTTTTGAAAATTTTCAATGTTTCAAGTTGAAATCTATTTGGGAAGTGATGAATTGTGTACTTAAGAATGCGTTCGGTATGATAAAAATAGAGATTGAATTTTGGATTGTTGGAGTTTGATCAACTAAGTAATCTATCACCTAAGTTATTGCGCTCAATTGATTAAGAGAGTTTGAATACCACGTTAATCTAAATCATAAGACACATTCAATTTTTCTTCTGTAGGACATGCTAGAAGTTCTGATTATTAATATTGAATCATTGATATATGGTGAGAATCAAGTCTGGAGAATTTCATCCACCTTAAAAGAAGAAAAGAATCAATTAAAAAAAAATAAGAGATCAACAAGGAGGTCACGAAAAAGAATAAAAAGAATGAAAAATATGAAAAAGAATGCAAAAATAAAATGAATGAATAAAAAATTAATCATCGATATAAAATTAAATACTAGAAAAAGAACGAAAAGGGGATAAGTTCGGAATCAGTACTTGAGTTTCAAACTGATCTTGAAGTGATGAGTATGACTAACATAATGAACTAATAGTATTCGTACAGGAAGTAAGTTGATTTTCACTGAGCACATTGAAAAACTTGATATGCAAATTATACTCGGTTTAATGGATAAAGAATTTACTTAATTGGTTGTTTATGTGGTTCGACTCTAATTTTTCAAAACCTCACTTTCATATCTTAATTCTACCCATTTATACTTGAGTGTACAAAAGATTGATTTCGTAGAGAGGTTTTAAACATTAAGCATTGAGATTTATTTGACGCATACTTTGCTCGAAACTAGCAAAATGCTAGTTGGGGATTATGTTGAAGGTCAAATATTACATATTGTGCCCCATTTATTCTTGGTTTTATGAACATAATAATACTTAATGTTGTATTTTACTTATGTTTCTGTGCAAGGTGAATTTAAGAGCTTGAATTGAAAAGGGTGCTAAAAGCACGGATTTGATGTTCAAGAATCACCAAGCCAAGAGATGGATCTTAGGAGACCAAGATTGAAGAATTCATATGTCAAAGATCCAAGAAAACCAAGTGAGGAATGAAGATAATCAAAGATTTGAAGTGAAGAAAATGAATCTTAAAATTGTCCTGAAAAAACATATTCTGAAACTCTGGGTTATTTCGTGAAATTGCACAGAGTGAAGTCTATTTTGAAAAACTGTGCAGGGAGAAGTCTATTTTAGCAAACTATATAAATTAGAGACGGTTTCTAGAGTTTTCCAATTACGTATGAAAGTTGGAGTTCTACAACTATAAATAGGACTCTCTAGGATGTTCCTAGACGTCTTCTAAGGTTTAAGGAGTGTAGAAAAAGGGTAGAGAAGTCGTCGCCAAGAGTTTCTCTTCTTCCTTAGTTTTTTTTATATTTTTCTTAAGAGACTTTGGTCTAATCATGTCTATTGTAAGACCCGTATCCTAGTCCGTTATAAGACCCATATCTTAGTCCGTACCGTTCCGTAGACTTCCGCTGTCTTCCCAGTCGAATTCCGGCAACCTTCGACCCTTAACTAGTATTTATGTCAACCCTGATTCACACGCCGTCAACCCGAGTCAACTCAACCAGAGACTTGTACCATAGCGACCGCGCCGTCACCGCGGTTTCGATGCCCAACTCGCGTGCCGATAGCGTTTGGTGCGAGGAAAACGCCGCACGTACAAATTTTGAGAGAATCTCTACGGCTTGTCGCATCAATCAATCAATCCCATCATGTCAAGTACACATCACCTTTCACCCATTCCCAAGCAACCACAAAAGTCAAAAAGTTCTTACAAAGCCCGTACTTTTCTTACACCATTTGCCACAAAAGTCAAAAAGTCTCTTACACCCATCACTCACCACATCTATCACCCACCACTCTCTCTCTCCCTTTACAACTCTCTCTCTCCTTCATTTTCAAAATCTCTTTCTCAAGCTAGAGAAAAACCACACGTCCAAGCCTCTTCAACTCTCCTAAGCAACAAGTGTGGCCCACCTTTCCTACCCCTTCATCTCCCATCTCAACCATCCAAACCTCATCTCCTCCGCTGGAATCGAAGCTAAGGAGTAAAAGAAGCCAAGGGAGCAAGAAGATCGAACGGTGGGGTGCTTTTATAGGCTTAGATTTTATTTTTGATGATGGGCCAAGTGAGGCCTACTGATCAATGGTGTGGATCTCACTTGGGACCCTAAGATGTCGCATATGGCTCACCTTGATTATCAATATCATTGCCTGATGGAGCCATTCTCCATGGACCCCATCATGATGTTTATTTTTCTTGCATGAAAGAGGTCATCTAGACGGTCCATTTTGGGTGAAGAAGGGATCTCCACCGTTAATCCTTGTTTTGGTGGGCCCATATGTATTGGGACCCATTTGATGTATGATTTCTTGCAAGGGAGGGCTCATAGTGGCGGAGCCCTCCATCACACGCATGTCTCACTCTCTTTCTCTCTCTCTCCCTCTCTTTTTCATTTTCTTTTCATGAGATGGTGATGTGGTTGTGTGGCCTATTAGGATGGACCCCACCATGAAGTATGTATTTTATCCAAGCAATCTATAAGTGGGGCCCACTTTAAATGTGTTGTACCCACACCATCCATCGTTTAGTGGCCCACCTAAGCAGGGCTCACCTCATGGCTTGTGCAATGCCAAACCGTTCAGCGTCCAAGGATGCTGGACAAAAGGGAAAAACACAAATATTAGCTTGTTTTCAAGCTTAGCCCACTCATATAGGCCCCACCTTGATGTATGTATTCAATCCACGCCGTCCATCTCATTCCATGGATCATTTTAGGCGTTGATCCGAAGAATGAGGCTGATCTGAGCATTTAGTGGGCCATAGCATAGGAAGCTGTGGTGGTTGCCGTTAAAAAATCACCTGTTGTTTCTATTCACCAAAATATATTCAATATTGGGCTTGTTGGGCTTGTATTAAGCCATGGGACCCAACGGTTGGGTCGGATTCGCCTGATGCGGGCCCCACACGTGAAAATCCTTAGAAAAACGCTTATTTTCAAAAAAAAAAAAAAACAATCAAGCGGCATTTGCTGCTGCTGCTGGCAAAGACGCACGCACGTCCTAGTGCGCTAGACGTCCGCGGGCAGGGACCCACAGCTCCAGTTGTGGGCCCCACCATGATGTATGTTTAATATTCACACTGTTTATATGGTGGGCGACCTCCTGAGGTGGGCCCCTTTCAAATATCAGGCTGATCTGGGTTTCAGATGGCCCATATCATGAGAAATAGTGGATTGAACATCTGCCCTTGAAACCCTTTTAGGTTGTCACAGGGACTTTGGATCATTATGAAATTTGGTTCTCCTCTCCATCCAGGTCTGTCTGATCTTACCAACGGCTTGGATGGCAGATATACATTATGATGGGTCCCACATGAGACCCACTCATGGTGGAAATGGGTTGGCTGGGTGATCACACACCAGTTATATAGCTGACGGACGTCAGCAAGTGCTGCGCCCATCATGATGCATGCATTGTATATATGCCATCCAGCCATTGTATGGGGTTGTTTGACGGCCAAGTGGACCCCACCCTTGACATTTGTGTTACATCCAAACCGTCCGTCCTTATGGGACCCGCCATGATGCATGTGTTGCATCCAAACCACCCAACCCTTTGGCCAGCTTGTCTCACAGGCTTGGGACTAAAAATAAGACAGATCTAGGGTCAGGTGGATCACATAATAGAAATCAATGGGTTTGAATGTCCACCATTAGACCTTTGGGCTACCAAAGTGGACTTTATGATATTTATTTTTCCTCTTAATCTAGGTCTTTAAGACCTTATGATCATATTAGATGAGGCATAAATGTATGATGGTCCTAGGGAATTTTTTTTAATGGTGGAAATCATTACCACCACTCATATTTGGGTGTGGCCCATTTGATATGCATATGAACCATGAGATGTGGCCCACTTGTCATTTGAGGAGGCCCACCTTGATATATATATATGCAGCCCATATGATGAGGCCCATCTTGATTTATCTGTGGTAATCCATTGGGGCCCACTTTGTTGTGGATGTAAGGCCCATACAATGTATTTGTGGCCCATGGTAGAGGCCCACTTGACATATATAAGGCCCATGTTACGAGGCCCATTTTGATGCATTCTAAGGCCCACGGGTTATGGCCCATTGCAATGTACATAAGGGCCATTGGTGCGGCCCATTGATGTGGCTCACTTGATGAATATAAGGCCCATGTGATATGACCCATTTGATGTATTTAAGGCCCAATGAGATATACCTAAAGTCCATTGCAATGTGTGAACCCAACATGATATGTAATGAGGTTTACGACGGGCTATGCCTTGGGAGCAATGATGGTTTGACGTCCACATTGCAAGTGTAATGTTGGTTAAATGTCCACATTACGACTTTCCCTAGGGCCCATTGATAGGCTCGTACTTGTTGTGTGTAGGCCGTCTAGGTCATCTGCGTTGTAAGAATAGTGCATTACTTTATAAAATGTTTAGTATAGTTCCATGATTCATGATCACACGCATCATATGTGCGCTTGATATGAGAGGTGACTGATCATAGCATATTTCTTCAGGTAGATTGTTTATGGGCTCCCGATTAGGCGGTGTTGCCCTACATGAGCTCACGATACGTGCAAGATTGTTGTATGACTGAATAGTATGATTCATGCATTTCGCATGTGATATGGTTACTGTACGCCCTAGCGACATCAGGGTCGTAGCCTCCACAAGCGTATCATGGTTGGTAGGATTGGATACCGAAAATTTTGATCTACATAAGGTGTTATAGATATCCCTAGGTGAAAGTCCCTAAACCCTTATGGTACCAAGAGGTTGCTCCAACGTCTAGACCGAGTGGGTACAGGAGCGCCGAGTGCCGATTACTAGGAGACTGCGCTTTTCAGTGTCATGGTCGGTTGGAAGGGGGTGTGGCCTTACCCACCTGAGAGTAGGAGACAAAGCTAGGCTGAGTTTGACCAGCTCGAGGAATGGATCAGTTATCGACGAGCCGAGCCCGATATTGGCAGGTGGATAGTGAGGTCTCTTCCACTAACCTTATTGCGCGCGATGGGGCGGCGATCTAGTTTAAAGTATACTAGACCCCAATGATATCCCAAATTTGAACTGTATTGATATGTGGACTTAGATGAGGATCTGTATGCTTGAGTTGCACCTCGCATTGCATGGCCTTGGTATGGCTAATATCATTCATGCCTTGCATCACATGGCCTTGGCACAGCTAATAGTATTCATGAATCCATCAGCATATTCTGCATTACTCTGATATTGCATTACTACCTTGCGCACACACTTTCACCACCCTCTAAGCTTTCCATAAGCTTATGCACGACCGTTCCATGCAGGTGACGTTGGGGCGCAGCAGCGCTGAGGCAGGAGTGCTTTGCAGATCATCTTGGAGCTTTTATTTATCATCATTGTATTTCCCTTTATGCTCATTGTACTTGTAAAGTTTTTTATCATAATGTAATAAAGTTTTTGGTTGTTGTTTGTGAGTTATGCCTTTGGTTATGCTTATTACAAATTAAAATGATGTTGAAAATCCTCCTCGTAGTATCCTAGGATCGGAACTTGGCAAATGGGCACTGAGAGCCGAGAATGGGGTTCTACGGAGACTGTTAGCGCTGGATTCGGCGATCGAAAATTTTGTGAGCTCGATTTTTGAATTTGGGGCGTGACATCCATACTGTTCCATCGACTCCCGCAATCATTCTCAACGAATTCCGGCGACTTGTGACCTATAATCGATGTTTGCGAATGACCCTAAGTCGTATCTCGTAGATTTAAGTCGACCTAATTCAAGACTTATACCATTGCAACCGCACTGTCGCTGCGGCTCCAACGCCGTGACTCGTGCACCGATCTGATACCTTCGCTAAGAGATGTGAGTCAGTGTTTATTTCGAGAAAACACCGGGCATTTACAATTCCAAGAGAATCTCTACAACATATCTCATCAATCAATCACTCACTCAATCAATCAATCACCTCATGTCAAGTACACAACCTATACTTTCTTTCTCCACAAGTCAAGCAACCAACAAAAGTCAACAAATCTCTCACCTCACCCATCACTCACCTCACATCCATCACCCATCACTCTCTCTCCTTATAACCACACATTCTCTCTTTCTCTTCACAATTTTCCAAGCTAAAGAGGTGGACGCCCATGCATTTCTAAGGAGAGAAAGTGGTTTTGTGTGGCCCACTTTCCATCCCAAAAACCTTCATTCTAGTTATTCATTCCTCATCTTTCACCATCGAAGTGAGACACAAGGAGATCGGCTTTCCAATGGACCAGGAAGATCGAACAGTAGGTGCTTATTAGGGTAGATTTTTCATGTTTTGATGATGGGCCAAGTGAAGCCTACCGATTGATGGTATAGATCTCACTTTGGATCCTAGGTGTGGCCGATGGCCCACCTTGATCCTCATGATCATTCCATGATGGGGTCATTCTCCATGGACCCCATCATGATGTTTATTTTCCTTGCATAAAAAGAGGTCATCTAGACCATCCATTTTGGGTGGAGAAAGAACCTCTACCATTGATCTTTGATTTAGCGGGCCCACATGTATTGGGACCCACTTGATGTATGATTGAATGTAAGGGAGGGCTCATAGTGGCGGAGCCCTCCATCACACGTGTCCCGTCTCTCTCTCTCTCTCTCTCTCTCTCTCTCTCTCTCTCTCTCTCTCTCCCTTTTCTTTGTAATGATGTAGTTGTGTGGCCCACTTGGATAGGCCCCACTTTGATGTATGTATTACCCATGCCATCCAACCCTTCCTTTTGGTGGCCCACGTCCATCGGTGGGGCCCACCTCAAATGTATGTATCATGCCCAAACCGTCCAGCGTCCAGGGACGCTGGACGTGAACTGGGAAAACATAAATATTAGCTTGATTCATAAGCTTTTGGATGGGCCACTTATTTAGGCCCCACATTGACGTATGAAGTTAATTCACACCGTCCATTCCATTCTCCAGCTCATTCTAGGTATTAAGTCAAAAGACGAAGTTAATCCGACTATCTGGCGGGCCATAGCATAGAAAACAATTATTTTTACCGTTGAAAACCACCCTAATGTTTCGACACACCGAAATACATCAAATATTGGACTCGTTTGGTCTGTCTCAAGCCGTTAAAACTAATGGCTGGGTGGATTTTTCTGATGAGGGCCCCACATAGGAAAAACCTTCGAAACTTGAGTTTTTTTTTTTAAAAAAAGAAAATTAGGCAGCAGCATCCTACGTTTGACGCTGGAGGCAAGGAAGTGGGTCCCATACATGGGCCCCACCGTAATGTGTTTTTCACATCAACACCGTGCATTTTGATGGTGCCCCTTAGGGCTGTAATCCTTCTAAAAAATCAATGGTATAAAGCTCTCAGGTGGCCCACATCACGGGGAACAATGTGATTGAATGGTTGCCATTGAAACCCCCTTTTTGTGTCCCAGCAGTTTTAGATCCATATGAAACTTGGCTTTTCCTTTTTATCCAGGTCCGTGTGACCTTATCAACAGATTGGACGGTAAATAAACATTTTGGTAGGCCCTACATGGACCCACAATGGTGTATGTGTTTTGTCTGCACCGTCCACAGCACTGAAGGTGCAACCCACCGATGACATATGTGTTCTATCCTCACCGTCCACTCCATTAGACGGTGGGACCCACTATGACATATGTGTTTTATCCCAGCTGTCCACTGCCTAGACGGTGGGACAGCATGCCACAGCAGCAGCAACAGTTGCTACATTGACGGTCGCAAGTTCTGTGGGACCCACCCTGCACGTGTGAGGGTGGGGACCACATTGATGTTTGTGTTTTATCCAGGTCGCCTGTCCAGGGCCTGGATTGTATTAGATAGTGTGTGTGTGTGTGTGTGTGTGTGTGTGTGTATCTTATATTATATTATATATATATGTATATGTGGTGAACCCCACGTAGGACCCACCTTGATGTATTTATTCTATTCCTTGTTGTCCATTTGTCTGGGACAATGGGCCTGATATGAGGTTGTATCCAAACTGTCCATCCCTAGTGGGGACGTGGACCCCACCATGCTGTATGTGTTTCAGCTGCACTGTCCGTTCATTTTCTGGATGTGGGCCTCATTGTGATGCAGCCCATTGCGATGTATATTAGGCCGAGTAATGGAGCCCTTTGTGATATATTTGAGGCCTATGAGATGTTGATTATTGTAATATATTTTGGGCCCGTGTGAGAGACCCATTATGATGTATTAGGGCCCATGGGTTGAGGCCCATTGTGATGTATTTGAAGCCCATGGGTTAAGCCCATTGTAATGTATTAAGGCCCATGGGTTGAGGCCCATTGTGATGTATTTGGGGCCCATGGGTTGAGGCCCATTATGATGTATTCAAGGCCCATTTTTTAGGCCCACCTTGATGTGTATGAGGCCCGTTATTAAGGTCCACCGTGATGTGTATGAGGCCCATTGTTGAGGCACACCTTGACATATATGAGGACCATATGATGCGGCCCATTCGATGTATTTGAGGCCAATAAGTCGAGGCCTAATGAGATGTATATAGGTCCATTGCAATGTGTGATTTCACCATGGTATATATAATGATGTTTATGACAGGCCATGCCTTGGGAGCAATGATGGTTTGACGTCCACATTGTAAGTACAATGTTGGTTAAATGTCTGCATCGTAACTCTCCTTAAGGCCCATTGATAGGCCCATACTTGTTGATAATTCATCACTTTATAACATGCTTAGTATAACTCCATGATTCATACTCATAAGCATCATATGTATGCTTGATATGAGGAATGTTTAATCATAGCATAAGTCGTTGGGCTGAGACATTTACGGGACTCTTTATAAGACAGAGTGCCCCACATGATCGCGCGGTACGCGCAGGATTGTTGCATGACTGACGGTGTGACTCATGCATTTCACATTGTGTGTCGTGATCACTGCACTCTCTAGTGACATCGGGACCGTGGCCTCCATAGGCACATTGTGGATGGTCGTATCGAATACTGAAAATATTGGCTTTAGCATTGTGGGCACTTAGGATGTCCTTGGGTGAAAATCCTAGAACCTTTTTGGTACTAGGAGATTCTGTGGATACACAAGTGCCCAAGTGCCTAATACCAGTAAGTCGTGTCTCCCACTGTGTCGTGGTCAGTTGAAAGGGTGTGTGGCCTTATCCACTTGAGTGAGGGGGTTATAAGCTAGGCTGAGTTTGAGAAGCTTGCAAATGAGTCCGCTATCGACGAGCGGGGTAAGTATTGGCAGACTACTTGTCAGGCTAATGGTGTGGTTTCTTCCACTTACTTGATTGTGCAACAAGGGAGGAAGTAGTCAGTGTGAAGTGTATTAGACCCCGATGATATCCAGAGAGGAACTGTACTAATATGCATACTTGATGAGGACTGGCATGCTTTCTTTGCATCTCGCATATGACATTTGGCTACATAGGCTTCGCATCGCATGGTATGGCCGATAGCATTCATGCCTTACATCATATGGCTTTGGTATAGCTGACAGCATTCATGGACTTACCGCAAATTTTCGCTTACTCTGATATCATATGATTCATGATCTTGTCAGTATTTCCGCTTATTCCGATGATGTATGATTTATGAGCTTTATGGTATACTTAGAACTTATCTTGTGCACACACTTTCACCACCCTCTAAGCTTTTGTAAGCTTATGCACGATAGATGCGTGCAGGTGGCGTTAGGTTGCAACAACGTTGAACTTGGAGCGTGCAGCTATCCTCTAGAGCTTTGATTTTGATATATGTGTTTTCCTTTCAGCATTGTCTTCAAATGATTATATTAGTGGATATGTGATGATGATGTTGCCTTTATGATTTGGGTATACTTGTGATTATACTTCTTATGAGACAAATGTATGTTGAAAAATCCTCCTTATAAGATCCCAGGATTAGAACCTGGTATATGTACGTTGGGGGCCGAGAATGAGGTACTACGGAGGCTGTCGACACTGGGTTTGGCGATCGGGATTCTTGTGAATTCAATTTCCGAGTTTGGGGCGTGACATCTATGGTTAGCTAAACCTCTTAACTAGGGCTAAGAGGTGAAGCTTGTAACATGATGAGATGTTTCTATTGCTTTGATTCATGTTTATGTTAAACTCCATGGTTTCTAATTTGATATTTAAGGAATACTTTCAGTTTTTAATAGTTTATTGTGACTCAAACTACAGTAGATCTGTAATAGTTTTGAGTATCTTCTTTTCCTGATTTGAGATTGTGAAATTAGTAAGTGTTGTTGTTCACCATCATCCTTTGGGCATGGTAAGGTAATAAAATCCTTCTTAAGCTTTACAATTCTTCTGCTTTGATCTTATGGGATTGATAAATCTTATTGTTTGTCATTAAATTAAGATTTGATTTTATTAATATATTTTTCAATCGGATAGAATAGGACTCCAATTCTAATTGTGTTATTTGAATCAAGCAAGAGGGCTCCCTAATCACTACAAGTGGATCCTTGACACTTCTTAATTTTAATTACTTAAATCACAATTACTCTCTCAATTACTTTAGAATTAGTTTTACATCTTCTTCTAGTTCTACTTCTATTTAATTTCATAAATGCACAAGATCAGTCCCTGTGGATTCTTCCTCGATCTTACTAAGATTATTACTACATCGCAACCCTACATTTGAGGTCGTGAGCAATGGTTTAAGAGAAAACAGAGAGATCGAGAAAGAATTAGGAGAGATTAAGAGGTTAAGAGGAAGAGAGAAGAAAATAGAGATTAGGGGTGGAGAGGAGCTTGGTAGATTGTCTGATCGTTAATCTGAACCGATCCAACCATTCAGCTGTCATTGTGAGTGCATTGGAGGGTCAAAATCCTTCATTTCTTTGCAATTTTTCCATGTTGGTGGGCCTACCTTGATCATGTATATATTGTAAGGTGATCCCATAATGGCAGGGGGCCACCCTGATGACCACATCTCTTCCCTTGCTTTTCTTTCATTTATGTTCTTCTCATTTTCTTTTAAATTTATGGTGTCATGGGACCCACATGTAAGCAATACTGTTGGAGATCGTGCCCCACATGCTATCATAGCATGGACCACCTTGTGTGGCCCACCGTGATGTTTGTTTTCCATCTAACCTATTAATTAGATTACACATATATTGATGAAGGAAAAACACAAATTTCGACTTAGTTCGAGGACCTTTGGACATACCATGAGTTGGTCCACCTTGTGGACGGTGTAGATCACTCACGTGGACCCCACCTACCTACCCATCGTTCAAAAAAAATATATGTATAGTCGAGACACTGGACATTCTCAGCGTCTTTAATGTTAGAAAACATATAGCGCACAGATGTCATTAGGCACAGAGGAAGGAGTGGGAACTCCACTCGTGGGTCCCACCGTAATGCATATGTTTTATCCACGCCATCCATCCGAATCCCTAAGTTATTTTTCCTTACGGGCCCAAAAAATGAAGCCGATCCATACCTTGGGTGGACCACACCATAACGTGTAAGGGGCTGGAATGCCCCAATGTCAAAGACGCTGCTTACAATGGGCTGGGAAGTGGGTTCCCACTCGTGGGACCCACAGTTATGTATTTCATAGATCCACACCATCCATCTGTTTTTCTGGCTCATTTAGGCCGTGGAGCTCAAACATGAGGCTGATCCAACCATCAGGTGGACCACACTAGAGGGGATGGTGGGTTGGGAGCACCACACATCAGAACCATGTAGATGTTTTGGGGGGGGGGGGGGGGGGGCGGCGGCGTGGGGTTGCCACACTCGCGGGCCCATCTTGATGTATTTATCACACTGTCCATCTTCTTCTCCAAAATCATTCCAGGCCATCAAACGAAAAATGAGGCTGATTTGATTTGTGATTGGGCTGCGTAAATTGAAACAAATCCCTACTGTTGAAATCTTCCGAGGTCTATCATGGAGTCCCTATTCGTTCGAATTAGTATGAGAAATTTATAACTGTACGAACCATTTATGGCTCATTTAGATTTTTAAGCCCACTTCTTTTTACCTTGCTAGAATAATCCCTATTGTACGGATAACTTATCAAAGGTCAAAAATGCCCCTGCTTTTTTAGAAATGTGTATTCTGAAAGATGGGGTTTCCGATAGCTATGGATTATAACCATAGCCCCTGCTTTTTTGATATCTTTCGATATGTACCAAAGGTCTTTCGATATGTACTTCGATATGTATTGAAGGTCTCTCGATGTGATTGAAAAATGTCCGGAACTGTCCAGTGAGTTTGTCTAAAAAATTCTACAATTTTCAATTCATATAGAAGAATAATCAATATGTATCGAAGGTGATTTTCCCTATAACTATGGATTATAACCATAGCCATAATTATAGTCCATGGTAGTCTTTGCAATTTATTTATTTTATTTTATTTTATTTTATTTTTACATCAAGAATTTTATTCTACCTACAATTTTCTCTAATACATATTTATATAAATATGTATATATAAGCAAATAATCTTTTCTCTCTCTATTTTTCATTTCTTTCTTTATTAATTTAACAAGAATATCTTCTAAACCAAAATTAGTCACTTGACTTACCCTATATGATTTTGGGGTAGAAGAAGCTACTTTAGCTAACCAAATCGGCTACTTTCCAAGATTCCATCAGGTCGATGGTCGAAAATACATTTCATTCACTTCGAGGTCAATTTCATTCATTTCATCTACTTCGTGATCAATTCCATGCATTTCACAGTCAATCCCAGCAATTCCCCTTCACTTCACTGTTCATTCCATGCATTTCACGGTCAATTCCCTTCACTTCATGGTCAATTCCATGCATTTCACGGTCAATTCTCTTTATTTCACAGTCAATTCCATACATTTCACGATCAATTCCACACATTTCACGGTCAATTCTCTTTACTTCACGATCAATTCAATGCATTTCATGGTCAATTCCCTTCATTTCACGGTCAATTCCAACGATTCCCCCTTCACTTCACGGTCAATTTAATGCATTTCACGGCCAATTCCCTTTTCTTCAGGATCAATTCAATGCCTTTCATGATTAATTTTCTTCACTTCACGGGCATTTCCATGCATTTCAAGGTCAATTTCGACGATTCCCCTTCACTTCACGGTCAATTCCCTTTACTTCGCAGTCAATTCAATGCATTTCACGGTCATTTCCCTTTACTTCACGGTCATTTTAATGCATTTCACGGTCATTTCGCTTCACTTCATAGTCAACTCCCTTTACTTCACGGTCAATTCAATGCATTTCACAGTCAATTCCCTTCACTTCATGGTCATTTCCATACATTTCACGGTCAAGTCCGGCGATTCCCCTTCACTTCATGGTCAATTCCATGCATTTCACGGTCAATTCCCTTTATTTCACAGTCATTTTAATGCATTTCACGGTCAATTTGCTTCACTTCACGGTCATTTCCATGCATTTCACAGTCAATTCGCTTCACTTCATGGTCATTCCATGCATTTCACGATCAATTCCCTCGGTCAATTCCATGCATTTCACGGTCAATTCCCGTCATTTCATGGTCAATTCCATGCATTTCAATGTCAATTCCGGCAATTCCCCTTCACTTTACGGTCAATTCCATGCATTTCATGGTCAATTCCCGTCATTTCACGGTCAATTCTATGCATTTTAATGTCAATTTCGATGATTCCCCTTCACTTCACAGTCAATTCCATGCATTTTGCGGTCAATTCCCTTCACTTCACGATCAATTCCATGCATTTCACGGTCAATTCCATGCATTTCACGATCAATTTCGGCGATTCCCCTTCACTTCACGGTCAATTCCATGCATTTCACGGTCAATACCCTTTACTTCACAGTCAATGCGTCGGAAATGACCATAAAGAGAAAGGAATTGACCGTGAAATGCATTGAATTGACCGTGAAGTAAAGGGAATTGACTGTGAAATGCATAGAATTGACCGTGAAGTGAAGGGGAATCGCCGGAATTGACCATGTAATGCATGGAATTGACCGTGAAATGAAGCAAATTGACCGTGAAATGCATTGAATTGACCCTAAAGTAAAGAGAATTGACCGTGAAATGCATAGAATTGACCATGAAATGCATAGAATTGACCGTGAAATGCATTGAATTGGCCATGAAGTAAAGGGAATTGACCATGAAATGCATGGAATTGACCGTGAAGTGAAGGGGAATCGCCGGAATTGACCGTCAAATGCACAAAATTGACCGTGAAGTGAAGGGAATTGACCGTGAAATGTATGGAATTGATCGGAATTGACCGTGAAGTGAAGGGAATTAACCGTGAAATGCATGGAATTAACCGTAAAGGGAAGGGGAATCGCTGAAAATGACATTGAAATGCTTGGAATTGAACGTGAAATGCATAGAATTGACCATGAAGTGAAAGGAATTGACCGTGAAATGCATAGAATGACCGTGCAGTGAAGCGAATTGACCGTGAAATGCATGGAATGACCGTGAAGTGAAGCGAATTGACTGTGAAATGCATGGAAATGACCATTAAGTGAAGTGAATTGACCGTGAAATGCATTAAAATGACCGTGAAGTAAAGGGAATTGACCATGAAATGCTTTGAATTGACCGTGAAGTAAAGGAAATTGACCGTGAAATGGATGGAATTAACCGTGAAGTGAAGGGGAATCGCCGGAATTGACCATGAAATGCATGGAAATGACCGTGAAGTGAAGGGAATTGACCGTGAAATACATTAAATTGACCGTGATATAAAGGGAATTGACCGTGAAATGCATGGAATTGACCGTGGAGTGAAGGAGAATCGCCGGAATTGACCTTGAAATGCTTGGAATTGACCATGAAATGAAGGGAATTGACCGTGAAATGCATTGAATTGACCGTAAAAGTAAAGGGAATTGACCGTGAAATGCATGGAATTGACCGTAAAAGTAAAGGAATTTGACCATAAAAGTAAACGGAATTGACCATGAAATGCATGGAATTAACCGTGAAGTGAAGGGGAATCGCCAGAATTGGCCGTGAAATGCATAGAATTGACCGTGAAATGAAGCGAATTGACCACGAAATGCACGAAATTAACCGTGAAGTGAAGGGAATTGACCGTGAAACGCATGGAATTGACCGTGAAGTGAAGGCGAATCATCGGGATTGACCGTGAAATGCATGAAATTGATTGCAAAGTAAATGAAATGAATGAAATTGACCACAAACTGATTGAAATTGACCACGAAGTGAATGAAATGGATTTTCAACCATCGACCTGATAGAATCTTGGAAAATAACCAGGTTGATTGGGTAAAGTAGCTTCTCCTACCCCAAAATCATATAGGCTAGGTCAAGTAACTAATTTTGGTTTAGAAGATATTCTTATTAAATGAATAAAGAAAGAATGAAAAAAAGAGAGAAAAAAAAATTATATGCTTATATATACATATTTATATAAATATGTATTAGAGAAAATTGTAGGTAGAATAAAGTTCTCCATATAAGAAAATAATAATAATAAAAAAAAAAATTATAAACTACCACGAAGTACAGTTTTGACTACAGTTATAATCCGTAGCCATAGGGTAAATCACCTTCACTTCATATTGAATTCTCTTCGATATATATTGAAAATTGCAAGATTTTTAAGGCAAACTCGTTAGACAGTTCTGAAATATCGAAAGACCCTCGATACATACTAAAAAAGTAGGGGTTACAGTTATGGCCACGGTTATAAAGGAAACCCCAGCTTTCATAAATCAGATTTCAGAAAAAGAAGGGGCATTTTCAACCTTTGGCAAGTCGTCCGTGTGTATGGGGATTATTCTCTCGTGGTAAAAAGAAGTAGGCTTAAAAATGTAAATGGACCATGAATGAGTCGTACAGTTGTAAATTTCTCAATTAGTATGAGTCCGTCACTATTCGTTCAAATTAGCATGACGGCCCATTTTTCCCCACTCACGTTGACCCACATGGTGGAGCGAGTAGGTCATCCACATGAGGCCCACCTTGATAGTGTATCCCCACACAAATATATATATATATATATATATATATATATATATATATATATATATATATATATATGGGAAAAGGTACTGTGCGGGACCTCACGATAAGCTTACCATGAGGTCGAGCTGTGTGGGCCCCACCGTGATGCATGTCGACCATCAACATCGTGCATTTGATGGGTCCCCTTTAAATTATGGGATATCCCAAAAATCAGCTGTATACGGAACTCAGGTGGGCCATACCATCTAAAATCATGTGAAGACATCGTTAAAACATGTAAAAGCACTTGGTGGGCCCACCCGAGTTTTTAATGCTGCTGAAACTTGGTATGACCCCTAATCCTAGTGGGACACACATAATGGATGGGCTGGATTTGCAAACCACATCTCGATGGGACCCAAAAAATGATTATGAATGTTTTAATGGTGCACGGCCCCTCTCCACTTCTGTATGTGGTGTGGCCAACACAAGTCACAGATTGACTTGATTTTTGAGACCTAGGTCCACGATGGAATGATGCATCTGACTGATGGGGTAGATGTTTGAAACGCATCACAGTCGGGCCCACACAGCTCGACCTCATGGGACGGACTCGTGAGGTCGAGCGCATAGTACCTTTTCCCTGTGTGTGTATATATATATAGCCAGTGCTGCTGCCAGCGCACATGCGCGGGCCCAGCTAGGGGTGTGCAGTGGGGCCCAATCGTGGGACCCTCAATGATGTATGAGCTTTATCCACTCCTCTCATCCATCTTGCCTTTTCATGTGAGACCATGGGCTAAAATTTCTGGCCGATCTGAATCTCAGGCGGACCGCACCGAAGGAAAAAGTGGGTAGCACTCTTTTGGTAGTGGACCCACCTTGATGTTTATGTGCCATCCACGCCGTTCATCCTCTTCTTCTGGCCGTCTTAGCTAGAAGGCCAAGGTTCAGGCCAAACTAGATCTTAGGTGGGCCGCACCATAGGGAATGGTGAGGTGAAAACCTGATTTTTGTGGAATCCCCTGGATATGAAATCCCTTGGACTTGGAAATCCCTGAACGTGGGATCCCTTGAATTTGGGGGTCTCTTGGACCTAGTTTCCTGGATTTCTGGAATCCCTTGGCAATGTTTGGCGCCCTTGATTCAAAATCCCTATAATCTTAAGTTAAAATACAAGATGCATTTGCAAGAGTTTGAAATTAATTATTAAATCAATTTTTAAAACTCCTAATTAGTGTACATATGACACTATGGTTGTATTAAATCTGATGAGGCATGTACTTAGCCTTAAATGATGAAATTCCAAGACTCATATGGGTCACAAGCATAGGATCACATCCTACCAACCTAACAATGATTTATAACCATCGATTAGATTGGTAATGCATTGGCAATGTTCAAATGGTGCAGATCATCCTATTGGAGTAAATATAGTGATGCCAATGATAATATGATCGTTTTGGGATATCATCAGTGGGCCATGTGCCCAATAGATTGATAGCTTAGTGGCACATCATGTGGGTGTCCATCCAGGTCATTTTCAATGGACCCCGCCCTAGTATATGTACCTTATCTATGCCTTACATCTAGTTACTAGATTTTTATGTACAGGCTACATGAAGAGCTGATGTTAGTTTAACGTGGGCCACACCACATAGACCTCTATATTTCTAATGGGGCCTACCGATCGGTTCCCACTCGTTGTTATGATTTGCCAATTATGGTGGATTATATCATGAAATATCTGATAACTAACCTGATAGGACACACTAATAACATGCTCAATGTAATGGATATCATGCTCAGTTATATGTCAATACACATTATTAATAACATGCTCAGTGTAATGGATATCATGCTCAGTTATATGTCAATACACATTATTTGTATGCCTACTGTAGATGATAATTGTTCATAAGATATGCCCTTCGGCTTGAGACACTTAAGGGACTGTATGAGATAGGTTTTTCCCACATTATTCGCACAGTATACGCAAGTTTGATGCATATATTAGATGGTGTGATTCATTCATTGTGTACTATGTGTGACACGTTACATCTACTCCCTAGCAACACCAGGGAGGTGGTCTCGTAGCCTTGTTATAGTTGGCGGATGATTTTATAAACACCGGAAACTATTGAGTTTCTAGGGAGTCAAAAGCGTCCCTGGGTGAAAGTCCCTAAACCCTGTTGTACCAGTAGAATGCTCCAATGTTTAAACCGAGTATATTCATAAGTGCACGATGGCTGGATACACTACAAGAAAAAATGGCAACATAGATTAAAGCCTTTAGCCTCAGTTTTGTCTCGGTTTATCCAAATTGAGGTTGGAACCCCCGTGGCTAAAGACTTTAGCCTCAGTTTTAGAACCGAGACTAAACATGCTCATATACCCTCAATTCTTCAAGTGAAGTTAAAAGAACCTTTTTAACTTCAATCGCCTCGAAATGAGGCTAAATCAAAATTTTAGCTTCCTTTGTTTTCAACTAAGACTAAATACAAACTTTAGCTTCAGTTGGAGGCAACCGAAGCTAAATTTATTTTTAACCTCAGTTCTCAACAACTGAGGCAATGGCCTTCAGCCACTGGAGTTGTAGTCTTAGTTTGGCTAACTGAGGCTAAAAATGAATTTAGCCTCTATTAGTATCAACTGAGGCTAAATTCAATTTTTAACCTGAACTCTCAACAATTGAAGCTAAATCATTCGTTTTAATCAATTTATAAATCTATGCATAATTATTCATTCATTCAATCAAATACAATCATTCATTTTAATCCATTCATAAAAGCACAATACTAGCAAAAAAAAAGTTCACTATCTATTTAAAGTTTTCAAAACAAGCTATAATGCAGCAAACTATCACATAACATTAGCATGTAGACAAAGTACTACAAGGAAACACACTTGAAAAACCAAGGTCTGGGGTCATTGGGCGTGCAACAGCTGACTTAGTTAGCTCTGATTGGCTAGGCCTCTCCTATCTGTCTAGGTAGCAGGAAACTTATTTGATGACCTTATATGATAACTGCCTGTAAAATGATCCCAGCATAATAATAATCAAATTTCTTTTGAAGTGTACTTGCAAATATCTTGATGTGATATGACAGAGCATTATGAAAGAATGATAAAAGACCCATGTTAAGAGAAGAAACACAACCAATTTGAAACAAGACCTTATATGATGTTATACAAGTACAAAGAAGATAACCTTACAGAGGAAATGGAAGGATCTGTAGAATGCCTAAAATATAGAAGTGGGGATACATGCGTGGCAAAAATCCTGTGTCAAGCTGCCAAACCACAAGAACTCCTTCCTTCCCACCTAAGTAATGAAAAAAGAAGTATATAACATGAACAAAAAAAAAAAAAAAATCATTTCAAATTATAATTATCAGGAAGTAACTAATGATCCCTAGTCTAAATACTTCTCAAAAAGATACCCAGTTCATTAAAGAAAAATAATCAGTTAAAGCAGTATGAAAAATCAAATATGCAATAACTGATGAGGTATTATACTATTCTCAACTCAAAGATGATAGTATCCTTGCAACCTCTGTACAAGTTAAGCCCAAGTTTGGGGTGATCCAGGCCGTTGATCTGATTGGCCCCAGTCAATGGAGAATGGCCTTCAAAGCCTAATTAATCAAACAATTCCAACCTTTCAATTGTTGGTCTGCAAAAACTAAGAGAGGAAGCACAAAATAGTCCCATTCAACCAACAAAATGCCAACAATTCGATGACTAGGAATAGATTGTGCAGTCTGGGAGACATCCGGGGCACATTCCATACATGATGAAGCTCATCGAATCAACCATGTCACTGAACCATGGATACTATGCATATCCTCAAGCCAAGGATCAAATAGTGATCCAAAACTCAGCAATTTAGATAAGGTTTTGTTTGAGAAAAAAGAAAAAAATGATCACGATGATGTTTGTTTTACCGGAGTATAGACAAGCTCCATCTGAGGGGAGAGAGAAACTTCGCTTCAGATGCGTGTTAGTGCCAGGTTGAACAGGAATCAATGTCATCAACATACCTCACTCCAGGCCTTTCTTCCTCATTTTTTTACCTTCCCACCATTTAAGATTGGGCGAGTGATTCGATCAAGTCATGCCTAGTTGTAGTATTGACCTGGTTTTGGGGCCGACTCGATGAATCTTGTCAAGTCCCAACAAACCACCATTGTAAGTTTTGAGTGAGTTTACAAGAGAAGATTCAGCTCAAAATCTCATCGCGTTGAGTTGGATTGCCCAGGTTTCAAGTCGACTCACTGAGTATCAAAACTATGGATGACAAAAACGATAAAGATGATGGCCCCATTGAAAATGACAGAAGTATAAAATCTCAACTACATGAATAGCAAAAATGTACATGGAAACAACAACTCTCATGGAGATGACATTTGACCTATGCGGAAACCTTTGCTTTTAAGTGCATCACATTAAAGGGCCTTTCAGCAATGGAAGATGTGCAGCTCACGTACTTCAATATCTATGCCAGCTCCAACTATCTATTGAGATGAAGAAAAACAGACCGTTAATTTGTCATAAACACTACATTGATGAAACAGAAAAGAGAATAAGAAAAACATTCAATTATCCTCTTAACAACCCAATAGTTAAAAGCATGCGACTCAAACACCGAAGAAGATAACCCACCTCTCATTTGTTCTTCAGCTCTCCCAATCGTGAATTACATGATAACACAGATGCAAGTGTTCTCTTTCGGATGATTCAATCCATTCCTATTTGTTTCATGATAAGATGTTTCAAATGAATTTCAATATGAATAAAAGATTGACTAACTCAACAAGCAAGGACAGCCCAACCACTGCACATGCGGCCACATTTGCCAATCCATGAATCTGGCGCCACTTTGTAGATGCCCAGGCACATGTATTAGAGAAGCCCACTCACCAGGTGAGCAACACCGACACAGCAGATGAGCGGACCTGGTTGACCCGACCAACACTGGGTTACAAGGAGAATGAGTTGAAACCAGCAATGGAACATGAGTTCACCCAAGTCTTTGAACATTTCCTTAAGTAAAAAGACAACCACAATAATCAATATCGGGATCACTCCTGAACAAGGAAAGCCAATTGGATCAGAAATTTCACAAAGGCTGTAACTACCTGATAACCCATAGCTTGATCAGTAGGTGCAAAGGGGTTAATGTTTGCAAATTCAGGCCATGTAACAGGCATCGTCTCCACTGTTGCATTCAATTTCATTGCACAAGATCCCAGAGGAATCATGCTATGGCACAAGGAGAGATCTTTTGACTGTAGCCTATGAATATATCTAAGCAGCTCATGCTCTGTGGTACCTAAAAGGAGGAAGAAACTATTACACAACTGAAATTGCCTCTTTCAGTTGCTCCGCGGCATCAGAAGAAAAAAGAAACTGCAATGGTATAAGACAATGCACAAGAAGAAATACCATACTAGATGCTTTAAAAAGGAAAGCAACAACGGGTGCAAACTTAAAATAAGAGAATGTCAATATACTGTGACATTCTCTTTCCTGCCATGCATGTGGTCCACTCCCCGAATTGATCTATCCATCACATGGTTAATCGCCATGAAAGCTTCTAGTATTATTTTTAAAACCAAAACCCCATATTTCATATTACAAGTAAATGGATTACACCTTCAAAAATTTTATATGTAGCAAAGTACTATGGTTGATCCATATGCACTGGTTGTTTGTTGGGTACCCTGTGAAGTGTACCATACATCCAATACAAACTGTTTAAAAGCCTTTAAAAAAATCATGCTTATTTGAATCCAATTAAGCTAATAAAAATAAATAAAGAGCTAAGCATTTGAGTTCTTGGCCTACATATATAGTTCTTATTTTATTTTATTTTTCTTTTACAAATTGTTTCTGCTCAACTGACTGGGTGTTATAATGATACGGCTGCTTTGCCGGCAAGTTCTAATCCAAAACCAATCCGATCATACAACCAGGAGTTGGGTCTGGGTTTTAGAATTGGTTCTAAGATCCCTAAAACAAGGTAAATGAAACAACATAGGCTATTTGGTTATATCTCAAACCAAACCAATCAAACTATCTCCTACGAGAGTTTCATATAATCAGTCAATGAAAATCATTACTTTTAATAGAGAGCAACTAAAACATGGATGTGGAAAACTAACATGAATCCTCTGGAAATAAATAACTGCAGATTCTAACAGAAATTCTATTATTTAGCTTGGAGTTATGTTTAAGGGAGGAGTTATAGTTTTTAACTTCAGACGTTGCAGGCAGACAGGGTAGCTGCAGCTAATCAACCAGCTTAGCGGCCAACAGTACAGTGCGATGAACCTTTGCCAATAACACTGCCACTGCGTTTGACCCCTTTCCTGCCCATTTCATGTTTGATTGGCAACTTCTTTCTTGTCTTCATATGGCTATACCTGACAAGTCCTCCCCTTCCTAGCTAGGAAGTAACAGTTTCTACTGTCTCATCTCATTTTTCTGCTTGTGATGCACTTCATCTCTCATAATTTAGCACTTCATCTCACATGTTGCAATCCTCTTCTTCACCAAGGGCATGTTTGGGTACTTGGAATCCAAAGAAAGGGAAAAAAAAAATATGCAATCATGATTTTCATAAGAACTAATGAAACATGAATCCAATTTTGAGTTCTTTGTTTGGATGGTAAGTGGAAATCTCAAACTCCTTTCACAACACTTACCCTAGGCTCTTGTTCTAAGAATCCAAAATATGAAAAAGGTGTAATGGTTGCTTGGTGGAATCCTTATCCAGTAGGGCTCTTAGATTTAGGATCTGATTAGAGATTTAATTCCCTCTCTTCTCTATATATTCATCACAATATAAAAAGTTTTATTCATACAAAGAAAAGACATTCAATCTTTTGTAAAATTATTTTTCTCATTCATTAAAAATTTTCTGACTACTTCTGACTACAGTTGGGCTAATGATGATTGGCCCACCCTAAGCATGAGCCATTTGGGGTGCCCTGGCTTAGCCCCTATTTTCCATACCTGGGTCGTGACCTGGGCTTGGTCTAGCCCTAGTTGGATTGAAAAGTTCATCATGGCCCTGCCCCAGTATAGGGAATATTCGGAGAAAAGTCTGATGATTAATTTTGTTAGTAGGCATATAGGTTCTGTGGTTAGAAAGGAACGACCGATGTTTCAAAAATCATAAGGCCTTTCAGATTTGTAGCTGGTAATGCTTCGGCATTGGATTCAGTGACATTTAATTGTTAATTGATTGTCTCTCACTGCAGGTATCATAAATGTCACGGGACCGACATGCTCAGACACTATCCAATTCCAAATTCCAAAGTGCTTCGGCACCAAGTTGAGAGCATGAAAATTGTGGAATAGATCAAGTTTAACTTAATAAACTAACTATAATACTTACAAATCCAATTAAAAAGCTCATAATCTTATATATATATATATATATATATATATATATATATATATATATATATATAAAATAAACCTAGCAATGAATTTGAAATCAGGAAATTAAATTCCCAATTTACTCCTAGAAACTTGGGAAGGAGAGCCACATAGATAATTCAAAATACACGACACGAGAAACCTCAACATCTGCTCCACTATTTCTACAATCAAACTAAAATAAAAATCACTAAGGGGTCATTTGGCACCATGGATTCGAGGGGATTTGAGAATCCCCGGGTTGTTTGGCAGCATAAAGTAACTAGGGATTTCAAATCTCCTCAAAGAGGAGGTTTGAAATACACGGTGACAGCTTGGATTACACCTAAAATCATTTCAATAGTTGCAGGAGTAACATGTGTGTCACTATACTATCTCATTCTATTAGGCACATGGCCCACAAATGATGACCAGCACCGTCTAAACATTGTCCATGTACTAAACATTGTCCATGTAAATCAACACCGTCCAAACATTGTCCATGTAAATCAATGATTAAAAATCATTGGTCAGTCACTTGGACATGATCTTGTGCTGATGGCCCATCTGAGACTTGGAATTTCATCATTTTCGGGCAAAGCATATATTTCAGCGGGCTTATTACAACCATTGTGTCAAAAAGTACATATCTCACTAATTAGATACTGCAAACCCAAAAGGGAAAGCAAATAAATCAATAAGAAAATAAAGAGATTGTGGAAAAGATCCAACAATCCTCTAGTCGGATGCTAGAGATCACAATGCAAGACTGTGAGCAAGCTCAACAGTCCTCTAGTCTAGAACTAGAGATCACTTTCCCTCCCTTCAACAGCCACCATAGAGAAAAGAAAAAATTTTCATAAAGAGAATATTGATCAAGTTGTCTTATTCCACAGGACAAAAGTCATATTTATAATCAACCTTACAATCTGTAATAAAAGATATGAAATCTAAAAATCTATGAAATAGGAAAAAGCTCCGAAGTAACAAAGCTTTCTATATTTAAGAAAATATCTAAAATAAGAATGTATGAAATAGGAAAGCACCTGAGTAACAAAGCTTTCTAAAATAAGAATATACTTAGATAAGGAAATATTTAAGATTATTCCCTGCCTAAAAATAAAGATATGAAAGAAAGAGCAGATTTCCTAATCTAGAAATTTGAAAAAATGGAAAGTGAGGATGGTTAAAAAAAAATGTGGTCCTTTTCTTGTACACACGTGCAAAGCGTGCACGTGTGGGATGCAAGACAATTTGCATCAATTCCACCCGGCTTAAAAAAACTTGGCTTTGTCGAGTTAATGGTAATGCACTACTCCTCATAGAGTTTTGGGTTGATACGCTTGAAATCCTCTGCAGAAATCCATGTGTTGTCGGACATTGGTTGACCTTTCCATTTGACAAGAAACTAGGTTGATGCGCTTGAAATCCTCTGCAGAAATCCATGTGTTGTCGGACCTTGGTTGACCTTTCCATTTGACAAGAAACTTCTCATACTCCCCTTGGCTTGTTTGAAACTATCCAATCATCCAACACGTCCTCAATGATTTCTTCGAGCTAGCGTGGTACCTCAGGCATCTGGATAGCCTGTTCTTCCATCCTCTAGTTTGTATGATGTCCAAGATAAATTGTAAGGTCTTTCACATTAAAAATGGGGTTGATCTTCATTTCAAGTGGCAGCTTGATTAGATATGCATTATCACCTAGCTTCTTCAAAATGTGGTAAGGACCTGCCTTTTTGGAGTGGAGCTTTGTATAAGAGCCTGCTGGAAGCCGCTCAGGCTTAAGTTGCACCATGACTCTTATCTCCTTCTTGGAATTGTGCAAAGTGTCATCGAACATCTACATATCCCTTATAATTTTCATTACTAAGGGTGATCTTTCGCCTAACTTTTTCATATATCTCTGATGCAGGACAATTAACCACTTGCTCTAAAAGCTCAAACTGTTAAAGTATAGTGAATTAATCCCTTTATCTCATAGCCTAGGCCCCACATCGCATGGGTTAGGACTTCGGCCGAACCCCCTTCGTGGGCCCAAAATCACATGAGTCGCCCACCTCAAGTGTGTCCCCACATCCCACGAGCTACCCCACTCGAGCCCTGTGAGGAGTCTCGAACACAAGACCTCCTCCGTGGGCACCCACCCCGAGTGTGCCCCTGCATCCCACAAGCGACCTCACTCGAGCCCGGTGTAAAAATGCCCCTGCATTAATCTCCTTAACATGATGTGCAAAAGCTTCGGCATCTTGGCTCGATCGAGTCACACTAGGAAGTGGGACTAAATCAATAGGTTGTCACGGTCGCAATTTCGAAAGGAGAGAGTCCCGTAGTGTGGTTCATGGAACTATTATAAGCGAATTCAACTTGTGGCAACATGATGTCCCATGAGCTTATATAATCACCAACCAGACATCGAAGTAAATTCCCAAGGCTACGGTTTACAACTTCAGTCTACCCATCTATTTGCGGATGATACGCACTTGAAAATTTCAACTTAGTTCCCATTTTAGACCATAAGGTGCGCCAAAAGTAGCCCATAAACTTGACGTTATGATTAGATACAATGATTTTGAAACACCATGTAGACGAACCACCTATTTAAAGAAAACATTGGCGATGCGTATGGCATCCGATGTCTTCTTACAAGGGATAAAATGAGCCATCTTTGAAAACCTGTCAACCACAACATAAATAGAGTCATAGCCACATTGAGTCTTATGCAGTCTTAAGACGAAATTCATACTGATGTCTTCCCATGGAGCATCTAACACGGGTAATGGCGTATAAAGACCAGTATTCTGCTTTCTACCTTTACCAAGCTAACACACTCGACATTGACGAACAACGATCCCAACATCTTTCTTTAAACCTGGCTAGTAAAAACAATCTTCAACCAGAGCTGTCGTTTTATCAATACCAAAGTGACAACCTAGGCCCCCTAAATGAAGCTCTCGCAAGGAACTCTTAGGAAGACACAACCTCATGTCGAAGAATAAGTACCCATCATGCAAGCTATACCTTGGGTACTCAGTGCCTGCACCAGAAATGATTGGTTGAAAATACTTTTCCAAAATCATCATCTGTGGCATAGTCCCATTTAAGTTTTTCAAATCCAACAACGGAAACTGATAAGGTAGACAAAAAGTGCGACTTTCAGCTGAGGGCATCTGCTACCTTACTTTCAATACTGGCGCGATGTTTGAGGTTGAAAGTGAACTCTTGAAGATAAGCACTCCACTTAGCATGCCTAGCACTCAACTTCTTCTGAGAATTCAAGTAATGTAATGGCTCATGATCAGAATAGAGAACAAACTCCCGATGAATGAGGTAATGATGCCAATGCTTCAAAGCTTGTACAATAGCATAAAACTCCACATCAGAAGTATTCACAGGCAACTTCAAACACTTTTTCAAAATCAGGAAGTCTAAGAACTGGAGTCTCTGTCATTTTCTGCTTGATTTCTTGAAATGCTTTTGTTGCTACTTTAGTCTACAATGGATTGGACTTCATACATTCAGTAATTGGTGCCATGATGGAACTAAAGTTCCAAATAAACCTTCGATAAAATGTCGCAAGCCCATGAAAACTACGAACCTCATGAATGTTTACGGGAGTAGAACATTCACCAATAGTCCTTATCTTTTCTAAATTAGCCTTTACACCCTCTGCGGAAACAACGAACATGAGAAAGACCACGCTAGAACTCATAAAGGTATACTTCTTCAAATTGATGTAGAGTTTCTCATGTCGTAGTACTCTCATCACTTGGCGAAGATAGTCCAGATGATCTTCTTGTGAACGGCTATAAATGAAGATGTCATCAAAGTATACGACAACAAACTTGCCAATGAATGGTCGTAGAATTTGCGTCATCACCCGCATGAATATGTTAGGTGCGTTCGTCAAGCCGAATGGCATAACTAGTTATTCATACAATCCATCCTTTGTCTTAAAAGCAATTTTCCATTCATCACCAGGACGAAATCTTATTTGATGGTACCCGCTACGCAAATCAATCTTCGAAAAAATTGTAGCATTTGCTAACATCTCTAGCATATCATCTAAGTGCGGAATGGGAAAACAGTACTTTACTGTTATCTTGTTGATAACGCGACTGTCGACACACATTCACCAACTGTCATCCTTCTTTAGTGTCAACAACGCTAGCACAGCGCACGGGCTGAGACTATCACGAATGAACTCCTTTGTTAGTAATTCCTCCACCTGTCGACGAAGCTCTGCATGCTCTATCGGGTTCATTCGATATGCTGAAAAATTTGGTGATAGCACTCTAGGTACCAAATCAATAGCATTTTGAATGTCGCACATGGGTGGAAGCTCACTTGATAGTTCATCAGGGATGAAATCTTGAAATTGGAACAAAATATCCAGAATCTCGAGTGGTTGAACAACAACATTATCAACTAGATCCAGAGCATACATGACTCCACGTTCACGACTCTCCTCCATGAATCAAGCCATGCTCAACACTGTGGAAGCCGACTTTGCCTCTTCAAGTTCATCATCCTTCATAGGGTTAAGAGTAATGGGCTTTTCTTTGTATATAAAGTTGTATGTGTTCTTGCAACCCTAGTGAGTTACATCCCTATCATATATCCATGGGCGCCCCAGTAATATATGTGTGACCTTCATTGGAATGATGTCGCACCAAAGCAATTCTACATAACGACCCAGCGAAAAGTTGACTAAGCACCTCTTAGTCACAGGGATGAATGTGTCATTCACCCATGCGATCTTGTATGGCTTGGGATGCGTTTGAGGTTTCAGTTTCAACTTGTCCACCATGCTTTGTGAGACCACATTCATGCTACTGCCTCTGTCAATAATAACCTTGACAGCCTTTCCACCACACGATACTCGTGTATGGAAAATATTCGTTCGCAACTAATCTTCTTGTGCCTCCTCCTTTGATGCTATCAAAATCCTTCTGACCACCAATGATAACTTGTTTTCATTTAGGCTATCGAAGCCTTCCTCAAGTTCATTCTCATCATCTTCTAGATCATTTGCGTGTTCATCTTCCACTTGGCCTGCAATTAAGTCTTCTGTCTCACAAAATTGGAGATTGTGAGAGGGACACTCATTCAGGTAATGTCCACAACCACCACGCTTAAAGCAATTGTTAGTCAACCTCCCTTGTGTTACAGCAACAGACTTTCCCTTGGTATCACCATTTCGAGGAAGAGGATTGGAAGCAGGTTGGGCGGAGTTTTGACCGATTTTGTAATCTCGAGGTAAATTAGTGCGAGGCACAAATGGTTGTGGGCACAAAGTGGGGCCACTAGTAGTGGAACGGGTGGATGCATAACCCCCGTCTTGAATATCATCGTGCCTTATCATCAACTTTTGGTCCTGCACTTTTCGGGCCATTTAATACGCCTCGTCTACGCTGTTGAGCCACACAGTTACTAACTCTCTTTGAATCTCGAATCATAGCCTATTACAATAATGCGCCACTTGTTGTCTTCCCATTTCTGTTAAGCAGCATCAAATAACTAAGTCATGATAACGCTCTGTGTACTCTTCCACGATCAGATTGTCTTGTCAAAGCATGAGGAGCTCTTGAAAAGAGGTCGTCTCGTAATCTAGCAGCAGGAACCTTCGCTTCATTCTTGCTTTCATTTCCTCCCAATTACTTACGGGAGGAAGGCTACACCATTGTAGATCTTCTTCGATGGTGTACCACTAGTCTTGAGCTGCGCCTTTAAGTTTCAAGGTGGCAAAACACAACTTGACAACTTCCTCCACATCGTACCAACGAAAATATCGCTCCATCAACTTTAGCCAATCATTGAACACTTTGGGATTCAAATTACCATCGTAATATGGAATATCAATCTTGATATTCTTGGCAGGATCCAAAGTGTGAATATTCTTCCCTCCTTCGGGATAAATTGGATGATCCCGTCAGAGGTTGTTCATCCCTCTGACTCTTAGTTGCGCATAGCGATGTTGTTGGGCCCCGTAGCCAAGCTCAAATTCTTCGTCTTAGAAATTACCATTCCGAGCAGGATGCCTTGAGTCAACATTTCCGGACTCTAATTCTCCATCAGGGTCATATATAGATGTTTGGCAGTCTGGATTGATTCTATTGCTTGTATTTTTGAGAATAATAATACATCCCTCTAAAGCATTCATTCTGGCTATGGAACGGGCCTCTAGGTCATCCATCCGTTTTGTTAGCAAATTGACCACTTGTTGCAGGGTTGTGACAGTTTCTTCTTGAGGTTGTGTGGCCATCTCAAGATTGTAAATCCTCCCTCTTCTAATGCGGCGCATAAGACAACGGGCTTTGGTAAGCAAACAAAATAAAATTTTCTTCTTCTCTCTTTATTTTCTTTTTTTTTTTTTTTTTGTAAGGAAAGAGAGGAACGACAAGGAATTGATTATGTTGGGACAGGATTATGATGTAGTCGGGTTGGAAGAGATTTTTTTAAAATTTTTTTGTGGAGTGGGTTTGGTATTTTTGAGATGGGACAAGAAAAAAGGAGGAAAGAAAAGAGAAAGATGACAGGTGGATGTAGGGGAAGAATGAAAGGTCAAATTGAGATAGGAAAAAAAAAATACCTTCTAATTTTCCCAATAGCGGAACTTGCTTTGATACCAATTACTGCAAACCCGAAAGGGAAAGTAAATAAATCAATAAGAAAATAATGAGATTGTGGAAAAGATCCAACAATCCTCTAGCTGGATGCTAGAGATCACAATGCAAGACTGTGAGCAAGCTTAACAGTCCTCTAGTCTAGAACTAGAGATCACAATGCAAGACTGTGAGCAAGCTTAACAGTTCTCTAGTCTAGAACTAGAGATCACTTTCCCTCCCTTCAACAGCCACCATAGGGAAGAAGAAAATTTCATAAAGAGAATATTGATCAAGTTGTCTTATTCCACAGGACAGAAGTCCTATTTATAATCAACCTTACAATCTGTAATAAAAGATATGAAATCTAAAAATCTGTGAAATAGGAAAAAGCTCCTAGGTAACAAAGCTTTCTATGTTTAAGAAAATATCTAAAATAAGAATCTATGAAATAGGAAAGCACCTAAGTAACAAAACTTTCTAAAATAAGAAGATACTTAGATGAGAAAATATTTAAGATTATTCCCTGCCTAAAAATAAAGATTTGAAAGAAAGAGCAGATTTCCTAATCTAAAAATTTGAAAAAATGGAGAGTGAGGATGGTTAAAAAAGGAATGTGGTCCTTTTCTTGTACACACGTGTAGAGCATGCACATGTGGGATGTAGGACGATTTGCATCATTAGAGATATTAAAGTTGATTTAGTAATTAAATTCAAACCCCTGTAAATATACCATGCATAGATACAGTTGATTCACAATCCAAGGTGTCAAACACACTAGGAGGATTTCAAATCCAGGGGGTTCCAAATTCACGCTCTCAAACAGGCCCTAAAACATCATCATAGCTCAAATTCGAGAGATCTGATACAGATCCAAATCACACGATGCAGTACAGATTCTATTATGAAATGAGTTCTTGGTTTTTACCTGTCAAGGCGCCACTCGTGACAACAGCCCTAGCTAGGGTCCCATCACTCAGACAAACATCCACTTAAAGGAATGAACAGGCAGACAGAAACATCCATCGCATATAAGAACAAGAAACCGAAATTTCTTGAAGAGAGAATCACACTATCTGAATCGATGCCTGATTACGATTTGATCCAATCACGTATAAAAGACGACAGATGGGAAGATGAAAATGAGAAATAGACGGGAGAGATCAAATCCATGCATGAAATAGAAATCGAAAACCTAGACACGAGAATAGAAAATGGTTGGTTGAAAGAAACAGAAAACATCACCTCAATGTTTCGATTTCCACGGCTATCGAAGATATGCCTAGCTATAATGACCTTTATCGCCGCCATTTGCTCTCTCTAATGGCCTTGATCGTCGTCATTTCCTCTCTCTCGCTCTCTGTGGAGCATTTGAACGAGGGTATTATGGCCACGGTTCCTCTTCTACCAAAGGGAGGGGAAGCGGACGCGGATTTCCTGCGCAAGTATGATGGGTGGGCCACCTCAATGTATATGAGAAATCCATTCCGTCCAATCGTTTTTAGAGCTCATTCTATGACATGGTAACATAAAATTATTATTTTCTGTCAGAACAGTAAACGCGGATCAGGTGTTACCCGAGCAACACGGACATCGAGTGTTTCTCTAACCATAGGAACCACCTACACCTTGGCCGTTCGTCAGTTTTTACGTATCATTGTGGTGCAACTTGCTAAAAATGAGGCGGATACAAATCTGTGGAGCACACCGAAGGAAATAATAGATAGTGAATGCCTACCATTGAAACATTCCAAAGGCTTAGAATGATTTTTATTTTTTCATTCAACCTGTTCACGGATCACACAAACCTGAACGAAGGGAAAACGAAAATATAAACTTGTTCTCAAACCTTTAGCCCCCCCGGAAGTTTTCAATGGTAAGCGCCCAAGCTACCCTAATTTGTATGGTGTGGTCCACTTGAGCATTAGGTGTACCATATTTTTGGGGATGCAGATTAGCTACTGACAGGCTGAGTTGCCCGACTCGTACTGAAGTGACATCACCAAGTTCCGTGGGATCCTTAATGATGTATGTGTTCCATCTACACTGTCCACCCATTTGTTAGTATCATTTGAGGGCATGAGAGAAATAATGAGTTAGATCCAAAGCTTCAGTGGACCCCACCACAAAAAATAGTGGAGAGAGTGACACCCACTGTTAAAATTTTCTAATGGCTACAATAGTTTTAGATTAAGCTGAAATTTGTTTTTTCCCTTCTTTCATGTCTGTCTTTAACTTATAAACAGGTTTGGATCTTAGAAAAACATCATAGTAGGCCTTAGGGATGTTTCAACTGTGGGCACCACTCTCCCTACTGTTTTCTATGGTGGGGTCCACTCCAGATTTTGATATGACTCATTCTTCGTCTCGTGCCCTAAAATGATCTCTCCAAATGGATGGATGGTGTATATCTAACACATACATCATGGTGGGCCCCACAAAACTTTGTGATGTCACTTAATTAGCGTGTTATTCTCAACCAAGTGCATCCTATTTTTGGGTTTATACTCCAAAATTATCTAAAAAATGGATGAACAGTGTGAATATAAACATACATTATATTGGGGCTACAAAATTTTGCCATGTCAAACTTAATTTCTTCTACCACCCAACTGGAGGGGAATTAGGTGGATACAAAACTAAAGTAGGTCACACGAGATGGAAAATCATGTAAAGAAATTTATACCGTTGAAACCTTCCTATGCTCCACCTTGATGTTTATATGCTTTCCAAATGGTTCACAAGGTTGTTCCGAATAAGATGAAGTGAAAAATCCGAAAATATAGTCAGGCACAAAACTTTTATAGCCATAAGAATACTTCAATGATTCTCACTTAATTACTACCGTTTCATCTCGTGTGGCCCATTTAAGTGTTGGATACAACTAATTTTTGGTCAAACATCCTAAAATTAGTTCATAAAATGGATGGACAGGATGGATTTCTCATAAACATCTAGGTGGGCCCACCTAGCAAGAACTTCCTGTAAAGGTTTAGTAGGAAATCTAGAGGTGTACATGAGTTGAGCCAAGCCGAGTTTTTCCTAGCTCGTGCTCGAGTCTTAGCTCGTGCTCGCCTCGGCTTGGCCTTTGAGCTTAGAATAGTAGCTCGTGCTCAGCTTAGTCGAGTTCGAGCAGAGTTCGAGTCAGTGCGGCCATGCAGGGTCGTGCGGGTCAAGCGTATTTTCGGGTCCCAAATCACACAAATTTGATGACATTGCCCTAGACATATGTTGGGGTTGCATATTAGGTAATTTGTTCCCAAAAACATTTTATAATCACTTTGAGGAATCTAAATGAAAGGAAGATAAAAAAAAAATCGATAGAGAGAGAGAGAGGCCTCGGTTTGTGAATGGACATGAGATTTATGAGTGTCATTGAGTAGCTTCACATCTTGGTCATAAGAATTTACAAGAATAGAAATAGTTTTGCGTTGAAGATTTTTCCGAAGTAGAAAAATTACAGAAACACCTTGGCTATTGAAATACTCAACTATTTCTTCATGATACTTCAGGACACCCTGCACTAACCATGCAAAGACAAAATCCTGATTCTATCCCTTAGAGGTATTTTTCTTTCCTATAGAGCAGGGAAATCGGACAGTCGTGTGTCGATGCGGCTATGCGGGTAAGGGAGGATGAGGGAGAGAGTAGAGACAGAGAGAGGGGGAGCAAGGTCAACTTTGCCGGACTGAGAGAGGGAGGAAGAGAGGAAGGAAGAGAGGATTAGGGTCTAGGGTTCGTGCAGGTGCTAGGCGGGATGTTTTTCGAAAATGGGTAGGGTATGGTTTTTTTTTTTTAAAAGATATATATACCCTGTACCGAGTCAAGCCGAGTCGAACCGAGTCGAGCCGAGTTCAAGCAGTATTCGAGTCAAGTTGAGTCGAGCTAGGGCAAGATCAAACTCGGATCAAACTTGTTTCAAGCTCCAAAAATTAGTTCGACTCGGTTCAAACTTAGCTTCGATCTGAGTTGAGTCGATCTTTTTTTATTCGAGTCAAGTGAGCTAGTGAGCTAACTTTGCTCGTGTACAGCTATGAGGAAATCCGCATCAAGAGGAAGTGGCTTAGGTGCTGCCCCAAAAACTCACCCAACATAGTGCCACCTGACCATGGGGCTCACCTTGATGTGTGTAATGTATATCCACACCGTCCATCCATTTATCCAGATCATTTAAGGGCATGGGAACAAAAATTAATAAGATAAAATCTCATGTGTAATATACCATAGGAAATAGTGGTAATTGAATGGCTACCGTTAAAAACTTCCCAGAGCCCACTGTAATGTTTTCATGGTATTTATTTTTAATCCAATCTGTTGATAAGGTTAAAAAACTCAAGATTAAAGAAAAAATAAAGTATCAGATTAATTCAAAGCTTTTTTAGCCCACGAGAAGTTTTTAATGGTCAATCGTCATTGTTACAATGGTATGGTCCACCTGAGATTTGGATCTACTTCATTTTTGGGTTCCTGCACTAAAATGAGCTGGAAAAATAGATGGACAGCATGGATTTACAGTTCATATATCAAGGTGGGCTCCATGGTCAGGGCCTAACCATGTTTGGTGAGGTCGGGGCGTACCTAATCAACTCCCAAGGACAGAAAAGGATGGGCTAGTCCCCACCAGCCATAGCTGATGGTCAGTGATTTGTGGGCTCCACCATGATGTATGTGTTTCATCGATTCCGTTCATCCATTTTTAAAGATCATTTTATAGCTTGATTAAAAAAAATTAGCTTGATCTTTAAAAATTAGATGTATATAAATCTCAGATGGACAACACCACAGGAAAACAATAGTGATTGGACATCCACCGTTAAAATCCTCCCAAGGCCCACTGTACCGTTTATTTGACATCCCATCGGTTTATTACGTCATATAGACCTAGATGAAGGGTAAAAAACAAATATCAACTTAGATCCATAACTTTTATAGGCCCCAAAAAGTTTTTAACGGTCGACATTTATTCAACACTATTTCATGTAATGTAGTCTACTTAGATTCCAATATACCTCACCTTTTGTCTCATTCACTAAAATGATATAGAAAAATTGATGGACAACATGGATGAAACATATACATCATGGTGGGTCCCACCAAGCATGGACTACCAACCATTGGCTGGTGGCAGGGGAGTAGCCAATCCGTTTGAGTAGCGAGATTCACTCCTGAAGTGATGTATGTCATCAAGTTCTACGAGCCCCACCATAATATTTGTCTTGTATCCACACCGTCTATCATTTTGGAGAGATCATTTTAGTACATGAGCCAAAGAATAAGGCAGAGCCAAATCTCGAGGACCCCACCACATAAAACAACGAAAACAATGATGTAATACCATCCATAAAAAAAATATATTAAAATAATTAAAAAATTTTAAAATGATCAATTCTTTCAATATTCTCCTCTTTTTTTTAAAAAAAAAATTATCAATTTTCTTTTAAAATTCTCGATTTTTTAAAATTCACTTATTATTTTTAAAAATTTTAAACTTTTTCCAAATTTATCAATTTTTCAAAAATTATTAATTATTTTCAAAATTATGAATTTTATGCAATCTTTTAAAAAGAAAAAAAAAAAAATCAAGATTCTTAAAATTTTTAAATTCTAAATTTTATCAAGATAGTTGAAATTTATCAATTTAAAAAAAAATTTAAGTTTTTTTCGAAATTAGCAAAAAAATAATAATTCTTAACATTTTTAAAATTCTTATTTTTTTTAAATTTCTCAATTTTTTTTAAATTTTTCAATTTTTTCAAGATTCTCAAATTCAAAATTCTTAATTATTTATGAAATTATCAATTTTTTGCAAATTTCTTAATTTTTTAAAATTCTCGATTTAAAAAAAAAAAAAAAAAAAAAAACATAAATTTTCAAAATTATTATTTTTTATTCTTAATTTTTTTAAAAAATAATTCTTAATTATTTTAAAGTTCTCAAAAGTTTTTAAAATTCTTAATTCTTTGAAAATTCAATTTTCTTTCTTTTCTTTTCTTTTTTTTTTCTTTTTTCAAAACTCTCAATTTTTCCTTTCAAAATTATCAAAATTTTAAAAATTATCAATTATTTCAAAATTCTCAAATTCTTTTAAAATTCTTGATTATTTTCAAGATTCAAAATTTTTTGAAATTCATCAATTTTATTTAGAATTCTCAACTTTAGCTTTGATTTTTTATCAACTGAGGCGAAATATTGTACTTTTTAACTTTGGTTCTTTTGTAACTGAAGTGAAAAAGGAGGCCTTTAGCTTCGGTTCATTTGCAATCGAGGTAAAAAAGTGAACTTTTAACATTGGTTTTTAATTACTGAGACTAAAATGTTGAGTTTTAACTAAGACAAAATAATAAACTTTTAGCTTCGGTTTCTTATCAACCGAAACAAAATAGTAGACTTTTAACCTCGATTTCTCACCAACCGAGGCAAAATATCATACTTTTAGCCTTGGTTCCCACGTAATCGTGGCAAAAAAAGTAAACTTTAGCATCGATTTCCAACAATTGAAGCTAAAAAGTGAACTTTTAACCTCAATTTCTTACTAAGGCAAAGCTATACACTTTTAGCCTTGCTTTCCTACCAAGGCAAAATGGTAGATTTTTAGCCTTAGTTTCTCACCAACCGAGGTGAAATAGCGGACTTTTAGCCTTGATTTCTTAGCAACCGAGGTAGAATAGTTGACTTTTAGACTCGATTTCTCACCAACTGAGGTAAAAATGGTAGACTTTTAGCCTCAATTTCTCACCAACCGAGGCGAAAAAAATGAACTTTTAGTTTCGATTCCTTAGTAACTAAGGCAAAAAGGTGACATTTTAACCTCAGTTCCTTTACAACTGAAGCAAAAAAAGAAATATATAACCTCATTTTACTAACAACTAAGGCTAAAAAGTGGACTGTTAACTTTGGTTTCTTATAAAATGAGGCAAAATAACATACTTTTAACCTCAGTTTCTTACCAACTAAGGCAAAATGGTAGACTTTTAGCCTCAGTTTTTGTAACATCCCGAAAATCGGGGGTCGAGCATAAACTCCACTCCCGAGTTCCAGAACATCACTTATGCAACATTTTCAATGATGGATGAATGTCGGCTGTAATAGTGCATAAAATATGAAGTAGATTAAGCCAAAACAACATATCATACTCCAGAGACAATTTAATTAGCAAGTGGAAGAATGTGATAGATATATAAAATATATAAATGATTGTAAGTCTCCAAAGTGTGAACATGTTACCAGGTTAACTAATTACATGTATATTTCAAAATAGAAAGAAAAGAATATACATAGGTGTGTAAAAAAAGGCAAACCGCCAAGTGTATTGGCATCTAATCAGTAACCCTGTAAACCCGTCGATCAGAACCAGCATATAGGAGAAATCCTCCTCATCATTAAACAATTCCGGCTCCGCTTCACAAGCAGCGTCATCACCTGAAACTAAAATAGGGACTGTTTGGTGTGCGCAACACCGTCCCGTAACGTGGGAGTGAGTAACTAACTCAGTGGAATTACAGAGTAAAGGTTAACATGTTATCAAATCAATCACGCGATAATGGTAAAGCAAGCAAATCAAACATTTCAAAATACTGTGATTAATGCAAGCATGAAATGACATGATGGATGCCCTCACCGACATACTCCCTCATGTGACACCATCTTACGTCTGCGGCATGCTTTCTTCCCTCAGTGCTTCACATCTTCTAGGCACATGCAGTGCGATATGAATATGATTACCGAGTTGTTATTAGTCCTTTTCATACAGAAGGATTGGGCAACTAGGGTACCTCCCTTATATCAATACCCAAACAATGATCCATTTTAGGGTCGTCAGTCCTAGTATATCTCATATGAAGTACAGTTCTAGGTCGCTGCAAGGGCTGCCAGGGCTGTTGCACGCACTCGTTGCTCCGCTCCCCCATCACCTTATCAATGTAGGCCTAGTTTATATCCTTAAGACTGCATCAGAACTCATCGCCCCCATGCGGTGTCAGGATAAACTCAAGGTCACTACAAAGGGCTGCCAGGGCTGTTGCTCATACTCGTTGCTCCACTCCCCCATCACCTTATCAATGTAGGCCGACAGCAAGAATATAGTGTCCCATACCACCATAATCTGCTCAGAGTAGGGTGCTCACTGGTCACTACGGGGAGGTTTGTGGCCCCAGCGAAGGCCGACAACTCGACCACGGTGTCCCATACCACCATGCCCAGCTCATGAGTCTTAGGGGATCGACGTACCAAGGTTAGAGGGGCTTTCCAATGGTAAGTTTAGTACCCTAGGTTCAAGGAGTTATGACGAATACACGGTGAACATACAATGGTCAGTCGGGTTACTTGATGAGTCCGACTAGCACGAGCGCACGTTGAATCGACCGACGTGAAGTGCTCAAGCACTTCGTGTGGCCTAACCACTGCCGACGACTCTAGTACGACTCAGGTTCGTCATACACATCCTTCGTGGCGAATAGAATCCAACCACGAATTTTAAACTGTTACCGACTGCCTGGACTAGAGTATAGCCCCAAGCACATGTAATGTGAATCAGTAATCATATGAGAGAGACAGAATTGAAATACAAGTAATTACAACATGTTATCAGCATGTTATAACGTACATTATAAGCAATTAACCATACACGAGTATTTCATGCCCAAGGTAATCAATTCAAATACAACAAGCATGGAGGAAATCATGTGCATCATCAAAGTAGTTGAGAATTCAGTCTCAACGCTAATCTACAACACCATTTACTCAATACTTACTAATACATACATTTATACAAACACTTAGACTACTCAACTCCAATGTACTTGACGTATGTTGATTCCAACATATAATATGACAGATCCTTATATCAAGGAGTTGTCTAATACACAACAATCATGTTCTTACATTCAAAACATATAGCAGGCATAAATCATATTGATTTAGGCATTTTAACAAACACTTCTTAGTCTACACACATTAGTCTACATAGCATATGTCGGCCAATATGTGCATTAGGGCGAATTTATTCGCCAAACAGATCATACACGTATAACTAGTATAGGTACACGGTAAATACTCATGGCAATCATACTGACAAAATACGTACGTATACAGTATTTCTTACAAATACCCAAAATACCCTAAATCTCATATTCTTCATACGTATTTGAATTGAAAAATGGATAGCATATTCTACATGTTAAACAATATCCTTATCAGCAATCTACCATTAAACGACATTGAAAGCTTTGAAAACAGGTAATCTAAGCGTGTAAAATCCGCACCTCACGCCGTAGAAGCGTAATGAATCGAATAGGAACTCTACGTCGTCGTCAACAACTGATTGACAACCTACAACACAGGGTGAGTCAGCTACTTAGCTACTTGCACCCATAGGAGCCTTAAAATAGGTTAGGGTTAGGATTTTCTTACCAAGAACGAAGTTGGAATCGCCAGAATATCGATGCAGGTGGATGACTTTGGCATTTGGAGCAGCAGGGAAGAATCCCAAGAGAAAGCTCCAACTTCTCTCCCACTTTCTCTCTCTTTTCTCTCCTAGGTTTTCTAAATTCGTATGGAATTTGTGAGAGAGGGCTTAAGGCCTTTTTATAAGCCCAAAATCGACGAAAATAGCCTTAAGGCTAAGGGATACCTATTTTATAACCAAAACGGGCTTGTTCCGATCTAACGGAGCACTTCTGGCAGTCCTGTTACTAAATGCTGTCGGACTTAAGCTTTCTAATATCGAATCTAGGTCGAGTTAAGTTTTGAGTCCGGTCGGGTTTTCAGATCGACCGTGGCGGACCAGTTTCAGTTCAGCGGTCACCGAAACTCGATCAGAGCTATCCTGATCCGAGGGTGAAATTTGGTCGAATTCTAATGGTCAGAACGCTTAGAAAATGTCGTGCTAGTAACATGTGCCAGTTTTCATAATTTATATTTAATTTCTAACATTTCTCACACTCTTCACTCTGGACTCAAGGAAATCATCGTGGGACATCATCTGGACTTGATTTTTGGGGTGATTGTCAAGTCCAATTAGGCAGTCATATTCGTCTAAGTTCATCGCTATCAGACTTTCGACGTGCGGTCCAGGTCCGATACTGAGTTTCAAGGTGCTCCCGAGAGCAATCGGGAATAGAGTTTGATCCCAGGTTTCTAGGTAACATAGCGCTAGCGGTCCTACTCATTTTGGATCTTGTAGTTCATATTTAAAGTGGTTCAAGTTAATTTTACTGAGTATTCAGTATGGTACTTAACCAAATTCTAGCCTAATTATGGCAGAATACAGTCCTAGGGCCATTCTATTCCCCATTTTTGGCACTTCTAGTTATCATATTATTTTAATTATTTTTTGAGTGGTTCATCATCAAGTTTACCCTATCTCCACCAAATTTTATAATATTTCGAGTTGTAGAAACATTCTAAAAATTCTAGAAGCAGCAACTGTCCAACAAGTGATTTTCGGATAGTTGTCACAACGTCCTACTTTAAACTATATTAAATATTTTATTATATTTTTTACATATTTTTATATATAACGAGACTCATTTATCTTCAATATAGTTTTTGAATCACCTAAATTGGAGTTATAACGAGGGAGATATAATTTTTCAAAATTGAAAGAAATGTGTAGAAAAAAGTACAGAAACCGGCCTGCCAGACCGCTGTACGAACGAGGTCGGCGAGGCCTCGCTGGTCACTGACCTATTTGGCAAGGAATCGCCTCATGAGTGAGGTCCTCACCCCCCAGGGATGCCGAAAACATGTGGGGCCCACCTTGGATCCCCCGAATTGAGTCGTTTGGGCCCACGAGTCTGTCGAGGCGTTTATCGAGTCTCATTTACAAACTGGAATGAGTTACGCAATGTACAATATATGATTTTGGGGTAGAAGAATCTAATCCATCCAAATAACCTATCTACATCATGAAATTCTAAATATTAACTAGTCAAAATCCCATTTTACGCATGTATTTACTATTTATAGTAAGTTTTAGTTTAAGTATAGTTCTTCACCTTTTAAACTTTAAGTTTGTGTCTAATATGAAAGTACTTAGAGAAATTTGAAGAATGGGGTGGTGAAAGGTGAGATTTTGAAGGAAATGGATTAAAAAGCGATTTCTAGACTTTAGGATTGATCTCTAAGAGTGATATGGTTGACCCATTGCCTAAGGACATCTAATTCTAGGTTAGTGAAAATCTGGGGTGTTACAATCTATCCCCCTTAAAAATAATTTCATCCCTGAAATTGGCGAAGGGTAATGAGGAATGATTCTATTATGCCTTTTGCCTAAACTGTACTGATTTCAAGTTTATATGTGTGGTGGGATAATACATCTATACTAGTCTGACGCATTTTTGTCTATCCTCCTTAAAAATTTACTTTTTATCTCTTGCTTATACCCTGATGGCTTGCTACAATATATATATATTTTCAGTGGTTGACCAGTACAAAGAGATGGTTGTAGTGGGCTCGATTCTGATACGTTGAACATCTACCTGACCAGGGTAGAAGGCTCATCGTATCCCTTCCTAGTCCTGGTAGATCTTGGTCTTCTGCCCGGTCAAAACAGTGAGTCCATTGGTAATCTCCCAGGATTGAGAAATGAGTCAAGCCGCGAATGCTTCGCCATTGTATATTTCAGTAACTCCGTATAATTCGATTACTCCAAAGCTTAAGGAATGCCCATCATTGAAAGGTTCCAATTTCCTATTTATAAGGTTGCTCTTTGGGTCTTGGTCTAAGGGAGTCCTCGTCTGAATCTATGTCCAAGGTAGGGGTTAATATGCACCCTAATAGATCATCCTAAAAGGATTTCTAATCATATAGAGTTGGTCAAGACTTCTATTATGTTCGTATTTAGTGAGCAGATTTGTGGATACTCTGACCTCCGCTCATTCCCATTGTTAGGCCTATGATTTAATATGTATGGGTTCAACACTTAAGCCTTAATTGTTTCCCTATAAAGACTTCAGTACTGACATTCTAAGGAAGGTTCAAATCCTATTCACTGACCTAACCTTACGTATAACCTAAATCACTTTCTTCGATCCTGGGCCAGTGGGGAAAGGGCGAACCACACTTCCGCTGCGCAGTTCTAACTCAACTGTTATATTAGCGGACCTTACTAGATTGGGCTCATAAGGTTCTACCCCCCTTAAAAATTATTTCTACTCTCAAAGCTCAAGATTCTACGTCTCGATCTGTATGTCAGAACGAGATGTAATTTAGGACCTATCTTTGACATAGAATGAGAAACAACCTCTCACTACATTGGTCTTCCTTTGCTAATGATGCGTTTATGGCATTGATACCTATGGTTGTAGAAATGAGCCTACTCTCTATTGTGATTCTAGGGACGGGTGTGCGTTTGCGGAAAGATGTCTAATCTCTATTGGCTATATATCCTTAACACTTCCTAAAGGCAAAGTTATAACTTTTGGTTGTAGGTGGTCAGGCCAACACGGAAGAAAACTTGTGTAGTGGGTCTGAGCCGGATACATAGACCTTCCGCCTCGCGATAACAGAAAATTTATCGTATCAGTTCTTAATCCTAGTCGATGCCGATCTTCTGCTTGATTAGAGCATTGGATATATTGGTAACTACCAGAATTAAGAATTCAGTTCAAACCGCGAATACATTGCTTATATACAGTTCCTTTACTCCGCATTCCCGATTGCAATAACTCCTTGGGAGGGCACTTCTAAGAGGCATGCTGCTTTATCCTAGCATTTAATCCGAGGGATATATAAGTTTTCTCTAAGCGTAACTAATTCTGAGTTAAGCAAGCTTCCTAAGAGTTACTAAAGAAGTCCATAAGTATTAAGGGGATTCGACGAAGGGATGAGGTCTCACTCTAACCTAATCAAGCCAACTAACTAAGTCTATTTTCCAATTACCTTAGCAACATCAGTCCTTTACATTCCTCAGTATAACTAGTAACTTAGTCTTATCTTATGCGTAGCGGCAATTCACTAGTTGTAATCCAAAGTCTATGTTTATACGCTAGATGGTTTCATATCATTTCTAATACCAGAAATTATTTTATCGCTTAGGATCAAAAGTTGTCTAATTGAAATTGAGTTGCTCGGACTTGAATTTCGCTGTGCTTGAGCATTACACACATGCTCATACTTGCTAAGAAAGTCCTAGGGTTCACGTTATTCACGTTATTCATTTATTGAATTTCCTACACTGTTAAATCCTTTGAAATCTAAGCGTACCAACTTTCGGTCTAAACTCTAAGGGCCTGATTGGTTATTAAGTTGTATTACATGGATTGCGTTGCTTAGCCCGCCTCGGGATTGGAATGGACATGTTTGGAAGGAGGGTGGGGTGAGATTAAAATTAATTTAATAGGCTTTGGAAAATGAGCCTTGTGTTGGAAAGTGTGAGATGGGATTTCCAAATCCCATTATGAAGAATTTCTAAGTGTAATTTAAAAGGAAAATCCCTAGATTTATTGTTAATTGCATACATTCCAACCATGACATTGGAAATAGTGGGATACACCCAATCTAGGGACAATACCTTACACATGCATTTCTTGTTACTTTTACAATTCCATTGGCCCTGATCCTACCTATTGCAGTTGGTCGAACGGGCCCTAAATGTCCCATCGTTTGGAAGTGTGCAGGTTATGGGACACAAAAATGTGAGTTTTGTGCCCATATGAGAGGGTATAGTGAAGGTGAAAAGTTATACAGAGTAGTTTTTGGGTAATGGTGGTTGATGGGTGTAAGATGTAAAGGAAGATGAAAGCTTGAGTGAATAGAAGTGGGGATGTGAGATCATTTTACATGATCTCGGTTACGTATGGGCTATACTACGACAGTTACTCTCGCTGGTCGGTGAAACTTGGGATTCTAATGTGGTTTCTAGATTCCATCGTCCCCTTCCTAAGTCAGAGTGCGTCAGTGTGCATCGTGTTACCATAATCCAGGTCCAGTTTAATCCAAATCATGCTCTGATACCATCTGTAACATTCTGAAAATCGGAGGTCAAGCATAAACTCCACTCCCGAGTTTCAGAACATCACTTATGCAACATTTTCAATGATGGATGAATGTCGGCTGTAATAGTGTATAAAACATGAAGTGGATTAAGCTAAAATAGCATATCATACTCCAGAGACAATTTATTAGCAAGCGGAAGAATGTGATAGATATATAAAATATATAAATGATTGTAAGTCTCCAGAGTGTGAACAAGTTACCAGGTTAACTAATTACATATATATTCCAAAATAGAAAGAAAAGAATATACATGGGTGTATAAAAAAAGGTAAACTACCAAGTGTATTGGTATCTAATCAGTAACCCTGTAAATCCGTCGATCAGAACCAGCATATAGGAGAAATCCTCTTCATCATCAAACAATTCTGGCTCCGCTTCATAAGAAGCGCCATCACCTGAAACTAAAACAGGAACTGTTTGGTGTGCGCAACACCGTCCCGTAACGTGGGAGTGAGTAGCTAACTTAGTGGAATCATAGAGCAAAGGTTAGCATGTTATCAAATCAATCACACGATAATGGTAAAGCAAACAAATCAAACATTTCTAAATACTGTGATTAATACAAGCATGAAATGACATGATGGATGCCCTCACCGACATACTCCCTCATGCGACACCATGCTTTCTTCCCTCAGTGCTCCACATCTTTCAGGCACATGCAGTGCGATATGAATATGATTACCGAGTTGTTATTAGTCCTTTTCATACAGCAGGATTGAGAAATTAGGGTACCTCCCTTATATCAATACCCAAACAATGATCCATTCTAGGGTCGTCAGTCCTAGCATATCTCATACGAAGTACGGTTCTAGGTCGCTGAAGGGCCGTTAGGGCTGTTGCACGCACTCGTTGCTCCGCTCCCCCATCACCTTATCAATGTAGGCCTAGTTTATATCCTTAAGACTACATCAGAACTCATCGCCCCCATGCGGTGTCAGGATAAACTCAAGGTCACTACAAAGGGCTGCCAGGGCTGTTGCTCATACTCGTTGCTCCACTCCCCCATCACCTTATCAATGTAGGCCGACAGCAAGAATATAGTGTCCCATACCACCATAATCTGCTCAGAGTAGGGTGCTCACTGGTCACTACGGGGAGGTTTGTGGCCCAGCGAAGGCCGACAACTCGACCACGGTGTCCCATACCACCATGCCCAGCTCATGAGTCTTAGGGGATCGACGTACCAAGGTTAGAGGGGCTTTCCAATGGTAAGTTTAGTATCCTAGGTTCAAGTAGTTATGACGAATACAAGGTGAACATACAATGGTCAGTCGGGTTACTTGATGAGTCCGACTAGCACGAGCGCACGTTGAATCGACCGACGTGAAGTGCTCAAGCACTTCGTGTGGCCTAACCACTGCCGACGACTCTAGTACGACTCAGGTTCGTCATACACATCCTTCGTGGCGAATAGAATCCAACCACGAATTTTAAACTGTTACCGACTGCCTGGACTAGAGTATAGCCCCAAGCACATGTAATGTGAATCAGTAATCATATGAGAGAGACAGAATTGAAATACAAGTAATTCCAGCATGTTATCTATAACGTCCCATACTTTTCCATACCCAGGTGTTACCAGGTAACCCAGCTTAGGAGGAATACAAATGTAACTTAGTTGAATGTTCACCTGTGATCTACCTTAAATTAGACTGATAGGAGTAACATGTATCCATTCCTCGAGTCACCCAACTATTCATCAATACTTGGACAATCATTAGTGATTAGATCATCTGATTAGCCCTCTTAAAGACATGTCTTGGAACTAATTATAATGCTAGAATACTCGATTAGCTACTTGAACAAATGCATTGGGATTGGTCAGTTTACTTAAACAAATGTATAGAGTTAATTGGAATACTTGATTACTATACTTAATAAATATCTCAGAATAGATGAGAACACTTAATTAGTTCACTTAAACCAATGCCTTAGAAGTGACTAGAATACTTGATAGGTTGGCTTAAATACATGTCTTAGATTAATTAAAATATTTGATTAGTTTGTTTAAGAACATGTTTTAGAATTGATTAAATTATGTGACTAATTACTCTAAGCATAAATTAGGGCATCTAATCCCTACTTTAACCACCGATTCCCAATCGAATGGTCCCTAGGACCCTTTTGACCGCTGGTATCCAGATTCGGAATTATCCGACCCTTAAATTAACGGAAAACCCACCAATATGACCCAAATCAAGTGGTGGGCCCCACCTAGGCTTTTCATTGGCCTGATATTTGATCACGGGCCCTTCTTGGGACCTCCAAGCGGAATGGACGGTGTGGATTTATCAGGACCATCTCGGTGGACCCCACACTGGGGTGCGTGTACATCTCAACCACCGTGTGCGAGGTGCACCAGACCGCACCATGGGTTAAGAGGGCACTGACCCGACTACCTCCCGAAAAAGGGAGGAAATTCTCCCACTGTGCCGTGGCTGTATGAATGGGCGTCCACCCTCACAGGACGTGGCCCACCTCTGACCATAGTTCGAGAGATCCGATCCGTACATCGGGTAGGGAAACCCCGGAAGACCTGATCCAAGTCGGTTAATCAAGTCCGTGCAATCGTTTACGTGCACAAGCAAAGAACGGCAGGGAGACGTCCGCTGTCGATGAATTGTGGCCCATTTATAGCCACCATCCGGGCGATCTGAACCGTCCATTTGATCTAGGAGCTCCGAGAGACCAGTTATACGGTGACCATCCGAACCCATGCATACGTGCATGTGTGTGCGCAATAGACGATCTCGGGATGGACGGCTGCATTCTTCCGAAAATAAAGCCGTGGTGGAATCGACCATGTCAGCAATCCACGTTCAAAACTCTCCTTCGATCTTAGCCGTCCCTAGGGGTAGAAATCCACCTTTTCCATTTGTTACCGAAAATAGATAGACAGCTGCCTGTAGCAATGGTCAGCGTGGGGAGACATTCCCACTTTGGGAGAGTCGCATTGGCGCGATCCAAACCTTTCACCAGGCCACACAGAGTAATATCTGCCGTTCGACGAAGGGCAGCAATGGCTTCATCAAAGAAGCCTCCTATCTTGCGAGATGACATCGGAGGCGGAATATCTCGTGGGTTGTTGCACTTGAACCAGATGAGGCAGGAAAAGTGGCCCCCACAGTGACCTATGATCCCATCTGACCCATTCAAATGGACCAGATCACGTAAATACACCATAGATAGCAATCCGCCATTAGAGACGATGTCATCTTCCCCGTTAAACTGATCAACCCACCATCATGGAGTGGGCCCCACTTTAAGATCTGAGTTGTTTTTCTAGTGGGCCTCGGTGTGTAAAATCCATCCCTCAAATCGAATTTCCCCCCTGAATCGAGGAAAGAAGTGGAGGTGTGTGCTCGGTCGGTTATCTCGACCGTTGGATGAAGGGTTCGAGCAGACTCCGTGGCTATAAAAGCTAGGCATTTTCCTTGGGATATGCACCAGAAATTTCAGGGAATAGAGAAAGAGAGTGGGTGTGGGAAGGTGAGCTCGGTGCCGCACTGCACCAAGACGACCCATCTGACTCGGGTCGAGTTGGCTCAGTGCTGGACGTTGTAGCCATTGTAGGAGAAAGAGAGAAGGAAAGGAAAGATGAGGAAAGAGAGTGAGAGGTGTGAGAAGATACAAAGAGAGTGGGAGGAAAGAGAGAGAACAGTGGGGGAGTGCGACTGTTGCTAGGCATGGAGCTGCACTGGACCAACACAACCATTTGGAAACGGTGTGTGTTGGGTCAGTGCGGGCTAGGGGCAACGCTAAAGAGAGAGAGAGAGAGAGAGAGAGAGAGAGAGAGAGAGAGAGAGAGAGAGAGAGAGAGAGAGAGAGAGAGAGAGAGAGAGAGAGTGATAAGAAGAAGGAAATGGGAGAGGGAAGAAAGAAGGATATTGTAGGGGCTGTTCGTGCCGAGCTCAAGTCGTGGCTGGGTTGAGTCTAGATTTGCTGGACTGTAACACCCCAGATTTTGGCCAACTTGGGATTAGACGTCCTTAGGCAATGGGTCAAGTAAAAGACCTGAGAAATCGCTCAGAACCCAATTCCATAGCCAAAGAAATCACTTAAGATTAATTCCTTTAGAAACTAAGCATAAGTTAGCTAGCGCAACGCTAGAATAGCTGGAAAATAGTCCCTGATCACTTTAAATACGTTCTACAAGACCCAAAACTTGTACAATCCATGGTGCTATAATACTCTAAAACCTCGGATCAAACTCTAAACTGGTTTGCTCTCAGGACCTCTTTGAAACTTTGTATTGGATCTAGACCGCGCGTCGAAAGTCCGATACCTACAATTTTAGACCGTTATAACCGCCTAGCTGGACTTGACAATCATGTCGAAAATCAAGTCCAACCGACGTTCAGAGGCTATTTCATTGAGCCTGGAGTGAAGAGAGTGAGAATAGGGTTAGATTTGGAATTTGAAATTCAAATCTGGCACACGACTTGACGAATCAGTATTAAGCGTTCTGATCGTCAGAATTTAGCCAAATTACACCCTCGGATCAGGAAAAATTTCTATTTCATATCACGAGACTTGTAGACCTGATCTAGGTGCGATGACCGCTGAATTAAAACTGGACCACCACGTGCGATCTGGGAACTCTACCGGTCTGAAAACTTGATGTGTGCTAGATCCAGTATGCATGAGCTTAAGTCCGATCACGTTTGGCCAGGAGACCTCCAGAAATGCTCTTTTGGACCGAAACAGCCCCGATTTGGTTACCCCTCAAGTAAACATTGTTCCCAAGCCTAATCTGGGAAGTTTTTAGGTTATAAAAAGGGTTGAAACCCTCACTTCTCTCACCCATCCGAATTTGCTAGAAATCCTAGCAGAGTGAGAGAAAAAGTGAGAGATTGTGAGAGAGTGTGGGAGGGCTTTTTCTGCCACTTGCTGCTGCTGTTACACGTGCTTAAGCGAAGTACTCCAATCACTTTCCTGGCGATTCCAACGTACTTTGAGGTAAGAAAAACCCTAACCATTTGCTGATTTAGCATTCCGTCGATTCCATAAGCGATGCAGCTTATATAACTTGTGAATTAGGTTGTCTGATCGCCGTGGATGAAGCGTATACGCTCCGTTCGGAATGATACACATCTAAAGTAAAAGGTGTGGATTTTAGACGCTTTGATTGACTGTTTCCAACGCTTTCAATGTCGTTTAATAGTAGATTATCGACAGCAATGCCGTTTGACATGTACAACATGCTGTCTGATTCCTGTTTTGTAAGCAGACGAAGAATATGAGATTTAGGGCATTTTAGTCATTTGTAGGAAATACCGTTTTCATCCATATTTTGCTGATGTGATTGACATGGCTTCTTGTCGCATTAGGATATTAGGAATGCGTGCATAATCAGTTTGGCGAAGAGATTCGCCTAAATGTGCACTTTGAGTCGACATACTATATGTAGACTTAGGTGTGTAGACTAAGTGTTTGTATAAATGTTTGTATTAGTATGTATTGAATTTAATGGTGTTATGAATTAGTTTGAGATTGAATTCTCAATTAATATGCTGATGTAAATGATTTCCTACATATTAGCTATATGCATGATTTCATTATATGTATGAAATGCATGTTTTAGATGTTTTACTTAAGTTGTATGTTATAACATGTGTTAACATGCTCACATTGTTATATTTCATTTCCATTACTATGATTGCTGATGTGAATTCATAAATGTTTGGGACTATACTTAGTCCAGGCAGTCGGTAATCGAGTAAATCCGTGGTTGGCCTATCTTTACCACGAACGACGCGTCGATGAACGCGAGTCGTGTTTTGGAGTTGGCAGCAGTGGTTAGGCCACACGAGGTGTCTTGTGCACTTCATGTCGTTCGACTTGAGATGCGCTCGTGCTAGTTGAGCCCGTCAAGTAACCCGACTGGCCATTGTATGTTCACCCTGTATGAGTCATAACTGCTTGAACCTAGGGTACTGAACTTACCATTGTAAACCCTATTAACCATGGTACCTTGATCCATAAAGACTCATGAGCCGGGCATGGTGGTATGGGACACCGTGGTCGAGCTGTCGGCCTACGCTGGGGCCACAAACCTCCCCGTAGTGACCAGTGAGCACGTATAACTCGTGAGAAGATTATGGTGGTATGGGACACTATATTCTTGCTGTCGGCCTACAATGATAAGGTGATGGGGGAGCGGTGCAACGAGTGCGAGCAACAGCCCTGACAGCCCTTTGTAGTGACCGCGAGCGTATTCTAAGCCTACGGGAGGCGACGACCCTTCCGTAGCAGTGAGAGTACAGTAGGCCTTTATTGATAAGGTGATGGGGGAGCGATGCAATGAGTACGAGCAATAGCCCTGGCAGCCCTTGCAGCGACCTATAAAATATACATCGTATGAGATTACTAGGAGTGACGACCCTAGACAGGATCTATGTTGGGATTGATATAAGGGAAGTACCTTAGTTTCCCAATCCTGCTATTTGAATGGACTAATAATAACTCGACAATCATATCACCATCACATTGCATGTGCCTGGAAGATGTGGAGCACTGAGCGGTATGCAAGCATGCCGCGGGCGTAGGATGGTGCCGTATGAGGGAGATCGTCGGTGAGGGCATCCATCATGTCATGTCATATTGCATTAACAACAGTATTAGGAATGTTTGATTTACTGCTTTACTATTATCGCATGATTGATTTGAGAACATGCTAATCCTTGCTCTATTATTCCACTGAGTTAGCTACTCACTCCCACATTACGGGATGGTATTTTTGGACACCCGCCAGTCCCTATTTTGGTTATAGATGATGACACTTCTTGAGAAGCGGAGCTGGACTTGATGAAGATGAGGAGGATCCCTCCTTTATGCGTGTTCTGATTGACGGGATTACAGGGAGGTTGATTAGATACCTTGACACTTGTCATTTTATATTCTTAGAGCACTCATGTATATTCTTTCTTTCTATTTTGATGTATACATGTATATGTTTAACCTGGTAACATGTTCACACTCTGGAGACACACAAAAGTTTATATATGTTATACATACTATCACAGTCTTTCGCTTGTTAATTTAACTGTCTCTGGAGTATGATATGCTGTTCTGGCGTAATCCCACTCATGTTTAATACATTAACACAGACAACATTCAATCATACATATCTATGTTGCATAAATAACATTTTGAAACTCGGGAGTTAGGTTTTTACTCGACCCCAGATTTTCGGGATGTTACAGATGGTATCAGAGCATGAATGAGATTATACCGGGCCTGGGTTATGGTCTCGCGACGTACGCTGTCGCTTCCTTTGACTTAGGTGGGTGCGAGAAAGGTCTAGAAACACTTATAGGATCGCAGATTCGCTAATAGGCGAAGTCTATTCGTATCGATCGCTCGATCGAGTCCGTAACGCATCTAGGGTCACGTGAAGCGACCTAAGTAGCTCCTAGGTTGTAGGTAGGTGGGTTTAAACATTCTTAGAATTGTTTTAAACCCATAAATGTGAATCCTTGGGCTGTGGGGCAACCACAACCCTTATATTCAATCGCTAGGGCTTAAAAACCCCGTTTCACCTAAATTCTTCAAAATTCTTCCTCTCACCACTCCATTCTTCAATTCTTTCTTATTCTTTTCATGTTAGGCATTGATCCTAATGTGAAAATGATATAAAATCATACTTCGACATACAGTGAATAGTAAAATTTCATGAAAACTGGCCATTAGGCCATTCTAAGTTTGCAATCTTTAGAAAATAATGGGTTAGATGGATGTAGTAGCTCCTTCTACCCCAAAATCATATGTTGCATGATAGGGGATTTCATTCAGGTTTACATATTGGCCTCGAAAATTCCCGAATGGAAGTTTGGGCCTCCCTACGTCAAATTACAATGATCTGGGGTGGGGACCATACATATTTGGAGTCCTTGGGGTTGGGGGACCCAACCCATGGGGTCCCACCGGCCGGATTGAAGACCGGTCGGCGATGCCATCACCGATGGGTGGGCCCCACTTGCTGTAAAATTTAGGCACGTGTGATTTTTAGGGTAGGGTACCCCTCCCATGTGTGGGTCGACCGTAGAAAACCCCTAAATGGGGTACTTCCTTCACAAACAGCCCCTCCCAAGCCTCCATTTACGTTTTTCTTGCTGCCCATCTCAAAACCGTGACCCCAAATCACTCCCAAATCTTCCCATTGCTAAAAACGACCCTATCCTATACCTCCAACGTGATTAGAAACCCTCTCCCTCTCCGATCTCGTCCGTTGGAGCTCCTACAACCTCCATTGGTGGCTGAAATCGTGTGGAGCTCCATTCCCCTTTCTCCTTCTCTTTTCTTTTTGAAAATCCAGCCTAGGGGAGCTTGAAGCATCCCTCTACAACACCTAGATCTCCTTTTTTCACTTTGGGCAGCCATTTCTCTATATTTTCCACATTTTTCATGGCTTTTGTTGAACCATTTTGGGTTTTTTCTCTCTCCACCATCCTCTCTTTGATGGGAAAGAGAAAGATCGCAACGGATGAGGCTGGGCCTAGTCGCCCTGCGCAATCCAGAAGACCGAGGGGTGGCGCTACTAGCTCGAGCGCCGCCGCAAGTCCAAGCACAGCCCGAGAGTTCCATACAAAGCGAGATTTGGATCCCCATGCTCAACTTGGGTGAGTGATGTTAGCAGAGATGCCTCACGGTGAATATACTGACCGTAAGGTGTTGTTTGAGGCGGATGTGGAAGGGCGACTCTTTGGCGAATTTCTATTGTTCGAGCGCATTGAAGATGCACATTGGGGTCCTCTCTTTAAAGCCCGTTCTCGTGCTAATGTGAGCACCGTTCGTGCCTTCTACGCTCGTATCCAGAGTCCTACATTGGAGCCATTGCAGTTCAAGATTCCCTTTGGTAGAGACCGGATGGCTACGATTGATGTTCGGTTGATAGCGCGACTTCTGAATGTGCCCCTTAGTGATGTTCATCCCAGTGCAAAGAATTTGAGGAGTAGGCGTGAGCGAGATCGCCGTACCAGGTTCCTATGCGGTAGTCTGGTTCCATGGCAGCCTAACAATAGCCTCAAGGCGTCTCATATGTCTGATGATTTGTGCCTGCTGCACCACATTTGCACGTTCAACGTGTATCCCAGGTCGACAAATCGCATTGAATGTACGCGCCTTATAGTTGATTTCTTGTATCAGGTGGCCCAGGGAGAAAATGTGTGTATGGCCACTTTCATGTTGCGACAGATTATCCTCATAGCGAAATCAAGAAGAACGTCTGAGTCGCTTCCTTTTGGTCGGCTTATATGTAAGATCGCGCTTGAGTTTGCTTACAGACTTGGGCCGGAGTTGCCAGTTTCGATTCACTGCATTGATAAGTCTACCATGGTCAAGATGAAGATCGGATCTCAGTACCGTGAGGCTCAGCTTGATGAGGATAACGAGGGCGAATTCGATGACGAAGAGTATCCAAGTGAGGGAGAACCTGGAGCGGATGTAGAGGAAGAAGTCCTGGAAGAGATAGAAGAGGAGGCTCAGGATACCGATGAGAGTCCTCCTCCTGTGACTCGGGCTATTAGAGATGATCACATTGCCTGAATTGAGGAGAGTCATGTCACCTTGCGAAGAGAAGTCCAGGAACTTTGGGCCGAGGTCGAGGATACCAAGGTCGTCATGAAGAAGAAATTCGGCAAGGTGACTCGTACTTTAAAGGTTATCCTGTGTTGCTTACAGGATAAGGGTGCTCCTCCTCCATCGCCCGACTCGGACTAGTGATCTAGATCCAGATATCGCGGGTTGTGGTTAGTTGTTTCCTATTTTTTATGTGTAAGCCTGATAAGGCTAGTAGTTTACTTATGTTGCTATAGTAGCTGACTGGCTTAGCTCCCATGCATTTCTTGTCATGGTACATGTAAGAATATGTCTCCTTTATTGTGGCAATTTTGATTTAATGAAATGCATGACATTTTTTTTTGGCTTGTTATGTGAATGTTTGTGTTGTGGTTTGGGCTTAATATAGCCGAAATTGGTTAGATGGAATGCATGCCGTTTCGTTCGCTGTAAGGTATTATCCCTAGTTTGGGTGTATCCTATGGTTTCTACTGCCATATTGTAAATCCTGGGATTAAGCCTACAAAATTAGTTTTTATCCCACCCCACCCTCCTACCAAGCATGCCACTTCCAATCCCGCCATGGGACTAGGAATGCAGTTTCATTTAATACAACTAAATGCTACTGGCCACATAGGCCCTTGGAGTTTTGAACCTAGAGTTAGCACTCCTAGATTTGAAGGATCTGACGACATAGGAAATCCAATTCCATTTACACAATTGTGACCCTAAGCGAGAGCGATTCCCTGTACTAGTAATGGTATGGAACCATTTAGCATATAAGCTTAGGCTGTAGATTACAGACTAGTCTACTAGTTGCCTTGAGTAGAGTAAAGCCTGTAGATGCTAAGGAATAGTAGGTTAGATTTGGTTGGAATGGGACTCCCTTCCTTGGATAGTAACTCTTAGGAAGCTTATGTAACTTAGAACCATTCACTCTCAGGGAAGACTTATAAATCCCTCAGGTCGAACTTAGAATAAACCAACACACCCCTTAGAATTGCCTTCCCCAAGGGCTTATTACATTCGGGAACGCGGAGTAAAGGAACTGCATGTAAGCGATATATTCGCGGTTTGAATCGACTTCTTAATCCTAGTGGTTACCAATAAATCCAATGCTCTGATCAAGCAGAAGATCGACATCGACTCGGATTAAGAATTGATACAATAAATCTTCTGTCCTAGCTAGACAGAAAGTCTATGTATCCGGCTCAGACCTACTACACAACCTTTCTTCTGTGATGGCCCAACCACCCACAACCAAACATGATCACATTGCCTTTGGAAAATGGCGAGGACTTAAAGCTAGTAGAGAATTAGACATCTTGCCACCAACTCATGCCCGCCCTTGAACTCAACCACAATAGAGATTAGGTTCATCTCTATCGCCATAGATACCAATGCCATAGAACACATCATTAGCAAAGGAAAACCACTGTAATGAGAGGTTGTTTCCCAATTCATGTCAAGGATAACCCCTAAGTTACACCTCGTTCTGATATACGGATCGATGCAAAGATTCTTGAACCTTAAGTAGAACCAAGTTTTAAGGGGGGTAGAACGTATTGAGTCCAATCCAGTTAGGTTAGTCAACGCAATCGTTCGATCAGAGTGGCGCAGCGAAAGTATGGTTGGCCTCTTCCCCACTGGCCTAGGATCGAAACATTTGATTTAGGTTATACGTACGGTTAGTTCATTAAATAGGATTGACCCTCCCTTAGAATGTTAAGACTGAAGTCTTACTAGACACTCCTTACCCTTCGCCAATTTCGGGGATGAAATTGTGTTTTAAGGGGGGTAGATTGTAATACTCCGGATTTTGGCCAACCTGGGATTAGACGTCCTTAGGCAATGGGTCAAGTAAAAGACCTGGGAAATCGCTCAGAACCCAATTCCATAGCCAAAGAAATACTTAAGATTAATTCCTTTAGAAACTAAGCATAAGTTAGCTAGCGCAACGCTAGAGTAGCTGGAAAATATTCCCTGATCACTTTAAATACGTTCTACAAGATCCAAAACTTGTACAATCCATGGTGCTATAATACTCTAAAACCTCGGATCAAACTCTAAACCGGTTTGCTCTTAGGACCTCTTTAAAACTTTGTATTGGATCTAGACCACGCGTCGAAAGTCTGATACCTACAATTTTAGACCGTTATAACCGCCTAGCTGGACTTAACAATCATGTCAAAAATCAAGTCCAACCGACGTTCAGAGGCTATTTCATTGAGCCTGGAGTGAAGAGAGTGAGAATAAGGTTAGATTTGGAATTTGAAATTCAAATCTGGCACATGACTTGACGCATCAGTATCAAGCGTTCTGACCGTCAGAATTTAGCCAAATTACAGCCTCAGATTAGGAAAAATTTCTATTTCATATCACGAGACTTGTAGACCTGATCTAGGTGCGATGACCGCTGAATTGAAACTGGACCGCCACGTGCGATCTGGGAACTCTACCGGTCTGAAAACTTGATGTGTGCTAGATCCAGTATGCATGAGCTTAAGACCGACCGCGATTGGCCAGGGGACCTCCAGAAATGCTCTTTTGGACCGAAACAGCCCTGATTTGGTTACCCCTCAAGTAAACATTGTTCCCAAGCCTAATCTGGGAAGTTTTTAGGTTATAAAAAGGGTTTAAACCCTCACTTCTCTCACCGATCCAAATTTGCTAGAAACCCTAGCAGAGTGAGAGAAAAAGTGAGAGATTGTGAGAGAGTGTGGGAGGGCTTTTCCTGTCACTTACTGCTGCTGTTACACGTGCTTAAGCGACGCACTCCAATCACTTTCCTGGCAATTTCAACGCACTTTGAGGTAAGGAAAACCCTAACCATTTACTGATTTAGCATTCCGTCGATTCCATAAGCGATGCAGCTTACATAACTTGTGAATTAGGTTGTCTGATCGCCGTGGACGAAGCGTATACGCTCCGTTCGGAATGATACACATCTAAAGTAAAAGGTGCAGATTTTACACGCTTTGATTGACTATTTCCAACGCTTTCAATGTCGTTTAATAGTAGATTATCGACGGAAATGCCGTTTGACATGTACAACATGCTGTCTGATTCCTGTTTCGTAAGCAGACGAAGAATATGAGATTTAGGGCATTTTAGTCATTTGTAGGAAATATCGTTTTCATCCATATTTTGCTGATGTGATTGACATGGCTTCTTGTCGCATTAGGATATTAGGAATGCGTGCATAATCAGTTTGGTGAAGAGATTCGCCCAAATGCGCACTTTGAGTCGACATACTATATGTAGACTTAAGTGTGTAGACTAAGTGTTTGTATAAATGTTTGTATTAGTATGCATTGAATTTAATGGTGTTATGAATTAGTTTGAGATTGAATTCTCAATTAATATGCTGATGTAAATGATTTCCTACATGTTAGCTATATGCATGATTTCATTATATGTATGAAATGCATGTGTTAGATGTTTTACTTAAGTTGTATGTTATAACATGTGTTAACATGCTCACATTGTTATATTTCATTTCCATTACTATGATTGCTGATGTGAATACATAAATATTTGGGACTATACTTAGTCCAGGCAGTCGGTAACCGAGTAAATTCGTGGTTGGCCTATCTTTGCCACGAATGACGCGTCGATGAACGCGAGTCGTGTTTTGGAGTTGGCGGCAGTGGTTAGGCCACACGAGGTGTCTTGTGCACTTCATGTCGTTCGACTCGAGATGCGCTCTTGTTAGTCGAGCCCGTCAAGTAACCCGACTGGCCATTGTATGTTCACCCTGTATGAGTCATAACTGCTTGAACCTAGGGTACTGAACTTACCATTGTAAACCCTGTTAACCATGGTACCTTAATCCATAAAGACTCATGAGCCGGGCATGGTGGTATGGGACACCGTGGTCGAGCTGTCGGCCTACGCTGGGGCCACAAACCTCCCAGTAGTGACCAGTGAGCACCTATGACTCGTGAGCAGATTATGGTGGTATGGGACACTATATTCTTATTGTCGGCCTACATTGATAAGGTGATGGGGGAGCGGTGCAACGAGTGTGAACAATAGCCCTGACAACCCTTTGTAGTGACCGCGAGCGTATTCTGAGCTTACGGGAGGCGACGACCCTTCCGTAGCAGTGAGAGTACAGTAGGCCTGTATTGATAAGGTGATGGGGGAGCGGTGCAACGAGCACGAGCAACAGCCCTGGCAGCCCTTGCAGTAACCTACAAAATATACATCGTATGAGATTACTAGGAGTGACGACCTTAGACAGGACTGTGTTGGGATTGATATAAGGGAAGTACCTTAGTTTCCTAATCCTGTTGTTTGAATGGACTAATAATAACTCGGCAATCATATCACCATCACATTACGTGTGCCTGGAAGATGTGGAGCACTGAGCGGTACGCAAGAATGCCGCGGGCGTAAGATGGTGCCGTATGAGGGAGATCGTAGGTGAGGGCATCCATCATGTCATGTCATATTGCATTAACAACAGTATTAGAAATGTTTGATTTACTGCTTTACTATTATCGCATGATTGATTTGAGAACATGCTAATCCTTGCTCTATTATTCCACTGAGTTAGCTACTCACTCCCACGTTACGGGATGGTGTTTTCGGACACCCACCAGTCCCTATTTTGGTTGCAGATGATGACGCTGCTTGAGAAGCGGAGCTGGACTTGATGAAGATGAGGAGGATCCCTCCTTTATGCGTGTTCTGATTGACGGGATTACAGGGAGGTTGATTAGATACCTTGACACTTGTCATTTTATATTCTTAGAGCACTCATGTATATTCTTTCTTTCTATTTTGAGGTATACATGTATATGTTTAACCTGGTAACATGTTCACACTCTGGAGACACACAAGAGTTTATATATGTTATACATACTATCACAGTCTTTCGCTTGTTAATTTAACTGTCTATGGAGTATGATATGCTGTTCTGGCGTAATCCCACTCATGTTTAATACATTAACAAAGACAACATTCAATCATACATATCTATGTTGCATAAATAACATTTTGGAACTCGGGAGTTGGGTTTTTACTCGACCCTCGATTTTCGGGATGTTACATGGACGTATTTGATAGAAAGGAAGAAGATGAGGAGGGGAAGAATGAGAAGGAGGCGGAGTGGATTCGAGTTGGGAACCTGAATCGTGGCCAAGTCAGCGGTTCGTGACTCGCTGGTGCGACTGCCTGACTCACTGGTTCAGGTTGTACATATCTGGCTAGGCCTAGTTTGGTCCAGCAAACTTGCTGGTGTGTAGGCCCGAGTGAAGTAGAAAAAAAAAATAAAGAAAGAAGAGAGAGACAAAAGAGAGAGGGGTTGGACATGGTTACTGCCGAGTCAACTCAGCTGGAACCGAGCTTGACTGGGTCAAGTTGGGTTTAGACCAGGCCCATGTCTTGCTGGACATTCCAGCAGGTGAAGAAAGAGAGGGAGTGAAAGGGAGAAAGAAAAGAGAAAGGAGAGAATGAGTGAGTGTGAGAATAGATGGGTGCTTGTGTTGAACCGAGTCAACTTGACTCGAACCGAGTCGGCTAAGGTGAGCCTACCTTCCCCTCCCAGAGTAAAATTCTTTCCATTAAAATTTCCATTACTGTCATTTCTATCATTATTAGAATCATGAATATTAGAAATGGATAGCAGTTGATAAACTATTTATATGGATATTAGCTATTACATATAAGAATTATCTTTATTAGATATTAGCATCTTATTTTGCCATTCTTAAAATATTAATATCGATGTTGGAACATGCTGTGTATTTCACCATAATGACCATTAATGTCACGTAGTCTAATATAAATCATAACACTAATGTTATCAATTATTTTCTAATTATTAAATTAACATCGTTACCATTTTCATCATTATTAGGATTGTTAAATAATATGATGCATGACCATTAGTAAATTATCTATTCTAATGAAAGTTATTACATACCAGAAATTAAAATGAAACCATTATAAAATGTTAATTCGTTGTCTTATCATAGATAGTATATCATAATATTAATCATCATCATAATGATTATTAACTAATATTAACTATAACACTAATATTAGTAAATATTTTACAACTATTAAATTAACATTATAAATAATTACATGCCACTAGGGTTCAACCTTAAAAATCTAGTCTAAACCTAAACTCTAGGATGAAAACCCTAATTCCACATTAAAACCCTAAGATAGATAACTCAAACCCTAAGATATGATCTTAAACCTAGGCAGTGCATGGAACTTGGATCTAATGGTACAAATTCATGAATTGTGTTAGGATTCAATTCTATAGGTGTAAGCACCTTGCGTCACTAGAAGGTGATTCGGTTCATCAAGTGATGATTCTTCCCCTTGAGCTTTCCATCTTCTCATTAGCTTAAGTTATAGTTTTTATTTAAATTCATAATTGATATCTCTCTTTATAATTACATGTGTTAGTTAGTGGAAATTAAATTGCTATATTACCTGCTTAATGTCACCCTGTATATTTGTTCATGCTTGTGGATTTTTTTTTGCATTGCTTATGGACTTTAAATTGCTATATTAGTGGGGAACCATGTCACGCCCCAAACTTAGAAATCGAGCTCACAAAATTTTCGGCTCCCAGCTCCCATTTGCCAGGTTTCAATCCTGGGATGCTACGAGGAGGATTTTCAACGTCAGTTTAATTCGTAATAAGCATAACCAAAGGCATAACCCACAAACAACAACCAAGAACTCCATTACATTTTCACTATGATAAAAAACTTTACAAGTACAATGAGCATAAAGGGAAATACAATGGTAAGGAACAAAAACTCCAAAAATGATCTGCTCCAACCTCAGCGCTGCTGCGCCTCAATGTCACCTGTACGCAACGGTCATGCATAAGCTTATAGAAAGCTTAGAGGGTGGTGAAAGTGTGTGCGCAAGGTAATAATATGATCATGAAATGTCAGAGTAATGAGGAATATGCAGATGGATCCATAAAATCATGAGCCGTACCAAGGCTATGCGATGCAAGATGAAAGTCAAGCATACAATCCTCATCTAAATCCACATGTCAATACAGCTCAACTCTAGGATATCACCGGGGTCTAGTACACTCTAAACCGGATCGCCGCCTCATCGCACGCAATAAGGTAAGTGGAAGAGACCTCACTATCCGTTTGCCAATATCGGGCTCGACTCATCGATAGCGGACCCATTCCTCGAGCTGGTCAGACTCAGCCTAGCATTTTCCCCTACACTCGGGCGGGTAAGGCCGCACCCCCTTCCAATCGACCACGACACAGTGGAGAGCGCAACCGTCTGGTAATCGACACTTAACGCTCATCTACCCACTCGGTCTAGATATTGGAGCAACCTCTTGGTACCATAAGAGTTTAGGGACTTTCACCCAGGGATATCTATAGCACTCCATGTAGAACAAGATTTTCGGTATCCAATCCTGCCAACCACTATACGCTTGTGGAGGCTACGGCCCCGATGTCGTTAGGGCGTACAATAACCATGTCACACAAATGTGAAATGCATGAATCACGCTATCCAGTCATGCAATAAATCCTCCGCATATTGTGCGCTCATGTAGGGCAACACCGCCTAACCAAGAGCCCATAAACAACCTGCCCGAAGGCATATGCTATGATCAGTCAATTCTCATATCAGGCATACATATGATGCGTATGATCATGAGTCATGGAACTATACTAAACATGTTATAATGAAATGAACTATCCTTACCATGCAGATGGGCCTGGATGGCCTATACATAATAAGTACGGGACTAATAATGGGACCTAAGGAGAGTCGTAATGTGGACATCCAACCAGCATTACACTCGCAATGTGGACGTCAAACCAACATTGCTCCCAAGGCATGATCGTCATAAAACATCGTTACATAATCCGAGTTGGGATCACACAATGCAATGGACCTTAGGTACATCCCATTAGGCCTTTAATGCATCAAATGGGTCATATCATATGGGTCTTTTATTCAACAAATGGGCCACATCAATGGGCCGCACCAATGGGCCTTATGAGCATTGCAATGGGTTAAAACCCGTGGGCTTTAGAATGCATCAAATGGTTCTCGACCCATGGACCTTATACATATCAAATGGGTCCAATCCCATGGGCTTTAAAATACATCAAATGGGTCCAATCCCATGGACCTTGGAATATATCAAATGGGTCCACTCCCATGGGCCTTAAATATATCAAATGGGTCCAATCTCATGGGCCTTGGAACACATCAAATGGGTCCAATCCCATGGGCCTAGAGGCCCACTGAAACGTTTATATATCATTCAAATTGGCCAGGGGGCCCACAATAATGTTTAATTTGTCATCCGGCAAGTAGGCCAGGGGGCCCACAATAATGTTTAATTTGTCATCCAGTAGGTAGGCCAGGGGGCCCACTATAATATTCATTTGCCATTCATTCAGTGTGTGGGCCAAGGGGAAAATTGATCCCACCGTCCAGTGTGGACGGTGTAGATATGACACAAAAATCATGGTGGGTCCCACCGTCCAGGGATGGACGGCGCGAACAGGACACAACGAGGTGGGCTCCACCATCAGGCAAACGGCGTGAAAGAACACATATATCATGTTAGGTACCACCGTCCACAGCCGTGGACGGTGGATTAAAACATATTCATCACTGTGGGTCCCATGTAGGGCCCACTGTAATGTTTAGATGCCATCCAAACCGTTGATAAGGTCACTTGGACCTGGGTGAAGGTAAACCACAAATTTCATCTTGATCCAAAACTCCCATGGCCCAGAAGAAAGGTTTCAAGGGAAGATGTTCAATCACACTGTTTCCTGCAGTGTGGGCCACTCGATTTTTGGATCCAGTTGGAACTTGGAGGGAGCCCACCTGAGGAGGGGGCCCACCTCATGAACGGCTTAGATGGCATATAAAATCAAGGTGGGGCCCACAGCTGGAGGCCGTGGGTCCCTGACGTCCGCCCGCCCCAGACGCTGGACGCTGGGGCGTCCTCTCTTTTCTGACAGCAGCAGCAACAACCATGTTGCTGTTTATTTTTTTAAAAAATCAAGGGTTTTCATGGTTTTTCAGATGTAGGGTCCACATCGACTGAATCCAGCCCGCCCATCACATTCTATGGCTCAAAACGAGCCTAATGAGTCCAAGGTTGGAAATTTTTCAGCGTGTAGAACAATTATGGGGAACTTTAGATGGTGGAGGTCACTATTTACTGATTTATGGCCCACCAGATGCTCCGTTCAATCCCATTTTCTGGCTCAATGCCTAAAATGAGTTGGTGAAAGGGATGGACGGCTTGGATTGAACACATACAATAAGGTGGGGCCTATGAGAGTGGGTCACCTTTAAACTTTAAAAGAATAAGCTTATATTTGTTTTTAACCCATGTTCAGGGAACGTCTAGCGTCCCTGGACATAATTCATACATTTAGGTGGGCCCCAACTAGGGATGTGGGCCACCAGGGTAGGGATTGGAGGGCATGGAAGACATATATCAAGGTGGGGTCCATCCAAGTGGGGCCACTAGGCTACATCCTTACAAAAGAAAGAAAAAGAAAAGAAGAGAGAGAGAGAGATAGAGAGTGGGACACGCTTATGATGGAGGGCTCCGCCACTATGAGCCCTCCCTTGAAGAAATCTTACAATCAAATGGGTCCCTTTACACATGGACCACCTAAATCGAAAAATCAACGGTGGGGATCCTTTCCCCACCAATATGGATGGTCTAGATGACCTTTCTAAAGAAATAAACATCATGATGGGGTCCATGGAGAATGACCCCATCATGGAATGATCATGATGATCCTAGTGGGCCATCAGCCACATCTTAGGGTCCCAAGTGAGATCCAAACCATTGATCGGTTGGCCTCACTTGGCCCATCTCAAAAACATGAAAAGCTAATATTAACAAGCACCCACCGTCTGATCTTCTTGCTCCTAGGGGTCCCTTAGCACCTTAGCTTTGATTTCAATGGAGGAGATGAGGAATGGATGGCTAGGATTGAAGATCTTGGGATGGAGAGGTGGGCTACACTTAGAGTTTTTTGGAAGAGAGGGAGAGGCTCATACATGGGATTTTTTTGGTTGCTTGAGAAAATGAGAAATAAGAGAGAGTTGTAAAGGAAAAGAGAGATGGGTGATGGATGGATGTGGTGATGGGTGTGTAAGATACCTTTTTGACTTTGGTGGCCTTTTGTGTAAGAGAGGCATGGGAGGTGTAAGAGATTCTTGACTTTTGAGGTATTTGTGTAAGAAAATCTTGACTTTTGTGGTTGCTTGGGAATGGGTGAAAGGTGATGTATACTTGACATGTACTTGACATGTGATGGATTGATGGATTGATTGATTGATGGGATTGATGTGACACATCGTAGAGATTCTCTTGGATTTCGCAACGCGCGGCGTTTTCCTCGCACCGAACGTTGGCTCACATCTCTTGACCAGGGTATCGCCTCGGTGCGCAAGTCGTGGCATCGAAACCGCAGCGATGGCGCGGTCGGTATGGTAATGGTCCTGGGTTGAGTCGATACGGGTTGACGGCATATGAATCAAGGTCACGCGCCAATATCAATTAAGGGTCGAAGGTTGACGAAATTCGACCGGTAAGACTGTGGAAGTCTACGGAACGGTACAGACTAGGATACGGGTCTTACAAACCCCACCTATAAATGTACACCCATACTTGGGATGTAACCTGACTGGTTGTGATTAAAATGGACCTTCGACTTAGTAGTTATTGAGTGGTGGTCTAGATAGATTATTGATGTGGGCATACCATTCAGGGTTGTTGTGTCCAACGGTTTTAAAGGATGGTTTTTACCGTATAGTTTTGATATTCACCCTATGTGGCATATTTTGATACCCAGCCTACATGGTTTTGTTTTGATATTTTTCTTATATGGGATTTATGTTTTATACCGTGCAACCATGTAATGGTAAGCCCCATGTATTGTAATATGATTAGCCACTAGTCGACGGGTTTCCATTGAACATCCTAAGATGGTAGTCTCATGAGCCGGAGATGGTGGTATGAGACACTATGCCCGAGCTGTCGGCCTACGCTGGGCCATGTGCTCCCTGTAGTGACCTTTGAGCTTATTTAAATTGGCTGGTTGTAAATGGACTATTAATGACTTGGCTAATCATGCATACATGGCACGTATTGTTCCGACTGGGTGATGTTTCCCCAGGTTCGATGATTCTGACTGGATGATTTTTCCTAGGTTCAATGATTGCATGAGTGACGGCCCACTGTCCGCATGGATGAGCACCCCCGGGGCGATGATTGCATTCATACATCCATGCATCTAATAAGACTGCATTTACTCTGTTTTGGTTGTTTGAATGTTTTATACTATTTCTTACCTAATGCGACGGTGTGTAATCTTGAGAGAAATTCACACTGAGTTGGCCACTCATCCATCAAATATACAACCGTACAGGTAGTACAGGTGGCTTAAGTGATATGCATGTTCAGACTTGATGAAGAACAGGGTACGATCACTAAGGATGCATGATAGTATTTACCTGGAGGAGCCGCATGGTCTTGCGGCTTATATTTACATGCTTTCTACTATTCTTCATGTATTAATTCTTGTAAACCTTGTATTTGTTAAATTCAGAGACGTTGGTTTGTATAAGTCATTATGGGCAGTTTCTTGTATACTTGAATGATAATGAAATTTTCCTTTAAGTCGATTTGTCCACACTAGCTCATTTGCTCACTCTGATGGGAAAAAAAAATATACACTCGAATTTGACCATCCTTTAAGGTTAACACTCGGCTTTTTGAGAAATGGGTTGTGTACTCGGGTTCTGAAAAGTCGGGTTGTTACATTATCAGCATGTTATAACGTACATTATAAGAAGTTAACCGTACACGAGTATTTCACGCCCAAGGTAATCAATTCAAATACAACAAGCATGGAGGAAATCATGTGCATCATCAAAGTAGTTGAGAATCTAGTCTCAACGCTAATCTACAACACCATTTACTCAATACTTACTAATACATACATTTATACAAACACTTAGACTACTCAACTCCAACGTACTTGACGTATGTTGATTCCAACATATAATATGACAGATCCTTATATCAAGGAGTTGTCTAATTGTAACACCCCAAAAATCAGGGGTCGGGTAGAAACCCAACTCCTGAGTTCCAGAACGTCACTTATGCAACATAGATAATGATAAATGCATGTTGTCTGTAGAATGACATTAAACAAGATTGAGACTAACCAAAACAACATATCATACTCCAGAGACAGTTAAATTAGCAAGCGGAAGACTGTGATAAATACATAAAATATATAATTGATTGTAAGTCTCCAGAGTGTGAACATGTTAACAGGTTAATTAAATACATGTATACTCCAAAAATGGAAAGAAAAGAATATACATGAGTGCTCCAAAATATAAAATGACAAGTGTCAAGGCGTCTAATCAACCTCCCTGTAATCCCGTCGATCAGAACACGGAGGAGAAGTCCTCCTCATCATCATACAAGTCCGGCTCCGCCTCACAAGCAGCGCCATCATCTGCAAATACAACCGGGTCTGGTGGGTGTCCGGAAACACCGTCCTGTAACGTGGGAGTGAGTGATCAACTCAGTGGAATAATAGAGCAAAGATTAGCATGTTATCAAATCAATCACGCGTTAATAGTAAAGCAAACAATCAAACATTCCTAAATACTGTTGTTAATGCATGCATGAAATGACATGATGGATGCCCTCACTGACATACTCCCTCATATGGCACCATCTTACGCCTGCGGCATGCTTTCTTCCCGCAGTGCTCCACATCTTCCAGGCACATGCAATGCGATTTGGATAATGATTACCAAGTTGTTATTAGTCCTTTTCATACAGCAGGATTGGGAAACTAGGGTACCTTCCTTATATCAATCCCAACACAGATCCTGTCTAGGGTCGTCACTCCTAGTAATCTCATACGATGATATATTTATAGGTCGCTGCAAGGGCTGCCAGGGCTGTTGTATGCACTCGTTGCTCCTCTCTCCCATTACCTTATCAATACAGGCCTATTATATCCTTAAGACTACATCAGGACTCGTCGGCCCCATGCGGTGTCAGGATAAACTCAAGGTCACTACAAAGGGCTCGTCACCAATCAGTGTAGGCCGACAACAAGAATATAGTGTCCCATACCACTATAATCTGCTCAGAGTAGGGTGCTCACTGGTCACTACGGGGAGGTTTGTGGCCCCAGCATAGGCCGACAGCTCGACCACGGTGTCCCATACCACCATGCCCGGCTCATGAGTCTTTATGGATCAAGGTACCATGGTTAACAGGGTTTTCAATGGTAAGTTCAGTACCCTAGGTTCAAGCAGTTATGACTCATACAAGGTGAACATACAATGGCCAGTCGGGTTACTTGACGGGCTCGACTAGTACGAGCGCATCTCAAGTCGAACGACATGAAGTGCATGAAACACTTCGTGTGGCCTAACCACTGCCGCCAACTCAAAACACGACTTGCGTTCATCGACGCGTCCTTCGTGGCAAATAGAAGCCAACCACGAATTCAATCCATTACCGACTGCCTGGACTAACGTATAGCCCCAAACACTTGAATATCAACATCAGTAATCATATGAGAGTAACAAAAATGAAATATAACAATGTAAGCATGTTGACACATGTTATAACATACAACTTAAGCAAATCATCCAACACATGCATTTTATATATATAATGAAATCAATACATTTAGCCAACATGATGGAAATCATTTACATCAGCATATTACTTGAGAATTCAATCTCAAAACTCATTCACAATACCATCTACTCAATACGTACTAATACAAACATTTATACAAACACTTAGCCCACACACTTTAGTCTACATAGCATATGTCGACTCAAAGTGCGCATTTGGGCGAACCTCTTCGCCAAAAAGATCATGCACGCATTCCTAATATCCTAACATGACAAATAACCATGGAAAATATTTCAGCAAAATGTGGATGTAAACAGTATTTTCTACAAATGACTAAAATGCCCTAAATCTCATATTTTCCATACGTTAACGAAATGAAAAATGGACAGCATGTTCTACATGTCAAATGGCGTTGCCGTCGATAATCTACTATTAAACGACATTGAAAGCTTTGAAATCAGTCAATCAAAGCGTCTAAAATCCTCACCTTAAACCAGAAATTGTGAAACGGAGTTGATTCAGACGATAAGTCTTCGTCAACGGCGGGTATGCTACCTATGGCATGAAACAGGTTAGCTAAACCAACACTACAACTATTCTAAGCTTCAAATCAAGTTAGGGTTAAGATTTCTTACCTAAGAATGGAGCTGAAAACACTGGAATGGCGGTGCAGAAGCGGCGGCTATGGAACATGGAGTAGCAGGGAAGAATCCCAAGAGAGAGCTCCAAATCTCCCTCCCTTTCTCTCTCTTTCTCCCTCTCTTTTCTCTTTTCTCTCTCCAAATTCGTATGGGATGAAAGAGTAAGGGTTTAAGCCCTTTTTATAAGTCCAAAAGCGACAAAAATAGACTTGGGGCCAAGGTATACTTATTTTATGTCTAAATACGGACTATTCCGTCTCAACAGAGCATTTCTGGAGGTCCCCTGGCCGAATGCGGTCTGACTTAAGCTCATGTACATTTGATCTAGGTCAGATAGAGTTTTCGGTCCGGTTGAATTTCCAGATCGACCGTGGCAGACCAGTTTCAGTTCAACGGCTACCGGTACTCGATCAGGGCTACAAGTGCATTGACATATAAGGGCCACCTATCCTGATCTGAGGATAAAATTTGATCGAATTCTGATGGTCAGAACGCTTAGAAAATATCGTGCAAGCGACACGTGCCAGATTTCGTAAATTATATTAATTTCTAACATTTCTCACACTCTTCACTCTGGACTCAAGAAAATCGTCGTGGGACATCATCTGGACTTGATTTTTGAGGTGATTGTCAAGTCTAACTAGGCGGTCAGGATTGTCTAAGTTCGGGGTAATTGGATTTTCGACGTGCGGTCCAGAGCCGATACAAAGTTTCAAGTTGCTCCCGAGAGCAAACGGGAATAGAGTTTGATCCTAGGTTTTACAGTATTGTAGCGTCACCTATTCTATACGTTTTGACTATAGCAGATCGTATTGAAAGTGATTGGTAAGAATTTCATAGGTCATCTAGTGCAGCGCTAGTTAATTCTCGTTAGATTTCTAAAGGAAGTAGCTTTTATTGATTTTTATTTGAGATGAGATTTGAAGGGTAGAGTGACGGTGCTTAGAAACGAAAGAAGGAAGAGTTTGGAGGGGGGGTTTTTGCCAAAAATCAGATATTTGGGAGAGAAAGGAGAGCTTGGGGGGTCACTTTGTGAAGGAGATGGTAGATTGGGGATGTTTTGAGGGACGTTCCACGTATGGGGGAGGTGCCCTAGCCATTTAAGGGCGTCGGCCCGAAGATCAGCCCGAGTGGGGCCCACCGTACTGCGAGCCCTCGCCGAACCGGTTAGGTCTTCGCCGGTCAAACTGCAAACCGGGGATGCCAGCCATATGGGCTGGGTTCCCCCTGCCCTAGGGACCCCAAATATATGTGGGACCCACCCTGATTCATTGTATTTGGGCTTGGATAGGCCCAAGACACCATTTGGGGCGTTTCAGGGCCAGTTTGTAAACCAGAATGAGTTTATGCATCATCTGGCATATGATTTTGGGGTAGGAGAGGCTAATCCATCCAACTAACCCATCTATTTTATTATATTCTAAAAGGTTAAGGGTCGAAACCCATTTTACCCATTTATTTACTATTCACGGTAATTTTTAGCTTCGGTATTGTTCTTCATCATTAATACCCTAGGATTGGTGTTCTTTACTATTTAAACTTGAGGAGTCGTGTCTAATATGAAAGTACTTGGAGAAATTTGAAGAATGAGGTGGTGAAAGGTGAGTTTTGAAGGAAGTGGATTAAAAAGCGATTTCTTTGGCTTCGGGATTAAGCTCTGAAAGTGATAAGGTTGACCCATTGCCTAAGGACGTCTAACCCCAGGTTGGTAAAAATCTGGGATGTTACACTAATACACAACAATCATGTTTTTACATTCAAAACATATAGCAGACATAAATCATATTGATTTAGGCATTTCAACAAACACTTCTTAGTCTACACACATTAGTCTACATAGCATATGTCGACCAATATGTGCATTAGGGCGAATCTCTTTGCCAAACAGATCATACATGTATAACCAGTATAGGTACATGGTAAATACTCATGGCAATCATACCGGCAAAATACGTACATATACAGTATTTCCTACAAATACCCAAAATACCCTAAATCTCATATTCTTCGTGCGTATTTGAATTGAAAAATGGATAGCATGTTCTACATGTCAAACGGCATCCTTATCAGCAATCTACCATTAAACGGCATTGAAAGCTTTGAAAACACGTAATCTAAGCGTCTAAAATTCGTACCTTATGCAGTAGGAGGGTAATGAATCGAATAGGAACTCTACGTCATCGTCAACGACTGATTGGCAACCTACAACACAGGGTGAGTCAGCTACTTAGCTACTTGCACCCATAGGAGCCTTAAAACAGGTTAGGGTTAGGGTTTTCTTACCCAGAACGAAGTTGGAATTGCCAGAATAGCGATGCAGGTGGATGACTTTGGCATTTGGAGCAGCAGGGAAGAATCCCAGGAGAAAGCCCCAACTTCTCTCCCACTTTCTCTCTCTTTTCTCTCCTAGGTTTTCTAAATTCGTATGGGATTTGTGAGAGAGGGCTTAAGGCCTTTTTATAAGCCCAAAATCGACGAAAATAGCCTTAAGGCCAAGGGATACCTATTTTATAACCAAAACGAGCTTATTCCGATCCAACGGAGCACTTCTGGCGGTCCTGTTACTAAATGCGGTCGGACTTAAGCTTTTTAATATCAAATTTAGGTCGAGTTAAGTTTTCAGTCTGGTCGGGTTTCCAGATCGACCGTGGCGGACCAGTTTCAGTTCAGCGGTCACCGAAACTCGATCAGAGCTACAAGTACCTAGACATGTAAGGGCCAACTATCCTGATCCGATGGTGAAATTTGGTCAAATTCTAATGGTCAGAATGCTTAGAAAATGTCACGCTAGTGACATGTGCCAGATTTCATAATTTATATTTAATTTCTAATATTTCTCACACTCTTTACTCTGGACTCAAGGAAATCATCGTGGGACATCATCCGGACTTAATTTTTGGGGTGATTGTCAAGTCCAATTAGGCAGTCATATTCGTCTAAGTTCATCGCTATCAGACTTTCGACGTGCGGTCCAGGTCTGATATGGAGTTTCAAGGTGCTCCCGAGAGCAATCGGGAATAGAGTTTGATCCCAGATTTTTAGGTAACATAGCGCTAGCGGTCCTACTCATTTTGGGTCTTTTAGTTCATATTTAAAGTGGTTCAAGTTAATTCTACTGAGTATTCAGTATGATACTTAACTAAATTCTAGCTTAATTATGACAGAATACGGTCCTAGGGCCATTCTATGCCCCATTTTGGGCACTTTTAGTTATCATATTATTTTAATTATTTTTCTAGTGGTTTATCATCAAGTTTACCCTATCTCCAATAAATTTCATAAGATTTTGAGTTGTAAAAAAATTCTAAAAATTCCAGAAGCAGCAGCTGTCCAACAAGTGATTTTCGGACAGTTGTCACAACGTCCTACTTTAAACTATATTAAATATTTTATTATATTTTTCACATATTTTTATATAAAACTAGACTTATTTATCTTCAATCTAGTTTTTAAATCACCTAAATCGGAGTTATAATGAGGGATATATGATTTTTCAAACTTGGAAGAAACGTGTAGAAATCGGCCTGCCAGACTGCTGTACGGACGAGGTCGGCGAGGCCTCGCCAAACCGGCAAGGTCCTCGCCTGTCACTGACCTATTTGGTGAGGAATCACCTCATGAGTGAGGTCCTCACCCCCCAGGGATGTCAAAAACATGTGGGGCCCACCTTGGATCCTCCCGAATTGAGTCGTTTGGGCCCACGAGTCTGTCGAGGCGTTTATCGAGTCTCATTTACAAATTGGAATGAGTTACACAATGTACAATATATGATTTTGGGGTAGAAGAAGCTAATCCATCCAAATAACCTATCTACATCATAAAATTATAAATATTAACTAGTCAAAATCCCATTTTACGCATGTATTTACTATTTATAATAAGTTTTAGTTTAAGTATAGTTCCTCATCTTTTAAACTTTAGCTTTGTGTCTAATATGAAAGTACTTAGAGAAATTTGAAGAATGGGGTGGTGAAGGTTGAGATTTTGAAGGAAATGGGTTAAAAAGCGATTTCTAGACTTTAGGATTGAGCTCTAAGAGTGATATGGTTGACCCATTGCCTAAGGACATCTAATTCCAGGTTAGTGAAAATCTGGGGTGTTACAGATTTTCACTAATAGAGGTGAAATATCAGACTTTTAGGCTCAGTTCCTTAACAATTGAAGTATTGTGGCATAAAAAATATTCCATTCCAGTGGTCATAAAATTCCATGTCCGGGGGTATTTTGATAAAAATCTATGTCAGGGGGTATCTTGGTAAAATTCCATGTCTGGGGTATTTTGGTAAAAATCAGCTCCGGGGGTATTTTAGTAAAAAATCATGTCCGGGGGTATTTAGGTAAAAATCAGCTCTGGGGGTATTTTAGTTAAAATCTATGTTCGGGAGTATTTTAGTAAAAATCCATGTCCGAGGCTATTTTGGTAAATTTCATGTCTAAGGGTACTTTAGGTATTTTGGTAAAAAGACATTGAAAAGGATAGTTTGGTAAAAAAGGGTGCACAGGTGTCATTTTTAGGGAGAGAGGTTGTACACCACCATTTAAGGAGCTTGGTGGACACCATGGTTTAAGAAAAGAAGATGTCCACATGTGAAGGGATAAGTGGTGGTGACCACCACTTTATAAGAGTTGTGAGGCCTATAAATATCCCTCTCCAACTTCATTTGAAAGGTTGATCAGTTGGTGAGCCAGAAGGAGAGAGAGAATCAAGGTGAAAGAGTGAGAGAAGAAAGTCGTTGCGCGAACCCGCGTAACGGAAGTGGAAAAGGGTGTTGCACGACTTTTTAAGGAAACTTAAAGAAAGGCTTTTGCGCCAGCCCGCGCAACGGAAGTTGAAAGTGCACCTACTAGTGCCCTGTTTGTCAATTACGGTGTAAGTTGAGTCAGTCAGACAACAGCGCCTAACAGGAAGATCAATTCAAGTGTTTGCCTCAACTGGATGTGTGGAAGCTCGCCATAGGTAAATCTTAGCCTCACATCCCATGTCCCAAAACACCAGGTGATTAAAACCCTTAAAACTAAGTAGAACATCTTAGGGTTTTATTGTAAGAAAATTTTTTACCAAATAGGAAAATCTTCAAGTTTTCTTATCCTGTTGATTATATCGATTCACCTTTCAATATGATTGACCTGGTCTGTCGATGTCCTCGGCATCTTAATCGATACAATCGAGTGAGGACAAAAAGCATCCAGCAACCAAACAATCATCTGGACGATTTATCAATATATCGAAGTTTCAATCGATATCATCGATATTCAAATATCGATCCCATCGAAAGTGGATCGATAATATCGACAGACAGTTTTTTGGTGCCCCTGTTTTTCTAAAGAAAACTAATATAAGCTTCGATATATCAATGACTGTCCGATTCAATCTGAATTCAAATATCAATCATATCGGAAGTCATTCGATCATATCGATAGTGGGCGCATGTTTCCTCCAGCAAATATTGCCGGGTGTTTTAATTGTTGATCGGGGGGCCAGTCGAGAAATCGATATTCATATGTCGATCATATCGAGACCTGGTTGATTGGATCGAGACCAGACACAAACCGTCCAACAAGCTTATAGGTAAATCTATACAATTTATTGATCCTATCGACACGGACTCCGACATCATCGATATACAAATTCTGATGACATCGGTTGTTCCCCGATCATATCTTAGAAACTTGAAATATTTCTAAGCTAGTCTCTCTCATGCTTGAAATGTCGATAGCTCGATCCCAGTATCAATGAAATCGGAGTTTGAAATCTGATAACATTGACACATGTATCGATCCACTCGACAAGCCAGCAAAAGGTTTCAAAAGTAAATGACATGAAGATTGTGCCATCGAGCAGATCATCGATACAATCGAGAGTATACGCTCGATCATATCGACCCTTGCTTGATGATATCGATTTCTGTCATAAATATGACCGTTTTATATCTGTTGGAACCTTTTGTCTATTTAAAGAGAGGCTTGTCTTTATTACTGGTAGAGAAAGAAGAGAGTGCTTTTGAGTGTTTTAAACTTCATATCATTTATCTTAAGCCCTTTCTCTCAGGGAGTTTATCCTCCAATCAACCCTCATTCAATAGAGTGGATTGAGGAATGAACTTCGGCATTCAAGGATCCTTAATGGCAAATCATTAAGTTGGGATGCCTTGAATGCATAAATGATTGAAATCACTCTATCTTCCTAATAGGAAAATCTTTAGAGAGTAGAATTTCATCATAACCTTGACCCGACCAAAGTCGGATATTGGTACATCTTTTGTGTTGCGGATCGAGGGAGTTGAAGACTCTTCATCAACAAGAAGGAGATCTTCATCACTACGCTAAAAGGGACTCATCAACTTATTTGTAAGTACCTAGAGTCCAGAGGACACTTGTAATCATTTATTTCTAGGATTGAGTCTTAAGTGTTGCTCACCCTTTGAAGTCCTCAAAGGAGGCCTCCGGCGGGAGTATATGCTGTGGGTGCGTTGTGTGGACCCTTGCTCTGTGGAGAGCATAAACATCCGGGTGCGTTGTGTGGATCCTTCCTCTATGTGGGCATAAACATCTGGGTGCATTGTGTATACCCTTGCTCTGTGTGGGCATAAACATCTAGTTAGGACTGCGTCAGTAAAACTCCAGGGTTAGAGGTGAACCGAGTAAAAACCTCCATGTAAAGGTTGAAGGTGAACCTAATTTAAAATCTTAAGTTTGAGGTGAACAATGGGAAACCTCCTTAGTGAAATCCGGTACACTCAAGGGTTGAGTGTGGCAGCCGAGAGTGGAGTAGACAGGTAGTCGAACCACTATAAAAATGACTGTGTCTATGATTGATTCTTATGCTTGGTCATTTGTGTGATTATGTTAATTGCATTCATATCTGCTCATACTTCACACACAGAGTCACATCCATCATAGACTATAACTACTTCATGCTTATTAATTGAATAGTTCTGTGATTGGATCCTTTACTGGGCTTGGAAGCAAGTAGAGTTACATTTGAGTAATCCTGAAAATTGCATACTTGTTAGGATTAGAGTGATAGGATTTTTAATATAACTCATAAATCTTTAAAAAGTCCTATTCACCCCCCTCTAGGACATATTAACATATTCCTACTTCAACTCAAGCGGTCTTCACCGCTATTTCAATTGGTATCAGAGTGAGTCTCTCTTTAAGGGCTTCACCGCCTAGAGAGTGATCTTGACTGAAGTTGAGAAATATGGCCAAAGGAGAGGGCTCATCAGTCACTAGACCTCCAGTATTTGATGGATCAAATTATGCATACTGGAAGTCTAAAATGCACTACTTCTTGAGATCTTTGGATCATGATGTTTGGAATGCTGTTGAATGTAGATATGTGCTACCATCTGAATAGATTGTACTCAAAGATAGCATAACTATCACAAAACCCAAACCCAAAGAAAAGTGGATGGTGTCCGACAAAGATAAACAGACTGCTGAAGCAAAAGCTATGAATGCCATCTACTGTGCCGTGTCCCAGGATATATTCAATCAAATAAGTATGTGTGGGACATCCAAGGAAGTATGGGATTTACTGGAAACAACCCATGAAGGCACAAGCACTATGAAGAGGTCTAAACTATAACTTCTGACTTCATAGTTCGAAAATCTCAGGATGGAAGAGCATGAGACATTTATGGAGTTTTTCACCAAATTGAATATCATTTGTAACTCCATGGGTGGATTGGGAGAGAAGGTTCCGGTATCAAAAATATGTAGAAAAATTTTGAGGTCTCTATCGAAACAGTTCAATCCCAAGGTAACAATAATTGAGGAGTGTAGGAATATTGATGAGATGAAAGTAGAAGAACTAGTAGGTTCCCTACAAACTTTTGAACTACACTTCACACAACTCCAAAAATCTAAAAACACTGTCCTAAAAACTTCTAAGAAATCAAAACATGAGGACAGTGAGAGTGAAAAAGAAGATGAAGATGAGGAAGTGGCTTTGCTGGCACAGAAATTCAAAAGATTCTTTTAGAAGAATCACGGTCGTCTTTCCAGAGGAAGAAAGGTGAACTACAAACCTCCTGCAGGCAAATTTGGTAAGCAGACCAAAGAACCACAATGTTATGCCTATCATAAGTATGAACACCTATTTAACGAATGCCCAAATAGAAAAACCAAGGGCAAGGCGATGGCTGTCACATGGGATGATACAGAAGAGTCAAATTCAGAAAATAGTGACTCAGAAAGTGATGGAGATCAGAAATCCTTAAAAATACTCATGGTCTCCACTACTTCGATCATTCCAACTGAACTTGAGAAAGAACAGCAAGCCACTAAATCATTTCCATCTGACAATGAGGAATTTGAGTCTGAAGAAGAAGAAGAAGAAGAAATTGAAAAGGATAAACTACAGGATGCTTATAATCAACTATACATTCATAACATCCATATCCTTAAAAAACTCGGCATGTCTGAAAATAAAAAGGAATTATTGCAGAAAGACTTGGACAGAACCTTAGAAATAAACATACATTTAGCCAATGATTTGCAACAATATCACATAGACAATGATGAATTAGAAAGAGAAAACCTATCCCTAAAAATAGAATTATCAAAACTTATGAATCGGGCTGAATCGCTAAGAGATGATAATGCAAAACTCAAAAATGAGAACCACTCACTTTGTATTAACTTAGAAAAATCCAAAAAATTTGCCGAGATAAACCACAAATTTTCTCAGAGTGGTGAGAAATTGGAAAATTTGTTAGGGATGAGAAGACTAGGAAGAGACAAGAGTGAACTAGGATATGAGAAAAATAAAAAGAAAACTGAAAATAAAGCCTCAACAAAACTGGCTGCTTTAGGTACAATATAGGGATTTCTCTAGTTTGTCATTTATGTAGTGATGTTGGTCATTATAAATTTGAATGTTTAACACCTAGACAGACTCCATATAACTCTGATCGAAATCACATTGGAAAATTCAAACCAATTAGAGAAACTCAGAATGTTAAAAGTCCATCTAGGAGAAGTAATCATCCATTACCACCTAAGGGAAAGAACAGAATGAAGAAATATGTCCCACAATGGGTAGTAAAAGAAAAAGTGAACTATCTGATGATTAACCTGCATATTTCATGAAATATCAAGCAAAAAATGGAACAAGTCCAGGTTATGCATCTAGATTTGGATATTTGTTAAAATGATGCGGTTTTGTTAAGCCTTCAATGTTACATCTGAAGTTGGAGACCTCGAACTTTTGTATATAAACATTATTATGTTTATAATTGTACAGAACTGATACAAACTTTTGTGACATATACTGATCAAGTTAGGAAACATACATTAGTGTGTCGAAATTGAGAAAATTCTGAATAACATCTACTCTCGATACAAGTGTCTGTCTTTTTCGATTTCATCGACGACCTTTCAGAATGTGAAAAGGCGTATGATCGTTGATGACATCTAAGACAGAATCGATATAATCGGTTGGCAACTTCTCGATGGCATTGATACATTGGTCGATATGATAGACAAACAGCACCCGATAAAAGTCAGTAGGACGGAAAAAAAAGGGGGTTTGTTCTTTAAAAGGCTTCTCGGTCGTCTTCCCTGCCCAATCCTCTCGACCAATCACTAGAAGCCATGTCGGACTAACCAAATCCTTTCACAAATCAGGTAATATTCTTCTAACATCGACAAAATTTTCTTTTCTTGGTTTGTCGGGCATTTTTGTCATTTTTTCCCAAATACTTCAAACTGCCTATTCTTCCACATGGGAAAAAATAAAAACGTAGCATCCGGTCCGGGCGAGTCTTCAAGAGCTACCCGACAAAAAGTCTTTGCCTCTAGGGAAAGAGCGAGGATCCCGGACCGTGGGACCCCCACACGGCAAAGATCACGACACAATGGGTCCCAAACTGAAGTTCTTACACGGCCTCAACTAGCGCTAGCTCTTCCGGCTATCCAATGTCTTGCAAAATACACCGAAAGGAAGCTGATCCATGAGAAAAAAGTTGATAAGGGCTGTTTGGCACCATATAATTTGGAACCTCTATTCGCCACAATCGGATGGCTGCCTATTCTAGATTTTGGAGGACCCTGTTAACTAGAACATACACGTAACTTTCTTGCAGTGTGTCATTCTCCAGTATCTGATCCTTTATTCATGGTATCCCTAGATGGTGATGATGCATTTATCACTCCCGCCACTATAGGTCACATTCTCAATTTACAGTTGGCTCCAGAAGGCCATCCAAATTGGGATCTCGATCTTCCAGATGTCCAATCAAAGATAACCAAATACCTATGTCACAATAGAGATATTTTATGGCATCAAGAGAATGCCTTAAAAGCTAGGTATATGGAGCCCCAGTTTCGAGTCATGCATGGGATTTTCACTACAAATTTGTACCCAAGAAGTACAAATCGATCTGATCTCACAAGTCTCATGGTCATGATAATAGACTTCGTTGCAACTGGAACACAGATTTGCCTTCCAACACTGATTGTCAATCAGTTTGTTAATGCCATACACACATCTAGAGATCTGCATCTGCTATATCCTTAGATTATTAGCAAAATCTGTCAAAGCATTGGCTTTCCTGCTACAAATGATCCTGTGCTTCCACTTCATGTTTTTAATTTTAAAAACATTTGCAAGATGGATCTGATTTATCACGAGTACAAGGAAGGTGGAATTCAAGAAGAAGGAGGCGAAGGTACTAGTGTCCCTTAGGCTGAGGAAACTGAAATGGAAGGTGGTGAATCTGCCAGAGTAGATCCAGTCCCATCTATGTCAATCCCTGGGCATACTAAATGATACAAACTGGATAGGATTGGGGCAATTCAGTGGGACATTTAATCAGTGCAGGAGCGACTTACAATCTTGGAGCGTGTTGTCCATAAGGTACAACAGTCTGTGCAACAGTTGGTTGATCTGATGACCTGTCACCGAGATGACACTGCTCCTTCTCATTCTGCTCCCTAGCTCTGATTTTCGAAAGCTGTCATGCACACTCACTCTTTAACTCAGCATATGAACTAGGATATCTTTTTGAATGTTCTACGCTTCCTCGAGTGCATGTGACAGCTCTCTTTTGTTTACATAGGTTGAATTCTTTTTGTGTTTTCCCTTGGATGGGATGAAATATTTGGTTACAATATTTGGCGGCCCTCAAATGGGCTTTGTTTTATTTGGATGATGGGTTAAATACTGTTGTCTATGGCAGTATATATATATATATATATATATATATATATATATATATATATATATATATATATATATTTGGGATACTGGTTGATATGGCTGCATACAATTCTTATTCTATTGCCATTCTTGATACATATGAAATGAATGTGCTGATTGTTTCATCTATTTACTTCCTGCCTTAAGTAATGTATGCTTATCCTGTTGAATATTTATATACATTTATCTGTTTGTGGTTCTCCCATGCGCTTATTCAATCTTTAGTCAATATCACTTATTATGCCTTTGCCAATGACTGACAAGAAGGGGGAGAAAAATCACAAACACCCCTGTGGAAAAATTGAATATTTGTGCTCTTATATGTTGCAGGTGTAAGGGGGAGCAGCTGCACCAAGAAAGGGGTCTTTATAGTTAGAGGGAGTAAATTATGGGTGTGTACATGAATGGATTAGAATTTGTAAAATTGTGTTAATGCATATACACACAATTTAGGATGTATCTGTTTAGATATTTTTCTAGGGTGTTTTGGGTATTTTGTCACGTAATTGACAAAGGGGGAGATTGAAAGTGCACCTACTAGTGCCCTGGTTTGTCAATTATGGTGTAAGTTGAGTCAGTTGGACAACAGCGCCTAACGGAAAGATCAATTCAAGTGTCTGCCTCAACTGGATGTGTGGAAGCTCACTATAGGTAAATCATAGCCTCACATCCCATGTCCCAAAACACCAGGTGATTAAAACCCTTAAAACTAAGTAGAACTTTTTAGGGTTTTATTGTAAGAAAACTTTTTACTAAACAAGAAAATCTTCAAGTTTTCTTACCTTGTCGATTATATCGATTCACCTTTCGATATGATTGACTTGGTCTGTCGATGTCCTCGGCATCTCAATCGATACAATCGAGTGAGCACAAAAAGCGTCCAGTAACCAAACATTCATCTGGACGATTTATCGATATATCGAAGTTTCAATCGATATCATCGATATTCAAATATCGATCCCATCGAAAGTGGATCGATAATATCGACAGACAGTTTTCTGGCACCCCTGTTTTTCTAAAGAAAACTAATATAAGATTCGATATATTGATGACTGTCCGATTCAATCTGAATTCAAATATCGATCTTATTGGAAGTGATTCGATCATATCAACAGTGGGCGCATGTTTCCTCTAGCAAATATTTCAGGGTGTTTTAATTGTTGATCGGGGGGCCAGTCGAGAAATTGATATCATATGTCGATCATATCGAGACCTAGTCGATTGGATCGAAACCGGACACAAACCGTCAAACAAGCTTATAGGTAAATCTATACAATTTATTGATCCCATCGACACGGACTCCGATATCATCGATATACAAATTTCGATGACATCGGCTGTTCCCCGATCATATCTTAGAAACTTGAAATATTTCTAAGCTAGTCTCTCTCATGCTTCAAATGTCGATAGCTCGATCCCAGTATCGATGGAATCGAAGTTCAAAATCCGATAACATCGACACCTGTATCGATCCACTTGATAAGCCGGCAAAAGGTTTCAAAAGCGAATGACATGAAGATTGTGCCATCGAGCGGATCATCGATACAATCGAGAGTATACGCTCGATCATATCGACCCTTGCTCGATGATATCGAACTCTATCATAAATATGACCGTTGTATATCTGTTGGAACCTTTTGTCTATTTAAAGAGAGGCTTGTCTTTATTGCTGGTAGAGAAAGAAGAGAGTGCTTCTGAGTGTTTTAAACTCCATATCATTTATCTTAAGCCCTTTCTCTCAGGGAGTTCATCCTCCAATCTACCCTCATTCAATAGAGTGGATTGGGGAATGAACTTTCGCATTCAAGGATCACCTAGCTACTAACTTAACGACAAATCATTAAGCTGGGATGCCTTGAATGCATAGATAATTGAAATCACTCTATCTTCCTAATAGAAAAATCTTTAGAGAGTAGAATTTCATCATAACCTTGACCTGACCAAAGCTGGATATTGGTACATCTTTTGTGTTGAGGATCAAGGCGTTGAAGACTCTTCATCAACAAGAAGGAGATTTCATCACTGCGCTAAAAGGGACTCATCAACTTATCTGTAAGTACCTAGAGTACAGAGGACACTTGTGATCATTCCTTTCTAGGATTGGGTGTAACACCTCAAATTTTTGCCAACCTGGAGTTAAACGTCCTTAGACAATGGGTCAACCCTAGCACCTTGGTAACTTCTCATAACTCAACGTGCGCTTGGCCTAGTTGAGCTTATCAACTAACCCGATTGATCGATGTTTGTTCACCATGTTTGGACACTACTGTTTGAACCTAAGGTACCGAACTTACCAATGAAAAGCCCCTCTAACCTTGGTACCTCGATCCGCTTAGACTCATGAGCTGAGTATGGTGGTATGATACACTATATTCGTGCTGTCGGCCTACTCTGATTGGTGATGAGCCCTTCGTAGTGACCAGTGAGCACCTATACTCGTGAGCTAATTATGGTGGTATGAGACACTATATTCGAGCTGTCGGCCTACATTGATTGGTGACGAGCCCTCTGTAGTGACCTCGAGTATATCTTGATCGTTTATAAGGGTGACGAGCCTTGTTGCAGTATTTGGGATATAATTAGGCCTGTATTGATTTGGTGATGGGGGAGTGGTGTAACGAATGCGCGCAACAGCCCTGACAGCCCTTGCATTGACCTAGAACCGTAACATCATATGAGATTATCTCGGACTGACGACCCGAGAATGGATCACCGTTTGGGTAATGATACAAGGGAGGTACCTTAGCTTCCCAATCCTGCTGTATGAAAAGGACTAATAAGAACTTGGTAATCATGCTCATATCATCGCATTGCATGTGCTAACGGGGTTGGTGATAGAGCACTGAGGAAGTGATTCATGTCGCGATCATTAGATGATGTCGTAGAGGGGATTGTGGTGAGTGCATGCATCATTCTTCATAACATTCGTGCATTAACAAGAGTATCTAAGACATGTTTGATTGTATTACTTTATCATTATTGCTTGATTGAATTGATAACATGTTAACCTTTACTGTATATAGTTTCCACTGAGTTGATCACTCACTCCCACATTACGGGACGGTGTTGGCCACACCAACCAGTCCCTATTTTAGTATTAGATGATGGTGATGCTTGCGAAGAAGAGTCCGACTTGATGATGTTGATGAGGATTTCTCCTATATGTAGGTTCTGATCGACGGGGTTATAGGGTTATTGATTAGATGCTAATACACTTGGTATTTTACCTTTTATTTACACTCATGTATATTCTTTTTGTTCATTTTTAGAGTATACATGTATATATTTAACCTGGTAACATGTTCACACTTTGGAGACTTGTAACAGTCAATATATGTTATATATACTATCACAGTCTTCCGCTCGCATAATTTAACTGTCTCTGGAGTATGATATGCTATTTTGGCTTAATCCCACTCATGTTTAATATACTAACATAGACAACATTCAATCATAAGCATTTATGTTGCATAAGTGATGTTCTGGAACTCGGGAGTGGAGTTTATGCTCAACCCCCGATTTTCGGGATGTTACATTGGGTCTTAAGTGTTGCTCACCCTTTGAAGTCCTCAAAGGAGGCCTTCGATGGGAGTGTACGCTGTGGGTGCGTTGTGTGGACCCTTGCTCTGTGGAAAGTATAAACATCCGGGTGCGTTGTGTGGACCCTTACTATATGTGGGCATAAACATCTGAGTGCGTTGTGTAGACCCTTGCTCTATGTGGGCATAAACATCTGGTTAGGAGTGCGCCAACAAAACTCCAGGGTTAGAGGTGAACCGAGTAGAAACCTCCGTATAAAGGTTGAAGGTGAACTTGATTTAAAACCTTAGGTTTGGGGTGAACCATGAGAAACTTCCTTAGTGAAATCCGGTACACTCAAGGGTTGAGTGTGGCAGCCGGGAGTGGAGTAGACAGGTAGTCGAACCACTATAAAAATGACTGTGTCTATGATTGATTCTTATGCTTGGTCATTTGTGTGATTATGTTAATTGCATTCATAAGTGTGAGTGCTTGATCATTTGTGTGATTATGTTAATTGCATTCATATCTGCTCACACTTTTCACACACAGTTACATCCATCATAGACTATAACTGCTTCATGCTTATTAATTGAATAGTTTTGTGATTGGATCCTCTACTGGGCTTGGAAGCAAGTAGAGTTACATTTGAGTAATCCTGAAAATTGCATACCTGTTAGGATTAGAGTGATAGGATTTTTAATATAACTCATAAATCTTTAAAAAGTCCTATTCACCCCCCTCTAGGACATATTGGCATATTCCTACTTCAACTCAAGTGATTTTCACTGCTATTTCAGAAGTTGCTTGCGTGGTTCTGCACAACCTTGAAAGGAGAAAACTCCTTGTGCCAAGTGGTGGAAGCTCTGTCCGAACAAAATTCCATTATGCGGTTCCGTGCAACCCTTTATGTTAAATGATATTTGTTTACTTTAGCCACTTGCGATGGTATTTCGAAAGATCTGATCCCTTCATTAGCATGAGAAGATCATTTTAGGCCATTGTCCAAAAGATGAGGAAGATCCGAGCTACGAATGGGTCGCAACGCAAGTGATAAGTGGACAAACCTCAATGGTTAAGTAGCATTGAAGTCACGGTATTGAAATCACGTAAAAGTTACATGACTTGCGTAAGTATTGAGTGTGGTCCACTGTGATGTTTGGCAAGCAATCCGCTCCGTTCATCGTCTTCTTCCTGCTATTTTAGGACATGGGGTAGAAGATGAGCAAGTTTCGTAAATCAGGTGGGCCGTACGATCTAAATAAGTGGAAACTGACATTCACCGTGAAATCTACTTGTGGAATAGTAGCATGCATGGTTTAATCCTTATTTACGGCTTTGTCATCAATTCCTCAATTACCTTCTAGCGTCAGTTATGCTAGCGTACATCCTCCAAACACCTTAAAATTTGACAGGTATCCATCGTTTTCCATGCTCTTTCCATCGGTTTAGTTTGGGTCCTGATCTCTCGAGGATGTGCAAGATGCTTTCTTAATGGTTATTATTTGTTCTTGCCCATTGGGTCACTTATACACTGATCTAAGAGTTGAAATTTGACGTGTACGGCTAATTTACGGTTATAAGGCTGCGTATAAAGTTTCGAGCTAAATGGACTGTGGAAACGCCATGATCTTACATTCTGGAGGACTTTTTTGGCCCATTTAACATGATCAGCCTGATTTCTTTGGCTCTTGGCCACATTTTAATGGACTGCTCCATATTTTAAGGAAGAATGACCCGAAGGATGCTCCATATTTCAAGGAAGAATGACTGGAATGATGCTCAGAGCTTATCTCGACGGTCAGATTAGAGGATTCAAGCCACACAATCCCCGTTTCCTGGAAGACTAGTTGATCAGATCAACAATTCCTCCTAAGTACTAGGAGAAGACCAAAGCAGGCATCGAAATGCTGCTGAAATTTCTATCTGACTGTGTTCTCCTTCTTTTAATACATTCCATTAATTGTACTTTATTTTTCAGAATCAAGGGAATCCGAGGATGTAAATGAACTCAGATAAATATGATCAATGTTCTCTTATTAAATTCTTTGTTATCATTGAATAAATCTCCCAAGTTAAACGCATTTTGTTTCTTATTCGAAATAAAATGGCAACTCCGTTGGGGATCTATTATTTGATGGTAACTTAGAAAATATTCTGAGAACATTTATCACTTTTTGGCATCTATAAAAATGCTAAAATGGTGACTCTCAATGGGAACGTCCTCCCCTTCATCTCTGAAAATAAAGCACGATTTTATTTAATAAATTAACTTATACTCTTTCATGCTTTCTCTGAGATAGAATGTCTTATCAATTAGATGCCTTGCGATTTTATATTTTGTCTACAGGCAAGTAGAAAGCGTCAGAGAAAGCAAAGTCTGTTGTGATCAAGAGTAGTGAATTTCATGTAATGGACGGAAAAATCTCTATTTCGTCAATAACTCAAGAAGATGAGGAAGGACGGAAGATAGTAACATCCAAAAGTCAGAAAGTTCGATCTACTTCCGCAAGAAGCAGCATCTCGCCAAGTACTGGGTCGATTATGTGAAGTGTCGTGAGACACAGTCCTGCTTCGGTTATACGATCATCTCATTTAAGAAAAAGAAAAAGGCCCATCACTCCAAAGGTCTTTTAATACCGTCAACTATAACCGTAAAGACATCTTTCACAAAATCATTGTGGGTTCAGAAAAATAAGGGGAAGGCGGCCGTAACCAGTGAATGTCCACTCATAGCACCTCATGCAAAAGATTTCAAGCAAACTCATGCATTAAGAATGCCACGATTTGCGTCAGTTAGTCCTTCGAAGCGATGGTATGCTGGTTTCAAATTAAATAATAGTTCATCTTCTTCAACAACGTCAGCAGCATGGTGCTCACTTCCTTCTTCGATATCAAAACAATTGAAGTATAAAGAAACAGAAAGCTCATCGACAGATATTAATCAGCCTGATCAGTTTCACTAGATGAGCATGTGGCTGAGGAAGTCCCTAATATGCCGACAGTGACTGCCGTAAACAACATTGAACCACAAGTAAAAAGGCCACAACCACAAGCAGTTAGATTTCAAGAGCCAATGCCTAATATTACTCAGAATATCATGTAGGAAAAAATCCAGTAGATGGTTATCGAATATATTCATCTAGAGAATGAACGAAGTCAGAATAAAAAATTTCAATATCAGATATCGTATCCCCCTGAAATAGAAGAAATGCCATTTTTCGCTGATTTCGAACACCCACACTTTTAAAAAATCAACGGGAACGGATCACTAGAAGAGCATATGATGCATTTCATAGCAAAGATGAGAAATTTCTCTAAAGTTCCTCAATATTGTTTATGATTATTCGGATCTTCTCTGATAGGAAGAGCTTTCAGATGGTATTTAAGTTTAATCTTAGGATTTATTCATACCTAGGAACAAATGCAGGATGCTTTTATGTCAAACTTTTTCTCTTCGGACCGAGAAGTTAGTTTGACTGAATTAGCCTCTATTCACCAAGAAGAAAATGAATCAGTTGAAGAATTCATCAATCGATGGAAGGACTTGGCAGTATCATGTCAACATCCTCTGCGGGAATCAGAACAAGTAGAACTATGTTTAGAAGGCATGAGACCAGAGTTGGCATGCCACCTGATTAGTAAAGATTGGAAAACCTTTCGTAATTTTGCTACGAAGGCTTATGCTCTTGAAAAGATGATGGAAAGAGTGTTTACTTTTCAGTCAAAATCAGCTCATATAACTTGGAAAGAAGAAACTAAAGAAGATTATCAGGATGTGGAAAAAGACAGCAATGAAGAAGATAGAAATGGTCATGCAGTTATAATGACATACACAAGGTCTAGGCAAAATAAAGATCATACAAAGTATTCATTTACAAGAAAAGATATGCTTCCTATGTTGAATCAATTGTTGACTATGAAGAGTATTGAATTACCTCGGCTAAGACACCTCGAAGAAATCAAAAATATAAGAGGAATGAATTATTGCAATTATCACCGTAAATTTGGGCATCATACGGAAGATTGTAATTCCCTTAGGAAAAAGCTACAAAAGATGATCGATAAAGGAGAAATTGCGATGGAAAGAGCATGAAGAAAGAGAAAAAAATGACAGAAACTCGATAAAGAAAATTCTGGGGGCATCCGTGTTAAAAGATGATAACATGCTTCGTATGGTGAACCGTCAATAATTAACAAGATCGAGCTATCATAGCCTAAATACTCAAATAAAAAGAAGTGAGTGAGGTAAAAGATGTAAAGCTGCAATAAAAGCATATTCGTTGCAAATATGCATTGCAATACCTGCCAGTTCAGGAGATGACCGTTATTTTAATTTCGAAAGATATCGGTATGATACTTCTAAAATTAAAAGGGAGAAAGACAGGTGAGTAAAAACTATGAAATGTATTTCTCACCATAGAATATATTTCTTTTGTATTTGAATAAAATGCAGGCTTTCAAGCATATCAAGTCATCGCCAAATGCGAAGCACCAATGACAATCGCCAAATGAAATGCCATTCGCTAAAATTAGCAATTATCGCTATCGCCATCAATCGCTCATCAAAAATGTTATCATCACAAAAATTACATTATTAGAACATATCAGCAATGATGAAATATCAGTTATGGATTCACCATTCATGGCAGTGAAATAAGCAATGGAATAAACCTACATTGGTCAACCATACAAATCTTATGACAACAATAGCAAATGATCATTTAAGGCAGCCTACAAAGCTTCAATGATTTAAAAAGCCAGAAATTGGCTAGCCTGAAATCGGTGGTAAACTATTTTTCTCCTTGGGCCTTGCCCGAAATCGGCGGTAAACTATTTTTCTCCTTGAGCCTTGCCTGAAATCGATAGTAAACTATTTTGCTCCTTGAGCTTAGCCCGAAATTGGCGGTAAACTATCTTGCTCTTTAAGCCCAATGTCAAGTCCAGTTCAGTCGTCTGGTCGAGTCAAGTTCAGTAAAGTCCAGTTAAATTAGGTCTTGTCTAGTCAAGTATGGTCAGTCAAAAGTACACTAGCTTCATTGCTTAAAAGCATAAACTGTGTAATATTCAAATATAACAGATACATATTTTACTTTAGATATGTTCAAATTGTAATTTCCTAATGAAAATTTTAAATATTAAGTAGACAAGATGTAAAAATGTGTTTCTCTTGAATTAGGTTCAATTCAACAAAGATTATCCATCCTTCAACAATATCAACAGGCTTCACTTCAAAAATATTATCTTCTGAAGAAATCTTTGTGCGACATTGACCGGGAAAGGGGGTAGGATCTATGTCTTTAAAGTTATCCATGCCTTGGACTTTCTGTAATCTCTTATGTATGGTGGAGAAATTCATATGCTGAGAATTATGAATAATGATATTGCAGGACTCCAACTACCAGATCTGATAAAGACAAAGAAGAAATGGAGTCAACATCAGTAACTTCTATATCCTTTGAAAAGTTATTAAATGAAAATTAAAAGAAGTATTGTTTATTTTTCAGAATCAACGAAGATTAAAGGAAAAGTCTATGAAGAAATGCTAAGGAGTACAAACTAGAGATGACATATTCAGGAGTGCGATTTAATTGCAAATAATAAAATGCGAAGCACGAAGACAGCGAATATTACAATTAGCCTAAAAAAGAGAAGTTTTCAATCTCTATTTCAAAAATTATCAATATTGCATAAAGCTAAATTGAAAAAATTATAATGTATGAGATACTAATTTTGATAAAATTGACAAGAAAGACTATCATTCGGAAAGCTTGGGTTATGTAGAACATGAATAAAGGAAACAATCAAAATTTTTTTTCTGCAAAAGCCGCATTAAGGAACAACTCTCTAAACACAGAATTGAAGAAAAGAGTTGCTGGAGTTTATCAAAGAGACCATTGCAGCAGCAGCAGTGTTGAAAGAAAGTTTTCTGAGAAAGTTGCTCAAAGATAAATCGTCACACCTGTTACAGTGGAAAGTTTCGATGAAAGGAGAATTTCATCTTCTTTAGTGAAGCATCCGCTCGACACTGCTAGTAGGGGGCATTCAAATCTTTTGTTCGAGCGCGATCATCAAGCGCAATTGTTCAAATCTTCTATTCAAGCGTGATCATTCAAATCTTTCGATCGAACGTGATCATTCAAGTCTTCCGTTTAAACTTGATCATTCTAGTCTTTTGGTCAAATATGAGCATTCCAGTATTCCGATCGAACGCGATCATTCGATCTTATAGTCAAGTATGATCACCCAATCTTCCATACAAGCATGATCATCCAGTCATCCTTCAGTTGCAATTCTTTTAAGATTCTTCAGGCGGAGGAAGATTGATCCTCCATTAGATTTCAGGAATCAATCAAAGAAGGATCGAGGGGGCATTTGTTGAGGCATAAAAAATATTCCATTGCAGTGGTTAGAAAATTCCATGTTCGGGGGTATTTCAAAAAATTCCATGTCCGTGGAATTTTGGTAAAAATCAGCTCATGGATATTTTGGTAAAAATCCATGTCCGGGGGTATTTTGGTAAAAATTAGCTCCGAGGTATTTTGGTAAAAATCCATGTCCGGGGGCATTTTGGTAAAAATCCATGTCCGAGGCTATTTTGGTAAATTCCATGTCTAAGGGTATTTTAGGTATTTTGGTAAAAAATATTGAAAAGGGTAGTTTGGTAAAAAAGGCTGCACAAGTGTCATTTTAAGGGAGAGAGGTTGTACACCACCATTTAAGAGGGAGCTTGGTGGACACCATGATTTAAGAAAAGAAGATGTCCACATGTGAAGGGATAAGTGGTGGTGATCACCACTTTATAAGAGTAGTGAGGCCTATAAATACCCCTCTCCTACTTCATTTGAAAGGTTAATCAGTTGGTGAGCCAGAAGGAGAGAGAGAAGTAAGGTGAAAGAGTGAGAGAAGAAAGTCGTCGCGCGGATCCGCCCAACGGAAGTTGCTTGCACGGTCCCGCGCAACGGAAGTGGAAAAGGGTGCTCCACCACTTTTTATGGAAACTTGAAGAAAGGCTTTTGCGCCAGCCTGCGTAACGAAAGTTGCTTGCGCAGTTTGACGCAACCCTTGGAGGAGAAAACTCCTTACGCCAAGTGGCGGAAGCTCTGTCCGAACGAAATTCTATTACGCGGTTCCGCGCAACCCTTTGTGTTGAGTGATATTTGTTTACTTCAGCCACTTGTGATGGTATTTCGAAAGATCTAATCCCTTCATTAGCATGGGAAGATCATGTTAGGCCATTGTCCAAAAGATGGGGAAGATCTGAGCTCTGAATGTGTCATAATGCAAGTGATAAGTGGACAAACCTCAATGGTTAAGTAGCATTGAAGTCACTATATTGAAATCACGTAAAAGTTACTTGACTTGATTTAGTATTGATTGTGGTCCACTGTGATGTTTGGTAAGCAATCCTGTAACGCCCGTGAAAAATCTATACTTGGGCTCGAGTACCAACTCGACCCGAAATTGTGTAGAATTTATTCCTTTGGAAAAATATGACTAAGTTAGCTAGTGCAACGTTAGAATAGCTGAGAAATGGTCCCTGATCACTTTAAATACGTTCTACAAGGCTCAAAGCGAGTGGAACCAATGGTGCTATAATGCTCTAAAGCCTCAGATCAAACTCTAAACCGGTTTATTCTCGGGACCTCCTCGAAACTTTGTATTGGATCTAGACCGCGCGTCGAAAGTCCGATACCTACCATCTTAGACCGTTATGAACACTTAGCTGGGCTTGGCAATCGTTTCGAAAATCAAGTCCAACTGACATTCAGGGGTTATTTCATTGAGCCTGGAGTGAAGAGAGTGAGAATAGGGTTAGAATTGGAATTTGAAATTCAAATCTGGCACAGGAATTGACGCATCAGTATTAAGCGTTCTGACCGTCAGAATTCAGTCAAATTACACCCTTAGATCAGGAAAATTTTTTATTACATATCACGAGACTTATAGGCCTGATCTTGGTGCGGTGACCGTTAAACTGAAACTGGACCGCCACGTGCGATCTGGGAACCCTACCGGTCTGAAAACCGGATGTGTGCTAGATCCAGTATGCATGAGCTTAAGTCCGATCGCATTTGGCCAGGGGACCTTCAGAAATGATCTTTTGGACCGAAACGGCCCCGATTTGGTTAGGCACCAAGTAAACATTGTTCCCAAGCCTATTTTGGGCATGTTTTAGGCTATAAAAGGGGTTGAAACCCTCACTCCTCTCTCCCATCCAAATTTGAGAGAAACCCTAACTTGGGAGAGAAAAAGGTGAGAGATTGTGAGAGAGAGTGGGAGAGTTCTTCCTGCCACTTGTACTACGTGTTGCACGTGCTTAAGCAACGCACCTCTATCGCTTTCCCGACGATTTCACCGCGATTCTAGGTAAGTAAATACCCTAAATAGTTGCTGATTTGAGGTTCCTTTGTTTCCATAGCGATGTAGCTCATGGATCTTGTGTATTAAGTTCCCTAGTCGCCGTAGACGAAGCGTATACGCTCCGCTTCAATTCACGAGTCTACAAGACATAAGGTGAGGATTTTAGACGCTTTGATTGACGGTTCCCAACGCTTTCAATGTCGTTTAATAGTAGATTATTGACGGCATCGCCGTTTGACATGTACAATATGCTCTCCGTTTCCTGTTTCGTAAATTAACGAAGAATATGAGATTTAGGGCATTTTAGTCATTTGTAGGAAGTACTGTTTACATTCATATTTTGCTGATGTGATTGACATGGTTTGTTGTCGCATTAGGAAGTTAGGAATACGTGCATAATTAGTTTGGCGAAGAGATTCGACTAATTGCACACTTCAGGTCGACATGCTATATGTAGACTTAAGTGTGTAGTGTATGTGTTTATATAAATGTTTGTATTAGTATGTATTGAACTAAATGATGTTATGAATTAGTTTGAGATGGATTTCTCAATTAATATGCTGACCTAAATGATTTCCTACATGTTGACTATATGTATGATTTCATTACATGCATGAAATATATGTGTTTGAAGATTTACTTAAGTTGAATGTTATAACATGTGTTAACATGTTCACATGATTGTATTTCAATTCCAATACTCTTACATAGTTTGCTGATGTGATTTCATAAGTGTTTGGGACTAGACTTAGTCCAGGCAGTCGGTAACCGAGCGAATTCGTGGTTGGCTTATCTTGGCCACGAACGACGCGTCGACGAACGCGAGTCGTGTTTGAAGTTGGCGGCAGTGGTTAGGCCACGCGAAGTGTTTTACGTACTTCATGTCGTTCGACTTGAGATGCGATCGTGCTAGTCGAGCCCGTCAAGTAACCCGACTGGCCGATGTATGTTCACCTTGTATGAGTCATAACTGCTTGAACCTAGGGTACTGAACTTACCATTGTAAACCCTGTTAACCATGGTACCTTGATCCACGAAGACTCATGAGCTGGGCATGGTGGTATGGGACACCGTGGTCGAGCTGTCAGCCTACGCTGGGGCCACAAACCTCCCCGTAGTGACCAGTGAGCACCTAGACTTGTGAGCAGATTATGGTGGTATGGGACACTATATTCTAGCTGTCGGCCTACACTGATCAGGCGACGAGTCCTTTGTAGCGACCGCGAGCGTATTCTGAGTCCACGGGAGGCGACGACCCTTCCGTTGCAGTGGAGTACGGTAGGCCTGTATTAATAAGGTGATGGGGGAGCGGTGCAACGAGTGCGAGCAACAGCCCTGGCAGCCCTTGCAGTGACCTACAAAATATACATCGTATGAGATTACTAGGAGTGACGACCCTAGACAGGATCTGTGTTGGGATTGATACAAGGGAAGTACCTTAGTTTCCCAATCCTGCTGTTTGAATGGACTAATAACAACTCAGAAATCATATCACCATAACATTGCATGTGCCTGGAAGATGTGGAGCACTCTAGGGAGTGTGGCATGCCGCGGTCGTAAGATGTTGCTGTATGAGGGAGATCGTCGGTGAGGGCATACATCACGTCATGTCATCTTGCATTAACAACAGTATTAGGATTGTCTAATTTACTGCTTTACTATTATCGCATGATTGAATTGTGAACATGCTAATCTTTGGTCTATGATTCCACTGAGTTGATCACTCACTCCCACGTTATGGGATGGTGTTTGCAACACCCACCAGATCCTGTTGTAGATGCAGGTGAGGCTGAGATCCAGGAGGCAGGGCCAGACTTCGACGAGGACCAGGACGAGTTCTCGTACATGCAGTATCACGATGGCTTTGCATAGGCGACCTGGATCGATGAACTTCAGTGGGACCATTTTGAATATTTATTTTTATTCATGTACATGTATATGAGACTCAGAGATGTATTCATACTTTAGAGACAGATGAGGTTTACTTTGTTCTTCCATATAGTGATTTATATAATGTTTAGTCTTCCGCTTGCTTTTATCACTAGATCTGAAGTATGAATTGCAGTTTTAGTATACTTTTACTCATGTGAATACTTTAAATCAGACAACATTGAATCATAATCATTTTTGTTGCATAAGTGACGGTCTGGAACTCGGGAGTTGAGTTTATACACGACCCCCAATTTTTAGGGTGTTACAAGTTGGTATCAGAGCATGAATAAGAGTATACTGGGCCTGGGTTATGGTCTCGCGACGTACGCTGTCGCTTCCTTTGACTTAGGTGGGTGCGAGAAGGGTCTAGAAACATTTCTAGGATTGCAGATTCGCCGATAGGCGAAGTCTAATTGAATCGATCGCACGATCGAGTCTGTAATGCATCTCGGGCCGCGTAAAGCAACTCGAATAGCTTTTAAGCCGTAAAAAATCGGGTTGAGACGTTCTTTGAATGATTTTAAACCCGTAAAGTAAATTCTTGGGCCGTGGGATGACCACGACTCCTATAATCAATCGTCAGGGCTTAAAAATCCCGTTTCGCCAAAAATCTTCAAAATTCTTCCTCTCACCACTCAAATCTTCATTTCTTTCTTATCCAAATCATGTTAGGCATCAAACCTAATGTGAAAATAACACAAAATAATAATTTCACAAAATTTTACAGTGAATAGTAAAATTTCATGAAAAATGGCTGTAAGGCCATTCTAACTTCACTTTCTTTAGCAACTAAGGATCTAGATGGATGTACTAGCTCCTTCTACACCAAAGTCATATGCTGCATCATAGGGTTTGGTATTCGGGATTGCGGAGTGGTCCCGAAAAGCCCCGAACACATGTTTGGGCTCACATAGGCCAAAATACCATGAACCAGGGGTCGAACCATATAGATCTGGGGCCCTTGGACCATGGGGGACCGAACCCATCTGGCCCCACCGGCCGGATGCGTCACCGGTCGGCGATGCCATCGCCGATCCGGCGATGCATCGCCGTACAGGTGGGCCAAATGGATATGATTTTTGGGCGCACACCCTTAAATCGTATGTATACCCTCCCCATATAGGTCCCGTCCCACGAAAACTCCCAAATCACACCCCTCCTTCACAAACAGCCCTCCCCATAGCCCTATTTTCATTTTTCAGCAACCACCCCCAAATTTTGTGGTTCCAAATCACTTCTAGATCCCTCCTTGGCCAAAACCGACCATCATCCATCACTTCTTTGGAGTTGACAGCCCTTCCTCTTGAAGATTTCATCATTTGGAGCTCCAAAAAACCCCCAAATCGAGCTGAAATCGTGAGGTGCTCCATTCCACATTTTCATTTTCATTTCTCCTTGAAAATACACTCTTAGAAAGCTTGAAGCATCCCTCTACGACACCTAGATCTCCTTTTTCCAGATTGGGCAGCCACTTCTCCGCATTTTTACCATTTTCCATGGCCTTCGTGGAAGCCATTTTAGGCCTTTTATCACTCTCATCCATCATATCTTTAATGGGTAAAAGAAAAACTGCAACAGACGAGGCTGGGCTAAGCCGCCCTGCTCAATCGAGGAGACCGCGGGGTGGTGCCGCAAGTTCAAGCACCGCCACAGGTTCAGCTACAGCCCTAGAGCGCCGTACAAAGTGGGATTTGGATCCCCATGCTCACCTTGGGCGAGTAATTCTATCAGAGATACCTCATGGTCAATACACTGATCACAAAGTGTTATTTGAGGCGGACGTGGATGGACGACTATTCGGTAAATATTTATTGTTCGAACGCATTGAAGCTGCGCATTGGGGTCCGATCTTTGAAGCTCGCGCTCGTGCTAATGTGAGCACCGTTCGTGCCTTCTACGCTAGTATCCAGAATCCTACCTTGGAGCCTTTGCAGTTCAAAATCCCTTTTGGTGGAGATCGGATGGCTACGATTGATGTGCGACTGATTGTGCGACTTCTGAACGTACCTCTTGGTGATGTTCATCCTAGTGAGAAGAATCTGAGGAGTAGACGTGAACGAGATCGCCGCACTAGGTTTCTGTGCTGTAAGTTGGTTCCATGACAGCCTAATAATAGCCTTAAAGCGACGTATATGTCTGATGATTTGCGCCTGCTGCACCATATCTGCACGTTCAATGTTTATCCCAGGTCGACGAATTGCATTAAATGTACACGCCTTATGGTTGATTTCCTGTATCTGGTGGCCCAAGGAGAGAACGTATGTATGGCTATTTTCATCTTACGACAAATAATCCTCATAGCCAAGTCAAGAAGAACATCCGAATCGCTTCCTTTTGGCCGAATGATTTGTAAGATTGCGCTTGAGTTTGTAAGATTGCGCTTGAGTTTGCCTACAGACTTGGGCTGGAATTGCCAGTTTCGATTCATACAATTGATGAGTCGACTATGGTCAAGATGAAGATTGGGTCGCAGTACCGTGAAAATCAGCTTGAGGAGGACAGCGAGGATGACTTTGATGATGAGGAAGATCAAAGCGAAGAAGAACCTGGAGCAGAGGTTCAGGAAGAAGCTCAGGAAGAGGCAGAAGAGGAGGCTCAGGATACAGATGAGAGCCCTCCTCCTTCTGCGCAGGCTACTAGCGATGATCGCATTGCTCGGATCGAGGAGAGTCAGATCGCCTTGCAAAGGGAAGTTCAGGAACTTCGCGCTGAAGTCGAGGATGCCAAGGCCGTTACAAAGAAGAAATTCAGCAAGGTGACTCGCACCTTGAAGGCGATCCTGTGTTGCTTGCAGGATAAGGGTGCTCCTCCTCCGTCACCCGACTCAGATTAGTGATGCGACCTTTGATGTAGTTGTTAGTAGTTAGTCATTTCCTACTTTTGTTGTGTAAGCCTGTTAGGGCTAGTGCTTTGTTTATGTTGCTGTTGTAATCTTAACTGTCTTAGTTCCCATGTATTTCTCGTCATGATGCTTGTAAGGATATATCCCTTGTATTGTGACAATTTTGATTAAATGAAATGCATGGAATGCCTTTGACTCCTTGTGTGAATGATTGCGGTGTATTTGTGCTATTAAGACTGACAAGGTTGCACCCTATTTTGAATATAAGAAATGCCACCTAAGGCTATGCGGAGCACGGTTCGACTTGTATTGACCGAGCATATGGATCAGACTCCTTCGCAGTCTGACACTCATGCGGACCCTGCTGTGGGCTCGATTCGTGAGGCAGTTCGATCGTCTCAACCTGCCGCTGGTCCTACAGTTGGACCACCGCCATTCACGCCGTCAGTCAGAGAGCCACATCGTGCATCTACTTCGACACTGCATCCACCACAGCCTGCTCCACCTCCTGACAAATTCGAGCAGATGATGGCTATGATGCTGCAGCAGCAGCAGCTTCTGACTACCATCGTGGGGACATTAGCCCAGGGTGGGGGTGCGGCTCCATCCACACCACCTGCACCACCTGCGCATACAGCTGAGGATGCTTATACATACGCCCAGGATGAGGGCATGGCTCATCCTGCGTCGCCTGCTTACCCTGCGGGGAATGCTGCTGATACACGGGGCCTATTAGAGCGATTTCAGCGCTTGCGGCCTCCCACTTTCACGGGTTCTCACAGACCTGAGGAGGCTGAGTACTGGCTCGACCGTGTGTCGAAGATATTACGGATGCTTATTGCACAGAGGCCGAGCAGGTAGAGCTGGCTACATTCCTGTTTGAGAGAGAGGCCAGCCTGTGGTGGGATAGCGTACTGCGGACCGTTGCCGCCGACTATGTATGGACGTGGGCAGCGTTTGAGTTTCACTTCCATGAGAAGTATTATCCCCAGACTTACAGGCACGACAGGGAGAATGAGTTTCTCCGCCTCAGATAGGCAGCCATGACAGTTACAGAGTATGAGCATCGGTTCACGGAGTTGGGCAGATACGTCCCGACGATTTTGGCTGATGAGCAGATGCGCATACGGCGCTTTTGGAGGGTTTGCGACTGGATATTCGGTCGAAGATGTGCTGTTTGAGCATTCCCTCTTATGCGGAGTTGATTCACATGTCTATGCGGGCAGAGCAGGATGTGGATCGACTTGCGCGATCTCGTGGCCCTGTTGCTTTTAGGCCGCGACCAGACATGCAGGACAGTCCCCTCATGGGCAAGAGGCCTCGCATTGATCCTCCTACTAGGACTACAGTGCCTGTACTACCGTTTCGGTGCCCTGATTTGACATGTACATACTGTGGGAGGACAGGCCACTTGGCGCAGAGATGCTTCTCTTGGATGCGGGACAGTGGGTTCTCGCAGTCGCAGAAGATTGACCGTGCTCGTCCACAGGCGATATTAGCACCGCCTATACGGTCAGCTCCTGCGCACCCTACATTCAGACCTCCGGTATCGCAGATCAGACAGCCTCCACGGCCCTTGAAACAGCGGCCGAACCGGCCACAGCAGGCTCGGGTTCATGCATTGACAGCTGAGGCAGCTGTGACACCGACTTTTCAGCATTCGGCCTTCGAGGTCACAGCCCATATTGGAGGTACTCCTATTCTTGTGATGGTGGACACTGGTTCCACGATTTCTCTGATATCGCGTGATGTAGTCAGGCGTCTTGGGTTATAGACTATCACTATGGATAGCGTGCAAGTCTTTGCAGCTCATGGGGATTATTCGGATGTTACCCAGATGTGTGAGGGTTGTTTGGTAGATCTGGGAGGCAGGACGATGACTATTGATCTTATCGTCGACCCCTCTCTTGTTTATCTCGACGTCATTCTTGGCATGGATTGGTTGACTGCAGCGAGGGCCGAGATTGACTGCGAGACTCGTATAGTGACTGTGTACGAGCCAGAGGGTATATCCTTCACGTTTCCTGTGCGGGTAAATCTCCCTTTCCGCATACTTAGTTACGCCACTTTATTGCGCGACGCTGGTGCTCAGGTACTCGAGCATGTGCCAGTCGTTTTTCGAGTTCGGGGATCTGTTCAGGAAGATCCCTGGTTTGCTGTCTCGACGTGAGATCGATTTCACTATCGATCTGGTTCCTGGTTCTACGCCCGTCTCACTGCCGACGTATCGCATGGCACCATGTGAGATGGAGGAGTTGAGGACACAGATTGATGGTCTGCTAGAGCTTGGCCTTATACGGCCTAGTGTGTCTCCTTGGTGAGCACCGGTCCTATTCGTGAGGAAGAAGGACGGTTCGATGCGATTGTGTATTGATTATCGCAGGCTGAACCAGGTCACGGTGAAGAACAAGTATCCCTTACCCAGGATCGATGACTTGTTTGATCAGTTGAGAGGAGCGCAGTACTTCTCGAAGATTGATCTTCAGTCGAGATATCATCAGTTGCGCGTCAGGGATGAGGACGTGCAGAAGACAACATTCAGGACTAGTTTTGGCCACTACGAGTTCCTCGTGATGTCGTTCGGTCTCACGAACGCACCGGCCGTGTTCATGGATTTGATGAACCGGGTATTTCAGCCTTTCCTCTATCGATTCGTGGTTGTATTCATTGACGACATTTTGGTGTACTTTAGGAGTCGAGAGGAGCATGAGGAGCACTTACGTTTGGTCCTGGATACGCTCAGACAGCATCAGTTGTTCGCACAGTACAAGAAGTGCGACTTCTGGAAGCAGGAGGTGAAGTTTCTGGGGCACGTAGTGTCCAAGGATGGCATGGCAGTCGACCTGTCTAAGGTAGCTGCGGTGCAGGACTGGGAGCAGCCTGGTTCTGTGACTGAGGTGAGGAGTTTCTTGGGTCTCGCTGGCTACTATCGGCGCTTCGTTCAGGACTTCTCGAAGATCGCGAGACCCTTATCTCAGTTGATACGGAAGGACGTGAAGTTCGCCTGGAATGACAAGGCGGAGTCAGCTTTTCAGGAGCTGAAGGACAGACTTACGTCCGCCCCTGTGCTAGTATTTCCAGAGCAAGGGGTTAAATACACTATATACACTGACGCGTCTAGCGTTGGTCTGGGTTGTGTCCTTATGCAGAGGGACAGGGTAATTTCGTATGCCTCGAGACAATTAAGGAAGCACGAGGAGAATTACCCTACACACAACCTAGAGTTGGCAGCCGTTATATTCGCACTGAGACTCTGGAGACATTACCTCTATGGAGAGGAGTTCGATCTCTTTTGTGACCACAAGAGCCTCAAGTATATATTCACGCAGCGAGACTTGAATATGAGGCAGCGGCGATGGATGGAGACATTGAAGGACCTCAAGTTTGAAGTCTCTTACCATCCTGGGAAGACGAACCTTGTGGCAGATGCGTTGATCTGCAAGAAGGCGATAGAGTTTGCGGCTCCGCTGATGGTTGCCGAGTGGGATATGGTTGAGTTTTTGCGAGACTTTGAGCAGAAACTCACCGTAGAGGAGCCGTTTGAGTTCATCGCACATGTACAGGTGCGATCTCAGATCGATGACCGAGTCATCGAGGCGCAGAGGGACGATGCGCATCTTACTGAGCTTTGAGAGCAGGCCAGTGATGATGCTGACGCCGACTGGCGAGTTGGTATGGATGGGGGCTTACGTTATCGTGGCCGCCTATGCGTCCCAGATGTCCCTGACTTGAGACGAGAGATTCTCGAGGCTGCGCATTGTACTAGACTCGCAATGCATCCAGGCAGCACAAAGATGTATCGTGACGTGAAGAGGACGTATTGGTGGGAAGGTATGAAGACCCACATAGCTGAGTTCGTGTCCCGTTGTCTCACTTGTCAGCAGGTGAAGGCAGAGCATCGCCGACCACCTGGACTTTTACAGCCTATGCCAATTGCAGAGTGGAAGTGGGATTTCATTTCCATGGACTTCATTTCTGGGTTGCCGAAGACGAGGAAGGGACATGATTCCATTTGGGTGATCGTCGATCGTCTGACGAAGTCGGCGCACTTCCTACCGATCAGAGTTATGAACTCTGCAGACGAGCTGGCTAGATTGTACATCAGAGAGATTGTGCATCTGCATGGAGTTCCACTGGAGATCGTGTCGGACAGAGACACGCGGTTCACTTCTATTTTCTGGACTCGCATTCAGCAGGCTATGGGTGTGAAGTTGAAGCTTAGTACTGCCTTCCACCCACAGACAGACGGACAGACAGAGCGGGTGAACCAGATCTTGGAGGATATGTTGCGAGCTTGCGCATTGGACTTCAAGGACAGTTGGGATGATTGTCTTGCATATGCGGAGTTTGCGTACAACAATAGTTTTCAGGTGAGTATCGGTATGGCACCTTATGAGGCACTGTATGGGCGACCTTGTCGCGCACCGCATTGCTGGCTAGAGGTCGGTGAGCGTAGCTTGATTGGCCCAGAGTTAGTGCAGGCGACGTCAGAGAAGATTGATATTATTCGACGTCGGCTCCTTACAGCGTAGAGCAGACAGAAGAGCTACGCCGATACGAGACGGAGGCCACTAGAGTTCACAGTTGGGGATCATGTGTTTTTGCGAGTTTCCCCTATGAAGGGAATCCTTTGGTTCGGGAAGAAGGGGAAGCTGGCACCGCGATTCATTGGTCCATTCTAGATCCTCGATCGTGTGGGAGCGGTGGTTTAGCGATTGGCTTTACCCACGCCTCTCGCGAGCATTCACAACGTATTTCATGTTTCTATGCTGAAGAAGTACGTTGCTGATCCTTCCCATATCATCAGATGGGAGCAAGTGCAGTTAGGAGAGGATGTTATATATATCCTGCGACCGACACGTATCCTAGACAGGAAGGAGCAGGTACTGCGTAGCAAGGTGATTCCCCTTGTGAAGGTATTATGGACGCATCACTCTGAGGAGGAGGCTACCTGGGTGACAGAAGTCGAGATCAGAAAGAACTACCCACAGCTTCTCGAGGAGTACGAAAAGGTATAAAATTTCGAGGACGAAATTATTTGTTAAGGGGGGTAGATTGTAACGCCCGTGAAAAATCCATACTTGGGCTCGAGTACCAACTCGACCCGAAATTGTGTAGAATTTATTCCTTTGGAAAAATATGACTAAGTTAGCTAGTGCAACGTTAGAATAGCTGGGAAATGGTCCCTGATCACTTTAAATACGTTCTACAAGGCTCAAAGCGAGTGGAACCAATGGTGCTATAATGCTCTAAAGCCTCGGATCAAACTCTAAACCGGTTTATTCTCGGGACCTCCTTGAAACTTTGTATTGGATCTAGACCGTGCGTCGAAAGTCCGATACCTACCATCTTAGACCGTTATGACTACTTAGCTGTGCTTGGCAATCGTTTCGAAAATCAAGTTCAACTGACATTCAGGGGCTATTTCATTGAGCCTGGAGTGAAGAGAGTGAGAATAGGGTTAGAATTGGAATTTGAAATTCAAATCTGGCACAGGAATTGATGCATCAGTATTAAGCGTTCTGACCGTCAGAATTCAGTCAAATTACACCCTTAGATCAGGAAAATTTTTTATTACATATCACGAGACTTATAGGCCTGATCTTGGTGCGGTGACCGTTAAACTGAAACTGGACCGCCACGTGCGATCTGAGAACCCTACCGGTCTGAAAACTGGATGTGTGCTAGATCCAGTATGCATGAGCTTAAGTCTGATCGCATTTGGCCAGGGGACCTTCAGAAATGATCTTTTGGACCGAAACGGCCCCGATTTGGTTAGGCACCAAGTAAACATTGTTCCCAAGCCTATTTTGGGCATGTTTTAGGCTATAAAAGGGGTTGAAACCCTCACTCCTCTCTCCCATCCGAATTTGAGAGAAACCCTAACTTGGGAGAGAGAAAAAGGTGAGAGATTGTGAGAGAGAGTGGGAGAGTTCTTCCTGCCACTTGTACTACGTGTTGCACGTGCTTAAGCAACGCACCTCTATCGCTTTCCTGGCGATTTCACCACGATTCTAGGTAAGTAAATACCCTAAATAGTTGCTGATTTGAGGTTCCTTTGTTTCCATAGCGATGTAGCTCATGGATCTTGTGTATTAGGTTCCCTAGTCGCTGTAGACGAAGCGTATACGCTCCGCTTCAATTCACGAGTCTACAAGACATAAGGTGAGGATTTTAGACGCTTTGATTGACGGTTCCCAATGCTTTCAATGTCATTTAATAGGAGATTATTGACGCCATCGCTGTTTGACATGTACAATATGCTCTCCGTTTCCTGTTTCGTAAATTAACGAAGAATATGAGATTTAGGGCATTTTAGTCATTTGTAGGAAGTAATGTTTACATTCATATTTTGCTGATGTGATTGACATGGTTTGTTGTCGCATTAGGAAGTTAGGAATACGTGCATAATTAGTTTGGCGAAGAGATTCGCCTAATTGCACACTTCGGGTCGACATGCTATATGTAGACTTAAGTGTGTAGTGTATGTGTTTGAATAAATGTTTGTATTAGTATGTATTGAACTAAATGATGTTATGAATTAGTTTGAGATGGATTTCTCAATTAATATGCTGACCTAAATGATTTCCTACATGTTGACTATATGCATGATTTCATTACATGCATGAAATATATGTGTTTGAAGATTTACTTAAGTTGAATGTTATAACATGTGTTAACATGTTCACATGATTGTATTTCAATTCCAATACTCTTACATAGTTTGCTGATGTGATTTTATAAGTGTTTGGGACTAGACTTAGTCCAGGCAGTCGGTAACCGAGCGAATTCGTGGTTGGCTTATCTTGGCCACGAATGACGCGTCGACGAACGCGAGTCGTGTTTGAAGTTGGCGGCAGTGGTTAGGCCACGCGAAGTGTTTTACGTACTTCATGTCGTTCGACTTGAGATGCGATCGTGCTAGTCGAGCCCGTCAAGTAACCCGACTGGCCGATGTATGTTCACCTTGTATGAGTCATAACTGCTTGAACCTAGGGTACTGAACTTACCATTGTAAACCCTGTTAACCATGGTACCTTGATCCACGAAGACTCATGAGCTGGCATGGTGGTATGGGACACCGTGGTCGAGCTGTCGGCCTACGCTGGGGCCACAAACCTCCCCGTAGTGACCAGTGAGCACCTAGACTCGTGAGCAGATTATGGTGGTATGAGACACTATATTCTAGCTGTCGGCCTACACTGATCAGGCGACGAGTCCTTTGTAGTGACCGTGAGCGTATTCTGAGTCCACGGGAGGCGACGACCCTTCTGTTGCAGTGGAGTACGGTAGGCCTGTATTGATAAGGTGATGGGGGAGCGGTGCAACGAGTGCGAGCAACAGCCCTGGCAGCCCTTGCAGTGACCTACGAAATATACATCGTATGAGATTACTAGGAGTGACGACCCTAGACAGGATCTGTGTTGGGATTGATACAAGGGAAGTACCTTAGTTTCCCAATCCTGCTGTTTGAATGGACTAATAACAACTCGGAAATCATATCACCATAACATTGCATGTGCTTGGAAGATGTGGAGCACTCTAGGGAGTGTGGCATGCCGCGGTCGTAAGATGTTGCCGTATGAGGGAGATCGTCGGTGAGGGCATACATCACGTCATATCATCTTGCATTAACAACAGTACTAGGATTGTCTGATTTACTGCTTTACTATTATCGCATGATTGAATTGTGAACATGCTAATCTTTGGTCTATGATTCCACTGAGTTGATCACTCACTCCCACGTTACGGGATGGTGTTTGCAACACCCACCAGACCCTGTTGTAGATGCAGGTGAGGCTGATATCCAGGAGGCAGGGCCAGACTTTGATGAGGACCAGGACGAGTTCTCGTACATGCAGTATCATGATATCTTTACGTAAGCGACCTGGATCGATGGGACTTCAGTGGGACCATTTTGGATATTTATTTTTGTTCATGTACATGTATATGAGACTCAGAGATGTATTCATCCTTTAGAGACAGATGAGGTTTACTTTGTTCTTCCATACAGTGATATATATAATGTTTAGTCTTCCGCTTGCTTTTATCACTGGATCTGAAGTATGAATTGCAGTTTTGGTATACTTTTACTCATGTGAATGCTTTAAATCAGACAACATTGAATCATAATCATTTTTGTTGCATAAGTGACGGTCTGGAACTCGAGAGTTGAGTTTATACACGACCCCCGATTTTCAGGGTGTTACAAATCCGCTCTGTTCACCATCTTCTTCCTGCTATGTTAGGACATGGGGTAGAAGATGAGCAAGTTTTGTAAATCAGGTGGGCCGTATGATCTAAATAAGTGGAAATTGACATTCACTGTGAAATCTACTTGTGGAATAGTAGTACGCATGGTTCAATCCTTATTTACTGATTTGCCATCAATTCCTCAATTACCTTTTGATGTAAGTTATGCTAGTGTACATCCTCCAAACACCTTGAAATTTGGCGTGTATCCACTATTTTCTGTGCTCTTTCCATCGGATCAGTTTGGTTCCTGATCTCCTGAGGATGTGCAAGATGCTTTCTTAATGGTTGTTGTCTGTTCTTGCCCATCGAGTCACTTATACACTGATTCAAGAGTTGAAATTTGACGTGTACGGCTAATTTGTGGTTATAAGGCTGCATATAAAGTTTCGAGCTAAATGGAAGGTGGCAACCCCATGATCTTATATTCTGGAGGACTTTTTAGGCCCATTTAACATGATCGGCCTAGTTTCTTCGGGTCTTAGCCACATTTCAATGGACTGCTCCATATTTTAAGGAAGAGTGACCGAAAGGATGCTCCATATTTCAAGGAAGAATGACTGGAATGATGCTCAGAGCTGATCTTGATGGTCAGATCAGAGGATTCAAGCCACACAATCCCCATTTCCTGGAAGACTGGTTGATCAAATCAATAATTCCTCCTAAGTACTAGGAGATGACCAAAGCAGGCGTTGAAATGCTGTTGAAATTTCTATCTGACTGTCTTCTCCTTCTTTCATTACATTCCATTATTTGTACTTTATTTTTCAGAATTAAGGGAATCTGAGGATGTAAATGAACTCAGATAAATATGATCAATGTTCTCTTATTAAATTCTTTGTTATTATTGAATAAATCCCCCAAGTTAAACGCATTTTGTTTCTTATTCGAAACACGAAGCGAAATAGTAAACTTTTGGCTTCGGTTTCTTACCAACTGAGGCAAAATGGTAGACTTTTAGCCTCAAATTCTCACTAATTGAGGAAGTGGTACACTTTTAACCTCAATTTCTCACCAATTAATGCAAAACAATGGACTTTTAGCCTTAGTTTCTCACCAGCTGAGGCGAAATGATAGACTTTTAGCCTCAATTTCTCACCAAATGAGGCGAAATGGTAGAAAATAAACTTTTAGCATTGATTTTTTTAGCAACTGAGGCGAAATAACGGACTTTTAGCCTCAATTCCTTTAGAACTGAGGCAAAAGAGTAACTTTTATCCTCAGTTCCTTTGCAACCAAGACTAAAAAGCGCATTTAGCCTCCGTTTTTTTAACCAAGGATAAAAAACTGTGGCTAAAGGCCTATTTTCTTATAGTGATAGCAGTAGGTCATGTCTCCCACTGTGTTGGGGTTAGTTGGAAGGAGGTTTGACCTTACCCGCCTAGGTGCAGAGGGTTATATGCTAGGTTGAGTTTAACCAACTCCTTAAATGGGTTCTATAGGCCAGGTGGTTTTCTGTGTACCATTGACGAGGAGATTAGTGAGGCCTTTTGCACTCACTTAGTCTTACATGCAATGGGCTGCAACCAGTGTTGAAAGTGTACTAGACCTCGGTGATTATCCAATTATGAACTATTCTGACATATGGAGGATTAGCACGTTGCATTGCATCTTTAACATATGACATTTGGCCATGTAGGCCCTTACATCGCATAACCTGGGTATGGATGTTAACATTTATGGACTTACCAGTTTAGCTCTCCAACAATTTCACTTATTTTAATATTTATATTCTTTCCACATGCATTGTGTACACACACACACGCTCCCTAAGCTTCGTAGAAAGCTTACGCATGTTTTTTACATAAAGGTTATGCTAGACGGCAATAACCTTAAGGCGGGAGCTTGTGCCTAATCTTTTCGAGTTTTGTTATCTCATGTATTTTCCTTTCAACTGTACTCAAATTGATATTATAGTGGAAATGTGATGATGTTTTTAGTTTTCGTACACTTCTTGTTATGCTCACGTACAAAAAAATTCACCTTGAAAATCCCACTTGTGGGATCCCGGAATCGAAACCTGGCACATGGGAACTAAGAACCAAGAATGGGGTACTATGAAAGCTATCGCCACAGGATTCAGAGCTTAGGAATTTTGTGAGCATATTCACTAAGTTTGGGGCGTGACACCTTTCTTGTAGAAGACACAAAGTAATCCATCTTTGGAGGAAGATCCCTAGCCTCCAATTATCGCATGGCCATTATCAAATTCTGCAAATGGCTGTGTATGCGACTGATCTTCTTAGAATTTGTTCATATATGTTCATATTGGACATCTATTTATTTTTGGTACTTGTGGTCAAATTTGATCGGTTTGGGTTTTGATAGAGCAACTCTATCGATTCTAGGATGCCTACATAAAAATAAATAAATAAACCAAGTATTAAACATTTTTTGGCACTCCTAGTAGGACTTCAAACTTGGGTGCCATAAATATTCATTGTACAACGATGATGCAACAATTTTGGCAAGTACTAACATTTTTTGGCACTCCTAGTAGGACTAAAAACTGCTAGGCTATCATAATGTTTATTATGCATCGGTCGTGCAAAATCGAGTGTTCAATGTTTTTGACACACCCGGTAGGACTATAAATTACTTAGTTGATAAAAATATATTTGTTGGTGCAATAATCATTCAAAATCATGATCCAAAGTGGTGGTCGTAATACTTTAACAGTCGTTGTTGTTCTTAACGAGCCTCCTTCTAATGAGGAGTTAGAAGTCTAACAAGTGCCTAAGTAAGGAAATCCACTACCTAGCTTGGTGTCTGTTGTTTCAAATCTATATAGACCATCGACATCTAGGTTGAACCTCTTAAGATTATGTTACCTGGGATAGTTGATATGCAAAGGGGATTTAACACATCGTAGAATTATTGCAAGTTTAGACCGGGGCTTTCAATAGGTGGATGATCAGCCACACCGAGAGCATGAATCGGTTAGTGGCTTTGCTTGCTAATAGACCACTTGTTGTACCTCAGCAATAGGTTGATGCAAGTTATGTTGGAAATCAGGCACTTATACCACTAGTCTAGCCAATTCCATAAACACTTCCATTACAGTGAAGCTCACCAATTATTCTTATCCCTAGTCCAATCAATTATGTATGAAATTTACTGATACTAGTAAATTTCAAACGTTCTGAACGTATTACTATCCATGAAATGTGAAAATAATCGTCATCGATAGATTTCAGACGTCTTGAGTGTGAAATAGGAAATGTAATTCATGAAGCCAGGAATCAAGGGATGTTTGGGGGCAACCCTTGCATAGAAATCAACCATATAATGAAAAACAATATCAGCATGGCCCTAAAGTACCTCCAGATGCTACATAACAATACTTGGAGTGTAACTAGATTGTTCAATTGATTCAGGAAGTAGCAACCCAAGTTCTTGTTCGAACTACTATTTCAATTTATCATAAGCCTTATCTTAACTAGATCGACCGACAATATCCATTGCTGAGAAACTATCAACCTGATTTTAAATTGTTTATAGTTGATACGGGTCAGTCGACCGTAAAACACATTATCAATTTACCATACAATGTGGAGAATTGGCTAATAATGAGTATTATAATTGTAGCTACTTTGTCTTCACTCATTAGGGTAGTCTTTACTTGGTATTCTAAGTTGTTACCAAATTCCATATAAAATTAGCAAGAAATATAATAAAATTTTTATTCTCAGTTCTTTTATCAGCTTAAAAATTTTCATAACTGATCTTACTCATTTTCGGTATTTACTAAGGGAATTGATTGAGAATTATATTAATTGGTTTAATATAGCAAAAAGTCGATGCAAGGTAGTTATGACTAAGGAAGAATTTGTATAGTTAACTCAAGATGGACTAAAATTCAAGCTTCAAAATAAGTTTATCAAAATAAAATTCATAGATCTTTATGATTTGACTAGGAATGTGCCTCGATATGAGGCACTGCTTTAAGAGTCAATGAAGTAAAAGAATTTGTTACTAGAGATATATGATTATGATCCTAGTTATGATGTTGCAGTGGCTTAAATAGTCACTAAATAGCCATTCACATGTTTAGCCTTAATTAAAACAAAGACAATGATATCCTCTAATAAAAAAGTTTAAAGATCCTACACCTTTAATATTTCTCATGCTAATGAAATTTTTGATATTATGTTAGCTGGTAAATTTATCAAAATTCCAGTTAACCATATTATTCTGATAGTTGAAGAATTGAAGAAAATTAATTACTGCAAATAACATATAACTCGGTCACACTCCACTAACAAATCTGTTGTTTTTAAGAATGAATTCAGGATAATATTGATGAAGGGTTGCTGAAATTCTTTGAAAAAGAAAAAGAAGAAATGTTAATCGATACTGATCCGTTTCTATCCAACATAGAGATAAATATGACCACCATTAATCCTTAAAGTATAACGCCCCAACTTTTTAGGACCCGAGTATATGATCCATTTCCCTAAAACCCGATTGTTAACCTTAAAGGATGTCAAATTCAAGTGTGTGTGTGTGTGTGTGTGTGTGTGTGTGTGTGTGTGTGTGTGTGTGTGTGTGTGTGTATGTGTGTGTGTGTGTGTATCATCAGAGTAAGAAGATGAACGTAAAATGAACAAATCAATGTAAAAGAAAATTTTATTACCATTCAAATATACAAGAAGCTGCCCAAAATGACTTATACAAACCAAATTCTCCATTCTTACAAATTACAAAGTGAAATAATATTACATGTGAAATAAAGTAAATTATAACAATCTTGAGATATGAAATCCTGTAGCAACCTTTAACAATTACAAGCATGCATCCTTGTCAATTATAGCCTGTTCCTCATCAATATAAACATGAATGTTACCTGGGCCACCTGTGCTAACTGTATGCTTATATATTTGATGGATGAGTGACCAACTCAGTGTGAATTTCCATCAAGATTACGCACCGCCGCATTGGGTAAGAAATAGTATAAAACATCCAGGCAATCAAAATAGAGTAAATGCAGTCTTATTATATGCAAGGTTGCATGAGTGCAATCATTGTCCTGGGTAAGACATCCAGACGGACATTGGGCTCGTCGCCCATGCAATCATTGTCCCGGGTAAGACATCTAGATGGACATTGGGCTCATTGCCCATAAAATCATTGTCCCGGGTAAGACATCCAGACGGACATTGGGTGCGTAGCCCATAAAATCATCGACCTGAGTAATACATCTAGACGATCTGTGCCCCGGGTAAAACATTCATACAGGCAAATACGTATGATAATAATAAATGATGGTTTATGCCCTGGGTAAGACATCCAGTCAGGCAAATCCATATGTCATGTACAACAGTAATAAATGCTAGTCTGTGCTATGCATGCATGATTAGCCAACCCGTTATTAGTCCAATTGCAACTAGACAATTTAAATAAGCTCACGGTCACTACGGGGAGCACATGGCCCACCGTAACCCTACGGCTCGGGTATAGTGTCCTATGACCACCATCTCCGACCCATAAGACTACCATCTTAGGATGTTTAAGGGAAACCCATCGACTAGTGGCCAATCATAGTACAATATTTGGGGCTTACCATCGCATGGTTGCACTATATAAAACATCGAACCCATCTAGGGCAAGTACCAAAACAAAACCATGTAGGGCGAGTATCAAAATATGTCACATAGGGTCGATATCAAAACCATACGATAAAGATCATCTTTAAAAACTATTGGATACAACAATCTTAGATGGTAGGCCTACATCAATGGTCAATTTAAACCACTATTTAATAACCACTAAGCCGAAGGTCCATTACTATCACAACCAGTCGAGTTACATCCAAAGTATGAGTGTACACATATAGGTGGGGTTTCCCACTGATGTACCAGTTTAAGTTTCATAAGCAATCCACAAATAATTCACGAACAAATATACATGATGAACATTAAACAAGCAATATAGAAATTCAATTTCCATCAGCTAACACATGTGATTATAAGAGAGAGATATTAATTATAAATTAAATCACAAACTATAACTTAAGCTAATGGGGACATGAAAAGCTCAAGGGGAAGAAATCATTACCTTATTTGTCGACTCGCCTTCTAATGTTATTAGGAAGTGCACACGCCCTTAGACTTGGAACCTACCATAGATTATGAACCTGTACGGTTAAATCAAAGTTCTACAAAACTATCTATGGTCTAGATTATAATCTATGGCTTAGATTACTTAGGGATTTGATGTAGAATTTGGGTTTTATTCTAGAGTTTAGTCTTGAACTTAGATTCTAGGATTTGTACTCTACTTGACACATTAGTTAGAATTAAATCTTAATAATTACAAGAATACTCTTAGCGTTAGTGTTATAATTTATATTAGTTAATATGTTGATAAGGATAATTCATAAGTTCATATACCAACATTTTCTAATGTTCCTATAATGACTTAAAATCTCTTATGAATGATACAAGTAAAAATAATAATAATAATTTTATCAACCATGATATAATAAGGACTAATACTCAACACAAAAATTATATTAATTCCATGAGGAAGGTGATTATATTATCTAATGATAATGATTGTGACTATCAATAGGAATGTTTAAAGGTGAAGAATAAAACACTTATAGTTAACAAATTTTAATTTGTCTGTAATAGCTAATTATAAGTGATTCACTAATGGTTGATCATGCTTAATATTAATACCCTATCAATGATAGTTATGGTAACATGAATAACTATAATTGAAATGAATTTAATATTGAAGGAGGAGGTGGACTCACCTAGGTCGACTCAGTGGTTCAACTCGGCTTCAATCCGAACTAACGACCCACTTCGCAACTCAACTCAACTCAACCAAGTTGACCCAACTCACTGATTCAGTGAGTCAACTCAGCCCAGTCAACTTAGCCATCAACCTGACCAACCTTTCCTTCTTCTTCCTCTCTTTCACTCTCTCTCTACTTCCCTTCCCTTTCTTCTTTCACAACTACTAGGACTTACTAACAAGGACGTCTAACAACCCTGGACCATATTGGACTCAGCTTAGGCTCAACCCAACTCGGTTTGAGTTTGAACCGAGTTGACTCAGGACCTACACGGTAACAACCCCACTCACCCTCTTTTTCCCTATCTTTCCTTTCTCTCTTCTCTTTTTTTCTACTTCTCTTTTCCCCCTTTCATCCCTGTTGGAATATCCAGTAGGCCTAAACCCAAGCCTAACTCTGCCCAACTCGTTTGGGCCATCCCCTGACTTGGCAGTGAGTCAGCTGTGGGATGACTCTCCCTAAACTCAACTGCACCATCGATCAAACCTTCCCTTTCTCCCGGAGTTCCTTCTTTTCTTCCTTCTTCTTGGCTTCCATCTGCTAGAAGTTATACAGTAGTACCCAAACTATCGAGCTCGAACTCGTCAGTGAGTTCATAGCGAGTCAGGGACCTTGTTCGGGTCGGACCGGTGTGGTGCGACACGACAACAGCTGTCGGTTTCCTCTCCTACATTCTTCTTTCTCCTCCTGCCTTCCTCTCTCTCCCTGCCTCTCCTTTCTGGGACACTAGTGTGGCCCGAAATCAGTGGACTCGGTGTGGTTTTGCTAAACTTAAATGAGGGAGAAACCTCAGATGAAATGGCAGATCTCCATCGGGTGAGCTTTTCTCCAAAACGAAGCTCCTAAGTGGTGTGATCCTGCCTATGGGAGCTCGGGGAACGGTCGGAGTGAAGCTCCAAGGAGGTTTTCATGGTGGGTTTGCCACTTGAAGGCTGCGACCATTTTTTCTTCTTGGGCAGCCACAAGAAGAGGAGACCAGCTTGTTTTACTGATCCTTTCTCGTTTTAAGGTTCACACTATCGATTCAGATTCGTTAGATTGATTGTGCAAGGTTTGGATTTGATCCAGCTAAAACCACCTCCAAATCTGGTGGGTGGAAAAGCCAAAACTGGATGTGGTTTTGCTAGGAAACCCTCAGAATTTGGATGGACAAGATCTTGCTTCTTTGTATATTCAAGATCATGCCAAACACCTCTCACGCGGATTGCCAGTGTGTTGCATGGAACAAAGTTTCCATTTTTGGAAACATTGTGCTACCAGGCTATGCTTGCGCTGGCGCTTTTGTACACATGTTGCCACGTCTACCTGTGGGACCCACTGGGTTTTGGTCAGAAGAAGAGTCTGCATCAGATGGATGGTTTAGATCATGGAGTGGGTCCACCCTCATGGGCCATGGGCCACGATGAAGAACACGGTCTATTTAAAACGAACGCTGGAAGGACGAATTAGAGAGACGATTTCTCTCTTTTTTAAGGGAATTACGGGTCAGCCCGCAGTTGACCAAGTTGGCAAGCCCGGTGCACGCTGGGAACGGGTGCACTAGGTGCACTTGCACCACGTGTGGGTCCACCGTGATGTTTGCGATAAATCCACTTTGTCCATTTCACTTGATGGGCCTAAGTACGGGTTTTAACCGAAACTCAGGTAGGTACAATGCCCTAGTGGGCCATGCATGGAGATTTCACCCCAAAATTGGGGGTTTTCATTGATCTGACAGTCAGATCATTGCGAACTTGAACTTCAATGGTCTTGGTCATTGTTCGGATGGTTAACACCACATATTCCCTGAATTTACTATTTTGAATGTCTATATTAAAACATCTTCAATCATTATTGTTATTAATATTAACATTGTCATTATTATCTTAAGTTAATTTGTAGGGTCTACTTCAAAGCAGAATCATTCATTTACCAAATCCGCAGCTTACTTTAACTATTACATGGGCCACATCACATGAATGTTTAGATATGAATTCTCGGTTCCCTTGCCAGTCCAACAATTCGGCGGTTGGATTGATTCTATCTTAACCATCAATAACCCTAGGGATCTTAAAGAGGGTTTATCTAACACCCTGAATTTTCAATACCGAGTATTGAAAGTCCTTGAGTGTTACCGTAAATTTAACCTATTATGTACATGTGTATAGTGTCATCCGACCATTGCTCATATAGTTCGATATATGTACCTTCCTTTAACTAAATCAATGAATAAGTCTTTATCTATAATGATTTAAATATAAGTCCTTTTATAAGAATTGTTTAGAAAATGACATAATAATCTTGAACCATTAGATTTCACAAAACTTTAGATCAGCAATAATTATGAAAATGCCATCAACCTATATCCTGAATTCCAACTTACAAGGTTCTCATGATCCGTTTCATGTGAAACTTTATACCGGGCCTAATTATCATAAATTAACCCTACACATCAAATTTCAGCCCTTAGATCATATTAATTTAGCTACTTGATCTCTACATCCGTCCGTATACTTATCAGACCAAGATTCTGATCCGTTCGTCTTATTCACACCATATGAATATGCTTAATTCACCATTAGAATTACAATTTGAGAAACCTACACGTGTGAATAAGACACTCTAATCTGACGATATACATGCTTTACCCCTAATCCTCCTAAAACTCGCTTTACATTTATCCGTATACAAAACTGACCGTATACCCACCTATATATATAGTAAGAGTTCTAACCATCAAGTTCTTTTATTTTTACCTAGCCATCTGACCCTCCGTCATATTCGGATTTGCCAAACGGGCCACAAGAACATCACGGTAAACAGATCATCATGAAGATCTTAGGTTCTAAGTCCAAACTGCCCGATAATGTGTTGATTAGAGGTGTATAAATATTATTTTGGAATTTTGAAGTATATTAGCCATTAAATGAACAACTTATTCATCCTTGAGAGATAGGGACCTAAACTGGATCAAAGAAAAGAGCACGAAAATTGATACATGTTCGCCAAATTTCAAGACATTCGGACGGCACATTTCGACATAATGGGCATTGGATGCCGGTTGAGAAATGGATGACGAGTTCGTAAATAGTGAATGCCACTACATGCCACCATTGATGCTTGATCGGATAGTATGGCCCACCCGATCAATAGATCTGCCCCATTCTTGGACCTTAATCCTAGCAGGGCATGTTAAACGCAATGAACAAAGTGGATCATACAACTATAAGTAGTAAAGTGGACTTCACACAAAATAACTCGATTCATTCAAATTTTCATAGCAAGCTACGTATCTCATGCATGGGTTTAACAGTGAGTGTTGGTTGCTATTGGACACACCGTACGACTTACTCGACTAACCAAATTACCTCATATTTGACCCCATGTCCTAACATAGCGATACAAAAGTGGTGAATGGCATGGATTCTCTAAAAGGTCATCACAGGTGGACCCCCATCTATTTTGAACAATCATTTTTGCATGTCATAACAGGCAACAGCGAACGTAAAATTGGAAGGGACGAAATTATCACCACACTTGGACTAGTGGTGCAGCTCATCCAAAACTTGGATCCACCCCTTATTTTGGCCCCTAGCCTAGCACCACCTTACAAAACTGATGGAAGGAATGGACTTTCTGGAAACTAGAATAGTGGACCTCACCAATATGACCCCAACTCGAGTATGGGCCCCACCTAGACATTAGATCGGCCTGATCAACGGCCCAAGATCCCTTGAAAGAGCTCACTAGAAGGATGGATGGAGTAGACTTCTCACAAACATCACCATGGGCCCCACAAGGGCATGCATGTACACCAATACAACAACACTTGAAGTGCACCAGGCGCCCCAAGCCGGTTAGAGCACGCTGACCCATCCCTGCCGTAAATGAGAGATTTCTCTCTCCCTCTTACGGGCATTTTTGAAAAAAAGGGGCGGATGCTGTGCTCGATCAATGACCCACCATATGGTCCCATCTTCATGATCTAAACCGTCCATCTGACTTGGGCGGAAGGCTTGACCAAAACCCTAGTTATTTCACGTGATTGTGTGCACGTGTGTTGGCACAAATCCAGGCGTATCTTGTCTATAGAAAACCATTCTTTTCCAAAAATGGGAAACTGTCCCACTATTTTCTCCTGCCAACAATTGCAATCCGTGTGAGGTCCTGACCATCCACGCGCCACTCACGTGTTAGGGCATCCCAAATGAAACCAGTGCCGGTTTCGGTTCCTGCCAACGGTTTTGAGAGCCAGTTTTCACTAGATTTAATCTGGGATGCTCGTTGAAGATCTAACGGCCTAGGGGATTTAGGTTTTCCTACAAGAAGAGGAGAAAACATCTCTTCTCACCAAACACACCTTATCTCCTCTTCCCACAGCTGCTTGAGAAGGAATATGGCTGAAAGTTTCAAAGTCCGAACCCACCACCAAAAACCCTTCAAACCTTTAGTCCAACACATCACTGAGCTCCATTACATCCTTAAGAACCCTTCCATGTCATCGGAATGGAGAAAGAAGCAATAGGAAGGCGTCCACCATTGTTGCCCGAGGCTTCTTCCTCATTTGGAGATGAGCCGCACCACCGAGTCGCTCCTACTCATGATGGGTCCTGGTAGGGTTGGATTTGAGGCTATCTAGAGAAGAAGAAGAAAGGAAAAGGAGGAAGAAGGAAGAAGAATAGAGAAAGGGAGAGGGAGTCAGGGGGACCGGCCTGAGCTCGGACCGCGCCGCTCCGTGTGATAGAGTTGACTCGCTGGGGCTTACTTCGGTCGGGGTTCATCCAAGCTTCTTGCTGGACGTCCCAGTATAGTGGGAGGAGAAGAGAGAACAAAGAGAGGGAGTAAGGAAGAGAAAAGAGAGAAAGGAAGTGAGAGAGAGAAGAGAGAAAAAATGGCAGTGCCTTTACTGCACTACCTGTTGCGCCACCTCGACTTGACTCGCTGGGTTGCGAGTTAGGCCTGATGTGGGAGGCTGAGTCCAGGTTTTGCTGGACTCGTTTAAAGAGGAAGAGGGTGGAAAAGAGAAGACGGAACATGTCACGCCCCAAACCTAGAAATCGAATTCACAGGAATCCCGATTGCCGAATCCGGTGCTAACAGCCTCCATAGTATCCCATTCTTAGCTCCTAGCATCCATTTGCCAGATTCCGATCCTGGGATCCTACAAGGAGAATTTTTTTTAAGGTACATTTAACTTGTAATAAGTATAACCACAAGATTACCCAATTCATAAAGGCAACATCATCATCACATATCCACTAATATAATCATTTGAGTACAATGCTGAAAGGGAAATATAAAAATTGAAAATCAAGCTTTAGAAGACCGTTGCACACTCCAAACTTAACACTGCTGCAACCTAACATCACCTGCACGCATCTATCTTGCATAAGCTTATAGAAAGCTTAAAGGGTGGTGTAAGTGTATGTGCATGGTAAGTGCCAAGTATTCAATGCAACACCATAATCATACAATACCGAAAATACTGGTAATCCATAAATCGTACAATGTCGAAATAAGCAGAAATACTTACAAGATCATGAATTATCAGAGTAAACAGAAATACTGACAAAATCATGAATTATTAGAGTAAACAAAAATACTGACAAAATCATGAATTATCAGAGTAAACAGAAATACTGACAAGATCATAAATCACACTATAACATAGTAAGCAGAAATACTGACAAGTGCATGAGTCATACAATATTAGAATACACAATAGAAATTAACTGTGCAAATGAGGTATCATAGAGAGATAAATATCATATGCAAAGGATGCAATGCAATATACATTCCTGATGAGTAACACAAACAACGTCAGTCATACCCTATGCCGCGGATGTAATGCAACATCAATACGAATGGAATGACCATGCTGGAGTGTGAAGTTAGGATAATAGTACGTAGTATCACAGGCTATGAGGTTCATCACAAGGGACTTCTATCCAAACCAGTCCCATACCTAAATTTGGATAGTCAGACTCGATGTGGTAAACTCTTGATCTCAGGTTAGTCGTGCGCCCCAACCGAAATCCTGGCCATTGCGAAGATACATGTAACTATTAGTTTCGCACCACCAGCCCGAGTGGATAGTGAATGAATGAATGAATGAGTATACAACTCCTGCTCAATAAGTCCACATATCAGTATGGTTCATCTCTGGGATCATCACGGGAGTTTAGTAAACTCCAAATGGCACTGTTGCTCTGTCCAAGTGAGCGTAAGAAACCTCACTATTCACTTGGCCAATAGTCTGCCAATATCTATTCGGTACATCGATAGCAGACCCATTCATGAGCTGGTCAAACTCAGCCTAGCAATGCCCCTTACCCTCGGGCGAGTAAGGCCACACCCCCTCCCAACCGACCATGACACAGTGAGAGACGCGGCCTCTTGGTATTCGGCAATTGGGCGCTCATATATTCACTCGGTCTCAACGTTGGGGCGTCCTCTGGTACCAAGAGGGTTTAGGAATTTTCACTTAGGGCCATGTATGGCAGCCCGATTTAGAATAAATTTTTGGTGTCCCATCTGGCCATCCACGATATGCCTGTGAAGGCTACGACCCTGATGTCGTTAGGGAATACAGTAATCACAATGCAAGATGCCATGAGTCATACAATCCAGTCATGCATCAATCCTGCACATACCGTGTGCTCATGTGAAATAATCTCCGCTTATCAGGGAGTCTCATAACAATCTGCTCAATGACATATGTAATGGTTAACAACATCTCATAACAAACATGCAGATAATACATATGGGCATGTATGATGAAGCTATGCTGTCGCATACCATAATCAATTTCAATACCCGGCCTCAACAATCGGCTTCGACATTGTGGACATTTAACCAACATTGCCCCAAGGAATGACCCACATAGAGCCTAACATATAGTGGACCAATGGCCTCATACAAGGGCTAAATATACAACACCATGGGTCCCAATAAAGAGCTTAATACACACCACGATGGGTTTTTCACATGGGCCTAACATACATCACAACGGGCTCCTTCGCCTGGCCCTCAAATGTATCACAATGGGCCTCATCACCTAGACCTCAATATACATCATATTAGGCCTTAGACACGGACTGAATACACATCTCATCAGGCCTCAAATGCATGTTGCATATACATCATATTGGGCCCCGATAATTGGAATCAGTAATCGACCACGATAAATCAGAATCAGTAATCGGCCTCAATCGACAATCAGCAATCAACTAAGACAAATCAGAATTGGTAATCAGCCTTAATCGATAATCGACAATTGACCATAATAAATCAGAATCGATAATCGGCCTCGATTGATAATCAGCATTTTGCCACGAAAAATCAGAATCGGTAATCGGCCTACAACAATCGAGATCGATCGATAATCAGAGTCGGCAATTCGGTTACGTCAATCAGAATTGCTAATTGGTCTACGACAATCGGGATCGACAATCGCCCTAAGGGAAGGTCACAATGTGGACATCCAACCATCATTGCCCATCAATGTGGATATTCAATGAACATTGCTCCCAAAGAGTGGCCTATATAGAGCCAAACATATAGTGGGCCCACGGCCTTGCGTCCGAGCCTAATAAATATCATCATGGGCCTCGCTTATGGGGCATATACACATCACACTGGGCCTCACTCATGGGCCAATGTATATAATATCAAGCTGTATTAACGGGTCAATTCAAATGGGCCGAATCGAATGGGCCGGTAAAATGGGCCAATTCAAATGGGATGATCAAATGGGCCGAATCAAATGGGCCAAATCAATTTGGGCTGATCAAATGGGTCGATACAAATGGGCCAAGTCAATGGGCTGAATCAAATGGGCTGAGTTGAATGGGCTGATCAACTGGGTCGATACAAATGGGCCGAGTTAAATAGCCGAGTCGAATAGGTCGAGTCAAATGGTCAAGTCGAATGGGCCAAGTCGAATGGGCCGAGTCGAATAGGTTGAGTCAAATGGCTGAGTCGAATAGGTCAAGTCAAATGGCCAAGTTGAATGGGTCAAGTTGAATGGGCCGAGTCGAATTGGTCGAGTCAAATGGCCAAGTTGAATGGACCGAGTTAAATGGGCAGAGTCAAACGGGCCAAGTCAAATGGACTATAAATGCATCACCATGGCTTCATATACACAACAGGTGGGCTCTGCATATGAGCCTCAAATACATAACATGTGTGCCCTACACATGGGTCTTATATGCATCAAATGGGCCACGTATCTGGGCCTAAACATATCACAATGGGCCTTGCTCATAGGCTGCATATACATTATAGGTGGGCCCTATCACATGGCCAGGCGGTGTGGATGAATCATATCTATCAAGGTGGGACTGACGGAAGGACGACGTAGATATAAAATACATACATTATGGTGGAGTCCTCATCACCGTCCAAACACGTCTAGCATAGATGGACGGTGTGAATACGATACATGCATCAAGGTGGGGTCCTCCAGTGGGACGGTGTGGATAAAACCCATAACTCATGGTGGGGTCCACACGTGTGGCCCATCAGTAAAATGGATGCACGATTTAGATATAACACATTAGGACAAGGTGGGCCCCACCCCTCACATGTGAGGCAGCTGCCAAAATAGATAGACAGCGAGAACACGTACATCATGGCTCGTCCTATAGCACACCGTCCAGGGACGGACAATGTGGATATAATATATACATTTGGTGGGTCTCATGCGGTGGACAGTTAGACGACAAGGGAATACGACATATTCATCAAGGTGGCCCACGTTCATGTAATGGATGGTGTGGATACAACACCGCAACATGGTGGGACCCTCAAGGTTGGTGACGTCACTCAGCAGCTAATAGCTGGTGTGATGTACCCAGCCAATCTGTCCTGTAGGTGGGTTCCATATGGGGCCCACCACATGCATATATAAGCACGTGTATATATAATATTATATTATATTATATATCATCATGATTATATTATTATATTATTATTAAAAAAATAACATCCAGATGGTTAGATATTTGGATGGACTGACAATGGGATGGAGCCCTACATCATGGTGGGACCCACCTGCCCAAATGGATGGACATTTTGAATATAACATATACCTTATGATGGAGCCACGTAATGTGATGATGTCTAAGCCATGGGACCTACCATCCCAGTTTTGCTGGGCGACAGCTTAAATATATAAAACATATATCTGGTGGCCCCCCTGACACGTGCCACACGTGTGAGGTGGGTCCCCCACGCCCTAAAAATGGATGAGCAGTGAGAGAAAACCACGTACATCGTGATGCCACGTGGTGGGCCTCAACGGTTCTGATCAAGCTAAAATTTATATTTTCTCACGTCTAGAGCCCTGCTAGACGACCTGGATAAAGCTCATGATGGTGGTCCATGATTTGGATGGTGTGGATCACCACAAAATTTTAGTGGCACCACGTGGCGTGCTCCACCTATGATTTGAATTTTCTTCCATCCCATCGTCCACAGATGGACGGTGAGGATAAAATACTATATCAGGGTGGGTTTTATCGTCCACTGCCATGGACAATGAATAAAACACATACATCATTGTGGGTCCCACATGGGGCCCATTGTAACGTTTATTTTCCATCCATCTTGTCCATACGGTTACGAGGACCTGGATGAAGAGGAAAACCAAATTGCATAAGGATCCAAAACACCTGGGACCCAAAAACAGTTTCAATGGTATACGTTCAATCCCACTATTTCCTTCCACGTGGGCCACCTGAGTTCCGGGTACGGCTGATTTTTAGAGGACCTACTTCCCTAAGAGGCCTCATCAAAATGCACGGTGTTGATATTCGTTACACATTACGGTGGGGCCCACAGCTGGGACCAAGTGGTCCCTGCCCAATGACGTTAAGGTACAACAGGACGCTACTATCGTCCTCTGACGTTAGTAGCAGCACTTGCTGCATCTCGTTATTAATTTTTAATTTTTTTTTTTTTGGTTTTTCCCATGTGGAGATCGCTTCAGGTGGATCTATTCCACTCATTGGATCCCATGGCTCAAGACAAGCCAAACAAGCCCAATATTTCATATGTTTTTAGTGTATGGAAACATCAAGTAGATTTTAACAGTGAAAACTACTTTTTTTTTCTATGATAAGGCCCGCCGGATAATCAGATTGGCCTCATATTTCGACTCAACGCCTAAAATGAGCCAGGGAATGAGATGGACAATGTGGATCAGATCAATGCATCAAGGTGGGGCCTACATGAGCAGCCCATTCTAAAGCTTTGAATCAAAATGATATTTATTTTGTTAGTTCACGTCCAGCATCCCTGGACGCTGGACGGTCTTAGCATAATAAATGTCTAAGGTGAGCCCTGCTCAGGTGGGCCACCAAATAGGTTGGATGGTGTGGATAAGACATACATTAAGGTTGGGTCCATCCGAGTGGGCCACACATCACATAAAAATGAGAAAGAGAGAGAGAAGCACCCACCTTTGATCTTCTCTTCCTTCTTCTGCTAATGCGATCTAGAGCTCGAATGGGTGTGATTCAATGGCTGAGATTGACTTTGAAAGATTGGATTGGATGGTAGAGAGTGGCGACATAAAGCTCCTCCCATGGAGAGCCATGGACGTGGGTTGCTTGGAGAGGAAAATGAGAGAGAGAATGAAAGAGAAAGAGATGATGGGAGAGGAGTGATGGGGTGTGTAAGAGATGGGATAGAAGGGTTGACTTTGGGGATGGTGTTATGTACTTGGGGAATAGGATAGGGTACTTGACTTGATGGGTGTACTTTGACAAGTGAAGTGATTGATGTGATGGATTCTCTACGGATTTGCAACACGCGGCATTTTCCTCGAACTGAACGCGGGCCTACATCTCCTGGCCCGGGTAGAGAATCAGTGCGCGAGTCGTGGGATTGGAACCGCGGTGACGGTGCGGCCACTAGGGTACAAGTTTCGGCTTGAGCCGACTTCGGTATACAGAACTCGGCTTAGGATCACGTGCAAACGTCGAATAAAGGTCGAAGGTTGTTGAAATTCGACCGGGAAGACCGCGGAAGCCTATGGAATGGTACAGTATGGTCTAGGATACGGGGCTTACAGAACAGATGGAGAGAAGGAAAGAGTGGGTTTGAGTATGAGTTGACTGTTACCCTTTTGTAGTTGGTGAGTCTGGGTTCGAGTCGAGCTTGGACACGTTCTAGGTCCAGGTAGACTTGGGTCCAGTCAGATATGGCTGGACATTCCACTAGAGAGAAAGAGAGTAGGAGGGAGAAAGCAGTGTGTGCTTGTGTTGAGCCAAGTCGACTTGACCCAAACTGAGTCAACAAGGTGAGTATTTTCATTTCATCAATAGAGTTCGTCGTTAGTTCCTTTTGTTGTTAATTAGATCGTTATTATTTTTTATCTGTTGTAGCGATTAATGCCATTTTAATAACATCAACTAGAAATTTTAAATAAATATTACAATGTGTTAATTAGTACATTGTTATTGTTATCATTAATTATGACTCTATTATTAAATATCATCATCGTTAGTGTTATTATAATTATTGTAATTATCTGTTATGGCTAACAATTAGTAGGTTACTTGTGCTCAAGTTAGTTAGGATAAACAGAATTGTAACTAATAAATTGTAGTAGTTTAAGTTATCTCTCTCAAATATTACCCTTAATAGTAGATCTTACTGATTATCGTTATCATAACTATTATTATTACTATGGTAGCTACTCTGAATGTTAACAATTACTTCTTGATTATCAAATTAACTTGTTACTATTTCCATCATCATTAGGATTTACAAATATCAAGAATGCATGGCCTAAAGTAAAGTATCTATTCTAATAATAATAGTTATTAAAATAATCTCATTGTTAAATACTGAGGTATCATTCTATCATAAATAACATATCACAATATTAATCACCACCATGATGGTTATTAACTAATATTAAATTATAACACTAGCGTTAATGAATATTACTAAATTAACACTAAAATTAAGTGCACACCAACTAGGGTCCAAACCCTAAGATCTAAGCCTAGACATAGACTCTATGGTGAAACCCTAAAGATAAAGTAATTCAAACCCTAGGCTATGATCCTAAACCCTAGGTAGTGATTAGAACTTGGATCTAATTGTACAAGTTCGTAATTTGTGGTAGGATGTAACTTTAAGGGCATCAACACTTAGCGATACTATGAGGCAATTCAAGACATAAGGGGATGATTCTTCCCCTTGAGCTTTCCATCTTTTTATTAGCTTAGGTTATAGTTTTTAATTAAATTTATAATTGTTATCTCTCTCTTTTATAATCACATGTGTTAGCTGGTGGAAATTGAATTACTATATTGCTTGCTTAATGTTATCTGCATATTTATTCATGCTTGTGGATTATTTGTGGATTGCTTATGGAACTTAAACTGGTACACCCGTGGAAAACCCCCACCTATATGTGTACACTCATACTTAGGATGTAACCCACCTGGTTGTGATAGTAATGGACCTTTGACTTAGTGGTTATTTGTAACGTCCCATCCAACTAGCACAGTATCCTAGGGCATTCACATAGGATTTGCCGCGGGACCATTTGTTTAAACCGCTCATGGTGGGGTACCACAAGTAAAGTAACCTATGATTAGCCTGTTAGAGTAGACCAGACAGGCCATGATAGGGCCTAGTGCAGACCACCAAGTCAGATGACTGTTTACACTTAGCATCAACCTGTACAGGATATACCGCGGCGCAGGAAGGTCAGAAAATTATAAAAATTTAGAGAACCTTAGATCTCACTGGGCTTGTGGTCCATCACAGTCTCCAGACTCATTGGGCACCCAAAAGTAATTATTCGAGCCTCTCCAACAGCCCATGTCAGCTCACCCAAGGCCAGAGTAGAAATCTGGCACTGGTAAATGAAACTGAGATTCTGGGCTTTCCAGCTGTCGGATTTTTTCAAAATTTATGGTGGTCTAATGTGGTGTCCTTCTCCTATTCACAAAATCTGGGACCTGATCGTGACACGACGACCATTGATCGTAAATCAGACTCGTACGACCCAACCCCATATCCGATCGTTCCCAAATTCTGTATGACCCTTCATCAGGCCATGGACCACCTACCCTATGAGTTTCATGGCCAGGGGACCACCAGAACTGCCCTAACAACCGGAATAGATCCCACAGAGCCATTTGAGGATCAGGACCATATGATTAAACCGCATAGTCGTTTATCCGTTTGATCCCAAACTTTGTATGGACCCTGGTTCGGCCATGAGACACCTACACACCCAATTTAGTGGCCAAAGGAGTATTAGGACCACCCCAATACCAATAGTTAGTCCTAGTGGGCTATTTTGGAAATTTGAGAAAACTTAAGCCAAAGGGCCCAACTCTAGGAAATAAATCCTAGCCCCTGTCTCATATCTCCCACCATTCTCCAACAACAAAATATCCCTCTCCCTCATATCATCCTTCAATTTTTCCAACAACCAAACTCTTCCTCATAACTTCTTATAATCTTCAACAATTAAGCTCCCTCCTTCATATTTCCTCCATTCTCCAACAACTCATCTCTAGCCCTCTTACAACTCCCCCTTTTTACCCCAACCACCAAGGAGAAAAGAGGAGAGAAGAAAGAGAGAGTGTAGAAGAGATCCAAGGTGGACCTTAGATCGTGTTGGGGTACAAGGGAATCAACCCTTTCAACTCCCCATCCTTTCTCTAAGGAGAACTCTTCATCATAACCTCAACAATCGTCCGGGGGTCGTAGGTAAGATCCTTCTCTCATTTTTTTTCTTAAATCCTATGTATTAAGAGAGAGATTACATGAAATTCTAACATGTAAGGGTTGCTTTTAGGATTTCGGCCGTTTGACCCCAAATTCCACATCTCCTAGGTCATTCCCAAGCCTTCAATGAATCTGAAGGTGCAGACTATTGTTCTTAGGTGGCCTAACACCAATTTTAGTATGAGATTAATGATTTTGATTGCTTGGATGCCATCTTTAGAAAACCTAGAGAATCCCTAGGAATTGCATGCTTATTGAAATTGTATAAAATAGTATGTTTGACTCTCATGACGTTGTTCTTGCTTCTCACATGATTTTGTGTTTGAATGATTATATGCTTATGCCTTGTTAATTTTTCCCATGTATTGTTGCTTCATAGTATGTATGATTTCATTACTCTTATGCATGTGATTTCTTAAGATGGAGGAAGTGCTTAACTTCCTCACACACACACCCATACACACACACACTCACATGCACTTATTTCTTGATATGGTTAGCTTTGCTTGCTATGAGAATATGAATTGTATGTTGATACATATGAGAACATGAGGTTAATTATTCTAGTGATACATTGTTAGTCGGCATGCTATGAATCACTATTTGTACCCTTGGGTTGACCAGAAGCATGAGAAGAGCGAAGGTAGTTCCGTTGGTAGGACCACCTCGAGGCTAAACCCATGGATTTGGACGAGTGTGTGTGGGCGACAGTAGTTAGACTACATGGGTTGCTTGCACCCGATGCCGTTCCGTCTCGTACTTGCCTGGACTCGTGTGGTCTAGTCTACAAGCTGGCCAACCCTGTTTATTAACCCTATTTTCTCACGTATGTATGAAACCTGAACCACCCTACAACCGTTGTAGCCCATCAATAACCCACTTGAACTAGTCCACAGCCTCATGAGCTAGGCATGGTGAAATGAGATAGTATGTCTGAGCTGTCGGCCTACGCTGGGGTGCCGTGTCTCCCCATAGTGACTGCGAGCGATCCCCTTCTCTTGGCACTCCTCATGTGCTTGAAGTCGGGGATGAGGAACCGACGAGATCACGGACCGTGAGATCGTGGCCTCACTTGTTGGGGGGCCTTGGCCTCATAACTAACTTAGGGTATTGATGCATGGGGTGTACAGATTCCCCAATTTGCTGGATGACTGGACTTAACTAATAACTCGGCTAACACGATCGTATTGCATTGCATTAGTTAGGGTGACGACTCGGAAGTCAAGGTCACTTTGAGGGAGTGCTGATATACGCAATCGTTAGATAAAGTCGCTCGAGGGAGCGTTATGACGAGGGCATGCATCATATCATATCGCATGCATGCATTTTAATAAGAGTTGCTAGGTGTTGATGATTTACTATGTTTCATTAAATTCATATTATAATTGTTGCCTGTTATAACTTAAGATTAATAACACCCACTGAGTTGATCACTCACTCCCACTCTGGGATGGTGTTTTAAAACACCAACCAGACCCATTCATAGATGCAGGTGACTCAGGGTAGGAGGAGCCTGGTGAGGTGAGCTTTGAGGAGGAGTATGAGCTGTCCTACTTCCAGTTGATGGATGGTTTTCCGCCAGCTTGAGGGGCAGGATTGGATCACTGAGCAGTGGGCTCGGTTCTATTCTTTTTGGACAAACTATTTTTTTTAATGATTTTGTTGGGTATCACCATGTGCGATCCCTTTATTCTTTTGGACATGTATATATACAGATATTGGAACTCTTTCATTTCAGTGAACTTGTATGGTCGTGCTTCATGTTCCAGGAAATTCCAGGCTGTGCAATTAGACTAGATTAATCACATTTTAATAAAACTCGGATATATGTGACCTGGGAACTCGAGAGTCGAGTAAAAACATGACTCTCGATTTTCAGGGTGTTACATTATTGAATGGTGGTTTAAATTAATCATTGATGTGGGCCTACCATCCAGGGTTGTTGTGTCCAATGGTTTTCAAGGATGGTCTTTTATCACATGATTTTGATACTCGCCCTATGTGACTTATTTTGATATTTGCCTTATGTGGCTTGCTTTGATATCGCCTTATGTGTCTTTGTCCTGATATTTTTTCTATATGGGCTCGATGTTCTATGCTATACAACTATACGATGGTAAGCCCCATATGTTGTAATATGATTGACCACTAGTTGACGGCTTTCCATTAAACATCCTAAGGTGGTAGTCTCATGAGCCGGGGATGGTGGTAATGTGACACTATACCCGAGTTGTCGGCCTACGCTACGCCATGTGCTCCCTGTAGTGACCTTGAGCTTATTTAAATTGGCGAATTGTAACTGGACTAATAATGGTTTGGCTAATCATGCATCCATGATATATTGGCGATGACGGGTGGCTAATTCTAGATGTTGTAGCACGTGCTCTAGAGTTGTTGGGGTATCATTTCATTAGCTCCCAGACCACCGACTATTGACCCCTGTCTGACTGGATGATTTTCCCAGGTCGATGATTGCATGGGTGACGAGCCCAAGTCCGGCTAGATGTGTATCCCCAGGCCGATGTGCATTTACGCATCCATACATTTAAAAAGACTGCATCATGTGTTATTTTGATTGCATTGTTGTTTTGTAACTTTGCTTACTTAATGCGGTGGTGTGTAATCTTAAGTGGAATTCACACTGAGCTGGCCACTCATCCATAAAAAATATAACCATACAGGTAGCACAGGTGGCCCAGATGATGTATATGTTCAGACTTGATGAAGAGCTATGCATGTGCCATGGATACACAGCCGTATTGCTAAGAGGAGCTGCGTGGTCATGCGAATTACATTTATATGCTTTGTTTTATTTCTTATGTATGCAAATCTTATAATCGTGAATGTTGAGATTTTGGTTTGTATAAGTCATTATGGGCTACTTGTATATTTTAAAAATGATGAAATCTCTCTTATGTTGTTTTGTTCACTCTATATGCTCATCTGCCTACTTTGATAAAGGAAAAAAAATACTCGAATTCTACTATCCTTTAAGGTTAATAATCGAGTTTTTGGGAAACGAGTCATATACTCGGTTCCTGAAAAGTCGGGTTATTACAGTTGGTATCAGAGCATAGTTTGAACAAACTTGGTCTTGAAAAATGATCTTATACAAACTTTAAATGTCTTAAGTTAGGATGCTTGAAATTAGAAATTGAACTTAGAATAATTTCCCCTAGATATAGAAGAATGATTGGAAATGTATAAACTCAGACTTAGGTTCCCTTAGGAGTGACTTGGATGGCAATCCAAACTTATATGAAATTCCATCTAATCAAAGTACACATTGAGAATGTAGAAACCAAAACTTAAGTCCCCTTAGAAATTATTAGAATAACCATTTGAACTCATTTGAACTTCCCCTGTAGTTAGGAGAAATTGAGAATGTAGGAACTTAAGATCTTAGGCCCCCTAGATAATTGTATGAATGATTGTAGAACTTAGGAATGAACTTAGGCCTCTTTGAACATTTTAGGTTTAGTCATTTGAACTTAGATAAAATTCCCTTGGAATTGGGAGAAATCGAGAACATAGAGATTTAGATCTTAGGTTCCCTAGCACATTGGTTGGATAACCTTCAAACTTAGAAATATAACTTTAAGTTCCCTTGAGAACTATCAAAAGTGTTATTTGAATTTAGAAATTACACGCATGTACCGTGAAAGAACAAATACCCACTATGACTTATTTGAGATCTAATAAGAATATTCCTTAGACTCGATTCCCAAAGAACATTCTTGAAATTTAGGATCCAAACTCTTCTATAAATTCCCTAGTTAAAGATAACATTATCACAACACTTAGTGAGTAGGATAAACTTACCCTTCATAGAATTTCCTTGGTTACCAAATTATACATCTGATTGGGCACAAGTGCTCTGTAAACTTAAGGATCGCATTGAAAATTATAGGTTGAAACCCCTAATACATCTCTTTTCTTAGATATAGCATTTCCCACAAGTTTCAACACGTAGAAATTAATTAGAGGTGCAATTATAAAATCTAAGGCAAATATTCAACCATAGTCTGAGTATGCCGAGACTAGATTTGAAATCTTAGGTGAATTCGATAAATTTCAAACTCAGAATTTATGTAGAAATTTTGGTTGTGAAATTTCTTTTTAGTAGTGCATTAAGTACTCAGAGTGCACATTGGAAGCGTAAAGGGCCGCCTAGACTTGTCCTTTATGAGAATACAAGATTACAGGACATTCAGGGGTCTAGAATAATCGGGATCACGAGTTGATGGAACCATATTTAAATGGAGTTTACATGGTTTGACTCAAATTCTAAGTCCTAGAAAATCTCAACGACTCCAATGCTTTAATCAAGTAAAGGATCAAGATTTAACAGAATTATGAATGAACACCAAAATCCTCTGTCCTGCGCAGACAGATGATCGATATATCGGGCTCAAACCTACTACGACCATCTATTCGTGTTAGCCTGAACATTGGAAATTTGAAATCTTAAGGGGGTTAGGTTGCAATGACTCTTGTTCTAATGGTGAGTTATGAGCACTTATACAAATAACCTTAATGCAGAAAACTAGCGGATGCATACGAACACTGTAGGATAGATTGTGCTGAATCTCGAGGACGAGATTCTCTTTAAGGGGGATAGATTGTAACACCCTGAACTTTCAATACCGAGTATTGAAGTCCTTAAGTATTACCGTAAATTTAACCTATTATGTACACGTGTACAGTGTCATTCGACCGTTGCTCATATAGTTCGATATATGTAGCTTCCTTTAACTAAATCAGTGAATAAGTCTTTATCTATAATGATTTAAATATAAGTCCTTTTGTAAGAATTGTTTAGATAATGACATATAATAATCTAGAATCATTAGATTTCACAAAACTTTAGATGAACAATAATTATGAAAATGCCATCAACCTATACCCTGAATTCCAACTCACAAGGTTCTCATGATCCGTTTCATGTGAAACTTTATACCAGGCCTAATTATCATAAATTAACTTTACACATCAGATTTCAGCCCTTAGATTACATTAATTTAGCTACTTGATCTCTACATCCGTCCGTACACTTATCAGACCAAGATTCTGATCCGTTCATCTTGTTCACATCATATGAATATGCTTAACTCACCATTAAAATTACAATCTGAGAAACCTACACGTGTGAATAAGACACTCTAATCTGATGATGCACATGCTTTACCCCTAATCCTCCTAAAACGCGCTTTACATTTATCCATATACGAAACTGACCGTATACCCACCTATATACATAGTAAGAGTGCTAACCATCAAGTTCTCTTATTTTTAGCTAGCCATCTGACCCTTCGTCATATTCGGATCCACTAAATGGGCCAAAAGAACATCACGACAAACCGATCATCATGAAGATCTTAAGTTCTAAGTCCAAACTGCCCGGTAATGTGTTGATTAGAGGTGTATAAATATTATTTTGGAATTTTGAAGTATATTAACCATTAAATGAACATCTTATTCATCCTCGAGAGATCGAAACCCAAACTGGAGCATAAGAAAGAGCACGAAAAATGATGCATGTTCGCCAAATTTTAAGACATTCGGATGGCACATTTCGACATAATGGGCGTCGAATGCCGCTTGAGAAATGGATGGTGAGTTCATAAATAGTAAATGCCGCTACATGCCACTATTGATGCTTGATCGGATAGTATAGCCCACCTGATTAACAAATCTGCCCCATTCTTAGACCTTAATCCTATCAGGGCATGTTAAACGCAATGAACAGAGTGGATCATACAATTACAAGTAGTAAAGTGGACTTCACACAAAATAACTTGATTCATTCAAATGCTCACAGCAAGCTACGTATCTCGTGCATGGGTTTAACGGTGAGTGTTGGTTGCTATTGGACACACCATACGGCTTACTCAACTAACCAAATTACCTCATATTTGACCCCGTGTCCTAACATAGCGATACAAAAGTGATGAATGACATGGATTCTCTGAAAGGTCATCACAGGTGGACCCCCATCTATTTTGAACAATCATTTCTACATGTCATAATAGGCAACAACGGACGTAAAATTGGAAGGGACGGAATTATCACCACACGTGGACTAGTGGTGCAGCTCATCCAAAACTCAAATCCACCCCATATTTTAGCCCCTAGCCTAGCACCACCTTACAAAACTGATGGAAGGAATGGACTTTCTGGAAACTTTAATAGTGGACCTCACCAATATGACCCCAACTCGAGTAGTGGGCCCCACCTAGACTTTAGATCGACCTGATCAATGGCCTAAGATCCCTTGAAAGAGCTCCCTAGAAGGATGGACGGAGTAGACTTCTCACAAACATCACCATGGCCCCACAAGGGCGTGCATGTACACCAATGCAACAACACCTGAAGTGCACCAGGCACCCCAAGCTGATCAGAGCACGTTGACTCGTGCCTGCCATAAATGAGAGATTTCTCTCTCCCGCCTACGGGCGTTTTTAAAAAAAAGGGGTGGATGCTGTGGTCGATTAATGGCCCACCATATGGTCCCATCTTCACGATCTAAACCGTCCACCTGACTTGGGCGGAAGGCTTGACCAAAACCCTAGTTATTTTACGTGATTGTGTGCATGTGTGTGGGCATAAATCCAGGCGTATCTTGACTATAGAAAACCATTCTTTTCCAAAAATGGGAAACTGTCCCACCATTTTCTCCCGCCAACTGTTGCAATCCGTGTGAGATTCTCTCATCCAATCAGAGACCTCTATTTCGGACAGGTCCTGACCACCCACGCGACACTCACGTGTTAGGGCATCCCAAATGAAACCAGTGCCAGTTTTGGTTCTTGCCAACGGTTTTGAGAGCCGGTTTCCACCAAATTTAATCTGGGATGCTCGTTGAAGATCCAACGGCCTAGGGGATTTAGGTTTTCCTACAAGAAGAGGAGAAAACATCTCTTCTCAGCAAACACACCTTGTCTCCTCTTCCCACAGTTGCTCGAGAAGGAATACGGTTGAAACTTTCAAAGTCCGAACCCACCACCAAAAACCCTTCAAACCTTTGGTCCAACACATCACTGAGCTCCATTACATCCTTAAGAACCCTTCCATGTCATCGGAATGGAGAAAGAAGTAATACGAAGGCGTCCACCATTGTTTCCCGAGGCTTCTTCCTCGTTTGGAGATGAGCCGCACCACCGAGTCTCTCCTACTCATTATGGGTCCTAGTAGGGTTGGATTTGCTACTATCCAGAGAAGAAGAAGAAAGGAAAAGGAGGAAGAAGGAAGAAGAATAGAGAAAGGGAGAGGGAATCAAGGGGACCGTCCTGAGCTCGGACTGCACCACTTTGTGTGATCGAGTTGACTTCCTGGGGCCTACTTCGGTCGGGGTTCATCCAGGCTTCTTGCTGGACGTCCCAACATAGTGGGAGGAGAAGAGAGAACAGAGAGATGGAGTAAGGAAGAGAAAAGAGAGAAAGGAAGTGAGAGAGAGAAGAGAGGAAAAACGGCAGTGCCATTGCTGCACTACCTGTTGCACCACCTCGACTTGACTCGCTAGGTTGCGACTTGGGCCTGATGCGGGTGGTTGAGTCGAGGTATTGCTAAACCCGTTTAAACAAGAAGAAGGGGGAAAAGAGAAGAAGGAACAGATGGAGAGAGTGGGTTTGAGTATGAGTCGACTAATTACCCTTTTATGGCTGGTGAGTCTGGGTTCGAGTTGAGCTTGGACTCGGTCTTGGTCTAGTTGGACTTGGGTCCAGTCCAGATATGGCTGGACATTCCAGCAGAGAGAAAGAGAGTAGGAAGGAGAAAGCAGATGTGTTCTTCTATTGATTCGAGTCGACTCGACCTGAACCGAGTCAACAAGTTGAGTATTTTCATTTCATCAGCCGGGTTCGTCGTTAGTTCCTTTTGTTGTTAATTAGATCGCTATTATTTTCTATCTGTTGTAGCGATCAATGCCATTTTAATGACATCAACTAGAAATTTTAAATAAATAGTTCAATGTGTTAATTAGTGCTATTGTTATTGTTATCATCAATTATGACTCTATTATTAAATATCATCATCATTAGTGTTATTATAATTATTTTAATTATTTGTTATGTCTAACCATTAGTAGGTTACTTGTGCTCAAGTTAGTTAGGATAAACAGAATTGTAACTAACAAATTATAGTAGTTTAAGTTATCTCTCTCAAATATTACCCTTAATAGTAGATCCTAGTGATTATCGTTATCATAACTATTATTATTACTATGATAGCTACTCTGAATGTTAACAGTTACTTCTTGATTATAAAATTAACTTGTTACCATTTCCATCATCATTAGGATTTGCAAATACCAAGAATGCATGGCCAAAAGTAAAGTATCTATTCTAATAATAGTTATTAAAATAATCTCATTGTTAAATACTGAGGTATCGTTCTATCATAAATAACATATCACAATATTAATCACCACCATGATGGTTATTAACTAATATTAAATTATAACACTAGCATTAATGAATATTACTAAATTAACACTAAAATCAAGTGCACACCAACTAGGGTCCAAACCCTAAGATCTGAGCTTAGACATAGACTCTAGGTTGAAACCCTAAAGATAAAGTAATTCAAACCCTAGGCTATGATCCTAAACCCTAGGTAGTGATTAGAACTTGGATCTAATTGTACAAGTTCGTAATTTGTGGTAGGATGTATCTCTAAGGGCACCAACATTTAGCAATACTAAGAGGCAATTCAAGACGTAAGGTGATGATTCTTCCCCTTGAGCTTTCCATCTTTCCATTAGCTTAAGTTATAGTTTTTAATTAAATTTATAATTATTATCTCTCTTTTATAATCACATGTGTTAGCTGGTGGAAATTGAATTATTATATTGCGTGCTTAATGTTATCCTAGATATTTATTCATGCTTGTGGATTATTTGTGGATTACTTATGGCACTTAAACTGGCACACCAATGGGAAACCCCCACCTATATGTGTACACCCATACTTAGGATGTAACCCGACTGGTTGTGATAGTAATGGATCTTTGACTTAGTGGTTATTGAATGGTGGTTTAAATTAATCATTGATGTGGACCTACCATCCAGGGTTGTTATGTCCAATGATTTTTAAGGATGATCTTTTATCGCATGGTTTTGATACTCGCCCTATATGGCTTATTTTGATATTTACCTTATGTGGCTTGCTTTAATATCGCCTTATATGTCTTTGTCCTAGTATTTTTCCTATATGGGTTCGATGTTTTATGCTATGCAACCATGCGATGGTAAGCCCCTTATATTGTAATATAATTGACCACTAGTTGACGGCTTTCCATTAAACATCCTAAGGTGGTAGTCTCATGAGCTGGGGATGGTGGTAATGAGACACTATGCCCGAGTTATCGGCCTACGCTATGCCATGTGCTCCCCGTAGTGACCTTGAACTTATTTAAATTGGCTGATTGCAACTGGACTAATAATGGTTTGGCTAATCATACATCTATGGCCTATTGGCAATGACAGATGGCTAATTCTAGATGCCGTAGCACGTGCCCTAGAGTCATTAGGGTATCGTTTCACTGGCTCCTAGACACCGACTATCGACCCCTGTTCGACTAGATGATTTTCCCAGGTCGATGATTACATGGGTGATGAGCCCAAGTCCGGCTGGATGTGCATCCCTAGGCCGATGTGCATTCACGCATCCATGCATTTAAAAATACTGCATCATGTGTTGTTTTGATTGCATCGTTATTTTGAAACTATGCTTACCTAATGCGGGGGTGTGTAATCTTGAGGGGAATTCACACTGAGCTGGCCACTCATCCATCAAAACTATAACCATATAGGTAGCACAAGTGGCCCAGACGATGTATATGTTCAGACTTGATGAAGAGATATGCAGGTGCCATGCATACACGACCGTATTGCTAAGAGGAGCTGCGTGGGCATGTGAGTTACATTTATATACTTTATGTTATTTCTTATGTATGCAAATCTTATAATTGTGAATGTTGAGACATTGGTTTGTATAAGTCATTATGGGCTACTTGTATATTTGAAAGATAACGAAATCTCCCTTATATTGATTTGTTCACTCTACGCTCATCTGCCTACTCTGATAAAGGAAAAAATACTCGAATTCGACTATCTTTTAAGGTTAACACTCGGGCTTTCGGGAAACGAGTCATATACTCGGTTCCTGAAAGGTCAGGTTGTTACAGTTTAAGTGTGATTTGAGAATTATATATGAAACTAGATAATTCGATTTGTGTTTTTAAATGATGGATTGTCCTATGGGACGTTGTAAACTTAGTGAACGGTAGACTTCATGATCCAGGGTTGTAATGATCGGCTAAATTTGTTCACTGATGAAATTTGGATCTTAAAAATGGGTCTCTTTAGTGCTATGGTGATCCATCTTGGAAATCAATGGATGAACAGTTTGATATATGGATTGGGATTACTTTTAACAGTTAGATTTAAACTGGAATGCACGTGAATGTTTGCTCAAGCTAGGTTTGTATTTTTACTAAGTTAGGTCACACAGGAATACCCGAGTACCGAAATTATGGGGTGTTACAATCTACCCCCCTTAAAGAGAATTTTGCCCCCGAAATTCCACACTTCCCCTATGAACCTGGATAACAATCTATCTTACAGCATCCGTATGCATTTGCTAGTTTTTTGCACTAAGGTTATTTATATATGTAAGCGCACACGACTCACTACCAGGACAAGGGTTATTACTATCTACCCCCCTTAAAGAAAAGTGAGTAAATTTCTCCTTTGAAATTTATTGATGTGCATCCCGGTTATTACTATTATGAGTGGTCCATTACCCTAAAGATGTACCCTATTTTGTACATGTCTACATGCGAAACCCCAACTTGTATTTCTAAAGAGCTTATCCAAATTTGTCACCACTCTTACGTTTCTTGTCTAGCAAATTAATTTCTACTAAGTATTTTGAACCACTCTAGTGTTAACTAATACTAAGGATTTGTTTAAGTGTCTACTTACATCAATTTTCCTATCGCATTTACTGAGATTACAAGTTCCTTTAGGTGACCACTAATAGTAATATCTTACCTTTCTCTGCATTTCCTTTTACTCCTAATGATAGTTCCCTGTTGTCCAAAGTACAATTCAAGTAACACAAATAGATGGTCGTAGTGGGTATGGGCCCGATACATTGATCATTTGCCTACGTAGAACAAAGGATCTACTAGTATCAATTCATAATCCTGTTAAATCTCGATTCTTTGCTTGATCAGGGCATCGAGATGATTGAGACTTGCTAGGACTTAGAATTTAGGTCAAACCGCGTACTCATCGCATAAACATGATTCCATCAATCCGTGACCTCGATTACTCTAAGCTCATGGGAAATATCATTTGACCATTTATTTTTATAACGAATAAGACTGTGTCCCATTATGCTTCCAATGCGCACTCTAATTGTCTAAATAAAAAATCTTAGGACTAAGGTTTCTACATGAAATCTAAGTTTGATTTTTTCAAGTTCACCTAGAATTTCAAACCTAGTCCCGATATGCTTAGCCTATGGTTGAAATTTTACTTAAGATTCTATAATTTCACCCCTGACTAATCTTGACATGCTGATGGGAATTGTTATATCTAAGTAAAAGATGTACTAGGGAATTCAAACTTCAGGGAGTGCTTATACTCAATCCTATGTACAATCTAGGGGATAAAGAATTTCTTATGAAGTCGGAGTTCGTTCAATTCACCGGTTATCGTGACGACGTTGTTTCTAACTAAGAGATTCTCGAATAGGTTCGATTTCTAGATACCTAAGGATTCTTCATTGAGAGTCAAGCTTAAGTAATGTTCTAATTCAACCTTAGACACATCATAGAGGGTATTTGTCCTCCCACAATGCATGAGTTCAATTTCTAAGTTCAAACAACAATCTTGGTAGTTTACAAGGGAACTAAAGTTATATTTCTAAGTTCTAAGGTTATCCAACCAATGTGCTAGGGAAACTAAGATTTGAATCTCTATATTCTTGATTTCTCCCAACCCCTAGGGAATTTTACCTAAGTTCAAATGACTAAACTTAGAATTTCCAAGGGGATCTAAGTTCATCTCTAAGTCGTATGTCTATCCAAACAATCCTACATCGAACTTAGAATCTTAAGTTTCTATGTCCTCAATTTCTCCCATCTATAAGGGGAATTCACATAGGTTCAAATATTTATTCTAATAGTTTCTAAGGAATTTCTACATAAGTTTAAAGTCCAGTGGTCTAACTTAAAATTCTCAAGGGAGTCCAGAGTTTGAAATGTCTATGTTTCTAATTTTCCCTTATTCTAAGGGAATTCTGCATACATTCAAATGACTAATCTAATAATTCTCAAGGGAAACTAAGTTTGGATTTCTACGTTCTCAACCATTCTTCCAAGTCTAAGGAAAATTCACATAAGTTCAAATTTCTAATTTCAAACATCTTAACTTACGACATTTAAGGCTTGTATAAGATCATTTCCCAAGGCCAAGTTTGTCCAAACTATGCTCTGATACCAACTGCAATGCCCCGAATTTTCAGGACCCAAGTATATGACCCGTTTCCCAAAAACCCGAGTGTTAACCTTAAAGGATGGTCAAATTCGAGTATATATATATATATATATATATATATATATATATATATATATATATATATATATATATATATATATATATATATATATTTCATCAGATTAAGCGGATGAGCATAGAATGGACAAAATCAACATAAAAGAAAATTTCATTACCATTCTAATATACAAGAAGCTATCCATAATAACTTATACAAACTAATGTCCCCATTATTACAAATTACAAGGTGAAATAATATTATATGTGAAATAAAGTAAATTACAACAACCTTGGGATATGAAATCCTGTAGCAACCTTTAGCAATTACAATCATGCATCCTTATCAATTATAGCTTCCTCCTTATCAATATAAACATGAATGTCACCCGGGCCACCTGTGCTACATATATGGTTATATATTTGATGGATGAGTGGCCAACACAGTGTGAATTTCCCTCAAGATTACGCACTGCCGCATTAGGCAAGAAATAGTATAAAACATCCAGGCAACCAAAAGAGAGTAAATGCAGTCTTATTATATGTAAGGATACATGAGTGCAATCATTATCCCGGGTAAGACATCCAGACGGACATTGGACTTGTCGCCCATGCAATCATTGTCCCGAGTAAGACATACAGATGGACATTAGGCTCATCGCCCATGAAATCATTGTCCTGGGTAGGACATCTAGATGGTCATTAGGCTCGTCGCCCGTGAAATCATCGACCTGGGTAAGACATACAGACGGTTTATGACCCGGGTAAAACATTCAGATAGACAAATACATACACTACAAGAAAACCCACTTTTACCGACGAAAATTTTCGTCCCTAAAAGTTAGTTTTTTGTAGTTAAAAGGTTTTACCGACGAAAATTTTCATCTTTAAAAGACCGACGCAAAAGGTTTTTACCGACGAAAATTTCAATCATCGACAATGGCGGGACTTTTACCGATGAAAACTTTCATCGGTAAAAAATAAATAAAAAACTTTTACCGACGAAAATTTTTGTAAGTACAAATAATTACAAAACTTTTACCGATAAAAATTTTCATCGATACAAAATAAGCAAAAAACTTTTACCGATGAACATTTTCGTAGGTAAAAATAATTACAAATCTTTTACTGACGAAAAATTTCGTCGGTAAAAAATAAGCAAAAACTTTTACCAATGCAAAATTTTCGTAGGTAAAAATAATTACAAAACTTTTACCGATAAAAATTTTCGTCGCTAAAAAATAAGCAAAACATTTTACTGACGAAAATATTCGTAGGTAAAAATAATTATAAACCTTTTATCGACGAAAAGTTTCGTCGGTAAAAACTAAGCAAAAAACTTTTACCGACGACAATTTTCGTACGTAAAAATAATTACAAACCTTTTACGGGTGAAAAGTTTCATCGGTGAAAAATAGGTAAAAAACTTTTACGGACGAAAATTGTCATCAATAAAAAATAAGTAAAAAACTTTTACTTACGAAAATTTTTGTAGGTAAAAGTCTCATTTTTTTGTTCAATATCTAGTACAAAATTCTTGATATACCCATGTTATAATAAATTCCATAGATATTCTTCCTAATATGCACCTATTATATAATATATTTCTCCATATTCACAGTCACATCCATCTAAACCGAAACTAGTAAATCCATCCACACATAATCTACATTCTTCCAAACACAAACAATATTATCCACATCAAATTAATTCACTCATCAATACATATAAGTTTAACACCATAAATAAAAATACAAAAAATCACTAAGATGAAGGTGGAGGTGGTAGGGCATCGGTGGGTAAGCATGCAGCAAGAGTTTGAAACATCTCCATCATCCATCGCTCATGCTCCACCCGCATCTCTTCCATCCTCCTCTCCTACTCCTCCCTTTGTCTTGCTTGCTCCTCCATCCTCCTCCTCTCCTGCTCCTCCCACTGCCTCGTCAGCTCCTCCATCCTCCTCTCCTGATCCTCTCTCTGTCTCGTCAGCTCCTCCATCCTCCTCACCTCTCTTTACCTCGCTAGCTCTTCCATCCTCCTCTCCTGCTCCTTCCTTTGCCTCACCAGCTCCTCCATCTTCCTCTCCTACTCCTCCTTCTGCGTCGCTTACTCCTCCCTCTGCCTCTTTAGCTGCTCACTCTGCCTCTCTCGCTGCTCTCTAATGTCATGGACAATGACCTGTAGCTATTGAACCTTTGTCTTTGTGATATCAGCTTGGCGTACGGCGCCGTCGCCAACGATGATGGATCAGTTGGAGGTAGCTCTAATGGGTGCCATGAGCTTGGTTCCATCACCAAGCCCACGCACATATCCGAATGGGTACTGAGCACCTGACTCAAGATCTCTGGCTCACTCCGTCGAGTACCATTGAGAGTGGGCTGATTGCGTAAGGTGTCCATCACCGCCTGTAATGAAAACATATGAATTTTTATTACAAATGACATTATTATAATTCAATGTAATTAAATTTTATAATGTAAGGTGTAAGACCCGTATCCTAGTCCGTACCGTTTCGTAGGCCTCTGCGATCCTCTCGGTCGAATTCTGGCAACTCGCGATCTGTGATCGACGTTTGAGCGTGACCCTAAGTCATATCCCGTAGATTTGAGTTGGCTTAATCTGAGACTTGTACTATTATGACCGCACCGTAGCCGCGTTTCCAAGAGTACATCTTGCATACCGATTTGATACCCTGGCAGGGAGATGTGGACCCGTGTTCAGTTTGAGGAAAAAACATCGCGCGTTGTAATCCCAAGAGAATGTCCCATCAATCATATCAAAAGTCAAGTACTCCATCCCATCAAGTCAAGTACAAGCAACATCCCCCTCTTACATCACCCTTACCTAAAGTCAACTCTCCCTTACACAAGTACACACATCCATCCCTCTCCCATCACTCCTCTCCCATCATCTCTCTCTTTCTCTCATTTTTTTCTCCCAAGCAACTCACGTCCAAGTTCCCCATGAGAGAGCTAGTGTGGCCCACCTTCTTATCTCCCATCCCCACCATCCAAAGTCCATCTCAACCATTAAAATCCATTCTTTGGAGTTATGGAACGCGTTGGTGGAAGAAGAAAGAGGAGATCAAAGGTGGGTGTTCTTTAAGTAGATCCTTTTATTTTCTTTCTTAGGGAAAGTGGGACCCACCAATTAATAGTGATGATCCCATCTTGGTCCCTAGGTGTGGCCAATGGCCCACCTTGATCACATGCATATATTATAATGTATAAGGGACCCATATGGCAGGGCCCCTCCACGATTGTTTTCTCTCTTTCTATTTTTTTCTTGATGATGTGTGGTCCACCTGATGTGCATAGCACATCCAAACCGTCCAGGGCCAATAGGCCCACCATGATGCATTTCATCCAAGCTATCTATCCAGCTGGTGGAGCCCACCTTGTTGTCCAGTTTGGGGTAGGCATGGATAGAAAAAAAAGAAAAAAAATAGTAATATCAGCTTGTTTCAAATCAAGTGGGCCACATACATGTGGGACCCACCAAACATTTCATCCAGGTTGCCTACCCATTTTGCTGGATATGGGGGCACCTTAATGATTCTTCCATCTAGGCCGTCCATCAGCAAGATGTCCAGTATGCCTGGACAGATACTTGGAAAACACAAATATCTGCTTGATGCAAGCATTTGGTGGGCCACATGTGTGGACCCACCTGATGTACATGTGGGATGGTGGAGCCCACGTGATGTATGTGTTTTATATCCACACCATCCACTGTCCATCCCTGTGCGGTGGAACCCTCATGATGCTAGTGTTTTCACATTCTCTGTCTGTTTTACTGAACATGGGACCCCACCTTGATGTATGTTATATCTCCAGCGTTCATCCAATTTGCCAGCTCATTTTAGGCGTTGATCCCAAAAAGGGAGCCAAACCGAGTCTCTAGCAGGCCACATTATAAAAAATGGTAGTTTTAGGGCTATAAACTGTTAGGGCCTGCTGTGATGTTTCTATGACCAAAAGCTATTGTATATTAGGCTCATTAGACCCATCACGAATTGGAGAATCCAGCAAGTGGACCGGATCGTCCTGATGTGGGTCCCACCTATGAAAATCCAACCAAAAACAAAATAAAAAAATAAAAATGTAGATGCTGTTGCTGCTAGCATCCAGAGGACGTTGCAACAAGTAGCGTCCTGCTGCTTAGAATAGAGGCTAATTCATGGGCCCCATCACAGGTCTCACTATGATGCATGCTGACCATCCACTCCATGCAATGGATGGGTCCCCTCTTAAAAATGGGATACACCAAAAATCAGCCATACAAGGAACTCAGGTGGCCCACACTACAAGGAGCAGCTGGGGATTTAACGTCTACCATTGAAAACCCTTTTTACGTCCCTGAAGTTTTGGATGAATATGAAATTTATTTTTCTTCCTTATTTAGGTCTTTGTTACCTCATGAACAGATGGGCTGGAAAATAAATGTTATGGTAGGCCCCACATGGGACCCACTTACTGGAAACGGATTGGATGGTGTACCTCACACCTGCTATATAGCTGGTGAATTGACGTCACCAAGCTCCGTGGTCCCCATGAGGTATGTATCATACCACACCATCTAATTCATGGATGGTGGTACCACCTGATACTTGTGTTGTATCCTAACCGTCCACTTATCTTGACGTGGTTGGTTGGTGCAACTAGCTATTTAGCTGCTATAGTTGCGTGTGGGGACCTCATTGGTGTATGGATTTTGTATCCACATTGTTCATTCATTTTGGATGGTGGACCCATTGCTGATTGACACCAGCATTGTCTGTGGGCTACCATGATGTCTGTGTTAATCCACGCCATCCATTTCTTTTGGCAGGTTGTGAGGGACCCACCTTGATTTATTTATTCTAATCCACACCATCCAGATTATGATGGATGTGCTGGACAATGTTTGGTGTGCTAGATGTGTTTAGACAGTGCTTTCCAATATTTGGACGGTGTTGTCCAATGTTTGGTTAGTGCTGATTTACATAGACAATGTTTGGGTGGTGCTGATCATCATTAGAGTGTCATGTGCTGATAGAATGATAGGGTACAACGACACACATATTACACCTGCAACCATTAAAATGATTTTACTGTGGTCCAAGTCCACTTGAGGCCCATAGGTGCGGCCCATCTATGAGGTCCATCATGATGTGTATTTTGAGGCCCATTATGATATGTATTAGTGTAAGTGTTGTAGTTATTAGCCGTTTTTGTTTTCAAATTTGTGGTTCCAAAGACACGGTTTGTATCTTGTTATGAAGCTTGCATATGTGAAGAACAAAGCTCTACTCAAGACATGCCAGTCACGACAAAAATCTCACAAGATCATCTTCGATAGACATGTATTGTTCACAAGTCAAGACTCGAGAATGTAAGTACATATGACTTAGTTCCAGACAAGTATAATTTAAGATCTCATGAAGCTTTCGATATCAAGATCTCAAGAAGCTTTCAAAGTTCAAGCTACACCAAGATCTCAAGCTTCATTATTCTCTAAGGTCACTCATCTTTAAGTTCTTACTTCACTTTTGAGGTATGACTGACTTTAGGTTGACCTTTAGAGTATGTGACTTTGGATACATAATTCATATGTTTTATTTATGGGAATTTGGTCAGTTCTAAGACTAGTCTTGGGTCTTGCTCGACTAGTCCTAGCACTGCTTCGACCTGTCTAAAATTTTTTGGATTAGTCATAAGTTTGTTGTAAAAATTCAGAAATTCTTATTACGCATCGACCAGTCCTGGAGACTATTCGACTAGTCGTATGAACAGTGTTGACTACTTCTTTGACCAGTCGTAGACCTATGACTCAAACTATAGTGTTGAAATTCAACTAGCTTCGACTAGTCGTGGGAGACCTTCGACCAGTCGTAGCTGACCTACGACCAGTCATGAAATCGTCTTATCTTTTTGCGCTCGAAATTTTAAATATCCGTTGCTCCTACAACCAGTCGTAGAGCTCTTTAGACCAGTCGAAGATGCGATTTTCTCACCTATAAATAGAGCACGAATCTTAAAATAATTAAGATAATTTACGCTAATCTAATTCGGCCTTCTGAGAGATAAGTCTGTGCTCTATTTAAGCTAAGTGTGCATATTTAATATTCTCTTTCTTTAGCTTTTTAAATTGATTTTGTTTCTTATATTCCAATCTAATCTGAAAAGAGGAAGTTTAATTTTCCTTTTTCTAGAATCAAAATCAATTAAAGCTAGCCCATCTGGTTTAATTTAAAATCTATTAGAACTTAGAACCATTGTAAAGTGAGTATTGGACATTGAACTTGGACATTCAAATCTCTACTCTGATTTGGTTCTTCGGGGTTACTACAACGAAGGAGAAATTTAGTTATTTTATGTTTATGTAATTTACTTTCATTTGATTTTCTTTTGAGGTTTGCCAAAAAAATCTCATTGTATTGGTTATCTGAGGAGAGCTAGGAAAACTCAGAAGTGAGGTTTCTTTAATTGTGTAAGCCCATAGAGAAAAACATAATTGTAAAGGTTTTAGGTGAACCTAGAAAACCTATTTTGATAGTGAACACTAATATCCATTACGTGAGGATATTAGGAGTGAAGTAGCTGTGTGGCTGTTTATTAACAGTTGGTGTACACCCAGGCGAACCACTATAATCCCTTGTGTTTTGTGGTTGTGTGATTTATTTTCCTATATTTGATTATTCATTTGAGGGATGTATGTGAGGATGTGAATGTTGTAATATTTACATTTTAAACATTGTGGGGAATGTTGTAATAATTTAGGATTTCTATTCCTGCAATTTATTTCAGTTCCTTGCTGTTTGTTTATTCCTCTTCAGTTTGAATTTTTGATACTAAGACCTTTTTAAAAATAAGGTTGTCCTGCCATAAATCCTGTTTTTATGGTGTAAGGTTGTCCTTAGAAAGTAATTTGTATCAACCTCTCAAGACTTGAATTTTGAGGTTGCATTTTATTCTCCATTGGGGTTTGAGATTAGTTATTTATATTAGCTATCTTTTTAATTGATTCTACTGTATTTATTTTTAAATTTATCATAGTCCTATTCACTCCCCCCCCCCCCCCCCCCCCCCCTCTAGGATATACAGCTTGGCCATTTCAAGTGGTATTAGAGCCTAATAACTTGCTTTTAATTCTTTATTCTTGGATTTATTTCCTGAGCTAACGATCTAAGCTATATATATATATATATATATATATATATATATATATATATATATATATAGATATATATATCTATATATATATATATATATATATAGATATATATATCTATATATATATATATATATATATATATATATATATATATATATATATATATATATATATATATATATATATATATATATATATATATATATATATATAAGATGTCAAATTTTGATAGCCTTTCAGTCATTAGGCCTCCACCTTTCGATGGCACCAATTATGCCCATTGGAAAGACAAGATGAGAATCTTCTTCAAATCCATGGATGAAAGTGTGTGGATAGCCATAGTGAATGAATAGACCCCTCCTACCACTGAAGTAACTTGGATTGATGGTTCCAAATCAATGAGAATAGCACCTTATTTCTCTTGGACCACACTTCAGAAAAGTGAAAGGAGTGCAAATGCTAAAGCACTAAATGCAATTACTTATGCACTATTACCGGATGAATTCCAAAGAATTATATCCTGTGATTCTACAAAACAAGCTTGGGATATATTGAAAATGACACACGAGGGTAATATAAATCCTCAAAATTAAATTTGAGGAAATTCGTATGGAAGAAATGAAATGTTCATGGACTTTTATACCAGATTGAATGACATTGTAAACTCTAGTGGGGTCTAGGTGATAAAATTCTTGAAAGAAAGATATGTGCTAAAATACTACGCTCACTTCCTGAACGGTTCAATTCTAAAGTAACCGCAATCTAGGACCTTCGTGATACGGACAATATGAGGGTTGAGGAATTAGTTAGCTCATTACAGATCTATGAGTTAACCTTTAAAGCTCCAAAAGGTAAATCTATTGCCTTAAAAACTTCTAAAAATGATTTTCAAGAAAATGATTTAAATTCTGATTTAGAAAACTCTGAAGATGATATGACCCTTTTGGTGAAAAAGTTTTATAAGATTTTTAAAAGTAAAAAGAGGGTTGATTTTTAAAAAGTAAATGATAAAAAGAAACCTAAACCAAAATCAAGAAAATCATTGAAAGACAGTCAATGTTACAACTGCTATGAGTATGGGCATTTGGCTAACAAATGTCCCAATAAGGGCAAGTTGTAAAAGAAAAGTATGATGGCTACTTGGGATGAGTCCTCTGATTCTGAAGTCTATTTTGAATCAGAAGATTATGAAAATGAGTCGGGTAGCTTATGACTCTAGCCAAATTTACTTTTTCAGATAATGATGACTTAACTAGTGAAGAAAATCTGAATAGTGAATGTGAAAACGAAGATGATCTTCAAGATGCATACAATGCCCTATATAAGGAAAGTTGTAAAATTGCTGTGAAACTGAAACTTCAAAAAGAGAAATTTTCTAAACTCGAAGATATTTATGAAACTCTTATTTTAGAAAAGTCCCATATTTTAGACAGTTTTGAAAAGATAAAATGTGATTTGGATTTTAAAACCTCCCAGATTGAAAATCTAAAATCTGAAAATGAACAGCTAAAACATGAAGTCTCTTTACTTTTGAGTTTAAAGGAAACCTGGAAATATGCCCAAGGAGATCCTAAATTAGAAAAACTCTTATCTGGATCAAGAAAATGTGGTGATTGATCCAGTTTGGGCTATGATAAGAATGTTCCTTCTAAATAGAAGAATACTCCTCCCAAGTTTGTAAAGGGAGAAACCTTAAACTCAAAAGGAAATGATCAAACATTTTCTAAAAACTCTAAATCTTTTCAAAAACCTAAAAGTAATTATATTAACTATAAAAAGCAAAACCAAAATCTTTTGGCTGAAAAGATAGTTAATTTACTTAAAGAGATTCTAAAGTCTAACTTAATAGGTCATACTTATAACTCTTACAAATAAAAGAAGACCAGCTATCCACCTAAACCCCAAACGGTTATGAAATAGGTTTCAAAGGGTACCTACTTGGTTTCCCACATAGCTTTCAAAGCTACAAGCCATTCTAAGTGGTACCTAGATAGTGGATGCTTAAGGCATATGACTAGTGATTTAGGTTTATTCACCGATCTCAAAGATATGACTAATGGTTCAGTCAGTTTTGGTGATGGTAACAACTGCAAGATTATGGGCCAAGGTACGGTTCAACTTTATAACCTTCTTTTGTTTAAAAATATTTTATATGTTGAAGTACTGAAACATAATCTGCTAAGCACATTCAAATATGCGATAATAACCATAGTGTAAGATTTTCTAATCAAAGCTGTGAGATTCTAAACAATAAGGGTTTGGTAATATTAAGTGGACGTAGAAGGTCTAAAAACTACTACATTATTAGCGAATCCAGTTCATCTAATCAATCATGTTACATGGTCCATACAGACGAGACTGATTTGTGCACAAACGTCTTGGACACGTACACTACCGAAACTTATATAAATTGAGAAAATGAGAACTAATAAGAGGTCTACCCAAACTTCAGAAGATAGATAAAAATGTGGTGAATGCCAGATTGGTAAACAAACAAGGAACTCACATAAAAACGTGAATTCTAATGCCACTTTAAGACCACTAGAACTTCTCCATATGGATCTTGTAGGACCTACCAGGATGGAAAGTCGAGGTGGCAAAAGATATATCTTGGTAATTGTAGATGATTTTACCAAATATACATGGGTAGTCTTCCTAAGGGACAAATCAGAAACCCTTGAAGAAGTAAGAAAAGTTCTTAAAAGGATTTAAACTGAAAAAGGTTCTCAAATAAGTAAGATTCATAGTGATCATGGATTCGAATTTGAGAATAGCGGTTTTGAGAAGTTCTGTAGCGACCAGGGAATATTACATGAATTCTCAGCGCCCAAAACTCCACAACAAATTGGTATAGTTGAAAGGAAAAACAGAGTGCTTCATGAAATGGCTAATGTCATGTTGAATAGCATGAAGATCTCTAAGAATCTTTGGGTTGAAGCAGTCAATACAGCTTGCTATATAATTAACCGGGTTTATCCGAGTAAAGGTAATAATAAAATGACTTACGAAATGTGGTTCGATAAATAGCCTACTTTCAAATACTTTCAAGTTTTTAGCAGCAAGTGCTATATTTTACGAGATCGTGAAAATCTGGAAAAGTTTGATACGAAGAGTGATGAAGAGATTTTTTTAGGATATTCTTTAAACAATCGAGCTTATAGAGTTCTGAATAAAAGGGTTGGTGTGATTCAAGAGTCCATCAATGTGGTCATTGATGATCACTCAAACACACAAGTCTCAAGTCTAGATAATGATGAAGTTCTTGTAATTGATAAACTTGATACTTCGTCTAATCAGACTAATTTAGAACTGAGGACTGTTAAAGATCATCCAACCAAAAAGATTCTTGGAAACCCTCTCACTGGTGTTTGTACCCGTAAACAACTTGAGGATATATGTAATTACATATGTTTTACATCCCAGATAGAACCATCTAATGTAAAAGAAGCTCTTGCTAATGAAAACTGGATAGTTGCAATGTAAGAAGAGCTTAACCAATTCGTGAGAAATGATGTTTGGTATCTCGTACCTAAACCTAAAGATAAACACATCATTAGAACCAAGTGGATTTTTAAGAATAAGTCCGATGAACTTGGTAATATAATTTGAAATAAGGCTAGGCTAGTGGTACAAGGTTACACTCAAATTGAAGGTATTGATTATGATGAAACCTTCGCACCAGTAGCATGTCTTGAATCAATTAGACTTTTATATCCATTGCATGTTTTAGAAAGTTTAAGATTTACCAAATGGATGTGAAAAGTGCATTTTTCAATGGTGATCTGCATGAAGAAGTTTATGTTGAACAACCTATGGGTTTTGAAGATTCCAAGAATGCTAATCATGTGTATCGCCTTAAAAAGGCACTTTAAGGCTTAAAACAAGCTCCTAGGGCTTGGTACGAGAAACTAACAAAGTTTCTATTAAGCCATAAATTTTAAATGGGAGGTGTTGATAAAACTCTATTTGTTAAAAAACATAATGATCACATTTTAATTGTACAGATTTATGTTGATGATATCATTTATGGATCTACCTGTACTAACATGACTATTGAGTTTGCAGATTTGATGAAATCTCAGTTTGAAATAAGCATGGTTGGGGAATTGAATTATTTCCTTGGGTTACAAGTAAAATAATAACATGATGGGATGTTCATTTCTCAATCTAAATATGCTATGAATTTTATTAATAGATTTAGATTTGAGAATGGTAGGAATTTTGATACTCCAATGAGTACAACTTTGAAACTTTCAAAAGATTCTGTAAGTAAGAATGTGGATCCGAAATTATATCGGAGTATGATTGGTAGTTTACTGTATTTAACTGCTAGTAGACCTGATATCGCTTTAAGTGTTGGTATTTGCGCTAGATATCAGTCTGATCCTAAAGAATCGCACTTGACTGCTGTCAAGCAGATTATGCGATATGTTGCAAGTACTATTAATCTCGGTCTCTAGTATCCACATGAGACTAGTGTTCAATTAGCTGGGTACTCGGATGCTGACTAGGCTGGTAATCTTGATGATAAAAAATCAACCAGTGGTAGTTGCTTTTATATCAGAAACTGTTTAGTTTCTTGGTTTAGCAAGAAATAAAGTTCTATATCACTTTCAACTGCTGAAGCTGAATATATCGAACCTGGTAATGCTTGTACGCAGCTTGTTTGGATGAAACGTATGTTAAGTGATTATGGAATTAAAGAGGATTCTATGTTATTATATTACAATAATTCCGGTGCCATAAATATTTCAAAAAATCCAATTTAACATTCTCGTACTAAGCACATTGACATTAGATTTCATTATATTCGTGAATTAGTGGAAGAAAAGGTTATATCTTTAGAATATATTCCTACCGAGAATCAACGTGCTGACATTTTCACTAAATCGCTCGTCAAAAGAAGGTTTAACAAAATGAAATTTGATCTTGGCATGTGCCTTCTAAAATTATTATTTATGCCTATTTGTATCATATTGTATTTATGTTTGATTCTTTTTCTGTTAAATTTTAGAATTAGTTGATAATTATAAATTTTGGCCGGTACTCAACCAGTCATGAATATACAAGACCAGTCTTGCTACGACCGGTCGTGTACATCCACGACTAGTCGTGAATCGCATTAATCACTTAAAATTGAGGAAAAACTTCATCTCCTTCATTTCCACTTCACTCTCCAACGAGCCATCGCTCCACTAGTCAAACGCATCTTTTAAAATATGCAAGGTTAGTGCTCCATTTACATTTTTCTTGTAGATTTATGTCTATATTACTTCTATTTCTCTCTTGAAGTTGTCTATTTCAAATATTGTTGAGATTTGGTGTTTGTCTTTTAAAAAATATGATTTGAGAAAACCCACTTCTCAATCCTTGGTAACTCTTTATTTCCTTGAAATCCTTGTTGCAAATGGCATCTAGAGGGAGAAAAATAACATCCCGTGGTCCATCTTTCTCCAGATCAGCTCCTATCACTAAGCGTCAACTCGGGCTCCCGAGGATGATTCGTATTATGTTCGGGATATCAGATTGCGTAAGGGTATTGTTGAACATCCTGTTGTTATTAATCATATTGCTCCTTTTGATATCCTTTCTATGCTCCAAGCTGTAGGTTGAGATAACTTATTGCATTGGGGTGGGCCAATATACCGGTCCATTGCCCAGTCCATGTTCACTTACATAAGTGATTTTTCACTGAAAAATTTAACTTTTAAAATAACCACAAGAGAAGGATCATTTGAAGTTGATCGTCATTTGATTTTAGCTCTTATGGAAATTCCTGTGAATGATGAGGGCATTCCCATCTATACCTTATCTAAAAAGCCCTCAGAAATTGATAAACGTATGCTCACTAGAGCCTTATGTAATTTGGATATATAATGAACGCATAAAGGAAATGCATTCCCCTCAAAGTTTTTGTTACCCAAATACAGAGTTCTTCACAAGATTTTTATATCCAACTTGTATCCACGATCAGGTAATAAATCTGAATTGACATCCTTCATGGTTCGTGTTCTTTATTCTGTTGTCAGAGGAGTTCATGTTTGTTTTCCATCCTTGATTTGATATTCCATTATTTAGTTTCGACTCCATCCAGGTCATAGTGACATCCCTTTTGCTTATCTGATGACTGTGTTGGCTACGCATATGTTAGTCAATATGCCTGTTGGAGAGGCCCCTATCTACCATCTTATATTTAACAATTCTAATATCAATAAGATGAAGCTAGATTTCCTTCTTGGACAAGGTGATGGTGTTGGTGGTGCCGAAGCTAGACACGAGGAAGAAGCTAGTGATCTTCCTCCTGATGACATTAACATGGATGATATTTTTGAAGAACTTAAATCAAATTTAGCTAATGATCCAGATTTTGAACCTTTGGAGTTTGATGCGCATTTACGTGCATTGGAGGAGAAAGTTGAGAATATGAATGTTAAGATGGAAAACATGAATGTTTCCCATGATTTACAGTTCAAATATATGTGCAAATATCTCAGGCACTTGAACAAGGGCATGCATCAACTTGATCCTTCTATCCCTGCTCCTTCATCTGGCTCAGATTAGAATTTTTTTTTTTACACTGTAATAACATTATTACTCTTCTGCTTTCTCTACTTGTGAGATTGTTGTTACTTATAACTTATCTCTGTTTTTGATTTATATGCATTTCACTCTCATATCTCTCTTTCATATTCTCTCCTCAACGTTTTACTTCCTTTGTCCTATTGTGATAAAAAGGGGGAGAATGGATGTCTAATTGATGTCTATGTTTTATGTTATAAGGAGGGAGTAGTAGTATTGCATTTTTTATGTGATGTATGTGTGCTACTCAGGGGGAGTATGTGCAGAAGCAGTGGACTATATGTTGACTTGGTTTGTAGGACTATATGTTGAATTGATTTGCAGGTTCATGTATTATGAATGTGTGCTGGTTGGTAATAACTAGTGCATGATTCTTTATCCAGATATTCTGCTTTATGTAATATATCTTGAAAGTTTGTTTTGTCAGTAATTTGACAAAGGGGGAGATTGTAAGTGCTATAGTTGCTAGCCCTTTTTGTTGTCAAATTTGTGGTGCCAAAGACATGATTTGTATCTTGTTATGAAGCTTGCATATGTGAAGAACAACGCTCTACTTAAGACATGTCGAGTCACGACAAAATTCTCATAAGATCAGCTTCGATAGACATGTACTGTTCACAAGTCAAGACTCGAGAATGCAAGTATGTACGACTTAGTTCTAGACAAGTATAATTCAAGATCTCACGAAGCTTTCGACATTTAGATCTCAACAAGCTTTCAAAATTCAAGCTACACCAAGATCTCAAGCTTCATTATTCTCTAAGGTCACTCATCTTTAAGTTTCAATGTCCTTACTTCACTTTTGACGTATGACTGACTTTAAGTTGACCTTTAGAGTGGGTCACTTTGGATACATAATTCATATGTTTTATTTATGGGAATTTGATCTGTTCTAAGACTAGTCCCTTGTCTTGTTGGACTAGTCCTAGCACTGCTTCGACCTGTTTAAGAATTTCCTAGATTAGCCGTAAGTTTGTTGCAAAAATTCAAAAATTCTTGTTAGGCTTCGACCAGTCCTAGTGACTGTTCGACTAGTCATATGAACATTGTCTACTACTTCTTCAACCAGTCGTAGACCTACGACTCAAACTGCAGCGTTGAAATTCGACTAGCTTCGACTAGTCGTGGGAGACATTCGACTAGTCGAAGGAGACCTTCGACCAGTCATAGTTGACCTATAACCGTTCGTGAAACTGTCTTATCTTTTCGCGCTCGAAATTTCAAATATCCGTTGCTCCTACAACCAGTCATAGAGCTCTTTGGACCAGTCGAAGATGCGATTTGCTCACCTATAAATAGAGCATGAATCTTAAAACAATTAAGATAATTCACGCTAATCTAATTCGGCCTTTTGAGAGATAAGTCTATGCTCTATTTAAGCTAAGTGTGCATATTTAATATTCTCTTTATTTAGCTTTTTAAATTAATTTTGTTTCTTATATTCCAATCTAATCTGAAAAGAGGAAGTTTAATTTTCCTTTTTCTAGAATCAAAATCAATTAAAGCTAGCCCATCTGGTTTAATTTAAAATCTATTAGAACTTAGAACCATTGTAAAGTGAGTATTGGACATTGAACTTAGACATTCAAATCTCTACTCTGATTTAATTCTTCTAGGCTACTACAACGAAGGAAAAATTCAGTTATTTTACATTTATGTAATTTACTTTCATTTGATTTTCTTTTGAGGTTTGCCAAAAAAATCTCATTGTATTGGTTATCTAAGGAGAGCTAGGAAAACTCAGAAGTGGGGTTTCTTTAATTGTGTAAGCCCATAGAGAAAAACACAATTGTAAAGGTTTTAGGTGAACCTAGAAAACCTATTTTGATAGTGAATGCTAATATCCATTATGTGAGGATATTAGGAGTGAAGTAGCTGTGTGACTGTTTATTAACAGTTGGTGTACACCCAGGCGAACCACTATAATCCCTTGTGTTTTGTGGTTGTGTGATTTATTTTCCTATATTTGATTATTCATTTGAGGGATGTATGTGAGGATGTGAATGTTGTAATATTTACATTTTAAGCATTGTGGGGAATGCTGCAATAATTTAGGATTTCTATTCCTGCAATTTATTTCAGTTCCTTGCTGTTTGTTTATTCCTCTTCAGTTTGAGTTTTTGATACTAAGACCTTTCTAAAAATAAGGTTGTCCTGCCATAAATCCTGTTTTTATGGTGTAAGGTTGTCCTTAGAAAGTAATTTGTATCAGCCTCTCAAGACTTGAATTTTGAGGTTGTATTTTATTCTCTATTGGGGTTTGAGATAAGTTATTTATATTGTCTATCTTTTTAATTAATTTCGCTATATTTATTTTTAAATTTGGCATAGTCCTATTCAACCCCCCCTCTAGGACATATAGCTTGGCCATTTCAATTAGGTCCATGTGCAAGGCCTACTTGTTGTATATTTGAGGCCTATGTAATGGGGCCCACCTGTTGCGTACTGAGGCCCATGGGCATGGCCCATTGCGATGTATTCGGGGCCAATGAGATGTGACCTGCTTTGATGGACATGAGGCCCAAGTATGAGGCCCGCTTGATATGTATAAAGGTCCTTTTGATGAGGCTTGTTGTGGTGTGTATTAGACTCATGGGACGTGGCCATTGAGATGTATTTCTAGCCCATATAACAAGGCCCATTATGATGTATTTTATCTTATATGTTGTGGCCCGTTGTGATATATTTGGAGCCTATGGGTAGAGGCCTATTATGATGTACTTGAGGCCCTTGTATAAGACCCACTTGATGAATGAGGCCCATTAGGTGAAGCCCATCATGATGTATTTGTGGCCCATTTGGTGAGGCCCACACTGAAGTATATATGGACCACATAAGGAGGCCCACTGTGATATGTTCGTGACCTTTGACAAAGCTGATGTGACGTAAATGAGGCCCATCATGATTGTATGTAGGGTCAGAGGCCCACTATATGTTTGGCCATATGTAGGTCACTCCTTGGGAGCAATATTGGTTAAATGTCCACATTGATGGGCAATGATGGTTGGATGTCCACATTGTGACCTTCTTTTAGGCCTTGTTAGACACATTCTCATAATTGTCTTGTGGGTTAACTCAGATAAGTGGGCCCTATTCACCATAAACGGATGGTTTCGCACTATCGGATTTGATATAACCCTGGCTGAGTCCTTATATTATGGTTGATTGACTGTTCCTCTATGGACCCTGTCTGGTTTACATGCTGATTATCGATGTTGATTGTCGATGCTGATTATCCATGTTGATTATCGGTGCCGATTATCGATGCTGATTGTCGGTGCAGATTATCATGCTGATTGTCGGTGCAGATTATCATGCTGATTGTCAGTGCCGATTATCGATCATTGGTGACTATTATAGAGGCCGATTCCGATTGTTGAGGCTGAGTCTGCTTGATGAGGCTGATTGTCGATTCTGATTGTATAGGTCGATTACTAAGGCTGATTCCAATGGTCGAAGCCTAATGTGATGTATATGAGGTCCGTAATTGTAATGCCCTGAAAATCGGGAGTCGAGCATAACTCAGCTCCCGAGTTCCAAAACATCACTTATGCAATATTTTCAATGATGGATGAATGTTGGCTATATTAGTGCATAAAACATGAAATAGATTAAGCCAAAACAGCAAACCATAATCCAGGGATAATTAGAAAACGCAAGCGGAAGTTTGAAATACATATATACATCAGTACAAGTCCCCAAAATATGAGTGCTCTTCCAGGTCAATAAGTACAGGTCTTGTTTCAAAATACAAATAACAAGATGTAATAGTCCTCTATGAAGTATAAACCCTGAAGCCCATTGATTCAGAACGGTCTAAGTGAACCCACCTGAATACTGCATGAAAGAGAATGCCTCCTCGTCATCCTCAAACTCTGACTCTACCTTGCAGGCGTCATCATCACTTGTAGCTAAGTCAGAGTCTGGTTGGTGTTTAAGCACCGTCCCAGAACGTGGGAGTGAGTGATCAACTCAGTGGAGCTATACAGCAAAGGTTAACATGTTATCAATTCAATCAAGTAGTACTGATAAAGCAGTACAATCAAACATGTCCTAGATACTCCTGTTAATGCAAGGATAATATGAGGTAATGATGCATGCCCTTGCCTGCACTCCTTCTTGCAACAACATCTAACGATTGTGGCATGAATCACTACCACTGTACTCTACACCAATGCCAACGACACATGCAGTGCGATGTTATGAGCATGATTACCAAGTTCTTATTAGTCCTTTTCATACAGTAGGATTGGAAAGCTAAGGTACCTTCCTTATATCAATTCCCAAACAATGATCCATTTTAGGGTCGTCAATCCTAGACAATCTCATACAATGTTATGGTTCTATGTTGCTGCAAAGGGCTCGTCACCAATAAATGCATGCCTAGTTATACCCTAGTTACTACAATAAGACTCATCGCCTCAATGCAGTGTTAAGGTACGCTCGAGGGCACTAGAAAGGGCTCGTCACCAATCAATGTAGGCCGACAGCACGAATACAGTGTCCCATACCACCGTATTTGGCTCACGAGTCTGGGTTGTTCACTGGTCACTATGGGGAGGCTCGTCACCCCAGCGTAGGCCGACAGCTCGACCACGGTGTCTCATACCACCATGTCTGGCTCATGAGTCTTAGCGGATCAAGGTACCATGGTTAACAGGGTTTCACTAGTGAGTTTGGTACCTTAGATTCAAGTAATGGTGTCCAAACATAGTGAACATACATCGGTCAATCGGGTTAATTGACGAGTTCGACTAGGGTGATCGCACATTGAGTTGATCGACATGAAATGCATAAGAACTTCGTGTGGCCTAACCACTGTCGAACATTTCAAGTACAGCTCGGATTCATTGAACACATCCTGCGTGGCCAAAATAATCTCAGCTATCATTTTGAGGACTGTTACCGATTACTTGGACTGTGATACAGTCCCAACTGCGTACAATCATAAGAGTGAATATTTAACTCAAATTCTACCATCATATGAACATGTTAAGGAATATAACTTAAACATGGATACACAGTACATAAAGGAAATCATACACATAGTTAACATGAATAAGTAAGCTAAACAGTTCATGGAGGGAATCATACACACAAGCAAGGTAGTTGGGATTTCATATCCCAACTCCCTCATAAATCATACTTTACTAACTACTAACTTATTCAGACATTTTTACAAACACTTAGACTACACTTTTTAACATACATCACGTATATCGGCCGTATTACGTATTAGGGCAAATCCTTTTACCAAGGAGTTGTCGCATACATAACAATCATGTTGCTATGACAATTAATCATGGCAACCACAACCTCAGATTTCAAATGCATACAAACATTTCAACAAAAACATGAAATAGTCTATACACAACATAGTTCATATATATACGTAAAACGAAACAGATATCACATTTGGCATGTGAAATAGCATCCATGTCAGTAATAAACCATTAACCGACATTGAAAGCCTTGGAAACCATAACCTATATGTATATAGTCCACACCTTAAACTGATAAATGCATAACGGATTTGATTTAGACGATAAGTCTTCGTCAACGGCGTATTTACAACCTAGAACATGAGGTAGGTTAGCTACATCATTACTTAGATTATTGGAATCCCTAGAACAGGTTAGGGTTTGATTTTCTTACCAAAATATGGAATTAGAATCGCCGGAATAACTATTTAGATAGGTGGATTAGGCACGTAGTGAAGCTGGGAAGAATCCCAAGATAAATCACCAACTTCTTTCTCTCTCTTTCTCTCTCGTTATACTCTCTTTTCTTAGTTAGGGTTTGGAATTCGTATGGAATATATGTGAGAGGGTTTAAGGCCCTTATATAGGCCCAGAACTGACGAAAATAGTCCTAGGGCCATGGTATACTTAGGTTATAACCAAATCGGGCTTGTTCTGATCCAACAGAGCATTTCTGGAGGTCCCTTTATTGAATGCGGTCGGACTTAAGCTCACAGATATTGGATCTAGGTCAAGTTAAGTTTTCAGTCCGACCAGGTTTACAGATCGATCGTGGTAGACCAGTTTCAGTTCAGCGGTCACAGATACTCGATCAGGGCCACAAGTATATTAGCATATGTGGGACATTTCTCCTGATCTGAGGGTAAATTTGGGTTAGATTCTAACGGTCAAAATACTTATAATTGGTCCGCAAGCGACACGACTCAGATTACTTAAATTCATATTTAATTTCTAAATATATTCACTTTTCTCACACTCTTCGCTCCAGATTCAAGTAAATCGTCTTAGGACATCATCTGGACTTGATTGTTGAGGTGATTGTCAAGTCCAACTAGGCGGTCATAATTTTCTAAGTTTATCGCTATCGGACTTTCATGTGCAGTCCAGGTCCGATACGAAGTTTCATTGTGCTCTCAAGAGCAATTGGGTTTAGAGTTTGATCCTAAATTTTAGGGTAATGTAGCGTTAATAATTCTACAAGTTTTGGATCTTGCAGAACGTATTTAGAGTGATTGGTGCTAATTTAACAGGTAATCTAGTTTAACACTAGTTAATCTTGGTTTAAATTTCTAAAGGTTTTAGTCCTAAGTGATTTCTGTTTGAGGTGGTACTCGGGTTTTCGTATGAATTTTTCCAGGACGTTACAATCTACTCCCCTTTAAGAAAAATTTTATCCTCGAAATTTGTACCTTCTCGTACTTGAGGATTTGAGGGTAGTTCTTTCTGACTTCAGCTTCAGTCTTCCAAGTAGCCTCTTCTTCACTGTGATGCGTCCACAGTACCTTCATAAGTGGGATGACCTTACTACATAGTAGCTGTTCCTTCCTATCCAGGATACGTGTCGGTCGCAGTACATATGTGGCATCCTCGCTCAACTGCACCTGCTCCCAACTGATAATGTGCGAAGGATCAGGAATGTACTTCTTCAACATGGGCACATGAAATACGTTATACACGCTTATGAGTGGTGTGGGAAAAGTAAGGTGATACGTTACTGCCCCCACTTGATCAAGTATCTGAAATGGGCCAATGAATCTCGACGTGAGCTTTCTTTTCTTACCAAATCAAAGGACTCCCTTTTTGGGGGAAACCTTAAGGAATACATGGTCCCCAACCTCAAACTCAAGCGGTCGCCATCTCGTATCAGCGTAACTCTTCTGCTTGCTTTGTGCTGATAGAAGTCGACGCTTAATAATGTCGATCTTCTCTGAGGTCGCCTGAACCAACTCTGGGCCAATCAGACTCTTCTCGCCCACTTCTGCCCAGCAATGCGGTGTTCTACATGGGCGACCATGCAGTGCCTCATAGGGAGCCATGCCAATACTCGCTTGAAAGCTGTTGTTATACACAAACTCTGCATATGTCCCAACTGTCATTGAAATCCAACACACAAGCTCGCAACATATCTTCTAGCATCTGATTCACACATTCCGTCTGCCCGTCTGTCTATGGATGGAACGCGGTGCTGAACTTCAATTTCATACCCATTGCTTCCTAGATACGAGTCTAAAAGATAGATATGAATCGCGTGTCTCGGTCTGACACGATCTCCAAGGGAACTCCATGCAGACGTACAATCTCCTTGATGTACAACCTAGCCAACTCGTCTGCAGCGTTCGTAACTCCAATCGGTAGGAAATGAGCCGATTTCGTCATTCGGTCAACGATCACCCAAATGGAGTCATGTCCTTTCCTCGTCTTTAGTAGCCTTGATATGAAATCCATAGAGATGAAATCCTACTTCCACTTGGCTATGGGCATGAGCTGAAGCAGTCCAGGAAGTCGGCAATGCTCTGCTTTGACCTGCTGGCACATGAGATAACGGGACATAAATTTTACAATATGAACTGTAACACCCCAAATTTTTACCAACCTGGAGTTAGGCGTCATTAGGCAATGGGTCAACCATAACACCTTGGTAACCTCTTAGAACTCAATTCCAAAGCCCGAGAAATCATTTAGAACCAAATTCTTTAAAAATTTAACGTGAATTAACTAGCACTACACTAGATTTCCTGCCAAATTAGCACCAACCACTTTAAATACGATCTGTAAGACCCAAAACCTCTAGAATTGTTAACGCTACGTTACCCTGAAATTTAGGATCCAACTCTAAACCCAGTTGCTCCCGGGAATGCTTTGTAACTTTGTATTGGTTCTAAACCGTTCTTCGAGAGTCTTATAGCGATGAACTTAGACCATTACGACCGCCTAGTTGGACTTGTCAATCACCTAGAAGATCAAGCTCAAACGATGTCCTGAGACCATTTTATTGAGCCTGGAGTAAAAAGGGTAGGAAAATAAAGATTTTTAAAAAATTAATTATATTTTTATAAAATCTAGAACGTTTCACTTGCGTGTTATTTTTGAGCGTTCTGACTGTTAGAATTCGACCTAAATTTACCCTCGGATCAGGATAGGTGGCCCTTACATGTTATAATACTTGTAGCTCTGATCGAGTTCCTGTAACCGTTGAACTGAAACTGGTCCGCCACGGTCGATCTGGAAACCCGACCAGACTGAAAACTTATCTTTACCTAGATCCAGTATTAGAGAGCTTAAGTCCGACCGCATTTAGTAACAGGACCTACAGAAGTGCTCCGTTGGATCAGAACAGACCTGATTTGGTTATAACCTAAGTATACCTTAGCCTTAAGTCTATTTTTGTCAAGTTTAGGCTTATAAATAGGGCTTAAAACCCTCATTCCAAATCTCATACAAATTTTCAAACCTTAGCTTTTCAAGAAGGAAAAAAGAGAGAGAAAGTGAAGGAGAAGTTGGTGCTGCTTCCTGGGATTCTTCCCAGTCTCTCTATGTGCCTCATCCACCCTTCTGTATCATTATTCCGGTGATTCTGATTTTATTCTAGGTAAGAAAACCCTAACCCTAACCTGTTTTAAGGTTTGTATAGGTACAAGTAGCTAAGTAGTTGACTCACCTTGGGTTATAGGCCGTCGTATCAACGTTGACGAAGACTTAGAGTCTCTATTGAATTCATTACACTTCTATGGCGTAAGGTGTAGATTTTAGACGCTTAGGTTACCATTTTTCAAAGCTTTCAATGTCGTTTAATGGTAGATTGTTGACAAGAATGTTGTTTCACATGTAGAACATGCCGACCGATTTCTATTTCGAATACATATGAAGAATATGAGATTTATGGTATTTTAGGTATTTGTAGGAAATACCGTATACATATAAATTTTGCTGATATGATTGTCATGAGTATTTGCCGTGCATATATGCTAGTTATGGATGTATGATCTATTTGGTGAAAGGATTCACCCTAATACATGTTTCGGCCAACGTACGCTATGTATGTTATTAAGTGTAGTCTAAGTGTTTGTTGAAATGCCTAAATTAATATGATTTATGCCTGTCATATGTATTGAATGTAAGAACATGATTGTTGTGTATTAGACATCTACTTGATATAAGGATCTGTCATATTATATGTTAAAATCAACATACGTCAAGTACGTTGGAGTTGTGTAGTCTAAGTGTTTGTATAGATGCTTGCGTAAGTAAGTACTAAGTAAATGGTATTGTAGACTAGTGTTGAGATATTATTCTTAACTACGTTGATGATGTGTATGATTTCCTCCATGTACTTTGTTGAATTGATTTCCCTATATATGAAATGCTTTTGTATGCTTAACTGCGTATGTTGTACCTTATAATATGTTGATAACATGCTTGGATTACTTGATATTTCATTTTCGTCTCTCTCATATGCTTACTGATTCAGATTGCAAGTGTTTGGGGCTATGCTACAGTCCAGGCAGTCGGTAACAGACTTGAACTCGTGGTTGAATTCTATTCACCACGTAGGATGTGTTTGACGAACCCGAGCCGTGCATTGCTTGTCGATAGTGGTTAAGCCACACGAGGTGCTTATGCACTTCATGTCGATCAACTCAACAGGCGCTCATACTAGTCGAACTCGTCCAGTAACCCGATTAGCCCAATGTATGTTAACCATGTATGGACGCTACTGCTTGAATTTAAAGTACCAAACTTACCAGTGGAAATCTCACTAACCATGGTACCTCGATCCGCTAAGACTCATGAGTCGGCATGGTGGTATGGGACATCATGGTCGAGCTTTCGGCCTACGCTGGGGCCACGAGCCTCCCCGTAGTGACCAGTGAGCAACCCAGACTCGTGAGCCGATTATGGTGGTATGGGACACTATATTCGAGCTGCCGGCCTACACTGATAAGGTAATGGGGGAGCGGTGCAACGAGTGCCTGTAAAAGCCCTGACAGACCTTTGTAGTGACCTCGAGCGTACTCTGAGTCTACGTGGAGGCGACAACCCTTCCGTAGAAACAAGAGTACAAATTAGGCCTTTATTGATAAGGTGATGGGGGAGCGGTGTAACGAGTGTGTGCAACAGCCCTGACAGCCCTTGCAGAGACCTAGAACCATATCATCGTATGAGAATACTAGGAGTGACGACCCTAAACTGGATCATTATTGGGAATTGATATAAGGGAGGTACCTTAGCTTCCCAATCCTGCTGTATGAAAGGACTAATAACAATTCGGTAATCATATTCATATCGCACTGCATGTGCCTGGAAGACGTGGAGCACTCAGGGAAGAAAGCATTCCGTGGATGTAAGATGGTGTCACATGAGGGAGTATGTTGGCGAGGGCATACATCATATCGTTTCATTCTTACATTAATTACAGTATTTAGGAATGTTTGATTTACTTGCTTTATCATTATCGCTTGATTGATTTGATAACATGTTAACCTTTGCTCTATGATTCCGCTGAGTTGACCACTCACTCCCACGTTACGGGATGGTGTTGTACACACCAACCAGTCCCTGTTTTAGTTTTAGATGATGACACTGCTTGTGAAGCAGAGCCAGACTTGTATGATGATGAGGAGGATTTCTCCTATAGGCGGTTATCAGGCGGGTCTATGTAGACCGTGTTCTAATCGACGGGATTACAGGGAGGTTGATTAGACGCCATGACACTTGCCATTTTGTATTTTTGGAGCACTCATGTATATTCTTTTGTTCATTTTTTTTAGTATACATGTAGATATTTAACCTGGTAACATGTTCACACTCTGGAGACTTACAACAGTTTATATATGTTATATATCTAACACAGTCTTTCACTTACATAATTTAACTGTCTCTGGAGTATGATATGCTGTTTTGGTCTAATCCCACTCATGTTTTTTGCACTAATATGAACAACATTCATCCATCATTGAAAATATTGCATAAGTGATGTTCTGGAGCTCGGGAGTGGAGTTTATGCTCGACCACCAATTTTTCTAGATGTTACATGAACCTTTATGTTATCCCACCAGTACGATCTCTTCATGTCTTCATACATCTTTGTGATACTAGGATGCATCGCAAGCCTCAAACTATGGGCTGCCTCGAGAACCTCCCGTCTCAAGTCATGATCTTCTGGGACGCAAAGGCGGCAACGATAACGTAAGCCCCCATCTGAACCAACACTCCACTCGGAGTCCTCGTCTGTACAAACCCACTCTATCATCTTCGCCAATAGCTCATCACCTGCCTGAGTTGCAATAATCCTGCCATCAGTGAGGGGTTGTACTCGAATATGTGTGATAACCTCGTACGGCTCCTCCACTGTGAGTTTCTGTTTGAAGTCTCATATAAACTCCACCATATCCCAATTTTCTATCATCAGTGGAGCCGCAAACTCTATGGTCTTCTTGTGGCTCAAGGCGTCTGCCACAAGGCTTGCCTTGCCCGGATGGTAGGAGACCTCGAACTTAAAGTCGTTCAAGGTTTCCATCCATCGGCGTTGCCTCATATTCAAGTCTCACTGAGAGAATATGTATCTAAGGCTCTTGTGGTCGTAAAAGAGCTCGAATTCCTCTCCTTATAGGTAATGTCTCCAGAGCTTCAGTGCGAAAATGACAGCTGCCAACTCTCGGTCGTGTGTAGGGTAATTCTCCTCGTGTTTCCTCAACTGTCTCCAGGTGTATGCAATCACCCTGTCCTTCTGCATAAGGACACAATCCAGACCAACGTGAGAGGCATCGGTATATATCGTATACTTAACCCCTTTCTCTGGTAATACTAGCACAGGGGCGGACATCAACTTGTCCTTCACCTTCTGAAAAGCTGCTTTCGCCTTCTCATTCCAGGCGAACTTCAGATCTTTTCGTGTCAACTAAGATAGCAGTCTGACTATCTTAGAGAAATCTCGAATGAATCAACGGTAGTACCCTTTCAGACCAAGAAAACTCCTCACCTCAGTAACTGAACCAGACTGCTTCTAGTCTTGATCCGCAGCTACCTTAGTGAGGTCGAATGCTATCCCTTCCTTAGACACCACATGTCCTAGGAAATTGACTTCCTCTTTCTAGAAGTCACACTTCCTGTATTGCACAAAATATTGATTCTTCCTGAGAGTATCCAAGACCACTCTTAGGTGCTCCTCATGCTCTTCTTAACTCGTGTAGTATATCAAAATGTCATCAATAAATACAATGATGAATCGGTACAGAAACGACCGAAATACCCTGTTCATCAGGTCCATGAACACGGTCGGTGCGTTCGTAAGGCCGAACGACATCACAAGGAACTCGTAATAGCTAAAGCTGGTCCTGAATGCTGTCTTCTGCACGTCCTCATCCCTGACGCGCAACTGATGATAACCTGACTGCAGATCGATCTTCAAGAAGTATCGTGCCCCCTTCAACTGATCAAACAGATCATCTATCCTGTGCAAAGGATACTTGTTCTTTACCATCACTAGGTTCAACCTACGATAATCAATACATAACCGCAGGGAACCGTTTTTCTTCTTCACAAATAAGACTAGTGCTCCCCAAGGAGAGACACTAGGCCGTATAAAACCTGCATCCAACAGATCATCGATCTGTTTCCTCAGCTCTTCCATCTCATATGGAGGCATGCGATATGTTGGCAACGAGATAGGTATCGTGCCAGGTGTCAGATTGATAGTAAAAGCAATCTCATGCCATGGAGGTGATCCAGGTATCTTGCTGAACACATCCTCAAAATCTCAAACTACAGGCGTAGCTCCAAGTGTTGGGCCTTCCACATTCTTCAACAAGGACATGTAACAACGTAAACGACAGGACATACTGACCTGAACTGGAAAAGTAAAGGCCATGCTCTCAGGTCTGTAGGCTGTCACCACCCTAGTCTGGCAGTCGATCTCCGCTCGCATCTTCATGAGCCAGTCCATACCAAGAATAACATCGTAATGCCATACCGGGGCAACGATCAGGTCGATGCAAACTGTCCTTCCTCTTAAGTCTACCAAGAAATCCTTACATATCATAGTAATGTCTAAAAAAGTTCCTATGGCTCAAGGAGTCTCGCCCCCTTCGTAGGAATAGTTCCAACCCTAGATGCTCAACTGTAGTGCAGGACACTATAGAGGTAGTGGAGCTAGTGTCCACTAATAAAAAGACCGGTATTCCTTGGATGTGCGTCGTGACTTCGAAAGCTGATGGTACTGTAAATGCTGCCTCAGATGCCTCAGCTGTAAGCGCGTGAACTCGAGCCTGCTGTGGGTGGTTCAGTGGTGGTACCATAGGCCGTTGTGGTGGCCTGAAGTGAGGTGCGAGTGACTTGAAAGATGAATGTGTTGGTGCAGTCCTCAGTGGTGGTGCTGATATGGCTTAAGGGAACTGGCGGTTGATCCTCTGGGGCGACGAGAATCCACTATCCCTCATCCTAGTGAAACAAGTCACCTCAGTGTGGCCTGGTCTCTTGCAGTAGTTACACCACATGTCTGGTCGTCTTAGGTGAGTCGGCGGAGCCGCAAGCCTCAGCGGAGAATCTACCCTTGGCCTCTTGCCACGGAATGGCCTAGTTAGAAGATCAGGTCATGGCCTAGGAGCCATAGGTGCTCGCATATGGGACAACCTATCCCCATCCTGCTCTGCTCCCAGGGACATGCTCACCAACTTAGCATAAGAAGATATGCTAGCGCAACACATCTTCGACTGGATCTTGGGTCACAGACCCTCAGAAAAATGTCGCATCCGCATCGGTTGATCACCCAAAAGTAAAGGAGCATACCTGCCCAGCTTCGTAAAACAATTCTCATACTCTGTCACCGACATCCCTCCCCGATAGAGGTGAAGGAACTCACTCTCCTTCTCGTTTCGGTAGGTGATAGGAAAATACTTCTTGTGGAAGCGAGCCTCAAATGCCTCCCACGTCTAGAAAAATTCCTCCGTAACAGTGCGGAGAACACTATCCCACCACAAACTAGCCTCCTTCTCAAACATGAAGGTGGCAAGCTTGACCTGCTCTGCCTCAGAATAGTGTAGCGACCTCAGTATCTTAGAGATGCGGTCAATCTAGTACTCCACCTCGTCGGGTCTATGAGTACCCATGAATGTGGGAGGCTGTAAGTGCTGAAATTGCTTAAATGTGCCACTAGCACTAGCGTTCCCAGATGGGTGCATAGGAGAGGCAGGTGGAGTCGCCCCCATCGTCTGAGCAAAGATACCAGCCATGGTAGTCAAAAACTGCTGCTGCTGCTGCTGCATCAACAACATCATCTGCTCTAGCCTATTAGGAGGTGGAGCGGATGTGATACATGAGGCGTCAATGTAGACGCACGGTTCTGCTTAGGAACCGAAGGTGTGACAGGTGGTACCAAAAATGGTGTCACAGGTGTCGGCCCAACAGCGGGGCTAGAAGCTGGCTGAAAATTCAGCATATAATCAGGATGAAACGGGCCCGAACGGAGGTCCGTATAGCTATCGCTCAGGGGAGGGGCCCCGTTAAGCGACTCACCCAAAGAGAGACGGTTCGAAGTCCTCGAGCCCTTAGGTGGCATACCCTACATTCAACAGAGGGTACAACTAGTGAGATTTAGTATATACAAAATCCACCCACACAGCATTCACAGCTCAACTCAAGGAAACATCATGCATTTCATTTAACAAAATTATCACAATATATGAAGTGCAACATTACATGGATCACAACAGAGAATGCATGTGAGCTAATACAACTAAGCTTCAGATACTAAAACAACTACCAAACTACTACGCCTATAAAGGCCACACATAAGAACGAGCAACAAAGTAGAAAAATAATGACTGCATATAGAGCTATTTGTCAAAATCTGGTGATGAAGGAGGGGCACCCTTATCCTACAGACAGCACAGGATAGACTTTAAAGTGCGGGTTACTTTCTTGAACTTGTGCTTCACGAGGCCCTGCAGATCGATAATATCCTGTCGTAGGGTGGCCTGACCCTCCTAAGTCTAACTAAACGGGCTTCCCTATCAGCTCGATCAACATCATGCTCTTGAGTCACTAAAGGAGGGCTCTCATCCGTATCTTGGGCCTCCTCTTCTTCCTCGTCCTGCTCTTCTTCTTCTTCTATTTTGGCTCCACTTTATTCATTGCTCTCTTCCTCTTAGCTCCCAGTCTCATCCTCACTCTTCTCGAGTAGGGCTTGTCGTTGTCAAGGCCCAATATCCGTCTGATTGAGAGTAGTCTCGTTGATGTAGTGGATCGGCACTGACAATTTTGCCCCAAGTCTGTAGCCAAACTTGAGTGCAATCCTGCATATGAGTCAGCCGAATGGGAACGATTCAGTCCTTCTATTTAAACGTGGAAACGATTCAGTCCTTTTATTTAAACGTGCAGTGAGGACTATCTGTCGCAAGACATATGTAGGCACACACAACTTCTCTCCCTGCCCCACTTGATACAGGAAGTCCACCATCAGGTGCGTGCACTCACTGCGGTTGCTCCACCTGGGGTAGACGTTGAACGTGCAGATGTGGTGAAGCAGGTGGAAGTCGTCTATCATATTAGTTGCTAAAAGGATATTTTTAGGCTGCCATTTAACCAGACGACCACAAAGGAATCATGTGCGGTGATCCCTTTTACGTGCACTACTCAGATTCTTCTCACTTGTATGAACTTCGCCAAGTGGCACATTCAGAAGTCGAGATATGAAAGCAATGTTAATTGTGGCCTCCCGATCTCTTCCAAATGAAATTTTAAATTGTAAGGGCTCCAATGTTGGCTCTCGAATGTGGGCATAGAAAGCTCAGATAGTGCCCACATTTGTATGGTGCTCACCCTCAAATAGCGGACCCCACTTACTTCTAGCAGGCGCTCAAACAACAAGTATTCTCCAAATAGCCGCACATCTACATGAGCTTCAAAAAGGACCCTACTACCCTCATAAACTCCATGAGATAACTCTACCAACAAAACCCTTCCTATGGGAGTATAGGGATCTAGATCCCACTTCGTCTGCAACTCTCGACTGGTGCTTGAACTTGCGGCAGCACCTCTCAGCCTTCTAGAACGGGTTGGGCGACTAAGCCCATCTTCATCTACAGGAGCTCTCTTCTTTCCCATGAAAAGAGAATGGTGGAAATAGAAAATATGGCCGTGACAAGCTTAAATAGGGCCATGAAAAAGGAAAGAAAAGATAGAAATGGAAGGAGTGATGGAATTTCCACAAATTTGAGACTCAAAGTAAGGATTTGAGTACTCAAATGGAAAGAAAAGAAAGAGAAATCAGCAATGGAGGTGGGTTTTGAAATGCGTAGAGAGAGGGTGCATGAAAATGGAAGATGGCAGGGTGCACGAAAATGAAAGATGGGAGGGTTTGGAAAGTGAGTTTTGAGAAATATTTTGGAGAAATGAGAGGTTGGAGGGGTGATTTGAGAGGGCTTTTATTTGACCAACCATGGATTAGTGGGCCACACTAGGCCTTAGGGGCGTCGGCACGAGCCAGACCACCCGGACTGGCCCGTTGGGCGGCGAGGCCTCGTCGAACCGGCGAGGCCCTTGCCAGTCTTTGGATAGTCCAGCGAGGACTCACTGGTGGGGTGATTTCCTCCTACCCCCTGGGTCTAAAAAATGTATGGGTCCCACCCTGGGTGCCCCTGAAGATGTCCCATTAGGCCCCCTATTCCGTTTCGACTCGTTTCGGATCATTTGAAATAAAATTTGATGTATATTCACGCTTACAGATTTTTAAATGGCTGGGATGGGATGAAACACGGTCTAAACTCGTTGATTGATGGTCTAGAAGTGGATTGGGTTCATTTTGCATGATCACGGGTGCGAACGAACTCGATCTCGGCGATCGTTTACAGTAATCTTTCGCCAATTGGCGAAACTTGGAAACCTATGCTTGTTTCTAGATTTTTCTCTCACCTTCCTACGTTATATTAGCATCAACATACATCATGTGACCATAACCCAAGTTCGGTTTAAACCAAATCATGCTGTGATACCAACTTGTAACGCCCTGAAAATTGGGGGTCGAGCATAACTCAGCTCCTGAGTTCCAAAACATCACTTATGCAACATTTTCAATGATGGATGAATGTTAGCTGTATTAGTGCATAAAACATGAAATAGATTAAGCCAAAACAGCAAATCATAATCCAGAGACAATTAAAAAATGTAAGTGGAAGTCTGAAATACATATATACATCAGTACAAGTCCCCAAAATATGAGTGATCTACTAGGTCAATAAGTACAGGTCTTGTTTCAAAATACAAATAATAAGATGTAATAGTCCTCTATGAAGTGTAAACCCTGAAGCCCCGTCGATTCAGAGCGGTCTAAGTGAACTCACCTGAATACTGCATGAAAGAGAATGCCTTCTCGTCATCCTCAAACTCCAGCTCTACCTCATAGGCATCACCATCACCTGCAGCTAAGTCAGAGTCTGTTTGGTGTTTAAGCACCGTCCCAGAACATGGTAGTGAGTGATCAGCTCAGTGGAGCTGTACAACAAAGGTTAACATGTTATCAATTCAATCAAGCAGTAATGATAAAGAAGTACAATCAAACATGTCCTAGATACTCTTGTTAATGCAAGGATGATATGAGGTAATGATGTATGCCCTCGCCTGCACTCCCTCTTGCGATAACATCTAACGATCGCGACATGAATCACTACCACTGTGCTTAACACCAACTCCAATGACACATGCAGTGCAATGTTATGAGCATGATTACTAAGTTCTTATTAGTCCTTTTCATAAAATAGGATTGAGAAGCTAAGGTACCTTCCTCATATCAATTCCCAAACATTGATCCATTCTAGGGTCGTCAGTCCTAGACAATCTCATATGATGTTATGGTTCTATGTCGCTCAAAGGGCTCGTCACCAATCAATACATGCTTAGTTATACCCTAGTTACTACAATAAGGCTCGTCACCTCAATGCAGTGTCAAGGTATGCTTGAGGTCACTACAAAGGGCTCGTCACCAATCAATGTAGGCTGACAGCACGATTACAGTGTCCCATACCACCGTATTTGACTCACGAGTCTGGGTTGCTCACTGGTCACTACGGGGAGGCTCGTCACCCCAGCGTAGGCCGACAGCTCAACCACGGTGTCCCATACCACCATGTCTGGGTCATGAGTCTTAACAGATCGTGGTACCAAGGTTAACAGGGTTTCACTGGTGAGGTTGGTACCTTAGATTTAAGTAGTGGCGTCCAAACATGGTGAACATACATCAGTCAATCGGGTTAATTGACAAGCTCGACTAGGGCGATCGCACGTTGAGTTGATCAACATGAAATGCATAAGCACTTCGTGTGGCCTAATCACTGTCGAACATCCCATGTATGACACAGATTTGTCGAACACATCCTGCATGGCGAAAATAACCTCAGCCACCAGTTTGAGGACTGTTACCAATTACCTAGACTATGATATAGTCCCAACTACGTATAATCATAAGAGTGAATATTTAACTCAAATTCTACCATCATATGAACATGTTAAGGAATATAACTTAAACATGGATACACAGTACAAGGAGGAAATCATACACATAGTTAACATGAATAAGTCAGCTAAACAGTTCGTGTGGGGAATCAAACATACAAGCAAGGTTGTTGGGATTTCATATCCTAACTCCCTCATAAATCATACTTTCCTAACTACTAACTTATTCAAACATTTTTACAAACACTTAGACTACACTTTTTCACATACGCCACGTATGTCAGCCATATTACATATTAAGGCAAATCCTTTTGCCAAGGAGTTGTCACATACATAACAATCATGTTCCTACGATAATTAATCATGGAAACCATAAACTCAGATTCCAAATGCATACAAACATTTCAACAAAAACATGAAATAGTCTATACACAACATAGTTCATATATATACATAAAATGAAACAGATATCGCATTTGGCATGTGAAATAGCATCCATGTTAGTAATAAACCATTAACAGACATTGAAAGCCTTGAAAACCATAACTTATACATATATAGTCTGCACCTTAAACCAATAAACGCGTAACGAATTTGATTTAGATGATAAGTCTTCGTCAACGGCGGATTTAGAACCTAGAACATGAAGTAGGTTAACTACATCATTACTTAGACTATTGGAATGCCTAGAATAGGTTAGGGTTTGATTTTCTTACCCAAATATGGAATTAGAATTGCTGGAATAACGATTTAGATAGGTGGATTAGGCACGTAGTGAAGCTGGGAAGAATCCCAAGATAAATCACCAACTTCTCTCTCTCTTTCTCTCTCTTTACTCTCTGTTTTCTTAGCTAGGGTTTGGAATTCATATTGAATATGTGAGAGAGGGTTTAAGGCCCTTATATAGGCCCAAAATTGACAAAAATAGTCCCAAGGCCATGATATACTTAGGTTATAACCAAATCGGGCTTGTTCCGATCCAACGGAACATTTTTGGAGGTCCCTTCACTGATTACAATCAGACTTAAGCTCATAGATATTGGATCTAGGTCAAGTTAAGTTTTCATTCCGATCGGGTTTACAGATCAACCGTGACGGACCAGTTTCAGTTCAGCAGTCACCGATACTCGATCAGGGCCATAAGTATATTGGCACATGTGGGACATTTCTCCTGATCCGAGGGTAAATTTAGGTTAGATTCTAATGGTCAGAATGCTTATAATTGGCCCACAAGTGACACGACTCAAATTACTTAAATTCATATTTAATTTCTAAATATATTCACTTTTCTCACACTCTTCGCTCCGGACTCAAATAAATCATCTCAGGACATCATCTGAACTTGATTTTTGAGGTGATTGTCAAGTCTAACTAGGCGGTCATAATTGTCTAAGTTTATCTCTATCGGACTTTCGATGTGTGGTCCAGGTCCGATGCGAAGTTTCATTGTGCTCCCAAGAGCAACTGGGTTAGAGTTTGATCCTAGATTTTAGGGTAATGTAGCGTTAATAATTCTATAAGTTTTGGGTCTTGCAGAATATATTTAAAGTGATTGATGCTAATTTAACTGGTAATCTAGTCTAGCACTAGTTAATCCTCGTTTAAATTTCTAAAAGGTATTAGTCCTAAGTGATTTTTTTTTGAGGTGGTACTCGGGTTTTCGTATGATTTTTCCAGGATGTTACAGTATTTGAGGCCTATTGTGATGTGTATTCAGTTCATGTTTGAGTCCTAATGTGATGTATATTAGACCTATGTGATAAGGCCCATTGTGGTGCATTTGAGGGCCAAGTGATGAAGCACATTATGATGTATCTTTGGCCCATGTGAGAGGCCCATCATGATGTGTATTAAACTCTTGAGTAAGGCCCATGGTGTTGTATATTAGGCCCTTATGCGAAGCCATGGGTCCATTATATGTTAGGCTTTATGTGGATCATTCATTGGGACAATGTTGGTCAAATGTCCACATTGTCGAGGTCGATTGTTGATGATGATTATTGATATCGATTATAAGTATGTGACAACATAACATCATGATACATGCCCATACGCATCATCTGCATGTTTGTTATGAGATGTGGTTGACCATTGCACATGTCATTGGGTAGGTTGTTATGAGACTCCCTAATAGGAGAAGGTTATCTCACATGAGCGCACGGTATGCGCAGGATTGATGCATGACTAGATTGTATGACTCATATATCTTGCATTGAGTGTCCTAGTGATATCAGGGCCATAGCCTCCATAGGCACATCATGGATTTTCAGATGGGACACCGAAAATGTTTATTTCTTGCATATAGGCACCATAGATGTTCTTGGATGAAAATCCCTAAACCTCCGTGACCAGGAGATGCCCCAACGTTGAGACAGAGTGGATATATATAAGCGCATAAGGGTCGTATACTAGTAGGCCACGTCTCCCACTGTGTTGTGGTCGGTTAGGAGGGTGTATGACCTTACCCGCCTGAGTGAGGGGGCAATATCTAGGTTGAGTTTGACCAGCTTGAGGAATGGATCCATTATCGACTAGCCGGGCCTGATATTGATAGGCATATAATGAGGTCTCTTCCACCTACTCAGTTGTGCGCTCGGATAGGGGCGACAAGCTGGCATAGAGTGTAATAGACCCCGGTGATAATCCTAAAGAGGAATCGTACTGATATGTTGACTTATTGAGCAGGAGTTGCATGCTCATTCATTCACTATCCACTCGGGCTGGTGGTGCATAACTATTTGTTACGTGTACCTTTGCAATGACCAAGATTTCAGTTTAGGCACGCGACTAACCTGAGATCAGGAGTTCACCACATTATGTCTAACTATCTAAATTTAGGTATGAGATTGGTTTGGATAGAAGTCCCTTGTGGTGTACCCCTGCGATGCTACGTACTATCATCCCGACTTCACACTTTAGCTTGATCATTTCATTCGCATCGCATATTACATTACATCCGCAGGCATATGACATTTTGGGTTGATATGTTTCTGCACTTATATGGCTTAGATGGACTTAACAAGATTTACACATTACATTGTATCCTCGGCATCTGATATTTGACTCTCTATGACTCCTCATTTACATAGCTGATTTGTATTACGTGCTCTGATATTGTATGATTTATAGATTTGTAGTATTTTTGCTTACTATGATATCATATGATTCATGACTCTTTATGGCATTGTATTAAATACTTGGCTTACTATGTCTCCGCATTGCATAACTGATCTATATTACTCTCTTAGTATTTGCCCCATCACGATCTGCATTGCTTACTTCGATATTGTATGATTATGAGCTTATTAGTATTTTCGCTTACTCTGATTACTTTAATATTGCTTACTTGGCACTTATCTTATGCACACACTTTCACCACCTTCTAAGCTTTCTATAAGCTTATGCATGATAGATGCGTGAAGGTGGCGTTAGGTTGTAGCAGCGTTAAGCTTGGAGCATGCAACGATCTTCTGGAGCTTTGATTTTTGACATATGTATTTTTCTTTCAACATTGTATTCAAATGTTTATAGTAATGGATGTGCGATGATGATGTTGCCTTTGTGAATTTGGTATACTTGTGGTTATGCTTCTTATGAGACAAATGTATGTTGAAAAATCCTCCTTTCTGGATCCTAGGTTCGGAACCTGGTGTATGGACACTTGGAGCCAAGAATGGGATACTACGGAGGTTGTTGGCACCGGATTTTGTGATCAAGATTCGTATGAATTCGATTTTCGAGTTTGAGGGTGACATAAGGATTTTTACCTAATTCTCGTTGGCTGCAGGAGATACCCAAGATCCTATCGCCTGCCGACCGTGACTCCCTTTGTAGAGGTTTATTGGTTCAGGCTCCTGGCCAATGACGGAATCTCACTGCGTAATCGAAAGGACAATAAAGTTAATATAAATGCAAAGAAAGAATATATCAACTTATTAATTACCAGTAATTTCTTACCATGTTGTGACGAAGTCATACAAATAACTTTAAACTAGCCACGTGGTTCACTTCTAACTTTTCCTTGTTTTCAGAATTTATTTTTCTCCTCTTCTGAACACATTATTCATAATATATTGTTATTAATTATAAATTTAATTGTTACCTTAATATATCGTAAATATGTAAATATTACCTGAAAAGAATCAGATGAAAATCTATTGTAGAGTATCCGCAGTCATCAGGGGTCACATGTGGCGGTGCGAACTGTATGACCTCCTCGTAGCTCACGTACCGCTTGTGTAAGTCATCGCGGTACTCCTTGAACCGCTCCTTAACTATGTCATTGACGACATGGGAAATGTACAAAACACTTAAATCCAAGTCAAATTTATCCTGTAGTTTCGTAAATAATTAAGTTAAATAAACTTATAAAGAAAATAACTTAACCGTAACTAAACTTTTATAAAATAAATTTTAATTTACTAAAATTTACCTGAAGGCGGTGACGGATGAGCTTCCGCACATCATTTGTCACATCCACCCAACGAGGGGTGGTGGGGGATCAGAGATTGGCATAAGACACCGACCTCTGACGTAAACAGCCTGACATTGTTCCTAATATGTCTAATGCAGTCATCTGGGAACTCTACCGTCACCCTACTCTCAAGCATAAGTCGCTCTAAAAGTAACCCACATGTGGGTCAACGTCCTCATCGGCTAGTCAACGATGCTGTTGCAAAAGAAATATATAAGTCTAAGCATAAACAGCAGTCATTAAAAGAAATATATGTGTAGACTTACATGCAGTGCCTGGTGTATGCATGACTGAAGGATCAGATGCTTGCGATGCAACATGTGATGGTGTTTCCGATGATGTCTCCATCGCATCATGGGTAGAAGAGGTAGATTCAGTGCGCGAACGACGTAGTCTCCCACCTAGTGCCATCACTAAATATGCGTGAGCTTGAAATGGCCAAGCTATATGTCCTAGAGGGGGGGGGGGGGGGGTGAATAGGACTATGACAAATTAAGAATAAATACAACAGATTAAGATGAAGAAATAGCCTTACAAATTAAATCAATCTCAATAAACAAGCATTGAGAGGTTGATACAAATTCAGTTCTAAGGACAACCTTACACCATAATCAACAAGGGCTTATGGTAGGACAACCTTATTTCTAGACATCTTTTGAATCAAAAACTCAATCTGAAAATAAATAGCAAAGAAATTGGAATCTTAAGAATTGATTATTCTAAAGACAACCATGCACCATAAAAATGGCAGGGCAACCTTACTAGAATAATTATTGGAATTGAAGCACAGATTGATCAAAGTATAAAATGCTGAAGTAAATCTCTAGATTATTACAACGTTCATCAGACTTGCTTGAAATGTAAATATTTACAGCATTCACATCCACATGTACATTTTATAAAACTGAATGATAAAAAAAAATAAGGAATTAAGCAAACAATCAATCCACAAGATAAAGAGTTATAGTGGTTTGCCTGTGTGTACACCAACTGTTTTACAACAGCCACACAGAATGCTACTCCACTCCTAATATCCTCACACAGGGATATTAGCGTTCACTATTAAAGTAGGTTTCACAGGTTCACCTAAAACTTTCACAATTGTGTCTTTTAACTTGGGCTTACACAATCCAAAAACTCACACTATTCTGAGTTTTCTGGCTCTCCTCAGATAACCAACAAATGGAATTTTTCTGGCGAATTCCAAATAAAAACTAAAAGAATGGAAATTTTACAGAATTGTAAAATACCTGGATTTCTCCTCTTGTAACAGCCCGGAAGAACCAATTGGAGTAGAAGTTCAGATATGAATGTTCAATGTTCAATACTCACTTTATAATAGTTCTAAGTTCTAATTGATTTTAAATTAAATTAGACTGGGCTAGCTCTATTTGATTTCAATTCCCAGAAGAAGGAAAACAATATTTCCTCTTTTCAAATCTGATTGGAATATAGAATCAAATCAAATAGAAAAAAAGCTAACAAAAGGAAATAGAATTATTCACAATATAGCTTAAGAATAGACACAAACTTATCTCAGAGTGGAGCTTTGAATTCACTTAATTTTCGATGAAAAACTCTGAAATTCGTGTGGTATTTATAGTTGCAGAAAGTCATCTTCGACTGGTCCTAGGGTCACCATCACTAGTCGAAGAAGAAACAGATTTTTGAAATTTTCGGACGCGATTGGATAAACCGTTACACGACTGGTCGTGAGCAGTCCACGACTAGTCGGAGGCCATCCACGACTGGTCGTGGACCTCACACGACTAGTCGTGCGACCCATGATTTAGTTGCTGGAGTTTGAATCGTGGTTCCACTACTAGTCGAAGGTCGAATCGTGACTGTCCCATGACTAGTCGAGCAGACTCCAAGACTAGTCGTAGCTGAACAGAAAAAATCTGATAATTTGCAACAAAACTTCGACTGGTCTTGGATTTTCTAGGATTGGTCGAACTAGTGCCAAGACTAGTCGAACAAGGTCCAGGACTAGTCTTAGAACAGACCAAAAATATTTATAGAAAATATATGAATTATGTATCCAAAATGACCTACTTTAAAGGTCATCCTAAGGTCATTAAAACCTCAACAAGGACATTGAACCTTCATAAGCTTAGACGTTGAACTTTATGAAGCTTGAGTTCTTCTTAATGTAGCTTGAACACGTTGAACTTTATGAAGCTTGAGTTCAACTTAATATAACTTGAACATTTCATAAGCTTTGAAGTCACCAACAGTAAGTATGCGTTGTGCTCAGTTCCCTATCTTATGCTAGAGGCTTGACTTTGAATATACGAACTTTAAGTCTTGAACTTGAACTCTTCGTGAACTTGAACTGTTCTTGAATAACATCAAATATGTAGCTTGAACTAGCTTGAGAAGTTCATCGGCGTGTCTCGAAGTATAGATGTCTCAAACATATACAATAAGATAACAACATAAGACACATATAGAGGTTTGACACACAAAATTTGACAACCAAAGAGGGTTCTAACCACAACACTTACAATCTCCCCCTTTGTCAAATTTGTGACAAAACACACTCCTATATTCATTGCACAAAATACAATAAGAGAAGCATCATAAGTATCAATAAAGAATCATGCACCGGTTGGCATTGACATGAGATAAACTCCCCCTGAGTATAACAACTCCCTCTGAGAAGTACACCTACCAATCATCAAATTCATCATATGTACATCTTATGTGTACACAATTATCATCATAAATCACACAATTCTCTCCCTTTTTATCAAAAATATGACAAAGGAAGAATCAAAAGTAAGATAATTAATAGAGGAGTTAGAATATCATGACATAAAATATTATCAAGTCAAGTCAAAGAACTCAGTCACATAACCAAAGAGAAAGCAAAGTCATATAGGTATTACAAACCAAAGAGTAAAATCCTCAATCTGAGCCAGAAGATGGAGCAGGTATGGTTGAATCAATTTGATGAAGGCCTTTTTGTAAGCACCTAAAATATTTGCGCATACTTTTGAATTAGGCATTTTGGCCAACATGCAGTTGTTCTACCTTCTCTTCTAATGCACTCAGACGTGCATCAAAATCAGAAGGCTCATAGTCAGGATCATTCCCAGAGTCAGACTCAATTTCATTAAAAATATTATCCATATTGATATCATCTGGAGGAGCATCACCCGCTTCATCATTCCCTGCTTCAACAACAGCTCCACCCGCACCAACATCAACTTATCCTCGAGCCAAATCCAACTGCATTTTGTTTATGTTGGAGTTGTTGAAAATAAGGTGTTGGATAGGAGCCTCTCCAATGAGCATAGCTACCAACATGTGAGTTGCTAGCACATTCATCAGATATCCAAATGGAATATCACTATGACCAGGATGAATACGGAATTGAATGATAGAGTAACAAATCAAATATGGCAAACAGATATTAGCACCAGTGACGATTGAATACAAAATGCGAACCATAAGCAGAGTCAACTCATTCTTGTTCCCTGAACGGGGATATAGATTGGAAGTGAAAATATGATGTAAGACTCTGTATCTGGGCAATAAATACCTGGTTGCGAGGGCATTCCCAGTACGTTTCCATGGTGCATCCATGTTACACAAAGCTCTAGTAAAAATGCATTTTTTTAGATTCTGACACTTTCTCAGCAAGTGTACTAGGATGAACACCATCATCATTTACAAAAATATCCATGAGGCTTGAGATTAAATGTCGATCAATATGAAAAGGCCCTTCTCTTATAGCAATAGAGAAAGTTAGTTGTTCAAGTGAAAATTCAGTAATCCATGCTACCATGGCCTGCGCTATGGATTGGTATGCCGGCCCGCCTCAACGTAAAATGTTTTTCCATCCTACAGACTGAAGGAGAGGAAAAAGATTGAAAGGAGCAATATGATTGAAATCAATGACCTTTTCTACAATTACATTGCGCATACACAATTCACGAACAAATGATGGATCATCTTCGGCAGCCCTAAGGTGCCGTCTGGTGATAGCATTAGATAGAGAAGAAGAAGCACCTCTAGGATTCTTCTTTTTAGCTCTAGGGTTCATTTTCTTGAAGAAATATCAAAAATTTCAAGAAAATGAAGATGAGTTTTTCTTGAATCAACAAATGAGGAAGCAAAACCCAAAAATCTTGAAGAAAGAGATAAAATAGACAACAATAATCAAGAAATTGAAGAGAAAAGACAATGCATCTTCAAGAAAAATAATCAAAATGCTCTAACCTAAAGGAATCGAACACAGGGGTTCGACTAGTCGAAGCTTGGCTCATTGGAGAGGAGGTTAGAATGAAGAGGATGAAGGACTATCCCCAAATAAAAGCAATCAGTGCGCTACATGACTGGTCGTGGGTCGTCCTCGACCGGTCGTGGCCCGACTGGTCGAGTACATCCTCGACTGGTCGTGTACCGTAAAAAAAAATGTAATTTTCATCAAAATTTGAAATAAAAATCATTAATATATTAACATATATACACTATATTACAGAGATACATAATCAATCATTTTAAATTGCACATACCAAGATCAAATTTTAATTTATTAAACCTGTTTTTGTCGAGCAGTTTAGTGAATATGTCAGCAAGTTGAGTCTCAGTAGGAATATATTCTAAGGATATTACTTTTTCTTCCACTAATTTACGAATATAATGAAATCTAATGTCAATATGCTTAGTACGTGAATGTTCGATTGGGTTTTTCAAAATATTTATCGCACTGGAATTATCACAGTATAAAACCATTGAATCATGTGCGATACCATAATCACTTAACATTCATTTCATCCAAACCAGCTGTGTACATGCATTTCCAGCTACAATGTATTCAACCTCAGCGGTTGAGAGTCATATGGAACTTTACTTCTTGCTAAATCAAGAAACCAAGCAGTTTTTAATGTAAAAACAACCACCATTAGTTGATTTTCTGTCATCGATATTACCGGCCCAATCAACATCTGAATACCCAGCCAATTGAACACTAGTATCAAAAGGATACGAAAGACCCAAGTTAATTGAACTTGTGATATATTTAATAATTTTCTTAACAACAGTTAAGTGAGATTCTTTAGGATTAGACTGATATCTAGCACAAATTTCAACACTTAATATCAAGTCTACTTGCAGTTAAGTAAAGCAAATTACCAATCATGCTACGATACAACTTAGGATCTACATCTTTACCTGTAGAGTCTTTTGAAAGTCTTAGAGTTGTACTCATAGGTGTATCAAAATTCTTACCATTTTTAAATCCGAACCTCTTAATCAAGTTCAAAACATACTTGTTTTGAGAAATGAAAATCCATCAGGTTGTTGTTTTACTCGCAACCCTAGGAAATAATTTAATTCCCCAACTATGCTCATTTTGAATTTTGATTTCATTAACTCTGCAAACTCAATAGTCATGTTAGTACATGTTAATCCATAAATAATATCGTCAACATAGATTTAAACCATTAAAATATCATCGTTATGCTTCTTAACAAAGAGCGTCTTATCGACACTACCCATTTGAAAATTGTGACTCAGTAAAAAATTTGTCAATTTTTCGTACCAAGCCCTGGGAGCCTGTTTCAAACCATAGAGAGCTTTTTAAAGACGATATACATGATTAGTAAACTTAGGGTCTTCAAACCCTGGAGGTTGTTCCACATATATCTCTTCATGTAAATCACCATTCAAAAAGGCACTCTTTACATCCATTTAAAAATTTTTAAACTTCTCGAAACATGCTATGGATATAAAAAGTCTGATAGATTCAAGACGGGCTATAAGGGCAAAGGTTTCATCATAATCGATGCCTTCAATTTGTGTGTACCCCTGTACAACTAGTCTTACTTTATTTCGAATAATATTTTCAAGTTCATCAGACTTATTTTTAAAAATCCATTTTGTTCCAATAATGTGTTTATCTGTAGGTCTAGGAACAAGATACCAGACATCATTACGAACAAATTGATTAAGTTCTTCCTGCATCGCAACTATCCAGTTTTCATCAGAAAGTGCTTCTTTTACGTTTACCGGTTCAATCTGGGATGTAAAACATACGTAATTACATATGTCCTCTATTTGTCTACGAGTGCGCACACCAGTGAGAGGGTTTCTAAGAATTTGAGTAGTTGGATGATCTTTAACAGTCCTTAATTCAGAATTAATTTCACTTGATGAAGTATCTGGTTTTTCAATTACAAGAACTTCATCATTTTTTGAACTAGGGTGTAAAGCCTCAGAAAAAATCCGTACAGAGACTCGAGTACCAACTCGACCAGAAATCACGTAGGATTAATTCCTTTAGAAAATAAACGTAAGTTAACTAGCGCTACGCTAGATTAGCTGTGAAATTAGCATCGATAGCTTTAAATACGTTCTATAAGACCCAAAACTTGTAGAATCAATGATGCCATAATACCCTGAAATCTAGGATTAAACTCTAAACCCATTTGCTCTCAAGAACCCTCTGAAACTCCGTATTGGATTTAGACCGCGCGTCGAAAGTTTGATATCTATAATCTTAGACCGTTATGACCGCTTAGCTGGACTTGACAATCATTTCAAAAATCAAGCCCAACCGATGTTCTGAGGCTATTTCATTGAGCCTGGACTGAAGAGAGTGAGAATAGGGTAAAGGTTTAGGAAATTAATTCCAAATCTGGCACGTGTCGTTGCGCGTTATTATTAAGTGTTCTGATCGTCAGAATTCAGCCAAAATTTACCCTCAGATCAGGAAAAATTTCTCTTTCATATCATGAGACTTGTAGACCTGATTTAGGTACGATGACCGCTGAACTGAAACTGGACCGCCACGTGTGATCTAGGAACTCTACCGGTCTGAAAACTTCGTGTGAGCAAGATCCAGTAGGCATGAGCTTAAGTCCGACCGCGTTCAGCTAGGAGACCTCCCGAAACATCCTTTTGGATCGGAAAAGTCCCGATTTGGTTATAACTCAAGTATACCTTGTTCCCAAGTCTAATTAGGTTAGATTTTAGCCTATATAAGGGCCTTAAACCCTCTCATATCTCTCCCATCCGAATTTTCTTGAAACCCTAAAAAGAGAGAGAGAAAGTGAGAGATTGTGAGAGGACTTCCTGCCGTTTGCTCATCTTTTGCACGTACCAAAGCAACGCATTCAAATCACTTTTCTGGTGATTTCCAATGCACTTTTAGGTAAGAAAACCCTAACCACTTGTTGATTTAGGGATTCCTTTGATTCAATAGCGAAGTAGCTTATGTATCTTGTACATTAGGTCGCCGTTACGCCATTGACGAAGCGTATACGTTCTATTCGAATCGATACACGTCTAAGGTGAAAGGTGAGGATTTTAGACGCTTTGATTGACTGATTTCAAAGCTTTCAATGTCGTTTAATAGTAGATTATTGAAGAGAACGCCGTTTGACATGTACAACATGCTATCCATTTTCCATTTCGACTGCGTATGGAAAATATTTTAGTCATTTGTAGGAAATACTGTTTACGTCCATATTTTGCTGAAATGTTTATCATGGTTATTTTTCATGTTAGGATACTAGGAATGTGTGCATGATCTATTTGGCGAAGAGATTTGCCCTAATGCGCACTTTGAGTCGACACACGCTATGTAGACTAAAGTGTGTAGACTAAGTGTTTGTATAAATGATTGTATTAGTATGTATTGAGTAATGGTGTCGTGAATTAGTTTTGAGATTGAATTCTCAATTAATATGCTGATGTATATGAATTCCATCATGTTGGCTATATGTATTAATTTCATTATATATATGAAATACGTGTGTCGAATGATTTGCTTAAGTTGTATGTTATAACATGTGTCAATATGCTTGTATTGTTGTATTTCATTTCTATGACTCTCATATGACACTGATGTTGATTTATAAATTCTTAGGGCTATGACCTAGTCCAGGCAGTCGATAATGGATTGAATTTGTGGTTGGCTTCTATTTGCCACGAAGGACGCGTCGATGAACGCGAGTCGTGTCTTGGGCAGGCGGCAGTGGTTAGGCCACACGAAGTGTTTTATGCACTTCATGTCGCTCAGCTTGAGATGCGCTCGTACTAGTCGAGCTCGTCAAGTAACCCGACTGGCCATTATATGTTCATCCTGTATGAGTCATAACTACTTGAACTTAGGGTACTGAACTTACCATTAGAAACCCTGTTAACCATGGTACCTTGATCCATAAAGACTCATGAGCCGGGCATGGTGGTATAGGACACTGTGGTCGAGTTGTCGGCCTATGCTGGGGCCACAAACCTCCCCGTAGTGACCAGTGAGAACATTTGACTCGTGAGCTGATTGTGGTGGTATGGGACACTACATTCAAGCTGTCGGCCTGCTCTGATTGGTGACGAGCCCTTTGTAGTGACCGCGAGCGTATTCTGAGTCTACGGGAGACAACGACCCTTCTGCAGTGACAAGAGTACATTAGGCCTGTATTGATAAGGTGATGGGGGAGCGTTACAACGAGTGCGACCAAAAGCCCTGGCAGCCCTTGTAGCTACCTACAAATATAACATCGTATGTGATTACTAGGAGTGACGACCCTAGACAGGATCTGTGTTGGGATTGATATAAGGAAGGTACCTTAGTTTCCCAATCCTGCTGTATGAAAAGGACTAATAATAACCTGGTAATCATTATCCATATCGCACTGCATGTGCCTGGAAGATGTGGAGCACTGTGGGAAGAAAGCATGCCGTGGACGCAGATGGTACCGCATGAGGGAGTTTGTCGGTGAGGGCATCCATCATGTCATTTCATGCTTGCATTAACAACAGTACCTAGGGATGGTTGATTGTTTGCTTTACTGTTAATGCATGATTGATTTGATAACATGCTAATCTTTGCTCTATTATTCCACTGAGTTGATCACTCACTCCCACGTTACGGGACGGTGTTTACAACAGCACCAGACCCTGTCTTAGATGCAGGTGATGAGGCGATTTAGGATGCTGAGCCGGATTACTACGAGGATCAGGATGAGTTCTCGTATATGCAGTTCTCCGATGGCTTTGCGTAGGTGGCCTGGATCGGCGGGACATGCTAGTTGGACTATCACTTGACATTTATTTCTTACTTTATGACATGTATATGAGACTCAGTGATGTATTCATACTTTGGAGACAGTTTGAGATTATTTTATTTTTGTATAGTGATATATATATTTTTCAGTCTTCCTCTTGCGTTTTATCACTGGATCTGGAGTATGAATTGCAGTTTTGGTATAATCTTACTCATGTGAATGCTTTAACTCAGAAAACATTGAATCATAATCATATTTGTTGCATAAGTGATGGTCTGGAACTCGGGAGTCGGGTTTCTACACGATCCTCGATTTTTAGGGTGTTACATAGGGGCAGGTGTATTCAGGTGATCATCAATGACCACATTGATTGATTCTTGAATCACACCAGTCTTGTTGTTCAAAACACGATAAGCACGACTATTCAAAGAGTATCCTAAAAAGGTCCTTTCGTCACTTTTAGTGTCGAACTTTCCCAAGTTTTCACGGTCACGTAAAATGTAGCACTTACTACCAAAAATATGAAAGTATTTGACAGTAGGCTTCTTGTCAAACCACATTTTATAAGCCATTTTATTATTTGATTTACAAGTATAAACACGGTTAATAATGTAGCAGACAGTATTTATAGCTTCAGCCCATAGATTTCTTGGGAGCTTCATGTTATTCAACATAACATTTCCCATTTCTTGAAGCACTCTATTTTTTCTTTCCACAATACCATTTTGTTGTGGTGTTTTGGGTGTAGAGAATTCATGTAATATTTCCTGTTCGCTACAAAATTTCTCAAAATCGCTATTTTCAAATTCGGATCCTTGATCACTACGGATCTTACTGACTTGAGAACATTTTTCAGTTTGAATTTGTTTGATGATCTTTTTTACTTCATCAAGGGTTTCAGATTTGTCTCTCAAAAATGAAACCTAAGTGTATCTTGTATAATCATCTACGATAACCAAGATGTACTTTTTGCCGCCTCGACTTTTCGTTCTTGTTGGTCCTATAAGATCCATATGGAGAAGCTCAAGTGGTCTAGATGTGGCATCGAAGTTCACCTTTTTATGAGAGCTCCTAGTTTTTTTACCGTGCTAACATTCACCACATATTTTGTCTATTTTTTGTAACTTAGGTAGACCTTTAATTAGTTCTCCTTTGCTCAATCTGTATAAATTTCGGTAATGCACATGTCCAAGGCGTTTATGCCATAATTCTGTCTCATTAGTATGGACCATGTAGCACTTTTGGTTAGATGAGCTACCATCACTTACAATATAGTAGTTTTCAGAAGTTCTACGACCAGCTAATATTACAGAACCCTTTTTATTTATGATTTCACAACCTTGATTGGAAAATTTCACACTATGGTTGTTATCGCATATTTGAGATATGCTTAACAGGTTGTGTTTTAGCCCCTCAATATATAAAACATCTTTAAATAAAGGAAGGTTGTAAAGTTGAACCGTACCTTTGCCAATAATCTTGTAATTACTTCCATCACCAAATGTGACTGACCCATCAGTCATATCTTTAAGATCAGTGAACAAAGCTTTGTCTCCTGTCATATGCCTGGAGTATCCACTATCTAGGTACCACTTTAAATGGCTTGTCGCTTTGAAAGCAGTGTGAGCAACCAAGTAGGCACCCTTAGGAACCCATTTCAGAACTGTTTTGGCTTTAGGAGTATAGTTGGTCTTCTTTTGATTGTAGTTGTAACAATGACCTATCGAGTTAAATTTCAAGAGCTCCTTGAGTAAATCAATTATATTTTCTGCTAATGGGTTTCTGTTCTGATTTTTAAAATTGACATGGCTGCTTTTCGATTTTTGAAAAGTCTTTGTATTTTTAAAAAAACATCGATAAATATTTTTCTCTTTTAAGTTTGAGGCTTCTCCTTTCACAAATTTAAGAGGAGTATTTTTCTGTTTGGGAGGTATATTCTTATTATAAACCAACCCGGATCGATCGCCACATTTTCTTGATCCGGATAATAATTTTTCTAATTTTAGATCACCTTGGGCATATCTCCATGTGTCCTTCAAACTCAGAAGAGAGGATACTTCATTCTTAAGTTTCTTATTTTCTGATTTCAAATCTTCAATTAGAGAGGTTTTGAATTCCAAATCACATTTTAATTTTTTAAGACAATCTGAAATTTGTGCCTTTTCTAAAACAAGTGTCTCAAAACATTCTTTGAGTTTAGCAAACTTTTCTTTTTAGAGTTTAAGTTTGATCGCAATTTTACAACTTTCCTTATATAAGGCATTATAAGCATCTTGAAGATCTTCTTCATTTTCATGATCACTATGCATATTTTCTTCACTAGTTGAATCATCGTGATCTGAGAATGTGAACTTGGCTAGAGTCATAAGGGATTTTACATCATTGCTCGACTCGGTTTCGGAATCTTCTGATTTAGAAGAGTCTTCAGAATCGGATGATTCATCCCATGTAGCCAACATACCCTTCTTCTTGTGTTTATCCTTTTTAGGACATTTGTTTGCTAAATGCCCATATTCTTGGCAGTTGTAACATTGACTATCTTTTAAAGATTTCCAAGTTCGAGACTTTGGTTTAGATCATTTCTTTTCATTTATCTTTTGAAAATCGACCCTTTTCTTACTTTTGAAAATCTTATAAAACTTTTTAGCTAAAAGTGCCATATCATCTTCTGAATTTTCTAAATCCGAGTTTTCTTGAGAAATTCTTTTAGAAGATATTAAAGCAATAAATTTACCTTTAGGAGCTTTAAAATTCAATTCATACGTTTGTAAAGAACCAACTAGTTCTTCTACCCTCATATTATCCGTATCACGAAGTTCCTGGATCGCGGTTACTTTAAAGTTGAACCGTTCAGGAAGTGAGCGTAGTATCTTAGCACACACTTTACTTTCTGGGATTTTGTCGCCAAGACCCCACATTGAGTTTACAATGTCATTCAGTCTCGTGTAAAAGTCCATAAACATTTGATTTTCCTCCATATGAATTTCTTTAAATTTAGTTGTGAGGAGTTGGACTTTAGACTTCTTGACAATTGATGTACCCTCATGAGTCATTTCTAATATGTCTCAGGCTTGCTTTGCAGTATCACAGGATATCATTCTTTTGAACTCATTCGGTGATAGTGCGCAAGTGATAGCATTTAGTGCTTTAACATTGGCACTATTCTCACTTTTCTGAGGTGTAGTCCATGAGAAATAAGGAGACACTCTCATTTTTTTTGAACCGTCGGTTCCAGTTACTTCAGTGGTAGGGGGTTTCAATTCGGTCACTGTGGCTTGCCACACACTCTTATCTAATGATTTGAGGAAGATCCTCATTATGTCTTTGCAATAGACATAGTTGGAGGCATTAAATGGTGGAGGCCTAGTGACTGAGAGGCTATCAAAATTTGACATCTTATAGCTTTGATCGTTAGCTCAGGAAATAAATCCAAATACAAAAAATAAGAATGAGCTATTAGGCTCTGATATCACTTGAAATGGCCAAGCTATATGTCCTAAGGGGGGGGGGGGGGTTGAATAAGACTATGCCAAATTAAAAATAAATACAGCGGATTAAACTGAAGAAATAGCCTTACAAATTAAATCAATTCACAATGCTGGAATTAAATCAATCTCAATAAACAAGCATTGAGAGGTTGATATAAATTCAGTTCTAAGGACAACCTTACACTATAATCAACAAGGGCTTATGGTAGGACAACCTTATTTCTAGAACGTCTTTTGAATCAAAAACTCAATCTGAAAAAAAATAGCAAAGAAATTGTAATCTTAAGAATTGATTATTCTAAGGACAATCATGCACCATAAAAATGGCAGGGCAACCTTACTAGAATAATTATTGGAATTGAAGCACAGATTGATAAAAGTATAAAATGCTGAAGTAAATCTTTAGATTATTACAACATTCCCCACACTTGCTTGAAATGTAAATATTTACAGCATTCACATCCACATGTACATTCCACAAAACTGAATGATGAAAAAAATAAGGAATTAAGCAAGCAATCAATCCACAAGACAAAAAGTTATAGTGGTTCGCCTGTGTGTACACAAACTGTTTTACAACAGCCACATAGAATGCTACTCCACTCCTAATATCCTCACACAGGGATATTAGCGTTCACTATTAAAGTAGGTTTCACAGGTTCACCTAAAACCTTCACAATTGTGTCTTTTAACTTGGGCTTATACAATCCAAAAACCCACATTATTCTGAGTTTTCTGGCTCTCCTCAGATAACCAACAAATGAAATTTTTCTGGCGAATTCCAAATAAAAATCAAAAGAATGAAAATTTTACAAAATTGTAAAATACCTGGATTTCTCCTCTTGTAGCAGCCCGGAAGAACCAATTGGAGTAGAAGTTCAGATATGAATGTTTAATGTCCAATACTCACTTTATAATGGTTCTAAGTTCTAATTAATTTTAAATTAAATTAGACTGGGCTAGATCTATTTGATTTCAATTCCCAGAGGAAGGAAAACAATATTTCCTCTTTTCAAATCTGATTGGAATATAGAATCAAATCAAATAGAAAAAAGGCTAACAAAAGGAAATAGAATTATGCACAATATAGCTTAAGAATAGACACAAACTTATCTCAGAGTGGAGCTTTGAATTCACTTAATTTTCGATGAAAAACTTTGAAATTCATGTGCTATTTATAGCTGCAGAAAGTCATCTTCGACTGGTCCTAGGGTCACCATGACTAGTCGAAGAAGAAACAGATTTTTAAAATTTTCGGGCGCGATTGGATAAACCGTTACACGACTGGTCGTGAGAAGTCCAGGACTAGTCGAAGGCCATCCACGACTGGTCATGGACCTCACACGACTAGTCATGCGACCCATGATTCAGTTGCTGGAGTTTGAATCGTGGTTCCACGACTGGTCGAAGGTCGAATTGTGACCGTCCCATGACTAGTCGAGCAGACTCCAAGACTAATTGTAGCCGAATAGAAAAAATCTGATAATTTGCAACAAAACTTCGACTGGTCTTGGATTTTCTAGGATTGGTCGAACTAGTGTCAGGACTAGTCGAACAACGTCCAAGACTAGTCTTAGAATAGAACAAAAACATTTATAGAAAATATATGTATTATGTATCCAAAATGACCTACTCTAAAGGTCATCCTAAGGTCAATCAAACCTCAAATAGGACATTGAACCTTCATAAGCTTAGACGTTCAACTTTACGAAGCTTGAGTTCTTCTTGATGTAGCTTAAACACGTTGAACTTTATGAAGCTTGAGTTCAACTTAATGTAACTTGAACACTTCATAAGCTTTGAAGTCACCAACAGTAAGTATGCGTTGTGCTCAGTTCCCTATCTTATGCTAGAGGCTTGACCTTGAATATACGAACTTTAAGTCTTGAACTTGAACTCTTCGTGAACTTGAACTATTCTTGAATAACATCAAATATGTAGCTTAAACTAGCTTGAGAAGTTCATCGGCGTGTCTCGAAGTATAGATGTCTTAAACATATACAACAAGATAACAACACAAGACACATATAGAGGTTTTGACACATAAAATTTGACAACCAAAGAGGGTTCTAACCATAACACTTACAGAGCTACGAACTTATAAATTTAAAAAATGTCAATATAAGTGGAATATAATAAAACATTATACAAGTAGTGTTGATGGTACAATGCATAAACAAGTAAATTAAAGGAATAAATCATGACTTGTAATGTAAGACCCGTATCCTAGCCCATACCATTCCGTATGCCTTTGCGTTCCTTCGCGATCGAATTCTAGCGACTCGGATTTGTTGTCGGTGTTTGCATGTGATCTTGAGTCATATTCCGTATATCAAAGTCGGCTCGACCCGAGACTTGTACAGTAGCGACCGCACTGTCGCCACGGTTCCGACGCCTCGTATTACGCGCCGAAGTGATACCTAGGCTAGAAGATGTGGGTCCGCGTTTAGTTCGAGGAAAACACCGCACGTTACAATTTTCAAGAGAATCTCTACCCTAAACGTCACATCAATCCATCAATCAAAGTCTAAGTACACAACCTTACTTAACCATCCCTTTTTCACCAACAAGGCATGGTACCCATTTCTCTTTCACCCAAAAGTCAACAAGTACCTTACCTCTCATGTCACTCCACCATCCCTCTCTCCCATCACTCCACCTCACCACTCTTATATCTCATTTCTTCATTTTTAGCAAACTCTATGAGACTCTAATGTCCAAGTAAGCTCCATGGATAGAGCTTGTGTGGTCCATCTTCCTACCTCCCATATCCACCATCCAATGATCATCTCCACCGTTGGAAAGCATCCCTCGAAGCTCTAGGACGTATTGATGGAAGAAGATGTCCAAGAAGATCAAAGCTGGGTGTATTTATGATTTGATTTGTGAGATTTTTGTGATTGGATGGCCCACACATGGTGGAATCCATCATGATGTATGCATTGTATAGAGGGTCCCGTGGTGGTGGGGTCCCTCCCCTTCACACGTCCCTCTATCTCTCTCTTTCTTTCTTATTTTTATTTTATTTTATTTTATTTTATTGGGTTAGTGATGATGTGGCCCACCTAATGTGTTCAGCCACAATGCAGATCACCCAGGTGATTTTCTGGATGTCTAGTTGGTGAGGCTCGCCTTGCTGTCCATCTAAATTGGACTAGCCGAATGGAGAACACAAACAACAGTTTGATCCAAACTCTAAGTGGGCCACACTAACGTGGACCCACCTTGATGTATCGTATCCTGCACTGTCCATTTAGACGTGCAAAGATTTTGTGGGCTGCACGTAACAGTGAGCAGCATCATCCATACTGTGGATGGTGGGCCAGCACCCCTCCCCTGTTGTCTGTTTGGAGGTCTGCATGCAGAAAAAAAAGTAAAAATAAATAAATAGCAGTTTTATCAAAACTCTAGTGGGCCACACTGATGTGGACCCACCCTAATATAGTATTTTATCCTCACCGTCCATCTGTGGACGATGGGATGGAAGCAGATTCAAATCATAGGTGGAGCACGCCATGTGGGGCTGCTGAAATTTTATGGTGATCCACACCATCCAAATCATGGGACCACCATCATGAGCTTTATCCAGGCCATTTAGCAGGGCTCTGGATGTGAGAAAATACAAATTTCAGCTTGATCAGAACCGTTGAAGCCCACCATGTGGCATCACAATGTACGTGGTTTTCGCTCATTGCACATCCATTCTTAGGGCGTTGGGGACCCACCTCACACGTGTGGCACGTGTCATGGGGGCCACTAGATATATGTTTTATATATTTAAGTTGTCGTCCAGCAAAACTGGGACGGTGTCCCATGGCTTAGAAGTCATCACGTTACGTGGCTCCATCATAAGGTATATGTTATATTCAAAATGTCCATCCATTTGGGTAGGTGGGGCCCACCATGATGTAGGGCTCCATCCCACCGTTAGTCCATCCAGATATCCAACCATCTGGACATTGGTTTTTTTTAATAATAATATAATAATATAATCATGATGATATATATAATATAATATAATATAATATATACATGTGCTTATATATACATGTGGTGGGGCCCCATATGGAACCCACCTACGGGACAAATTGGCTGGGTACATCACACCAGCTATTAGCTGCTGAGTGACGTCACCAACCTTGAGGGTCCCACCATGCTGTGGTGTTGTATCCACACCGTCCATTAAATGAACGTGGGCCACCTTGATGCATACGCTGTATTCCCCTATCGTCCAACTCTCCAAATGGATATATTATATCCACATCGTCCGTCCCTGAACAGTGTGCGCCATGATATATGTGTTCTCGCTATCTATTTATTTTGGCAGCTACCTCACATGTGAGGGGTGGGGCCATCCTTGTCCGTATGTGTTATATCTAAACCGTCCATCCATTTTGTTGATGGCCACACATGTGGACCTCACCATGAGTTATGGGTTTTGTCCAAGCCGTCCCACTGGAGGACCCCACCTTGATGCATGTATCATATTCACACCGTCCATCAGTGCTGGACATGTTTGGACGGTGATGAGGACTCCACCATGATGTATGTATTTTATATCCACGTCGTCCTTCCATTGGTCCCACCTTGATGGATGTGATTCATCCACGTTGCTTGGCCATGTGATAGGGCCCACCTGTAATGTGTATTTGAGGCCCACCTGTAATGTATATGTGACCTATGAGCAAGGCCCATTATGATATGTTTATGCCTAGATACGTGGCCCATTTGATGCATATGAGACCCATGTGTAGGGCACACATGTTATATATTTGAGGCCCATGTGCAGGGCCCACTTGTTGTGTATATGAGACCATGGTAATGCATGTACGACCCTTTTGACTCGACCCATTCAACTCGGCCCATTCAACTCGGCCATTTGACTCGAACTATTCGACTCAGCCCATTTGACTCGACCTATGTAAGGCCCATATCCTAGTCTGTACTGTTCCATCAATTCCCCCTGATCATTCCCGTCGAATTCCAACAACCTGCGACCTATAATTAACGTTTGCGCACGACCCTAAGTCATATCTCGTAGATTTGAGTCAGCTTAACCCGAGACTTGTACCCTAACAACCGCGCCATCGCCACAGTTTCGATGACATGACTCCCGAGCCGAGGCGATACTCAGGCCAAGAGATGTGGGCCCACGTTCAATTGGAGGAAAACACCATGCGTTGCAAAACCCAAGAGAATCTCTACGATATGTCACTTCAATCAATCAATCAATCTCATCAATCACCTCTCATGTCAAGTACAAAACTCCATCCCCAAGCAACCCCAAAGTCACAGCAACCCACCTGTAACGCCTCGAAAAAATTCGTACAGAGACTCGAGTACCAACTCGATCAGAAATCACTTAGGATTAATTCCTTTAGAAATTAAGCGCAAGTTAGCTAGCGTTATGCTAAATTAGCTGTGAAATTAGCACTGATCGCTTTAAATACGTTCTACATGACCCAAAACTTGTAAAACTAATGACGCTAAAATACCCTGAAATCTAGGATCAAAATCTAAACCCGTTTGCTCGCAGGAACCCTTTGAAACTTCATATTGGATTTAGACCACGCGTCGAAAGTTTGATATCCACAATCTTAGACCGTTATGACCGCTTAACTAGACTTGACAATCATTTCAACAATCAAGCCTAACTGATGTTTTGAGGCTATTTTATTGAGCCTGGAGCAGGGAGTGTGAGAAAGAGTGAAATTCATTTAAAATTAAATGGGATTTAAATAAATCTAGTAAGTTTCGCTTGCGGGATCAGTATAAGCATTCAGACCGTCGGAATCTGACCTAAATACACCCTCGGATCAGGAAACATTTCTCACTCAGGTCAGAGTACTTGGAATCTTCGATCGAGTCTCCGTGACCGCTGAACTGAAACTGGACCGCCACGTGCGATCTGGGAACTCTACTGGTCTGAAAACTTCATGTGAGCAGGATCCGATATGCATGAGCTTAAGTTCGACCGCGTTCGGCCAGGGGAGCTCCCGAAACGCTCTTTTGGCTCGAAAAAGTCCCGATTTGGTTATAACTCAAGTATACCTTGTTCCCAAGTCTAATTCGGTTAGGTTTTAGCCTATATAAGGGCTTTAAACCCTCTCATATCTCTCCCATCCGAATTTGCTATAAACCCTAGAAAGTGGTGAGAGAGAGAGAGAGATTCTGAGAGAGTTATGAGAGAAATTTCCTGCCACTTACACCAGCTATTGCACGTACCGAAGCACCGCATTCAAATCACTTTCCCGGTGATTTTCAACTCACTTATAGGTAAGAAAACCCTACCCTCTTGTTGTTTTAGGGATTCCTTTGATGCGAGTAGCGAAGTAGCTTATGTACCTTGTGCATTAGGTCGCCTTAACACCGTTGACGAAGCGTAGACGTTCTATTCGAATCGATACACGTCTAAGGCGAAAGGTGAGGATTTTAGACGCTTTGATTGACTGATTTCAAAGCTTTCAATATCGTTTAATAGTAGATTATCGAAGAGAACACCATTTGACATGTAGAATATGCTGTCCATTTTTCGATTCGACTGCGTACGGGAAATATGAGATTTAGGATATTTTAGGTATTTGTAGGAAATACCGTTTATGTCCATATTTTTCTGAAATGATTTCCATGACTATTTGTCATGTTATGATATTAGGAATGTGCGTATGATCTGTTTGGCGAAGAGATTCGCCCTAATGCGCACTTTAAGTCGACATACGCTATGTAGACTAAAGTGTGTAGACTAAGTGTTTGTATAAATATTTGTATTAGTATGTATTGAGTAAATGGTGTTGTGAATATGTTTTGAGATTGAATTCTCAATTAATATGCTGATGTATATGGTTTCCACATGTTGGCTATATGAATCGATTTCATTATATATATGGAATGCATGAGTTGGTTGATTTGCTTATGTTGTATGTTATAACATGTGTTATCATGCTTGTATTGTTTATATTCATTTCTGTTACTCTCATATGCTTACTGATGTCGTTATACAAATGCCTGGGGCTATGACCTAGTCCAGGCAGTCGGTAACGGATTGAATTCATGGTTGACTTCTATTTACCACGAAGGACGCATCGTTGAACGTGAGTCGTGTCTTGGGCAGGCGGCAGTGGTTAGGCCACACGACGTGTTTTATGCACTTCATGTCGCTCAGCTTGAGATACGCTCGTACTAGTCGAGCCCATCAAGTAACCCGACTGGCCATTGTATATTCACCTTGTATGAGTCATAACTGCTTGAACCTATGGTACTGAACTTACCATTAAAAATCCTGTTAACCATGGTACCTTGATCCATAAAGACTCATGAGCCGGGCATGGTGGTATGGGACACCGTGGTCGAGCTGTCGGCCTATGCTGGGGCCACAAACCTCCCCGTAGTGACCAGTGAGCACATTTGACTCGTGAGCCGATTGTGGTGGTATGGGACACTACATTCGAGCTGTCGGCCTACTCTGATTGGTGACGAGCCCTTTGTAGTGGCCTCGAGTGTATTCTGAGTCTATGAGAGGCGACGACCCTTCCGTAGCAACAAGAGTACATTAGGCTTGTATTGATAAGGTGATGGGAGAGCGATGCAACGAGTGTGAGCAACAGCCCTGTCAGCCCTTGCAGCGACCTATAAATGTAACATCGTATGAGAATACTAGGAGTGACGACCCTAGACAGGATCTGTGTTGGGATTGACACAAGGAAGGTACCTTAGTTTCCCAATACTGTTATATGAAATGGACTAATAATAACCCGATAATCATATCCACATCGCACTGCATGTGCCTGGAAGATGTGGAGTACTATGGGAAGAAAGCATGCCGCGGACGCAGATGGTGCCGCATGAGGGAGTATTTCGGTGAGGGCATCCATCATGTCATTTTATGCTTGCATTAACAACAGTATCTAGGAATGTTTGATTGCCCACTTTATTATTATCGCGTGATTGATTTGATAACATGCTAATCTTTGCTCTATGATTTCACTGAGTTGATCACTTACTCCCACGTTACGAGACGATGTTTGCAATACCTACCAGACTCTGTCTTAGATGCAGGTGTCGAGGCGATTCAGGAGGCGGAGTCGGATTACTACGAGGATCAGGACAAGTTCTCGTATTTATAATTCTCCGACGGCTTCTCATAGACGGACTGGATCAGTGGGACTTGTGCTAGTTGGACTATCACCTGACATTTATTTTTGCTTTATGACATGTATATGAGACTCAGAGATGTATTCATACTTTGGAGACAGTTTGAGATTTTTTCATTTTTATACAGTGATATATATATCTTTCAGTCTTTTGCTTGCGTTTTATCACTGGATCTGGAGTATGAATTGCAGTGTTGGTATAATCTTACTCATGTTAATGCTCTAACTCAGTCAACATTAAATCATAAGCATATTTGTTGCATAAGTGATGGTCTGGAACTCGGGAGTCGGGTTTCTACACGACCCCCAATTTTTAAGGTGTTACAAGTTGGTATCGGAGCGTGATTTGGATTAAAACGGACCTGGGTTATGGCCACGCGACGTACGCTGTCGTTCTTTGACTTAGGTGGGTGCGAGAAAAATCTAGAAACACTTATAGGATCGCAGTTTCGTCAATTGGCGAATTCCACTCATTTTGATCGACTTCGTGTGCATCCGTGGTCGCATGAAACGACCCCGGACCACTTCTAGATCGTGTGTGGACGGGTCTAAACCTCTCTGGACCCCCCCCCCCCCCCAATCCCATTTTCAGTCACAACCGACGCCAACCCATCATCCACAGCTGTTGGCACTCCCTTTTCTCTCCATTTTCATCATTTGGAGCTCTCCCAACCTCCATAGAAGGCTAAAAATTGGGTGAGCCTCCATTCCAACTTATCTTACTTTTTTTCCTTTGAAAATCCAGCCTTTGAGGACCTGATTTACCCCTCTATAGGACCTAGATTCGTTTCAGTCCATTAGGGCAGCCATTTCTCCCCATTTCCTCCATTTTCCATGGCTTTTGTTGAGGTTATTTTAGCCTTTTTCTCCCTTTCTACCATCGTCTCTCTCATGGGAAAGAGAAAGACCACCGCAGATGAAGTTGGGCCTAGTCGCCCTTCATGATCAAGGAAGTCGAGAGGTGGCGCCGCTAGTTCAAGTGCAGCCGCTAGTCTAAGTGTTGGGAGAGAGCTACATACGAAGCGGGATTTGGATCCCCGTGCTCACATAGGACGAGCACTGCTAACAGACTTGGCTCACAGTGCGTATGCTGACCGCAAGGTTCTGTTTGAGGAGCATGTGGATGGGCGGCTCTTTGGTGAGTTTTTGTTGTTTGAGCGCATTGAGGCTGCCAACTGGGGTCCGCTCTTTGAAGCCCAGTCTCGTGCGAATGTGAGCACTGTTCGTGCCTTCTATGCTCATATTCGGGCTCCTACGTTGGAGCCATTGCAGTTCAGGATTCCCTTTGATAGAGATCGGGAAGCCACGATCGATGTTCTGTTGATAGCTCGACTTCTGAATATGCCTCTTGGCGATGTACATCAAAGTGCTAAGAATCTGAAGAGTGTTCATGAGCAAAATTGCCGCACCAGGTTCCTATGTGGTGGTTTGGTTCCGTGGCAACGTAACAAGAGCCTCTTAGCATCGTATATGTCGGATGATTTTCGCTTGTTGCACCACACTTGCACGTTCAATGTGTATCCTAGGTCGACCAACCACAGTGAATGTACGTGTCTCATGGTCGATTTCCTGTATCAAGTGGGCCAGGGAGAGAATGTGTGCATGACCACCTTTGTGTTGCGATAGATCGTCCTCATAGCGAAATCGAGCAGAACATCTAAGTCGCTTCCCTTTGGCCGGGTCATATGCAAGATCGCGCTTGAGTTTGCTTGCAGACTTGGATCGGAGATGCCTATGCCGATTCACTTCATTGATGAGGCTACCATGAACCAGATGAAGATAGGGCCTCGGCAGCGTGAGGCTCAGCTTGATGATGACAGTGAGGGCGATTATGATAGTGAGGAGGATGCAATTGAAGAACAAGCTAGGGCAAAAATAGAGGAAGAGAACCAGGAAGAAGAAGAAGAGGAGGCTTAGGATACTGATGTGAGTCCTCCTACTGTAACTCGGGCCACTAGGGATGCTTATATAGTCCGACTTGAGGAGAGTCAGGTTGCTTTACGACGGGAAGTCCAAGAACTTCAGGCTGAGGTGAAACAAGATCTTGATGATACCAAGGCTGTCATGAAGCAGAAATTTGGTAAGGTGACTCGCACCTTGAAGGCCATCCTGTGTTGTCTGTAGGATAAGGGTGCCCCTCCTCCATCGCTAGACTCGGATTAGCGATTAGATTCCTGATGTTTGATGATTGTAGTTGGATTGTTTCCTTCTTTCTATGTGTAAGCCTAAGAAGGCTAGTAGTTAGTTTATGTTGCAGTTTTAGCTTTGGCTAGCTTAGTTTCCCATGTGTTTCTTGTCATGATGCATGTAAGGATATATCTCTTGTATTGTGACGAATTTTGAATTTAATGAAATGCATGAAATTTCTTCGGCTTGTTAAGTGAATGATTGTGTGGTGGTATATTTGTGCTATTGCTGAAACTGACGAGGTTGCGCCCTATTTTGAATATAGGGAATGCCACCTAAGGCTACATGGAGTACGACGCGACTTACACTGGGAGAGCCTATGGATCAGGTTCCTCTCCAGAGTGATGTTCATACGGACCCTGTTGTGGGCCTGATTCCTGAGACTGCACCTGAGTCTCAGCCTTCTACGGGTCCTCCAGTCAGACCACCACCGTTCACACCGTCTGTCAGAGAGCAGTATCGTGCGTCTTCCTCGACGCAGTATGTGCCTCAGCATGCTCCACCTCTTGATAAGTTTGAGCAGTTGATGGTCATGATGCACCAGAAGCATCAGTAACTTTTGACTACGATAGTAGGGGCCTTAGCCCAGGGTGGCAGTGCGGCTCCACCCGCACCACCTGAGCATCCAGCTGAGGATGCCGGTACTTCGGCTCAGGATGAGGAGATGACTCATCCTATACCATCTGCTTACCTTACGGGGCATACTGCTGATTCACGGGGCCTACTCGAGCGATTCCAGTGCTTGCGGCCTCCTACCTTTACGGGTTCTCACAGACCCGAGGAAGCTGAGTATTGGCTCGACCGTGTGTCGAAGATTTTGAGGATGCTGCACTGCTCAGAGTCTGAGCAGGTTGAGTTGGCCACCTTTATATTCGAGAGAGAGGCCAGCTTATGGTGGGATAGTGTATTATGGACAGTTGCTGCTGATTACATCTGGACTTGGGGAGCATTCGAGTTCCGTTTCCACGAGAAATACTATCTCCAAACTTACAGGCACGAGAGGGAGAATGAGTTTTTACGCCTCAGACAAGGAGGCATGTCAGTCACAGAGTACGAGCATCGATTTACTGAGTTGGGCAGATACATCCCGACGATACTTGCTGACGAGTAGATGTGCATACGACGATTTTCTGAGGGCTTGCGACCAGACATTCGGTTGAAGATGTGCTGCGTCAGCATACCTTCCTATGCAGAGTTGATACATATATCCATGAGGGCAGAGCAGGATGTTGATCGACTTGCGCGATCTTATGGCCCTGTGGTTGTTAGGTCACGATCGGATATGCAGGATAGGCCATTTGTTGGCAAGAGGCCTCGCATCGACCTTCCTCCTAGAGCTACAGCGTCAGTACTTTCGATGCGGTGCCCTGATGTGTCATGTACTTATTGTGGCAGACCGGGCCACACTGTGGGGAGCTACTTCACTCGGATGAGAGACAGCGGGTTTTCACTGCCGCAGAAGATCGACCGTCCTCGCCCATCGGCTTTATCTGCTCTCCGTTACGGTCGGCTCCTGTGCATCATTCCTTCAGACATCCAATACCTCCGTTCCGGTCGCCTCAACGGCATATGGTACGGCCACCGAACCGTCCACAGCAGGCTCGGGTACATGCTATGATAGCAGAGGCATCCCAGATAGAGACTACTCAGCCCTTGGCCTTTGAGGTCACTGCCCACATTGGAGGTATTCCTATATTTGTGATGGTGGATACTGGATCCACGATTTCTTTGATATCGCATTCCATAGTCAGGCGTCTTGCGCTACCGACTATTCGGATGGATGGGGTGCGAGTTCTTACGGCTCACGGGACCTTTTCTGATGCCAACATGATGTATGAGGGTTGTTTGGTGGATCTGGGGAGCAGGACGATAGCTATTGATCTTGTCGTGGACCCCTCTCTTGTCTATCTTGACGTCATTCTTAGCATGGATTGGCTGACTGCAGGGAGGGCCAAGATTGACTGGGATACTCGTATAGTGACAGTCTACGAGCCGGAGGGCACATCCTTTACATTTCTAGTGCGGGTAAATCTCCCCTTCCGAGTACTTAGCTACGCTTCCTTATTGCGGGATGTTGATGCCCGACACTTGAGTGCACGCTAGTAGTTCATGACTATGAGGATCTGTTCAGGAAGATTCCTGGGTTGTCACCTTAGCGAGAGATTGATTTTACTATCGATCTGGTACCTGGTTCCATGCCCGTCTCACTACCGACGTATCGCATGGCACCGTGTGAGATGGAGGAGTTGAGGACACAGATTGATGATCTGTTGGAGCTTGGCTTTATACGACCGAGTGCGTCTCCTTGGGGAGCACCGGTGCTGTTTGTGAAGAAGAAAGATGGTTCATTGTGATTATGTATTGATTATCGCAGGTTGAACCAGATTACGGTGAATAATAGATATCCCTTGTCCAGGATAGATGACTTGTTCTATCAGTTGAGAGGGGCGCAATACTTCTCGAAGATTGATCTGCAGTCAGGATATCACCAGTTGCGCGTCAGGGATGAGGACGTGCAGAAGACAGCTTTCAGGACCAGCTTTGGCCATTACGAGTTCCTCGTGATGTCGTTCGGCCTCACGAACGCTCCAGTCGTGTTCATGGATCTGATGAACAGGGTATTTCGGCCATTCCTCTATCGATTCGTCATTGTATTCATAGACGACATTTTGGTATACTACAGGAGTCGAGAGGAGCACGAGGAGCACTTGCGATTGGTCCTGGATACACTGAGGTAGCATCAGTTGTTCGCACAGTATAAGAAGTGCGACTTCTGGAAGCAGGAAGTGAAGTTCCTAGGACATGTGGTGTCCAAGGATGGGATGGCAGTTGACCTAGCGAAGGTAGCTGCAGTTCAGGACTGGGAGCAGCCTGATTCTTTCACTGAGGTGAGGAGTTTCTTAGGTTTGACAGGCTACTATAGACGTTTCATTCGAGATTTCTCGAAGATCGCCAGACCTCTATCTCAGTTGGCACGAAAGGATGTGAAGTTCCCCTGGAACGAAAAGACAGAGACAGCTTTTGTCAAGCCCCAAACTCGAAAATCGGGCTCACAAAATTCCCGATCACCGAATCCGGCGCCGACAGCCTCCTTAGAACCCCATTCTCGGCTCCTAGTGCCCATTCGCCAGGTTCCGATCTTGGGATGCTACGAGGAGGATTTTCAACGTCAGTTTGATTCGTAATAAGCATAACCAAAGGCATAACGCACAAACAACAACAAGGAACTCCATTACATTTCCACTATGATCAAAAACTTTACAAGTACAATGAGCATAAAGGGAAATACAATGATAAGGAATAAAAACTCCAAAAATGATCTACACATGCTCCTGCCTCAGCGCTGCTGCGCCCCAACGTCACCTGCACGCAATGGTCGTGCATAAGCTTATAGAAAGCTTAGAGGGTGGTGAAAGTGTGTGCGCAAGGTAGTAATATGATCATGCAATATCAGAGTAATGCGGAATATACAGATGGATCCATGAAAACCATAAGCCATACCAAGGCTATGTGATGCAAAGATGAAGGATGTCGGCCATACCAAGGCTATGCGATGCAAGATGCAAGTGAAGCATACAATCCTCATCTAAGTCCACATATCAATACAGCTCAAATCTGGGATATCACCGGGGTCTAGTAAACTCTAAACCAGATCGCCGCCTCATCACGTGCAATAAAGTAAGTGGAAGAGACCTCACTATCCGTCTGCTAATATCGGGCACGACTCATCGATAGCGGACCCATTCCTCGAGCTGGTCAAACTCAGCCTAGCATTGCCCCCTACACTCGGGTGAGTAAGGCCACACCCCCTTCCAACTGATCACGACACAGTGGAGAGCGTAACCGTCTGATAATCGGCACTCAACGCTCATCTACCCACTCGGTCTAGACGTTGGAGCAACCTCTTGGTACCATAAGGGTTTAAGGACTTTCACCCAGGGATATCTATAGCACCCCATGTAGAACAAGATTTCAGGTATCCAATCCTGCCAAGCACGATGCGTCTGTGGAGGCTATGGCCCCAATGTCGCTAGGGCGTACAATAACCATGTCACACAAATACAAAATGCATGAATCACACTATCCAGTCATGCAACAATTCCTGCGCATATCGTGCGCTCATGTAGGGCAACACCGCCTAACCGGGAGCCCATAAACAACCTGCCCGAAGGCATATGTTATAATCAGACAATTCTCACGTCAAGCATACATATGATGCGTATGATCATGAGTCATGGAACTATACTAAACATGTTATAATGAGATGAACTATCCTTACAATGTAGATGGGCCTGGACGACCAATACATAATAAGTAAGGGCCTTTCAATGGGGCCCTAGGGAGAGTTGTAATGTGGACATCTAACCAACATTACACTTGTAATGTGGACGTCAAACCAACATTGCTCCCAAGGTACAATCGTCGCAAACCTTGTTACATAAACCGAGTTGGGTATACACATTGCAATGGACCTTAGGTTCATTCCATTGGGCTTTATATACATATTAGATGGGCCATATCATATGGGCCTTTTATTCATCAAATGGGCCACATAAATGGACCGCACCAATGGGCCTTATGTGCATTGCAATGGGTCACAATCCATGGGCCTCAGAGTATATTAAAATGGGCCTAATCACATACGCTTTAAATAAGTCAAATAGGCCTAACCTATAGGCCTTTTGTAAATTAGATGGGCCTAATCTATAGGCCTTAAATAAATCAAATGGGCCTAACCCTTAGGCTTTAAATCAAATGGGCCTAGCCCATAGGCATTTAAATAAATCAAGTGGGCCTAGCCCATAGGCCTGTTATAAATCAGATGGGCCTAACCCATAGGCCTTTAAATAAATCAAATGGGCCTGACCCAAACATAGGTGGCCCACCCAATCATCACTCATACCTAAAATGATCTTACCAAGTGGATGGACGGTCTAGATGCATCACATGCATCATGGCGGGTCCACAGAGTTTGGACGGTGCACCTGCATCACCGTGGGCCCCAGCTCCATCGTCCGTGGGACGGATGAAATACATACATCGTGATGGGCTTCCACCGACTGTCCAACGGCTGCTGGACGACGTTAATAAAATGCATACATTAGGGTGGGCTCCACCGTCCGCTTGGACGGTGGAGGCAAAGCACTTGCATCACTGTGGGTCCCATGTGGGGCCCACTGTAATGTTTACTCACCATCCAATCCATTCATAAGGTCGCACGGACCTGGGTGAGGAGGAAAAATAAATTTCAAGTTGATTCGAAACTCTCGTGGGCCCGAAATGGCATTTTAATGGTAGGAGTTTAGCCCACTGTTTCGTCTGGTGTGGGCCACCTGAGTTTTGGATCTGGCCAAAACTTGGAGGGGGCCCACCTGAGGAGGGGACCCACCTCATGAATAGGTTGGATGACAAATAAACATCACAGTGGGGCCCACACGCAGGGCCGTGGGCCCCTGACGACCGTCCACCCGCCACCAAAGGCTGCACACAGCAGCGTGCAGCCGCTGTCCTTAGTCAGAGGCAGAGGCGCTGCCTCTTGCAAAAATCGAGAAAAAACTCGATTTCTGGGTTTTTCGCACGTGGGGTCCGCTTTACAGAAATCCACCCTAATGAGTCCAGAGTTCGAATTTTGTTGATGATTAGAAAATGAAATAAAATAGGAAAAGGATCCTTGAATGGTAATGATGCATTCTTCGATGCTATGGCCCACCAAATCTTCCAATCAGCCCCAAACTTCTACCCAACGGCTAAAATACTGTAGGTAAGAGGATGGACGGCTTAGATTGGAAATATACATCAAGGTGGAGCCTATGCAGGTGGCCCACCCCAAAAGCTCCTCTTTCCTTCTCTCTCTCTCTCTCTTTTTTTTTATACCCAGGGACGTCCAGCGTCCCAGACGCTGGACGGTTCGTTTTTTTTTTTAAAAATAAAAATACTTTATGGTGGGCCCTGATGAAGTGGGCCACCACGGATGGGTGACGTGGGTACAACATATAAAGTGGGCCACACAAACCTATTACATAAAATAAAATAAAATAAAAAGAAATAAAAAGGGAGAGAGACATGGAGAGTGGGACACGCTTTGTGGTGGAGGGCTCCGCCACTATGAGCCCTCTCTTGAAGAAATTATACAATCGGATGGGTCCTTTAACACATGGGACCACCAAAAATTAAAATCAACGGTGGGGATCCTTTCCCCACCAATATGGATGGTCTAGAAGACCTTTCAAAAGAAAATAAACATCATGATGGGGTCCATAGAGAATGGCCCCATCATGGAATGATCATGATGATCCTAGTGGGCCATCGGCCACAACTTAGGATCCCAAGTGAGATCCAAACCATTGATCGGTTGGCCTCACTTGGCCCATCTCAAAAATATGAAAAACTAGCAAAATCTAGCACCCACCGTCCGATCTTCTTGCTCTTAGGGGTTCCTTAGCACCTTAGCTTGGACTTCAATGGAGGAGATGGAGAATGGATGGTTAGGATGGGAGATGATGGGGTAGGAAAGTGGGCCACTTGGAGCTTTAGAAGGAGGGGGAGAATTCCATATGTAGGATCTCTTTTTACTTGGAGATTTGAAATGAGAAAGAGATAAAGAGAGAGAGTTGTAAAGGGAGAGATGGATGGATGGATGAATGATGGTTGTGTAAGAAAGTCTTGACTTTTGTGGCCTTTTGTGTAAGAAAGGCATGGGATTGGAAGACTTTTGAGGCATTTGTGTAAGAAAGGTATGGGCATGGAAGACTTTTGTGGCTTGCTTGGGAAAAGGGGTGAAAGTGATGTGTACTTGACATGTACTTGACATGTGATGGATTAATTGATTGATGGATTGATGTGATTGATGTGACACATCGTAGAGATTCTCTTGAGTTTCGTAACGTGCGGCGTTTTTCTCGCACCGAATGTTGGCCCACATCTCTTGACCAGGGTATCGCCTCGGCGCGCAAGTCGCGGTATCGGAACCACAGCGACGGCGTGGTCGCTAGGGTATTGGTCTTGGGTTGAGCCGATACAGGTTGATGGCATATGAATCAGGGTCGCGCGTTGATATCGGTTAAGGGTAAAAGGTTATCGAAATTCGACCTGTAAGACTGCGGAAGTCTACGGAACGGTACAGACCAAGATATGGGTCTTATAGCTTTTCAGGAGTTGAAGGACAGGCTTACGTCCACCCCTATGCTAGTATTGTTAGAGTAAGGGATTAAGTACACTATATACTGATGCATCTAGCGTTGGTCTGGGTTGTGTCCTTATACAGAAGGATAGGGTAATTTCGTATGCCTCGAGACAATTAAGGAAGCACGAGGAGAATTACCCTATACACGACTTTGAGTTGGCAGCCGTCATTTTTGCATTGAAGCTCTGGAGACATTACCTCTACGGAGAGGAGTTCGACCTCATTTGCGACCACAAGAGCCTCAAGTACATATTCACGCAGCGGGACCTGAATATGAGGCAGCGGAGATGGATGGAGACTTTAAAGGACTTTAAGCTCGAAGTCTCCTACCATCCGGATAAGGCAAAGCTTGTGGCTGACGTGTTGAGCCCAAGAAGGTGATAGAGTTTGCAGCTCCGCTGATGGTTGCCGAGTGGGACATGGTTGAGTTTTTACGAGACTTTGAGCAGAAACTCACTGTGGAGGAGCCATTTGAGTTCATCGAACATGTTCAGGGGTGATCTCTTATCGATGACAGGGTCATCGCGGCGCTGCGGGATGATGCGCATCTGACTGAGCTTTGAGAGCAGGCCAGTGATGATGTAGACGCCGAGTGGTGAGTTGGAATGGATGGGGGCTTACGTTATCGTGGCCGCCTATGCGTCCCATATATCCCTGATTTGAGACGAGAGATTCTCGAGGCTGCACACAATACCATACTTGCGATGTATTCGGGTAGCACAAAGATGTATCGCGACGTGAAGAGGACGTATTGGTGGGAAGGTATGAAGATCCACATCGCAGAGTTCGTGTCCCGTTGTCTCACTTTCCAGCAGGTGAAGGTAGAGCATCACCGACCTCCTGGTCTCCTTCAGCCTATGCCTATAGCTGAGTGGAAGTGGGACTTCATTTTCATGGATTTCATCTCAGGACTGTCGAAGATGAGGAAGGGACATGATTCTATTTGGGTGATTGTTGACCGTCTGACGAAGTCGGCGCACTTCTTACCGATCAGAGTTACGAACTCTGCAGACGAGTTAGCCAGGATGTATATCAGAGAGATCGTGCGTCTGCATGGAGTTCCCTTAGAGATCGTGTCGGACAGAGACACGCGCTTTACTTCTATTTTCTGGACTCGCATTCAGGAAGCTATGGGTGTGAAGTTGAAGTTCAGTACTGCCTTCCACCCACAGATAGACGAACAGACAGAGTGGGTGAACCAGATTCTAGAGGACATATTACGGGCTTGCATATTGGACTTTAAGGACAGTTGGGATGATTGTCTTGCATATGCAGAGTTCGCGTACAACAACAGTTTCCAGGCGAGTATCGGTATGACACCTTATGAGGCCTTGTATGGGTGACCTTGCCGAGCATTGCATTGTTGGGCAGAGGTTGGTGAGCGTAGATTGATTGGCCTAGAGTTAGTGCAGGCGACGTCAGAGAAGATTGATATCATTAGACGCCGGCTTCTTACAATGCAGAGTAGACAGAAGAGTTATGCCGATACGAGACGGCGCCCACTAGAGTTCGCGGTTGGAGATCATGTATTTTTCGAGTTTTCCCTATGAAGGGAGTCCTTCTGTTCGGGAAGAAGGGGAAGCTAGCACCGCTATTCATTGGTCCGTTTCAGATTCTCGACCATGTGGGTGCAGTGGCTTATCGTTTGGGTTTACCTACGCCTCTTGCGAGCGTACACAGCGTATTTCATGTTTCTATGCTGAAAAAATACGTTCCTGATCCTTCCCATATCATTAGATGGGAGCAGTTGCAGTTAGGTGAGGATGTTACATATATACTGCGACCGACGCGTATATTAGACAGGAAGGAGAAGGTACTGCATAGCAAGGTCATTCCTCTTGTGAAGGTGTTGTGGACGCATCACTCTGAGGAAGAGGCTACTTGGGAGACGGAAGCTGAGATCAGAAAGAACTACCCACAGCTTCTCGAGGAGTATGAAAAGGTACAAATTTCGAGGATGAAATTTATTGTTAAGGGGGGTAAATTGTAACGCCCCAAAAAAATTCGTATAGAAACTCGAGTACCAACTCGATCAGAAATCACTTAGGATTAATTCCTTTAGAAATTAAGCACAAGTTAGCTAGCGCTATGCTAGATTAGCTGTGAAATTAGCACTGATCGCTTTAAATACGTTCTACAAGATCCAAAACTTGTAGAACCAATGACACTACAATACCCTGAAATCTAGGATCAAACTCTAAACTCATTTTCTCTCAGGAACCCTTTGAAACTTCGTATTGGATTTAGACCACGCGTTGAAAGTCCAATATCCACAATCTTAGACCGTTATGACCACTTAGCTGGACTCGACAATCATTTCAAAAATCAAACCCAACTGATGTTCTGACGCTATTTCATTGAGCCTAGAGCAGAGAGTGTGAGAAAGAGTGAAATTCATTTAAAATTAAATGGGATTTAAATAAATCTAGCATGTTTCGCTTGCGGGATCAGTATAAGCATTCAGACCGTCGAAATCTGATCCAAATACACCCTCAGATCAGGAAACATTTCTCACTCAGGTCAGTGTACTTGGAATCTTCGATCGAGTCTCCGTGACCGCTGAACTGAAACTGGACTGCCACATGCGATCTGGGAACTCTACCGGTCTGAAAACTTCATGTGAGCAAGATCCGATATGCATGAGCTTAAGTCTGACCGCGTTCGGTCAGGGGACCTCCGGAAATGCTCTTTTAGCTCGAAAAAGTCCCGATTTGGTTATAACTCAAGTATACCTTGTTCCTAAGTCTAATTAGGTTAGGTTTTAGCCTATATAAGGGCTTTAAACCCTCTCATATCTCTTCCATCCGAATTTGTTATAAACCTTAGAAAGTGGTGAGAGAGAAAGAAAGAGATTGTGAGAGAGTTGTGGGAGAGATTTCCTGCCACTTGCACCAGCTATTGCACGTACCGAAGCACCGCATTCAAATCACTTTCCCGGTGATTTTCAACTCACTTATAGGTAAGAAAATCTTACCCTCTTGCTGTTTTAGGGATTCCTTTGATGCGAGTAGCGAAGTAGCTTATGTACCTTGTGCATTAGGTCGCCTTAACGTCGTTGACAAAGCGTAGACGTTCTATTCAAATCGATACACGTCTAAGGTGAAAAGTGAGGATTTTAGATGCTTTGATTGACTGATTTCAAAGCTTTCAATGTCGTTTAATAGTAGATTATTGAAGAGAACACCGTTTGACATGTAGAACATGCTGTCCGTTTTCCGTTTCGACTGCGTACGGGAAATATGAGATTTAGGATATTTTAGGTATTTGTAGGAAATACCGTTTATGTCCATATTTTGCTGAAATGATTGCCATGGCTATTTGTTGTGTTATGATATTAGGAATGCGCATATGATCTGTTTGGCAAGGAGATTCGCCCTAATGCACACTTTGAGTCGACATACGCTATGTAGACTAAAGTGTGTAGACTAAGTGTTTGTATAAATGTTTGTATTAGTATGTATTGAGTAAATGGTGTTGTGAATTTGTTTTGAGATTGAATTCTCAATTAATATGCTGATGTATATGGTTTCCACATGTTGGCTATATGAATCGATTTCATTATATATATATGGAATGCATGACTTGGTTGATTTGCTTATGTAGTATGTTATAACATGTGTCATCATGCTTGTATTGTTTATATTCATTTCTGTTACTCTCATATGCTTACTGATGTCGTTATACAAATTCTTAGGGCTATGACCTAGTCCAAGCAGTCGGTAACGGATTAAATTCGTGGTTGGCTTCTATTTACCACGAAAGACGCGTCGATGAATGCGAGTCGTGTCTTGGGCAGACGGCAGTGGTTAGGCCATACGAAGTGTTTTATGCACTTCATGTCGCTCAGCTTGAGATGCGCTCGTACTAGTCGAGCCCGTTAAGTAACCCGACTGGCCATTGTATGTTCACCTTGTATGAGTCATAACTGCTTGAACCTAGGGTACTGAACTTACCATTAAAAATTCTGTTAACCATGGTACCTTGATCCATAAAGACTCATGAGCCGGGCATGGTGGTATGGGACACCTTGGTCGAGCTGTTGGCCTACGCTGGGGCCACAAACCTCCCTGTAGTGACCAGTGAGCACATTTAACTCGTGAGCCGATTGTGGTGGTATGGGACACTACATTCAAGCTGTCGGCCTACTCTGATTGGTGACAAGCCCTTTGTAGTGACCTCGAGCGTATTCTGAGTCTACGGGAGGCGACGACCCTGCCGTAGCAACGAGAGTACATTAGGCCTGTATTGATAAGGTGATGGGGGAGCGATGCAACAAGTGCGAGCAACAGCACTGGAAGCCCTTGCAACGACCTACAAATGTAACATCGTATGAGAATACTAGGAGTGACGACCGTAGACAGGATCTGTGTTGGGATTGATACAATGAAGGTACCTTAGTTTTCCAATACTGCTGTATGAAAAGGACTAATAACAACCCGGTAAGCATATCCACATCGCACTGTATGTGCCTGGAAGATGTGGAGCACTATAGGAAGAAAGCATGCCGCGGACGCAGATGGTGCCGCATGAGGGAGTATGTCGGTGAGGGCATCCATCATGTCATTTCATGCTTGTATTAACAACATTATCTAGGAATGTTTGATTGCCTGCTTTACTATTATCACGTGATTGATTTGATAACATGCTAATCTTTGCTCTATGATTTCACTGAGTTGATCACTCACTCCCACGTTATGGGACGGTGTTTGCAACACCTACCAGACTCTGTCTTAGATGCAGGTGTCGAGGCGATTCAGGACGCGGAATCGGATTACTACGAGGATCAGGACAAGTTCTCGTATTTGCAATTCTCCGACGGCTTCTCATAGACGGACTGGATCAGTGGGACTTGTGTTAGTTGGACTATCACCTGACATTTATTTTTGCTTTATGACATGTATATGAGACTCAGAGATGTATTCATACTTTGGAGACAGTTTGAGATTTTTTTGTTTTCATACAGTGATATATATATCTTTCAGTCTTTCGCTTGCGTTTTATCACTGGATCTGGAGTATGAATTGCAGTGTTGGTATAATCTTACTCATGTTAATACTCTAACTCAGTCAACATTAAATCATAAGCATATTTGTTGCATAAGTGATGGTCTGGAACTCGGGAGTCGGGTTTCTACACGACCCCTGATTTTCAGGGTGTTACACCACCCCTCACATGTCTAAGTACACATCACCCATCACTTACCTTTTCACCCATCACACCCATCTCTCTCTCTTACAACCTCTCTCTCTCATCTCTCTTTCTCCCATTCTCCTAAGCAAGAGAGAAAAACGTCTATGGCTTCCATGGGGGAGAAGCTAATATGGCCTACTTCCTATCTCTCATCCCCACCATCTAAAGTCCATCTCAACCATTAAAATCCATCACTTGGAGCTTTAGATCGTGTTGGCAGAAGAATGAAGAAGAGATCAAAGGTGGGTTCTTTTTTATGGTTAGATTTATGTTTTTCTTGCTTAGATTTAATGGATTGAGGGCCCACTTTCGATGGGACCCATCTTGATGTATGCATGTACATGGAGGAGCTCATAATGGCGGAGTTCCTCTCATCTCAACCGTTCTCTCTCTCTCTCTCTCTCTCTCTCTCTCTCTCTCTCTCTCTCTCTCTCTCTCTCTCTCTCCCTCCCTCCCTATTTGTGGCCCACCATGATGCATGAACTTTATCTACGCTATCTGCCAAGCAGGTCCACCCTACTAGCCTTCCAGCAGCAGCACCTTGCTGCCGTCCCTGAGAGGACCTTGGATGGAGGGGAAAAACATGAATATCAGCTTCATCCTAATGTAGTTGGGCCACACGTGTGGGACCCACCTCATGTGAGCGCTGATTGGCTGGTTTATCTTACACAATTGACGTTACTAAGATTGAACGGTCCGATCATGCGGGACCACCTTGGCCGTGATATCAGATTGACTAGTGTATCTCACACCAACTAATGTATAGCTGGGTATTGATGTCAGTAATGGTCTGATCATCCAGACCATCCATCTAAGTGGACCCAGCATGAGATGCGTGTTATATCCAGATAGTCCATCATTCTAGATGTGTGGGGTGGGCCCCACACGTGCTACACATGTGGAGGTGGGGCCCACCTGGGATGAATGTGTTCTTAATCCACGTCGTTCTTTAGTAGGGATGGTGGATCCTGCGCATCAGCATGCTGTATGTCGGCAAGTTCCGTGGGACTACCAATGGTGTATGTGTTTCAGCACCGTCCATCCCTCTTGCTGACGGTGGGGCCCACATATGTATATGTGCCTTATCCTGGCCGTCCACCTCCAGCTACATGGGGCCCATTTGATGATGTAAGGTTTCATCCAGCCGTCCATTGGCTAGGATGGTGGAACTCACCTTTATGTTTTTATTTTTATTTTCTTGTATATATTTCTTTTATGTATATACAAACCGTCCATCCCTCTTGCTGACGGTGGGGCCTACTTGAGGACGTGAGTCATCCAGACGGTCTAAATCGGTGGGGCCCACCTCTGATATGTGTTAGATATCCTGATCGTCCATCAATGGACATCCTGTACAGATTATCCATCAATGGACGTCCAGAGCTATACGCCTGTTGTTTATATATATGTGCGTGTGTGTGTGGTAGCCCCACATAGGACCCACCATGCTGTATGCCTTCATCTACACCGTCCAGATACTTGGACGGTGGAAACCCACCATGATGCATGAATTTTATCCAACACCGTCTGTCCGTTTAGGACGTGGACCCCACGGCCACGATGTATGTGTTTTATGCCCACCTTCCAGGTGTGGGCCTACCCCACATGTGTGACACGTGTGGTTAGGTGGGACCCACCTTGATGTATCTGTTGTATACCCACCCTCCAATAACAGCGGACGGTGGGGCATGCTTTGATGATGTGTGTCGCATCTGCACCGTCGACCAGATGGATGGTTGGAATCCCAGTGATGTATGCATTATATCCACATCGTCCACCCTATTTTCAGATCATTTCAAGGCCCACCATGATATATATGTTTTATCTATCCATCCATTTATGTGGCCTGCCATGTTGTATGTATTGTATATCTATGTCGTTCATATGATTAGGCCATGAGATGTATTGGGACCCATAAGTCGAGACCCATTGTGATGCATTTAGGGCCCATGGATAGAGGCCCATTGTGATATATTTGAGGCCCGTTTCAAAGGCCCATTGCGATGTATATTAGGCCTATGTCAGAGGCTCATTGCAATGTATATTAAGCCTGTTGGTGCGGCCCATTGATGTGGCACCCACTCGATGTATATGAGGCCCAAATAGTGCAGCCCATTTGATGTATATGAAGCCTATTTATGCGGCCCATTGATACGGCCCACTTGATATATACGAGGCCCGTTGGTGTGGCCCATTGATACAACCCACGTGATGTGTTTGTGACCTTGGCGAGGCCTGACGTGATGTATATGAGAGGTTCATGTGATATATTTGAGGCCCAAGTGTAGGGCCCACTCGTTTGTATTATTAGGCCTATGTAATGAGGCCCACTTGGTGTATATGAGGCTTAGTATTGAGGCCTTGAGATGAGGCCCATATGATATATTTGAGGCCCAGGTGCAAGGCCCACCTGTTGTGTATTCGAGGCCCGATGTGATGTATGTTGGCCCATATGAAGAGACCTATGTGATGTAAATGAGGTCCATGGGACGTAAATAAGGCCCATCGTGATTATACGTGAGGCTATGGGCCCACTATATGTTTGGCCCTATGTAGGCCACTCCTTGGGAGCAATGTTGGTTAGATGTCCATATTGTTGGACAATGATGGTTGGATGTCCACATTGTGACCTTCCCTTAAGCCTTATTGGGCCCATTCTCACCGATTCCGATTATCAGGGTCGAGGTCGATTCCGATTGCCGATTACAGAATTTTAATTATCGGTGTCGAGGCCGATTGGCAATTACCGATTCTGATTATCAAAGGTCGAGGCCGATTCTGATTATTAAGGCCAATTTTTGATGCCGATTCCGATTGCCGATTACCGATTCTGATTGTCGAGGCCAGATATCAAGGCCGATTGTTGAGGCCCATTGTGATGCATATGCGGCCTGTATTTGAGGCTCATTCTGATGAGCATTCAGCCTTGTCTTAATGAGCATTTGGCCTCGGCTTGATGCATTGTGGTGCATTTGAGGGCCAGACGATACAGCCCATTGTGATGTATGTTAGGCCCATATGAAAGGCCCATCATGATGTGTATTAAAACTCTTAAGTGAGGCCCATGGTGTTGTATATCTAGCCCTGGTATGAGGTTATGAGTCCACTGTATGTTAGGCTCTATATGGGTCATTCATTAGGGGCAATGTTGGTTAAATGTCCACATTGTCAAGGTCGATTGTCAATGTCGGTTATTTACCGATTATGAGTATGTGACAGCATAACATCATGATACATGCTCATACGCATCATCTGCATGTTTGTTATGAGATGTGGTTGATCATTATATATGTCATTGAGTATGTTGTTATGAGGCTCCCTGATAGGTGGAGGTTATCTCAAATGAGCGCACAGTATGCGCAGGATTTATGCATGACTGGATTGTATGACTCATGCATCTTGCATTATGATTACTGCACGCCCTATCGACATCAGGGCCATAGCCTCCACAGGCATATCATAAATGGCCAGATGAGATACTAAAAATGTTTGGTTCAAGCATCGGGCTGCCATAGATGGCTCTGGGTGAAAATCCCTAAAACCCTCTTGGTACCAGAGGACACCCTAACGTCGAGACCGAGTGGATACATGAGTGCCCGAGTGCCGAAGACTAGGAGGCAACGTCTCTCACTGTGTTGTGGTCAGTTGGGAGGGGGTGTGGCCTTACCCACCCGAGCATATGGGGCATTACTAGGCTGAGTCTGACCAGCTTGAGGAATGGGTCAACTATCGACGTGACTAATAGGCATTAACAGACTATTGGTGAGGTGGATAGTGAGGTTTCTTACACTCACTTGGACTATGCGGCTGGGAGAGCGGCAGTGCCATTTGGAGTGTACTAAACCCCGGTGATGATCCTAGAGATGAACCATACTGATATGTGGACTTATTATCAGGATTTATATATTCATTCATTCATTCATTATCCACTCGGGTTGGTGGTGCACAACTAATTGTTATGTGAACCTTCGCGATGGTAAGGATTTCGGTTGGGGCGCCCGACTAACTTGAGATCAGGTGTTTATCACATTGAGTCTAACTATCCAAATTTAGGTATGGGACTGGTTTGGATAGAAGTCCCTTGTGATGGACCCCATAGCCCATGATACAACGTACCATCATCTCGACTTCACACTCTAGCATGGTCATTCCATTCGCACCGCATGCTGCATTACATTCGCAGCATATGGCATTTTGGGTTACTTGTATTTCTGTATTTATATGATTTAAATATGGCATTTGATATTTGACTCTTTATGACTCCTCATTTGTATAGTTGATCTGTATCGCGTATTCTGATATTGTTCCTCATTTGTATAGTTGATTTGTATTGCGTATTCTGATATTGTTTGACTCATGGACTTGCCAGTATTTTCGCTTACTCTGATAATGTATGATTCATGACCTTGCGCCTATTATGACATTGCATTGAATACTTGGCACTTACCTTGTGCACACACTTACACCACCTTCTAAGCTTTCTATAAGCTTATGCACGATAGATGTGTGCAGGTGACGTTAGGTTGCAGTAGTGTAAGCTTGGAGCATGCAGTGGTCTTCTGGAGCTTAATTTTTGATTGATGTATTTTCCTTTCAGCATTGTACTTAAAGGATTATATATAGTGGATACGTGATGATGATGTTGCATTAGTAAATTTGGTAATCTTGTGGTTATGCTTCTTATGAGACAAGCAAACGTTGAAAAATCCTCCTTGTAAAATCTCAGGATCGGAACCTGGCGTACGAACGCTGGGAGTCGAGAATAGGGTACTATGGAGGTTGTCGGCACCGGGTTCGGCGATCGGAATTCCTGTGAATCTGATTTCTGAATTTGGGGCATGACAACCTATTCGACTTAACCTATTCGACTCGGCCATTTGACTCGACCTACTTGACTCGGCCAATTTGTATCGTCCCATTTGATCGGCTTATTCAACTCGGTCCATTTGAATTGGCTCGTTTGATTCGGCCCATTGCCTCGGCCCATTTGTATCGACCCATTTGATCAACCCAAATTGTTTTGGCCCATTTAATTGGGCCCATTGACTCGGCCCATTTGTATCGGCCCATTTGAATTGACCCATTCGTACCGGGCCATTCAATTCAACACATTTGATTTGACTCGTTAATACAACCTGATGTTATATACATTGGCCCATGAGTGAGGCCCAATGTGATGCGTATATGCCCCATAAGCGAGGCCCATGATGATATGTATTAGGCCCAGATGCGAGGATGTGGGTCCACTATATGTTTAACCTTATGTGGGCCACTCCTTGGGAGCAATGTTAGTTGAATGTCCACATTGATGGGCAATGATGGTTGGATGTCTACATTGTGACCTTCCCTTAGACCTTGTTAAGTCCATTCTCATTGATTGCCAATTTCGATTGTTGATTATCGATTTCGACTATCGAGGTCAAGGCCGATTCCGATTACCGGTTATCGATTTTGATTATCGAGACTGACTCCGATTGTCGAGGCCAGATATTGAAGCCAGTTTCCAAGGCCCATTGTGATGTATATGCAACCCATATTTTAGGACCATTTTGATGAGCATTGGGCCTCACCTTGATGCATTTGAGGCCTATGTAAGGTATGTGAGGCCTAGTGATGAGGCCCATTGTGGTGCATTTGAGGGTCAGGTGATGGAGCCCATTGTGATGTATGTTAGGCCCATGTTAGAGGCTCATCATAATGTATATTAAGCCCTTGAGTGAGGCCCATGGTATTATATATTTAGCCCTTGTTTGAGGTCATGGGTCCACTGTATGTTAGGCTCTATATGGGTCATTCCTTGGGGACAATGTTGGTTAAATGTTCACATTGTCGAGGTCGATTGTCGATGACAGTTATTGATATTGATTATGAGTATGTGACAACATAACATCATGATACATGCCTATACGCATCATCTGCAGGTTTGTTATAAGATATGATTGACCATTACATATGCCATAGTGCCGGTTGTTATGAGACTCCCTGATTGGGAGAGATTATCTCAGATGAGTGCATGGTATGCGCAGGATTGATGTATGACTCATGCATCTTGTATTGTGTGTTGTGATTACTGCACGTCCTAGTGACATCAGGGTCGTAGCCTCCACAGGCATATTTTGGATGGCCAGATGGGACACCAAAAATCTGTTACCAGCATTGGGCTGTCATAGATGGCCCTGTGTGAAAATTCGTAAACCCTCTTGGTACTAGAGGATGCCCTAACGTCGAGACTGAGTGGATACATGAGCGCCCGAGTACCGAATACTAGGAGGCCGCGTTTCCCACTATGTCGTGGTCGGTTGGGAGGGGATGTGGCCTTACCCTCCCGAGGGTAGGGGGCATAGTTAGGCTGAGTTTGACCAACTCATTAATGGGTCCGCTATCGACATGCCGGATAGGTATGGGCAAATTATTTGCCAAGCGGATAGTGAGGTTTCTTAAGCTTACTTGGACTGTGTTGCTGGGAGAGGGGTAGTGCCACTTGGAGTGTACTAAACCCCAGTGATGATCCCAGAGATGAACTGTACTAATATGTAGACTTATTGAGCAGGAGTTGCATACTCATTCATTCATTCATTCACTATCAACTCAGGTTGGTGGCGTGCAACTATTTGTTACATGTACCTTAGAAATGGCCAGGATTTTGGTTGGGGCGCGTGACTAACCTAAGATCAGGAGTTGACCACATTGAGTCTGACTATCCAAATTTAGGTATGGGACTAGTTTGGATAGAAGTTCCTTGTGATGGACCCCATAACCTATGATACTACGTACTATCATCCCGACTTCACACTCCAGTATGGTCATTTCATTCGCACCACATATTGCATGACATCCGCGGCATATGGCATTTTGGGTTATTATGTTTCTGCATTTATATAGTCTAGATACGGTGATGTATTTGTGAACACATAAAGAATTATACATTACATTGCATTCTCGACATTTGATATTTGGCTCTTTATGACTTCTCATTTGCATAGGTAATCTGTATTGCGTAGTCCGATATTGTATGACTCATGGACTTGTCAGTATTTTCACTTAATCTGTTATCGTATGATTCATGCTAGTAAATTCTGATATTGTATAATTTACGGATTACCAGTATTTCTGGTATTGTAGGCTTATGGTATTGTATTGAATACTTGGCACTTACCTTGTGCACACACTTACACCACCCTCTAAGCTTTCTATAAGGTTATGCACGATAGATGCGTGCAGGTGATATTAGGTTGCAACAGCGTGGAGCTTGGTGCATGTAGCTGACTTTTGAAGCTTTGATTTTATTTTACCTATGTATTTTTCCTTTCAGTATTGTATTCAAAATTTATATTAGTGGATATGTGGTGATGATGTCGCTCTTGTGATTTGGGTAAACTTGTGGTTATGCTTCGTACAAGACAAATGTATGTTAAAAAAAAATTAAATCCTCCTTGTAGGATCTCAAGATCGAAACGTAACATATGAGCACTGGGAGCCTAGAATGGGGTACTATGGAGGCTGTCGGCACTGGATTCGGTGATCGAGATTCCCATGAATCTGATTTCCAGGTTTGGGGCGTGACATGTAATTCTCATGTATACATGGAATACATAAATTATTCGAATTGAAAAATGACATGTAAATTATGTGTATATTTAATAATCATCGTCTGTATCACTATCGCTTAGGATTATTTCTTCTTTACCAACACTATCGCTTATCAGTATTTCCTCTTCATCGTCTGCAATGTCGTCATCAATGAAACCGTTATCAGCTCTAACAATGTCATGTATTATTGAGGCATCAACATGATCAGGTGACACATCATCTCTGTCCAATTGCACCACATTAATATCAACACTTGAATCAGTCCCTGTATCCCCAGATGACATGTCTTCTTGATATGCTTGTTCAACCCTAGACATTTCGTTTCTCCCATCTTCACTATCTTTAACTTCTAGTACTTTAACTTCTAGTACGGGAACGTCAAATACGTTCTTAGGCTTTATTTTCTGCACCACATGCTAAGAACCACCTAACTTGGTGTCAACGAGGTAAAATACTTGTTCGGCTTGACCGACGAGGACAAATGGGTCATTCTTAAACTACTTACGAGATAAATTTATACTCGTAAAGTAGTTGTCAGTCTATATTCAGTCTATATTCCCAACTTCTTATTTCCAATGTCCTATAAATTATATTTAAATAAGTACACCCACTTTCTCATACAACAACTCAGCTCAATAATATCTGCCAAAATGCCATAAAAGCCTATTTCTACCTCCTCATTCTTTTCCTTCACAACCACCCCACTATTTTGTATGGACCTATACTTCTTACGTTCTTCGGTGTGAAACCGAATTCCATTTACATTACAGCCTGTATATCTAGATACACGTCTATAAGGGTCACACCCCAGTGATTATAGTGCATTAGACGCATCTGTAGAGTTACTAGTGCGCAACGTCTTCATCTATTATCATGTATAAAATGTAATTGTTTAAGATTTTTCTTAGGTTCAAATAATGTGCAATACAACAAAAATTTTAAGTGTGGTGAGATACAATGTGAAATCTTACACGTTTTGCGGACCATTCTGAAAACTTATCCTGATGCATTCAATCATAATTTTTCAGGAATTGAGACTTCTTCTGGTTGATATGTTCACTATATATAAATGGCATCATCAAAAAGAAACATTAAGATCATCGTATGTAGAGAAAACAATAATCGAGGGAAGACTTACTCTAAGTACGATTCATAATTATGCAACACATACCACCGTACCTTTGCTAGATCCCCACGTTCCATATCCTGAAATGTCGGGGATCTTAAAGGATGAATATTATGTGCAAATACAGATATGAGTCCTTGTTCATGCTCCTACCCTTCATCGGCATTCTAATCTTCTCGGTTGAATCTAGTCTCTATGCCACGAAGATACATGGAGAAAAATGTCAGACACTCATTCCTTATTCCTCACAAATCGTTTTAGTATGTGAAGGTATCTGTACACAAAACCACTATCTTAAATGTATGAAAACATGGATATACGTAGTTTATGGAATGAATAAAATTTTACAGTTATATGTTGTACCACATTTCGATTGGATACATCTAACAATATTGTACTGGGCTTGCAAGCTTCATCTCGTGCAGTAAGTGAATCACTAGGTGTACTATGATATAAAAAAAATGGGTGAAAATATTCTTTCAAGTTTGCAAAGGATTACGATAATATTCCTCTCCAGTCATTTAATAACATCTACATTCAACGATTTCGAACACAAATCCTTAAAGAATATCCCTAACTTAATTAGCGCCGCACTGATATCCTTGCTCAGGAATCCACGAATCACAACCGATAGTAAGCGTTGCAAAAGGACGTGACATTCATGACTTTTCATTCCTGTTACCTTACTGTCTATAATATTTACACGCCGAGATATGTTTGACGCATACCTATCGGGAAACTTCACCGATCTCAACCATTCACATAAATGCTTTTTCTCTAGTTTTATCAATGTGTAGCAGGCTATTGGTATAGTATATGAATTTTCATGTGGCTGTAAGTGCAACTCTTTCCTTAAACCCATTGCTTGTAAATCCAATCGAGCCTTGAAATTATCTTTTATTTTCTTCTCTATGTTCATCAATGTTTTGAAGATATTGTCACATATAATTTTCTCAATATGCATGACATCCAAGCTGTGTCATAATTTTAGATCACTCCAATAGGGCAACTCAAAAAAAATGCTCTTCTTCCTCCAGTTATAGTCCAATACTGTATGTTTCCTCTTCTTCAAATACGATGCCTTACCAAATCTAACTTCTCCAATGTTACTCAGTTATTGTATCACATCTTCTCCAGATAGTTCTTTCGGGGGTGTCCTATGATCTTGTTTGCCATCAAAGATCATCATCTTCATATGCCACTATGATCGCTCAGAAGGAAGTGACGATGGCCCATATAACATGTTTTTCTACCATGCTTCAATGACAATGAACAAGTCTTAATACCATATGTAGGACAAACCAACTTTCCCTTCGTGCTCCACTTAGACAAATTTTCATATGTGGAAAAGTCATTTATTGTCCACAAGACCCCTGCATGCAATCGAAATGTTTGTCTTGCAAATGCGTCATATGTTTGTATACCTTGACTCAATAACTCATTTAACTCATCTACTAACAGTAACAAATATATATATCAATGTCATTCCCAGGTGATTTGGGTCCAAGAATAAGCAATGACATCGTGAAAAATAATTCCTTCATAAATAACCAATGAGGTAAATTGTAGGGCATAAGTATCACTGGCCACATACTGTACGAGCTACTTATATTACCAAATGAATTAAAATCATCACTTGCAAGACCTAGTCGAACATTGTGAGAATTCTTTGCAAACAATTCATATTACTTGTTAAAATTTTTTTAGGCTTCAGAGTCCGCAGGGTGCCTCAATGTACTATTATCATGAACGTGTTTTTCCTTATGCCATCTTATATCTTTAGCTATCTTGTGAGACATAAACAATCTTTACAATCTGGATTTCAATGGGAAGTACCTTAACACCTTTTACGGGCTTTTCTTACGCTTGGCTTTGTCATACTTTCACCTAGACTCTCCACATTCTGGACACTCCTCAACATTGTCATGCTCTTTCTAATATAGTAAACAATCATTTATACATGCATGTATGGGGATGTAACCAAGGCCCAAGTCTTGCATCAAGGATTTTGCCTCATAATGAGACTTAGGCAATGTCTCACTGTCCGGTTATGCTTCTTTCAACAAGTCAAGCAACATGTCAAACGATTTATTACTCTAATGATTTATTGTCTTCAAATGAAGTAACCTTGTAAGAAAATTCAACTTGGATAAGTTCTCACACCCTGGATAAAAAGGATGTTGCGCATCCCTCAAAAACTAACTAAACTTCTCTGATTCCACATCACCCATAGGAGGAATATGTTGGCTACTGCTTGTCGCTGCAAAATCAGTATTCGCAATTGCTCCCCTGAATACATCCCCGATGATATCTTACATTTCGTCAACATCTTCATCCTCGTCATCCGACACAATTGGGTCAGTAACGACTTCAGTGGCCTCAACTCTATGCGGATTTCTTCACCATGATGGATCCATCAAGTGTAATCCTGGTCAATCTCAATTATGAACAAATCTTCTTTTACTTTGTCTAAAGTCTTATAAATTATGTTCTTGCATTTTCAACATGGACACCTAATCCTATTCCCTAAATCTGCCCGATTTTGCATAAATTCCATGAACTCTTGAACCCCTTATTTATACTCCGGGCCAAACTTATTCTTAACTCGCATCTAACTCTTATCCCTCCCTATAATGAAAAGACTAGAGTTAGTTTACGAAAATAGGTTTAAGATTAGGCTAGGTTATAGGTTTAGGGAATTGAGTTTAGGTTATAGGTTAAGGTTTAGGTCATAGGTTAAGGTTATAGGTTAAGGTTATCGGTTTTAGGTTAGGTTATAGGTTTAGGTTTAAGTTTAGGTTATAGGTTTTGGTTAAGGTTTAAGTTTAGGTTATAGGTTATAGGTTTAGGTTTAAGTTATAGGTTTTGGGATTTGTAAATAGGTTTAAGTTATAAGTATAGGTTATAGGTTATAAGTATAAGTTTAGGTTTAGGCTTTAAGTTTGGGTATAGGCTTAGGTTATAGGTTATAAGTTATATGTTTATGTTAAGGTTTAGGAATTCGGTTCGGGTTTGAGTTTGGATTCGGGTTTAGGTTATAGGTTTAGGTTTAGGTATAGGCTTAGGTTATAGGTTATAGGTTTAGGTTAAGGTTTAGGTTTAGGTATAGGCTTAGGTTATAGGTTATAGGTTTAGGTTAAGGTTTAGGTTTAGGTTATAGGTTTTAAGATTTGAGAATAGGTTTAGGTTTAGGTTATAGGTTATAGGTTTAGGTTAAGGTTTAGGTTTAGGTTATGGGTTTTGGGATTTGAGAATAGGTTTAGGTTTAGGTTTAGGTTATAGGTTATAGGTTTAGGTTAAGGTTATAGGTTTTGGGATTTGAGAATAGGTTTAGTTTATAAGTATAGGTTATAGGTTATAGGTTAAGGTTTAGGGAATTGAGTTTAGGTTATAGGTTTAGGTTATATGTTAAGGTTATAGGTTTAGGTTATGGTTTAGGCTAATGTTATAGGTTTTAGGTTATAAGTATAGGTTATAGGTTTAGGTTATAAGTGTAGGTTATAAGTGTAGGTTATAGGTTTAGGTTATAGGTTTTGGGATTTGAGAATAGGTTTAGGTTATAGGTTTAGGTTATTGGTTATAGGTTTAGGTTAAGGTTATAGGTTTGGGGATTTGAGAATAGGTTTAGGTTATAAGTATAGGTTTAGGTTTAGGTTTAGGTTTTAGGTTTAGGTACAGGCTTAGGTTATAGGTTATAAGTTATATGTTTAGGTTAAGGTTTAGGAATTCGGGTTCGGGTTCGGGTTTGGGTTCGGGTTTAGGTTATAGGTTTAGGTTTAGGTTATAAGCTTTTGTTATAGGTTATAGGTTTAGGTTTAGGTTATAGGTTTTGGGATTTGAGAATAGGTTTAGGTTAAGGTTTAGGTTTATGTTATGGGTTTTGGGATTTGAGAATAGGTTTAGGTTTAGGTTAAGGTTATAGGTTTTGGGATTTGAGAATAGGTTTAGGTTATAAGTATAGGTTATAGGTTATAGGTTTAGGTTATAGGTTAAGGTTATAGGTTTAGGTTAAGTTTTAGGTTAATGTGGTAGGTTATAGGTTATAAGTATAGCTTATAGGTTTAGTTTATAACTATACGTTATAGGTTTAGGTTATAGGTTTTGGGAATTGAGAATAGGTTTAGGTTTAGGTTATAGATTATAGGTTTAAGTTAAGGTTTAGATTTAGGATATAGGTTTAGGTTATAAATATAGGTTTAGGTTTATGTATAGGTTTAGGTTATGGTTTAGGTTTAGATTATATGTTTAGGTTAAGGTTTAGGTTTAGGTTAATGTTGTAGGTTAAAGGTTATAAGTATATGTTATAGGTTGATGTTATAGGTTATAGTAGGGAATCGAGAATACATTTATGTTTCAGGTTTAGGTTTAGTTTTAGGAATTCGGGTTAAGGTTTAGGGAATTAAGTGTAGGTTATAGGTTTAGGTTTAGGTTATAGGTTAACGTTTAGGGAATTGAGTTTAGGTTATAGGTTATAGGTTAAAGTTTAGTTTATAGGAATAGGTTTAGGTTTAGGTTAAGGTTTAAGGTGTGGTTTAGGTTAAGGGTGTGGTCCCTGCAAATACAGATATAAACATGGCCTGTCCAAATGGCCAGGCCACTCCAATTCTGTCCATAGGAAATAAACAGATTCATCATAGTCATAATAGTAGTTCCCACCTTCCAAGGATCCTCACTTAACATCTGGATAGCTTCGACGCACATTCAGGTCTGCTCCATCAATTTTGAGCAAATACATAAACATGGCCTGTCCAAATGGCCAGGCCACTGTAATGTTGTCCATAGGAAATGGATAACTTCATCATGGTCATAACAGTGCTTCTCACTTTCCAGGGACTCTCGCTCAACATCCGAATAACTTCGACGCACATCCGGGAATGCTCCATCAATATTAAGCTAATACAATTAAATCCTAAATTAGTTACTCATCCAAGGTTGGATAGATTGTAATACTTTCATATTCCCATTTAAATGTCCACACCGAAAATCTGGGAGCATCTCCCCATGCCTCTCCAAATAAGTTGATCTTACGTTACATTCCGATGTCAAATATCTAAAGCAATGTAAAGATATTTGGCATTGGATATGGAACGGAAGAAACATATCTAGAGAGAAACGAGGAGATGGATCGTGGATCAGGTATGAACATTTAAATAGATTATATGAAAGCATATTATCCATTTAACCATGAACTGTCCAAAACAGGATAATTTGAGCGATTTCTATGCCACCAAAAACACACTATATCTATGTATGGCCCCATAAAAATCCTAAATCTATAAATTACAAGTCAGAACTATAAACTAATTAATCACAATAATAATTTAAGACAAAAAATGTAATATACAAGCTCATTAAGCTTTGCAAGGATAATTATAGGCAACAGAAGGCAATGGAACAATATAAGCTGCATTAGTAATAGAGGGACATGGATGAAGCGAATCTCAGCTTGATCCAAGACTACTGGCCTCAATAAGTTTTTGACAGTTCATCTCTAACTAGGTCCTAATGGGGTAGTACTCAATCCATGCTCTAATTAACTAGGAATAGGCTAGAGGGGTGACAGTGATTTGCGGCTTTTATCCACACCATTCATCCATTTTTCCACATCATTTTCTCCACGCCATGTTTTTACAATCTAAACAATTGATCTGTCGAGTCAGACCGTGTATGGAGAATGCCACATGATCACCAAAATTAGGAGATTCTAGCAAAACCAATATTATGACCATTTTCAGTAGAATGTAGACTACTGTTATATTTCTCTCATTAACCTTCCGTCTGTCTATATGCCACAAATCAAAAGGTTGTTAAGATTGTCTATCAAGGAGAATTTCAGGGGGTTTACTCCATCCATGATTAGACTATAGATCGATGTTCTAAATTATTGAAACTTGACCCTACTTTTCAGACCTTAAAACCTACTATACTTTTCAAAGATGTGGTCATAAATAATTCGTACCCTAGAGTTTAAAAGTGCTCAGTTGAATGTAAAGATCCTGAGATGGGTCCATCTGGCAGACTGAAACCCAAATAGAATATATTTTGGCACATGTACTTGAGTCATATTTACAATTCCTTCACTATAAATAGTAAAAAACATCAGGTTGAAAGTTAAAGAGGGCATGAAATGTATAAATTTGAAAAGGAAGGTGACCCAACCAAAGGACTTCCATGTGCATTCCTCTTTCAAGGTTTCCTCTCCAATTAAAAGATACCAATTCAAATCGAAAATAGAAATTTCAGAACACCCAAGTGTGTGTGTGTGTCAGAGAGAGAGAGAGAGAGAGAGAGAGAGAGAGAGAGAGAGAGAGAGAGATCTTAACACCATCCATCCGGTTTTGGGACTCAGAGTTATTGACCCATTCTTAATTTGTACGCCTTGCCATGTTTAAAATAGAAATCATGTTTTAAAACCAGATGGTATTAAATCATGCTCTGTTTTAACAAAGAATCACCAATTAAGAGAAATGAGTACCTTTCGGGGAAGATGTGAAGGGCGGGCGCTGCTGGCCACACTAGATCTGGAGACAATGATGGTGGTAATGGAGACGATGCGCCGAGAGGGAGAGGGAGAGGGAGCACGACACAGGGAGAGGGAGATGGAGAGGGAGAGATAGCACGACACAGGGAGTGAGAGATGGAGCAAGAAACAGAGAGAGATGGAGCACGAGATTGGGGAACACACACACACACACACAGAGAGAGAGAGAGAGAGAGAGAGAGAGAGAGAGAGAGAGAGAGATAGGGGAATGAATAGAGAGAGGGAGGAAGAAGAGAGAGTTGGAACAAGATCAGGAGAGAGATAGGGTTATGGAACAGAGAGAGAGAGAGAGATAAAGAAATTTGGGGTTTTTTCGGGTGCGGCTCTATTTTGAGTGCGCACCCAATTTTAGACTCGGGTCTAGTATAGCTCTGTGGGCTTGTAACACCCCGGATTTTACCAACCTGGAGTTAGACGTCCTTAGGCAATGGGTCAACCATAACACTCTCAAAGCTCAATCCCAAAGCCAAAGAAATCATTTTTCAACCCATTTCCTTCAAAACTCACCATTCACCACCTCATTCTTCAAATTTCTCCAAGTACTTTCATATTAAACATGACTCCTTAAGTTTAAATAGTAAAGAACACCAATCCTAGGGTATTAACGATGAAGAATAATATCGAAGCTAAAAATTATCATGAATAGTAAATAAATGGGTAAAATGGATCCCGACCCTTAACCTCTTGGAATCTAACAAAATAGATGGTTAGTTGGATAGATTAGCGTCTTCTACCCCAAAATCATATGCTATACACCATAGAAATTCATTCCGGTCAGTAAACTAGCCCTGAAATGCCTCAAACAGAGTCATGGGCCCACCCACGCTAATCCACAATGATCCAAGGTGGGCCCCACATATATTTGGGACCTTCAGGGCAGGGGGAAACCCGCCCATATGGCCGGCATCGTCGGATTGTGATTTCACCGGCGAGGACCACGTCGGTCAACGGGCCAGGCTGGGTCCGAGCTTCGGGTCGACGCAGTTTGGGGGATAGGGTACCTCCCCTAGGTGTGGGCCGTCCCTTAAAACCTCCCCGATCAGGTACTTCCTTCACAAAGTGACCCTTCAAGCTCTCCTTTCTCACTTAAATGTCTGACTTTTGGCAAAAACCACCCCTCCAAACTCTTCCTTCTTCCGTTTCCAAACACCCTTGCTCCACCCTTCAAATCTCATCTTAAACAAAAATCAATAAAGGCTACTTCCTTTAGAAATCCAACGAGAATCAACTAGCGCTACACTAGATGACCTGTGAAATTCTCGCCAATCACTTTCAATATGATCTGCTAGAGTCAAAACGTATAGGATAGTTAACGCTACAATACTGTAAAATCTAGGATCAAACTCTATTCTCGATTGCTCTTGGGAGCACCTTGAAACTTTGTATCGGCTCTGGACCGCATGTTAGAAGTCCGATTATCCCGAACTTAAACAATCCTGACCGCCTAGTTGGACTTGACAATCACCTCAAAAATCAAGTCCAGATGATGTCCCACGACGATTTCCTTGAGTCCAGAGTGAAGAGTGTGAGAAATGTTAGAAATTAATATAAATTATGAAATCTGTCACGTGTCGCTTGCGCGACATTTTCTAAGCATTATGACCATCAGAATTTGATCAAATTTTACCCTCGGATTAGGATAGGTGACCCTTACATGTAAACGTACTTCTGGCCCTGATCGAGTACCGGTAACCGTTGAACTGAAACCGGTCCGCCACGTGCGATCTGGGAACACTACCGGACTGAAAACTTGATGGGAGCAGGATCCAGTACCCATGAGCTTAAGTTCGACCGCATTTGGCCAGGGAATCTCCATAAATGCTCCGTTGAGACGGAACAGTCCGTATTTGGACATAAAATAAGCATACTTTGGCCCCAAGTCTATTTTCGTCGCTTTTGCACTTATAAAAAGGGCTTAAACTCTTACTCTTTCATTCCATACGAATTTGGAAAGAGAAGAGAGAAAAGAGAGAGAAAGGGAGGGAGATTTGGAGCTCTCTCTTGGGATTCTTCCCTGCTGCTCCATGTTCCATAGCCGCCGCTTCTGTGCCGCCATTCCGGTATTTTCAGCTCCATTCTTAGGTAAGAAATCCTAACCCTAACCTGATTTGAAGCTTAGAATAGTTGTAGTGTTGGTATTGCTAACCTGTTTCATGCCATAGGTCGCCATAATGCCGTTGACGAAGCATTGACGTTCTATTCGAATCGATACACGTTTACGGAAAAAGGCGAGGATTCTAGATGCTTTGATTGAGAGATTTCAAAGCTTTCAATGTCGTTTAATAGTAGATTATCGAAGAGAATGCTGTTTGACATGTAGAACATGCTGTCCATTTTCTATTTCGACTGCGTACGGGAAATATGAGATTTAGGGTATTTTAGGTATTTGTAGAAAATACTGTATACGTACGTATTTTTCCGACATGATTGCCATGGGTCTTTGCCGTGTATTTATACTAGTTATGGATGTATGATCTGTTTGGCGAAGAGATTCGCCCTAATGCACATATTGGCCGACATATGCTATGTAGACTAATGTGTGTAGACTAAGTGTTTGTTGAAATGCCTAAATCAATATGATTTATGCCTGCCATATGTTTTGAATGTAAGAACATGATTGTGTGTACTAGACAACTCCTTGATATAAGGATCTGTCATATTATATGTTGAAATCAACATACGTCAAGTACGTTGGAATTGTGTGGACTAAGTGTTTGTATAAATGTCTGTATTAGTAAGTATTGAGTAAGTGGTGTTGTAGATTAGCGCTGAGAATGGATTCTCAACCAATTTAATGATGCACATGATTTCCTCCATACTTGTTGTATTTGAATTGGTTACCTTATGTGTGAAATACTCGTGTTTGGTTAACTGCTTATGATGTACGTTACAACATGCTGATAACATGCTGGAATTTCTTGTATTTTAATTCTGCCTCTCTCATCTGATTACTGTTTCACATTACATGTGCTTGGGGCTATACTCTAGTCCAGGTAGTCGGTAACAGTTTAGAATTCATGGTTGAATTCTATTCGCACGAAGGATGTGTATGACGAACCCGAGTCGTACTAGAGTCGTCGGCAGTGGTCAGGCCACATGAAGTGCTTGTGCACTTCATGTCGGTCGATTCAACGTACGATCGTGCTAGTCGGACTCACCAAGTAACCCGACTGACCATTGTATGTTCATCTTGTATTTTTCATAACTGCTTGAACCTAGGATACTGAACTTACCATTGAAAACCCCGTTAACCATGATAACTTGATCCATAAAGACTCATGAGCCGGGCATGGTGGTATGGGACACCGTGGTCGAGCTGTCGGCCTACGCTGGGGCCACAAACCTCCCTGTAGTGACCAGTGAACACCCTACTCTAAGCAGATTATGGTGGTATGTGACACTATATTCTTGTTGTCGGCCTACATTGATTGGTGACGAGCCCTTTGTAGTGACCTTGAGTTTATCCTGAGACCGCATGGGGGCGACGAGTCCTGATGCAGTCTTAAGGATATAAATAGGCCTGAATTGATATGGTGATGGGAGAGAGGAGCAACGAGTGCGTGCAACAGCCCTGACAGCCCTTGCAGCGACCTATAAATATAACATCGTATGAGATTATTAGGAGTGACGACCCTAGACAGGATCTGTGTTGGGATTGATATAAGGAAGGTACCCTAGTTTCCCAATCCTGCCGTATGAAAAGGACTAATAACAACTTGGTAATCATTATCCATATCGCATTACATGTGCCTGGAAGATGTGGAGCACTGCGGGAAGAAAGCATGCCGCGGGCGTAAGATGGTGCCGTATGAGGGAGTATGTCGGTGAGGGCATCCATCATGTCATTTCATGCATGCATTAACAACTGTATCTAGGAATGTTTGATTGTTTGCCTTACTATTAACACGTGATTGATTTGATAACATGCTAATATTTACTCTATTATTCCACTGAGTTGATCACTCACTCCCACGTTACGGGACGGTGTTTCCGGACACCCACCAGACCCAGTTGTAGTTGCAGATGATGGCGCTGCTTGTGAAGCAGAGCCGGACTTGTGTGATGATGAGGACTTCTCCTCCGTGTTCTGATCGACAGGATTATAGGGAGGTTGATTAGACGCCTTGACACTTGTCATTTTATATTTTTGGAGCACTCATGTATATTCTTTTCTTTCCATTTTTGGAGTATACATATATTTAATTAACCTGGTAACATGTTGACACTCTGGAGACTTACAATCAATTATATATTTTATGTATTTATCACAATCTTCCGCTTGCTAATTTAACTGTCTCTGGAGTATGATATGCTGTTTTGGCTTAGTCTCAATCTTGTTTAATGCCATTCTACAGAGAACATGCATTTATCATTATCTATGTTACATAAGTGACGTTCTGGAACTCGGGAGTTGGGTTTCTACCCGACCCCCGATTTTCGGGATGTTACCGGGCCCCACCATGATGCGTGTCAAACATTACCCTATCAATCTGATGCACCATCCCATGGTGGGCCCAGGGATTAAAAATCAAATAAATCTATAACTTGTGTGGGCCACACCACATACAAAAGTTGAAAGGGGTTACCCTCCATAAAAACATTCATAATTATTTTTTAGGCCCACATAGATGTGGTTCAAAAATCCAGCGCATCCATTATGTGTGTGCCACTTGGATGAGGGGTCATACAAAGTTTCAGACGCATCCAAATTTCAGGTGGGGCCCCACCAAGTGCATAGTTGATTTTTGGGATATCCCATGATTTAAAGGGGACCCATCAAATGCACGGTGTTGATGTTTGACACACATCATGGTGGGGCCCACACAGCTCGACCTCATGGGGAGTTCCCATGAGCTCCTCAAACAGGGTTGAACCAGACCCACTAATCATTCCACGAGCATACTTGTCAACTTTTGTAGCTAGTTCATGCATCGTCCCACCAATCTGTTTCGTAACTCCCTGTAGAAGTTCCAAACACATCAAATTGTTACTTAAGATGGAACACTGAATATTGGTAAGAATGGAAAAGGTATAGAGGTAGTTTTGGTTTTGGCTATTTAAAATGTATGTTATAGTTTCATTTTGTCAATTAGTCAAGGGTGCATATGGATGTTCAATTGAAATGAATTGCCTCCTTAGTTAGGTATTGAAGCAACATTACTTATTGATAAATCTCTAACTTTAGGTCTTTTTCATGTTGATTTAACTATAAAATACCACGCCGTATGTATCCTCACTAGATACATCTCTTAAATTTCATTACGGATCCATTCCGAATAATACAGATTGCACTAAAGACTCAAAACCTTATGATTTTCTTTCTTTTTATAAAAAGATAAAATAAATCTAATGGAATTCAAACTTATTCTTAGATAAATCAAATGTGAAATGCTTCTCAAATGTCAAATATCTGTTTTCCACCTTCTATGCAAAAATGTTCAATTCTCATAAGATTTCTCGATTGTTACTGTTCAAGTCAAATAATGTATGTATATTGGACCTTTTGAGACAAGTACAAGACTAGGGAGGCAATTCTGATTGGTCAATAAAAATACGTTTCAATACAATTCCTTTTTTGTTTTCCTTATATTAGCTAATCTATCATGAAAGGTGAAAAGGGGTACAGTCGAGGCTAGCACCACTCCATTCATATAGATGGACAACCCCAAAATTTAACTTTAGGGACATGGTTTTCTGACTTGGCGATTCATCCTGACTCATTTGGGTTCGAGTCAGGACTTACCCGAGTAAGGGGTGACTTGTGATACTTACCCACACCAGTCCCGACTGAATCCGAGTCAACTTAGACAAGTCAGATACAACTCAGGCAAGTCAGCAATCCATGATTAGGGGTGTCCTTTGGCAACCTGGAAAAGTACACTGCTAGAAATTGAATCCATTAGAAGGGAAAATTCTTGCATCCTGGAAGTTGGAATGTAAGAAATGGATTGTGGTTGGAATTCTAATTCCAGTACAAGGTCAATTTCTTAACTCCCGGCCAAATGGTAGTTCCCTCCCACTGGTCTTTTTTTTTTTTAATATTTTTTTTTTTAAAGTTTGTTTTATAGATGGAAATTCCTAGGAATGAATTTCAAGTACTCTAACATGGTTTCCAAATTACACAGAATTACATTCCTAGTTGCCACACGTGACCGACAAAACTAGTTTCTAAAGAACTCCTGGAAATTTTCTATTTAGTTACAAATTCCATTTTTCCAAATGACCCTTTATGATTGTTTAAGTGTAACATGAAAAAAATGAGATTGTGATTAGCTGGCTGATCATTTTTGGAAATTCTATAAAATGATCTCGTTCTTTGGAAATAAATAGTTTTTTTTTCCTTAGGACTCTGGCCTGGGTCCCTATATTTGGCCACCCTTTGGTACCAATAGGATTTTGGACCTTAGTTTCGGTCGGGTTAATTTCAGGGGTCCATGTCAAAAAAGGGGATTACATGGTCCGGTCCACCTGAATAGATGGATGAGATCACACATACATTTCCCATTTTGAAACATGCATGATGTAAGAAGGCTTCGATTTTAAAATATATAATATTACTATTAAACTTAACTAGATCTCACTCAACCGAATTTTAACCGGGTCGAATATAGTTTCCTAACCAGAACCTAACTAGACCTATTTTTAACCAATTCTAAAAGTGGTGCACCTAAACTTGACCCAATTTGCAAATGGGTCTAAGAAATTGGACCTGAACCAATTAAAATCAAGTTGGGTTAGCCCTATGTGTAATCTTTGTCATGGTAGAGTTCCTGTACAGCTCCAAGGCCTTGCTCAATGTCCAAGCCGAGCTCCATCAAGTTGTGGGTGCAAACCAAAAGCCAGTGATTAAGGAGTGTCTAAGGCTCCACCCCCAGTCGTCCACAGGGCAATGAGCTTATGCAAGATGCAGGAATACTACACATCCGATTTCACTATTTTCCACACCACAGTTCCTTCCAGAGATCATTTTATAAAATGATCTCGAAAAATGGATAATTCTATCCAAAGAACAAGATCATTTTATAGAATTATCCAAAAAATGAATCATATCCAAAGATTAAATGGACTACACCACAAATAAGGGGAACGGATTGGCTACCCCCCTACACCATCCAATGGGTGGTGGTTGGTGTTGTGTGGGCCCTACCATGATGTATGTGTTTAATCCATGCCTTCCATCTAATTTTAAAGATCATCTTATGGCATGAGACCAAAAATTAGGCATATTATAATCTGAAATGGACCACATTACAGGAAATAGTGTTGAATGGGCGTCAACCATTTAAAACATTTTGGGAGCCATAAAAGTTTTGGATCGAGATGATTTTTGTTTTTCCCCTTCATCTAGGCCTGTATGACCTAATAAATAGATTGGATGCCAAATAAACAGTACAGTGGGCCTTACGAGGATTTTAATGATGGATATCCAATCACTATTGTTTTCATGTGTTGTGGTCCACCTGATATTTATATACCTCTCATTCTTAGGCCCCACTATGATGTATGTTTTATATCCACACCTTCCATCCATTTGGTGTAACGCCCTGAAATTCGGGGGTCGAGCATAACTCAGCTCCCGAGTTCCAAAACATTACTTATGCAATATATTTAATGATGGATGTATGTTGTCTGTATTAGTGCATAAAACATGAAGTAGATTAAGCCAAAACAACAAACAAAATTCAAGGATAGTTAGAATACACAAGTGAAAGTCTGAAATAAATATATAAACCAATACAATCCCCAAAATATGAGTGCTCTACCTGGTCAATAAGTATAAGTCGTGTCTCAAAATACATATATCAAAATATGATAAACCACTACAAACATAGCCCTGAATCCCCATCAATTAGGACATGGCTCACATGAACCCGCCTGAGAAATGCATGAACGAGAATGCCTCCTCGTCATCATCGAACTCCGGCTCTGCCTCACAGGTATGACCATTACCCGCAGCTAAGTCAAGGTCTAGTTGGTGTTTAAGCATCATCCTAGAACGTGGGAGTGAGTGATCAACTCAGTGGAACTATACAGCAAAGGTTAACATGTTATCAATTCAATCAAGCAGTAATGATAAAGCAGTACAATCAAACATGTCCTAATTACTCTTGTTAATGCAAGAATGATATGAGGAAATGATACATGCCCTCACGCAAACTCCCTCTTACGACATCATCTAACGATCGCAGCATGAATCACAACCACTGTGCTCTACACCAATGCCAACGGCACATGCAGTGCGATGTTATGAACATGATTACTAAGTTCTCATTAGTCCTTTTCATACAACAGGATTGGAAAGCTAAGACACCTCCCTTATATCAATTCCCAAATAATGATCCATTCTAGGGTCGTCAGTCCTAGTAAATCACATACGATATTACTGTTCTAGGTTGCTGTAAAGGGCTTGTCACCAATCAATACAGGCCTAGTATACCTTAGTTACTACAAAAAGGCTCGTCGCCTGTCTGCAGTGTCAAGGTATGCTCGAGATCACTACAGAGGGCTCGTCACCAATCGCCTATCTCATGAGTCTAGGTTGCTCACTGGTCACTATGGGGAGGCTCGTCGCCCCAGCGTAGGCTGACAGTTTGACCACGGTGTCCTATACCACTATGTCCGGCTCATGTGTCTTAGCGGATCGAGGTACCAAGGTTAATGGGATTTCACTAGTGATTCGGTACCTTAGACTCAAACAGTAGCATCCAAACATGGTGAACATACATCGGTCAATCAGGTTAATTGACAAACTCAACTAGGACAAGGGCATGTTGAGTTGATCGACATTGAATGCATAAACACTCCATGTGGCCTAACCACTGTCGAACATCCCAAGTATGACTCAAATTCGTCGAACACATCCTGTGTGGCGTAAATAACTTCAACCACTAGTTTAAGAACAGTTATCGATTACCTAGACTATAATATAGTTCCAATCACATGCAAGCTCAATAATAGATAATTGATTCAAATCCTATATTCATATGAACATGTTATGAAATATAACTTAAACATGAATACAATACATGGAGGAAATCATACACACAAGTAAGGTAATTGAGATTTATATCTCAACTCCCTTATAAATCACACTTTACTAACTACGAACTCATTCAGACATTTTTACAAACACTTAGACTACACTATTCAACATACATCACGTATGTCGACCATATTACATATTAGGGTAAATCCATTTGCCAAGGAGTTGTCGCATACATAACATTCATGTAATAATGACAATTAATCATGACAAGCACAACATCAGATTTCATATGCATACAGACATTTTAACAAACACATAAAATACTTTGTTTACAACATAGGTTATACATATATGTAAAACAAAACAGATAGCGCATTTGGCATGTGTAATAGCGTCCACGTCAATAATAAATCATTATCTAACATTGAAAGTCTTGAAAATCATAACCTAAATGTATATAGTCTGCACCTTAAACCAGAAAACGTGTAACAAATATGATTTAGACGATAAGTCTTTGTCATCGGTGGATAGACAACCTATGACATGAAATAGGTTAGCTACAACAACACTTAGACCATTCTAAGCTCTAAAACAGGTTAGGGTTTGATTTTCTTACCCAAAAATGGAATTTGAATCACTGGAATAACGATTCAGATATGATGGATTTTGTGCGTAGAGGAACTAGGAAGAATCCCAAGATGAATCACCAAGTTCTCACTCACTTTCTCTCTCTTTACTCTCTCTTATCTTAGCTAGGGTTTAGAATTCATATGGAATATGTGAGAGAGGGTTTAAGGCCCTTATATAGGCCCAGAACTGACGGAAACAATCCCAGAGCCAAGGTATACTCAGGTTATAACCAAATTGGGCTTATTCCGTTCAAACAGAGCATTTTTGGAGGTCCTTTTATTAAATGCGGTCGGACTTAAGCTCACTAATATAGGATCTTAAGAAAGTTAAGTTTTCAGTCCGATCGGGTATCCAGATCGACCGTGGAGAACCAGTTTCAGTTCAACGGTCACCGAAACTCAATCAAGGCCACAAGTACTTTGACATGTGTGGGCCATCTTCCCTGATTCGAGGGTGAATTTGGGTCAAAAACTAATGGTCAGAATGCTTATAAATGGCACGCATGCGACACGACTCGGATTACTTAAATTCATATTTAATTTTATAAAAACCTTCACGTTCTCACACTCTTCACTTCGGACTCAAGCAAATCGTCTCAAGCCATTGTTTGGTCTTGATTTTCGAGGTGATTGTCAAGTCCATCTAGGCGGTCATAATTATCTAAGTTCATCGCTATCAGACTTTCGACGTGCGGTCCAGGTCAAATACGAAGTTTCTAAATGCTCCCAAGAGCAACTAGGTTTAGAGTTGGATCCTAGATTTTAGGGTAATGTAGTGTTACTAATTCTATAGGTTTTGGGTCATGCAGGTCGTATTTAAAGTTATTGGTGATAATTTCATAGGTAATCTAGTTTAGTGCTACTTAATTCATGTTAAATTTATAAAGGATTTGGTTCTAAAAGATTTCTGCTAGAGGTGGTACTCGGATCTATGTACGGATTTTTCTAAGACGTTACAATCTACCTCCCTTAAAGAAAAATTTCATCCTCGAAATTTATACCTTCTCATACTCCTCAAGGATCTGAGGGTAGTTCTTTCTGACCTCAGCTTCAGTCTCCCAAGTAGCCTCTTCTTCACTGTGATGCGTCCACAGTATCTTAATAAGTGGGATAACCTTGCTATGCAATACCTGCTCCTTCCTATCCAAAATACGCATCGGTCGCAGTTCGTATGTGGCATCCTCGCTCAACTGCACTTGCTCCCAACTGATAATATGCGAAGGATCAGGAACGTATTTCTTCAACATGGACACATGGAACACATTATGCATGCCTGCAAGTGGTGTAGGCAAAGAAAAGCGATACGCTATTGCCCCCACTCGATCAAGTATCTGAAATGAGCCAATGAATCTCGGCGTGAGCTTCCCTTTCTTACCAAATCGAAGGACTCCCTTCATCTGTGAAACCTTAGGGAATACATGGTCCCCAACTTTAAACTCAAGTGGTCGTCGTCTCGTATAGGTGTAGCTCTTCTGCCTGCTCTGTGCTGATAGCAGTTGTCGCCTAATAATGTTGATTTTCTTTGAGGTCGTTTGAACTAACTCTGGGCCAATCAGAGTCTTCTCACCCACTTCTGCCCAGCAATGCGGTGCTCTACACAGGCCACCATACAGTGCCTCATAGGGAGCCATGCCAATACTCACTTGAAAGCTATTATTATACGTAAACTCTACGTAAGGAAGACAGTCATCCCAACTGTCCTTGAAATCTAACACACAAGCTCGCAACATATCTTCTAGCACCAGATTTACACGCTCCATCTGCCCGTCTGTCTGCGGATGGAACGCGGTACTGAACTTCAACTTTACACCCATCGCTTCCTGAATACGAGTCTAGAAGATAGATATAAATCACGTGTCTTGATCTGACACAATCTCCAAGAGAACTCCATGCAGACGTACAATCTCCTTGATGTACAATCTGGCCAACTCGTCTGCAGAATTCGTAACTCTGATCGGTAAGAAATGAGCTGACTTCGTCAACCTATCAACGATCACCCAAATAGAGTCATGTCCCTTCCTTATCTTAATCAGTCCAGAAATAAAATCCATAGAAATGAAGTCCCACTTCCATTCAGCTATGGGCATGGGTTGAAGCAATCCAGGAGGTCGGCGATGATCTGCCCTAACCTGCTGACACGTGAGACAATGGGACATAAACTCTACAATGTGGACCTTTATATTGTCTCACCAGTACGATCTCTTCATATTTTGATACATCTTCGTGCTACCCGGATGTATCGCAAGCCTCGAACTGTGGGCTAACTCGAGAATCTCTCGCCTCAAGTCAGGAATGTCTGGGACGCATAGGCGGCCTCGATAACGTAAGCCCCCATCCATACCAACAGTCCACTCTGAGTCCTCATCTGTACCAACCCGATCTCTCATCTTCACTAAAAGATCATCGTCTGCCTGAACTTCGATAATCCTGCCATCAATGAGGGGCTATACACGAACATATGCAACGACTTCATACGGCTCCTCCACTGTGAGTTTCTGCTCAAAGTCTCGCACAAACTCCACCATATCTCATTCTGCAATCATATACGGAGCCGCAAACTCTATAGTCTTCTTGCGGCTCAACGCGTCTGCCACAAGGTTTACCTTGCTCGGATGGTAGGAGACCTCGAACTTAAAGTCCTTCAAGGTTTTCATCCATTGGCGCTGCTTCATATTTAAGTCTCGCTGTGAGAATATGTATCTAAGGCTCTTGTGGTCGCAAAAGAGCTCGAACTCCTCTCCGTAGAGGTAATGTCTCCAGAGCTTTAATGCAAAAATGACGGCTACCAACTCTAGGTCATGTGTAGGGTAATTCTCCTGGTGCTTCCTCAACTGTCTCGAGGCATAAGCAATCACCCTATCCTTCTGCATAAGGACACAACCCAGACCAACGTGAGACGCGTCGGTATATATAGTATACTTAACCCCTTGCTCTGGCAATACTAGTACAGGGGCGGACGTCAATTTGTCCTTCACCTCTTGGAAAGCTGCTTCAGCCTTCTCATTCTAGGCAAACTTCAAATCCTTCTGTGTCAACTGAGACAACGGCCTGGAAATCTTGGAAAAGTCTCGAATGAATCGTCGATAGTAACTTGCCAGACCATGAAAACTCCTTACCTTAGTAACTGAACTGGGTTGCTTCCAACCCTGAATCGCAGCTACCTTAGCGATGTCGACTGTCATACCTTCCTTGGATACCACATGTCCCAGGAACTTGACTTCTTCCTTCCAGAAATCACACTTCTTATACTGCGTAAAAAGATGATTCTCCCTGAGAGTATTCAATACTGCTCTCAGTTCTCCTCGTGCTCTTCCCGACTCGTGGAGTATATCAAAATATCATCGATAAAAATGATGACAAATCGGAATAGAAACGGCCGAAATGCTCTATTCATCAGATCCATGAACACGGCCGGAGCATTTGTGAGTCCAAACGACATCATAAGGAACTCGTAATGACCAAAGCTGGTCCTGAATGCAGTCTTCTGCATGTCCTCATCCCTGACGCGCAACGATGATACCCAGACCGTAAGTCTATCTTCAAAAAATACCGTGCCCCCTTCAATTGATCAAACAGATCATCAATCTTGGGCAAGGGATACTTATTTTTCACTGTCACCTGATTCAACATCGATAATCAATATATAACCGCAGGGAATCATCTTTCTTTTTCACAAACAATATAGGCGCTCCCCAAGGTGACACACTCGGTCGAATAAAGCCTACCTCTAACAATACATCAATCTGTCTTCTCAATTCCTCCATCTGACATGGAGGCATACGATACGTTGGCAAGGAAATAAGTGTCGCACCAGGCACAAGGTAGATAGTAAGTCGATCTCGGGCCGAGGAGGAAGTCCCGAGATCTTCTTAAACACATCAGGAAAATCTCGAACCACTGGCATAACTTCCAACGTCAGATCATCAGAACTCTCTAACAAAGAAGCGTAGCTGCTAACTCGACAGGACCAACTGACCTGAACTGGAAATGTAAAGACCGTGCCCTCAGGTCCGTAGGTTGTCACGACTCTGGCCTCACAATTAATTTCTGTCCTCATCTTCATGAGCCAATCCATCCCAAAAATAACGTCATAGTAACACAGTGGGGCAACGATCAGGTTGACGACCACTGTCCTGCTACCCAAATCTACTGAGCAAGACTCACAGGTCTGAGGTGGTCCCTATAGCTGTAGTGAGTCTCACTCCCTTCGTAGGAGCCGTAACCAAACCTAGCCGCTTGACCACAACGCAAGAGATGATCGAAATAGTGGATCTAGTGTCCACCAATAAGAAGACAGGCATACCTTGGATATGAGCGGAAACCTCAAAAGATGTCAGTGCTGAATCTGCCTCAGGCGCCTCAGTTGTAAGTGCATGAACTCGAGCCTGTTGTGGGCGATGCGGTGAAGGTACCATGGGCCGTTATGGCAGCCTGAAACGAGGTGTGGGTGGTCTGAAAGAAGGATGAGCTGGTACTGATTGAAGGGGTGGTGCTAAAATAGCCTGAGGCATCAGACGGTTGATCCTCTAAGGTGGCGAGAACCCAATATCTCGCATCTTGGAGAAACAAGTCACCTAAGTGTAGCCTGGCTTCTTGCAGTAGTTGCACCACACGTCAGGTCGCCTCACATAGGCAGAAGATGCCAAGAACCTTAGCGGTGAGTCTACACGAGGCCTCTTACCGAGGAAAGGCTACTCGAAAAATCAAGTCGAGGCCTGAGAGCCATAGGTGCACGCATATGGGACAACCTGTCCCCGTCATGCTCAGCTCGCAGGAAATGCTCACCAACTCAGCATAAGAAGAGATGCTCGCACAGCACATCTTCCATCGAATCTCGGGCCGCAGACCCTAAGAAAAATGTCACATCCGAAACGGTTGATCACTCAGAAGAAAAGGAGCATACCTGCCCAGCTCCGTGAAACGGTTCTCATATTCTGTCACCGATATTCCTCCTTGACAGAGGCGAAGGAACTCACTCTCCTTCTCGTGTCGGTAAGTGACCGGGAAATACTTCTCGTAGAAGCAGGCCTCAAACGCCTCCCACGTCCACTCAAAACCCTCTGCAACTGTGCGGAGAACACTATCCTACCATAAGCTGGCCTCCTTTTCGAACATGAAGGTGGCAAGCTCAACCTGCTCCACCTCGGAACAGTGTAACGGCCTCAGCATCTTAGAGTTGTGGTCAATCCAATACTCAAACTCCTCAGGTCTGTGAGTACCCGTAAAAGTAGGAGGCCACAAGCACTGGAATCGCTAAAATGTCCCGCTGACACTAGCATTCCCAGCAGGGTGTATAGGTGAGGCAGGTGGAGCCGCCCCGATCAACTGAGCAAAGATATCAGCCATGGAGGTCAAGAACTGCTACTGCGTTGCTTCTGCATCTGCTGTTGATGCATCAACAACATTATCTGCTCTAACTTATTAGGAGGCGGAGCAGACTGTGATGCATAAGGCGTCGATGCAGATGCACAGTTCTACTCAGGAACCGAAGGTGTGACAGGAGGGACCATAGATGGTGTCACAGGAGTTGGCCCAGCAGCAGGGCTAGAAGTCAGCTTAGAATCTAGTATAGGATCAGAATGAGATGGGCTCAAATGGGGGTCCGTATGGCTATCGCTCAGGGGAAGGGCCCCATCAAGCGACTCACCCAGAGAGAGATGGGCCAAAGTCCTAAAGCCCTTAGGTGGCATACCCTACATACAACAGAGGGTGCAACCAGTGAGATTAAGCATTCACACAGTCCATCCACACAACATTCACTTCACAATCCAAGGAAACAACATGCATTTCATTTAACAAAATTGTCACAATACATGATGTGTAGCATTACATGAATTGTGATGGAGAAAGCATGTGAGCAAAATAACTAAGCTTCAAACACTAAAACAACTACCAAACTACTAAGCTTAGAAAGGCTACACACAAGAACAAGTAACAAACAAACAAACAATAACTACACATAAGACTATTCGTCAGAATCTAGCGATGAAGGAGGGGCACCCTTATCCTGCAGACAACACAGGATCGACTTCAAAGTGCGGGTTACTTTCTTAAACTTGTGCTTCATGAGGCCCCACAAATCGATAATATCCTGCCATAGAGTGGCCTAGCCCTCCTTAAGCCTAACCAAACGGGCTTCTCTATCAGCCCTATCAAGATCATGCTCCTGAGTCGCAGGAGGACTCTCATCAGTATCCTGAGCCTCCTCTTCTTCTTCATCCTGCTCTTCTCCTTCTTCTATTTCAACTCTTGCTTCTTCGTCACTCTCTTCCTCTTCACTTTCTGATTCCTCCTCACTCTCCTCAAGTAAGGCTTGCTGCTTCTGAGGCCTGATCTCCATCTGATTGAGAGTAGTCTCGGTGATGTAATGAATTAACACCGACAATTTTGCCCCAAGTCTATAGCCAAACTCAAGTGTAATCCTGCATATGAGTCGGCCGAACAGGAGAGATCCAGTCCTTCTATTCGAACGTGTGATAAGGACTATCTGTCACAAGACGTACATAGGCACACAAAGCTTCTCTCCCTGCCTCACCTGATACAAGAAATCCACCATCAGGCGCGTGCACTCACTGCAGTTGCTCCACCTGGGATAAACGTTGAACGTGCAAATGTGGTGAAGTAGGAGAATGTCGTCCATCATATTTGTCACTAAGAGGCTTTTGTTAGGCTGCCATTCAACCAGATGATCACAAAGGAATTATGTGCGGCTATCCCTTTCATGTGCACTACTCAAATTCTTCTCACTTACATGAACCTCGTCTAGTGGCACATTCAGAATCTGAGATATCAAACCAACGTTGACTGTGGCAACCCGATCTCTTCCAATTGGAATTCTAAACTGCAAGGGCTCTAGCGTTGGCTCTCAGATGTGGGCATAGAAAGCTCGAATAGTGCCCACATTTGCACGGTGCTCACCCTCAAATAGCGGACCCCACTTGGCTTCTACTAGGCGCTCGACAAAAAGAACTCTCCAAATAGCTGTGCATCTACATGAGCTTCAAAGAGGACCCTACGACCTTTGAAAACACCATGAGACAACTCCACCAACAAGGACCTTCCTATAGGAGCATGGGGATCTAGATTTCACTTCATCTGTAACTCTCGAGTGGCGCTTGAACTAGCGGCAGCACCTCTCGGCCTTCTTGAACGGGTTGGGTGACTAGTCCTGGCTTCATCTACGGGAGCTCTCTTCTTCCCCATGAAAGAGAGGATGGTGGAAATGGAAAATATGGCTGTAACAAGCTCGAATAGGGCCATAAAAAATGAAAGAAATAAGAAGAATGGGATGGGTGATGGGGTTTTCATGAATTTAAGACTCAAAGTAAGGATTTGAGTGCTCAAATGGAGAGAAAAGAAGGGAAAATCAGCAATAGAGGTGGGTTTTGAGATGGGTAGAGAGAGGGTGCACGAAAATGGAAGAAGAAAGGGTTTGGAGAGGGATTTTTATGGAGATTTGAGGGATTTTTCAAGAAAAGAAAAGCTTGGGAGGGTGATTTGTGAAGGAAAGATGAGCTAGGAGGGGTTTTAAATAAGAAACCATGGAGGAGTGGGCCACACTAGGCCCTAGGAGCGTCGGCCTTGGCCGGCCCGCCTGACCTGGTCCGCTGGGTGGCGAGGGCCTCGCCGGTCGCTGGACATTCCGGTGATGACTCACCAGTGGGGCGAGGTCCTCCCCTCCAAGTCCAAAAATGATTTGGGTCCCACCCTGGGTCCCCCTAGAAATGCCCCTATTGGGCCCCTACTCCGTTTCGACTCGTTTCGGGTCGTTTCGAATCAAATCTGATAAATATTCACATTTACCAATTTTGAATGGCTAGAATGGGATGAAATACGATCTAAACCAGTCAATTGACAGTTTAAATGTGGTTTGGGGTCGTCGTGTGTGTTCAGGAGTGTGCACGGACTCGATCTCGGTTATCGTTTTCAGTAAACTTTCGCCAACTGACAAAACTGGGAGTCCTAAACTTGTTTCTAGATTTTTCCCACACCCTCCTACGTTAAAGTGGTGTCAACGTGCATCGTGTGACCATAACCCATGTCCAGTTTAATCCAGATCATGCTCTGATACCAACTTATAATGCCCTAAAATTCGGGGGTCGAGCATAACTCAGCTCCCTAGTTCCAAAACATCACTTATGCAATATATTTAATGATGGATGTATGTTGTCTATATTAGTGTATAAAACATGAAGTAGATTAAGCCAAAACAACAAACAAAATTTAGGGACAATTAGAATACGCAAGCGGAAGTCTGAAATAAATATATAAACCAATACAATCTCCAAAATATGAGTGCTCTGCCTGGTCAATAAGTATAAGTCGTGTCTCAAAATACATATATCAAAATATGATAAACCACTACAAACATAGCCCTGAATCCCTGTCAATCAGGACATGGCTCACATGAACCCGCCTGAGAACTGCATGAACGAGAATGTCTCCTTATCGTCATCAAACTTCGGTTCTACCTCACAGGCATCACCATTACCTACAGCTAAGTCAGAGTCTTGTTGGTGTTTAAGCACCATCCCAGAACATAGGAGTGAGTGATCAACTCAGTGGAACTATACAGCAAAGGTTAACATGTTATCAATTCAATCAAGCAGTAATGATAAAATAGTATAATTAAATATGTCCTAATTACTCTTGTTAATGTAAGAATGATATGAGGAAATGATGCACGCCCTCATGCAAACTCCCTCTTATAAAATTTTCTAACGATCGCGGCATGAATCACTACCACTGTACTCTACACCAACGCCAACGGCACATGCAGTGCAATGTTATGAACATGATTACCAAGTTCTTATTAGTCCTTTTCATACAGTAGGATTGAAAAGCTAAGGCACCTCCCTTATATCAATTCCCAAACAATGATCCATTCTAGGGTCGTCAGTCCTAGTAAATCTCATACGATATTACTGTTCTAGGTCGCTGTAAAGGGCTCGTCACTAATCAATACAGGCCTAGTATACCTTAGTTACTACAAAAAGGCTCGTCGCTTGTCTGCAGTGTCAAGGTATGCTCGAGGTCACTACAGAGGGCTCATCACCAATCAATGTAGGCCGACAGGATGAATATAGTGTCTCATACCACTATAATTGTCTTACGAGTCTAGGTTGCTCACTGGTCACTACAGGGAGACTCGTCGTCCCAGCGTAGACCGACAGCTCGACCACGGTGTCCCATACCACCATGTCCGGCTCATGAGTCTTAGCGGATCGAGGTACCAAGGTTAACGAGATTTCACTAGTGAGTTCGGTACCTTAGATTCAAACAGTAACGTCCAAACATGGTGAACATACATCGGTCAATCGGGTTAATTGACGAGCTTAACTAGGAAAAGAGTACATTGAGTTGATCGACAGGGAATGCATAAGCACTTCGTGTGGCCTAACCACTATCGAACATCCCAAGTATGACTCGAATTTGTCGAACACATCCTGCATGGCGTAAATAACTTCAACCACCAGTTTAAGAACAGTTACTGATTACCTGGACTGTAATATAGTCCCAATCACGTGCAAGCTCAATAATAGACAATTGATTCAAATCCTATATTCATATGAACATGTTATGAAATATAACTTAAACTTGAATACAGTACATGGAGAAAATCATACACACAAGTAAGGTAATTGAGATTTATATCTCAACTCCCTTATAAATCACACTTTACTAACTACGAACTCATTCAGACATTTTTACAAACACTTAAACTACACTATTCAACATACATCACGTATGTTGACCATATTACATATTAGGGCAAATTCTTTTTCCAAGGAGTCGTCGCATACATAACAATCAAGTAATAATGATAATCATGACAAGCACAACATTAGATTTCATATGCATATAGACACTTTAACAAATACATGAAATACTCTATTTACAACATAGGTTATACATATATGTAAAACAAAATAGATAGCGCATTTGGCATGTGTAATAGCATCCACGTCAATAATAAATCATTATCTAACATTGAAAGTCTTGAAAACCATAACCTAAACGTATATAGTTTGCACCTTAAACCAGAAAATGTGTAACGAATATGATTTAGACGATAAGTCTTCGTCAACGGTGGATAGACAACCTATGGCATGAAATAGGTTAGCTACAACAACACTTAGACCATTCTAAGCTCTAAAACAGGTTAGAGTTTGATTTTCTTACCCAAAAATGAAATTTGAATCACCGAAATAACGATTCAGCTACGATGGATTTTGTGCATAGAGGAACTAGGAAGAATCCCAAGATGAATCACCATGTTCTCACTCACTTTCTCTCTCTTTATTCTCTCTTATCTTAGCTAGGGTTTAGAATTCATATGAAATATGTGAGAGAGGGTTTAAGGCCCTTATATAGGCCCAGAACTGACGAAAACAGTCCCAGAGCCAAGGTATACTCAGGTTATAACCAAATCAGGCTTATTCCAATCCAATAGAGCATTTCTGGAGGTCCTTTTATTAAATACAGTCGGACTTAAGCTCATTAGTATAGGATCTTAAGAAAGTTAAGTTTTCAGTCTAATCGGGTATCCAGATCGACCGTGGTGGACCAGTTTCAGTTCAACGGTCACTAAACCTCAATCAGGGCCACAAGTACTTTGACATGTGTGGGCCATCTTCCTTGATCTGAGGGTGAATTTGGGTCAAAAACCAATGGTCAGAATTCTTATAAATGGCGCTCAAGTGACACGACTCAGATTACTTAAATCCATATTTAATTTTATAAAAACCTTCATGTTCTCACACTATTCACTCCGGACTTAAGAAAATCGTCTGAGGACATTGCTTGGTCTTGATTTTTGAGATGATTGTCAAGTCCAACTAGGCGGTCATAATTGTCTAAGTTCATCGCTATCGGACTTTTGATGTGCGGTCCAGGTTCGATACGAAGTTTTCAAATGCTCCCAAGAGCAATTAGGTTTAGAGTTGGATCCTAAATTTTAGGTTTTGGGTCTTACAGATCGTATTTATAGTTATTGGTCATAATTTCATAGGTAATCTAGTTTAGTGCTAGTTAATTCACATTAAATTTATAAAGGATTTGGTTCTAAAAGATTTCTGCTAGATGAGGTACTTGGATCTATGTATAAATTTTTCCAAGACATTACATTTGGAGATATCATTTTAGGGCAATATCCAAAGATAAATTCAAAGCTCCCGTGGACCTCATCATAGAAAACAATGGGGACAGTGACACCCACCATTAAAAACTTCTAAAGGCCATGAAAGTTTTAGATCAAGCTGATATTTGTGTTTTACCTTATTTCATGTCTTTTTTAACTTTTGAATAGGTTGGATTTCAAAAAAATAAATTATGGTGGGCCTTAGGATAGTTTCAACGGTGGGAATCACTCTCCCCAATGTTTTCTATGGTGAGGTCCACTACATCTTTTTATCTGCCTCATTCTCTGGCTCATGCCCTAAAATAATATCTCAAACTGGATGGACGGTGTGGATATAACACATAAATCATAGTGGAGCCCACAGAACATGGCGACGTCACTTCAGTAGCCAACTCGATACTCAACCTGTATCTAAGCCGCGTCCGTGCACGTGAGAGATCTCTCAGCTCAACTCTCTCTCTCTCTCTCTCTCTGTGTCTTGCACCCTCCCACTCCTCTCACTCTCTATCTCTCTCTGATCTCTCCACCCTATCCTCTCTCAGTCTCTCTTATAGCCTCTCTCTCTCTCTCTCTCCTCAGAGCTTGAAAACCTGATTAGAGATCTCTCAGCTCAACTCTCTCAATCTGTCTCCTCAAAGCTTGAAAACTGGATTGGGGCTCCAACTCAAACCCTCCTCTAGTTCTCTTCCTCTCACCTTGAAAGGTAAAAACCCTAACCCATGACCCAAGGACACACCAAAAAAATGAAGGTGGGCCCTAATCCCATTTTGAATTAGGGAATTTTGGTACCCTAATCCCAAATCGAATTTGGTAGTTTTGAAATTGGGGATTTGGGTACCCAACTCCCGCTTCGAATTTGGGGATTTTGGTACCCTAATCACATTTTGAATAGGGGGTTTTAAATTTAGGGATCATGGTACCCTAATCACATGCTGTAATGGATCCAGCCATATTGGTAGTTCAATGGGTTTGGTGCATGCAGCCTTTTTTGACAACAAAAAGTGTGATTCATACTGCATTATGGGATAGTGATTGTTCATCATTGCTGTTAAGTATTCTGATTTATGCATTTATTTGAATCAGTCCGCTATAGGTTATTTGTAATAATGGCTCTTAAAAAAATCATAGCCAATTCCAACTACGATGAGGACGATGGTGACAAAGTCATGGTGTATGGTTTATCCACTAGTTCATGCATCATGCATGCATGGAGAGAGAGAGAGAGAGAGAGAGAGAGAGAGAGAGAGAGAGAGAGAGAGAGAGAGAGAGAGAGAGAGGTACCAAATGCTTGTACCATAGCCTTCCAAAAAGCCCATCTCTATTTGTAAATGCTCATTCAGTCATCATTAATCTGTTATTTAGCTCTCTCACTTTCAATGGGTCCTTTCCCCACATTGATGCCCATCCATTGCCTTCTAATGCCTATATAGAACATCCTTTGATCCCATTAATCATCTAAAAGAGGAATGTGCAAAACCCAATTCCTTTTTTTTCCCTAACTATACTTTTGGTCTAGGCAATGAGAAAAAATAATTTGGGATTTTGGGATTTTTCTACTCCTAGTAGAATTTTCCCATAGTCATTGAAATGGCCACAAAAGAGCCTTACAACAGCTGCATATTGTGATCTTTTAAAGTTCTACTGAGAGTAGAAATTCCCAATTCACAAATTATTTTTCTCCACTCCAAAAATGGCTGCAAACCAAACACCAACAAATCAAGAAACAAAAAATGATATTATAGAAAAATCAAGGGATGCCTAACCTTTCTTTGGTCATTTATTTTAGTGGCTGCCTTGTTTAGCTCATCAATAGACTTATATAAAGGGCTCAGGCTAATAAGCTTTCCCAAAATCTCATTTTCTAATTCCTTTGTGCTTCTCTGTTAATAAAAAACATCATTACATTAATACTAATTAAATCATGAATGCATGTTACATGTGTATATGTATGTACTTATGCCATAGACTATATGTGCACACGTATGGATGGATGGATGGATGGATAGATGCACTTACTTGGAGCTCAGAAGCATAGGAGGCATAATCAAAAGGCAAGAACTTGTCATCAACCATTATGGATGGAGCATTGTCGAAGAACCACAGTGATCAAATGATTTGATAATCTGATTTCTGAAATCATTGAATTAGGACCATAACCCATTTCTTTTTAACTATTCCTTTGATGGTTACTAATAAAAAAGTCACCATCTTCTGATCTTTGTATTTTTTGGCTATGTTTCATACACAATGTGGCCCACAACTTTGAGCATCTAGAATGATGTCATGTACATGGATGAGCTGCACAATTTAGCACTTCGTAGCAACAAACATTGGATTTAATCCACAATCACAAGTATCGTGTACCAATGTTACATCTTTACACAAAATAAAATAGTTTTGAACAAGGTTTGAAGTATTGGCCGCCTTATCGGTGGTGAATGATATGATACCCAATACACTGATTTTAATCCTTGGTTTTCAATGACAGTGGGCTCCATGGTCCAATAATCCAAACCCATGCTTGTTTGTCCCAATAGCAGATGGACTGCACCTAAGAATCTCCTCGATAGGACAATCTTAACCTATCAATTTTTGGCTTGTATATAAAAGGTTACATTATCTTGTCTCACTTGTGTACCATTTCATGTTATATACATTGTATTATATACATCATTGAATATACATTGTACGAGGTTTACAGTAATCTTGGAGTGCGGAAAATTTTTAAGTCTATGCATTTTAGTCCAAGTTCCTTCTCTAATCACGATAGCCTTGGGAGGGTTGATCCGAGGGATTGGTTGACTGCAAAAGGGCCGATTAAAACTATATTGGGTTATCTTGCTGGTCCTGAAATCATTATGTCCGGTAAGATAACCCAATATAGTTTTAATCAGCCCTTTTGCAATCAACTCATCCCTCAGATCAACCCTCCCAAGGCTATCATGATTAGAGAAATAACTCATACTGAAATGCACATACTTGAAAATCTTCTGCACTCTAAGATTACTATAAACCTTGTACAATTTACTTGAAAATTTTCATCAACTGCAGGTCATCTAGTATAAAGAGCTCATCCTTCTCTACTAACCGAACATAAAACATGAACTCAATGACAATTTTTCAGCCTATGAATCTTATGTATATGCAGAAAAGTAACAGAAGTGATTAATGCTTTTAATCATTCAATATCCAACTACTATACATTTTTCAGCCTCATCTATATAGATGGAATATTCCACTGTAGGGACTGCCTGATGAATAGTCTGGAAGATTGGTTCTCATCCACAAAAAAATAAATGCTTAGCTTATTTTTAAATGTATTAGCTCGAAATTGATGGAGTAGACCCGGATGTGCGTCGGAGCTATCCGGATGTTGAGCGGGGGTCCATGGAAGGTGGAAACCATTGTTATGACCATGATGAAGCTGTCCATTTCTTATGAACAATATTGAAGTGGCCTGACCATTTGGACAGGTCGTGTTTATGTATTTGCTTGAAATTGATGGAGCAGACCTGGATGTGCGTCGCAACTATCTGGATGTTGAGCGGGGGTCCCTGAAAGGTGGAAACTGTTGTTATGAACATGATGAAGCTGTCCATTTCCTATGGACTGCATTGGAGTGGCCTGACCATTTGGACAGGCCATGTTAATGTATTTTCTTGAAATTGATGGAACAGACCCGGATGTGCATCAGAGCTATCTGGCTATTGAGCGGGGGTTCTTGAAAGGTGGGAACCACTATTATGACCATGATAAATCTATTCATTTCTTATGGAGAGTATTGGAGTGGGTTGGCCATTTGGACAGGTCATGTTTATATCTGTATTTGCAGGGACCACACCCTTAACCTAAACCACACCTTAAATGTATAACCTAAACCAAAACCTTAACCTAAACTTATAACCTAAACCTATAACCTATAACCCAAAATCTAAACCCAAACCTAAACCTAAACCTTAACCTAAACCTATAACCTAAAACCTAAACCTAAACCTTAAACCTAAACATATTCTCTAAACCCTAACCTAAACCTACACCTAATCCTAATCTCAAATCCCTAAACCTAAACCTACACCTAATCCTAATCTCAACTCCCTAACCTAAACCTAAACCTAAACTTAAAAACCCAAACCTAAACTCAATCCCGAACCCATACCCGATTTCTTAAACCTAAACATTAACCTATTCTCAATTCCCTAAAGCTATAACCTAAACCTAAACCTAACCTAAACCTATAACCTTAACCTAAACCTAAAACCTAAACTGAAACCTAAAACCCAAATGTATTCTCAAATCTTTAAACCTAAACCTACACCTAATCCTAATCTCAAGTACTTAACCTAAACCTAAACTTGAAAACCCAAACCTAAACTCAATCCCGAACCCGAACCCAATTTTCTAAACCTAAACCTTAACCTATTCACAATTCCCTAAAGCTATAACCTATAACCTATAACCTAAACCTAAACTTAAACCTATAACCTAAACCTAAAACCTAAACCTAAACCTAAAACCTAAACCTAAACCAAAACCTATAACCTTAACCTAAACCAAAACCTACAACCTAAACCTTAAACTATAACCTATAACCTAACCTTAACCTAAACCTAAAACCTAAACCTAAACCTATAAACTAAAACCTATACCTAGACCTAAAACCTAAATGTATTCTCAAATCCGTAAACCTAAACATACACCTAATCCTAATCTCAACTCCTTAGCCTAAACCTAAACTTGAAAATCCTAACCTAAACCCGAACCCGAACCCGATTTCATAAACCTAAGCCTTAACCTATTCTCAATTCCCTAAACCTTAAACTATAACCTAACTTAAACCTAAACATTTAACCTACACTTGTAACCTAAACCTAAACCTAAAACCTAAATGTTTTCTCAAATCCCTAAACCTAAACCTACACCTAATCTTAATTTCAACTCCCTAACCTATACCTAAGCCTAAACTTGAAAACTGAAACCTAAACCCGATACCGAACCCGAACCCGAACCCGAACCCGATTTCCTAAACCTAAACCTTAACCTATTCTCAATTCCCTAAAGCTATAACCTATAACCTATAACCTATAACCTAAACCTAAACCTAAACCTAAACCTATAGCCTAAACCTTAACCTTAACCTAAATGAAAACCTATAACCTAAACCTTAACCTATAACCTATAACCTAAACTTATAACATATAACTTATAGCCTATAACCTATAACCTATAACCTATAACCTAAACTTATAACTTATAACCTAAACTTAACCTAAACCCAAACTTATAACCTAAACCTATAACCTAAAACTTAAACCTAAACCTAAAACCTAAATGTATTCTCAAATCCCTAAACCTAAACCTACACCTAATCCTAATCTCAACTCCCTAACCTAAACCTAAACCTAAACTTGAAAAGCCAAACCTAAATCTAAACCCGATCCCGAACTTGAACTCGATTGATGTAATAATGTATAGCCCAATCACATGGCAACAAACAAGAAAATCTTGCTTTGTTGGCAAGCATACTCGAACTCAAGCATCACAAGAAAATCTTGCGTGGATGAATATGATGCGGATAAGATTGTTTGTGTTTGGATGGATGTAGTTTATGTTTGGATGGATTTACGTAGTCTGGGTTTAGATGGATGTCAATGTGAATATGATGAAATATATTATATAACAAGTGCATATCGAGAATATGATGAACTATATTGTAACAGGTGTATATCAGGAATTTTGAGTTGGAATAGTGAAAAAAAGACTTTTACCTACGAAATATTTCGTAGGTAAAAATCGTAGAAATATAGCAATTTTACCGATGAAAAGTTTCTTTGGTAATTCGTCGGTAAAATTTGTTTGTGTTTTTTACTGACGAAAAAGTTCGTCGGTAAAAATCTTAGTGGAAAATGTTCTAAGTTAAAAATACAACACTTTTACTGACAAACATTTTTGTTAGAAAAAATATTATTCCCGACGGTTTTACTTCGTCGGTAAAACTCAGGGCAAAATAATACTTTTACGGACAAAAATGTGCGTCGGTAAAAGTCTTACCGCGAACACTTTTACAGACAAAAAGTTTTCGTTGAGAAAAGTCTTACCGCGAACTTTTTAAAACAGCGGTAAAGTTTTGTCTTAAAAATTATTATATTTTTATCGACGAAACTTTTCGTTAGTAAAAACGTTATTCCCGACGATTTTAGTTTGTTGACAAAACTTAGGGCGAACATATAACACTTTTACAGACGAAAATGTTCATCGGTAAAACTCTTAGTAGAAAATTTTTAAGTTAAATACAACACTTTTACCGACGAATATTTTTGTCGGTAAAAATATTATTCCCGACGGTTTTGGTTCGTCGGTAAAAGTCAGGGTGAAAATTTTCTAACTTAAATAAACTAAACTTTTACCAACAAAAATTTTCGTCGGTAAAAGTGGTTCACTGCCTTTTACTGACGAAAAGTTTCGTCAGTAAAACTCTTAGAAGGAAAATTTTCAAAATATCAACAAAATTACTTTTATCGACGAAAATTTTCGTCGGTAAAAAAATTATTTCCGATGAAAAGAAATTTCATTGATAAAAGTGTTATTTTATCGATGGAAAAAACTTTCATCGGTGAAACAATACTTTTACCTAAGAAATTTTTTTCGTCGGTAAAAATTTCATCGCTAAAAACACTGTTTGTTGTAGTGGTACGATAACAATAGATGATGGTTTGTGTCCCGGGTAAGACATCCAGTCAGGCGAATCTGTATGTCACGTGCAATAGCAATAAATGTTAGTCTGTGCTATACATGCATGATTAGCCAACCCGTTATTAGTCCAATTGCAATCAACCAATTTAAATAAACTAACAGTCACTACAGGGAGCACATGGCCCAGCGTAGGCCGACGACTCAGGCATAGTGTCTCATGACCACCATCCCTGGCCTATGAGACTACCATCTCAGGATGTTTAATGGAAACCCGTCGACTAGTGGCTAATCATATTATAGTATATGGGGCTTACCATCGCATGGTTACGCTATATAAAACATCGAACCTATTTAGAGCAAGTACCAAAACAAAACTACATAGGGCGAGTATCAAAATATGCCACATAGGGCCGATATCAAAACCATACGATAAAGACCATCCTTAAAAACCATTAGTTATGTAACACCCTGAAAATCGGGGGTCGTGTATAAACTCAACTCCCGAGTTCCAGACCGTCACTTATGCAACAAAAATGGTTATGATTCAATGTTGTCTGATTTAAAGCATTCACATGAGTAAAAGTATACCAAAACTGCAATTCATACTTCAGATCCAGTGATAAAAGCAAGCGGAAGACTAAACAATATATATATCACTGTATGGAAAAATAAAGTAATCTCAACTGTCTCCAAAGTATGACTACATCTCTGAGTCTCATATACATGTAAATAGACAAAAGAATAAGTTCAAAATAGTCCCACTGAAGTCCCCCTCGATCCAGGTCACCTACGGGAAGCCGTCGTGATACTGCATATACGAGAACTCATCCTGGTCCTCGTCAATCTCCGGCTCCACCTCCTGGATCTCGTCGTCACCTGCAACTACAACAGGGTCTGGTGGGTGTTGCAAACACCATCCCGTAACGTGGGAATGAGTGATCAACTCAGTGGAATCATAGAGCAAAGATTAGCATGTTCACAATTCAATCACGCGATAATAGTAAAGCAGTAAATCAGACAAATCCTAATACTGTTGTTAATGCAAGATGATATGACGTGATGTATGCCCTCACCGACGATCACCCTCATACGGCAACATCTTACGACCGCGGCATGCCACACTCCCTAGAGTGCTCCACATCTTCCAGGCACATGCAATGCTATGGTGATATGATTACCAAGTTGTTATTAATCCATTCAAACAGCAGGATTGGGAAACTAAGGTACTTCCCTTGTATCAATCCCAACACGGATCCTGTCTAGGGTCGTCACTCCTAGTAATCTCATACGATGTACATTTCGTAGGTCACTGCAAGGGCTGCCAGGGCTGTTACTAGCACTCGTTGCACCGCTCCCCCATCACCTTATCAATACAGGCCTACTGTACTCTACTGCACGGAAGGGTTATCGCCTCCCGTGAACTCAGAATACGCTCGCGGTCACTACAAAGGGCTCGTCGCCTGATCAGTGTAGGCCGACAGCTAGAATATAATGTCCCATACCACCATAATCTGCTCACGAGTCAAGGTGCTCATTGGTCACTACGGGGAGGTTTGTGGCCCCAGCGTAGGCCGACAGCTCGACCACGGTGTCCCATACCACCATGCCCGGCTCATGAGTCTTCGTGGATCAAGGTACCACGGTTAATAGGGTTTACAATGGTAAGTTCAGTACCCTAGGTTCAAGCAGTTATGATACATACAAGGTGAACAAACATCGGCCAGTCGGGTTACTTGACGGGATCGACTAGCGCGATCGCATCTCGAATTGAACGACATGAAGTGCGTAAAACACTTCGCGTGGCCTAACCACTGCCGCCAACTCTCAACACGAATCACATTCATCGACGCGTCGTTCGTGGCTATGACCAGTCAGCCACGAATTCGCTCGGTTACCGACTGCCTGGACTAAGTCAAGTCCCACACATCTATGGAATTACATTAACACTATAAAAGGCATTGGAATTGAAATACATCATGTGAGCATGTTAGCACATGTTATAGCATTCAACTTAAGCAAATCTTCAAGGCATACTTCCCATGCATATTCAACTTAAGCAAATCCTCAAGCACATACATTCCATGCATGTAATGAAATCATGCATTTTGTCAACATGTAGAAATCATTTAGGTCAGCATAATAATTGAAAAATCAATCACAAACTATCAAATAACATCATTTAATTCAATACATACTAATACAAGCATTTATACAAACACATACACCACACACTTAAGTCTACATATAGTATGTCGACCCAAAGTGCGCAACTAGGCGAATCTCTTCGCCAAACTAATTATGCACGCATTCCTAACTTCCTAATGCGACAACAAACCATGTCAATCACATCAGCAAAATATGAATGTAAACAGTACTTCCTACAAATGACTAAAATGCCCTAAATCTCATATTCTTCGTTAGCTTACGAAACGGGAAACGGAGAGCATTTTGTACATGTCAAACGGCGATGCCGTCAAGAATCTACTATTAAACGACATTGAAAGCGTTGGGAACCGTCAATCAAAGCGTCTAAAATCCTCACCTAGTGTCTTGTAGACTCGGGAATTGAAGCGGAGCGTATATGCTTCGTCTACGGCGAGTAAGGAGCCTAATACATAAGATCCATAAGCTACATCGCTATGGAAACAAGGAAAACTCAAATCAACAACTATTTAGGGTTTTTTTACTTACCTAGGATCGCGGTGGAATCGCCGGGAAAGCGGTAGAGGAGTGTTGCTTAAGCACGTGCAACACGTAGCACAAGTGGCAGGAAGAACTCTCCCACTCTCTCACAATCTCTCACTCTTTTTCTCTCTCCCAAGCTAGGGCTTCTCTCAAATTCGGATGGGAGAGAGGAGTGAGGGTTTCAACCCCTTTTATAGCCTAAAACATGCCCAAAATAGGCTTGGGAACAATGTTTACTTGGTGCCTAACCAAATCGGGGCCGTTTCGGTCCAAAAGGGCATTTCTGGAGGTCCCCAGGCCAAATGCGGTCGGACTTAAGCTCATGCATACTGGATCTAGCACACATCCAGTTTTCAGACCGGTTGGGTTCCCAGATCGCACGTGGCGGCCCAGTTTCAGTTTAACGGTCACCGCACCAAGATCAGGCCTATAAGTCTCGTGATATATAATAGATATTTTTCCTGATCCAAGGGTGTAATTTGGCTGTATTCTGACGGTCAGAACGCTCAATACTGATGCGTCAAATTGTGTGCCAGATTTGAATTTCAAATTCCAATTCTAACCCTATTCTCACTCTCTTCGGTCCGGGCTCAATGAAATAGCCTGTGATTATCGGTTTGACTTGATTTTTGGAGTGAGTGTCAAGTCCAGCTAGACGGTTCTAACGGTCTAAGATAGGAGGTATCGGACTTTCAACGTGCGGTCTAAATCCAATACAAAGATTCAAAGTGGTCCAGAGAACAAACCGGTTTAGAGTTTGATCCGAGGCTTTAGAGCATTATAGCACCCTTGGTTCCACTCGCTTCGGGCCTTGTAGAACGTATTTAAAGTGATCAGGGACCATTTCCCAGCTATTCTAACGTTGCACTAGCTAACCTAGTCATATTTTCTAAAGGAATGAATTCTACGAAATTTCGGGTCGAGTTGGTACTCGAGCCCAAGTATGGATTTTTCACGGGCATTACAAGTTACAACAACCCTGGACGGTAGGCTCACATCAATGGTCAATTTAAACCACCATTTAATAACCACTAAGTTGAAGGTCCATTATTATCACAACCAGTTAGGTTACATCCCAAGTATGGGTGTACACATATAGGTGAGGATTTCTCATTGATGTACTAGTTTAAGTTCCATAAGCAATCCACAAATAATTCATGAACAAATATACAGGATGAACATTAAGTAAGCAATATAAAAATTCAATTTCCACCAGCTAACACATGTGATTATAAGAGAGAGATATCAATTATAAATTAAAGCACAAACTATAACTTAAACTAATGAGAAAATGGAAATCTCAAGGGGAAGAAATCATCACCTTATTTGTCGACTTGCCTTCTAATGTTATTAGGAAGTGAACATGCCCGTAGATTTGGACCCTACCATAGATTATGAACCTGTACGGTTAAATCAAAGTTCTACAAAACTATCTATGGTCGAGATTATAATCTAGGGTTTAGATTACTTAGGGATTTGATGTAGAATTTAGGTTTTATTATAGAGTTTAGTCTTGACTTATATTCTAGGATTTGAACTCTACTTGGCACATTAGTTAGAATTAAATCTTAATAATTACTAGAATACTCTTTAGTGTTAGTGTTATAATTTATATTAGTTAATATGTTAATAAGGATAGTTCATAAGTTCATATTTAAAGATACCAACATTTTCTAATGTTCCTATAATGACTTAAAATCTCTTATGAAAGATACAAGTAATAATAATAATATTTTTATCAACCATGATATAATAAGGACTAACACTCAACACAAAAATTGTATTAATTCCATGAGGAAGGTGATTATATTATCTAATGATGATGGTTGTAACTATCAATAGGAATGTTTAAAGGTGAAGAATAAAACACTTATAGTTAATAAATTTTAATTTGTCTGTAATAGCTAATTATAAGTGATTCACTAATGGTTAATCATGCTTAATATTAATATCCTATCAATGATAGTTATGGTAACACAAATAACTATAATCGAAATGAATTTAATATTGAAGGAGGTGGACTCACCTAGGTCGACTCAGTGGTTTAACTCAGCTTCAATCCGAACCGACGGCCCACTTCGCAATTCAACTCAGCTCAACCAATTTGACCCAACTCACTGATTTAGTAAGTCAACTCAGCCCATTCAACTCAGCCATCAACTCGACCAACCTCTCCTTCTTCTTCCTCTCTTTCACTCTCTCTCTCTCTCTCTCTCTCTCTCTCTCTCTCTCTCTCTACTTCCCTTCCCTTTCTTCTTTCATAACTACTAGGACTTACTAACAAGGACGTCCAGTAACCCTGGACTGTATTGGACTCAACTTGGGCTCAACCCAATTCGGTTTGAGTTTGAACCGAGTTGACTTAGGGCCTACATGGTAACAACCCCACTAGCCCTCCTTTTCCCTATCTTTCCTTTCTCTCTTCTCTGTCTTTCTACTTCTCTTTCCCCCCTTTCATCCCTGCTAGAATATCCAGTAGGTTTGAACCCAAGCCCAACTCTGCCAAGCTCGTTTGGGCCATCCCCTGACTCGGCAACAAGTTAACTGTGGTATGACTTACCTCAAAATCAACCGCACCACCGATCAAACCTTCTCTTTCTCCCAGAGTTCCTTCTTTTCTTCCTTCTTCTTGGCTTCCATCTGTTGGAAGTTATACAACAGTACCCAAACTGCTGATCTCGAACTCTTTAATGAGTTCGCAGTGAGTCAGGGACCCTTTCAAGTCAGACCGGTGTGGTGCGGCACGACAACAGCTGCTGGTTTCCTCTCTTGCATTCTTCTTTCTCCTCCTACCTTCCTCTCTCTCCCTGCCTCTCCTTTCTGGGACACCAGTGTGGCTCGAACTTAACGGACTTTGTGTGGTTCTGTTGAACTTAAACGAGGAAGAAACCTTGGATGAACATGGAAGATCTCCATCGGGTGAGTTTTTCTCCAAAATAAGGCTCCTGGGTGGTGTGATCCTGCCTATGGGAGCTCGGGGAACGGTCGGAGTGAAGATCTAAGGAGGTTTTCATGGTGGGTTTGCCACTTAAAGGCTGTGACCATTTTTCCTTCTTGGGCAGCCACGAGAAGAGGAGGCCGACTTGTTTTGCTGATCCTTTCTCATTTTAAGGTTCACACTATCGATTCAAAGCCATTAGATCGACAATGCACGGTCTGAATTTGATCCAACTAAAACCACCTCCATATTCAGTGGGTGGAAAAGCCAAAACCGAATGTGGTTTTGCTAGGAAACCCTGGGAATTTGGACGACCAAGATCTCGCTTGTTTTGACATTTAAGATCGTGCCAAACACCTCTCATGCGGATCGCCAGCGTGTTGCATGGAACACAATTTCCATTTTTGGAAACATTATGCTACTAGGCTATGCTTATACTGGCACTTATGTACACATGTTGCCACGTCTACCTGTGGGACCCACTGGGTTTTGGTCAAAAGAAGAGTCTGCATTAGATGGATGATTTAGATCATGGAGTGGGCCACCCTCATGGGCCACGATGAAGAACATAATCCATTTAAAATGGATGCTGGAAGGACGAAGGAGAGAGGATTTCTCTCTTTTTTAAGGGAATTGCGGGTCAGCCCGCAGTTGACCAAGCTGGTAAGCCCGGTGCACGTCGGGTACAGGTGCACTGGGTGCACTCACACCACGTGTGGGTCCACCGTGATGTTTACGATAAATCCACTCCATCCCTTTCACTTGATGGGCCCAAGTATGGGTTTTAACTGAAACTCAGGTGGGTACAATGCCTTGGTAGGCCATGCATGCAGATTTCACCACTAAATTGGGGGTTTTCATTAATTTGACTGTTAGATCATTGCGAACCTGAACTTCAATGGTCTTGGTCATTGTTCGGACTGTTAGCACCACATATTCACTGAATTTACCATTTTGAATGTCTATATCATAACATCTTCAATCATTATTGTTATTAATATTAACATTGTCATTATTATCTTAAGTTAATTTATAGGGCTTACTTCTAGGCAGAATTGTCCTCACGGTGATCAACTGCTATGATTCATTTACCAAATCCTCAGCTTACTTTAACTGTTACATGGGCCACATCATATGAATGTTTAGATATGAATTCTTGGTTCCCTGGCCATTCCAACAATTCTGCGGTTGGATTGATTCTATCTTAACCATTAATAACCCTAGGGATCCTAAAGAGTGTTTAGGTGTAATTTGAGTGCTGTATATGAAACTAGATAATCCGATCTATGTTTTTAAATGATGGATCATCCTATGGGACGTTGTAAACTTGGTGAACTATAGACTTCATGATCTTGGGTTGTAATGGTCGGCTAGATTTGTCCACTGATGAAATTTGGATCCTAAAAATGGGTCTCTTTAGTGGCATGGTGATCCATCTTGGAAATCAATGGATGAATAGTTTGATATATGGATTGGGATTACTTTTAACAGTTATATTTAAACTGGAATGGAATGCATGTGAATTTTTGCTAAAGCTAGGTTTGTATTTATACTGAGTTAGCTCACACAGGAACACTCGAGTACCGAAAGTACAAGGTGTTACATAAAGGCTGGTTCGGACACAATAAAAGAATCCTGGAGTTCAGATGAATCAACTTAAGGAATAAAATGGCATAAAGGGGGTAAGGCCTGGGACTACAGTCGACTAGGCTGAAGCATATGCATATCCAACTGAAACAACGTCAAATTACTAGCACCTCTATGAGAATTGTATGAGGTTGACTCTATTGAATGAGAGATCTTAACGATCGAAATATCCATCAAAACAAAAAGTCAATTAGAATTATGAGGAAAGAGATGTTATTTACACTCAAAAGGACAAGCACGTCAACGATTACTCTCGAACCATTCAAAGGCCAAGGGTGGTTTAACCTCAGCCTAGCTAAGAAGGTGTTTGGAAAAGGTTGAGTTAACTAAAATTTTCAACAGTACCCGAGGATATGACTCATACTCAGAAGCGGCATTGGCAAAGATAACTGGCAACAAAGATAAGGTAGTTAGTCGTTACTTTGGATTAGTCCTAGAAGTATCAGCCAACTCGTCCAAGGATGGTATTGCCAAAGTTAGAAGGAGAACAACATATATTGGTTGATATAGGAGAATCAACCGAATCTCTTGAGGATGATGACTCAATTGAAGATCTTAAATATGATAAGATAGGAATGAACATGGAAGGATTAACAAATACTTCAATTATAAGGAATTCTCGGATGATCTTCTGATTAAAGAGTTGCTTGCTAAGGCAAGGACATTAGAATCGTCTTCTTCTAAACTGAATAAAGGAAGCAGGAATGAAGCTACATATGAAATCATAACTCAACCAAATCCAGAGGCACCTGGGGGCAGTGTCCGAATTCTATAATACAATGTGGTTCATTTCCACTGATTACATTAAATTTTAATATAGTGTTGACTCTTCCATTAAGTTTTGTAACACCCCGTACTTTTGCGTATTCGGGTGTTACCATTATAAACTATAATTGCATATATGTATGAGGGTACACAAAACCTAAGTTATTGACCATTGTTTAATAAGTCACAAAACTCACAACCCACCACTAAATCTCAACAGCTAGAATATCAAATTCACAAATTCAACTGTTAATTTAAAATAAATTGATAACCATAAGTTAAGACCCCTGTATTGTGACCCACTTACAATTAAAATAACTAAATCTTCTTAATTAAAGCCCTATAGGGGCCGAGTGAATGAATAAATGACACTAATCTAAGTGTGAACCACATAAACAATTAGAGAAAAGTAGAAGAAATTGTAAATACTACTAATAATAATAATGATAATAAAGTTATTAAAATGTCATAATAATGGTAATTGATAGTATAAATATGTATTGAGTCATCTAATCCCTAATCAAAGAGTTGATTTCTGGTTAAGTGGTCCCTTGGACCCTTTGTAACCATTGATATACAAATTGGGAATGATCTAAGCATCAGTAGATGCTCAAATCAGAGAATTTTGACCCACCCAAGTTTTGGATCTGCCTCATCTCTGGTTAGATGATCCAGCTGGACCCATAAAGCCTCATAGTCTGAGTGGATTTCATCAAGACATTACTATGGACCCCACATAAGTACAAGTGTGCACATGAAAATGTGCACACCCAAAGAGCACCAAACAAGAAATATCAGTCAAAATGAGTTTGACCAAACCAAACCCAAAAGTAAAGGATTTTTCTTCCTTTTTCCTGCTTAAGACCGTTTTAAATGGATGAGTACTAGTGCATTTGAGGTTGTTGTGGCCCACCATTTGAGATCGGATCAATGATCCGAACCGTCCATCATGTATAGATGGGAAATTTGAGTAAACCCTGATGGTTCTATTGCGCATTACACACGTACGTATCCACCACACTTGATGCAAGAGGAGTGCATGTGCGGTAGTTCTAAGAGCGGAAGCTTTTGCCAGACTAGCAATCCCTGTACGTTATTTTCCCTTCATCTCAGCATTAGAAGGAAGTAATCTCAACCCTACATTCATTCCATTTTTAGGGCTTCCATAGCTGTGAAAGTGGCAGAAGGAATCTCGTTGTTTCATTGCTGGCAACATCCTAACCATCCGCAAACTCATAGAAGCTTCCGAACGCATCTCGTGTGTCCATCTTAGGGCAACCAGTAAGACCATCTCGTACCGATAGGAGTTCTTGTGAAAAACTTGCAAGTGCATGAGTTTTTGGCTGCAACTAAAAATTTTGGAACCCACTGAGATGTGGTTGCTAGTTGTCCAAATGGTCGGTCCCACAAGGTCTTTAGGACCCATCTGAACCATCCACATGCATCGCATCACTAGATCAGCCATTCGTTGATGATCCACCATTAACGGCTGGATCATCTTCTCCATCTAGCCAAAAAACCCATCACCTAGTTGAGGGCCATTTACGCTGATCTAAGACATACATTTAGTGGGCCATGGTACTAATCTCGGATTGTAACCATGAAAGCTAAATCCGGTTTTATCATCATAAAAACCTGACGGATTAAACAACTAAAATTCGTAACTAATCCCATCGATTAGTTGTAGTCAAAATGTTTAGAATAAATTAACACAACCTATTAAAGGCTCCCGTTTTAGGGATTCCCTTTCTAAACAACCCATTATCTATAGGGATAGTTCTTCCTATGTAGCAGGTTAATCATGGAAGACATTCAGGGGGAACATTACTACATGTCATTGGTATCTTAGAGTTATAAAATTTCAAATTTGACATGTAATTTTTAATTGTTTTGATATGTCATCGGTATGGACCATGACATTGTCTTAGGTTAGTTTGGCTTTGTCACGTAATTAACAAAGGGCGAGATTGTAAGAGCACTCATTCCTGCACTCTTGTTTATCAATCACATGAACTGTTGTGTCAAGTAGTCGGGTGAGCCCTTGGAAAAAGAAGATCGAAGATGCAACTGGAGCAGAAGAATCAAGCAACATTCAAAGGGTAAAAAGATGCTCTTAACCTCAAAACAAACTTATACCCTTTAGACGATCGTGACCCAAATAAGAAAACCTTAGTTCGATCATCCCTTTAAGCCATAAAAGTTCATAAATCCTCTCTCCTTAGATTTGGATTTAGAAGGTTGAAGTTGTTAAAACAGAAAATGAAAACCATCAACTTTCAGTCCTAATGATCATAGCTTTTGTCCGATTAACCATAACTATTATAGGATAAAAACTTAAACAGGAAAATTTGTCTCGATTTCGATTGGAGTGGGTCCGACCAAATGGGATCTTTAATCCAATTGAAGAAACCTTCTGTTCAACTGAAATAGTCCAAAATAGTCCAACAAGTTGTAAAGTTAATTCAGTCTGATCGAAATGTAATTTGATCAGACTGACTAGAACCGAAGAAAAGCCTTGGTCCGACTGAAAGTTACCAAAAGAGTCCAGCAACTTGAGGACTTCACTGAACTTTTATTCAGTCTGACTAACTATAGTTCGGTCCAACCAAAGGACTCCTCGGTAGGACAAAAATATAGCCATTATAGATCCGTTAGAACCTTTTTCCTATAAAATGAGCATTCGGATCTTTGCAAAAGTATGGATTGAGGCATCCTAGAGTCTATAGTGCATCCCAAGCTTACCCTAGCCATCCTAGACTCTACCTATTGAGGGTCTAATATTACATATTATCCCCCATTTATATCTTAGTTTTATGAACATGATAATGCTTAATGTTCTATTTTACTCATGTTTGTATTGCAAGGTGAATTTAAGAGCTTGGATTGAAAAGGGTGTTAAAAGAATAGATTTGATGCTCAAGAATCACCAAGGCAAGGGATGGATCTTAGGAGACCAAGATTGAAGAATTTACATGTCAAAGATCCAAGAAAATCAAGCGAGGAATGAAGAGAATCAAATATTGAAAGTGAAGAAAAGAAATCCTAAAATCGTCCTAAAAAAGCATATTCTGAAACTTTGGGTCATTTTGTGAAATTGCTCAGAGTGAAGTCTATTTTGGGAAACTGCATAGAGTGAAATCTATTTTAACAAATTACATAAATTTGAGGCAATTTCTAGAGTTTTCCAACTAGGTGTGAAAGTTAGAGTTCCACAACTATAAATAGGACTCCCTAAGATGTTCTTAGGCATCTTCTAGGGTTTAAGGAGTAGAGTAAAAGGGTGGAGAAGTCGTCGCTAAGAGTTTTTTTTTTCCTTATTTATTTTCATATTTTTCTTAAGAGACTTTGGTCTAATCATGTTTATGGTTGACTAAATCTCTCAGATAGGTCTAAGAGGTGAAGCTTGTAGCATGATGGGATATTTTTATTACTTTGATTCATATTTTTATTGAACTCCATGGATTTTAATTTAATATTTAAGGAATACTTTTAGTTTTTAATGGTTTATTGTGACTTAAATTACAGTAGATCTGCAATAGCTTTGAGTATCTTCTTTGATTATTGTTGTTCACCATCGTCCCTTGGGCATGGTAGGGTGATGGAATCCTTCCTAATCTTCATAATTCTCCTACTTTGAGATTATGCGATTGGTAAATCCTGTTGTTTTCCATTGTCGCCTAGGCATGGTTTGGTGATGAAATCTCTACCCATTATCATAGTTCTCCTTCATTGAGAATTAAGTCAATGGAAGTTTAAATTTGATTTTATTGATATAGTTTTCAATTGGATAGGATATGACTCTAATTCTAATTGTGTTACTTGAATCAAGTAAGAGCGCTTCCTGATCACTACTTGTGGATCCTTAGCACCATATTTCCCACCTTTAAATTCTTAGTTTTAATTACTTAATTCACAATTACTCTCTCAATCACTTCATAATTAGTTTTACATATTCTTCTAGTTAATTTCAGAAATGCACAAGATCAGTCCCTGTGGATTCGACCTCAGTCTTACCAATATTATTACTACATCGCGACCCTACACTTGGGGTTGTGAATAAGTTTTTGGCATTGTTGTTGGGAATTAACGGTTGCATTTTCTGGATTTGATTTGTTTTGGAATTAGGTTAAGATTAGGATATATTTACTTTCTATTTTTAGGTTAGGGTTCTTTCTAATTTATTTTTAGAAACTAACTTTTCTTTCTATTTCCAAATTTAGAAACTTTCCTAACTTTTTTAGAAACTAGTTTACTTTCTAATTTTAAAAACTTTCCTTTTCTTTTTAGAAATAGGTTGCTTTCTTAGTTCCTTTTAGGAAACTAATTCGCTTTCCTTTTTCTTCTGTAGGATCCCAATATAAAAACTTCTAATTTGGTAACTTCTTTCTAAATCTCTCTCTTTCTATTTCTGGATTTCTATTTCCCTATTTCTTTTTAGGTTTTGGTTAGATTCTGAAATTGTGGGCTGAGAGTGTTTCATGGCCAAGTGGGTCCGTGATAACGCTCGACATCTCTTCAGTGAAGGAGAATTGGTTGAGGGATTATCTATCCATCATAGGATTAGACACCACTCGAGATCCACAAAATTAATTGAAGTTATGACTGTCGATCAACTGGCCAATCAACCTCCAAATCCACCTCAATATAGGGTTGAGGAAATCCAATATGTGAATGAGGTGCATCAAGAACTCCCGCCTCATACTTTACGAGATTATTTACAACTGGCGAGGGTGAGCAAGCCCTTATGCATGGTTTTTTCAAAAAATACGGAACATGAATATCAATCTGGGAGTAATCCAACTCGTTCCAAAATTCCATGGACTCGAATATGAAAATTCATATCTACACTTAAAAGAGTTTGATGAGATAATAGCTATTTTATACTTTCCTAATGTGTTTAAGGACAAGGTCAGACTGAAACTCTTTCCCTTCTCCTTAAAAGAAAAGGCCAAGATGTGGTTGCAGTCACTACGTCAACGATCAATTGGCAGATGAAACAACATGACAAGGGAGTTCATTAAGAAAATTTTCCCATATCATAAGACGAACACCCTTAGAAATTCAATCATGAACTTTGCTCAAAAGGAAGATAAAACATTCTTCCAATGTTAGGAGCGGTTCAAGTATCTTATTAGTTCATGCCCATAACACGGTTTTGAAATGTGGCACATCACAAATTTCTTCTACGATAGACTGACATCTTCCATGCGCCAAATGGTCAAGACGATGTGCAATGTGGAATTCATGAACAAAGATTTCAATGATGTGTGGGATTATTTAGACAGACTTACTAAAAATGCACAATCATGGGACATCGCTTCAAAAACCACCACTTCTACACCTACTCAATCAAAGGAAAGGGGAGGAATGTATACATTAAAAGAAGAAGATGACTTGAGTGCAAGGGTGGCCAATCTCACAAGAAGAGTCAAGGCCATGGAACTTTAGAAGGATAAGGCAAAGGAAGTAGTTTGCAGTATTTACGTTTACAACATACATACAACTGAAAATTATCCAACAATACCTGCTTTTCAAGAAATTTTGAATGAGCAGTCAAATGACATGAACAACTACCAAAGACCTTTTAGTGGACCCACCTCAAATACATACAATTCTAGCTAGAAATGGACAAACTACTACTCCTCAAGGATTCCCTAACCAATTCCTGAATCAAGGGAACCTTCAAGAGGATTTGGTCTTAAAACACCTTCAACATTAAGAACTTTTTAATCAGAGTATATTACAAGCCATTTAAGACCTTTCAAAGGCCATACAAGGGTGTGGGACAAAATTTTCATTTGGGAATATAGAGATCTTTCCAGCCCAACCTCTTCCTAACCCTAAACTGCAATATGAAATTAGTGACCGAAGGTCTTCAAATCAACATGTGGAACAATCTAAGTCTATCACCACTCTTAGGAGTGGTACAACAATTGACAAATTTATTCCAGTAGAGACTGAAAAGTCGAAGGACCCAGAAAAAGACATGGATGATAGACTTAGCATTGCCCCACATGGGTTAGAACCAGAACCTCAAGGCAAGCTGATTGCCCCATTCCCTTAGCGGTTGATTGCACCAAAACCTTTATCAAACTCTCAGGATATTCAAGAGGTTCTTAAGAAAGTGACGATCAACATTCCTCTACTGGATGGTATTAAATAAATCCATTCATACGCCAAATTTCTGAAAGATCTATGCACTACCAAGAGACGACAGACTATTCAACAGAGAATTTTTCTGACAGAAAAAGTGAATGCCATCCTCAAGTAAGATGTGCTACAAAAGTACAAAGACCCTGGTATCCCAACCATCACTTGTGTAATTGGGAACTACCGAATTACGCACGTACTTCTTGATTTGGGGGCAAGTGTTATTCTGATTCCTTACTGGTTTACGAACAAGTGGGCTTAGGTGAATTAAATCCCACCCGGACCACATGACAACTTGTTAATTGATCAGTTCATGTACCAAGAGGGATAATTGACGATGTGTTGGTTCAGGTTGACAAATTCTACTACTCAGTAGATTTTATTGTCTTGGATACTCAACCCATCATGGACATGAGCATTCAAATTCCTATCATTCTTGGTCGCCCATTCCTTGCCACATCAAATGCAATTATTAATTGTAGGAATGGGGTTATGAGTTTATCTTTTTAAAATATGACAGTGGAGCTTAATATTTTTTTTAATATGAACAAAAAGACAGAGGATGATGACGAGGCCCACGACCTTAACATGATTGACTTGTTCGCGGAAGATAGAGTGCTCTTGACTCTATACTCTGACCCTCTTGAGATGTGTTTGGCCCACTCCCTGGATTTGGATGATGACATGATTAAGGAGAGGGATGTCATGCTTAAAACTGCCCTAGTAATTAAAGTTAACTGGTGGAGGCCACAATTTAAAGATTTGCCCCAAACTGATGTAATGCCTCTACTGTCTAGCTTTAAGACACTGAAGCTTGAACTAAAACCTTTGCCTGCTGGGCTTGAACAGGTTTACTTAGGTCAAGAAGAGACACACCCAGTGGTGCATTCATCTCACCTTGAGAAAAAATAGAAGAGTATGCTCATTTCTACTCTTGAAAAAGATAAAGGAGTTATTAAGCATATCATCACAGATCTTGATGTGGTGAATGAAATTCTTTCAACTGAATACTTCGACTCTCTAGAAGATTTCTTAGAACATTTAGTGGTTTCAAACGATCCATTGATATAAGACATAGTGGATGCCTTGTAAGACAATACCTCGGTAGTTATTACTGACCGAGAATACCCTCATTTTGAAGTTTCTCCTTCCATAGATCCTGAATGTTTAGCATCAAAGGAGGAGGAACTGAAAATTGAACCAAGGTCTAAAACTTAGGAATGTGTTGAGATTACACCACCTACTAAGAATTTTTCTGAATTCCATCTACTTATAGTGTCTGATTCACTATGTTGTACTAACTTCGAAACTTTTTCTATCACAGGTGAATCATATATACTTTGGACACCTCAGGAGATTAAAAGGAAACTTTATGTTGAGGTACATAAATTTCTCTGGATATTCATGATCCAAGGCATCCAAGCTTATTGCAAAAAGGGCTTTTGGATGATCTTGTTAAGAAACCTACTGAGGAATTTATCAAGATACTGGCCAGAGGAGGAACCATGCAACATGACTTAGCAGTTTTCCCCTATTTTTCTAGTTAGGTGTACTATTTTTCGTTGTTTAGGATAGTTTGCTTTTTGCTGTTTAGGATAGTTTTCTTATCATTTGTTTAAGTCTTTTTTGCTAACCCATCTTCATACTGAGATCATTGGAAAAACCTCAAAATTTCTTCTTTAGGTATTATCTTTCCACCACTTCCATTTTCTTTTCATTGCCTCTTTTGCATTACATGCTTATTTCTTTTACATTGAGGACAATATAGATTTTAAGTTGAGAATGGGGGATTAGGTAAACTAATAAATGTTTTCTCAGTTTTGAACAAAAATTTTGAAAATTTTCAATATTTCAAGTTGAAATTTGTTTGGAAAGTGATGAATTATGTACTTAAGAATGCTTTGAGTATGATAAGATAGAGATTGAATTTTGGATTGTTGGAGTTTGATCAACTAAATAATCTATCACCTAACTTCTTGTGCTCAATTGATTAAGAGGAAATTTGAATTGATTAAGAGGAAATTTGAATATCATATTAATCTAAATTACAGGACATATTCAAACTATTTTCTGTAAACAATACTGGAACCTCTGATTGTTAGCATGTAAATCATTGATAAATATTGAGAATTGAGTCTGGAGAATTTTATCTACATTAAAAGATGAATAGAAACAATTAAAAAATAGTGAGATTAACTAAAAGGTCATGTATGGTGAAATGACTCGAAAAGAATGGAAAAAGTCTTTGAAAAGAATGTAAAGTCTGGAAAAAAAAGCGTATAAAAAGTGACTGTCGATATAAAATCAAAAATTGGAAAAAGAAGGAGAATGGGATAAGTTCAGAATCAGTACTTGTATTTTTAAACTATTCTTGATATGATGAACATGGCTAACATTATGAAATAATAGTATTTTTTATGAAAGTAAGTTGATTTTCACTGAGCACATTGAAAAACTTGATATGCGAACGATGCTCTAACTTAATAGATTAAAATTTATTTGATTGATTACTTATATGATTCGGCTCTAGGTTTTCAAAATACCACTTTCATATCTCGAGTCTACTCATTCATACTTGATTACACAAAAGATTATTTTTTGAAAAAGGTTTGAATGTTGCTAGGGACTAGTAAAATGCTGGTTGAGGATTGTGTCAAGAGTCAAATAATGCATATTATCTCTCATTTATATCTTGGTTTAATGAACATGATAATGCTTAATATTCTATTTTACTTATGTTTGTGTTGCAAGGTGAATTTAAAAGCTTAGATTGAAAAGGATGATAAAAGCATGGATTTGATGCTCACGAATCACCAAGGCAAGGGATGGATCTTAAGAGACCAAGATTGAAGAATTTACATACTAACGATCCAAGAAAACCAAGTGAGGAATGAAGAGAATCAAATATTAGAAGTAAAAAAAAGGAATCCTAAAATCATCCTGAAAAAGCATATTCTGAAACTCTGGGTCATTTTGTGAAATTGTGCAGAGTGAAGTATATTTTGAAAAACTGAACAGAGTAAATCTATTTTAATAAACTGCACAGAGTGAATCTATTTTAATAAACTGCATAAATTTAATGCGGTTTCTAGAGTTTTCCAATTAGGTAAGAAAGTTGGAGTTCCACAACTATAAATAGGACTCCTTAGGATGTTCCTAAGCATCTTCTAGGGTTTAAGAAGTTGAGTAAAAGGGTGGAGAAGCTGTCATTAAGAGTTTTTCTTCTTCCTTAGTTGTTTTTATATTTTTCTTAAGAGACTTTCTTCTAATCATGGCTATGGTTAGCTAAACCTCTTAGCTAGGGATAAGAGGTTAAGCTTGTATCATGATGGAATGTTTCTATTTCTTTAATTCATGTTTATGTTAAACTCTATGGATTCTAATTTGATATTTAGGGAATACTTTCAATTTTTAATGGTTTATTGTGACTCAAATTATAGTAGATCTACAATAGCTTTAAGTATCTTCTTTTCCTAATTTGAGATTGTGAAATTAGTAAGTCTTGTTGTTCATCATCATCCCTTGGGCATGGTAGGGTGATGGAATCCTTTATAATCTTACAATTCTCTTGCTTTGAGATTATCAAATTGGTAAATCTTGTTGTTTTCCATTGTCTCTTGGGCATGATCATGCCCTAGTGATGGAATCCCTACCAATTATCATAGTTCTCCTTCATTGAGAATTAGGTCAATGGAAGTTCAGATTTGGTTTTATTGATATATTTTTCAATTGGATAGGATATGACTCTAATTCTAATTGTGTTACTTGAATCAAGCAAGAGGGCTTCCTGATCACTACATGTGGATCCTTGACACCATATTTCCCACCTTTAAGTTCTTAGTTTTAATTACTTAGTTCACAATTACTCTCTCAATCACTTCATAATTAGTTTTATCTATTCTTCTAGTTAATTTCAGAAATGCACAAGATCAGTCCCTGTGGATTCGACCTCGGTCTTACTAAAATTATTACTACATCGCGACCCTACACTTGGGGTTGTAAACACTACCCATATGAGATTCATGTTCTTTTCATTGTGATTCCTTACCTTCATGAGCATTCAAAGCTCTTAATAGTGAAGAACATGATCTCAAGCCTTCACTAGAGTGTTGAGACCAAGCTTATTGGTATATTCTTAGTGTCAATAATACTCTAGTGCATCCATTAGTAGAATCCCCTAGGAAATCCACTTACCATCTAGTAGTAGGAAATTAAACCCACTCCTATTTTCTTGGTTACCCTAAAGGAGCATTATTTGTAAAGAAATTGATCATGAAGCTGAAGCATCAGAACAACCACAACATCGTGATCGGGGGAGCGTCCGAGAGCTAATTGAAGGACATTAAAGCGGAGATCAAGCAACCCACAAGCTGCATCAAGTAGGGCTTATCTACTTATAAGTACAAGAGTTCAACGAGTCTGAAACCTATTCCTTGTGTAGGATTTAGTTTCAAAGTTTATTTTTGTAAACTCATTAAGACCTTTCATAGGCCTTCGATGGGAGAATATGTATAGTGTCCTTGAGTAGGACTCAATACCTTATGTAGGTATGTGTGATAGTGTAACGCACTGAAAATTGAGCGTCGAACAGAAGCTCAACCCCTGAGTTTCAACGCATCACTTATGCAACATAGATAATGATGTTTAAATGTTGTCCATATTAGTGCATTAAACATGAGTGGGATTATACTAAAACGACATATCATACTCTAGAGATAATTAGATTACACAAGCGGAAGACTGTGATAAATATATAAAGCAATAAGTAGTTGTAAACCCCCAGAGTATGACCATGTCATCAAGCTAAATATATACATGTTTGTTCTAAAATATACAAAATGACTAAATGTAATGTCCCACTAGTTTGTTTCCCTGTAATACCAGTGACATAACTCCATGTCTACATAGACTCGCCAAAGAGTTGCATGTAGGAACTCCTCCTTGTCATCATAAAATCCTAGCTCCACTTCGTAAGCATCACCATCATCTGTAGCTAAAACAGAGTCTGGTTGTTGTTTTAAAATACTATCCTAAAGTGGGAGTGATTGATCAACTTAGTGGAGTTATAAGGCAAAGGTTAACATGGTATCAATTCAATTAAGCAGTAATGATAAGGCAATACAACAAATATATCTTAAGTACTCTTGTTAATGCAAGGATAGTATGCGATAATGATGCATGCCCTCTCCTGCACTCTCTCAGCGACATAATCTCACGATCGCGACATACACTACTCCAGACACATGCGCTTCCTCGCCAAAGCACACGCAATGAGGTGCATGATTGTGTTAGCTATTACTTAATTAAGTTTATTCATATAGCAGGTTCGGGAAGCTAAGGTACCTCCCTTTATATCATTTACCCAAACGATGATCCATATAAGGTCGTCAATCCTAGTTCATCACATACGATAGGTAAGTTATAGGGCAACATCACTCCTGATTTAAAAGCAGTGGACAGGCAAGTTTCGGCCACTACAGGAGGCTCGTCACCTTGGCGTAGACCTAGTTTATACTAGAGCTCACTATGGGAAAGGCTCATCACCTTAGTGTAGGCCGACAACTCGAATACAATGTCCCATACCACTGTATTCGGCTCATAAATTTTGGGTTACTCACTGGTTACTACGAGGAGGCTCGTCACCCTAGTGTAGGCTGACAGTTCGACCATGGTGTCCCATACCACCATGCCCCACTCATGAGTATTAGTGGATCATGGTACCAAGGTTAAAATGGGCTTTACATTGGTAAGTGGTACCTTAGATTCAAGTAGTAGCGTTCATACATAGTAAACACACATTAGGCCAATCGGGTTACTTGACAAGTTCAACTGGTACGAGCATATGTTGAATTGATTGACATGGAGCGCTTAAGCACTCCGCGTGGCCTAACCACTGTCGACAAATAGCGTATGACTCAAATTCATCGACGCATCTTGTCTGGAGAAATGACCTCGACCACTAATTTGGGAATTATTAACAATTGTCTGGACTACGTAGTAGTCCTAAACCAAGTCAAGCACAATAGGCATTCATATATGATGGTCAAACTGCATGTGATAACCAATTAAAATAGAAATATCATTTGAGCAATTTAACAAACACATAGCATACATATTGTAGTAATTAGGCATTTCATCCATAAATCACATAGTAACAAGATAAGTTACATGAATGAAACTATAACTATAGATAAGGTAATTGAGAATCCGATGTCAACACCCTCGTTAAATACATTTCAACAATCATTTTCTCATTTAGGCATTTTATCAAACACTTAGATTACATATATCAACATTCACGGAATAAATTTGTTATAACATATATTATAAAAAATCCTTTCACAAGGAGTTGCCACACATAAAACAATCATGTCTTCTCAATCAAAAATCATAGCAAGCATAAATCACAATTCCATATTCATCCAAACATTTCAACAAATACATGGAATGCATTATATTCAACATAGTTCATATATATGCATAATATATAGGAAACATCGCATCTAAACACATGCGACAACAATCAAGTCAGTCATAAATCATTAACTGACATTGAAAGCCTTGAAAACCATAACCTAAATATTTATAGTCTGCATCTTTCATCTGTATACTCGTATCGAACTCAGTTTGAACCCTATATTTCTGATTATGGAATAACGGGTACATATGCATTGAGATGGGTTAGAACTCAGTTTGAACCCTCCTTTGAATACTGAATAACGGGTACCTATACATTGAGAAAGGTTAGCTATTTCATAGATTCTTCTATTTGGATTCCTAAAAAGAGATTAAGGTTAGGATTTCTTACCCTAAAACAGATTCAGATTCGACAGTGTTGCAAAACATGAGAGATGATTCAGCCCATGGAATGGTGGGAATGAATCCCAGCAACTCTCTCTCTCTCTCTCTCTTCTCCTCACTCTTTCCTCCTCTTTTCTCTCTTCTCTCTCCTAGGGTTTAGGAAATTCGTATGGAATGAGAGAGGGGTGGGTTAAGGGCTTTAAATAAGCCTAGAAGTGATGTCAATGGCCCCAGGGCCATGGTATACTTAGGTTATAACCAAAGGGTGACTATTTTGGGCCAACAGAGTTCATCTGGAGGTCCATTACTGCATATGGTCTAGAGAAAGTTTCCTGACAATGGATCTATGTCAGGTTAAGATTTCGATCTGATCATTTTTGTGATCGACCGTGGAGGATTAGTTTCAGTTCAATGGCCATCGACACTCGATCAGGGCCACAAGTACACTTTCATGTGTAAGGAAATTTTCCTGATCTAAGGGTGTAGTTGGGTCAGAATCTGACAGTCTGAAACCTTAAATTTGGCCTATAAGTGAACAACCTAAATCACTTAAGTTTGAGTTTATTTTCTAAAGATATTCATGTTTCTCACACACTTCACTCCAGGTTCAAGTTGTGCATTTTTAGATACTATTTGGACTTGATTCCCGCGATGCTTGTCAAGATACGGAGTTTCAATGCGCTCCCGAGAGCAAATGGGTTTGAGATTTCTCTTAGGTTTCTAAGTAATGTAGAATTAGCTATTTTACTGGTTTTAGGTCTTGTAGTTCATATAGAAAGTGTTTCAAGATAATCTACTAATTAATTTCATTTAGTACTTAATTAATTTTTATCTAATTTCTACATAATTTGATCCTTAGCGATTTCTGCCAGAGGTGATAGTCAGGTCTTTGTATGAATTTTTTCGAGACGTTACAATCTAACCCCCTTAAAGAAAAATTTCATCCTTGAAATTAGTACCTTTTTGTACTCCTCGAGAATATAATCATAGTTCTTATGGACCTCGGCTTCTGTTTCCCAAGTAGTCTCTTCTTCAGTGTGATGCGTCCATAGTACTTTCACAAGCGATATAACCTTACTGCGTAACAGCTGTTCCTTCCTGTCTAGGATACACGCGGGTCACCGTACATAAGTAGCATCTTCACTCAACTGTACCTGCTCCCATCTAATGATGTGGGAAAGATCAGGAAGATATTTCTTCAGCATCGATATATGAAATATGTTGTGTTTGCCTGCGAGTGGAGTGGGTAAAGCAAGGCGATATGCTACCAAATTCACTCGGTCTAGAATCTGGAATGGTCCAATAAATCATGGCATGAGCTTTCCTTTCTTGCCAAACCGAAGGACTCCCTTCATGGGGAGACCTTAAGAAACACGTGGTCCCCAACCTCAAACTCTAGCTGTCACCGCCTCATATCGACGTAACTCTTCTGCCTGCTCTGTGCTACAAGAAGTCGACGCCTGATAATGTCGATCTTCTCTGAGGTCACCTGTACTAACTCTAAGTCAATCAAACTCTTCTTGCCAACTCTACTCAGCAATACGGTGCTCTAGATGGGAGCCCATACAAGGCCTTGTACGGAGCCATGCCAATACTCGCTTGGAAGCTATTTTTATAAGCAAACTCAGTATAGGGAAGACAGTCATCCCAACTGTCTTTGAAATCAAGCACACATGCCCACAACATTTCTTCCAACACCTGATTCACCCGTTCTGTATGCCCGCCAGTCTGTGGGTACAACCCAGTACTGAACTTCAGTTTCACACCCATTGCTTTCTAGATACGAGTCCAAAAGATAGATGTGAATCGCATGTCTCGGTCCGACACGATCTCCATAAGAAGTCTATGCAGGTGTACTATCTCCTTGATATACAGCCTGACCAATTCGTCTGTTGAGTTTGAAACTCTAATAGGGAAAAAATGAGCTGATTTTGTTAACCGGTCCACAATCACCTAAATGAAGTCATTCCCCTTCCTCGTCTTCAGCAACCATGAAATGAAGTCCATAGAAATGAAATCCCATTTCCATTCTACTATGAGCATGGGTTGAAGCAGTCTAGGGGGTTGGTGATGCTCTGCCTTGATCTACTGGCATGTGAGACAATGGGACACAAAATCTGCTATGTGGGCTTTCATGTTATCCCACCAGTATGAACGTCTCATATCCCGATACATCTTTGTACTACTGGGATACATCGCCATCCTCGAGTTGTGAGCAGCCTCGACAACTTTCTTTTGTAGCTCATGAAGATTTGGGACGCATAGGCGGCCATGATAACGTAAGCCCCCATTTGAACCAACTTTCCATTCAGACTCTTCGTTATCAGTTGCTTGCTCTCTCATTTTCATCAACCATTCATCTTCTCTCTGAGCCATAATAATCTGGTCATGGATAAGTGACCGTACACAAATATGTGCGATGCTCTCGAATGACTCCTCTACCGTAAGTTTTTGCTTAAAGTCTAGCACAAACTCTACGTATCCCATTCCTTTATCATCAGCGTAACTATAAATGCTATCATCTTCTTTTGGCTCAACGCGTCTGTCAGAAGGTTGGCCTTGCCAGGATGGTAGGAGACCTCAAACTTGAAGTCTTTCAAGGTTTCCATCCATCGTCGTTGCCTCATATTCAAGTCTCTCTGTGTGAATATGTTTCTGAGGCTCTTATGGTCGTAAAAGAGTTCGAACTCCTCTCCGTAGACGTAATGTCTCTAGAGCTTTAATGTAAAGATGATGACCATTAACTCTATGTCATGCATAGGGTAGTTCTCCTCATGTTTCCTCAACTGTCGCGATGAATAGGCAATCACTTTGTCCTTTTGCATAAGAACACAACCCAAACCAACACAAGAGGCGTCAGTATATATGGCATATTTGACCCCTTGCTCTGGCAATACTAGCACGAGTACGGACGTTAACTTGTCCTTCAGTTCCTGAAAGGCTGCTTCTACCTTCTCATTCCAAGCAAACTTGAAATCTTTCTGAGTGAACTGAGACAACGGTCTGGCTATCTTGGAAAAGTCCCTAATGAATCGACGATAGTAGCCAGTAAGTCCTAGAAAACTCCTCACCTCTATAACCGAACCAGGATGCTCCTAGTCCTAAACTGCGGCCACTTTGGTAAGGTCCACAGCTATTTCTTCCTTAGACACCACATGTCCCAAGAACTTGACTTCTTCTTTCCATAAGTCGTACTTCTTGTACTGAGAAAATAACTGGTTCTTTCTGAGTGTATTAAAGACTGCTCATAGGTGCTCTTTTTTATCTTTCCAACTCTTGGAGTATATCAGGATGTCATCTATAAATGTGATGATGAATCAGTACAGATACGGTTGAAACACCTAGTTCATCAGATCCATGAACACGGCTGATGCGTTTGTGAGTTTAAACGACATTACAAGGAACTCGTAGTGCCCAAAGATAGTTCTAAATGTTGTCTTCTACACGTCTTCATCCCTGAAGCGCAACTGGTGATACCCTAACTATAAGTCGATCTTAGTGAATTATTGTGCCCCTTTCAACTGATCAAACAGATCATTTATCCCAGGCAAAGGATACTTGTTCTTCATTGTCACTTAGTTCAGTCTACGATAATCAATACACCATCACAGTGACCCATCTTTCTTCTTCACAAATAGCACAGGTGCTCCCCACGGAGACACGCTAGGCCATATAAAACCTGAATCCAACAGGTCATTAATCTGTCTCCTCAATTCTTCCATTTCACATGGAGGCATACGATACATGGGTAAGGAAATGGGTGTTGCACCAGGCACAAGGTCCATAGTAAAGTCGATCTCGCACTGAGGGGGTAGTCCAGGTATCATTCTGAACACATCCGTGAAATCTCGGACTACTGGCATGTTTCCAAGTGTCAGACCATTATGATCCTTCAATAGGGCAGCATAACAAAGAACCCGGAAGGGGAAATTGACCTGAACAGGGAAAGTGAAGGTCGTATTTTTGGGCTTGTGTGCCATCACCAGTCGGATCTCGCAGTCAATCTCGCCCTTCAATTCCGTAAGCCAATCCATGCCGAGGATGACATCGTAATGGTACATAGTGGTGACGATTAGGTCAACAGACACCACCCTACTTCCTAAGTCTATCAAACAATCCTCACAAAACTTAGTGGCATCTGTAAAATTTACTAGTGCTGTGATAACTCTCACCCCAACCATAGGGGTTGTATTCAACCCTAAGCACTTAACCGTAAAACATGATATCATTGAAATAGTGGACCCAGTGTCCACCAATAGAAATACAGGTGTACTTTGGATGTGGGCAGTGACCTCGAAGGCTAAAGGTACTGTAGCTGCTGACTCAGACGCTTCAGTTGTAAGCACATGTACTCGCTCTTGTTAAGAACGGTTCGGTTGCGGTGCCACAGGTCGTTGAGGCGGCCTAAATCAAGGTGCGGGTGGCTGGTTAAATGTTGTTCAAGTGGTACTGATCGTAGAGGTGGAGCTGAGATGGCCTGAGGCAACTAACGATTAATCTTCTGAGGCGACGCAAAGCTATTGTCCCTCATCCTTGTGAAGTAGTAAGTGTCAGTATGCCCGACCTCTTGCAGTAGGCGCACCACAAATCAGATTGTCTCAGCTGTGTTAATGGAGCCATAGCCTAGGAGGCAAATCAGGATGTGGCCTCTTACCGAGGAACGGTCTGCTCAGTAAATCTGGTCGAGGCCTCAGACTTACAGGTGCACCTGTACGGGACAATCTGTCCCCATCCTGCTCAGCTCTCATAGACATGCTCACTAGCTCAGTATCATTGTTAATGTTAGCACAATACATCTTCGAGCGGATCTTAGGCCATAAACCCATAGAAAATTGTCGCATTCGTATCGGCTCATCTGCTAATATCAAGGGAGAGTATCTGGCTAGCTCCGTGAACCTGTTCTCATACTCTGCCACGGTCATCCCTCCCTGTTGGAGGTGAAGAAACTCTTACTCATTTTCATTACGGTACATGAGGGGAAAGTACTTTTCATGGAAGCGGGTCTCAAAAGCATCCCACGTCCATACATGTCCTAAGGGAATTGTCCGCATGATGCTATCCTACCACAGACTGGCCTCCTTCTCGAACATGTAGGTGACCAACTCAACCTACTTTTCCTCAGTGTAATGCAACAGCTTCAACATCTTAGAGTTACGGTCAAGCCAGTACTCGGCCTCCTCGGGTCTGTGAGTACCCACCAAAGTAGGAGGTCGAAAGCGTTGGAATCACTCAAATAAGCTGCTGGCACTTATGTTCCCAGCAGGGTGCATAGGTGGTGCAGATGGGGCCAGGCTTATGTTCTGGGCAAGGGCCCCCACGATGGTGGTCCAAATCTGCTGCTACTGCTGCTACATAAGGAGCATCATCTCCTCCAACCTATTAGGAGGAGGAGCCACCTGATGCATGTGTGGCATCGACGAGGACGCATGGTTCTGCTATGGAACCGGTGGTGCATAAGGTGTTGGCCCATTGGTGGGGCCAGTAGCCGGCTGTGAATCTAGCATAGTCTCGTGATTCGGGCCCAAACTGGGGTCTGTATGACTATCGCTGAGGGGAGGTACCCCGTCACTCAATTCACCAAGTGTAAGACGTGCAGTACTCCGAGTGTTCGTAGGTGACATTCCCTGTATACAACATAGGGTGCAACATGTGTGAGATTTAGTATAAGAATAAACACTTATCCAAACATTATTCACATTCCAAATCAAAGGAAGCTTCATGCATTTCATTTACCAAAATTGTCACAATACATGAGATATAGTCTTACATGGATCATGATAGAAGATGCATGTGAGCTAATCTAAACAAGCTTTAAACACTAAGCAAACCAACAATTGTACCACACTATTAAGCTTATCAAGGCTATAACATAGAAAGGAAGAAATGAAGAAAACCCAAAGACAACTACAACATATGACTAGTCGTCAGACTTTGGTGATGGAGGAGGTGTAAGACCCGTATCCTAGCCCGTGCTATTCCATATGTTTCCGCAGTCCTCTCGGTCAAATTTCGATAACCCTCAACCTATATCTGACATTTGCGCACGATCTTAAGCCGAGTCCTGCATATCAGAGTCGACTTGACTTGAAACTTGTACCTGTGTAATCGCGCCGTCACCACGGTTTCGATCCCACGTCTCGTATGCTGAGGCGATACCCAAGCCAAGAGATGTGGGCCCATGTTTAGTTCGAGAAAAACATCACGCATTACAAATTCTAAGAGTATCCATCACATCAAATGTCCAAGTACACTACCATCACTCACCATCACTCACACTCATCCTTAAAGTACAACACCTATTCTTAAAGTCAACTCTCACCCATCCCTCACCCATCACTCACATCTTTCATCTCTCTCATCTCTCTTATCTTTCTCATTCTCCAAACAAGCACCCAATGTCCAAGCTAGCTCCATGGGAGAGTTAAGTGTGGCCCACCTTCCTACCATCCAATCCCACCCTCCATGATCGATCTCAACCGTTGAAGTCCATTCATTGGAGCTCTATCATGCTTTGGAGGAAGAAAGAAGAAAAAGATCATATGGTGGGTGTTCTTAATTAGGTAGATCCTTTCATTTTCTTACATAAGGCAAGTGGGACCCACCAATCAATAGTGAGGATCCCATCTTGGTCCCTATGTGTGGCCAATGGCCCACCTTGATCACATGCATGTAGTGTAATGCAAGAGGGGCCCATAGTAGCAAAGCCCCTCCCACAACCATCGGTTCTCTCTCTCTCTATCTCTTTCTTTCCCATCCTGTGACTCACCTTGATGGATGGGTTTAATCTCCACCATCTAACCCATCTGGCCGTCTGTCCTAGACAAGCCCGGGATGAGGGCAAAACACAAATTTCAGCCTAATTCAAATCAGGTGGGCCACGTACACATGGACCCACCTTGATGAGCCCTGTCGTTCATCCAGGCCTCTTAGGTCAAGGGCCTGGTAATGAGGTGGATGCAAACTCCAGGTGGAGTCCACAATGTTGTACCTTGCATGAGGGGCCACTGTGATGTGAATGTTTTGTGCAAGCCCTCTGTCCACTAGAAGTGGACCCCACCTTGATGTATGTATTAAATCCATACCATCCATCCCATTTCCTAACTTATTTTAGGCATTAAGCCAGAAAAAGGAGCCAATCCAAATCTCCAATACGCCACACCATTGAAACCTTTATTTTAATAGTGAATAACTGTTAGGGCCCACCATGATGTTGATGTGCATCAGAAATGTTGAACATAGGGCTTGTTAGACCCGTCATGAGTCGGAGAACCCAATCAATGGAGTGATCATCCGGATGTGGGCCCCACCTACAAAAATATCTCCTGAAAAAAAAAATATATATTTATATATATATATATATATATATATATATATATATATATATATATATATATATATATATATATGCATAACTGACGCTGTTAATGCTAGTGTCCGGAGAATGCTGCGGCCAGCAGTGTCATGATGCATGTAAACGGGCAGGGAGAGTGCACCCCACCTCATGCCCCCAAGTTAATGCATGTGGAGTATCCATACTGTGCATTTGATGGGTCCCCTTTAGGCATGAGATTACCCCAAAAATCTACCGTTAATGTCACGCAGGTGGTCCACACCACTAACAGCATGAGAGTGAACATTTACCATTGAAAACCCTTTTTGGGTCAAAGGGATTTTGGATCTTTATGAATTTTTTTCATCTTAATCCAGGTATTTGTGACCTTATTAACAGATTGGATGGAGAATAGACGTTATGGTGGACCACGTGTGGCCCCACCACAATGGATGTGTTGCATCCTCACCATCCAACCTCTGGACGGTGGGAGGCTGGGTCTGCTGGAGTACCTTGCACCAGCTGGCATAGCTGTTGTACATGATGTCAGCAAGTTCTGTGGGTCGTGCATGGGATCTCCAAGCCATCCACTTGTTTTGCTATGTGGGCCACACCGCGATGTATTTGTTTCATCCACACCATCCAGATGTTTGGACGGTGCTGGACATGTTTGGTCAGTGTTGGACAGAGTTTGTACGGTGCTTTGGCCCACTTGATGAATGTATTATCCACACCGTCCACCGTTTGGGATAGGCAGGCTGCCCACTGTGATGTATGTATTCTTATACCCACACCCATGAGGATGGTGGGTCCCACCATATCCAAGCCATCTGTCAGCAACATCCAGAGGTTGGACTTATACAAGTAATAATATAATAATATTATATTACAATGTGCAGAGGTAGTTAGTGTTGTTATAAATAATATAATAATATTATAATTTATATAATATAATATATGGTGTGTATATATAATATAAAGTATATTATGGTGGGCCCCATGTGAGAACCCACCATGCTGTATGTAACATATATACATCCACCGTCCATGTACTCTGGATGGTGGGGCCCTTGTCATGGACATGGGAAATCTAAACCGTCCATCCATTTCATTTGGTGGGCCACATGTGTGGACCCCACCATGAGGTATTTACTTTATCTAAGCCGTCCGTCCATTTTGGACAGGCAGGGCCTATGTTGGTGCACTTATTATATCCCTACCATCCATCTAATTTTTAGGACGGTGGGTCACACTGCTGTCTGATGTCAGGAAGTTCTATGTGGGCCTACCTTGTGGTATGCGTTGTACCCGCATCATCCCTCCATGGGATCCTGATGATGTATGTTTTGTGATCCACACCGTCTAGAGTGTTTGGATAGTGTTGGACCACCTTTGGATGGTGCTGTGGACCCCACCTAGATGTATGTATTCTATTCACACCATCCAGAGTGTTTGGACGGTGTTGAAATTTATCTGGCAAGTGCTGATTTTCATGGATAATGTTATACGTGCTGATCATCACTGGTGTCATGTGCCCCATAGAATGATAGTGTACAGCGATATACATGTTACGCTTGCAACTAGTGAAGTGATTTTCAGTGTGGTCGAAGCCCATTAAGGCCCATATGTGCGGCCCAATGTGATGTATATATGGCCCATGTTCGAGGCCCAATAAGATGTATACCTAGCCCAGGTGTTAGGGCCCATTGTGATGTATATAAGGCTCGTGTATTGCGGCCCATATGATGTATATGAGGCTCATTAGTGCGGCCCATCAATGCTATCAACTAGATGTTTTTGAGGCCCATTGGTGATGTATTTATGACCTATGTGCCGAGGCCCACTGTAGTGGCCCATTGTGATGTATATGAGACCCTGAGATATGGCCCATTGTGATATGTATTAGACCCATGATGCATGGCCCATTTGATGTATTCGAGACCCATGTGTAGGGCCCACATGTCATGTATTTGAGGCCCATGAGAAGGGCCCACCTGTTGTGTATATGTGGCCCTTGAGTAAGGCACATTGTGTTGTATATTAGGCCTTTGTGTGAGGTCATGGGCCCATTATATGTTTGGCTCTATGTAGACCACTCCTTGGGAGAAATGTTGGTTAAATGTCCACATTGAGGGTAATGATGGTTGGATGTTTACATTGTGACCTTTCCTTAGGCTTGGTTAGGCTCATTCTCATCATTTTTTAATGAGTACCCCAAACGATTGGGCCCCATTGACATTACTTGATCCATCATCGACAGTCGATCTATGGACCCCACCTTATGTCGAGGCTGATTCTGATTGTCGATTACCAATTTTGATTATCGAGGTCGAGGCCGATTCTGAGTGCCGATTACCGATTTCGATTATCAGGATCGAGGCTGATTCTGACTGTTGATTACCATTTCAATTATCAAGGTCTAGGCCGATTCTGACTGCCGATTACAGATTTTGATTATCAGGGTCGAGGCCGATTCTTATTGCCAATTACCGATTTTGATTATCGAGGCTGACTCCAATTGTCGAGGCTAAATATCGAGGCCAATTGCCGAGGCCCATTGTGATGTATATGCAGCCCGTATTTTAGGTCCATTCTGATGAGCATTCAACCTCAGCTTGATGCATTTGGGGCCTATGTAAGGTATGTGATGCCTATGTGATGAGGCCCATTATGGTGCGTTTGAAGGCCAGGTGATGGAGCCATTATGATGTATATCAGGCCCATGTGAGAGGCCCATCGTGATGTATATTAAGCCCTTGAGTGAGGCCCATGATATTATACATTTGGCTTTGTGTGAGGCCATGGGTCCACTGTATGTTAGGCTTTATATGGATCATTTCTTGGGGGTAATATTGGTTAAATGTCCACATTGTCAAGGTCGATTGTCGATGACGGTTATTGATACCAATTATGAGTATGTGACAACATATCATCATGATACATGCCCACACGCATCATCTATATGTTTTTTATGAGATGTGATTGACTATTGCATATGTCATTGGGCAGGATAATATGAGACTCCATGATAGGCGGAGGTTATCTCACATGAGCGCATGACATTTGTAGGATTTATGCATGACTGGATTGTATGATCATGGGTCTTGCATTATGTCGTAATTACTGTACGCCTTAACGACATCAGGGTCGTAGCATCCATAGGCATGTAGTGGATGGCCAGACGGGAGACCAGAAATGTTTGGTTATAGCATACAGATGCCATAAATGTCCTTGGGTGAAAATCCCTAAACCTCCATGGCTAAGAGACCCCCCAATGTCGAGACCAAGTGGATATATATGAGCGCATGAGGGCCGTATACTAGTAGGCCGCATCTCTCACTATGTCGTGGTCGGTTGGGAGGGGGTGTGACCTTACCCGCCTGAGTGAGGAGGCATTATCTAGGTTGAGTTTGACCAGCTTGAGGAATAGATCCACTATTGATGAGTCGAGCCCGATATTGGCAGCGGATAGTGAGGTCTCTTCCACTTACCCAGTTGTGCACTCGGATAAGGGCGGCAAGCTGGCGTAGAGTGTAATAGACCCTGGTGATTTTCCCCATAGAGGAACTGTACTAATATGTGGACTTATTGAGCAGGAGTTGCATACTCATTTATTCATTCATGCGTTCACTATCCACTCGGGCTGATGGTGTGCAACTATTTGTTATGTGTACCTTCACAATGACTAAGATTTCGGTTAAAGTGCGCGCCTAACCTGAGATCAGGAGTTTGCCACATTGAGTCTGACTATCCAAATTTATGTATGGGATTGGTTTGGATAGAATTCCCTTGTGATGGACCCCCACAGCCTCCGATACTATGACTATCATCCTGACTTCACACTCTAGCGTGATCATTCCATTCGTACTGCATATTGCATGACATCTGCGACATATGGCATTTGGGTTACTGTGTTTCTGTATTTATATGGTATAGATACGGCTGACATATTTGTGAGCTCATCAGGAATTGTATATTGCATTGCATCCTCGGCATCTGATAATTGGCTCTCTATGACTCCTCATTTGCATAGCTGATATATATTGCATACTCTGATATTGTATGACTCATGGATTTCTCAGTAATTCTTTTTAATCTGTTATCGTATGATTTATGATCTTGTCAGTATTTCTGCTTATTCCGATATTGTATGATTTATGGATTACCAGTATTTTCGGTATTGTAAGATTATGGCATTGTATTAAATACTTGACACTTACTTTGTGCACACACTTACACCACCCTTTAAGCTTTTTATAAGCTTATGCATGATAAAAGCGTGCAGGTGATGTTAGGTTACAACAACGTTGAGCTTGGAGCGTGCAACTGTCTTCTGGATCTTTGATTTTTGATATATGTATTTCCCTTTCAACATTGTATTCAACTGTTTATATTAGTGGATATGTGATGATGATGTTGCCTTTGAGATTTGGGTAAACTTGTGGTTATGCTTATTACGAGTTAAATGTATATTGGAAAAAAAATCTTCCTTGTAGGATCCCAAGATCAAAATTTGGCGTATGAATGCCGAAAGCCGAGAATGGGGTACTACGAAGGCTGTCGGCATCGGATTCAGTGATCGGGATCCCTGTGAATCTAATTTCTGGGTTTGGGGCGTGACAGGAGGAGCACCCTTGCCTTGCATGTAGCACAGGAGAGCCTTCAAGGTGTGAGACACTTTCTTAAACCTCTGCTTCATGTAGGCCTAACTCTCTTCAAGTTTGGCCTGGGTCTCTCTGACCTCCTGTCGCAGGGCGACTTGGCCCTCCTCAATCTGAGCCAAGTGGGCTTCTAAAGTAGCTCGATCATGATGGTGTTCATGTGTAGTAGGAGGAGAGCCCCAGCAGTGTCTTGGGCCTCCTCTTCTTCCTCTTCCTTCCTTCCTCTATTTCATTTTCGTCCTCTTCCTCATCACTTCCTTCCTCTTCACTTCCTGTCTCATCCTCACTCTCATTGAGTCAAGCTTGACGTTGTCGTGACCCAATTCTCATGTTGTTAAGCGTAGTGTCGTTGATGAAATGGATCGGCGTAAGATTTTCTGAGCCATGTCTGTAGCCAAATTCACAAGCAAGCTTACATATAAGTCAGCCGAATGGGAGTGAAATGTCTGTCCTAGGAGAGCGTGTGGTCTAAACTATCTGAAGTAGGACGTACGTAGGCAGACACAGCTTATCTCCTTGCCTAGCTCTGTATAGGAAGTCTACCATCAATTACATGTACTCAGAGCACTTGCTCCACCTAGGATACACATTGTATGTGAATATGTGATGGAGTAGGCGGAAGTCATGAGTCGTCTTGGTCACTAAGAGGCAATTGCCTCGATTTCATTGGACTAGTCGGCCGCAAAGAAATTGCGTACGGTGATCTCTTTCATACACACTCCTGAGATTTCTCTCGCTAGCATGTACCTCTTCACGCGGCATTTCCATGATTCGAGCTGTCAAGTCTACGTTGATAATGACTTCCCGCCTTCCCACGGGGATAGAGAATTTTAGAGGCTCCAGTAGTGGCTCTCGTATATAGGCGTAGAAGGCTCGGATAATGCTCTCATTCGCACGAGACTTTCCCTTAAACATGGGACTCCACCCGGCATCCAACAGGAGATCCATTGCCAGATAAAGCCCAAATAGTTTTTCATGCACGTGCGCTTCAAAGAGGACTCTACGGCCTTAAAACCTACCATGTCACATGTCCGCTAATAGAGTTCTTTCGAGAGGAACTTGGGGACACTACAAGAAAAATGGGCAATGGCTATATAGCCAAAAACCGTAGCTAAAGACCTTTTGCTACGGATCTAGTCCGTAGCATGTCCGTCGCTATTGATTGGGTAGCTAAAGGTCAAAAAACCAATGGCTACAGATTATATATATAGCAATAGATATCAATCGCTACGGATAAAAGTCATAGCTATAATTTTTGTAGCGAAATGTAGTTATGCCTAAAGATTGAATCCGCAGCAATAGATATCAATAGCTACAGATAAAGGCCATAGCTATAATTTCTATAGCGAAATGTACCTACGACGTTGGATAATAGCTACGGTTTTCAAAATAATAACTATGGCTAAAATTTGTAGCTATTTACAAAAAAAAAAAAAAAAATTATAATAATAGTACCTGTTTCCATTGGAAGAACCTGCTGTGATTGATAACTCATCTAAGCTTAATGCTGATAGGAATAGTACATAAAATGCATTCAGGAAAAAATGATGCATTTTTTACAAATAGCAATCAAATCATACAATGCATCCCACATTCACATTTCTAAATAAATAATACTTCACTTTGCTCAACCTATCATAAGAAGATAGAGCTTCTTCTTTCCCTAAAACTGCAGATGTAACTTCTGTGGACTTTGACACAAGATCACTTTCAAGTTTTGAAACCCTTCCCTTGAGAAAGTGAATTTCATCCTCCAATGACTTTTTAGCTTGTCAGCCTGTATAAAACAACATTCGTAGACACAATCAAACAAGCATGCCTTTGTACACATCTCAAAAGAAAGAAAGACAAAAAAAAAAAAAAAAAAAAAAAAACACTAAAAACAAGGATTGCAACTTTCAAACAAATGAGGTTCAGGATATAGGGATGTACCTCAGCTTTCATTTTTTCATGAGCAGATTCAATTTTCTTCAATGCAACTTTATTCACTGGTGCTATTTCTCTATATTATCAAAAAAATATCATAAAATATTTAAATCCTTCCATCTCTTCCTTTGTTTTTTGCATGTCCTTAATTAGCTATTACATATATAACTAACAAAATTGGAACATACTTTTAGAAATATTACATAGTAAGAGAGAAAGACATGAGTAAGAAAAAGAGGAGAGAAAAATCAGGCCAAAATGTTTCTCATATAGATTGATTAATTATATATATATATATATATATATATATATATATATATATATATATATATATATACACACACACATATGTTAGGTTATAGGTTTAGATTATAGGTTATAGGTTTAGGAATTCGGGTTCGAGTTCTGGTTTAGGTTTATGTTAAGGTTATATAGGTTTAGGTTTAGGGATTTGTGAATAGGTTATAGGTTTAGGTTATAAGTTATAGGTTTTGATTTAGGTTTAGGTTATAGGTTACAGGTTTAGGGATTTGAGAATAGGTTTAGGTTATAGGTTACAGGTTTAGGGATTTGAGAATAGGTTTAGGTTATAGGTTACAGGTTTAAGGATTTGAGAATAGGTTTAGGTTATAGGTTATAGGTTTTGTTTATAGGTTATAGGTTTAGTTTTAGGTTGTGGTTATAGGTTATAGGTTTAGGTGTAGGTTATAGGTAGGTTATAGGTTTGGGTTTAGGTTATAGGTTATAAGTTTAGGTTATAGGTTTGGATTGAGGTTATAGGTTATAGGTTTAGGAATTTGGGTTCGGGTTTAGGTTTAGGTTTAGGGATTTGAGAATAGGTTTAGGTTTAGGTATAGGTTTAGGTTATAACTTATAAGTTTAGGTTCAGGTTAAGGTTCCAGGTTTATGTTTATGTGTAGGTCATAGGTTATAGGTTTGGGTTTAGGTTTATGTTTAGGTTATATGTTATAAGTTTAGATTGAGGTTATAGGTTATAGGTTATAGGTTTAGGTTTAGGTTTAGGGATTTGAGAATAGGTTTATGTTTAGGTTATAGGTAGGTTTGGATTTAGGTTTAGGTTTAGGTTATAGGTTATAGGTTTAGGTTTTAGGTTATAGGTTTGGGAATTTGGGTTCAAGTTCAGGTTTAGGTTAAGGTTAAGTGTAACACCCCGAATTTTTTCCAACCTGGGGTTAGACGTCCTTAGGCAATGGGTCAACCATAACACCTTGGTAACCTCTCAGAACCCAATTTCAAAGCCAAATAAATCGTTTAGAACCTAATTCTTTAGAAATTTAACATGAATTAGCTAGTGCTGCACTAGATGACCTATGAAATTCTCACCAATCACTTTCAATACGATCTACTAGAGCCAAAACGTATAAAATAGGTGACGCTACAATACCCTAAAACCTAGGATTAAACTCTAAACCCAGTTGCTCACGGGAGCATTCGGAAACTTTATATCAGATCTAGACCGCACGTTGGAAGTCCGATTATCCCGAACTTAGAAAATCCTGACCGTCTATTTGGACTTGACAATCACCTTGAAAATTAAGACCAAATGATGTCCCACGACGATTTCCTTGAGCCTAGAGTGAAGAGTGTGAGAAATGTTAGAAATTAAATATAATTTATGAAATCTGGCACGTGTCACTTGCACGACATTTTCTAAGCATTCTGACCATCAGAATTCGATCAAATTTTACCCTCGGATCAGAATAGGTGGCTCTTACATGTCATAGTACTTGTAGCTCTGATCGAGTACCGGTAGCCGTTGAACTGAAATTGCTCCGCCACGGTCGATTTAGATTTCCGATCAGACTGAAAACTCTGCCTGACCTAGATCCAATGTCAAGGAGCTTAAGTCCAACCGCATTTGATAAAAGGACCTCCAGAAGTGCTCTGTTGAGATGGAACAGTTCGTATTTGGACATTACATAAGTATACTTTGGCCCCAAGTCTATTCCCGTCATTTTTGGGCTTATAAAAAGGCCTTAAGCCCTCTCTCACAAACCCCATACGAATTTGAGAAATCCCTAGGAGAGAGAGGAGAGAAAAGAGAGAGAAAGTGAGGGAGAAGTTGGAGTTTTCTCCTGGGATTCTTCCCTGCTGCTCCAAATGCCTAATCCTTCCACCTGCATCGCTCTTCTGGCGATTCCAACTCCATTCTTGGTAAGAAAACCCTAACCCTAACCTATTTTAGGGATTCTATCGATCCAAGTAGTGAAGTAACTGACTTACCTTATGTTGTAGGTTGCCAATCGGTCGTTGACGACGACGTAGAGTTCCAATTCGATTCATTACGCTCCTACGGCGTAAGGTGCGGATTGTAGACGCTTTGGTTACCATTTTTCAAAGCTTTCAATGCGGTTTAAGGGTAGATTGCTGATAAGGATGCTGTTTGACATGTAGAACATGCTGTCCATTTTTCATTTCGCATACATACGAATAATATGAGATTTAGGGTATTTTAGGTATTTGTAGGAAATACTGTATACGTACGTATTTTGCCGGTATGATTGCCATGAGTATTTACCGTGTACCTATACTAGTTATACGTGTATGATCTGTTTGGCGAAGAGATTCGCCCTAATGCACATATTGGTCGACATATGCTATGTAGACTAATGTGTGTAGACTAAGTGTTTGTTGAAATGCCTAAATCAATATGATTTATGCCTGCCATATATTTTGAATGTAAGAACATGATTGTTGGGTATTAGATAACTCCTTGATATAAGGATCTGTCATATTATGTGTTGGAATCAACATACGTCAAGTACGTTGGAGTTGAGTAGTCTAAGTGTTTGTATAAATGTATGTATTATTAAGTATTGAGTAAATGGTATTGTAGATTAGCGTACAGACTGGATTCTCAACTACTTTGATGATGCACATGATTTCCTCCATGCTTGTTATATTTGAATTGGTTACCTTATGTGTGAAATACTCGTGTATGGTTAACTTCTTGTGATGTACGTTATAACATACTGATAACATGCTGGAATTTCTTGTATTTCAATTCTGTCTCTCATATGATTATTGATCCACATTACATGTGCTTGGGGCTACACTCTAGTCCTTACAGTCGGTAACAGTTTAGAATTCGTGGTTGGATTCTATTCACCATGAAGGATGTGTATGACGAACCCGAGTCGTACTAGAGTCGTCGGCAGTGGTAGGCCACACGAAGTGCTTGTGCACTTCATGTCGATCGGTTCGACGTGTGCTCGTGCTAGTCGGACTCATCAAGTAACCTGACTGACCATTGTATGTTCACCTTGTATTTGTCATAACTGCTTGAACCTAGGGTACTGAACTTACAACTGACAACCCTGATAACTGTGGTACCTTGATCCACTAAGACTCATGAGCCGGGCATGATGGTATGGGACACCGTGGTCGAGCTGTCGGCCTACGCTGGGGCCACAAACCTCCCCGTAGTGACTAGTGAGCACCCTACTCTGAGCAGATTATGGTGGTATGGGACACTATATTCTTTCTATCGGCCTACATTGATAAGGTGATGGGGGAGTGGAGCAACGAGTGCGAGCAACAGCCCTGGCAGCCTTTGTAGTGACCTTGAGTTTATCCGACATCGCATGGGGGCGACGAGTCCTGATGCAGTCTTAAGGATATAAACTAGGCCTGTATTGATAAGGTGATGGGGGAGAGGAGTAACGAGTGCGTGCAACAGCCGTGGCAGACCTTGCAGCGACCTAGAAATATATCACCGTATGAGAATACTAGGAGTGACAACCCTAAACAGGATGCTTGTTGGGAATGATATAAGGGAGGTACCCTAGTTTTCCAATCCTGCTGTATGAAAAGGACTAATAACAACTCGGTAATCATATTCATATCGCACTGTATGTGCCTGGAAGATGTGGAGCACTGAGGGAAGAAAGCACGCCGTGGACGTAAGATGGTGTCGCATGAGGGAGTATGTCGGTGAGGGCATCCATCATGTCATTTCATGCTTACATTAATCACAGTATTTAGAAATGTTTAATTTGCTTGCTTTACCATTATCGCGTGATTGATTTGATAACATGCTAACCTTTGCTCTATGATCCACTGAGTTAGCTACTCACTCCCACGTTACAGGATGGTGCTGCGCGCACCAAACAGTCCCTGTTTTAGTTTCAGGTGATAGCGCTGCTTGTGAAGCGGAGCCAGAATTGTTTGATGATGAGGAGGATTTCTCTTATATGCTGGTTCTGATCGACGGGTTTACAGGGTTACTGATTAGATGCCAATACACTTGGCGATTTACCTTTTTTTTACACACCCATGTATATTCTTTTCTTTCTATTTTGGAGTATACATGTAATTAGTTAACCTGGTAACATGTTCACACTCTGGAGACATACAATCATTTATATATTTTATATATTTATCACAGTCTTCCGCTTACTAATTTAACTGTCTCTGGAGTATGATATGCTGTTTTTGTCTAATCCCACTCATATTTTCTGCATTAATATGAACAACATTCATCCATTATTGAAAGTGTTGCATAAGTGATGTTCTGGAACTCGGGAGTGGAGTTTATCCTTGACCCCCAATTTTCAGGATGTTACATTAAGGTTATAGGTTTAGGTTTAAGGATTTAAGAATAGGTTATAGGTTATAGGATTAGTTTTAGGTTTAGGTTATAGGTTATAGGTTTAGGTTTAGGTTTAGGGATTTGAGAATAGGTTTAGGTTTAGGTTTAGGTTTCAGTTTTAGGTTATAGGTTTAGGTTTAGGTTAAGGTTATAGGTTTAGGTTTAGGTTATAGTTTTAGATTAAGGTTGTAGGTTATAGGTTTAGGAATTCGGGTTCGGGTTCGGGTTCGAGTTTAGGTTTAGGTTTAGGGATTTGAGAATAGGTTATAGGAGTAGTTTTAGGTTTAGGTTTAGGTTATAGGTTATAGGTAATAGGTTATAGGTTTAGGTTTAGGTTTAGGTTATAGGTAATAGGTTTAGGTTTACGTTAAGGTTACAGGTTTACGTTTAAGTGTAGGTTATAGGTGGGTTATAGGTTTGGTTTTAGGTTTAGGTTTAGGTTTAGGTTTAGGTTATAGGTTATAGGTTTAGAATGAGGTTATAGGTTATAGGTTTAGGTTTAGGCTATAGATTTAGGGATTTGAGAATAAGTTTAGGTTTAGGTTATTTGTTATAGGTTTAGTTTATAGGTTATAGGTTTAGGTTCAGGTTTAGGTTTAGGTTATCAGTTTAGGTTTAGGTGTAGGTTATAGGTAGGTTATAGATTATAAGTTATAGGTTTGGATTTAGGTTTAGGTTTAGGTTTAGGTTTAGGTTATAGGTTATAGGTTTAAGTTATAGGTTTAGATTGAGGTTATAGGTTATAGGTTTAGGAATTCGGGTTTGGGTTCAGGTTCGGGTTTAGGTTTAGGTTTAAGTTAAGGTTAAGATTATATGTTTAGGTTTAGGGATTTGAGAATAGGTTATGGGTTATAGTTTATAAGATTAGGTTTATGTTTAGGTTTAGGGATTTGAGAATAGGTTATGGGTTATAGTTTATAAGATTAGGTTTAGGTTTAGGTTTAGGTCATAGGTTTAGGTTTAGGGATTTGAGAATAAGTTTAGGTTTAGGTTTAGGTTTCGATTATAGGTTATAGGTTTAGTTTATAGGTTATAGGTTTAGGTTTAGGTTAAGGTTATAGGTTTAGGTTTAGGTGTAGGTTATAGGTTGGTTATAAGTTACAGGTTATAGGTTTGTGAGGACCAAATGGAGTCTAATATGTTTAGGTTTAGGTTTAGGTTATAGGTTATAGGTTTAGGTTACAGGTTTAGATTGAGGTTATAGGTTATAGGTTTAGGAATTCAGGTTTGGGTCTGTAGTGATGTTTATTTATCATTTAATCTGTTTGAAAGATCACACAGACAGTGATGAAAGGAGAAAAATAAATATCAGTGATTCCCACCTTCCAGGAACCCTTGTTCAACATCCGGATAGTTATAAAGAAGGTATTCTCATTGCAGAAATTCCAAAAAAAAATCTATTTTATTTTAAAATATTCTTTGTAAACTGTCTCTTACATATGGCCAAGAAGCTATATAACCAATCATACATGTCTTTCCATATTCAAATGTTTATAGCACTCGAATGTTTATAGCAGCAAATGCAGCAGATGGGAACATGCAAACTACAAGAAATGCTTAGAAAATCTCAATAAAATAAGTAAAACTAAAAGTGCTGGAACATGCAAACTACAAGTAAGATGAAGAATCTAGATAAACCAAAAGTGCATGTTCGAATTATGTTCTTATAAGAAAGAAACCTAATCGCTGGAACAAGAAAATTGTTATAGCCTGTATTTAATTTATAAACAATGGTGAGTGTTTTGTTTTCAATAAAACGGAATGTGAGGAGATTCATGACCGAAAGGAAGTGAATTCAAGCTAAGCAAAGACTTAGGCGAGTCTTTAAATGGAAAGGTAGAAGAAAATACCAACAGAAGGGAAGCAAACATGTACCTGGACTCACTACAAGGGTAACCTTTCAATGATGGCCCACTACTTCTGATAATCACTACAAGGGTAAGAAAATTACAAAAAGTAAGGAAAATATAAACATAGTTGATCACCTTTATGAGTGAAAATGATACCGTCTCCATTTTGGTGGTTTCCTTTATTGAATTAAATTGTTGCATTTCACTTCAACTGAGCTAATAAACATTCTTAAATACAAAATATATAATAAATTTATAGTTGATAATATAAGATTGAGATAATGATAAGCATAAGGAATGTGGAATGGGGCCCACTGATCAGGTCACTATTTGTCTCTACAATCCAAACATTCCCTAACAAATTGTAAGTGCTTGCGCCCATGTGCATGTGATTTTATAACTACGAAGCAGGATCAGGACCATGTGATTGTTGTACATTGGTCAACTGATTTATAGTTTTAATTATCCATGTTACAGTCCACTCGTGAATCATTTTCCAACACTATAATCGTCGACTAGCAGTTCTGAAATAAAACCATTTGGATCAAATTCCACTCCGAGCAGTATTCAATCGAGCCACTAAATTCAACAGTGCAAAATACGAGTGGCTCAAAAGCTGTAAAAAAGAAAACGATATATGCTTCAAGGATTAGATAATAGAATCAGTCAAGACCCCTAAATCCTTATGGTATAGAATAAGATTTTTAACTTCATTCTTGTGAAGAGGTTCAAATACGGTGTGGCCCAAAACCCAAATGCTGAAATGGTGCTAGCTTAGAAATTATCGGCATTGATTCTAGTAAGGTAGCCAGTCTTGCTGCTTCCATTTCACCTTCTATGGATTGTCTCTTTCAATGGGTGGGTTTACAAGTTCTATCGTGAATGCATCAAAAGTTATCACTAGTAGGTAATAAGATTAGGGAAAGTAGACAAAAAGATAGGAAAAGAGAAGATATCAAACCTAGGAGCTTCACGGCGCGTGTTTCTTCGGGTAGGAGATTCACGGCTACTGCAATGGAGAGAGAAAGAGAGGGGAGGGCGTTCACGGCCTGTGTTTCTTCACAACTGATCCATTAGAGAGAGAGAGAGAGAGAGAGAGAGAGAGAGAGAGAGAGAGAGAGAGGGAGGAGAATGAGAGAGATGGAGCAGAGATCAGGAGGAAGAGAGAGGATTAGGGAAAGAAAATCTTAGGGAATGCTCTGATTAGGGAACAGAGAGAGAGAGAGAGTCAAACACCCTCTTTGGGCGTGGCTCTATTTTAAGCACGCACCCAAATTTGGGCCGGATGGACGCAGACGGTCCGGACAGGGGCTCCGTGGGCCCCACCATGATGTATTTGGTTAATCCATTCTGATAAATAATTTTAATAAACAATTTTAGATTATGACACCAAATTTTAGGTAAATTAAAGGCCCAAGTAGACCACACCATAAGAAACAACTGTAATTTAATATTCATGTTTCCTACCGTGTGGTCCACTTGAGCCTTCGATCTAGCTGATTTTTTTTCCATCTTCTAACATAATATTTACAAACATATAGATGGCTTAGATATAACATATAGTATTTTAAGGACTCATAAAGCCCCTTACAACACCATTAATTATTAATGGTGTATCAACTTTTTAGCTACGGATTAAAATCATAGCAACTACAGCTAAGGTTTATATCCGTAGCAGAAAACCAATGTGGTATGTATCCTTTGCCCCTTTTTTTGGTAGTAGGATCGAGATCCTGCTTCATCCTTAGCTCTCATGCGGCGCTTGTACTTTCTTCGGCACCCGATTTCTTCCTTGGACAGGTTGGGTGGCTAGGCCCATCTTCATCTGTGGAAGCCCCCTTCTTTCCCTTGAGGTAAAAAGTGTGAAAGAGAAAATATGGCCCCCACTGGCTTAAAAAGAGCCATGAGAATGGAGTGCGATTTGCGAGATGAGATGGGTTGGGAGATTTTGATATTTATGAGACACAAAGATGGGTTTGTGCACTCAAATGAGAAGGAAGGAAGGGGATTGAAAGTAGTAGAAGATGGATTTGAGAGAAAAGATGGGACGTGGGTATGTAGTGAAGAAGAATAAGAAGATATGAGAATGGAGAGGTGAATTTGAGGTGAAAAATCAGACTTTTAGAGCTTAGAGGGGTTTAGAGTCTAGGTAGGGGTGAAATGAAGTAAAAAAGGGGAGATATAACGGGTCCCACATGATTTCGTGGGCCCTACGTACGTGTACGATAATTGGCCCACCTAGACTGCTGAACATGGACAGCGGGCGTCGCGGTTGGGGCGATGTCATCACAGTCTATTGGACCTTTGGGTGATGGCATCCCCCTCCTGGGGTGCTAGAAATGTGTGGGGTCCACTTTCACTCCCCCCGATTTGTACCGTTTAAGCCCCCTAGTCCGTTTGAGACATTTTTGGAGTCTATCTCGCGTATATTCACGCGTTCTGGTTATTTGAGTGTGGAATATGTTAAATTATTGTTTAAACCTGTTGAATGACAGTCTAGGAAAGAACTGGGATCATCTCACATGATCACAGATGCATACGGGTCCCGTTTCTACGGTCAGTTTCGCCCATCGGCAAGACTTGGAATCCTACATTCATTTCTACATTTTTTCACCCTCTCCTAAGTCAAAGTACATCAGAGTGCATTGTGTTACCATAACCTAGGTCCAGTTTAATCCAAATCATGCTTTGATACTAACTTGTTACGCCCTGAAAATCGAGGGTCAAGCAGAAACTCAACTCCCGAGTTTCAACGCATCACTTATGCAACATACATAATGATGTTTAAATGTTGTCCATATTAGTGCATTAAACATAAGTGATATTATACTAAAATGGCATATTATACTCTAGAGACAAATAAATTATGCAAGCGAAAGACTGTGATAAATATATAAAGCACATAAATAGTTGTAAACCCCCTGAGTATGACCATGTCACCAGACTGAATATATACATGTTTATTTCAAAATATACAAAATGACTAAATGTAATGTCTCACTAGTTTGTATCCCTGTAATCCCGGTGATGCAACTCTAGGTCTACATAGACCCGTTAAAGAGTTGTATGTAGGAGAACTCCTCTTCATTATCATAAAAGTCCGGCTCCGCTTTGTAAGCATCACCATCATCTATAGCTAAATAGAGTATGGTTAGTGTTTTAAAACACCGTCCCAAAGTAGGAGTGAGTGATTAACTCAGTGGAGCTATAAGGCAAAGGTTAACATGTTATTAATTCAGTCAAGCAGTTATGATAAGGCAATATAACAAACATATCCTACGTACTCTTGTTAATGCAAGGATGGTATGCGATAATGATGCATGCCCTCGCCTGCACTCCCTTAGTGACATCATCTCATAATTGTGGCATGCACCACTTCGGACACGTGCACTTCCTCACCAAAGCACATACAATGCGATGCATATGCTAAGGTACCTCCTAGTTAATCGTTGAAATGTGTCGCTGGCACTAGCGTTCCCAACTGGGTGCATAGATGAAGCAGATGGAGCCACCCCCATCGACTAAGCAAAGATACTAGCCATGGAGGTCAAGAACTGTTGCTGTTGCTGCTGCTACTGTATCTGTTATTGTTGTATCAATAACATCATCTTCTCTAGCCTATCAGGAGGCAGAGCGGACTGTGATGCATGAGGCGTCGATGTAGATGCACGGTTCTGCTCAGGAACCAAAGGTGTGACAGGAGAGACCATAAATGGTGTCACAGGAGTCGGCCCAACAGCAGGGCCAGAAGTCGGCTGAGAATCCGGCATAGGATCTGAGTGAGACGGGCCCGAACGGGGGTCCGTATAGCTATCACTCAGGGGAGGGGCCCCGTTAAGCGACTCACCCAAAGAGAGACGAGCAGAAGACCTCGTGCCCTTAGGTGGCATACCCTACATTCAACAGAGGGTGTAACCAGTGAGATTAAGCATACACACAATCCATTCACATAGCATTAACATCACAACTCAAAGAAATAACATGCATTTCATTTAACAAAATTGTCACAATACACGAAGTGCAGCATTACATGGATCACGACAGAGAAAGCATGTGAGCTAACACAACTAAGCTTCAAACACTAAACTTCAACACTAAAACAACTATCAAACTACTACTCATATAAAGGTTACACACAAGAACAAACAACAAAATAAATAAATAATGACTACATATAGGACTATTCGTCAGAATCTGGGGATGGAGGAGGGGCACCCTTGTCCTATAGATAGCATAGGATAGACTTCAAGGTATGAGTTACTTTCTTGAACTTGTGCTTCACGAGGCCCCGCAGATCCATAATATCCTGTCGTAGGGTGGCCTGACCCTCCTTATGTCTAACTAAACAGGCTTCTCTATTAGCCCTATCAGGATCATGCTCTCGATTCGTAGGAGGAGGGCTCTCATTCGTATCCTGGGCCACTTCTTCCTCTTTCTGCTCTTCTTCTTCTTCTATTTTGGCTCCACCTTCTTCATTGCTCTCTTCCTCTTCACTTTCTGTCTCATCCTCACTCTCTTCAAGTAGGGCTTGCCGTTGTCGAGGCCCGATATCCATCTGATTGAGAGTAGTCTTGGTGATGTAATGGATCGGCACAGGCAATTTCGCCCTAAGTCTGTAGCCAAACTCAAGTGCAATCCTGCATATGAGTCGGCCAAATGGGAGTGATTCAGTCCTTTTATTAGAATGTGTAATTAGGACTATCTGTTGCAGGACATACGTAGGCACACACAGCTTCTCTCCCTGCCCCACCTGATACAAGAAGTCCACCATCAGGAGCGTGCACTCACTGCGGTTGCTCCACCTGGGATGGACGTTGAACGTGTAGATGTGGTGAAGTAGGCGAAAGTCGTCCGTCATATTGGTCACTAAAAGGATTTTGTTAGGCTACCATTCAACTAGACGACCATAAAGGAACCATGTGCGGTGATCCCTTTCACGTGCACTACTCAGATTCTTCTCACTCGCATGAACCTCGCCAAGTGGCACATTCAGAAGCGGAGATATCAAAGCAACGTTGATTGTGGCCTCCCAATCTCTTTCAAATGGAATCTTAAACTGTAAGGCTCCAATGTTGGCTCTCGAATGTGGGCGTAGAAAGCTCGGACAGTGCCCAGATTTGTACAATGCTCACCCTCAAATAGCGAACCCCACTTAGCTTTTACTAGGTGCTTGAACAACAAGAATTCTCCAAATAGTTGTGCATCTACATGAGCTTCAAAGAGGACCCTACGGCCCTCATAAACACCATGAGACAACTCTACCAACAAAGCCCTTCCTATGGGAGCATGAGGATCTAGATCCCGCTTCCTCTACAACTCCCAAGCGGCACTTGAACTTGCGATGGCACCTCTTAGCCTTCTAAAATGGGTGGGGTGACTAGGACCAGCTTCATCTACGGGAGCTCTCTTCTTTCCCATGAAAGATAATGGTGGAAATGAAAAATATGGCCGTAATAAGCTTGAATAGAGCCATAAAAAATGAAAGAAATAAGAAGAATGGGATAGGTGATGTGTTTTTCATGAATTTGAGACTCAAAGTAGGGATTTGAGTGCTCAAATGGAAAGAAAAGAAAGGGAAATCAACAATGGAAGTGGGTTTTAAGATGGATAGAGAGAGGGTGCATGAAAATGGAAGAAAGGGTTTGAAGAGGGGATTTTATGAATTTTTGAGAGAGTTTTCAAGAAAAGGAAAGATAGGGAGGGTAGATTGTGAAGGGAAGATGATTTGGGGGTGTTTAAATGTAACCAACCGTGCACCAGTTGGCCATACAATTCCCTAGCAAAATCGACCCAACCGGCCCAGCCCGTCCGGGCTCACTAGGCGGTGAGGCCTCGCCGAACTAGCGAGATGGACATCCCGGCGAGGACTCATCCCACCAGCGAGGTCCTCCCCCCCCCCCCCCCCCCCCCTTAGGTCTAAAAACAAGCGGGTCCCATGCTGGGTCCCCCTAGAAGTGCCCCAATTGGGCCCCTACTCCATTTTGACTCGTTTCGGGTCATTTCGAAGCAAATTTGATACATATTCACATTTAACAATTTTTAACGGCTAGAATAGAATAAAACATAATCTAAACCCGTCAATTGATGGTCTAGAAGTGGTTTGGGGTCATTGTGTGTGATCAGGAGTATGCACGGACTCGATCATGGCAATCACTTTCAGCAAACTTTCGCCAACTGACGAAACTGGGAATCTTAAACTTGTTTCTAGATTTTTCTCGCACCCTCCTACATTAAATTAGAATCAGCGTACATCGTGTGACCATAACCCAGGCCTAGTTTAATCCAAATCATACTCTGATACCAACTTGTGAAGCCCTGAAATTCGGGGGTCGAGCATAACTCAGCTCCCAAGTTCCAAAACATCACTTATGAAAAATTTTTTATGGTGGATGAATGTTGTCTGTATTAGTGCATTAAACATAAAATATATTAAGCTAAATTAGCAAACATAATTCAGGGATAGTTAAAATACGCAAGTTAAAGTTTGAAATAAATATATAAACCAACATAAGTCCCCAAGATATGTATGCTCTGCCAGGTCATAATTACAAGACGTGTCTCAAAATACATATATTAAAATATGATAAATCACTACAACATAGCCCTGAATCCCCAACAATCAGGACATGGCTCACACGAACCCACCTGAGAACTGCATGAAGGAGAATGCCTCCTCGTCATCATCAAACTCCGGCTCCGCCTCGCAGGAATTACCATCACCTGCAGCTAATTCAGAGTCTGGTTGGTGTTTAAGCACCGTCTCAGAACATGGGAGTGAGTGATCAACTCAGTGGAACTATACAGCAAAGGTTAACATGTTATCAATTCAATCAAGTAATAATGATAAAGCAATTCAATCAAACATGTCCTAGATACTCTTGTTAATGCAAGAATGATATGAGGTAATGATGCATGCCCTCACCCAAACTCTCTCTTACGACAAAATCTAATGATCGCGGCATGTATCACTACCGCTATGCTCTACACCAATGCCAACGGCATATGCAGTGCGATGTTATGAGCATGCTTACCAAGTTCTTATTAGTTTTTTTCATATAGCAGGATTAGGAAGCTAAGGTATCTCCCTTATATCAATACCCAAACAATGATCCATTCTAGGATCGTCAGTCCTAGACAATCTCATATGATATTATAGTTCTAGATCACTGTAAAAGGCTCGTCACCAATCAATACAGGTTTATTTATATCTTAGATACTATAATAAGGCTCGTCACCCCAATGCAGTTTCAAGATATACTCGAGGTCACTACAAAGGGCTTGTCACCAATCAATGTAGGCCAACAGCTCGAATATAGTGTCTCATACCACCATAATTGGCTTATGAGTCTAGGTTGCTCACTGGTCACTACGGAGAGGCTCGTTGCCCCAGCGTAGGGCGACAGCACGACCACGGTGTCCCATACCACCATGTCCGGCTTATGAGCCTTAGGGGATCGTGGTACCAAGGTTAACGGGATTTCACTAGTGAGTTCAGTACCCTAAATTCAAATAGTAGCGTCCAAACATGATGAACATACATCGGTCAATCGGATTAATTGACGAGCTCAACTAGGACAAGCGCATGCTGAGTTGATCGACATGGAATGCATAAGCACTCTGTGTGGCCTAACCACTGTCGAACATCCTAAGTACGCTCAGGTTTGTCGAACACATCCTGCGTGGCGAAAACATCCTCAACCACCAGTTTAAGGACTGTTACCGATTACCTAGACTGTGATACAGTCCCAACAACGTACAATCACAATAATAAACATGTAAGTTAAATCCTACAGTCATATGAGCATGTTATGACATATAACTTAAACATGCATACCCCATACATGGAGGAAATCATACACACAGTTAACATGAATAAGTAAGTTAAACAGTTCATGGAGAAAATCATACACACAAGCAAGGTAGTTGGGATTTCATATCTCAACTCCCTCATAAATCACACGTTACTAACTACTAGCTCATTCAGACATTTTCACAAACACTTGGACTACACTTTTCAACATACATCACGTATGTCAGCCATATTACGTATTAGGGCAAATCCTTTTACCAAGGAGTTGTCGCATGCATAACAATCATATACCTACGACAAATAATCATGGCAATCATAACATCAATTTCCTTATGCATACAAACATTTCAACAAACACATGAAATACCCTATTTACAACATAGGTTAGACATATACGTAAAACAAAACAGATAGCGCATTTAGTATGTGTAATAGCATTCATGTTAATAATAAATCATTATCAGACTTTGAAAGTCTTGAAAACCATAACCTATACGTATATATTCCGCACCTTAAACCAGAAAATGTAAAACGGATATGATTTAGACGATAAGTCTTCATCAACGGCGAATAGGCAACCTAAGACATGAATCAGGTTAGCTATAACAACACTTAGACTATTCTAAGCTCCAAAACAGGTTAGGATTTGATTGTCTTAACCAAAAATGGAATTAGAATCACCGGATTAACGATTCAGATGTGATGGATTAGGCACGTAGAGTAGTTGGGAAGAATCCCAAGGTAAAACACCAACTTCTCTCTCACTTTCTCTCTCTTTACTCTCTCTTTCTTAGCTAGGGTTTGCAAATTCGTATGGATTATGTGAGAGAGGGTTTAAGACCCTTATATAGGCTCAGCACTGACGGAAACAGTCCCAAGGCCATGGTATACTTAGGTTATAACCAAATCGGGCTTATTTTGATCCAACGGAGCATTTCTGGATGTCCCTTTACTGAATGCAGTCAGACTTAAGCTTACTAATATTAGATCTTGATTAAGTTAAGTTTTCAGTCCGATCGAGTTTTCAGATGGACCGTGGTGGACTAGTTTCAGTTCAACGGTCACAGAAACTCAATCAGGGCCACAAGTATATTGACATGTGTGGGCCATCTTCCCTGATCCGAGGGTAACTTTGGTTCAAAAACCAATGGTTAGAATGCTTATAAATGGCGCGTAAGCGACACGACTCAGATTACTTAAATTCATATTTAATTTCCTAAAAACCGTCACGTTCTCACATTCTTCACTCCGGACTCAAGGAAATGGTCTCAGGACCTCATCTGGACTTGATTTTTGAGGTGATAGTCAAGTCCAACTAGGCGGTCATAATTATCTAAGTTCATTGCTATTGGACTTTCGATGTGCGGTCCAGGTCCGATACGAAGTTTCTGAATGCTCCCGAGAGCAACTGGGTTTAGAGTTTGATCCTAGATTTTAGGGTAATATAGCGTTACTAATTCTATAGATTTTGGGTCTTGCAGATCATATTTAAAGTGGTTGGTGCTAATTTCATAGGTAATCTCGTTTAACGCTAGTTAACTCTCGTTAAATTTCTAAAGGATTAGGTTCTAAAGGATTTCTGCCTGAGGTGGTACTCGGGTCTTTGTACGGATTTTTTCAGGACGTTACATGCTAAAAATATTATGTGTTAATCCTTTTATGCAAAAGGCATTCTCATTTTTGAGTAACTGGAGTCCCTTAATGATTCCTTATCCAATTACCTTAGGGTGCTTCCATCTCCATAGGTGACTATCCCATGATTAAGATCTGAATAATTTGTAAAGAGGGATTTGTCACCTATGACATGTCTTGAACACCCACTATCCACATACCACTTAGTTTCATTACTAAGCATATGGTTTGAATGAGTAACCAGACAATTCTTCTTTTCTTTTGGGGCCCATTTTGTAACAGGATTTTTAACAGTGGTAGATATTGTTTTCTTGTTTAATTTGACCACTAGATTCGATTGCTCTTTGTTAGTCATTTTAGGTGGTGGTGGAGGTAAATTTCTTTTATTCATAGTTCTAGGTTGACTCAAGACTTTTTGCATTTCTCTGGTAGGTTTGAATTTTCCAATATGATTCTGATCAGAGCTATGTTAAGTCAGGCATTCAATCTCATAATGACCCGAATCACCACATAAATGACACACTAGAGTAATTCTTTTATTGCTACCTGAAGTAGGAATTTTTTCAGTTGTTAGTGTTGTAGTTCCAGTCTTTATTTCATAACCATTCTTATCCTTTCCAGGTTTTCCCATACCTAAGAGTTTTTCTAACTTCTCATCATTCTGGGAAAACTTATAGTGTAGCTTAGCGGTTTTTCTGGATTCCTCTAAATCAAACAGAAGTGTATGATTTTCATTTTGTAGGAGCATATTTTTATCTTTTAACTACTCTACCTGTTTGTTTAGTTTTTTAGATTCCGATATAAGGAAGGTGTTAATTCTCTTAAGTCTATCATTATCTGAGTGATATTGTTGTAAGTCATTGGTTGGGTGTGTATTAATTTCCAGAGTTTTATCCAAATCTTTTTGCAATAATTCCTTTTTATTCTCAGATATTCCAAGTCTTTTAATAACTTTGATGCTATGAATGTATAGTTGATTGTAAGCATCTTGTAGTTTATTCTGTTCTTCTTCCTTTTCAGTTTCTGCATTGTCAGATGACAATGATTTAGTGGCTTGCTATTCTTCCTTGTTTTCAGATTCCATGGGAATGATTTGAGTAATGGAGACCATAAGAATTTTCAATGATTTCTGATCTCCATCGCTCTCTAAGTCACTATATTCTAAATTTAACTCTTTTGTATCATCCCATATGGCAGCCATTGCCTTGCCCTTAGTTTTTATGTTTGGGTATTCAGTAGATAGGTGTCCATACTTCTGACAGGCATAGCATTATGGTTCTTTGCTTCTTTTACCAAATTTTCCTGCAGAAGGTTTGTTGTCCACCTTTCTTCCTATGGAAGGACGGCCACGATTCTTCTGAAAGAATTTTCTGAATCTTTATGCCAGGAAAGCTACTTCCTCATCTTCATCGTCCTTTTTACTTTCACTATCCTCATTCATTATTTTCTTTGAAGTTTTTAGGACAGTTGTTTTGGATTTTGGGATTTGTTTGAAGTGTAGTTTAAAATTTTGTAGGGAACATACCATTTCTTCTACTTTCATTTCATCAATGTTCCTACACTCTTCAATTGTTATTACTTTGGGATTAAATCGTTCTGGTAAGGATCTTAGAACTTTCCTACAAATTTTTGGTACTGGAACTTTCTCTCCCAATCCACCCATGGAGTTATAGATGATATTTAACTTGGTGAAAAACTCCATAAACATCTCATGCTCTTCCATTCTGAGATTTTCGAACTGTGAAGTCAAAAGTTAGAGTTTAGATCTCTTCACAATGCTTGTGCCTTCATGGGTTATTTTCAATAGATCCCATACTTCCTTGGATGTCCCACACATACTTATTTGATTGAATATATCTTGAGACACGACATAGTAGATGGTGTTCATAGCTTTAGCTTCAGAAGTCTATTTTTCTTTGTCGAACATCGTCCACTTTTCTTTGGATTTGGTTTTTGTGATGGTTGTGCCACTATCAAGTACAATTTGTTCAGATGGTGACACATATTCACTTTCAACTATATACCAGATGTCATGATCCAAAGATCACAGAAAGTAGTGCATCCTAGCCTTCCAGTATGCGTAATTTGAGCCATCAAATACTGGAGGCCTAGTGACCGATGAGCCCTCTCCTTTGGCCATAATCCTAACTTCAGTCAAGATCACTCTCTATGCGGTGAGGCCCTTAAAGAGAGACCCACTCTGATACCAACTAAAATAATGGTGAAGACCGCTTTAGTTGAAGTAGGAATATGTCAATATGTCCTAGAGGGGGGTGAATAGGACTTTTTAAATATTTTATGCTTATTAAAAATCCTATTAATCTAATCCTGAGTAAGTAGACATGAAAAGCATCAGGATATCATCAGAGTAACTCAAATGGCTTCCAAGACAAATTGAGGATCCAATCACAAAAATATTAAATGATGAATATGAACAGTTTATAGTTTATGATGGATGTGACTGTGTGTGAAGTGTGATAAAATATAAGAGCTTTTAAAGAAATCACACAAATAGTAAGAGACATAGATCAATCACAAACACAGTCATTTTTATAGTGGTTCGACTACTTGTCTACTTCACTCCCGGCAGACGCACTCAACCCTTAAGTGTGTCGGATTTCACTTAGGAGGTTTCATAGCAGTTCACTTCAAACCTAAGGTTTTAAATCAGGTTCACCTTCAACCTTTATAACCTACATTGAGGCTGACTATTTATGCTCTCATGAGTAAGGGTCAATACAATGTACCCACTTTTAAGCACACTAGCCAAGGATCTTCCATAAGACCCTAACAGAGGTTTCACACGGTTCACCTCAAACCTAAGGTTTTAAATAGTTCACCTTTAACCAGATGTTTATGCTCTCCACAGATCAAAGGTCCACACAATGCACCCACATGTACACTCCCGCCGGAGGCCTCCTAGAGGACTTGGAAGGGTGAAAAACACCTTAGACCCAATCCTACAAAAGAATGATCAAAGGGTCCTATGGACTCTAGATATTTATAAATAAGTGGATGAGTCCCATTCAGCTCATTGACGAAAATCTCTTCCTTGTTGATGAAGAGTCTTCTGCTCCCTTGATCCGCAACTCAAATGATGTACCAATACATGGTGACGAGTTGGGTCAAGGTTATGATGGAATCCTACTCTTTAAATGTTTTTCTATCAGGAAGATAGAGTGATTCCAATCATTTATGCATTCAAGGCATCCCAACTTAATGATTTTCCATTAAGGTAGTAGCTGAAGGATCCTTGAATGCGGAAGTTCATTCCCTAATCCACTCTATTGAATATCAATGATGAGGGTGGATTGGAGGCTGAACTCCCTTGAGAGAAAGGGCTTTGGGTATACGATCTAAGGTAAAACACTCAAAAGCACTCTCTTCTTTCTTTACCAATAATAATAGACAAGTCCTCTTTCTAAAGGCAAAAGGTTCCAACGGATATAAAATGGTCACATTTATGATAGAGTTCCATATCATCAAGCGAGTTCGATATCATTGAGAGTATACTCTCAATAGCATCAATGGTCCGCTCGATGACACAAACTCAAATGTCATACGCTTTTGAAACCTCTTACCAGCTCGTCGATGAATCGAAACATGTGTTAATGTCATCGAATTTCGAATTCTTATTTCATTGATGTGAGGTTCGATTTCTCGACATTTGAAAATGAGAGAGACTTGCTTTGAAATATTTCATGTTTACAAGAATGATCGAGGGACTTTTGATATCATCAGAATTTGAATGTCGATGATATCGATAGCTATGTCAAGGCATCAGTAAATCCAAAGGATTTTTGTTCAAGCTTGTTGGACGATTTTTGTCCTTGTTTAATGCCATCGAGACTTAATGATATCATCGTTATTTGAATATCGATTCTATCGAGTGACCCTAGATCATAGATAAACTATCCTAAAATATTTTGCTGGAAAACTTTGCACCCATGATCGATATCATTGAGAGCCTTCCGATATCATCAGGATTTAAACTTCGATGGTATCAGGGAGGGCTTCGATATATCGATGCACATATGATATTCTTAAGTAAAAATAAGGGCGTTGGAGATCTTCCTGTCGATATTATCGAGTCACCTTTGATGGACTTGAGATTCAAATATCGATGATATCGATAGGTATATAGATACATCGATAATTCTGTCCAGATATATATGTGGTTGTTGGACACATTTGTCCTCATTCTGATGGAATCGAATTTTCATCGAGGACATCAATAGCGCATGTCGATCATATCGAGACGTGTATCGATAAAATCGACAAAGCAAGAAAACTTAGAGATTTTCTAATTTTTAAAAAAGTTTTCCTACTTAAAACCTTATGATATTCTAACTTGTTTTTAAGGGTTTAATTACCTGGTGTTTTGGGACATGGGATGTAAGACTTAAATTTACCTATGGTGAGCTTCCACACATCCGGTTGAAGAAGACGACTTGAATTGATCTTCCTATGAGGCTCTGTAGTCTATCTGACTCAACACTCATGCTAATTGACAAACCAGGGCACTTTCATGCATACATCCCTTGAGAAATAGATTGGTATGCCGGTCCTCCCTAATTTAAAATGTTTTCCCAACCAACAGCGGTAAGGATGGGAAGAAGATGAAATCGAGACAAATGATCAACACTTACAGTTCTTTCTACAATGATTTCTCTATTGCGAAGATCCCGTACATACTCCGGGCTTCCTCGGGTGCCCTTAGGGTTCTAACCCTAAGAGTAGTTACCCTTGAAGAGGAAGCATGAGTTACTTTCTTCTTAGATCAAATATCCATTTGATGATTGTAATAGAGAGAATCAGACAATAGAGAATGAGTTTCAAAGAGATTAGATTTTATAGCTAAAACCCTCAAAAAATGGAATGAAAATCCTAAATCGACTACAAAATGTTACTAAGGATGCATACAAGAACCCAAATCTAAAAGGAAATTGAAAATGAAGCACTTACAATGATCCTATGATGATGGGTTTGACGAGTCAGGAGAGGGCTTGATGAGGAAGATGAAGAAAATGAAGAAATAAAGTAATTTTCTCCTTTTTAGAGACACCCACCTATGCTCCATGACTGGTCGAGTACGTGCTCGATTGGTTGTGACACACTGAAATAATAAATTTTATTTAAAAATTTTCAAAATTTTTACATAAAAAATAAATAAATACCTAAGCATGCAAAAATAATATGATTTAATTAATTTGAATTACACATACCAATATTAAGTTTTAATTTAAAAAATCTATCCTGTCAAGTGGTTTAGTTAAAATGTCAATAAGCTAATATTTTGCCTGGATATATTCTAAAGAAATGCTTTTATCTTCAACTAATTCTTAAATGTAGTGATAACGAATGTCTATATGCTTCATTGTATCTTGCGCAATTCCATGATCGTATAGCATTTTTTTCATCCAAACAAGCTAGGTACAAGCCTTAAAAGCTGTAATGTATTCAGCCTCAGCTATGATAACGATACCGAACTCTATTTCTTATTGTGCTAGGAAATTAAACAATTTTCAACATAAAAATGCCCACCACTGGTAGACTTTCTATCATCTATGTTCCCTACCCAGTCAGCATCTGTATATCCATCTAGTTAAACATTTGTATCATGTGGATACCAGAGGACAAAATTAGTAGTACTTATGACATATCTAATAATGTGTTTAACAACAATAAGATATGATTCTTTTAGATCTCAGCGATATCTTGCACAAATACCTACACTGAATGCAATATCTAGTGTCACACCCCAAACTCAGAAATCGGGCTCACAAAATTCCTAATCGCCAAATCCGGCGCCGATAGCCTCTGTAGGAATCCTACAAGAAATATTTTTAACATCAGTTTGATTCATAATGAGCATAACCAAAGGCATAACACATAAACAACAACTAAAAAAGTCCATCACATTTTCACTATGATAAAAAATTTATAAGTATAACGTGCAAAAAGGGAAATACAATGATGATAGAAAAAAGCTCCAAGATGATCTGCCATGTGCTCTAGCCTTAGTGCTGCTACGATCCAACGTCACCTACATGCAATGGTCGTACATAAGCTTACGAAAAGCTTAGAGGGTGGTGAAAGTGTGTATGCAATGTAGCAAGACAATTATGCAATGTTAGAGTAATGCGGAATATGCTAATAAATCCATAAATACTATTGGTCGTACTAAGGCCATGCGATATAAGGCATGAATGATGTTGGTCATACCAAGGTCATGCGATACGGATGCAACTTAAGCACACTCATCCTCATCTAAGTGCACATACCAATACAGCTCAACTCTGGAATATCACCAGGGTCTAGTGCACTCCAAACTAGATTGTCGTCCCATCGAGCTCAACCAGATGAGTGGAAGAGACCTCACTATCCGCCTGTCAATATCAGACTCGGCTCATAGATAGCGAGCCCATTTCTCGAGCTGGTTAAACTCAGCCTAGCTTTGTCCCTTCCTCTTGGGTGGATAAGGCTTCACCCTTCTCCAACTAACCACGACATAGTGAAAAGCGCGGTCTTCTGGTAATTGGAACTCGACGCTCATGCATCCAATCAGTTTAGACATTCGAGCAACCTCCTTGTATCATAAGGGTTTAGGAAATTTTACCCAGGGATATCTATAGCACCCCATGTAGAACAAAATTTTCAGTGTCCAATCCTGTAAACCACAATATGTCTATGAAGCCTAAGGCCCTAATGTCACTAAGGCGTACAGTATACATGTCACATAATGTGAGATGCATGAATCATGTAATCCAGTAATACAACAATCATGCGCGTACTGCACACTCATGTGGATAACTTACCTTACTAGGGAGTCCCATAACAATCTGCCCAAAGGCATGTGCTATGATCAATCACTCATCTCATTACAAGCATGCAGATGATATGTATGAACATGTATCATGGAGCTATACTAAGCATATTATAGATGATCATATATCCCCCCTTATATTAAGGTTGGGCCTAAGTAGCCTACCCACAAACATAAGGATCCAGAAAGGGTTCCTTCACCATACTATTGCATGGCCCACTAAATGCCCTAGGAGGCCCAAATGAGTCCAAGATGGACTCCAAAAATAAAAGGAGTAATCTCACTAACAACCAATGGGGACCCAACATCTTGGGATAGCCCAATGAGAATAGATGGAACATGTAAATGGGGCCCAACAATAACCCATTTAGAGAATGGTGCGAATGGGCCTAACAAAGCCTAAGGGGTGCCACTAAACTATCCAATTTGCCTTCCGCAGGCTTCCTCAAAAATTAAGAAAATCAGTCTTCATGACACGTCGGGTTCAATGGCTTTGAGGGTTACTAATAAGCCGCCCGGGCATTAACAACGTTCATAAAAGGGAGTGGAGAGAGTGGAGCTACGTTTTTCATCATTGAAGATGGATCCAGGGTTCATCTTTTCACCTCAAGCTCGTGTTTGGGCCATAGTGCTTGCATAGCTACTGAATCGGATGAGATCGCTGTTACGATTGATGCCCCTTCACCTCCCCCACCACTGCGGATTACCTTTTAGTTGCATTAGCACTACTCTCTCGAGGAGGACATCTAACCGTCATTGCCCATGAATGTGGACATCTAACCAGCATTGCTCCTAAGGAGTGGCCCATATAAGGGATTCATACACAATGTAACAGCCACACATACATCACATTAGGCCTCATTCATGGGCCTCTTATATATCACGTTGGGCTTCATACAAGGGCCTCGAATGTATCACAATGGGCCATGCCCATGGACCTCGAATACATCACAATGAGCCTCACCCATGGGCCTTGAATACATCATATTGGGCCTCCCCCATGGGCCGTAAATGCAACTCAATGGGCCACGCACATGGGCCTCGGATACATCACAGCGGGCCTCATCCCATGGGCTTACAACCTATCACAATGAGCCTCATCAAATGGGCCGTAAATGCATCACCATGGGCCTCATACATGGGCCCCATATATAATAAGTGGGCTGCCCTACTTGGGCCTCATATGTATCAAATGGGCCACGCGACATGGGCCTAACAATACAAATAGGTGGGCCTAACACATGAGCCAAAAACACATCATTATGGTCCTCATGGATGGGCTACACCAAAATCATTTCAATAGCTATAGGTGTAACATGTGTATCACTATACACTATCATTCCATGGGGCACATGGCCCACTAATGATGATCAGCACTGTCCAAACATTGTCCAGGTAGATTAGCACCATCCAAACATTTCCCATGTAATCAGCACCATCCAAACATTGTCCATGTATATTAGCACCATTAAAACATTTTCCATATAAATCAGCACCATCCAAACATTGTCCATGTATATCAGCACCATCCAAAAATTTTCCATATAAATCAGCACCATCCAAACATTGCCCAGCACATCCAAACATTGGACAACACCATCCAAACATTGTCCATCACCGTTCAGCATAATTTGGACGGTGTGGATGAAATAATACATCATGGTGTTGTCCACATGGTGGACCATCAGAGATTTAAATCTGTCTCAGTTTAGTCCTAAGCCTTAAAATGGGCTTGCAAATGGATGGACGGTTTGGATGGAACACATCCGCACGTGGGACCCATAGAACTTGTTGTCGTTAGTCAACAAATGGGCCCCACCATCTGAACATCTTGGACATAACACATATCTCACGTGGGTGGTCGACGTTAATTAGCAGTGGTACCGATGCCCTGGCAGATGGATGGTTTGGATTTAAAACTAATGGACAGTGTGTATATAACACACACTTCACAATCAAACCCACTGTCCCATCGTATGGACGGTGGGGATATACAACATATATCAAGGTGGATTCCACGTTGTTGGGTGACGTCAATACAACAGTTATACAGCTTCTATAAACATACACCAGCCAATCCCCTTTCCCAAAATAGGTGGGTCCCACATGGGGCCCAGACGTACGGACAAACACCTATATGTATATATACATATAGTGTGTGTGTGTGTATATATATATATATATATATATATATATAATATTATAATATAATGTAATATTATAATATATACATACCATATACGTACATACATACATATATATATTATATCCAGTGTCCAGCCCACCGTCCAACAAGTTGGACGTTGCTAGATGATGCACATACATCATTGTGGTCCCACGTAGTGGGCCACCAGATTTGGATCAAGCTGCTATGTATTTTTCCCTTTCATACAGACCTGTGTGCCCGTTCGGTCATGCAGGCCCCAATTCGGGATCAAGGTGGTCCACTAGTTGGATGGCATGGATAAAATACACACATCATAGGTGGGCCATCGATCATAGAGAAAGAGAGAGAGAGAGAGAGAGAGAGAGAGAGAGAAATCGGTGATGACAGAGGGGCCCCACCCCATGGGCCCCTCTTGGATACAAGCATACATCAAGGTGGGTCCCACCATATGTGGGCCTTTAAATCACAAAAAAATAATAATAATAATATGAGAGTGTGGGTCCAAGATCACCCATCATCCTCTTCTTCTTGGCTCCTTGAAAAGGTAATCTCCTTGCCTTCGATCTCAAAAAAAGATGATGAAGTTTTGATGGTTGAGATGGGAGATGAGAGGGTTAGGAAGTGGGCCACACACAACTCTCTCATGGTGGTTGAAGAGCTTAGACATGGGATTTTTTTTTGTCTTTAGGTTGCTTGGAAGAGAAGGGAGAATAAGAGAGAGAGGGATGGGTGATGGAGTGATGGGGTGAAGTGAGTGATGGGTATACTTGATAGGGGATAGGTCGTGTAAGGGATTGTTGACTTTTGGGGTTGCTTGGGGATGGGGTGTGAGGTGATGTGTACTTGACATGTCTTGACCATTGATGGGATTGATGGGATTGAAGGGATTGATGTGATGTTCTCTTGAGTTTTGTAAATGCATGACATTTTTCCTTAAACTGAACGTGGTAGTCAGGGTATCCCCTCGACGAGTGAGACGCGGCATCGGAACCGCTGTGATGGCGGGGTCAATAGGGTAAAAGTCTCGGGTTGAGTCGACTCAGGTTGTTAGGGTGCAACTTAGGGTCGTGCGCAAATGCGATTACAGGTTGTGGGTCACCAAAATTCGACAAGGAGGATCACAGGAATGTATGGAATGGTATAGACTAAGATACAGGTCTTACATATGGTCTGCTTACAGTTAAGTATAAGAGACTACCAATCATACTACGATATAACCGAGAGTCTATACTTTTACCCGTTTCATCCTTTGAAAGCTTAAGAATCATTCTCATAGGAGTATCGAATTTCTTACCATTCTTGAATCCAAATTTCTTAACTAAATTTAAAGTATACTTAGTTTGAGAAATGAAGATACCATCTTCTAGCTATTTAACCTGCAAGCCTATTAAGTAATTCAATTCTCCAACCATACTTATCTCAAACTTGGATTTCATAAGCTTTGCAAACTCAACGGACAAATTAGTGCTTGTAGAACCATAGATAATATCATCAACATATATTTTTACAATTAGTATGTGTTTATTATATTTTTTAACAAATAAGGTTTTATCAACACTTCCTATAACAAAATTGTGACTGAGTAAGAACCTAGTCAACTTTTCACACCATGCCCTGGGAGCTTGTTTCAGGCCGTAAAGTTCCTGTTTAAGGCGATATACATGATTAGGGTGTTTAGGGTCCTCAAAGCCCTTAGGTTGTTCCACATATACCTCTTCATGTAAATCACCATTTAAGAATGCACTTTTAACATTCATTTGATATATCTTGAACTTTTAAAGTAGGCAATGGATATAAATAATCTGATGGATTCAAGATGAGCTACTGAAGCAAAGGTTTCATTATAATTGACTCCTATTTGAGGGTACCCTTATACAATCAGTCTTACCTTGTTTCTAATTATATTTCCCAATTCATCAGATTTATTTTTGAAAATCCACTTTGTTTCAATTATGTGTTTATTAGATGGTCTTGGAACCAAATACTAAACATCATTCTTAACAAACTGATTTAATTCATTTTGCATGGCTACAATCCAATTTTCATCAGTAAGTGCTTCTTTTACATTAGTTGGTTCAATTTGAGAAGTAAAGAAAACGTAATTGTAAATATTCTCTAATTGTTTTCTTGTTCACACACTAGTGAGAGGATTGCCTAATATTAGATCAGTAGGATGATCTTTGATTAATCTTAGTTCAGTATTAACTAGACTAGATGAGGAGTCAGGTTTCTCAATTAAATTGACTTCATCATCTTTTGAACTAGATGTGGGTGCGTTTAGATGATCATCAATTACAACATTAATAGATTTCTAGATTACTCATGTTCTCTAATTAAGAACACGATATTCTTGACTATTTAGAGCATAACCCAAGAATATCCCTTCATCACTATTGGCTTCAAACTTTCCTAAATTTTCACGGTCACGTAAGATGAAGCACTTACTTCCAAAAATTTTAAAGTATTTAACAGTTGGTTTCTTATTAAACCATAACTCATAAGTTATTTTATCTTTAGATTTTCTTATGTACATATGGTTTATAATATAACATGCAGTATTTACAGCTTGAGCCCTGAAGTTTTTGGGTAACTTCATGCTATTTAGCATAATATTGGCCATCTTTTGTAGAACTCTATTTTTTCTTTAAAAAACCCCGTTCTGTTGAGATGTGTTAGGAGCGGAAAACTCATGCGATATTCCATGATCGGTACAATATTTTTCAAAATTGCTATTTTCGAATTCAATATCATGATCACTTCTGATTTTGATAACATTCAATTCTTTTTTAGTTCAAATTCATTTTAGTATTCTTTTGACTTCATCAAGAATCTCAGATTTTTCTCTCAAGAATGCTACCCAAGTAAATTTGATAAAGTCATCAACAATAACCAGAAAATACTTCTTACCACCTCTACTCTCCGTTCTGGTTGGTCCAACTAGATTCATATGGAGAAGTTCAAGGGGTTTAAATGTGATAGAAGAGTTCACTTTCTTGTGACTACTCCTAGTTTGATTTTCAATTTGGCATGCACCACATATTTTATCAAATTTCTTTAGTTTAGGTAGACCTCTAATACGATCGATTTTACTCAATCTATAGAGATTTCAGTAGTTAAAATGTCCAAGACGTTTATGCCATAAGTCCATTTCATCTGTTTGGACTATGTAACATGAGAATGTAGACGAGCAAGACTCATTAATAATATAGCAATTTTCAGAAGTCTTATGACCATTTTATATCATACAACCTTTCTTATTTGAAATCTCACATCCTTGATTAGTAAATTTAACACTGTGTTTGTCATCGCATATTTGAAATATATTTAAAAGATTGTGCTTAAGACCTTCAACATATAAGGCATTTTCAAAATGAGGAAGGTTAAAAATTTGTATAGTACCTTGGCTAATAATCTTGCAGTTGTTCCTATCACCAAAAGTAACTGAACCATCATTCATTTGTTTGTAGTTGGTGAATATATCCTTATCACATGTCATATGTCTTGAACATCCACTATCTAGGTACCATTTTGAATGGCTAAAAACCTTGAAGGCAGTGTGGGTAACAAGACAAGTAACTTTAGGAACCCATTTCATTGTTGTTTTGAGTTTAGGAGTACCATTAGTTTTCCTTGGCTTGGTAGAGTTGAAATTTCTTTGTCTATCAAATCTGATACTAGAGTTAGATTCGAGAAGCTCTTTGAGTAAGTCCACTATTTTTTCAGCTAAGGGGTTATATTTTTGATTTCTAAAGTTGATGGTATTAGAATTGACTTTAGAAGCTTGAAAAGTTTTGAATTTTTAAAGTTATTATGGTTATTATTTTTCAAGCTCTTTCCTTTTGAGTTTGAGGATTCTCCTTTAACAAATATAGGAGATACATTCTTATTTTTTAGAGGAGTGTTTTTGATATATCCTAGACCAGATTTATCGCCACACTTTTGGATGCAGTTAATAAATTTTTTAAGCTTAGAGTCTCTATGGGCATATCTCCAAGTATCCTTAGAACTCAATAGAGAAGAAACTTCAAGCTTTAATTTCTCATTTTCTATTTTGATTTTTTCAAATTCAGAAGTTTTGAAACTTAATTCAAATTTAATTTTTTCATAACAATCAGAAAGATGAGATTTTTCCAAAATAATATTTTCAAATTGCTTTTTTTTTTTTTTTTTAATTTAAGAAAATTTTCTTCTTGAAGCTTTAGTTTGACAGCTATTTTGTAACTTTCCCTATATAGGGCATTATAGGCATCCTGAAGATCATCTTCATTTTCATTTTTAGGGTCACTGCTAAGATTCTCATAATCAGATAAATTGCAACTATTAGATGAGGTGACACTAGCTATTGTCATTAGAGCCTTTACTTCATTTGAAGTTTCTTGTTCTGATTCATTCGACTCAAAAAAAAAAATTTAGAGCTGAATGATTCATCCCAAGTGGCTAACATGCCTTTTATTTTTGGCTTATCCCTTTTTGGACACTTATTTGCCAAATGCTCATATTCCTGTCAGTTGAAATATTGACTGTCTTTTAGAGATTTTCAAGTTTTAGATTTTCCCTTTATCTTATCAGAAGGTTTTTGAAAATCAATTCTTTTCTTGCTTTTGAAAATCTTGGTCTGTGCCTTCAATATCAGAATTAACATCGTTATATTTTGAAATAGATTTGGATGATTTAAGAGCTATGAACTTACCTTTGGGAGCTTTAAAATTTAACTCATATGTTTAAAGTGAACCAACTAACTCCTCAACCTTCATTTGATCCATGTCTCTTAGTTCCTAAGTGGCCGTAACTTTGGAATTAAACCTCTCAGGAAGTGATCGCAGTATTTTAGCATATACTTTTCTTTCTTGGATTCCATCTCCTAAACCCCATATATAATTGACTATGTCATTTAATTTTGTATAGAAGTCCATGAACGATTCATTTGCTTCCTTACAAATTTACTCAAACCTTGTAGTGAGGATTTGAACTTTAGATTTCTTAACAATAGTCATTCCTTCGTATGTCATTTCAAGAATATCTCAGGCTTGTTTAGCTGTATCACATGAAATGATTCTTTTGAATTCATCAGATGATAGAGCACATGTAATTGCATTTAAAGCCTTAGCATTAACACTGCTTTCACTTTTCTGAGGTATAGTTCATAAATAAAAAGGAGTGTCTTTAATGAACTTGGTTCCATCATTGCCTAGAACCTCAGACACTGTTAGTTTCCATTTGGTTACCGTGGCTTGCCACACGCTTTCATCAATGGATTTCAAGAAAATTTTCATTTTGGCTTTCCAATAAGCATAATTTGAGCCATTAAAGGGTGCTGGCCTAGTAATAGACAAACTATTGAAATTTGACATAATGAAAGCTCTATATCTTTAAACTTAAGGAAATTAATCCAAGTAAATGAGTAACTTAGCTCTAAAACCACTTGAAAAGGGTGAGCTCTCAGTCCTCTAGGGGGGGGGTGAATAGGACTATGCCAAATAAAAAATAAAAAATAGAAATATTAAATAAATCTGAAACAATTAGAGATCTGAATTGTAATAGCATTGAGAAATTGATTCAAACATTGTTTAAAGGACAACCTTACACAAAAAATAGATGTTTTAGATAGGACAACCTGATTTCTTGAACGCAGTAAGGATCAAGATCGCAAACTAAAATAAGAGGCAAAGGAAGGAAGCTATCTATTACAAGTATTCACCACATGTATATGAAAAGAATCAATCATTCAACACACATGCATCATAAACATCTTCCACCACAAAACACTAAGAGTTATAGTGGTTCGGTGTGTACACCAACTGTTCTCAAATAGCCACACCTACTCCACTCCTAATAATCATAACCCGTGTGATATTGGCGTTCACTAATAATCAAGGTTTTCTCAGGTTCACCTTAAAACCTATACAGTTGTGTTTTCAAATGGGTTATCACAATCAAAACCCCGTGCTAAGATTTTCTGGCTTATCCAATACAGAGATTTTTTGGATATCTCAAAAACTAAAAATAAATAAACCAATAGTACTTATCTTCTTCTAAAGACGTTGTTTGATGTAGCCTGTAGAACCGCTTCACTTAATGTATATATGTTCAATGTTCAGTAAACATAATCAAGGGTTCTAGGTTCTAAACAGATTTTAAATTAACTCAAACATTGAGCTACTTATTTGAATTCCTTAAATATCACAAATTAGAGTGAAAACTCCCTTTTAAACTATCAGATTCACAAACTAGAGATCAAGGAATTACAAAATAAATAAGCTATAAAAGAAAATAAAATTACCGGACTATAACTTGATAATGACGGGGGCTTTTCTCTCTCAAAGTGGGGGCTTTTTGTGGCTTTTCTGAATGATTTAGAATGAGAAAATACCTCTATTTATAGGATGAAAAACGGTTCCATCAACCGGTCTAAGGTCTCCTTTGACTGGTCTAAGAATCAACCAAATTTTAAAATTTTCGGTGCGACCGGATAAAACCGATCTTTGACTGGCGAGTGGCTTGCTCAACTGGTCGAGTGGCCTGCTCGACTGGTCAAGCATAACCTTCGACTAGTCGAGGGAGCATGAAATAGGTTAAAAGAGTTCAAGTTAAGCTCCCCATGACTGATTGAGAGAGTGTCCAAGACTGGTCAAGAACAGTGCTCGACTGGTTGAGGAACTACTAAAAAAACTCCGAATTTAAGTTTGAATCTTTGACTGGTCGAAGCATTTCTTGGACTGGTCGAACTAGAGCCTAGCCTAGTCGAACTTAGGCTTGAACTAGTCGAATTTAATCATAACCAAAGTATAAAAACCCATGAATGATTAGCATATGAAAGGACCTAAGTCTAGGGTCTTTCTAGGATCAGTTGTAAGACCCATATCTTGGTCGGTACCTTTCCGTAGACTTCCGCGGTCTTATCGGTCGAATTTCGACAACCTTCGACCCTTAACACATATCGACGCGCGACCCTGATTCATCTGCCGACAACTCGAGTCGACTCAACCCGAGACCAATACCATAGCGACCGCGCCGTCGTTGCGATTCTGATGTCGCGACTCGGGCGCTGAGGCGATACCCTGGTCAAGAGTTGTAGACCGACGTTCGGTGTGAGAAAATGCCGCGCGTTGTGAAAACCAAGGGAATCTCTACGATGTGTCACATCAATCACATCAATCCCATCAATCAATCAATCCATCAATCCATCACATGTCAAGTACACATCACTTTCATCCCTTTTCCCAAGCAACCACAAAAGTATTCCTAACTCATACCTCTCTTACACAAAAAGCCACAAAAGTCTTCACCTCCCATACCTCTCTTACACAAAAGCCTCAAAAGTCAAGCTTTTCTTACACAACCATCACTCACCACATCCATCCATCATTCTCTCTCTCTCCCTTTACAACTCTCTCTCTTTCTCTCTTTCTCATTTCAAACCCCAAGCAAGCTCCATATGTATGAGGATTTCTCTAAAAATTTTCAAGCTCCAAGTGTGGTCCACTTTCCTACCCCATCATCTCCCATCTCAACCCTCCATTCCTCATCTTAACCACTGAAATTTAAGCTAAGGTGCCAAGGAACTCCAAGGAGCAAGAAGATCGGACAGTGGGTGCCTCTATAGGGTAGTTTCTTTCTTATTTTTATGATGGGCCAAGTGAGACCCACCGATCAATGGTGTGGATCTCACTTGGGACACTAAGTTGTGGCCGATGGACCACTTGGATCATCATGATCAATTCATGATGGGGCCATTCTCCATGGACCCCATCATGATGTTTATTTCATTTAGAAAGGTCATCTAGACCATCCATATTGGTGATCCTCATCGTTGATTTTAAGTTTTGATGGTCCCTTATACTAAATGACCCACTTGATGTATGATTCATTGCAAGGGAGGGCCCATAGTGTCGGGGTCCCTCCATCACAAGCGTGTCCCACTCTCCATGTCTCTTTCTCTCTTTTATTTCTTTTTATTTTATTTTATCTTATTTTTATGCAATAGGGTTGTGTGGCCCACTTGAAGGGCCCCCCACCTTGAGGTATTTATTTTTATTCAAGTGGGGCCCACCTTAGACGTTGTACCCATGTCGCCCATCAGTGGTGGCCCACTTCATCAGGGTCCACCACTATCAAAAAAATAAAACCGTCCAGCGTCTGGGACGCTGGACGTTTTAAAAGAAAGAAGAAAAGGGAAAGAAGTAAAGGTGGCATTTGGGTGGTCCACTTGCTTAGGCCCCACCGGGATGTATTTAAATAATCCAAGCTATCCATCTTCTTACCTACAGTATTTTAGCCGTTAGGTAGAAGTTTGGGGCTGATTAGAAGACCTGGTGGGCCATGGCATCGAAGAACGCATCATTACCATTCAAGGATCCTTTTCTGATTTTTTTCATTTTCTAATCATAAAAAAATTCAAACTTCGGAATCATTTCGACTGTTACGGGCCACTGAACGCAATGGCCGGGGTAGATCTTTGTAAAGCGGGCCCTACGTGCGAAAAACCCCCAAAAAATAAGTTTTTCCCTTTTTTGAAAATCACCATGCCCTCTGCCTCTGTCAGTGGACAGTGCCTGCACATGCCTGCGTGCAGCCAGTGGGACGGGCGGACAGACGCAGGGGCCCACGGCCCTACATGTGGGCCCCACCATAATGTTTATACGTTATCCAACCCGCTCATGAGGTGGGCCACCCCAGTGGTGGGCCCCCCTCCAAAAATGAGACCGATCCAAAACTCAGGTGGACCACACCACTTGAAACAGTGGAATTAAATGTCTATCATTGAATTCTTCTTGGGGCCCACAGAAGTGTTGGATCAAGCTGAAATTTATGTTTTTCCTTCATCCAGGTCTGAGTGACCTTATGAACGGGTTGGATGGCATCTAGGCATTACAGCGGGCCCCACATGGGACCCACAATGATGTATGTGTTGAAGACCACCGTCCAGGAGGACGGTGACACCCACCACGGTGGCGCCCACCTCATGTATGTGTTGCCTCCACCGTCCAGCGGACGGTGGGGCCCTTGTGATGTATGTGCTCTATCCGCACTGTCCACTGGACAGTGGGACCCACCATGATGCATGTGATGCACCCAGACCGTCCATCCACTTGGTGTGATCATTTCTAGGCCTGAGCTGTTGGTTGGGTGGGCCCCTCATGTATGGGTTAGGCCCCTTTGATTTATGAAATGCTTATGGGCTAGGCCCATTTGATTCATTTAAGGCCTAAGAACTTGGGCCCACTTGATATGTAAAGGCTATGGGCTTAAACTCACTTGATATTTAAGGCCTAGGGGTTTAGGCCCAATTGATATGTTCTAAGGCCATGAGACTAGGCCATTTGATATATTGTAAGGCCCATGGGACTAAACCCATTTGATTATAAAAAGGGTCCATGGGATTAGGCCCATTGGATTTATTTGAGACCCATGAGTTAGGCCCATTTTATTTGATTAAGGCCTAGGGGTTTAGGCCCATTTGACTCATGTTAGGTCTATGGGTTGAGGCCCACTTGATCTACATGTGGGACCCAATTGGTGTGGCCCATTGGTCACATATTAGACTCATGAGACTAAGCTCATTTGATGCAATCCAAGGCCCACGAGTTTTGACCCATTGCAATGCACATAAGACCCATTGGTGTGGCCCATTTATGTGGCCCATCTGATGAATAAAAGGCCCATAGGATATGGCCCATTCGATATATATATGAAAAGCCCAATGGGAAGAACCTAAGGTCCATTATAATGTGTAATCCCAATACCGATTATGTAGCGATGTTTAAGAAGATCATGCCTGGGAAGCAATGTTGGTTTGACGTCCACATTGCGAGTGTAATGCTGGTTGGATGTCCACATTACGACTCTCCTTAGGGCCCATTGTTAGGCCCGTACTTATTGTGTATAGGCCATCCACGTCCATATGCATTGTAAAATAGTTCATTTCATTATAACATGTTTAGTATAGTTTCATGACTCATGATCATACGCATCATATGTATGCTTGATATGAGGATTGACTGATCATAGCATATGCCTTTGGGCAGGTTGTTTATGGGCTCCTGGTTAGGCAGTATTACCCTACATGAGCGCACGATATGCGCATGAATTGTTGCATGACTGGATAGCGTGAAACATGCATTTCGCATTTGTGTGACATGGTTATTGTACGCCCTAGCGACATCAGGGCCGTAGTCTCCACAGACGCATCGTCGTTGGCAGGATTGGATACTGGAAATTTTGTTCTACATGGGGTACTATAGATATCCCTGGGTGAAAGTCCCTAAACCCTTATAGTACCAAGAGTTTGCTCTAACGTCTAGACCGAGTGGGTAGATGAGCCTTGAGTGCCGATTACCAGACGGTTACGCTCTCCACTGTGTCATGGTCGATTGGAAGGGGGTGCGGCCTTACCCACCCGAGAGTAGGGGGCAATGCTAGGCTGAGTCTGACCAGCTCGAGGAATGGGTCCGCTATCGACGAGTCGCGCCCGATATTGGCAGACGGATAGTGAGGTCTCTTCCACTTACCTTATTGCACGCGATGTGGCGGCAATCTGTTTTAGAGTGTACTAAACCCCGGTGATATCCCATATTTGAGCCGTATTGATGTGTGGACATAGATGAGGATCTGTATGCTTGAGTTACATTGCACATCGCATGGCCTTGGATGGCTGATACCATTCATGTCTTGCATCGCATAGCCTTGGTACTGCTCATGATATTATGGATCCATCTGCATATTCCGCATTACTCTGACATTGCATGTTCATATTACTACCTTGCGCACACACTTTCACCACCCTCTAAGCTTCTATAAGCTTATGCACGACCGTTGCATGCAGGTGACGTTGGTTCGCAGCAGCGCTGAGGCAGGAGCACGTTGCAAATCGTTTTATAGTTTTTATTCTTTACCATTGTATTTCCCTTTATGCTCATTGTACTTGTAAAGTTTTTGATTATAGTGGAAATGTAATGGAGTTCTTGGTTATTGTTTGTGGGTTATGCCTTTGGTTATGCTTATTACGAATCAAACTGACATTAAAAATCCTCCTCGTAGCATCCCAAGATCGGAACCTGGCGAATGGGAGCTAGGAACCGAGAATGGGGTTCTACGGAGGCTGTCGGCGCTGAATTCGGCGATCGAGAATTTTGTGAGCTCGATTTTTGAGTTTGGGGCGTGACAGAAGTTGGTATCAGAGCATAACTTGGGAATAATCGAGAACAACATTACATGTCTGCTATAAGTATAGAATGGCTGAGTTTCGAAGTTCGGATAGCTTAGCGATCTTCCGTTACAGACCGTTAACGTGCGTACCTTCGAGAGTTTTGAAGTTGATTGGCGCCTTCGCTCTTTCTTGTAGGACATGGTGCCTGGGAGAGTTACCCGATCGACTCCCGCACCACCAACTGAGGATTCCCTTCACCACCTGAGGCTCCAGCTTTACCACCTGCGTCTCCCGTTCCACCCTCAGAGATCCCTGCTCCCTTCCCTGGGGATGACATTCCTCCACCTGAGGCCGATGCGGAGCCGACTGTGACTGTAAGTGCCTCTCAGTTACAGTAGATGTTACAGGCTGTGACAGCCGCACTCCAGGGACAGGGTAGGCGCCCAGTTGTTTCACCAGTTTAGACAAAGCAGGAGCGCGTGAGCGCCTTACTTCGTGAGTTCAGACGGCTTGATCCCCCACGTTTCCAGGGTGATCCAGATCCGACTGCAGCAGAGAGATGGTGCTCCGATGTGGAGAAGATTTTCGATACCATGTCATGTGCGACCGAGCAGCGCGTCCGGTTAGCAGTATTTCTCTTCCAGGGTGAGGTCGAGCATTGGTGGACCTCTGTTACCCGTGTTGCCGGACCTAATTATGTCTGGACATGGGAGGACTTTGTTGACCGTTTCGAGGAGCAGTACTTTTCCGACCATATCCGTCGTCAGGCGAGCCTTAGAGTTCGAGACTCTGGTGCAGGGAGACATGACTGTGGCACAGTACGCGGCCCATTTTGTGGCACTATCGAGATTTGCACCGTATATGGTTGACGACGAGGGGCGGAAGGCCCGCCGTTTCGAGCACGACTTACGTTACGGCTTTCGAGGTCGTGTTATTGGACATGAGCTCCCTACCTTCCAGGCAGTGGTGCGGAGAGCTCAGATTTATGAGGCTGAGTGGGCCGGTTCTCAGTCTGATCGTGGTCAGAGGAGAGACCGAAAGAGGCAGGCTTCTTCTAGTGATTCCCAGCAGCGTCGACCACAGCAGCAGAGGCACACAGGTCGCCCAGCCTTCCGTTCACCATCAGCACCAGCAGCACCTCCACCACCACCTCAGAGGCAGTTCATCGGCACTTGCTTCAGGTGCAGTGTGACGGGACACCGTTCATGGGAGTGTCCCAGCCCCCAGCATCAGCAGAGAGGTCCACAGCAGCAGAGACCTCCACCGCAGCAGCAGAGACCCCCACAGTAGCAGCGACAGCGGCCTCCACCACCGAGGCCACCTCAGCAGCAGCATCAGCATCAGCATCAGCACCAGCCTCAGAGGCCACAGCAGCAAAGGCAGCAGTTTCGACCGCCTCAGCGACCCCATCAGCAGCAGCAGCATGCTCAGAGGGGACAGGCACCTCCCCAGCCGGCTCAGGCTAGGTTTTATGCAACTCAGTAGGACCCTCAGTCTTCTGGAGGAGTTGTTGAGGGTATACTGCCAGTTTCTGCATGCATTGCACGTGTACTGTTTGATTCTGGTGCATCGCATTCTTTTATGGCCGAGAGCTTCTGTCGATCGGCTGGCTTACCGTTGGAGTCTGCTGATGAGAGCTTATCAGTATCGACTCCCTTGGGGAGGACTACAGATTTTGCTCGTCTTGCCCCGTTCTGGTTGGGGATACCTTCCTGCCCGCTGATTTATTTATTTTGTCGATGTCCGAGTTCGACGTCATCCTGGGCATGGATTGGCTCGCTGAGTATTATGCCATTTTGGACTACCCTGCGAGGATCGTCACGTTCTGTATACCCGGCATGCCACAGTTCCAGTTCGTTGCAGAGGCCAGAGGAGAGCGATTGTCTTGTTTGATGTCCTGCGCCATAGAGGAGCCTGTTGCCACTTGCATTGACCATATGCCCGTGGTTTACGATTTTCCCGATGTGTTTCAGGAGATTCTGGGATTACCGCATTGTCGACTCACCGAGTTTCAGATTGATCTCGTGCCTGGTACCGCGCCTATTTCGAAGGCCCCGTATCATATGGCACCGTTGGAGTTACGGGAACAGCAAAAGTAGTGGGACAAGTTGCGAGAGTTGAGTTTTATCCGTCCAAGCAGTTCGCCGTGGGGAGCGCCGATACTTTTCGTGAAGAAGAAGGATGGCTAGTTGAGGCTCTGCGTTGACTACCGCGAGCTAAACAAAGTCACGATCAAGAACAAGTACCCGCTCCCTAGGATTGATGATTTATTTGACCAGCTGCAGGGTGCACAGTTCTTTTCGAAGATTGACCTGTGTTCCGGTTATCATCAGATTCGGGTCCGAGATGAGGACATTCCGAAGACGGCATTCAGGACGCGTTACGGTCATTTTGAGTTTCAGGTCATGTCTTTCGGACTGACTAATGCACCTGCGGTCTTCATGCAGCTGATGAACGAGGTCTTCCACCCATATCTGGATCAGTTTGTTGTAGTCTTCATCAACGACATTCTGATCTACTCGAGGACCCGTGAGGAGCATGAGCAGCATTTAGAGATTACCTTACAGACCCTCCGAGCACACCAGCTTTATGCGAAGCTGGAGAAGTACGAGTTTTGGCAGGAGGAGGTGAAGTTCCTCGGTCACGTGGTGATGAGGGAGGGTGTCGCAGTGGACCCCTCGAAGGTCGAGGCAGTGCGTCAGTGGGGCCAGCCCACGACTGCCACAGAGATCCGTAGTTTCCTTGGTTTAGCGGGCTATTACTGACGTTTCATCGAGAGTTTTTCTCGTATTGCAGCCCTGCTGACCAGGTTGACTCAGAAGGGCGCAGAGTTTATTTGGAGTGATACCTGCGAGCGAGCATTTATGGAGTTGAAGGACCGTCTGACGTCCACTCCTGTCCTCACTCTTCCCTCTAGGAGTGATGGTTTTATTGTATTCACCGATGCCTCACATATCGGTTTGGGTGCTGTTCTAATGCAGCACGGGAGACCAGTGGCCTTTGCGTCTCGTCAGCTCAAGGTCCATGAGCTGAACTATCCTACACATGACTTAGAGCCGGCTGCAGTTGTCTTCGCACTGAAGGTGTGGAGGCACTATCTTTATGGGGTTAGGTTCGAGCTCTTCTCTGATCACAAGAGCTTGAAGTACCTCTTCTCACAGTCTGAGTTGAATATGAGACAGAGGCGCTGGATGGAGCTCCTAAAGGACTATGATTTTGACCTCCAGTACCACCCGGGCAAGGCGAACGTGGTGGCAGATACCTTCAGCCGTCAGCCACGAGGCCTAGTGGCGCGTATGATGATTCAGGAGTGGCGGATGCTTGAGGATATCGCAGCGTATGATTTTGAGTTCGGCCTGCAGTCTTCCATCGTACAGTTATCGAGCCTGTCGATTCAACCCTCTCTTGTCGCTAGGGTGATCGAGGCTCAGCAGGCTGATGAGTCGTTGCAGAGTTACATGGTTGAGGCTACATCTGAGGGTCAGGCAGATTGACAGATTGGTACAGACGGTGGACTTCATTTCAGAGGCCGATTATGTGTCCCGGATATTCCAGAGTTACGTAGAGATCTTATGACCGAGGCACATCGATCGCGATTTTCTATCCACCCGGGCTCGACGAAGATGTACCGTGACATGAGGCGACAGTATTTTTAGGCGGGGATGAAGTGCCAGATCGCCAGTTTTGTGGCCGAGTGTGACACGTGCCAGCATGTCAAGGCCGATCATCAGAGACCTCCTGGTCTTTTGCAGCTGTTGAGCGTCCCGATGTGGAAGTGGGAGCACATGTCGACTGATTTCATTATGGGTTTGTCGAGGACTCAACACGGTCATGACGCCATTTGGGTTGTTGTGGATCGTCTGACGAAGTCGGCACATTTTCTTGCGATGCATACGACTTGGTCTATGGACCGGCTTGCGAGATTATTCATCGAGGAGATTGTGAGACTGCATGGCGTTCCAGTCTCGATCGTTTCTGACCGAGACTCGAGGTTCACGTCTCAGTTTTGGGGGAGCTTCCAGCGTGCAATGGGGACTGATTTGCAGCTCAGCACCGCGTACCATCCGCAGACCGATGGCCAGACCGAGAGGGTCAATCAGATACTTGAGGATATGCTTCGGGCCTACGTGATTGACTTCGGGGGTAGCTGGGATGAGCATCTGCGATTGGTTGAGTTCGCGTACAATAACAGTTATCAGGTGACCATCGGTATGGCTCCTTTTGAGGCACTATATGGCAGACCATGCAGATCACCGAGTTGTTGGACCGAGGTTGGAGAGCGTCTTCTCCTAGGTCCCGAGCTTGTGTAGGAGATGTCAGAGGCTATTGACATCATCAGGCAGAGGATGCGCACAGCTCAGAGCCGACAGAAGAGTTCTGCTGATCGTCGGCGTCGTCCCTTGGAGTTTGATGTAGGGGACCATGTGTATCTCAAGGTCTCGCCCATGAAGGGCGTAGTTCGATTTGGAGCAAAGGGCAAGCTTGCCCCGAGATTCATAGGACCTTTTGAGATCACTGGGCGCGTTGGCGCCGTGGCCTATCGGCTTGCCTTGCCATCACAGTTGTCTGGCATCCACGACATTTTTCACGTCTCCATGTTGAGGAAGTGTGGGTCAGACATAGTTCCTGTTATTGACTGGCAGCCGTTGGAGGTTCGTGAGGACGCTTCTTACATTGAGCAGTTAGTCCGTATCCTTGATCGGAAGGAGCAGGTCCTCAGAACCAAGGTCATTCCGTTGGTGAAGGTGCAGTGGAGTCACCATTCTGTAGAGGAGGCTTCGTGGGAGCGTGAGGCTGAGATTCGAGAGCGTTATCCTCATCTCTTTGATGGTTGATCATGTGATGTATTTTGTATGCTATCTCCGATTCTATATGATGATATTATGACGTTCTTTTTCATGAGTAATGCTTACTTGCGATGCTTGTGTAAATTTTGAGGATGAAATTTTTATAAGGAGGGGAGAGCTGTAAGACCCGTATCTTGGTCCGTACCTTTCAGCAGACTTTCGCGGTCTTACTGGTCGAATTTCGGCAACCTTCGACCCTTAACCGATATCGACGCGCGACCCTGATTCATCTGCCGACAACCCGAGTCGACTCAACCCGAACCAATACCATAGCGACCGCGCCGTCGTTGCGATTCTGATGTCGTGACTCGGGCGCTGAGGCGATACCCTGGTCAAGAGTTGTAGACCGACGTTCGGTGTGAGAAAATGCCGCGCGTTGCGAAAACCAAGGGAATCTCTACGATGTGTCACATCAATCACATCAATCCCATCAATCAATCAATCCATCAATCCATCACATGTCAAGTACACATCACTTTCATCCCTTTTCCCAAGCAACCACAAAAGTCTTCACCTCCCATACCTCTCTTACACAAAAGCCTCAAAAGTCAAGCTTTTCTTACACAACCATCACTCACCACATCCATCCATCACTCTCTCTCTCTCCCTTTACAACTCTCTCTCTTTCTCATTTCAAATCCCAAGCAAGCTCCATACGTATGAGGATTTCTCCAAAAATTTCCAAGCTCCAAGTGTGGTCCACTTTCCTACCCCATCATCTCCCATCTTAACCCTCAATTCCTCATCTTAACCATTGAAATTCAAGCTAAGGTGCCAAGGAACTCCAAGGAGCAAGAAGATCGGACGGTGGGTGCCTCTATAGGGTAGTTTCTTTCTTATTTTTATGATGGGCCAAGTGAGACCCACCGATCAATGGTGTGGATCTCACTTGAGACCCTAAGTTGTGGCCGATGGACCACTTGGATCATCATGATCATTCCATGATAGGGCTATTCTCCATGGACCCCATCATGATGTTTATTTCATTTAGAAAGGTCATCTAGACCATCCATATTGGTGGGGAAAGGATCCCCACCGTTGATTTTAAGTTTTGATGGTCCCTTATGCTAAATGACACACTTGATGTATGATTCATTGCAAGGGAGGGCCCATAGTGTCGGGGTCCCTCCATCACAAGCGTGTCCCACTCTCCATGTCTCTTTCTCTCTTTTATTTCTTTTTATTTTATTTTATCTTATTTTTATGCAATAGGGTTGTGTGGCCCACTTGAAGGGCCCCCCACCTTGAGGTATTTATTTTTATTCAAGTGGGGCCCACCTTAGACGTTGTACCCATGTCGCCCATCAGTGGTGGCCCACTTCATCAGGGCCCACCACTATAAAAAAAAAAACAAAAAAATAAAACTGTCCAGCGTCTGGGACGCTGGACGTTTCAAAAGAAAGAAGAAAAGGGAAAGAAGTAAAGGTGGCATTTGGGTGGTCCACTTGCTTAGGCCCCACCGGGATGTATTTAAATAATCCAAGCCATCCATCCTCTTACCTACAGTATTTTAGCCGTTGGGTAGAAGTTTGGGGCTGATTAGAAGACCTGGTGGGCCATGGCATCGAAGAACGCATCATTACCATTCAAGGATCCTTTTCTGATTTTTTTTCAATTTCTAATCATAAAAAAAGTCAAACTTCGGACTCATTTCGACTGTTACGGGCCACTGAACGCAATGGCCGGGGTAGATCTTTGTAAAGCGGGCCCTACGTGCGAAAAACCCCAAAAAAATGGGTTTTTCCTTTTTTTTGAAAATCACCATGGCAGAGGCTTTGCCTCTGCCTCTGTTAGCGGGCAACGCCTGCCAGTGGGACGGGCGGACGGACGCAGGGGCCCACGGCCCTGCGTGTGGGCCCCACCCTAATGTTTATACGTTATCCAACCCGCTCATAAGGTGGGCCACCCCAGTGGTGGGCCCCCCTCCAAAAATGAGACCGATCCAAAACTCAGGTGGACCACACCACTTGAAACAGTGGAATTAAATGTCTACCATTGAATTCTTCTTGGGGCTCACAGAAGTGTTGGATCAAGCTGAAATTTATGTTTTTCCTTCATCTAGGTCCGAGTGACCTTATGAACAGGTTGGATGGCATCTAGGCATTACAGTGGGCCCCACATGGGACCCACAATGATGTATGTGTTGAAGACCACCGTCCAGGCGGACGGTGGCACCCACCACGGTGGCGCCCACCTCATGTATGTGTTGCCTCCACCGTCCAGCGGACGGTGGGGCCCTTGTGATGTATGTGCTCTATCCGCACTGTCCACTGGACAGTGGGACCCGCCATGATGCATGTGATGCACCTAGACCGTCCATCCACTTGGTGTGATCATTTCTAGGCCTGAGCTGTTGGTTGGGTGGGCCCCTCATGTATGGGTTAGGCCCCTTTAATTGCAAAAGGCCTATGGGTTAGGCCCATTTGATTTATGAAATGCTTATGGGCTAGGCCCATTTGATTCATTTAAGGCCTAAGAACTTGGGCCCACTTGATATGTAAAGGCTATGGGCTTAGACTCACTTGATATTTAAGGTCTATGGGTTTTGGGCCCAATTAATATGTTCTAAGGCCATGAGACTAGGCCATTTGATATATTGTAAGGCCCATGGGACTAAACCCATTTGATTATAAAAAGGGTCTATGGGATTAGGCCCATTGGATTTATTTGAGACCCATGAGTTAGGCCCATTTTATTTGATTAAGGCCTAGGGGTTTATGTCCATTTGACTCATGTTAAGTCTATGGGTTGAGGCCCACTTGATCTACATGTGGGACCCAATTGGTGTGGCCCATTGGTCACATATTAGACTCATGAGACTAAGCTCATTTGATGCAATCCAAGGCCCACGGGTTTTGACCCATTGCAATGCACATAAGACCCATTGGTGTGGCCCATTTATGTGGCCCATCTGATGAATAAAAGGCCCATAGGATATGGCCCATTCGATATATATATGAAAAGCCCAATGGGATGAACCTAAGGTCCATTGTAATGTGTAATCCCAATACCGATTATGTAGCGATGTTTAAGAAGATCGTGCCTGGGAAGCAATGTTGGTTTGACGTCCACATTACGAGTGTAATGCTGGTTGGATGTCCACATTACGACTCTCCTTAGGGCCCATTGTTAGGCCCGTACTTATTGTGTATAGGCCATCCATGTCCATCTGCATTGTAAAATAGTTCATTTCATTATAACATATTTAGTATAGCTTCATGACTCATGATCATACGCATCATATGTATGCTTGATATGAGGATTGACTGATCATAGCATATGCCTTCGGGCAGGTTATTTATGGGCTCCTGGTTAGGCAGTATTGCCCTACATGAGCGCACGATATGCGCATGAATTGTTGCATGACTGGATAGCGTGAAACATGCATTTTGCATTTGTGTGACATGGTTATTATACGCCCTAGCGACATCAGGGCCGTAGTCTCCATATACGCATCGTGGTTGGCAGGATTGGATACCGAAAATTTTGTTCTACATGGGGTACTATACATATCCCTGGGTGAAAGTCCCTATACCCTTATAGTACCAAGAGGTTGCTCTAACGTCTAGAACGAGTGGGTAGATGAGCGTTAAGTGCCGATTACCAGATGGTTACGCTCTCCACTGTGTCGTGGTCGGTTGAAAAGGGGTGCGGCCTTACCCGCCCGAGAGTAGGGGGCAATGCTAGGCTGAGTCTGACCAGCTCGAGGAATGGGTCCGCTATTGACGAGTCATGCCCGATATTGGCAGACGGATAGTGAGGTCTCTTTCACTTATCTTATTGCACGCGATGTGGCGGCAATCTGGTTTAGAGTGTACTAGACCCCGGTGATATCCCATATTTGAGTCGTATTGATGTGTGGACATAGATGAGGATCTGTATGCTTGAGTTACATTGCACATCGCATGGCCTTGGGTGGCCGATACCATTCATGTCTTGCATCGTATAGCCTTGGTACTGCTCATGATATTATGGATCCATCTGCATATTCCGCATTACACTGACATTGTATGTTCATATTACTACCTTGCGCACACACTTTGACCACCCTCTAAGCTTCTATAAGCTTATGCACGATCGTTGCGTGCAGGTGACGTTGGTTCGCAACAACGCTGAGGCAGGAGCACGTTGCAGATCGTTTTGTAGTTTTTATTCTTTACCATTGTATTTCCCTTTATGCTCATTGTACTTGTAAAGTTTTTGATTATAGTGAAAATGTAATGGAGTTCTTGGTTGTTGTTTGTGGGTTATGCCTTTGGTTATGCTTATTACGAATCAAACTGACATTGAAAATCCTCCTCGTAGCATCCCAGGATCGGAACCTGGCGAATGGGAGCTAGGAGCCGAGAATGGGGTTCTACGGAGGCTGTCGGCGCCGGATTCGGTGATCGGGAATTTTATGAGCCCGGTTTTCGAGTTTGGGGCGTGACATCAGTTATATCTGTAATTATTAGACATTGAAGTATATATCTTAACCTTACTACTCGAATCTTCAGTAGCGTTCAGTAGATCTTCTACTTGAAGTGGATTTCAAATATTAGCTTGATCTTAAACTTAAAGTAGAACTCCAACTTGTAGTACTATCTTCATGTCTTGCACTTTCAAACTTCATATGATGATCTTGAAGGCAAACTTTTCATTACATGAATAAGTCACACTCTAAACTGTTTTGTCTCATCGAAATTTGACAACTAAGGGTTCTTTATACATTACAGCTCTTACAAATTCAACCCTCTTCTAGGACCTTAGTCATACATTCATACTTTAGTATCAACGGCCTAAACCACAATTTCACTGAATATTTCATGAGAGAATTAATTGAAATCATATTATTATTAATGTTTATGAATGGTTTAACTAAATCATCTTCTGATTGGCTATAATAGGACTTCAATTTCAATTAAATTATCTATTGAATCAGTAAATCAAATATTGAGATTGCTATGAGTTAATTCATGGATCCTTATTCTTTCATTTATTTGTTTTAAAACTCTTTCCTAAATCACTAGATTAGAAACCCATGCCAACACATTCGACCTAGATTAGTTCTAGACCACGTTCCCCATTCCATGTTAATTCAACCTCTATCTCACCGAGTTATTACTACTTCACAACCCTGCAGTTGGGGTTCGTGAATATTAGACATTTAGGTTTGAGTTGTTGTGGATTAACATAAGTGGGATCTTGAAATCCTTGTGATACATGACTATTTTTAGTGAACACCCATGGTTGCAACTTTTGAATAGGAGATCCTCATCTATAAAAGTGAGTGGCATGGCACGAAACCTACTTACATAGCATGTGTTGTTAAAATCGAGGTAGCATGTCTAGTGGATAAGGGCAAGGAACAGATTGCACTCGATGTCCCTTCATGAATAAGCTTGCAAAGGCATTTCTATTGAATACAAAATTCAAGTACCGGGAGGGGACGTAGAGGTTGCAACTATGGATATGGCATTTCGGGCAATATAAGGTGCTGTCGGAAGTGAAGTAAGCAAGGAAGCAAAAGCCTCTATCATACAAGCGACCAAACCATCGATCCTAACCCTTGGAAGCAAATGAAATCTTGTAGTGATAATCACTATTCTAGTGGGTTTACTACGAGATGCATTCATGCTATAATGTCGTGATTATGACAAATGGTAGGGAAATTCATGGATGTTGGGAAAAAAGACGCGCTTTCTTTCATAGTAAGGACGAACCATTCTCATGGGTGAAGAGCTACCCGATCATGTAAGCGACAATTGCCACTAACCAATTATTACAATCCTATAAGAAGTTAGACCTTGTAGAAATGATTAAAATTGAGAACCCGAGGATCATTAACCCTAAGGTGACTTATAAGTTTATGTTCCAGAGATTCCGAGTAAAGGACCGTGGTTATAGAGAGGGGAAGGTGTTACGGACCCAATATGCATCCTTATGAATGTACGGTCTTTACTTAACTAGATATGACTAATTTCTAAAGAATAAACCTAGTTCTTGCATATGAAAAATGTAATTCGATGCAATGACAATGGTGATTGATCTATCCGATTTTTCGATGGGTAGGATCTAATTATATCGGTAAGCCGTAGAGCATACGTTTGAAACGATTGAGTGCAGGATGCAAAGTATATAGAAATGACATGTATGTGACACTTAATGTTGTATGAATGCTTATGATAAAACAATGGCTAACTGGCTAAGGTTTTTAGTGGACCTACTATAATTATATCGGCAAGCCACAGAGTATATACCCTCTTGTCAATTACGAGAAAATGATAAAGTACAATATAATCCTAATATATACATGGATCAAGAGGGTTGAGAAGGGAATGAATGTTCCACCATGCTAATGCGTTGATTTCATGAGACTGATTAAAGCTTGAATGGTAGTGTCGTAATACTAAATCGAGTGGCTCATATTTGAACTTAAATGGCCCACGAGGTTTGAACTCTGGCTAGGATAGGCTAGACCAGGGTTGGACTCTCTCTCTCTCTCTCTCTCTCTCTCTCTCTCTCTCTCTCTCTCTCTCTCCCCTTGGTGGAGGGATGAGTAGATGGCTAAGGCCCTAAAGAATGAGGAGGGATGCTTGATCCTTCCTGAATACTCTGGATGTAGTGGGTCTTGTGGATTTAATGGATCTTAAAATGAGAAGGGGAGGGAGCTATTTATAGTCTCCAAATTGAGTTTTCTGGTATTTGTTGTTAATCCCATGGAAAAAATGTGGTTGAATAGTTATGATTGGAGATTGCCACATGGCATCATTTCATGGTTTGGAAGAGATGGTAAAATGATAGTTTTAGATTAAGAGATAGACATTGGAGTAAATACACCTCAACACACACTTAGGGTCTAAAAAGGAGTGATTCCACATACTTGAGGGACTCCACCCCAAAGAGGGGGAGTGCCACGTGGCTAATGGTAAATTGATTGCCAACAGTCCCCAATTGGACTCCTTGATTTGGCAGACAACCTCCTTCAAGCATGTGAAGGCTCTGCTGTGAAGGTTGCTGCTTTAAAGTTTTATATATTTCTCATATTGGGATTGTGTGTGGGCTTTAGTTTGGGCTTGGTTTTAGGCTTAACTAGGTGAGTTAACTGGATTGTTGGATTAGGTAGGCCGACTGGGTGAGTTGACTCGCCGAGCTGACTCAAGTTCTAAGATTTTAAATTCATAAGTTTTAGGGTTATCCTAATTAGGTTGACTAAGTTTACTAAGTTGAATGGGCTGCGTTTAGGGTTTAGGACTGGAGTTCCTAGTGTTTAGACTTCTAGAGTTAGGGTTTGATTGACCATCTATCAGTTCAAGCTTATCAGCTTAGGGTGAGGAGTTTACAAAGTGTTAAAATGAACTTGCAAAATAGATGAACAAAGCAGATTTCCCAAAAATATCATTGTGGGCTTCACCTAACTTTTGGCCGTGAAAACTTAGCCAAAGTTGTGGCAGGGACACGGGTTGCCTACTGACAGCACCATGATGCATGTGTTTTATATGGGCCATCTGTCTTTTTTCTAGATCATTTTAAGGGCATGAGCTCAAAACTAAGGCACATCTAAATCTGAAGGGAACCAGGCCACATGATAACAATGGTGGTTGAACGCCCACCCATAAAAACTTCCTAGGGCCCCACAATAATGCTTGTTTGCCATCCAACCGGTTAATTAGGTCACGTAGACCTGGATGAAGGGATAAAAAGTATATCAACTTCATTCACAACTTTTGTGGGCATTTAATCACCACTATTTCTTGTGGTGTGGTATGCATGAGATTTGGATCTACTTCATTTTTTCATTCATGCCCTAAAATATAAAAGCGAATGGACGGAACACATCAAACACATACGTCATTGTGGAGCTCACAGGGCACCGTTCAGCAGCTACTTGCTTTGCTGTCAGTAAACAACCCGTGTCCATCACAGGTAATTGGTGACGGTCTATTTTGGAGCCAATTGCCTATGTTTGTGAAAAATCCACCTCATTTAAAGCCCGTACACAACAAATAAGAAGGCTTCAAAACACGAGGAAAAAGTACTGGGAAAAAAAATGGCAACAGTTGATATCTTCACGAGGGGCACCTTGACGTTCATATAAATGCCATAAAAAACGTTCACAAAGTTGTTCCATATAGGATCGACTGAACCGCCAAAAAAAAAAGAAAAATTGTTTCAATGGTGGTTGTTCAATCCTCACTTCTTCTCCCATGTGGCCCACTGGATTTTTGAATCCTCTTCATTTTTTAATCTTATCTTAAAATCAGCTGGAAAAATTAATGGCCAGGTTGATTTCTGGCAAACATCACGATGGACGCTACCTATCTTACAAGCCGAAGAATTGTTGCAGGCTACTACACTAGTGCCAATATTTGTCAGAAATCCAACTGATCCATCAATTTTGCCGACTCATGTTAGTACATAAGCTAGAAAATGAGTCGATCTAAAAATTTATGAGCCCATAACAGAGAAAAAAAAAGAAAAAGAAATAGAAAAGTAGGTAGGGAAATGCCGACTGTTTAAAGCACCATAGGCATATGCATGATGTCTATATGCTATTCATACTCTTTATGAGGTCATTCTTATTAGGATGAACTGAAAACACATAAATATTAGCCTGATCTAAAATTTTCCTAGAATATTTCAACGAGGGCTGTCAACAGGCCAGGCCTGGGGTTGGTCTTGGCCTAAATTTTGAGCTGTCTCGGGCTGGGCAGTCAGGCCAGCCCTATTCAAATTTCTGATTTTGCAGGCCGTATCCTGGCCCATCGACACCCCTAATTTCAACTGTCTGACGTTTAATTCACATTGTTTCCTGTCATATGCCTTGCTTAAGTTTTTGATGTGCTTGGTTTTAGGGTTCATGTCCTTAATATGATCTGGGAAAATGGATAGATGGAAGGTTTCATAAAAACATCACGGTTGGCCCCACTCAGCTTTTGAGTGGAGGAACGTCGTGGGATAGGCTGTCACAGGTCCATGCTATAGGTTGTGTGCATTGGACGTAGATAGCGTCCTATCAGGCCCCCCAAGGGAATCTGTGGACCTACAATGATGCATACGTTTTGTATCTCCGTGAATCCATTTTGCAAACTCAACGGGACCACACAGCTGGGATTGAACGCCAATCATTAAAAACTTCTTTAGAGCCGCAGAAGTTTGTGATCAATCTGATACTGTGATTTCCCATCATCCAGGTCTATGTGACCATATGAGCAGGTTGGATAGCCCTCGTGAAGGTTTGAATGGTGGCATCATCATCACCACTGCTTCCGGTTGTGTGGTCCACTTGAGCCTTAGATCAGCCTACTTTTTGGGCTCATGCCTAAAAATGATCTGGGAAAATGGATGGACAGCATGGATTAAAAAAAAATACATCATGATGGGCCCACGATCTTCTGCCAAGACCACAGGGCACGATGCAATCTGCGTCCATGCGCTGATACCTTTTCCATAACGTAAAAAGGAACAAATTAATAAGAAAGATAGGAAAAAGATGTTTGGAATGGCCGCTGGTTTGTCTTTCCAAGGTGATTGCATTCCCTTCTTTTCTTCTTTTTTCTTTTTTTTTGTTAGCTTGTTAGTTCACCCACTGTGAGTTGACACTTCACTGTTAGCCATTCCCATATGTGCATTCTTACCTTCCATAGACAGATTGAGATCTTAGAGTAAAAACTGTGTAGGATGCCCAAAAATTCCTCTAAGATGAATGTGCATCGTCGGATCGTTGCCATCAGAAATGCCAGGGAGATATCCGCTACGAGTCACGCACAAGGTGACTTTGGGCGCGCACACACGGAAACGGATTGGATGGCTGGTGGTCGATGCCCTGTGGGCCCCACAATGATGTATATGCTTCATCCATTCCGTTCATCCATTTTTACAAATCATTTTAGTGCTTGATCCCAAAAATGAGAGGGATATAAATCTCAGGTGCACCACACCACAGGAAAACAATAGTGATTGGATATCCACCATTTTAATCCTCCTAAGTTCCACTGTACTTTTTATTTGACATCCAATCTGTTGATTAGGTCATACAGACCCAGATGAAGGAGAAAAAAAAAAAAAAAAAAAAAAGATCAGCTTGATCCAAAACTTTTATGGGCCCCTAAAAGTTATTTAATTGTCCACATTCATAAAACACTGTTTCCTTAATGTGGTCCATTTGAGATTGGGATATACCTCATTTTTTGTCTCATACCATAAAATGATCTAGAATAATAGATGGATGGCATGGACGAAACACATACATCATGCTGGGACGCACAGAGCACCAACCACCAGCCATTGGCTGGTAGCAGGGGATAACCATTAGCATGGTCTGGCACAAAATTCATATCAATGCATTCATCTGGTGGACCACACTTTCCAAAGGAAAATGGATTGGGAAAGGATGGGCGATAGCTGATATTCAGTGTATATGTGTAGCTTGCATGACGACTGAACCTTCCTAGTATTTCGTCTAGGGCATGTTCAGGGTGCCACCACCTGACGAGTGGCCAGTATTGCCCAAAATGTGCATTATCAGCATGTGTGTCGTCTATGAATCCGTCGGCACTTCTCCAGTCAGTCCACAAAGAATGCTGACCTAGAACTCGCTACCACTGGGAATGTGTTTGCTCCAATACATCCTGGGTCCGGACTTTTGATATTGAATCTTATTCAGCGTGGAATGATGCAAGATTTCTACAGTAGATATCGAAAAATAAAAGTTCCATAGTTGGATCATTACAACCCTTTGATAATACGGCTTTTTAGGTGTGACGATCAACAGCAATCATAACTTTTATATAATAAGAGTAAAGCAATATGGACTTGTAGGATAAAAGTACTTCTTGCTTACACGCATGCTTCATGATGTGGGAGGCGTTCTATTTTTAAAAAGTTGTACAAATTATTACAAGTGATTTGTAAATCTTAGAAGTAGGATCCAATGTGCATGCAGTAATTGTCTTGTTACATTTTAATTTTTTTTTAGAAGTAGGATCCTATATTGTACTTGTTGCATGCAGTAAATCTTAGAACTAGGATCCAATGTACTTGCTACATGCGGTTGAAATCACTTCAAAATTTAGTTTTCAATTCTTTAAAATTTGTTAATATTAAATTATTCAATTTGATATCTTTTTTAGTATCTTCTTTGAAAGGGGTATCAAATAAATAGATCGGATGAATGAAAAGAATCCAAATCCAATCCTAAAAGTCCCTTAAATTTTATTTATTTATTATTTATTTTTATTTTTTAAAAAACACTCTTTTATATAACCTTTGGACCATACAACATCTGAACACATTCAGGTACCCTCCCGGAAAAAAAAAAAAAAAAAGACCGGCAGGAGCATATCTTAAGAAACTAGAAAGTACATTTAACTATGAATCCAGTACTTCATAGACGGGACTGCCTGATGGAGCCCAGTCCTACCCTGTTTAGAAGAATTTGTCCTCGAATCCTCGCTGGGAGGTCTGAAGTCAGACTGAAATGCATATATAAGGGCTTGGTTATCACCTCCCTGATGGGTTAAGACTGTCGGCCACTTGGGCATTCCCTTCTCTCAGCACATTAAAGATTCTAACCTTGCAACCACTCCTAATCATCTTGAGACCCAGTACCTCCATTTCCAGCGTATAATCTTTCATGATGTATTCGAGCAAATGTCACTGTTGAGTTGCGGCTACTAAAATTCCAAGTTGTCATGGACGATTGATTTAGGTTTCATTGCTTCACGCATTATTGCTCGTCGCGAGTGTTAGTGCCCATCCATCGCGTGGGGGCAGTATGGGACCCAGTTCCTTTCAAGTTGAAAAGCTGGGACCATTTGTCATGTGGCAAAAAATGTTGATGGGTCACTTTCCAATATTTACACTGAACTAGTGATCCTGTTTATTAAAATTTCCCATCGAATACGAACCGTCAACCTTTGATTTTTTAAATTTCCATATGAAGGTAATATCCGATCGTCAATATCACACATCCACGTTAGCTACCAGAAAATGGATGGTCCAGAGAGTCTAGCCATTGCTGCATATGAGCATCATTTGGCAGCACATGCTGGTGGGTATGTGTTGCGACGCGTGAAAAACACCGCATAACGATGAACGCATTCTCCTATCCATCTTATTCAGGAAAATATCCCTACTTTGCCATGCCCCAAGGATTTTAAAATTTAAATTAAAAATAAAAAAAATAAACGGAAAAGAAAAGGAACGAAGCCCCCTCCTCTCTCTCAAGTTGGTGGACACACATCTGACTCATTATACCATCTCTCCCTTCTATCAATAATGGTGTTCTTGACAAGCCAGACAAGAACCAGACCAACGCTTCCATTCTAGACTTAGTTTAAAAAAACTTTGGTAATCTGCCGAAGTGTGAGGATTCATACGCGTGCACGTAAACATTTTAATTGTACCATACATTCGCTAAGATTAAACCATACAAATCGTAGACCCCACCTTTGATGGGTCATAGTCCGAATTTTGCAACGAATTGATATTTCGAGTGGTAGATTCATGGACACCAAATAGACCGTTAAATAGAAATTGTTCAACTGTCCAAATTCCATTTTTTTTTTTAAAAAAAAAATGCCTATTAATAAGAGGCCAGGGCTTCTAAACAATCGCAAGCCATCAACGGCGGGTCCATATATAGTCAGGCAGTTTAATGCGAGGTGGCACAGTTATGCGAACTCATGCGATATCTGTGTGACGCGTATGGACCATCACACTAGGCAATTCTCTCTTTATTAAGCGGCCCAAAGGGAAATCATCCAAATCCTCCATACGCCAATCCCGCCCATATATATATATATATATATATATATATATATATATATATATATATATATATATATATATATATAAAGAGGAAAAGTCTAAAAAGAAAAAGAAAAAGGAAAAAACATTGAATACCTCTTCTACGGCTTGAAGAAAATAACAACATTCTCCTCTAGGTAGTGTCATCTGATTCAGATATGCTTTGCAAAATAGGCTTCCAAACAATGCCATCTTGCCGAGAATCGTTTCTCCGCCGAGTGGGCTGGTGGGGTGCTCTCTCAAGCTGGACCGCATTCTCCGACTTGAGAGGCGGAGGCGGAGGTGACGGTCTAGATGTAATCGTTTCCGGTGCACTCCTTGTCGATGCTCTGATTTTGAGTGGCTTGGATTCTGATTTCGGGTCCTTTTGCAATGTATATGTGGGGATAAGGAAATAAAATTTTCCCTTCTGCAGCTCAGTATCAGGGTGCAACAAGGAAGGTTTCTTGACGATGGCGTCACAGATGGGCTGCGCCAGGACATGTTTTGGATTAGCTTTCATCACTTCTCGGGCTGTAACTCTCCTCCCGTATTCGTCAATACGTCCATCAACATGCAACACTCGCACCACGTCGAGGGCACCGCATGGAAGAATACATGAAATGCAGCACCTTAACCAATTGCCCATATTCTCGAACCGATGATCTCCTACCGTTCTTCTCCTTCTTGTTTAGGGGCTTCTTTCCGCGGTTCATCATCATTGAACATCTTGATCTGTCGGTATTCGAGGAAATGGATCGATGGCTATTGGAGACCGGATAGACGTGCGTGCAGAATCAACGGAAAGGTGATCGCTCGGCGCCTCCATTGGGCCCCTTATGTCGCCCCATTGCCATTTTGCCGTACAAAATGAAGAGAGAGACGCTCCACTCGTAATTCTTCCTGTAAGTTGGCAAAAAAGGAGAAAAGCTTTTAAGGTGTGGATCAGTGTCCAGGCATCATATGAGGCAGAATGATTGAAATCATCACATCAAAAGCATGGAAGATGGTTTCCTTTTCCTTTCTTAGTGCAATGAGGAATAAGAGAGTTTATAATACATGTTGCTCATTATCTTTTTATTTCCTAAAGGGAAATGACATTTAGACCTACTTCTTTTGTAGTTGCTCGCTCTTTTTTCTACTTTTTCCAAAAGAATACTACAGCCTTCTACAATTGTATTACCACAAGTTGAGAGAAGGGCGTTTCTATCTAAAAGAATGTATCCAAGATTCCAAATAGTTGCTGCCTTCACGTCTTTATACACTAGTTTGCACAATGGCTACTCATATGCTTTGTCACCGCCACAACATACACGGGAGCAGATTAGGTGAGGCCCGGGTAACATCTTAGTGGTTGAGGCCATGACCGTGGGGCCCACCTTGATGGATATATTGTATATCCACGCCGTCCATCAGTTTCTCCAGCTCATTTTCGGACATGGTCCCAAAAATGAAGCAGATCCAAATCTCAAGTGGACCACACAGTAGGGATTGAATGTCCACCATTAAAAACTTCTTGGGTCGCTATTTGTCTGGATACACAACACATGCATCAAGGTGGGCCCCACGGTCAGGGCCTAACCTACTAAGCTATTACCTGGGTCTCATCTAATCCGCTCCCAACATACACTTGGCTGTAATGCCAGTGAATCGGGACTGTCCACATGGTGGCCCTTAATGCTGATGAGCCAGAGAAGAAAATCACACAAGGTCAAGTATACAACATTTGAACAGCCCAGATTGAAATAAGGTAAGTCAGTCGATCAGATGAAAGAATAATTCAATCAATGTGGCTTTGGTACCATGGACCATCCATAATAGTTGCAAGCACTTGGATGGTGTGGATCCACAGGTCATTGAAACAAGTGTACTGAAAATCTGCAACTAACCATGAGTGCCTCATTGCGGGATGAACTGGAAAACTACACAACTTGTTTGTTTTCATCTATCTCGAGACATGGGGTGGGAGGGACATGTCCCTGGCATCTCCTTGCCTTAGGTGCAAACGGACACGCCAATTTCGGTTGGAAGTTCCCACCTCTTCTGTAGGGATTTGTATAGTCAGACACTTACAGTCGGTGATAGGAAGGGAGTTTTAAAATGCTCGTTGGGGAATGTATGTGTGCGCAATAAATAGATATTTAAAATCTGCTGTGCTCACAATCATCGATGTGGGTCACGTGGGCCTCTTTTATAGAGCATGCGAAGCTGAACATGTGCGATTGCCATCGGCTAAAACATGCCACGCCCTGTCACTGGGCTGGGCTGCACCAGGGTTCGGCCCAGGTACAGCCCTTTTAGGTTGGGTTAGGTCTATGCGAGAGCAGGGGTGCAACTTGGGTAGGGTCAACCCGAATTTGTTTCGCTCAACCCAACCAAACTTTAGGTCAGGTTGGGTTGAGGTTGAGTTGGGCTTTATTGCAAAATCATGGCATGCTTGAAAAATAGAACTTGTGACTGGATTAGCAATGGCCGGTAGAGTTGTTATTTATGGTCTGTTTCGTTTATGGAGTAATCTATTGAAACATTAATGAGTTTTTAATATATTTCTTTAATTTTATTTTCTATGAGTGATGATCGTGATTTTTTTACTTTATTACTATTATTCATAGCTAGCCACAAAGGAACGTGCTTCGCTTATCGTGTTGCCGTGAATCAACCAATTGGGAGGGCATGACAAAACGGGTTCCACGCTCAAAGAAAAAAAAAAACAAACTATGCAAACTTAACCTGCCCATCTCAACTCCAACAAAACAAGTGCTACTTCAATAGATAGATGTTTGATTTTATATGTTAATTTACTGTTAATAGGTGTTAACTCTACCACTACAAGAAAATGGAGCTTTAGCTTCACTTTAAAACTGTGGCTAAAAAGGTTAAAAACTGAGGCTAAAGCCTTTAGCCTCAGTTTTGCCTCATTTATCCAAACCGAGGTTGATACCCTCGTGGCTAAAGGCTTTAGCCTCAGTTTTAGCAACTGAGGCTAAAATGACTTATAGCCTCGGTTCTTCAAGTGAGGCTAAAAACATTTTTAGCTTCAGTTTTTTCAAAATGAGGCTAAATCAAAATTTAGCCTCCATTGTTTCCAACTGAGACTAAATCCAAATTTTAGCCTCGGTTGCCTCTAATTGAAACTAAATCTATTTTTAACCTCGGTTCTCAACAACCAAGGCTAAAACCTTTAGCCACAAGAATTTCAGCCTCGGTTCTGAACAACCGAAGCTAAATCCAAGCCTCGGTTCTCAACAACCGAGGCTAAATCCAAGCCTCGGTTACAAATTGAGGTTAAAAATGTTTAATTTTTTAATATATTTATTTAAACTACTAATCCATTCATTCAATCCACTCATGGAACAATCAATCATGAAAGCCATACTGAGTTACTTATGCCCATTGCTAGAGAATATTGCAAACCAAGAAAAAGCATGAAACAATCATAGTCTGCTGAACTTTGGCTGCCCAAAACCTCAATGATGAACTTCCAGTAGAGAGAGTGATCATGAATTGACAACTCGTCTGAGCTGACTCAGACTCAATCAAGTTCGATCCAAATCAACACCATGAGTCATCATAAAAAAGATGGAGTGAGAGTGACTTGTGTCAACCGAGTTGCAATTTGTCCAAAGACTGAATGTGTCGGTCCAAGTCGCCGAGTCTTAAATCCAAGCTTCCGAGCCTCCTTGGAAATCAAAGTGGCCTTCCCATCACCTCCTGAATACTCCATCAGCTAGAACAGCATCAAAATCATTCTCAGTGCACTCAAAGAATGATTCCAAATACCTGTAGAAAAATTGACCAAAATAGAAGTAAAAAATATGACTTTCTATCTGGATAATACAATGACCAATAACATGAATATTTAATCAACTGGAAGGTGGTCCTTAAAAAGTACCTCAATGAGTTGACATCAGATGAATCATCCACCAGTATTGGGGCTAGTACAAGATGAGTCCTCTCTATAAGTTAAAAATATGACTTTCTAACTGGTGGTCCTTAAAAATATGACTTTCTAATTGGAGAATACATAGCAAAAGCAGATTGTTTTACAACTACAAGTCTAGGAAAGAAATAAGATAGTTACAACAGAGTACAAAGAGAATCGATATCTACGGCTATAGGGATTGATTGCTAATCCTTTACTTTGTACTTCGTTTAAAAAGTGGTATAAGAGATGACCATAACTCACGGTTCTTTGAAAGCACTAGATAATTTCTGGTCTTGTATTACAAATTTGAAAGAATGGAGCAAAGGGCATGGAAATAAGGCCTCCAGTTCTAATGCTGCTAGTTCTGCTTTGGAAAACTTTCATACTCTAATGAAGTGTAATTGAAAGGATGATTCGTGGTCACTAAAAATTAGAAATTTAGTGTGAGAGCCCATGTCATACAAGTAATTCAAATTAAAAAGAGAACATGATAGGAAACTTTACATAGATATGTTAAGACAGAGGCAATTACTAGCCACCCAGATATTTCACGCAATGCTTCTGCCCAGCGAGATGTCGAATCAGCCATCATGCTAACATTGTAACCCATATCTCGAAAGTACTCAGCAATTGTGATGCCTGAAATATCATGTCAATAGAACATAAAGCATTATATTTACAAAAACAGAAGGGCCACCACAATACTAGAGAAAAGAAATTCCAGCATCAGAAAATAACTGACACATGAGAACAGTTGAGCATCAACAAGTTTAGTACAAAGTCAAATGTGCACATTGATACAATGGAGATGCTACAGCCCAGTGCCTTGGGGATTTGAAGTGTGGTTTTGAGAATTGAAGCTAAGCTTCAGTACATTTTGAGATCATATGGGACAAGTGGTGAAATCCTCCAATGAAGCCATTTGCATCAAGTTTATATAAAAGTTCTAGTGAAATCATGAAGAACTATAGTAAGCACAACGGTATGCATGAAAACCCCTTAAGAAGTATCAATATCAACTACTAAAACTTGTGGAACCAGTAAGATTCATGGCTTGTCTGCTCGTACTGAAATAAAAATAGACCATCATGATACACGGCTATCTGAAGTCTAAACACATTCCTGTCTCCTATTTGGTCTTTAGACTCAGCCACATATTATCAAGCATAATAATGGCCTCTAGAATTCTTAATGACGTCAATTGCCATTGTTTTGTAGCACAAAGTCTTAGCTCTATGACTGGTCTTCCCAAGATATCACAGTAGATATTGCTTGCATGTTTGCAATCCAGAAGAAAACCACTCTAAGCATATATAAAAGAAACACCCAGTAAGTTACACCTCCACAGGCAGCAGCACCAGCGTATACCTGTATATATGGATGCCTCCCGAGCAGCGACAGGCATGTTAGAAGTATTAGCAATAAGTGTTGTATACTTCATGACAGATTCTTCACGGCCATCAGGCAATGTCATGGTCAATTGAGGGAAATCTATAAGAACCTGAAATTGGAAAAATAAGTAATCAAATCAATATGCCAATAGAAAATGAAATCATTGACAAAGGATAATAAAGAACAATATAACTGCATACCTCTGCCATTTCATTTCCTCTTTCTCCACAGCCGACGTATACAACAGTGTCAGAATTAGAGTACTGCACACAAAAATTAGGTTCAAGAACTTCATCGATCAGAACAATTTTCCAACATTTGAATGTCCAACAAGGACTCCAAGTGAAACAAGAACTGATGAGTTTACCTTCGAAAGGGCTTAACTAATCACTGTTTTCCCACAACTAAACGCTCTAGGTATAGCACAAGTTCCACCAAGTACTGAGGAGAACAGGGCATTAAGAACACGCTGCAAAAATTATGCAATTATCCTTTAGAAAAAAAGTTTAAAATAAATTATTAAAACATGGGAGAAAAAAATTTAAAACAAAAAAAAAAACAAAACAATAGAACATGAGGCAATAGATTTAGTTTGTCATATTACCTGGCCAGTCAGGAGAGGGGTATCAGCAGCAAGCTTTGATGCAACAGGCCTTGGTGTGCTCACAGGCCAAGTCTGCAAAAGAGTAAAGCCACAAATCAAATTTGGATAAATAAACATAATTTCATGATAAAAATAAATGCAGTTCAAAATGGTTCTTAAAATTTGCACTTGGGCACCTGAAGCATAGTAAACTGCTTTTTAACGCCTTGAAACTCTAACTCTAACACAGTGTCCTGTTAATATATTGAAAAAGTCAAAAGCATAATAAATGTGTGATGCACAATAATGTTAACAAGATGTATATGTAAAAGCAAACACCAGATATGAATTTCGCAAAAACATGTAGATTATAAAAGCAGAAGCCCTAATCCCAAGCACATGGGATCTCAAAGACTACCAATATTAGGTATCAGAAATCAGCACCATGTAATGTGTGGGCAATGAAGAAAGAGATTTAGCAACCCCAGTTAGCATATCTTCATATGCACAATTTATTTATTTTTGGAGAGAGGTTACAAGAAAATTTCATCAACAAAAATGGCACTGAGATGGTAGCAGATACGGCCCAAAATTTCATATACAGTCTTACAAACATAGTTAGCAAAATGCTATACAACAAAAGACTGTACCGGAAATGTTCACATTTAATTCGGTATCAACGCTTAAAAAGATGGTATAAAAAATTTGGTCAAAGAAACAGATTTGTCAAAATAAAATAATCAGAGAATGAAAAGTTTGGCTTTAATACAGGCTTTAACTCAAAGAAAATAGAGCAAAAAATAAAAATAAAAAGTGGCTATATGTAGTTACATAACCAGATGTGTGTATACATTATATAATTTGAAATGAAATATAGATTTGAAATTAAAATGGTTAAAATTTCTCTGTGCATCATAGGTGATTAAATAGTGGGATAATACCATGCTTTGCCTCCATCAAATATTTTCTTTCCAAGTAATTCATGTATTAATTGATTCCTTTCCATTAAAAGTTTCCACTTTATACTTGATTGTATCAAAGGATGGTATTTGAATCACCCTCAAAAGCTTTTTTTTCCATCAATAAAATGAAATTTCTTTTCCTAGAAGAAACAAGTTTAAGTTGGTTTGCCCAAAAATCAGGTTCTTTGCCTATCTTTTGAAATATACAGAGTTTTAAACGTCAAGGTCAATTCATCATCATCATAATCAACAAAGCCTTATCCCAACTAATTGGGGTTTAGCTACACGAATCCTTATTCCGCCATTCCACTCTGTCAAGGACCATATCCACAACTGAACCATAGATCATCGTATATTTTTATGCTACCTCCACTAACGTCCTTTGGGCCTTCCCCTTGCCTTTTTAGTGCATACATGTCAATGCATAAATGGGCATACATGTACCTTAGGTCATAGATTAGCTTGCCAAACAAGTTTAGTAACAAAGTGCAGACTAAATTCCCTGAAAGAATGTAAAATGGTATGGACTGATTACCTCCAATCAGAGATCTGGCAATCTCACGCTCTGCAGCAACCTCAAGTGGTATTTGAAATTTAAAAGTGGGATCCTCATAGAGTCCTCGCTTGGCCACAGGGGTCAAGTTAGTCTGAATCCCATAGCTTATGACAGTTGAATTTCTTTCAACAAAATGCAGAGCTCCAGGGTAGCTCATAGGATCACTTTCAAGCCAAGCATCTACTTCATTGGGTGTTCTAAATGATTTGACCTACAAATGTCAAAAAGAGTACAAAAATAATGAAAAACATTACATAAGTTGTTCAATATCATGACTTAATGAAAAAATATTAACTGAGATGTCAATGATTAATTGCCTTGCACATTTTGTGGGGACACCTAGATTTTAGGTGCCATCACAAAGAAGGAAATAGTGCAAAACAGACGATTGCTGTGAGCAAATGATCCATAACTAATTATTAACCTGAATAAACAAAATCCTGAGATTTGATTGTCTTTTATGGGAAGAAATCGATCTTTCTAGAAACGATCGGGGGGAGAGAGAGAAATCCCTTCGAGAAGGGATTGGAAAACTGAAGCTTCTACTGAGCGAATTCCCTAAACAGATCTGAAGGAAGCATCAAATCATAGCATGCAAGCAAAATCAAAAGGAAATTCGACTTCCCATGGAGAGATCGATGCGAAAACTTAGTGATTTCGATAAAGAACTAAGAAATCAAGCAAAGATCCGTAAATAATTTGATTCAAACCGATTCAGAAAAAAGCTTCAGATAATTAAAAAAAAAATAATAAGAAAAACACAGCAGAATCTCACTAAACACATTTAAAAGAAAAAGAGAATTCCAACAAGAATACCTTTAAGATAGAGCTTCTTCTTCTATTCGATTCCTCCAATCGAAAATCCAAAACGAGGAAAAGAGAGATTGAATTGCTCTCCTCTATCTGATCAAAATACGAGCGCTTTTGATTTTGATTTTGATTTTTTTTCCTTTTCTTTTTCTTCTTTCAAGGTATCGATGAGAGAGAGAAAAAGGACTGTCTTGTATAAGTAGTAGAAGTGCTGTGACTGGGCTTGGAATTTGAAGAGCTTCTCGGAGGATTTGAGCTTGGAAGCCTGCGGCGATTTCCGATCCATCTTGAAAGATTTAGGGTTTTCTATGAAGATTTCCATGGAAATGACAAGTGCTGCCTTCTGCTCTAATGAGAGAGGATTTTGTGGATTTTTTTTATAGACGTGCCTCTCTGCAGGGGCTGTGAATGAAAAATGACAATCGAACGGGGACAGACTAACGTGCACCAATAGGTTAGGATAGTGTAAACTATGGAAAAGGCTAAAATGCACCAGTAGGATAGGATAGAGTAACCATGGAACGGGCTGACAAAAACCGATACGGTAGAAAGACGGACCGAAACTGTGATAACTCATGCCAGCCTGAGTTCCTGTAATAACTGAAAGCTTTGTGGGGCCCACTACTACCCGTGTGAAAGCCAATCAGTCCATCCATTTCACTAATATTTATATTTCATCCAATCCGTTGATGAGGTGATTCCCACCAAAATGGAGGTAAGATATAAATATCAATCTGATCCAAAAATTATGCAGGCCCAGGAAGGTTTCAACAACGGACGTTCAATTCCTATTGATGACTGTGGTGTGGCCCATTTGAATAGTCTCATATATGCTTGTAATTGAATTATTTGTGTTATGAAACATCATAAAAAAGAGTAGACTTTTGGCCTCAGTTGCTCACCAACCGAGGCAAAAGGGTATACTTTTAGCCTCGGTTGCTCACCAACCGAGGCAAAAGAGCAGGAATTTAGTCTTAGTTTCTCATCAACTAAGGCAAAAGGGCAGACATTTAGCCTCAGTTTCTTACCAACTGAGGCAAAAGGATGAACTTTTAGCCTCAGTTTCTCAACAACCTAGGCAAAAGGAAAGACTATTGGCCTCAATTCCTCACCAACTAAAGCAAAATGACAGACTTTTGGCCTCAGTTTCTCACCAAATGAGGCAAAAGGACAAACTTTTAGGCTCAGTTTCTCACCAACCGAGGCAAAAGGGCAGACTTTTGGCCTCAGTTTCAACAACCGAGGCAAAAGGGTAGACTTTTTACCTCAGTTGCTCACCAACTAAGGCAAAAGGGTAGACTTTTAGCCTCAGTTTCTCACCAATAGAGATAAAAGGGTAGACTTTTAGCCTCATTTTCTCAACAACTGAGGCAAAAGGGCAGACTTTTGGCCTTAGTTTTCAACAACCGAGGCAAAAGGGCATACTTTTAGCCTCGGTTGCTCACCAACTGAGGCAAAAGGGCAGAAATTTAGTCTCAATTTCTCATCAACTAAGGCAAAAGGGTAGACATTTAGCCTCAGTTTCTTACCAACTGAGGCAAAAGGACAGACTTTTAGCCTCAGTTTCTCACCAACCGAGGCAAAAGGATAGACTTTTAGCCTCAGTTCCTCACCAACCGAGGCAAAAGGGCAACTTTTGGCCTCAGTTTCTCACCAACCGAGGCAAAAGGATAAACTTTTAGCCTCAGTTTCTCACCAACTGAGGTAAAAGGGCAGACTTTTAGCCTCAATTTTCAACAATCGAGGCAAAATGACAGACTTTTGGCCTCAGTTGCTCACCAACCGAGGCAAAAGGGCAGACTTTTAGCCTCAGTTCCTCACCAATCGAGGCAAAAGGAAAGACTTTTAGTCTAGTTCCTCACCAACCAAGGCAAAAGGGCAGACTTTTGGCCTCAATTTCTCACCAACCGAGGCAAAAGGACAAACTTTTAGCCTCAGTTTTGCACTAATTGAGGCAAAAGGGCAGACTTTTAGCCTCAATTTTCAACAACCAAGGCAAAATGACAGACTTTTGGCCTCAGTTACTCACCAACCGAGAAAAAAGGGCAGACTTTTAGCCTCAGTTTCTCACCAATCAAGGTAAAAGGGCAGACTTTTAGCCTCAATTTCTTAACAACCGAGGCAAAAAGGCAGACTTTAGCCTCAATTGTTCACCAATTGAGGCAAAAGGGTAGACTTTTGGCCTCAATTTCTCATCAACCGAGGTAAAATGTGAATTTTTAACCTCAGTTCCTTTACAACTAAGGCTAAAAACCATATTTAGCCTCATTTTTTTGATCCGAGGCTAAAAAATTGAGGCTAAAGGCCCACTTTCTTGTAGTTTACCCAACTTGATCTAACTCGGTCAGGGTTGAACATTCGATACCTTATGTTGGATGGCTCGGGTGGGGTATAGTGTTGGGTTGGGCCTCAGGCTAACTCTCACTTGAGCCTTGAGTTGATCCTCATCTTAACCTGACCTCCTTGAATTGCACCCCAACCATGTAGGCATGTGCTGGGAAAATAATCTAAAATAAAGAATTTGAATATAGGAAAATTATTTTGACCTAGGTTGAAGCATGTATCAAATACGATGTCTTTAAAGCGCAATTCACACCATCTTCTCTCAGATTAAACACCGCTCACGGATTGCTTGCAAATTGCTTACAAGAATGATAAGCCTTTTTTGCTACTGCGTGTAGCAATCACGAATGGATCACTTTAGGAACTTGGCTAACACAGTCATTGTATCTAACAGACTTAGTGAGTAATTAGACTCAAGACTCAGTGAGTTTGAGAAGTATATATGTTACTAACTTATTAAAGAAATAAATAGATCTGTTCTTGTTGAGAAAATTGATTGGATTTCTGATGATTGATGGTCCACTTTACATAGATAGGTGAATAGATCATTGCACCTAAGGCTATCAATGATCAGAATATTGTAAAAATGCTGGCTCATTAATCCAAATGTTTCATTTAGTTAGATTATTGATCGAAGTGCAAAGTGCACCAGTAGTGCCTCTACACCTCACACCAGTGCGCACGCAACCCAAAGTCTTTCTTCCTCTTTTCCAAGTAAACTCACTACAAAAAAAAGTTTATAAATCCTAAATAACATCCATCCTTAACTGATGTTAAACTAAACAAAAACCCATTCTTTCCCACTTTTTCAAAATGATTTAAAGGGAAATAAATTTTAAAATGATTTAAAGGGAAATAAAATTTTCAAATCAAAATTTGAAATTTTAATTTCAATTTCCAAATGTATTATTTAATTTAATCAAATACAAAATTCTCAACAGCACTGGGTGCAACCTTGGTCTGATCAGCTTTTAGGCACAACAACAACCTAGGCAAGCCTAGCCTGGTTCCTTATATTGCAATCTGGGTTGGGTTTGGAGTCAGGTCCATGGTTCCTGAGCTGCGGATGGATGTACTTTGTCCTGACTGCCCCATGTCAGCCAGCCTTGAGCCACATTCCTATGACAAATATCATACGGCTAAAACCTAGGTAATTTACCTAATGTGGACAATACATTATATCATGTTATGGTTGTCCGATCAAAGTGATTTTCATATAACCAACGTACCATACGTATGGGTGTACACCGAGTCGAAACTGAGTCGCGCTAGCCTCAGCTTGACTCAGCTCGACTCGGTCCTCGAGCCTGATTGGCCAACTCGGCTCGGTTTGGTCGACAGCTCAAGCTAGTTCAAGCCGAGTTCACTTGTGCGGCATTTTCACAGATACATAGACTATAACTTTAAAATCTCATTGTATGTAAAACATCAACCACGATTTTACAAGTATTTTATCAAACACCTTCTAAGAAACATAAAAATCAAGAAAAAAGGGCATTTGTTTCATGTACACACCTTTCTTGCCACTAGCCACACTTCGTTGAGTCATTTCATCAAACACTTGGTGAGCAACATCAATATCAAAGTAATCGAGTCACCAAACTGGTTCGATCCGAGTTCGATTCGAGTTTGGTTCGATCCGAGTCGATTCGAGTTAGGGCCAACTTGAACTTGGCTCGAACTCATTTTCGAGTTAAAAAAATCAGATCGACTCGGCTCGAATTCAGCTTTGAACCGAGTCAAATTGAGCTTTTTTGAGTCAAGTCGAACGAGCTAACCGAGCTAGCTCGGTTAGTATACACCCCTAACCATGCGTGATATCGCGCACATATTGTTATCATGCCTTCATTTTGGATCGAACAACACAAGAATCATAGGAAGAGCTGCAACCACTAGACATTACTAGGCCAGCCTATGAGTGAAGAAAAGAATCTGATCGAGACTCAGCTTACCATCAAAATGCTCAGCCCAATTGTGTTCAATGAGTTAGGCCAGGCCTGATCATCTAATAGTGTCTTTGTGGAAAACCAGCTTAAACACAAGCCCATCCCAGACAAAGGGATTAACTTTGACAAGTTGGATTAGGCCAAGGGTGAAACTGACCTTAAGAAGACAGAACTTACAACCCAACCTAACTTGAATTCTAACCCGAGGTTATAACACCCTGCATTTTTTCATGCTTGGGTGTTACCAGGAAAGCCTAATCAAGCATTAATTGAGCCTAATTAACAAAAAAAAACATTCACATGACCTAACTAACCACCTCAAAGTTAGAAATAATCTTCATTAATAAATCGATCATCTAATCATTAATTGGTAATATAGTTAAAACTATCCAAAGAAGCTAATAAATAGCTAGCTAACTAACCATTATTACTTAGGATCTTGTATGACCATGGAATAATAATTTTTAAATTGATCTGACCATGGGACTAATGGGAATCAGTTGTATCGGGAAAAGATTCACATAGTGCGGCCCACCCGAGCCTTAGATATGGTCAACCTTCAATCAGAGGCCCCGATTGTGGCCACCAAAGAGAATGGTCGGAGTAGATCTCTCACAGACACCTCTGTGAGACCCACATACATGGCACGTGTACACCTGAGACATGCACCCGCCACACACCGAACTCAGTATTGGGTCAAACAGTGTTTGACCTCAAGAAATGCGTAAAAGAGAAAATTCTCTTGGCTGACCTTCCCGCCAACACGGATTTAAAACAGACGATGCCTGTTCACCCAAATTGAGGCCCATCATCAGGATCTAGACCGTCCATCTTAACCAGACGACAGATCTGATCGGGGCTATGATGATCAAGCTAGTCCATATAGCCATGCATGTGCCCCAGCAGTGGCATAACGGAAATGTGCAGTGACTCCCTCTAAAAATGGGAGCTAGGTGGTTGCCACGTTGGCGATCCAAAGCAGCAGCCTACCTTCAATCCCAGCCATTCGCTAAGGATGCATCTCAGCGTTTCTTTTAGTGCCAGAAATGGGCAGGCACCCGACTGTGGAACGAAAAGGCGTGGGAGACATTTGCACTTCGAGAAAGTCTCGCTGGCGTAATCCAGACCTCCCATGGAGCCACGTAGGGCGATCTCTACCGTTCTTACTAAGGCGGCAACGGCTCGTTCGAAGAGAGTTTCTTGTCTCATGAGAAGATCGTGAGAGGTGAAAAGTCTTGTGAGAAATAAGGAAACTGCAGTGAACGGTGGGATTAGTGGCCCCCATAATGATCAGTGGTCCCATCCAACACATTCAAATGGACCAGATCATTTGGTTGGGTCGTATGTAAAAATCAGCCATTAACGGCTGTAAATGCTATCTTATCTAGCTCTTAGGTTTGTCAAATTTTGTAGTGTCAAAACCTCTTGGAATCTGTATCTTGTTTAGCAGTTAATGTAAGATCAACTTCATGTCATCCTTGCTAATCTTGTCTACATTCAAGTACAAGATCAAGACATTCAAGTATAAGATCAAGAAGTTCAATTACAACATCAAGAAGTTCACTTTCAAGAACAAGAAGTTCAAGTACAAGATCAAGAAGTTCAAGAACAAGAAGTTTAAGTAATAGATCAAGTCTTCAAGTTTCAACTATTCCAAGAGAATGATATGTGATGAATCAATCTCACAAGTAAGGTTTGTTTGACCCTAGATTGACCTTAGGATAGGTCATACAATTTTCACTTATATCATCAGTTATTTGATAATTTTATAAGTCATTTTTCAACCAGTCCTAGTCATGGTTCGACTAGTCCAAACACTGGCTCGACCAGTCCAAGAATTCCCTTGACCAGTCCAAGGTTTGTTGTGAATTTTTAAAATTTTCTGTTGTACCCTTAACCAGTCTTGGAGACTGCTCGACCAGTCAAGCAGGCTCAACTCAAAGTCTGGTAACATTTGTAGGTCCCACTTAACCAGTCGAGCAGGCCACTTGACCAGTCGAGCAAGCTACTTGACCAGTCGAGTAGTGATCTTATCTTATCGCACTAGAAATTTTGAAATGTTGTTAGTCCTTCGACCAGTCGAGCTGTTCACTAGGCTAGTCGAGTAAAGAGTATTTTTGCCTATAAATTGATGACGATTTTCAGAGTTTTTTAATTCATTCAAAGCTATTCAAGTCATAAATCTGAGAAACTTGTCCCCACATTCTAGAAGCTAATTGGTTAGTATTTAAGATTCTTTTAATAGCTTTTACATTTGATTTTGTGATTTCTATTCAATTGTATTTCTTTTAGAAAGAAAATATTGATTTTACCCTTTTGAGGTCAAAATCAAATCAAGCTAGCCCAGGTTGATTTAATCTAAAAATCACTTAGACCTAAGAACCCTTTCATATGTGAGATTAAACATTGAAAATCTACATCGAATTGGTTCTACTGGGCTTCATCAATAGAAGAATCTTCAGATAAGTACATTGTAATTATTGATATTTGGTTTGTAAGATTGCCACAAAATCTTTCATTTTTGGTTTTGACTAAGATAGCTAGAAAATCTCAGTGAGTGGGGTTTTTAATTGTGGTAGCCATTTGAAAACACAATTGTGAAAGTTTTGGGTGAATCTTGGAAAACCTATTTCATAGTGAAAGCCAATATCACGTGGGTGAGGATATTGAGAGTGGAGTAGTTGTGTGGCTGTTTTCTAATAGTTGGTGTACACACAAGCGAACCACTATAATTACTGGAGTTGTGGTGAATGTTTATTTTTATGTATTTGTGGTGAATGATTGTAATTTATTTTCTGCACATGTGGTGGATGTTGTAATAGCAGTAGATATTTATTTCTGTTTTATTCTTTATTCCTGTATCACTTTGGGATTTTGATACACAAACTGTTCTAGAAATCAAGTTGTCCTATTATAAGTAATTGATTTTTGGTGTAAGGTTGTCCTTAGAACAACATCTGTATTAACCTCTCAATACTTATGCATTTGAGGTTACTATTTATTTATACAATTTGGGATTGTAAGTGCTATCTTGTTCTAGTTCTTTCTTAATTTCGGATTTAAATTTTAATTTGGCATAGTCCTATTTACCCCCCCTCTAGGACTTTTAGATCAGTCTTTTCAATGGCCACATATTCTTCCCCGTTAAACCAAGAAAATAGCCATGTGAAGTCGGCCCCATTACAGATTGAAAAATGCTTTTCCAGTGGGCCATGATGTTGGGAATCCATCCCTTGCAATGGATTGGTCTCATGCATGCAAGAAATTGAGATAAGGGCATACAACTGCACCCATCTCGACGCTTCGCTGGGACGGTTCGAGCATGCTTCAGAGCTATAAATGGGGACCGTTTGTCTAAGGATTCCCACCAAGGAATCAGGGAGTGAAGGAGAGGAAATAGGAGAGAAAGAAGGAAAGGATAAGATGAGTGAGTGCAAGCATAGTGAACTCGGTGCCGCACTACTATTCATAACCCCAAGTGTAAGGTCGTGATGTAGGAATAATCTTGGTAAGATCGAGGTCGAATCCATAGGGATTGAACCTTGTACGTATTTTAAAAGTAATCAGAAGTAGAACTAGAAGAAGATGTAATCTAAATCTTAAGAATTTAAGAGAATAATTGTAAATTATTTAACTAAAACTTGTAAATTCAAAGGTCAAAAACTAGGATTTCTAAGGATCCACTTGTAGAGATTAAGGAGATCTATGCTTGATTCATAAACACAACTGGAATCAGAGTCTCATCTTCATCCAATTGGAAGATAATTTATTAAAATTTAATTCTGAACTTCTTTTGATCTAGTTCTCAATAGACGAGAGGTATTAGAACTAGAATAAATTTCATCACTAAACCATGCCCATGAGACAAAGTAAACAATACAATATACCAATCTACAACTAATTTGAGAGAATCGTGAACGTTAGGAAGGATTCATCATCCAACCATGCCCAGGGGACGATGGTGAACAACGAGATTCCTAAATTCAAACCTCGATATATGAACAGAATATACTTAAAGCTATCACAGATCTATTGTAATTCAAGTCACAACAAACCATTAAAAACTATGAATATTCCTTATAATCAAATCAAAATCAAAGAGAGTTCAACAAACATGAATCAAGCTATAGAAAATATCCCATCATACAAGCTTCACCTCTTAGCCCTTGCTAAGAGGTTTAGCCTATCATAAACATGATGAACTAAAATCTCTTTAAGAAAGACATAAACAAAACCAGAAAAATTAAAGAAAGAAGAACTCCTTGGTCGTTCCACGCTCTCTCTCTCTCTCTCTCTCTCTCTCTCTCTCTCTCGCATTCGCTTCTCACGTCCCTGGATGCTCTCCATGTCCATTTCTCTCTTTCTTTTATAGGCTGGAGTAAGTCGATCTACTAGGTTGGAGTCGGTGGGAGCTTTCGCAGCTCTTTTTGCACCTTGCGCAACGAAAATGCAAAACCTTCTTGCGTTAGATTGAAGTTTGGCACAAAAAAGATCCAGGTGTGTGATCTGTTCCATTCGACCTTCTTGGCCTTGGTTAGTTGTCCCATGGGAGGGGTTTGAATGGTTAGGAAAGTCGGTTCGACCCTATCCATGATCATCAAATGGCCCACAAAAGTTGTTTCTCTTGGACGTGTGCATGTAAAGAACCCATGTTTACGTAACCCTTGGGGTCCACATTCCCTGTCAAAAGAGAAATCGACTTCATCCATTAGATTTGTGGCGGAATTTCAGTCGGAGATGGGCGGTTTTAGATTGCTGTTGACACGGCCCACTGAATCATTACTTTCACCGTCCATCCTGTGTTTGACTTGATTTTCATGTGTGCACGTGCATGACGGTACTTGGACGCCATGGGTTTGGTAGTCCCACCATCCAGACACATTGGACGGTTCAGATCATCAAAACGAGTGATGATGGTGGGCCACAACAGTCCATAGCGATCGTCTGTGTGGACGATGTGCAAGAGGGGAGAGAGAGTTTGAGATGGGTTCAGTCAGCGCGCTTTGACTGAACCCTCCGGTTTTGGTGTAGTGCGAGTGCACATACCCCATGTGCATGCATAACACTGGTGTGGGGCCCACAGTGATGTGTATGAGAAATCTGCATCGTTCATCTGCCTTCCCATCTAATTTAAGGGGTGAAGCCCAAATTTGAGGCATATCCAGAGATCAGGTAGGCCCTAAATCGGTGATTTATGACTGATCTTTCTGTTGGACCACTTCCACAAAGATTCGAGGGCCAAAATTTTATGTGTACAGTTATTTTATGATATTTAGGCCAGGTATAAAGTTTCGTGCCAAACAGATGGTAATAACCCTATGATCTTGCATTCAGGACGATTTTCAGGCTTCCTTATCTTCAATCACTTAGTTTTCTCAGATCTTTCACATGTGACTTCTTCAATCTCGGTCTCCTAAAATCCATCCCTTGCCTTGGTGATTCTTGAGCATCAAATTCATGCCTTTACCACCCTTTTCCGTCCAAGCTCTTAAATTCGCCTTACAATAAAAACATGATTAAAATGAAAAATTTAAGCATTATCATGTATGTAAAACTAAGTAATAACTGGGGTCTAATATGCAATATTTAACTCTCAACAACTGCACCAAGTTGAACGAATCAGATCCAACCAAGTTGGGTCAGTGCAGACTAGAGACATCAAAGCAAGGAGAAAGGAGAGAAAAAGGGAGAGAGTGAAAAGACGAAAGGAAGGAGGGCCTGTTGAGCACTGCACTAGGCCGACCCTATAGCTTGAATCGAGTCGAGTCAGGGCTCGCTGCCCGTGTAGGTGAGGTCTGTCGAGTTGGTTCAACCATCCTACCTCGAAGGTTGGCCAGACCGGTGCCATTCGAATCGAGCTTCGAAACCAAACGCCGTCTCTCACTACCATTTAACTAAGTCGAAGTCCTTGACTGAACTCAGCTAACCAACTTGACTCGTCACAACAGCAGTTGTAACGAGTAACACCATTTCTGTAACGCCTCGAACTTTTCGATACTAGGGCATCAAAAGTCCTCGAGCGTTACTAAGAATTTAACATAAAATATATATGTGTTTACGATACTAATCCAACTATCCTAGCCTGACATCCTTGTCCTGACATAACCTACCTATTAGGAATGATCTCCATTCATAGACCAAGCCATTTGACCATTAATTTTGTGATAAGATCATCCCTCATGTAAGTTGACGTACACACCTTCCCTTAGGTGAATTGGCTAATAATCCCCAGTCCATAACAAGTTACACATATGTTCTTTTATAAGAATTACTTGGAAACATTCCCACTACCATGTAGACCCGTTAGATTTCACAAAACTCTTGAATTATCAATAATTATGATAATGCCACTAACCTAGACCTTTGAATTTTATATCACTCAGTTTCCACAATCCGTTTAACGTGAAAACTTGCACCATGCCTATAAATCATAAATCAAACTGTACATGTTGAACTTCAACCCTTAAATCAATGTATTAGTGACCCGATCGATAGATCAGCCCCCTCAACAGTTGATTTTGGGTGTCCATCAAGTGAAGGAAGGTTATGGGTAGTTGTAGTGGAATGGTTCCCTCCATCTATGGCCATATGACATTATGAGCAGGTTGGATGACAAATAAACATCACAGTAAAGCCTAGAAACATTTCAACCATAGGGACCATAGGATCACTGTTACTTGGAGTGTGATCCACTTGATCTTCGGATATAGTTCAAATTTGGGCTCAACCCCTTAGATTGAATGAAAAAACGGATGGATGGTGTAGATATGAGAAAACACCACTGCAGGCCCCACAATCGACCCTGAGATCACGTTGTATAGGTGCACTGACAGTGCACCGGATTTGGAAATCGGGTCAAACATGGTTGACACGATTCCTACTCCAACAGGGAGAGAACTCTCTCAGTTTGTCTTCCGTTCGCAACGGGTGGACTTCATCTGTTTGAGAGATGTTTTGGGCCACCATCATGGCTCACGAAGCCGATCCAAACCGTCCATCATGTTCGGGGCCCACGTTCGTCTTAAACCTAGTTGTCCTCACGCAGGAATGCACACGTATGAGTACTCTGATTCTGTCAAAGGAGAAGCCTCCGTGTTAAGACTTAACAAGCAACGTCTGTTTGAAGACGCTGGTGGGACCCATTATAAAGAAGCTATGAATGGATCTGTACCGTCCATCAGTGACTGTCATCAGGGCTGACAATGAGGATGTCTCCGGATATACTTAGGTGTGTAGGTATTGACGCAAACGGCGGTTGTTCTTGCGCAGCCACAACGAAACAGAGACTTTCAGCCAACGTAAAAGACCCAAACCTCGCCAGTTTTCACGGCGTAATCACTGGCTATCCCTCCTCTTACGGGGAAATCTCCATGCAATGGAGCCACGAGCCTGATCTTCGCCACAAACCGAAGGGGCCACAAACCAAAGGGGCCAGGAGTAATCGGACAGCCTATCCGACCAAATTGTAGGCGTCCAAACACGGCTAGGGACGTCTAGATTGATTCATGGCCAAGATCGACGTCATCTGGTGGACCATCCGATCAGTCTTTCCAAACACCTGATGCTGACGGACTATCTTAATCCAACGGACGGACAATATGAGGGAAATCTAAAGAAACGAGGACCGATCGTACTAGCATGCGTAAGAACAGGGCCTGCGTTACACAGCCCACTTTCACAAGAAAATCCTAGGAAAATAAGAAATACGTACTGCGTAAGGAGACTTCCGGGAAATCTTACGTGAGAGTTCCACACTCGGACGGGCTATAAATAGCTTGTCTATCCAGCAACAGGAGAAGATAGAAAAAAGAAGCCGAGAGAGAAAACCCACTAGCCCTACTGATGAGCACCTCGCTGCGAGTGCGGGCCGAGTCCACGGCTCTAACTATTGTTTCTATTCAAAAACAGAAGAAAGAAGAGAAGGAGAAAGAGAAAGAGGAAAGGATAAAGAAAGAAAGAAAGAAAAAGAAAGGAAATAAAAGAAAAAGAAAAGAGAGAAGAAAGGAAAGGAAGAGAGGGAAGAAAGGAAAGGAAGAAAAGAAAGAAAGAGAGGAGGAGAGCCAACTCACTAAGTCAGGGCCACGTTCGATCAAATTGGAATTCTATTCTAGAGATTTTAATCACGATTCAATTTTAGAAGCATAATTAAATCCTATGGTGAGTCGACCTTAAGGTGAGGGTTTTATTCTTTAAGCTTATGCTAATTTAAGTTAATAATTTTAACATGTCTTTTTATGCCTTCATGAATTTGATCTTGCATTTGCATATATTTTATCTGGCCCTTTACATATCACTTTGAATATTCTATACTATTATATGTTTCACCATCAATTTCTGGCCCTTTTGAGATTTTTACAAATATCCATTGTAAGAGGCTTTTCTGAATCTATGTAAGGCTATGGATACAAGCCTTGATCTTGCCTTTATTCATCATGAGTTGGCCTTAATCACTCTCTTCATACTTGAGTTGACCTTTGCCATTCACCTCTTATTTAAGCTGGTTACTGTCACTCGCCTCATTTACCATAAGGGTTTAGCAGGTGTCTTGATATTCTTAACCTTCCATAATTTAAGGAATTCTCTCTTGATGCAAGTACTATGTTGAGAATCCCTCCTCATAGTGATCGATTAAATATCGTAGACGCAATGTGTTTTCGGTAGCAACCCTGAGGCGACACGTAATTCCTTGTTCTTGGGTGATGTTGCCCTAATTAGTGTGCGGTGAACCATTCTATATACGCGTGCATCAATTCCTTTGGGGGGGGGGGGGGGGGGGGGGGGGGGGGTTGTGTGTTGCAAATAGTTGCTCCAATCTCTGGGGGCATATTTCTCTTGGTCATGTGTTTGTGGCCGTCTCAAGTTAACCGCATAAAGTCATGTTAAGCGTGGGACATGCCCGGCGAATATCTATAGTGTGGGATGCGGGTCGAGTTAGATAGTTAAAATCATATTACCCATTGTGGCGATTACTAAGTGTGATACACCGCATATACTTTGCTAGGCATGCATCTCATGTAGATTGATTGCGCATTGAATACCTATTGTAGTGTAGATTACTTGACGTATCAAAACATTTACATCTCTTTTATGAATCTCTTAAATTACTGTTAATCTTAAAGGATAACCATCACTATAAGTAGGGCATTGACCCTCTTCCAATCGTACAGATTATGTAAGTGACTTACAGATTGAAGACCTAGTGAATAATCTCTCTGAGGAAGATTATGTTGAAAGATTAAGAAGATAGTTTATGATTTAGTATTATACATCCGCTGTGAACTCGATAAATGTAATAAGATCTCATTGAGAGGGCATTTGATTATTATTTATACTCTTATGAAATATAATGAATACAATTGATTTTATTCTTATGAATGTTAGCTTCATGAATGTATTTGGATGTGATCCAAACGAATGAAGAAAATGTGCGATTTTCAAAAGCATCCAATTTATACATCATTAACATTCGGTTTCCTCAAGGCACGAGTACATTCTCTGGTCATGAAAATTCGGGGATGTTATAGTTTCAGTCTCATCCAGACATACCCTCAGGAGAGAGTATGGAGGATGGATGGCTGAACTCTGATGATCCATCGTCCTCTATTATAAGGCAAAATGACTTTGCCGAGTCCCACGTCGACCAGCAAGTCATTGCTAGTGTAAGACTTGTATCCCTAGATTGTACCATTCTTTAGGGACTTCTGCGGTCCTCCCGGTTGAATTTCGATAAACCGTTACCTATAATCAACATATGTGCACGACCTTGAGTTGCACCCTATCAACTTGAGTCGACTCGACCCGAGACTTGTACCATTGCGACCACACCGTCACCACGGTTCCAACCCCGCGTCTTACGTGCTCATGTGATACCCAGGTCAGGAGTTGTGGGCCTACATTTATTTTAAGAAAACACCACTCGTTACAAATTTCGAGAAGAGAATATATACAATTTATTAAATCAATCCCATCAATCAAGTCAAGTACACATCCCAGCACACCGATCCTTCTCTCTCCCTAAAGTCAACAACACTTATATCTATCCCATCCCTTCTTACTAAAAAGTCAAGGCAACCCATCCTTCCCATGACATATCGCTTATAAACCTCTTCTCTCTCTTTCTCGTTCCTCACTCCATTCCAAGCAACTCCCAAGGAGAGAACGTCCAAGCTTCCCATGGAGAAGCTAGGTGTGGCGCACTCCCTACCACCCAATCTCCTATCCTAACCACCCAACCTTCATAAACTTCCATCAAAAGGAGAGCCCAAGGAGTATAGAAGTCCAAGGAGCCAAGAAGGAGCGAAATCGGTGGGTGATCCATCGTTGATTTTCATTTAAGGGCCCACTTATGATGGGACTCATTTTGATGTATGTGCTGTGAACCAAGAGGGGCCCATAGTGGCGGGGTCCCTCCACTACCCCATCTCTCTCTCTCTATCTCTCTTTTTCATATTTTGTGGCCCACCACCATGAATGTATTTTATCCATGCCATCCACCAAGTGGGCCCACCTGGTAGTCCGTTTGGAGGGAAACTCAACTATTAACTTGATGCTGACCTAGTGGGCCCCACACATGGGACAACCACCTTGATGATGTGTTGGATTCACACCATCCAAGCAAGGATGGTGGGTCCCACGTATCATGCAACTGTTGCTGCATTATCGCCAGCAAGTCTGTGGGACTGATCATGAGGTATGTGTATATCCACCATCCACACAGCAGGAGAGTGGGACCCACCCCTATGTACATTTGCTATCAACATCGTTCATCTGTTGAACCCCAGCTATATAGCTGAGTTGATGTATTGACATTAGCAAGTTCTGAGGAATGAGGTACGTGTTATATCTAAACCGTCCATCCTTACCCAGGATTTGGGCGGCCACCTTGAGGATGTGTTGATTGTCCACCGTCCACATGTGGGACATGTGGACCCCATCACAACGTATGGGTTTTATCTGGACCATCCAATCCAACCGGACATGCCCCCCCCCCCCCCCCCCACCATAGCAGCGTTTGAGGCCCACCTTGATTTAATGTATTGCATCCACACTGCCCAATCTATGGACGGTGGATACGGACTGGCTGGAGTACCTCACACCAGCTAGATTGCTGGGTATTGACGTCAACAAGTGTTGTGGGTCCCACACACGATGTATGTATCTTATCTCCACATCATCCAGTATTTTCTGGACGGTGGAGCCAAGTCACATGTGTGGTATCCACACCGTCTAACAAGGATAGTAGGATCCACTATGATGTAAGTGTTTTATTTATGCTACCAAGCAGCATGGGCCCCACACGTGGAAACCACATGATGTGTGTGTTTTTATCAACACTGTTCATCTGTTTGGCTGATGGACGTCATCAAGGTCCGTGGGGCCTACTTGATTTTTGTGGTGTATTCCATGTCGTCCACCTGTTTTACATCCATGCCACTCAACTGTTTTACATCCATGCTATCCATCTTATGATAAGGCCCAAAGCGATGTATTTATGGCCCATTTGATGAGGCACGATGTGATGTTTATATGGACCATGTGGTGAGGCCCAATGTGATATTTTTGTGGCCATGAATGAGGCCCGTTGTGATGTATATTGGGCCCAAGTGATGAGGCCCATTGTAATGTATTTGAGGGCCAGGCGATGGGGCCCATTGTGATGTATATTAGACCCTTGTGAGCGGCCATTGTGATGTATATTAGGCCTATGTGAGAGGCCCACTGGTTGTATAAGAGGCACGCTATGTATGTGTGAGGCCCACTATTGTCTATGAGGCCACCTGTTGTATATGAGGCCCGTGTTTGAGGTCCGATGAGATGTACACACAGCCCAAGTGATGAGCCTCATTGTGATGTATATGAGGCCCATGAGTGAGGCCCAATATGATGCATATGTGGCCCATGAGTGAGGCCCATCGTGATGTATAGTAAGCCCTTTAGTGAGGCCCATGGTGATGTATATTAGGCCCTCGTATGAGGTCATGGGCCTACTATATGTTATGTTAGGCTCAATGTGGGCCACTCCTTGGGATCAATGTTGGTTAAATGTCCATATTGATGGGTAATGATGGTTAAATGTCCACATTGTAACCTTCCCTTAGGCCTTGTTAGGCCCATTCTCATCATTCTCTAAGTGGGTTAACCTAAATCTTTGGGCCCCATTGATGTTGTATGGTCCATTATCGTCATAGACGGATGACTCTATGTTACCCAATTTAACATATCCATGGTCGAGGGTCGATCCTTATATTATGGTTTAGATCGTCTATTCAACTACATACCCCACCTTGAATATAGGTTGATTATCGGTGCCAGTTATAGATACCGATTATGAGTATGTGACAATATAACATCATAATACACGCTCATACACATCATCTGCATGTTTGTTATGAGATGTGGTTGACTATTACATATGTCATAGGACAGATTATTATGAGACTCCCTGATAGGAGGAGTTGCCCACATGAGCGCACGGTATGCGCAGGATTACTGCATGAATGGATTGTATGACTCATGCATCTCACATTTTGTGATATGACCACCATATGCCCTACCAACATCAGGACTATAGCCTCTATAGGCATGTCGTGGATGGTTAGTTGGGACACCGAAAATGTTTAGTTTGAGCATCTGAGTACGTTGGATGTCTATAGGTGAAAGTCCCTAAACCTCCGTGACTAGGAGACACTCTAACGTCTAGATTGAGTGAATATACATGAGCGTCCAAGTGCCAAATACTAGTAGGTCGCGTCTCCCACTGTGTCATGGTTGGTTGGAAGGGGGTGTGGCCTTATCCGCCCGAGTGAGGGGGTTATAAGCTAGGTTGAATTTGACTAGCTTACAAATGGGTCTGTTATTGATGAGCCGAGTAGGTATTGGTATACTGCTGGCAGGCGGGTAGTGAGGTCTTTTCCACTCATTGAGTTACGCGGCCGGCAGGGGAGGCAACCAGGTTGGAGTGTACTAGACCCCAGTGATGATCCTAGAGATGTACAGTACTGATATGTGGACTTATTGAGCAGGAATTACATACTCAACATTTTATTTATTCATTCAATATCTCCTTGGGCTGGTTGTGCAAAACTAATTTATTATGTGTACCTTCGCAACGGTTAGGATTTCAGTTGGGGCGCGTGACCAACCTGAGATCAGGAGTTTACCACATTGAGTCTAGCTATCCAAATTTAGGTATGGGACTGGTTTGGATAGAAGTCCCTTATAATGGACCCCATAGCCTGCGATACTACGTACTATCATGCAGACTTAACACTCCATCTTAGTCATTTCATTTGCACCACATATTGCATTGCATCCTCAACATATAGTATTTAGTTTACTATGCTTCAATATTGCATAGCCCGAATAAGGTTGATGGTATTATGGCCTTGCCAGGATCTATATTTGGGATTACATCTGCAGCATATGATATATTTAGCTTACTATGTCTCCGCATTACATTGTTTCCTCAATATATGATATTAGTTTATTACATTTTTGGACTTACTAACATATTTTCTCATTGCTTTGATATTGCATACTTAACACTTATCTTGCACATATACTTACACCACCCTCTAATCTTTGTATAAGCTTATGTACGATAGATGCGTGCAGGTGGCGTTAGGTTATAGTAGCGTTGAGCTTGGAGAATGTAGCTGTTTGCTGGAGCTTTGATTTTTGATATATGTATTTCCCTTTCAGCACTGTATTCAAATGTTTATATTAGTGGATATGTGATGATGATGTTGCTTTGTGATTCAGGTAAACTTGTGGTTATTTTTAATACGAGTTAAATGTACGTTAAAAAATACTCCTTGTAGGATCCCAGAATTGGAATATGGTGTATAGGCACTGGAGTCGAGAATGGGGTACTACAAAGGCCGTGGCACCGGATTTGGTGATTGAAAATTTTGTAAGCTTGGTTTCTGAGTTTGGGGCGTGATAGCTTGGCCTCTGTTCATCTAGAAACAGGGATGAAAGGAAGGAAAGGAAGGAGACAGTAAAGGAAGCTTGTTGGCCAACTGTCGAGCCAAACCGAGCTCGACTCAGGGCTTGGCTCGCTAAATCCATGGTGCAGATCATGGACTCTCTCACAGCCACTTTTCTCTCCGATTTCAAGTGTTGAACAATAGTCTGGACCTATTGCCATCATGTAACCACCTAAACCCGACGGGCTGACTCGGTTCTTGGATCGACTCACCTAGTGTCATATGATTTTAACTGACAGAATCAGCATGGCACGCCCCAAACCTGAAAACCGGGCTCATAAAATTCTCAATTTTTGAATCTGGTGCCAATAGCCTCCGTAGTACTCCATTCTCAGCTCCCATCGCATATACGCCATATTTTCGATCCTGGGATCTTACAAGGAGGATTTTTCAATGTACATTTAACTCGTAATGAGCATAACCACAAGTTTACTTAAATTACATAGGCAACAACCTCATCACATATCCACTAATTTAAACATTTAAATACAATGCTAGAAGGGAAATACATATATCGAAATTAAAGCCCTAGAAGACAATTGCACGGTCCAAGCTCAACGCTGCTATGACCTACCGCCACCTGCACACATCTATCATGTATAAGCTTATACAAAGCTTAGAGAGTGGTGAAAGTGTGTACGCAAGATAAGTGTTAGGCACATAAATATAATTTCATGATCATATAATGTCGAAAATACTGGCAAGATAAGGAAACATACAATATCAGAGTAAGCGAAAATACTGACAAGTCCATGAGTCAATCAATATCAGAATATGTAATATAGATCAGCTATGCAAATAAGGAGTCATAAGGAGCAAAATATCAGATGTCGATGATGCAATGTAATATACAATTCCTGATTAGTTCACGAATAGCGTCAACCATACCCAAACCATATAAATGTAGAAACATAGTAATCTAAAATGCCATATGCCGCAGATGTAATGAAATATGTAGTGTGAATGAAATGACCATGCTAGAGTGTGAAGTCGGGATGATAGTACGTAGTATCGCAGGCTATTGGGTCCATCACAATGGACTTCTATCTAAACCAGTCTCATATCTAATTTGGATAGTCAGACTCAATGCGGTAAACTCCTGATCTTAGGTTAGTCTCGAGCCCCAACCGAAATCTTGACTATTGTAAAAGTACACGTAACAAATAGTTGCGCACCACCAACCCGAGTAGATAGTGAATGAATGAGTATGCAACTCCTATTCAATAAGCTCACATATTAGTACTGTACATCTCTCGGATCATCACTGGGGTCTAGTACACTCCAAACTTGCTACCATCCCAGTCAGCCCCGTAACCTAGCGAGTGAAAAAGACCTCACTACCTGCTTGCCAGCAGTATACCACTGCCTACTCAGCTCGTCGATAACGGACCCATTTGGGAGCTGGTCAAACTCAACCTAGCTTACAGCCCCCTCACTCCGGCGGATAAGGCCACACCCCCTCTCAACCGACCATGACACAGTGAGAGACGTGACCTACTATTATATGGCACTCGGGCGCTCATGTATCGACACGTTGGGGAGTCTCTTGGCCACAGAGATTTAGGGACTTTCACCCACGGACATCCAAAGTGCCAAAATGCTCGAACCCAACATTTTTTATGTCCCATCTAGCCATCCATGACATACTTATGGAGGATATAGCCCTGATGTCACTAGGGCATATAGTAATCACAACACACAATACAAGATGCATGAGTCATGCAATCCAGTCATGCATCAATCCTGTGCATACCGCGCGCTCATGTGGGATAACTCTACCTATCAAGGAGTCCCATAAACCATTTGTACTATGACATATGCAATGGTTAATCACATCTCATAATAAATATGCAGATGATACGTATGGGTATGTGTCATGATGCTATGCTATCTCATACTCATAATCGGTATCAATAACAGATATTAATAATCAGCCTCGACAATGTGGACATTTAACCAACATTGCCTCTAAGGAATGATCCACATAGAGCTTAACATATAGTGGACCTATGGCCTCACACAAGGGCCTAATATACAACACCATGGCCCTCACTCAAGGGCTTAACACACATCACGATGAGTCTTTCACATGGGCCTAACATATATCACAATGGGCTCCATCACCTGGCCCTCAAATGCATCACAATGGGCTTCAACACATAGGCCTCATATACATCACATTGGGCCTTAAACACGGGCTGATTACACATTACAACGGGCCTCAAATATGGGCCACATATACATCACATTGGGCCTCGATAATCAGCCTCGATATCCGACCTCGATAATCAGAATCAGCCTTGATAATTGACCTCGACAATCGACCTATATAATCAGCCTCAACAATCAGAATCGGGCTTGACAAGCGACCTCAACATTCAGAATCAGCCTCAACAATCGGAATCGAAATCGGCCTTAATAATCGGCTTCGACAATCAAAATCGAAATCGACCTCAACAATCAGAATCGGAATTGGCCTCAAAAATCTGACTCGGCCTTAACCATTGGCCTCGACAATTGGCACCGATAATTAGCATATAAATAAGGCAGTGTCTATAGATGAACAGTCGATCAACCATAATATAAAGATCGGCCCTTGACCGTCGTTATATCAAATCTGATAGCGCGAAACCATCCATCTATGGCGAATAGGGCTCACTTATTTGAGTTAATACACTAAGAGAATGATGAGAATGGGCCTAACAAGGCTTAAGGGAAGGTCACAATGTGGACATTCAACCATCATTGCCCATCAATGTGGTCATTTAATCAACATTTCTCCCAAGGAGTGACCTGTATAGGACCAAACATCTAGTGGGCCCATGGCCTCACATACAATCACGATGGGCCTCATTTACGTCACATCGGCCTCGTCATATGGGCCAACATACATCACATTGGACCTCAAATACACAACGGGTGGGCCTCGCACCTGGGCCTCAAATATATCATATGGGCCTCATCACACAGGCCTCAATACTAGGCCTCATATATCAAGTGGGACTCATTACATGGGCCTAAAATATAAACGGGTGGGCCCTGCCCATGGGCCAAAATACATCGTGATGGACTACACCAATGGGTTTATGTATATCAAATAGGCTGCACCGATGGGCCTCATGTATATCAAATCGGGCCATGCCAATGGGCCTCATGTATATCAAATCGGTCCATGCCAATGGGCCTCATGTATATCAAATCGGGCCACGCTAATGGGCCTCATATATATCAAATCGGGCCCACCCTTGTGTATTTTTGAGATCCGACCTATTCATAAGTTAACATAGAGGTAGATGAAGTGAAAACAATTATCAGGTTAATTGGAAACTATTGTGGCCCTTAGAAGTTTGAACGATGGATGTCACTATGCCCCACTATTATTGCAAAGGGTGGGGGGTCCACTTGAATTTTGGATCTGACTCACTCATTTTCCCATGCCATAAAATGATCTCATAAATGGTTGGACAGTATGGATACAACACATGCATCATGGTGGGGTCCACGTCCCCTGGACTCGACAGTGTGGGTAAAATACTTACATTAGAGGGCCCAAATAAAACATATAGATCATGTGTGGGCTTCACACGGTGCTAATATAACACATACATCATGGGGGATTTCCACCGTCCAGAGTCTTTGGACGGTGTAAATAAAATAAATACATATGGTGGGTCTCACCATCCTATCCATCTGGATGGTGTGGACCCTGCACACATCACATGCAGGCCCCACTGTCCACGAGGACAGTGGGTGAGGAACATACATCAAAAGGGGATTCACCGTCCCACAGACTCGTTGACATCAATACCTTGCTATACAGCCGCGCAACGAACACCAGCCAATCCATTTTGACATGGGTGGGTCGCATGTGGGGCCCACCATAATGTTTATTTTCTATACAATCTGCTCATAAGATCATAAATGCCTGGATAAAGATGAAAAATAAATTTCATTATGATCCAAAACTCCTTTGACTCAGAAAGGTTTCAATGGCAGACGTTCAATCCACTACTATTTTTGGTGGTGTGGATCACCTAAGCCCCATGTACGGCTGATTTTTGAGGAATCCCAATTCCCAAAGGGGATCCATCAAATGCACGGTATAGATGTACAACATACATCGAGGTGGGGCCTGTGGTGGGGCCCACCGTCCCACCCTTAAACAAGCAGCAAGGATGCTGACCACAACAGCGTCCAGTATACATATATTTTTATTTATTTTAATTTTGTTATTTTTGTGAGGTTTTTCGTAGATGTGGCCCACATTAAGGGAATCCATGCCGACTATTGGTCTCCCCGGCTCATAACAGATCTAACGAGTCCAATATGCAATATTTTTTGGCATATAGAAACGGCGGGCCTTTGTTCACTCCCCAAGTGCAGGGTTGTGATGTAATAATAAACTCGGTAAGACCGAGGTCGAATCCCAAGGGACTGATACCTGTATGTAATCTAAAGCTAACTAGAACTAGAATTAGACTAAGATGTAATCTAACTTGAGTGTAATTTGAAGAATAATGATGAAATAATTTTCTAAATCTTTAAAAAATTCAGGGAAAGGAAACTAGGGATTCAGAGGATCCACTTATAGAGATCAGGGAGATCTTACGCCTATTTCATGGAAATCAAACTGAACTTACTTGATATAGTTTTAAAGAGATGAAAGGTATATGAAATTAGAATGGATTCCATCACCAAACCATGCCCAGGAGACAAAGCAAACAATAAAATTAAACTAATTACCAACCAATCAACAATGCATGAAGGTTAGGAAGGGTACCGTCGTCCGACCATGCTCAGAAGATGATGGTGAACAACGGGGCTTCTTGACGTCATCAACACAAAGGAAAGGAACATGCTTAAAGCCATCGTAGACCCATTGTAATTTGAGTCACAACAAACCATTAAAGACTAAAAACATTCTATAATCAAACTAACATCAATATTAGTTCAGTTCATAAATTAAATTAAAATCATAAAATAGAATCTCCCATCTCACTATAAGCTTCACCTCTTAGGCCTAGCTAATAGGTTTAGCCACACATAATGGAGCTAGACATCTCAAAAGAAAATACTAAGAAGAAATAAAAAATAAAATCAAGTTACTCTACTCTCTCTATCTTCCACGTCCAAGCCAAGCCGAATCTGATCTCCTTCAATCTGATTTCTCCTCTCTCTTTATAGCTATCCAAGACGGTGGATGGGAGGCTGGAAGATGGTCTGTTACGCAGCAAAAGCCGGAGATTTCACGTACTCTGTTACAATGTGCGTCATAGTGCGTATGTTGATTGCTTGATGGAGTCCATGATCAAGATCTAATGAGAAATCTACGCCATCCATTTGATTCCCAGCGAAAAATAGGTCAGGACAGGTGAGTTTGTTTCAAGTTTTACGTGTCCCATTGCACCAGATCTTCTCACAGTCCGACCTGCGTTTGACTACAATCCATCCATGTGTGCATGGATGAGACCATACGGAGTTCTTGGCGAGGGCCTTGGCCACTTCCTGGACCGAATGAACGGTCCTGATTGTCCATGTGATGAACGGTGAGGGCCCACTACATGTCCCAGCGTCCGTTCGTGCGTAACAAAGACGATGCATCTTGCGCTGGCTGACGTTGGGGCCCATGATCGATTCCATCTGCGAAATCCAGTCCGTGCATTGGATTTCTGATAAAAAACTGGTCAAAAATGTATAACTTTAGTCTGTTTCAGTGTGGCCCACGTTATCTTTCACTCCACCGTCCATTCTTCGCTTTGAACGGTTGGATTTCATTCCTTGCCATCTTTTGCAATTCTGCCACCTAGGCAGTGATAAGTGGCTGCTTTTATCCCTGCTGATCGGTCCAGATTATCTGGATCATGGACCATGGTGGCCCACAACATTGCCCCACACGGACAGCGTGCGAGTGCTGTTGCAATGGAAACATGAAATCCATCTTTGAAAGGGAGAGCTTGATCAATGGCTTGCTGACCGATCTCCTTGGCGCGGTGCACAGCGTGTGCACATGTACCTTATGTACATGCGACGTACATATGGGGTCCATAATGATGTTCTTGAGAAATCTGCTCCATCTATTCTTTTTTTTCACCTCATTTTAACGGTTGAGACCAAAATTGAAGCATGTCCAAAGATTAGGTGGGCTCAGAATCATGATTCTGAGGGCTAATCTATCCGTTAGGCCACTTCCAGGGGGATCCAATGGCTGAAATTCAACGTGTATGGTTAATTTAGGGTCTTCAGTCCATGTATGTAGTTTCAAGCCGAACGGATGGTGGAAACCCCGTGATCTTGTATTCTGGACTAGTTTCGGGCCATTTTTAACGTGACAGCTTGATTTCCTCGGACCCCTGGCATGTAAACTCGTTGATCTTGGTCCTCTGGAGTCCGTCACTTGCTCTGGTGACTTCGGAGCGTCAAATCCACACTTTTAGTACTCTTTTTTAGTCCATCCCTTAATTACACACTGCAATAAAACATGATTAAAATATTACATTAAGCAGTGTCATGTTCGTAAATCCATGTAATAACTAGGGTCTAATATGCAGTATTTGACCCTCAACACAACCCCTAACCAGCATTTTGCTAGTCCTGAGCAAAGTATGTGAAAAATAGTTTGAGACTTACAGGACGATTTCCATAAACTCGAGTCATTTTTGCAAAATAATCCAAATACTAAAATTCTAAGATTCATAAATGTTGGGTATTACTCTCTCCTGGACTCAAGCGCTCGGTAGACTCATAGTCAAGTTCAAAGTATTAATCTATCAATTAGAACAAATTTAAATATTGATATCCATGGTTGTATAGTGTAATCTCGGCTTATCATCATTAAAATTCACTTCTCTATTTCAGGATATCATTGGTAATCAACAAAAAATTCATAATAACCAAAACTTGCCTCAAAGATCATCATTTCATTCTTTCAACTTTTGATTTTAAAAGTAACGTCAAGAAGATGAATCAAATCCTCACCTATAGGGAGCAAACCTATGGTGAGGATTGTAACCCACCCCTTTTCTCATATCATCCATGGGGAATCGAATCTTCACCTATAGGGAGCAAACCTATGGTGAAGATTATTCGCCCAAATCTTTCCAAAAGTATCTTCTTCTTTCTTTCTTTATTTATTTTTTTATTTTTTATATCGATCGTGTTAGGCAAATGTTCCAGGCTCATTCCTTTCATACTTAATGATTACCAATTTAACCCTTCAATATTAAACTGAAATATTAATATGGAAATGAGATGTGACATGTGAAATCATGACTCAATCAATGTTTATAACTTCTAAGCCTGGATTAACAATTCACTTAACTGTGAAATCTAACAGATGGCTGAATTTAAGAGACATAAATGACTAACATCACGTATCTCGCAATTCTAAATCAAAGATAGATGTCAAAATCACTTCGAATTCACAAGAATTTTCAGAAAAATTTAAAATTTTTCACAATTTTCACAATTTTCACAATTTTTACTCAAGACCAAGAAAACACTGATTAAGTAACCTAATCTATCACCCCAACCTAAAATCTACATTGTCCTCAATGTAAAAGATATGAGCATGCAATGCACATGAGACAACGAAATTAAATGTGAAGTGATGGGAAGATAGTACTTGGATGATGTATCGAGAGAGACTCTTCAAGTGATTGCAGCATGGAAGCAGGTCAGCACGAGAGAGAAAGCAAAACAAAAATAACAAAAATAAAATCCTACCTATACCACTTTCGCAGGTGCCTCAATTGCATTTAGCGTATGCAACAAGCCTTTAAACCCCTAGGTTGCCCCTAGTGGACGAGTTGTAGTCTCGTGAGGGTTTACAATAATGTTATCCACAAAACATTGAAGTAATTAACTAGGAAAATGAAATAGAATGAAAAGCTGGGTTACCTCCCAGGAGCACTATGTTTACCGTCTTTAGCCAGATAAATAAAGTAAACTACCCTAGTCCTATAAACGCGATAAACCTACCTATACCTCCATCAAACTAGGAGATCAATCCTGGTAAATAGGAGCAGTCAGAGGCATGGACATGTCTTTCGAATCAAATTTCTTGACAAATGGTTTTAATCGATGTCCATTTACTTTAAACTCCTTACCATTGTCGGGATCTCTTATCTCGACGGCTCCATGAGGATAGACAGTAACAATAATGTAAGGGCTCGTCCAACGAGATCGGAGCTTACCCAGAAAGAGATGTAATCGAGAATTATGCAAAAGGACTTTCTAACCTGGCGTGAATGATTTCCGGAGAATATGTTGATCATGAAACGCCTTCATCCTGTCCTTGTAAATTCTCAAGTTCTCATACGCATCGTTCAGGATTTCTTCAAGTTCATTTAATTGAAGTTTGCATAGCGAGCCAGCGTTGTCTAGATTGAAATTTAGATTTTTGATCGCCCAGTACGCTTTATGTTCCAACTCCACAGGAAAGTGACATGCCTTCCCATAGACAAGTCTAAAGGGAGATGTTCCAATAGGGGTTTTAAAAGCAGTACGGTATGCCCATAAGGCATCGGTCAACTGGGTTGACCAATCCTTCCGATCAGGGTTAACCGTTTTCTCCAGGATATGTTTGATCTCTCTATTGAAAATCTCAGCTTGTCCACTTGTCTGTGGATGGTATGGAGTGCTTACCTTATGAGAGATATCGTATTTCTTCATTAAGCTCTCAAATAGTCTATTACAAAAGTGTGAGCCCCCGTCACTAATGATGGCTCGACGCGTCCCGAACCACGACAAGATATTTTCTTTTAAAAATTTAATGATCATGTGATGGTCATTGTTGCGGTATGGAATTGCTTCGACCCATTTAGTGATATAATCTATGATGAGCAAAATATATAAATTTCCAAAGGATTGGGGGAAAGGTCCCATGAAATCAATGCTTCAGCAATCAAATGCTTCTATGATAAGGATGGGATTCAAGGGCATCATATTTTGATGGGACAATGCTTCCAATTTTTGACAACGCTCACAAGCCTTGCAAAACTCATGAGTGTCCATGAACATGGTGGGCCAATAAAAGCCACACTATAGAATTTTGACCATGGTCTTTTTAGCAGAAAAGTGACCACCACAGGCCTATGAGTGACAAAAGAGATGACACTCTGATGCTCATCATCTGGCACATATCTCCTTAGGATTTGGTCTGGGCAATATTTAAACAAATATGGATCGTCCCAGAAAAAGTTACGCACCTTAGTAAAGAATTTCTTCTTATCTTGTGACGTCTAGTGTGTCGGTATGGAACCTGTAGCAAGATAATTAGTAATATCAGCGAACCAAGGTGATTGAGAGACTCTGAACAATTTTTCATCAGGAAACATGTCATTAATATGGGTTGTCTCAAGGGAATCAGAGGTATTAAGGCGAGAAAGGTGATCGGCCACTACATTCTCTACTCCCTTTTTGTCTTTAATTTCTAAATCAAATTCTTAGAGTAGAAGGATCCATCGCATCAGGTGGGGCTTAGAATCATTCTTAGAAAGAAGATACTTAAGTACCACATGATCTGTGTAGATAATGATCTTGGATCCGATCAGGTAGGATTTAAATTTGTCCAAAGCAAACACTATAACTAAGAGTTTTTTTTCCGTAGTCGAATAGTTCTCTTGGGTAGGATTTAGAGTCCTACTTGCGTAATAAATGACGTAGGGCCTCTTATCTTTTCTCTGGCCTAGAACCTCTCCAAGAGCATAATCAGAGGCGTCGCACATAAGCTCAAAAGGCAGGCTCCAATCGGATGGCTGCATGATAGGTGCAGTGTTTAATATGCCCTTAAGCTTAGTGAAAGCTTCTTGGCATTACTCAGTCCACTCGTATGGTGCATCCTTTTGAAGGACGAGAGAGGAGACTAAAGTCCTTTATGAATCGTCTATAAAACCCTGCGTGTCCTAAGAAGGATCGTACGTCTCTGATGTTCTTGGGTGGAGGTAGGTTAAAGATAAGATCAATTTTTTCCTTATCTACCTCGATTCCTTTAGACGAGATGATATGCCCAAGGACAATTTCCTTTTGAACCATGAAATGACATTTTTTCCAATTAAGTACCAAATTCTTTTCTTCACATCTTTTCAGCACACATTTAAGCCTCTCTAAGCATTCACTGAAAGATGAACCAAAAACAGAGAAATCATCCATAAAGACCTCTAAATATTTTCCCACCATGTCAAAAAAGATGCTCATCATACATCGCTGAAAGGTGGCAGGGACATTATATAACCCAAATGATATCTTTATATAAGCAAAGGTGCCATAGGGACATGTAAATGTGATCTTTTCCTGGTCCTCAAGGGTGATTTTAATCTGATTGTATCTCAAATACTCTTCAAAGAAACAATAATAGAACTAACCAGCTAGCCTTTCCAAGATTTGATCGATGAAGGGCAAAGGAAAGTGGTCCTTCCTTGTGACAGTATTCAACTTCCTGTGGTCAATGCACATTCTCCAACCAGTAGTAACTCTTATTGGCACGAGTTCATTATCGACATTGGCTACGATGGTGATCCCGGACTTCTTAGGAACCACCTGAGTTGGACTCACCCATTGACTATCAGATATGGGGTATATGATACCTACATCCAATAGTTGAGAACCTCGGCTTTAACCACTTCATTCATATTTAGATTTAGTCTACATTGTGATTGCCGAACAGTTTTCGCATTATCCTCAAGATATATGCGATGAGTACAAATCGAGGGGTTAATTCCTTTGAGGTCCGCTATCGTCCATCCAAGAGCTCCTTTATGTTCAATGAGAGTAGAAATGAGCATACTCTCTTGTTCTTTTTCTAGGTGGACAGAGATCACCACCGGGTATGTCTCATCTTGACCTAAATAAATATATTTCAAATCAGAGGGTAAAGGTTTTACATCAAGCTTCGGTGACTTAAGGTTAGACGGTAGAAGCAATATATCAGTTTGGGGCAACTCTTCGAATTGTGGCCTCCACCGGTTAACTTCAAGTACCGGTGCAGTATCAAGCATGGAACATGTCTCCCTAATTGTATCATCATTAAGATCATGGGAGTGGGCCAGGTACGTCTCTAGAGGATCAGAGAATAAGGTAAGAAGCGTTCTATCTTCCACGAAAGAATCAATCATGTTAATGTCGTGAAAATCATCATCATCCTCTGAATTGCTGCCGTTATTAAAAAAGATATTTGACTCCAATATCAAATTTTCAAAAGACATAGTCATTACATCATTCCTGTAATTGATAAATGCATTTGAAGTGGAAAGGAATGGGCGACCAAGAATGATAGGAATCTGAGTACTCATATCATTGATGGGTTCAGTATCCAAGATGATAAAATCTACAAGGTAGTAAAATCTATCGACCTGGACCAACACATCCTCGATTATCCCTCTCGGTACCCGAATAGTACGATCATCAAGTTGTAGTATGGTCCGGGTGGGTTTCAATTCACCTAAATCTAACTGTTTGTATACCGAGTAGGGAATCAGATTGATGCTCGCTCCTAAGTCAAGAAGTGCGTGATCAATTCAATAGTTTCCGATTACACATGATATGGTTGGGCTACCGAGATCTTTGAATTTCTGTGGCACATCTTGTTTTAGGATGACACTGACTTTCTCAGTCAAGGAAATCTTCTTTTGAACACCTTTCTGTCGTTTGGTCGTGCATAAGTCCTTTAGGAATTTGGCATATGAAGGTATCTGTTTTACGACATTAAGTAGAGGAATGTTGACTTTCACTTGTTTTAACACCTCTAGAATATTCTGAGAGTTAGAGAGACGTTTTGGTGCAACCAATCGTTGGGGGAACGGAGCAACTGGCTTCTCTAGAGGTTCCGGTTCTAATTTTTATGGGGCATTAGTAGATTCATCATTGTTGTCCTCTTCTGGTTCTTGAGGCTTTTTGAGCCTAACCAGAAGGGTTTTATCAATAATCTTCCCACTCCTAAGAGTGGTGATGGATTTAGCGTGCTCTATCTGATTTGAAGAGCTCGGGTCACTAACTTCATATTGCGATTTAAGATTGGGAAGAGGTTGAGCTGGGAAGCTCCCCTTGCTCCTAATCGTATTTTCAGCATTAAGTCCTTGTATTGCTTTTGTAAGGCCTTGAAAGGCTTGTAGCATACCTTGATTGAAAAGCTCTTGCTTTAGTAAGTCTTTTAGAACCAAATCCTCTTAAGGTTTCTCTTGAGTTGGAACTTGATTTAGGAAACCTTGAGGTGTAGCGGTTTGTCCATTCCTCTAACTAAAATTGGGATGATTTTTTCAACCAGGATTATACGTGTTAGAGGTCGGTCCATTGAAAGGTATTTGATAGTTATTTACGACATTGGATTGTTCATTCAACACCTCTCGAAAGGCAGATATTGTAGGACAATTTTCCATTGTATGAATGTTGCAATCACAGATGCCACAAACACTTTCATTAACCTTATCCTTCTTTTCTTTCATGGCCTCAAATTTTCTTATGAGCGTAAACACCTTATACTTGAGATCATCATCTTCTTTCAAAAGATACAATCCACCTTTCTCCTCAGATTACGTTGGCCTAGACGTGGTGTTTGAATTTGAGTAATAGTCTCATGCTTGAGTTTTTTCAGCAAGACTATCGAGGTAATCCCATACCTCATCAACATTTTTATTAATGAATTCTCCATTACACATTGTCTTGACCATTTGGCGTATGGAAGATGTCAGTCCATCGTAGAAAAAATTTGTAATGCGCCATGTTTCAAAGCTGTGTTGTGGGCATGAACTGACCAAATCCTTGAAGCTTTCCCAACATTGGAAGAATGTTTCATCTTCCTTTTAGGTAAAGTTCATGATTACTTTTCTGAGGGTAATCGTTTTATGATGTGGAAAAAATTTCTTTATAAATTCCCTCTATATATCATTCCATGTGCCAATAGATCTAGGACGTAGTGAATGTAACCATGTCTTGGCCTTCTGTTTTAAGGAAAATGGAAAGAGTTTCAGCCTGACTGTATCCTCAGATACATTAGGGAGGTATAATGTGGTTATGATTTCATCGAACTCTTTCAGATGCAAGTATGGTTCTTCAGACTCAAGCTCATGGAACTTAGGAAGAAGTTGGATAACCCCTGGCTTGATGTCCATATGTCCTGTATTCTCAGGAAAAATCATGCATGAGGGCGTACTCACCCCCGCCGGTTGTAAATAATTCCGTAAAGTACGAGGCAGGGGTGCTTGATGCACCTCATTCTCATCATGTACTTCCTCAACCCTAGGTTGGGGTAGTGCTTAAGGTTGATTTGCAGCCATAACCTCAATTAACTCAGGGAAATTTGAGCGGTGTCTAGTCCTGCGATGGATAGTTAACCCCTCAACTAATCCTCCTTTGGTTAAGAGACGTCGAGTGTTGTCACGGGCCCACTTGGGCATGAAAACACTTGAAGTCCTCAAATTCTAAACCTAATCTTAAGAGAGGAAATAAAAATCTAGAAAAAGAAGAGTGGGTTGGAAAAAAGTTACCAAATTGGAGTCCCTAAGTTGAAAGACCTGCAAAATAAAACAAAACAAGTTAGTTTCTAGAAAGTCTAGGAAAATTTATAAGAATAAAACCTTAATTCTAAAAATAGAAAAAAGAACAAAATTAGAAAGATATCACTAATTAGAAGTTCCTATCTCAGAATCTTACAAATAGAAAAGACAGGTTAGTTTTTAAAAATCAGAAAAAAATCTAAACCTATAATTAAAACCTAATCTTAAACCAATCCTAAAACTAATTAATTTCAGAAAAACGTAGCCGTCAGTCCCCGAAAACGGTGCTAAAAACTTGTTCACTCCCCAAGTGCAGGGTTGTGATGTAGTAATAAATTCGGTAAGATCGAGATCGAATCCCAAGGGACTGATACCTGTATGTAATCTAAAGCTAACTAGAACTAGAATTAGACTAAGATGTAATCTAACTTGAGTGTAATTTGAAGAATAATGATGAAATAATTTTCTAAATCTTTAAAGAATTCAAGGAAAGGAAACTAGGGATTTAGAGGATCCACTTGTAGAGATTAGAGAGATCTTACGCCTATTTCATGGAAATCAAGCTGAACTTACTTGATATAGTTTTAAAGAGATGAAAAGTATATGAAATTAGAATGGATTCCATCACCAAACCATGCCCAGGAGATAAAGCAAACAACAAAATTAAACTAATTACCAACCAATCAACAATGCATAAAGGTTAGGAAGGGTACCGTCATCCTACCATGCCCAGGAGACGATGGTGAACAACGGAGCTTCCTGACGTCATTAATATAAAGGAAAGGAACATGCTCAAAGCCATCACAAACCCATTGTAATTTTAGTCACAACAGACCATTAAAGACTAAAAACATTCTGTAATCAAACTAACATCAATATTAGTTCAGTTCATAAATTAAATTAAAATCATAAAACAGAATCTACCATCTCACTACAAGCTTCACCTCTTAGCCCTAACTAATAGGTTTAGCCATAAATAATGGAGCTAGACATCTCAAAAGAAAATACTAAGAAGAAATAAAAAATAAAATCAAGTTACTCTACTCTCTATCTTCCACGTCCAAGCCAAGCCGAATCTGATCTCCTTCAATCTAATTTCTCCTCTCTCTTTATAGCTATCCAAGACAGTGGATGGGAGGCTGGAAGAGGGTCTGTTACACAACAAAAGCCAAAGATTTCACGTACTCTGTTACAGCGTGCGTCATAGTGCGTATGCTGATTGCTTGATGGAGTCCATGATCAAGATCTAATGAGAAATCTACGCCGCCCATTCGATTCCAACGAAAAACAGGTTAGGACAGGTGGGTTTGTTTCAAGTTTTACGTGGCCCATTGCACCAGATCTTCTCACCGTCTGACCTGTGTTTGACTACAATCCATCCATGTGTGCATGGATGAGACCATACGAAGTTCTTGGCGAGGGTCTTGGCCACCTCCTGGACTGAATTAACGGTCCTGATTGTCCGTGTGATGAACGGTGAGGGCCACTACATGTCCCAGCGTCCGTTCGTGTGTAATAGAGAAGCGCATCTTGCGCTGGCTGATGGTGGGGCCCATGATTGATTCCATCTGTGAAATCCAGTCTATGCATTGGATTTCTAACAAAAAACCAGTCGAAAATGTATAAATTTGGTCTGTTTCAGTGTGGCCCATGTTATCTTTCACTCCACTGTCCATTCTCCACTTTGAACGGTTGGATTTCGCTCCTCGCCATCTTTTGTAATTCTGCCACCTAGGCAGTGATAAGCGACCGCTTTTATCCCTGATGAATGGTCCAGATTATCTGGATCATGGACCATGTTGGCCCACAACATTGCCTCACACGGACAGCGTGCGAGCGCTGTTGCAACGAAAACATGAAATCCATCTTTGAAAGGGCGAGCACGGTTTATGGCTTGCTGACCGATCTCCTTGGCACGGTGCATGGCATGTGCACATGTACCTTATGTACATCCGACGTACATATGGGGTCCATAATCATGTTCTTGAGAAATCCACTCAATCCATTCATTTTCTCACCTCATTTTAATGGTTGAGACCAAAATTGAAGCATATCCAAAGATCAGGTGGGCCCAGAATCATGATTCTGAGGGATGAACTGTCTGTTAGGCCACTTCCAGGGGGGATCCAACGGCTGAAATTCGACGTGTATGGTTAATTTAGGGTTTTCAGGCCATGTATGTAGTTTTAAGCTGAAAGGATGGTGGGAACCCCATGATCTTGCATTCTGGACTAGTTTCAAGCCATTTTTAACGTGATGACTTGATTTCCTCGGACCCCTGGCGTGTAAACTCGTTGATCTTGGTCCTCTGGAGTCCGTCACTTGCTCTAGTGACTTCGGAGTGTCAAATCCACACTTTTAATACTCTTTTTCAGTCCATCCCTTAATTACACAAACACGATTAAAATATTACATTAAGCAGTGTCATGTTCATAAATCCATGTAATAACTAAGGTCTAATATGCAATATTTGACCCTCCACTGCCTTCACAGTTTAAATCACCTAAAATTATTGTTTCCTACTTTATGGCCTGCTAGGGATTCAAATTGGCTTCATTTTTTGGCTCAACGCCTAAAATGAGATGGGAAAATGGGTGGACGGTGTGGATTAAATATATACATTAAGGGTGGGACTTGCTGTGGGTCCCACACTCCTCCCTCTTTAAGCAGGCTACGACATTACAGCCCTGGACCCTGACAACAGCGTTCTTACCCACCATTTTCCACAAGTGGGTATGCACCCCCTCACCCATGCTATAATGGGATTTCACCACCTATGTGGGCCCACTTGATGGACGGCATGGGTAAAATGCACACTTCCTGGTGGGGCCATACAGTTGGGCCACAAGGCCTCATCATCACCATAAAAAAATGAAAGGGAGGGAGAGAGAGAGAGACGGTGGGATAGAGGGACCCCGTCACTATGGTCCCCTCTTTGCTACAAATCATACATTAAGATGGGTCCCACCACAAGTGGGCCTTCAAATCATCAAATCCAAGGGAAAATTTATAAATCTAGTCATAGAAAACACCCACCTTCAAAGCTACTCCTGCTTCTTCTGCATTAGTGTGATCTAGATCCAAGGAAAAGGAATCAATGGTTGAGATTGGATTTTAGAGGTTGGATGATGGGGTATGAAACTTCATAGTGGGTGGAAAAATGGAGGAAGGCATGGACATGGGGAGTTCTTCGGATTGCTTGGAGAATGAGAGAGAGAGAGGTTCTAAGAGAGAGAGGGATGGGTGAGTGATGGGGTGTGATGGGTGAGAGATGGGTGATGGGTGATGGATGTGTACTTGGTTGTAAGAGAGAGTTGACTTTAGGGGAGGGGTGGTTGTACTTGGGGATGGGCCATGATTGATTGATGTGTACTTGATTAATGGGACATTTCTCTTGGATTTTAAAAAGTGCGGTGTTTTCCTCAAACTGAACATGGGCCCACATCTCCTGGCTCGGGTTTCGCATTAGCGTGCGAGATGCAGTGTCGAAATCGCGGCGACAGTGCTGTAGTACTAGTACAAGTCTCGGGTCAAGCCAACTCAGATCGGCAGGATATAACTCAGGGATGTGCACAACTGCTGTCTACATGTTGAAGGTCACCGAAATTTGACTAGGAGGACCACAGAAGCTTACGGAATGGTACGGATTAAGGATATAGGTCTCACAACTCTCCCCTCCTAATAAAAATTTTAGCATCAAAATTTACAGAACAGATAAGGGAAGAGCAAACATCATGTATAAGTCAAATCATAATTAGTTTATATGGATGGTGATAGCGCTCTGTAATCTTAACTTTGTGCTCCCAAGATGCCCCATCAACACTATGGTGACCCCTACTAATCCTCAGATCCTAAATAAAAAATGATCGAAACCAGGGTACCTTGTAACTCACCATCTCACCAATGACTAAAATAACAAGATGGTCCTAATGCCTGGTTACACGAACTGTCGGTGACTCCTGACGATTGGGGGTCCTACAGAGCTACATAAAACCTGCCCTGGGCCTGCTGAGGAGGTGTATGCCTCCCCAAACAGGTCGTTGCTACTGAAAATAGGGGCACTCATGCTTACGATGCCCCATCTCACCACATCTAAAGCAAACGCCCGTAAATGGTTTCTTTGGTGGTGTAGAAGGTGCTACTGGCGCTCGAAAGGATCGACGGTTCCTATGCCTCTGCGGCTGTCGATGTTGCTGCTGTTGGAAACTACCAGAGGGGGTTTTCCTCTTTCAGTCTCCTCTGTGGTCACGAACCCTCTGCGAATCGTTCCATTCTGCCTCATAAATCTGCTACCTGTTCAAAGGTCGAGAGCATGTGTCCGATGACACGACTCCTTAGGCCAAAATGGTGGCCTTTTGTACCTCATCATCAACCAAATATGCTGTGTACCTTGATAGCGCCACGAAACGAGCCACATACTGTGCCACAGACATGTCTCCCTGTACTAAGGTCTCGAACTCTAATGCTTGCTGCCGACGAGTGTGGTCGGGGAAGTACTGCTGGTCGAATCGGTCTATGAAATCCTCCCATGCACAGACAATATTAGGCTCTACAACACGGGTAACGGAGGTCCACCAGTACTTGGCCTCACTGTGGAGAAGAAATACGGCTAATCAAACCCATTATTGGGTCATACAACCCATTGTATCAAAAATCTTCTCTACCTCGGAGTGCCATCTCTCAGCTGTTGTTGGGTCTAGCTCGCTCTGGAAACACGGTGGGTCAAACTATCGGAACTCTCCAAGAAGGGTGTTCACATGCTCCTACACTGCTTAGGCTGGCGAAATAACGGGGTGTCTGCCCTACCCCTAAAAGGTGGTCGTCACAGCCTACAACATCTGCTAAACTGGGAGGCATTCACGGGTATGGTCGAGTCTGCACTAGCCTCGGGTAGAGGAGCGATATCCTCAGGTTGGGGAGTAAGGGTATTTGGTAGTGGAGTGGAAGTCACTCGAATTACTCTCCTGGGAAATATGTCCTATAAGAAAGAATAAAGGCGCCCATCAACCTTGAGAACTCTCGAAGGCACGCACGTTAAGAGTCTATAACAGAAGATCTCTAAGTTATTCGAACTCGGGACCTTATCATTTTAAGTTCTCAATAATCATAAAATGTAGGATAGCTATCAGTAGATATGTGATGTTATCCTCAGGTATTCCCAAGTCATGAACTAATACCAACTTCATTCACACCCCAAACCCAGCAATCGGGCTGACAAAATTTTTAATTGCTGAATCCGGAGCCGAAAGCCTCCGTAGTACCCTGTTCTCGGCTCCCAGCACGTATACGTCAGATTTCCAATCCTGGGATCCTATAAGGAGGATTTTCCAACGTACATTTAACTCGTAATGAGCATAACCACAAGTTTACCCAAATCACATAGGCAACATCCTCATCACATATCCACTATTATAAACATTTAAATACAATACTGGAAGGGAAATACATATATCGAAATCAAAGCTCCAAAAGATAGCTGTATGCTCCAAGCTTAACGTTGCTGCGACCTAACACCACCTGCACGCATCTATCGTGTATAAGCTTATAGAAAGCTTAGAGGGTGGTGAAAGTGTGTGCGCAAAATAAGTGTCAGGCATACAAATATTATGCCATGATCATACAATGTCAAAAATACTGGTAAGATCATAGTAAGCAGAAATATTGATAAGTCCATGAGTTAATCAATATCAGAATATGCAATACAGATCAACTATGCAAATGAGGAGTCATAAGGAGCTAAATATCAGATAGCGATGATGCAATATAATATACAATTCCTGATGAGTTCACGAATAGCGTCAGCCATACCTAGAACATATAAATGCAGAAACACTGTAACAAAAAATGCCATATGCTGTGGATGTAATGTAATATGTGGTGTGAATGAAATGAACATGATAAAGTGTGAAGATGGGATGATAGTACGTAGTATCGCAGGCTATGGGGTCCATCACAATGGACTTCTATTCAAACCAGTCCCATACCTAATTTGGATAGTCAGACTCAATGTGCTAAACTCCTGATCTCTGGTTAGTCGCGTGCTCCAACCGAAATCTTAGCCATTACGAAAGTACAAGTAACAAATAGTTACGCATCACCAGCCCAAGTGGGTAGGGAATGAATGAATATGCAACTCCTGCTCAATAAGCCTATATATCAGTACTATACATCTTTGAGATCATCAACGTGATTTAGTACACTCTAAACTGGCTAGCACCCCAGTCGACTGGGTAGCCTAGCGAATGGAAAATACCTCACTACCTGCCTGCTTGTCGTATACCACTGCCTACCTGACTCGTCGATAGCAGACCCATTTGGGAGCTGGTCAAACTTAGCCTAGCTTACAGCCCCCTTACTCGAGCGGATAAGGCCACACCCCTTCCTAACTGACCACGACATAGTGGGAGACGTGGCCTACTGGTATTCAGCACTCGAACGCTCATCTATCCACTCGGTCTAGACATTGGGGCATCTCTTGGCTAAAGAGGTTTAGGGACTTTCACCCATGGACATCCAAAGTGCCCAGATGCTCGAACCAAATATTTTTGATATCCCATTTAACCATCCATGACATGTCTGTGGATGCTACGACCCTGATGTCGCTAAGGCGTACAGTAATCACAATACACAATGTAAGACGCATGAGTCATACAATCCAGTCATGCATCAATCCTGTGCATACAGTGTGCTTATGTCGGATAACTCCACCTATCAGGGAGTCCTATAAAGCAACTGTATTATGACATATATAATGGTCAATCACATCTCATAATAAACATGCAGATGATGTGTATGGGCATGTATCATGATGCTATGCTATCTCCTACTCATAATTGCTATTAACAACCGGCATCAACAATCAGCCTCGATAATGTGGCCATTTAACCAACATTGCCCCCAAGAAATGACCCACATTGAGCCTAATATATAGTGGACTCATGGCCTCACATAAAGGCATAATATACAACACCATGGGCCTCACTCAAGGGCTTAACACACATCACGATGGGCCTTTCACATGGGCCTAACATACATCACAATGGGCTTCATCGCCTAGCCCTTAAATACATCACAATGGGCCTCATCACATAGGCCTCATATACATCATATTGGGCCTTAAACATGGGCTAAATACACATCAGAACGGGACTCAAATACGGGCCGCATATACATCACATTGGGCCTCGACAATCGGCCTCGATATCTGGCCTCAACAATCTGAATCAACCACGATAATTGACATCGACAATTAGCCTCAATAATAGGAATTGACCTCGATAATCAAAATCAGCCTCGACAATCGGAATAAGAATCAGTCTTAACAATTGGCCTCAATACTCAAAATCGGCCTCGACAATCAGAATCGATATCGACAATTAGAATCAGCCTTGACAATCAGAATCGGAATCGACCTCAACAATCGGTCACGACAATTAGAATTTGCCTCGGCCTCGTCAATCTGACTCGGCCTCGACAGTCAGAATTGATAATCAACATCGATAATCAGCATATAAACAAGTCGGGGTCTATAGTTGAACAGCCGATCAACCATAATTTAAAGATCGGCCTTCAGCCCTGGTTATATCAAATTCGATAGCACGAAACCATCCGTTTATGGTGAATGAGGCCCACTTATTTGGGTTAACCCACTAAGAGAATGATGAGAATGAGCCTAAGGGAAGGTCACAATGTAGACATTCAACCATTATACCCATCAATGTGGTCATTTAATCAACATTGCTCCCAAGGAATGACCTACATAGGGCCAAACATATAGTGGGCCCATGGCCTCACATACAATCATGATGGGCCTCATTTACGTCACATTAGCCTCATCATATGGGCCAACATACATCACATTGGGCCTCAAATACACAATAGGTGGGCCATACACCTGGTCCTCAAATATATCATATGGGCCTCATCGTACGGGCCTTAATACTAGGCCTCATATATCGAGTGGGCCTCATTACATGGGCCTAATAATACAAATAGGTGGGCCCTGCCCATGGGCCAAAATACATCATGATGGACCGCACTAATGTGCTTTATGTATATCAAATAGGCTGCATCGATGGGCCTCATGTATATCAAATCGGGTCGCGCCAATGGGCCTCATGTATATCAAATCGGGTCCACCCCTACGTATTTTTGAGATCCAACCTATTCATAAGTTAACATAGACGTAGATGAAGTGAAAATAATTATTAGCTTAATTGGAAACTACCGTGGCCCTTAGAAGTTTGAACGGTGGATGTTACTGTGCCCCACTATTATTACAAAGGGTGGGGGTCCACTCTAACTTTTGATCTGACTCACTCATTTTCCCATGCCATAAAATGATTTCACAAATGGTTGGAAAGTATGGATATAACACATGCATCATGGTGGGGTCCACGTCCCATGGGCTGGACAGAGTGGGCAAAACACTTACATCAGAGGGCCCCACTGTCCAATTTTGGATGGTGAACAACGCGAATAAAACATATAGATCATGTGTGGGCTCCACATAGTGTTGATATAACACATAAATCATGGGGGATTTCCATCGTCCAGAGTTTCTAGACAGTGTAAATAAAATAAATACATCTGGTGGTCCCACTGTCCTATTATAATGTCCTGGAAAAATTTGTACAAAAACCCGACTACCACCTCAAGCAGAGATCACTTAGGACCAAATCCTTTAGAAATCTAATGAGAATTATCTAGCGCTAAACTAGATTACCTGTGAAATTATCACCAATCACTTTAAATACGATTTGCAAGACCCAAAACTCGTAGAATTGTTAACGCTACATTACCCTGAAACCTAGGATTCATCTCTAAATCTGGTTGCTCTTGGGAGCACAATGAAACTCCGTATCGGACCTAGACTATACATCGAAAGTCTGATAGCGACGAACTTAGATAAATACGACCGCCTTGTTGGACTTGACAACTATCTCAGAAATCAAGTCCAGACAGTATCCCACGACGATTTACATGAGTCCGGAGCGAAGTGTGTGAGAAAAGTGAATATTTTTAGAAATTAAATCTGAATTTAAGTAATTTAAGTCGTGTCACTTGCGGGCCAATTATAAGCATTCAGACCGTTAGAATGTGACCCAATTACACCCTCGGATCAGGGGAGATGTCTCACACATGCCAATATACTTGTGGCCCTGATCGAGTATCGGGGACCGTTCAACTGAAACTAGTTCACCATGGTCGATATATAAACCCGATCGGACCGAAACTTAGCTTGAACAAGATCCAATATCAGTGAGCTTAAGTCTGACCACATTCAACAAAGGGACCTCCAGAAATGCTCCGTTGGATCGGGACAGACCCCGATTTAGATATAACCTAAGTATACCTTGGCCCTAGGGTTGTTTCCATCAGTTCTGGGCATATATAAGGGCTTTAAACACTCTCTCTTATAATCCATATGAATTTCAAAACCCTAGCTAAGAAAGGTGAAGAAAAGAGAGAGAAAGAGAGTGAGTGAGTTGGTGATTCATCTTAAGGTTCTTCCCAGTTACATTACGTGCCAAATCCGCCTATTCGTATCACTATACGGGCGATCCTAATTCTATTCTTGGTTAAGGAAATCAAGCCCTAACCTATTCTAGGGTTTTAAATAGTCTAAGTAATGCTATAGCTAACCTAATTCGTGCTCTAGGTTGCTAATTTGCCATTGACGAAGACTTAGTGTCTAAATCATATCTGTTATGCATTTACTGGTTTCAGGTGCGGACTATATATATTTAGGTTATGGTTTTCAAGGCTTTCAATGTCAGTTAATGATTTATTACTGACGTGGGTGCCATTACACATGCTAAATGCACTATCTGTTTCGTTTTACGTATATGTATAGACTATGTTGTGAATAGAGTATTTCATGTGTTTATCGAAATATTTGTATGCATTTAAAATCTAATGTTGTGATTGCCATGATTAACTGACGTAGGTACATGGTTGATATATATGCGACAACTCCTTGGCAAAAGGATTTGCCCTAATACGTGATATAACCAACATACGTGATGTATGTTGGAAGGTGTAGTCTAAGTGTTTGTAAAAATGTCTAAATGAGTTAGTAGTTGGTAAATTGTGAGTTATAAGGGAGTTGAGATATGAATCTCAATTACCATAACTGTGTATATGATTTTCTCCATGTTTTGTATAGCTTGTTTATTCATGTTTAACTGTATGTATGATTTCATCCATGTACTGTGTATTTATGTTTAAGTTATATTCCATAACATGTTCATATGATTGTAGGATTTGACATAAGTATTCATTATTGTGCTTGCACATGGTTGGGACTATATTACAGTCCAGGTAATCGGTAATAGTTCTCGAACTGGTGGCTGAGGTTGTTTTCACCATGCAGGATGTGTCCGACGAAATCCGAGCCGTACTTAGGATGTCGGCATTCGTTAGGCCACACGGAGTGCTTATGCACTTCATATCGATCAACTTAATGTGTGCTCGTCCTAGTCGAGCTTGCCAATTAACCCGATTGACCCGGTGTATGATCACCATGTCTGGACGCTACTGCTTGAATCTAAGGTACCAAACTCATCAGTGAAACCCTGTTAACCATGGTACCTCAATTCGCTAAGACTCATGAGCCGGACATAGTGGTATGGGACACCGTGGTCGAGTTGTCGGCCTACACTGGGCTGACGAGCCTTCCCGTAGTAACCAGTGAGTAACTTAGACTCGTGAGCCGAATACAGTGGTATGGGACACTGTATTCGTGCCGTCGGCCTATACTGATTGTGATGAGCCCTTTGTAGTGACCTCGAGCATACCCTGAAACTGCATGCAGCAACGAGCCTTATTGTAATAACTAGGGTATAACTATGTATGTATTGATTGGTGACAAGCCCTATACAGCGACCTACAATCGTAATATCGTAGGAGAGTTACTAGGACTAACGACCCTAGAATGGATTATTGTTTGGGAATTAATATAAGGGAGGTACTTTAGCTTCCTAATCCTGCTGTATGAAAAAGACTAATAAGAACTTGGTAATCGTGTTCATGCATCGCATTGCATGTGCTTTGGTGAGGAAGAGCACTTTCGGGTGGTTGCCATGCACGTCATAAGATGAAGACGCTGAGGGAGTCTATGCGAGGGCATGCATCATTACTATATCTCATTCTTATATTAATCAGAGTATTTAGGACTTATTTGTTGTTAGTTTTATCATTACTGCTTAACTGAATTGTAACATGTTAACCTTTGCTGTATAGTTCCACTGAGTTGATCACTCACTCCCACATTCTAGGACGGTGCTTAAACACCAACCAGACTCTGTCTTAGTTGCAGATGATGATGCGACACTTAAGGCAGAGCCAGAGTTCGAGGATGATGAGGAGGCATTCTCGTGTATGCAGTATTCAGGCGGGTTCTCTTAGACTGTTCTGAATCATCGGGGCTTCAGGGTTTATGTTTTATAGAGGACTATCACATTTTGTCATTTGTATTTTGAAATAAGACTTATAACTATTGACCTGGCAGAGCATACATATTCTGTGGACTTGTATTGGTTTATATATTTATTTCATTCTTCCACTTGCGTATTATAACTGTCCCTGGATTATGTCTTGCTGATTTGGCTTACTCTACTTTATATTTTATGCACTAATACAGACAACATACAACCATCATTAAAAATGTTTCATAAGTGATGTTTTGGAACTCGGGAGCTGAGTTATGCTCGACCCCCGATTTTCAAGGCGTTACACCGATCCATCTGGAGGGTGTGGACCCCGCACACATCACATGATGGTGGGTGAGGAACATACATCAAAAGGGGACCCACTGTCCCATAGACTCGCTGACATCAATACCACGACTATACAGCCGTGCAACGGACACCATCCAATCCATTTCAACATAAGTGGGTCCCATGTGAGGCCCATCATAACGTTTATTTTCCATCTAATCTGCTTATAAGATCATAAAGGCCTGAATAAAGATGAAAAAAAAATTCATTTTGATCCAAAACTCCTATGAGTCAGAAAGGTTTTAATGGTAGACGTTCAATCCACTACTATTTTTGGTGGTGTGGATCACCTGAGCCCCATGTGCAGCTGATTTTTGGGGAATCCCAATTCCCAAAGGGGACCCATCAAATGCACGGTATAAATGTACAACATAAATCGAGCTAGTGCCTATGGTGGGGCCCATCGTCCCACCCTTAAACAAGCAAGGACGCTACTTACTGCAGCATCCAGAGGATGCTGATAGCAACAGCGTCCCATATACATATATTTTTATATATTTTATTTTTATTATTTTTGTGAGGTTTTTCATAGGTGGGGCTTACATCAAGGGGATCCATGCCGACTATTGGTCTCCCCGGCTCGTGACAGATCTAAAGAGTCCATTATGCAATATTTTTTGGCGTATAGAAACATCACAAAGGGCCTTAACAGTTTAAATCACCCAAAATTACTGTTTCCTACATTATGGCTTGTTAGAGATTCAGATTGGCTTCATTTTTTGGCTCAATGCCTAAAATGAGATGAGAAAAAGGGTGGACGGTGTGGATTGAATATATACATCAAGGGTGGGACCTGCTATGGGTCCCACACTCCTCCCTCTTTAAGCAGGCTAGGACGCTGCAGCCTCAGACATTGACAGCAACTTCCTTAGCCACCGTTTTCCATAGGTGGGTATGCACCCCCTCACCGACATTATAATGGGATTTCACCACCTATGTGGGCCCACTTAATGGACAGTATGGGTAAAATGCACACTTCATGGTGGGGTCATACAATTGGGCCATAAGGCCTCATCATCACCATAAAAAAATGAAAGGGAGGGAGAGAGAGACGGTGAGATAGAGGGACCCCGCCACTATGGGCTCCTCTTTGCTACAAATCATACATCAAGATGGGTCCCACCACAAGTGGGCCCTCAAATCTTCAAATCTAAGCAAAAATTTATAAATCTAGTCATAGAAAACACCCACCTTCAAAGCTACTCCTTCCGCACTAGGGTGATCTAGCTCCAAGGAGAAGGAATCAATGGTTGAGATTGGATTTTAGATGTTGGATGATAGGGTATGAAGCTTAAAGAAAGGCATGGATGTGGGGATTTCTTGGGATTGCTTGGAGAATGAGAGAGAGATGAGAGAGAGAGGTTGTAAGAGAGTGAGGGATGGGTGAGTGATCGGGTGTGATGGGTGATGGGTGATGGATATGTACTTGGTTGTAAGAAAGAGTTAGCTTTAGGGGAGGGGTGGTTGTACTTGGGGATGTGACATGATTGATTGATGAGACATTTCTCTTGGATTTTACAAAGTGCGGCATTTTCCTTGAACTATACGTGGGCCCACATCTCTTGGCCCGGGTATCGTATTAGCATGCTAGATGCGGCGTCGGAACCGTGGCGATGGTGTGGTTGCACTGGTATATGTCTCGGGTCAAGATGACTCAAATCGACAGGATGTAAGTCAAGGATGTGAACAATTATTGTCTACGTGTCGCAAATCGTTAGAATTCGACTGGGAGGACCATGAAAGCTTTCGGATCAGTACGAGCTAGGATACGAGATACACACAGCACATGCAAGTTGACACTAAAATAGGGCTATTGGACTACATACAACTGTTGCCAAGAAAAACTAAAACAAAGCTCACCTCTTCCACGTCGTAACTAGCCAGGTAAAATCCCATAACCGAACTTCAATTAGTCATATCAGCCAAACTTTAATAACGTGTAGCTACCATTTCAATTCAGACTTTGGATCAATAGGCACATCCATATGGGCCAGAGTGTCTAGCTATCTTAGCCAGTTACACATTCCTGACTCAAGATAAGGTTAGTAGGATTCCCTTATTTGAAAATAAATTTGAATGCAACTTAAGTATGTGATCATTGGTCTTGACTTACTCTAAGCTCACATCCTGCTAGGGTGAGAATAGGCCTAACATTAAATTAGAAGGCAAAGACTAGACAACAAGAGGTTGGGTTTCCACTACCACTAAAATACGTACTTCTATAACCAGAAAGCTCCACTAACAAGGTGATGACTTCTTCCCTTTAAGGTTTTCATTTCCAAATTAGCTTAAGGAATAATCTTTATTGGAATCACAAATATCATCTTAAAATGTATGGTCTCTTACATTAGTTACCAAACTCTTAAAGCATGACTTATAATGAATTATAATTGATACTTGTGAACTATGGTTGTATGCAATGGTTTCTCACATGATAGCTTCATTTAATTCCAATTGATAGCTCGTATACTTGAATCATGATCTATGGGAATAATATTTGGCATGTTGTATCTATACGCTTTCACATGAATTGTTGTAAGTTGCTTATGAATCTTAACTCACTACACTTACTGGTGGACAACCCCACTTGTGTATGTGAACCCACACTTAGGATGTAACAAGATAAAATGTGTTAAGAGATGGACCCTCGACTTGGAGGTTATCTAGGGTGTGGAATACTAAGATGGTTTTACCATCTATAGGTTGTACTGCTTATGTGGCTTTGGAAATGACTTCTTTACCGCTGTGATTTAACATTGCCCTACCTAACTCCTATACCATTTTGATTTAATGTTCTGTGCAACCCTTTTTTTGCTTCGATTTAATATTCATCCCATAATTTGATATTTTCCCTACATGGCTTTGATGGTCCATTCCCATATACGCATGTGATGGTAATTCCTACATACTAAAATTGATTGGCCACTAGTCAATGGGTATGCATAGAACATCCTAAGGCAGAAAATCTCATGAGCTAGGGATGGTGGTCATGGGACACTATGCCTGACTTGTCGGCCTACACTGGGTGATGAACCCCCCGTAGTGAACTTTAAGTTTATCTAAATTGGTTGGTTGTAATTGGAATAATAAAGGTTTAGCTAATCATGCATTCATGGCATACGGGCGATGACGGGTGGTTAATTCTAGATGTTGTGGAATGTGCCCTTAGGCTTTGTGGGATATCATTTCGCTAACTCCTAGACCATCGACTATCAACCCATGTACGTGATGTATGATGGCATGATCATTATGGTGTATGCATGTGATGTGCTACACTAGTGACCGGTCTTATGTATGGGTGATGAGACCAAGTCTGACTGGATGAGCATCCCCAGGTTGATATGCATTCACGCATCCATGCATTTAAATAAGACTGCATCATGTATTATTTTGAATGCCTTGTTGTTTTTAACTATGCTTAGTTAAGGTGGTAGTGTGTAATCTTGAGGGAAATTCACACTGAGTTGACCACTCATTCATCGAATATTCAACTATACAGAGAATGAAGGTTTAAGCGAGGACGACTATGGTGCAGGTCTCAATGTCATGGCAATAGGATTGGAGGAGGGATACAACGAGGAAGAGACACGTTAAGAGGCAACAAAATACTACGGGCTTAATCAGTAGTTGTAGATATTTCCCTTCTATTTATCTTTATACATTTGGAAATTTGAGTTTTGTACCTGGGGTCCACAACTGAGTGGACCTGGATTTTGATATTTGGTTATGTGATGTTAATCTATGCTTGGTTTATGCTATTGCACTCTGATTCTGAAAAATTGCTAAATTATCTAATTAACTAACTCTCGGGTTTTTAGGAAATGAGTTTCATACTCAGGTTCTGAAATCAGGGCGTTACAGAGGTGCTGACCAAAACCCAACTTCAGGACCTCGACACTTTGTTCATACCCATTGTTGCCAATTACTGTGAAAGGCAATTAGATTGAGTTATGTATGATCTGGATGGATTTGCATGGTGTATTTAGAGATCTTTGGAGATATACAAAGAGAATACTACAATAATAAAATTGGAGCACATCGAGCAATGCCAAAACATGCACTGAGTGGTCAACTGGAGATCGATTGTATAGAAGTGGTCACAAAACAAATTGGCAAGAGTAGAAGTAAGAAAGCTTAAGACGTGTTAAGTGATTACAACAACCTTCAGATCATGAGAAGCATATGATGATGACTAAATTGAAGCTATAAATAACAAAGGAATTCATTAGAAATATTTATCTCATACCCATCGAATTAAACCCAACATATCTTTTAATTATTTTTCAATTACATATCACTTACATTCCTTAGTGTAACCACTCTACTTTTCAATCGTCGATCAATTACATTTCTTAGTGTAATATTTTACTTTTTTCCTACTGTTCACATTCCATAATGTAATCCATAGTATTAATTATAATTTGGATCTACACTCATACATTGGATTTAATTCCCCATCTAGGAATGTGTTTTTTCAGCTGCTCTTCACAACCAATTGTAAGGTTTCCTTTCTTGTTTCTCTTTTATCTGTATTGAAAAGTCCCTTTGTACATAAGGCGAAGGTATAACCCATCATCAAAGGATGAACCATACCCTCTGAATATCGCTTGATCCTATTTACTTACTGAGCGAGTGGTTAAATAGGCGGTCGATCTCAATCATGTACTACATATTTTCCTATCTTGGCACTTGGGGTCATAGTTGGTCGGTTTGAATTGAGCCGCAAATTCAATTCTAGCACACTCACACTTATCACGTGACTAAAACAGGAAATCGACCAACTAGGTTTTTGGCATGCCCGATGGGACCTTGTCTCTAATTCATCAATGTAATGTTGCCAATTGGAAATATGAATAAAATCAATAATCGAATAACTAGGGTTGAACCCTCCACACTAACCTCATCACCTCCGACCGAGAATGTGCTAGTTCAAATGGCCCCTGAAGCTTTAAATTTGAATAGTAGTATGATGTTTCATTTAAACCAACCTGATTTAAATGATATTAAACTCACAAGTATACGAATTAGATGTAAATATGGTACGTATTACGATATCATTCCCACGAGGACTGGTTGTCATAATTCAAAATTTACGATTCTTCTTAACTAATCCAACAAATAGTTTAGTGAACTACTAACACAAATCTATGAAAAATAACCCAGAGCAATATGAAAAATTCAATCAAAGAGAATACTAGGACTTTTGAATCCACCCCTAATTATCCTGACCCTTGTTTTACCTGCTGATTCACCCTGATTCAGATTGATATAAATTTAATAAATAAAGCATACTCTATGTCCTTGGTCAGGCACATAGAATGTATAATCCCTTAAAGCATAAGGATCACATCTTTTCATCCATGGTCAGGCATGAAGAGATGTAATTCCTATTTCTTTCTCTATAGAAAACCTGTTCATGGTCAGACACAAGTACTTAGAATAAGATTTCAAACAACATCCATATCTAGACTTTAGTTAAGCTCATAGAATGGAGTAGCACGGAGTTTTCATGTAAGCACACTAGAGATAGAAATAAATCAATCAATTCAGATAAAATCAACAATAAACAAGAGTCTTTCAAATTAGGGGCTTCATCTCAGCCCTAGCTAAGCAATTAACAACTCATAAAATCAACTAGAAAGAGAGAAAAACAAGATTGATAAACAAAAAACATCATTCTCTCCCTTCTTTCTTCCTCCCTCCCTCTCTCTTCTCTTTCTTCTTTTTCCTCTCCTTGGCTCTCGGTTCTGCTCTCCCCTGGATCCCCCTCTCTCCAAGGTTTTTCAGATCTTTTTATAGCTGCTGGAGTCGATGGAACTTTCGCACAATAAAAATCGGATTCATGTATAATTCTTGCGCAACAAAAATTGGACCCTTCCACGTTCCATGTTCCTTGCATTATGTCCGTAAAATCAACGTCTCCTGGGACGTTTTTGCCTGAGCTACATGATGAATGGATCATATCTTTCATCTAATCAAAGATGGTGGGCCATAATAGCCTGGAAATCTGCTATTCACGGATGTGCATAAGCTTATGCACGTGACTGTGCTTACATGATCGGTGGGCCCCACAGTAGTGTTTTCACAAAAATCCACCCCATCCATTGGATTCAGGATGAAATTTTGGTTAGGAATGGTTGGTTTTGAATGTCCATTGACGCGGCCTAGAGAAGAAATCACGTTAAGATCTTTTTGAACATCGCAGGGTAGCCTGTTTGTGGCCTCTGTATTGCACACGTGTATTCATGGGTGCCAAAGGTGGGCATGGTTTTGATGTTTGCGAACCCCTGTACGAATGATATAGGTGGCCCACTAGCTTCTGCAAAATGGACACTCGTCTGTCCGTTATGCAATAGGAAAAGGCAGTTTCCTTTTTGAGAAGAAGACGCGAGTCACTGTAACACTGACCCATCTCTCGATTCCAGTGCCGCTGCTGTGTATATATATGTAGTGTGTACACGCCACGGTATGGGGTCCACTGCGATGTTTCTGAGAAATCTGCATCGTCCATCTATTGTATCATCGAGTTTAAGGGGTTGAGACCAAAGTTGAAGCATTTTCAGATATCAGGTGGGCCTCACTTAATGAATTAAGGAGATGATTTGGCCGTTGGGCCACTTCCTGAGATGTCCAATAACTGAAATTTTATGTGTATGGTTAATTTATGGCCCCCAGGCCATGTATGAAGTTTCGAGCCAATCGGATGGCGAGAACCATGTGATCTTGCATTCTGCACCAATTTTGGGCCTCTTTAACGTGAAAGGCTTGATTTTCTTGGATCCTTGATGTATAAATCCATCAATCTTGGTCCTCTGGAATCTGTCCCGTGCTCTGATGACTTTGGAGCATCAAATCCACTCTTTTAGTAGTCTTTTTCAGTCTACGCTCCTAATTACTCCCTGCAACAAAAACACGATTAAAATATGACATTAAGCATTATCATGTACACAAAATCAAGTAATAACTGGGGTCTGATATGCAATATTCAACCCTCATCATAGTCTGACACTTGTTATCGGGAATCAAGAAGGTGCTTCAACCTCTTATATCATTTCTCCTAAAGAGATAATGGTCGCACTCCTAGATGTACAATTGAGTATCAAACATGTTTAAGAATATGAAAGACCTTAGGTTAACCATTTCTGTATTCAAACTGAGAATACTAACAGATACATGGCTACCCAGATTGAGGCTATGCATGATAGATGGTTATAATGGCTAAAAGAACACCTTCGACAATACAATATAATGCTGAGGGAAGTTCTATTGGTAATGCAGTCCAACTGCCACCGATGCCTCCCCCACAATGGAACCCACCAACAATTCTAGTTTAGGAGGTACGAAATGCTCTACCACCCACTATATTCTGACCACCAAAGTGGGAGGCTAGGAACTTCATTCTTGAAGTTCAAAGTCAGGGTTTACCGGGAAGGCAAAATCTCCAACAATTTTCTAGAAACTTGTTGTTCCAAGAGGGACCAAATCGAGTAGGTCTTGATCTACCACTAATGACAGAACCTCCACGAGTGGATCGTGACCAAATTAGATAGATGGTTTAAGAAGTGGTAGACTAAGTACTCAGATGTAATACCATCCTAGTTTATCATAAGCCCTATCTGAAAAAGGCGAGCTTAGCAGTCCTAGAGGGTGGGTGAATAGGACTATGTCAAATAAAAACTTAAAGTACTGAAATAATAAATAAATCAGAATAGAATAGAAATCTCAATAGCACTAGTATTAAAAAATTGATTCAAACTTAGTTCATAGGACAACCTTCATAAAAAATAATGTTTTAGGCAGGATAACTTAATTTCACGAATGTTTGTAAGGATCAAGACTTCAAACCAAGCAAGAGATAATAAAGCTATCTATTACAAACATTCACCACTATTGAAAAAATAAAATTACAATCATTCACCACCGATACAAAAATTAAACATTCACCACAACACCAGGAGTTATAGTGCTTTGGTGTGTAGACCAACTGTTCTTAAACAGCCACACATACTCCATTCCTAATAATCATAACCCACGTGATATTGGTTTTCACTAAAACCAAGATTTTCACAGGTTCACCTTAAAACCTTATACAGTTATGATTTTAAAAGGGCTATCACAAACAAAAACCCCACACAGATTTTATGACTATCACAGTTAAAACCAACACATGAGATTTTCTGGCTATCTCAAAGAAACCAAAATGCAAAGAATAGAAATGTACTTATCTTCCCCTTAAAGACGTATCTCTTGATGTAACCTGTAGAACTATTCTCTTGAAGCAGAATTATAACACCCTGAAAATTGGGGGTCGTGTATAAACTCAACTCCCGAGTTCCAGACCGTCACTTATGCAACAAAAATGATTATGATTTAATGTTATCTGAGTTAAAGCATTTACATGAGTAAAAGTATACCAAAACTGTAATTTATACTCCAGATCCAGTGATAAAAGCAAGCGGAAGACTAAAGAATATATATATCACTGTATGAAAAAACAAAGTAGATCTCTACTGTATTTAAAGTATGAATACATCTCTCAGTCTCATATACATGAAAATAAACAAAATCAAAATGTCAAAATAGTCCCATTGAGAAGTCCCGCCAATCCAGGCCACCTAAGCAAAGCCGTCGTGGTACTGCATATATGAGAACTCGTCCTGATCCTCATTATAGTCCGGCTCAACCTCCTGAATTGCAGCCTCACCAGCATCTAAAACAGGGTCTGGTGGGTGTTGCAAACACCATCCCGTAACGTGGGAGTGAGTAGCTAACTCAGTGGAATAATAGAGAAAGGATTAGGATGTTCTCAAATCAATCATGCGATAATAGTAAAGCAGTAAATCAAACAATCCTAATTCTGTTGTTAATGCAATATGACATGACATGATGGATGCCCTCACCGACGTTCTCCCTCATACGGCACCATCTTACGCCCATGGCATGCTTGCGTACCGCCCAGTGCACCACATCTTCCAGGAACATGCAATGTGATGATGATATGATTGTCGAGTTATTATTAGTCCATTCAAACAGCAGGATTGAGAAACTAAGGTACTTTCCTTATATCAATCCCAACACAGATCCTGTCTAGGGTCGTCACTCCTAGTAATCTCATACGATGTATATTTTGTAGGTCGCTGCAAGGGCTACTAGGGTTGTTGCTCACACTCGTTGCACTGCTCCCCCATCACCTTATCAATACAGGCCTTCTACGGAAGGGTCGTCGCCTCCCGTAGACTCAGAATATGCTCGCGATCACTACAAAGGACTCGTCGCCTGATCAGTGTAGGCCGACAGCAAGAATATAGTGTCCCATACCACCATAATCTACTCACGAGTCATAGGTGCTCACAGGTCACTACGGGGAGGTTTGTGGCCCCAGCGTAGGCTGACAGCTCGACCATGGTGTCCCATACCACCATGCCCGGCTCATGAGTCTTTATGTATCAAGGTACCATGGTTAACAGGGTTTACAATGGTAAGTTCAGTACCCTAGGTTCAAGAAGTTATGACTCATACAAGGTTGTCACGCCCCAAACTCGGAAACCGGGCTCACAAAATTCCCGATCGCCGAATCCGGCACCGACAGCCTCCGTAGAACCCCATTCTCGGCTCCTAGCTCCCATTCACCAGGTTCCGATCCTGGGATGCTACGAGGAGGATTTCAAACACCAGTTTGTTTCGTAATAAGCATAACCAAAGGCATAACCCACAAACAACAACCAAGCACTCCATTACATTTCCACTATGATCAAAAATTTTACAAGTACAATGAGCATAAAGGGAAATACAATGGCAAATAACAAAAAACTCCAAAATGATCAGCAACGCGCTCCTGCCTCAACGCTGCTGCAGTTCAACGTCACCTGCACGCAACGGTCGTGCATAAGCTTACAGAAAGCTTAGAGGGTGGTGAAAGTGTGTGCGCAAGGTAGTAATATGAATGCAATGTCAGAGTAATGCGGAATATGCAGATGGAACTATAATATCATGAGCCGTACCAAGGATTATGTGATGCAAGACATGAATGGTATTGGCCACCCCAAGGCCATGCAATGTGCAATGCAACTCAAGCATACAGATCCTCATCAATGTCCACATATCAGTACAGCTCAGAGTATGGAATATCACCGGGGTCTAGTACACTCTAAACCAGATTGCCGCCACATCGCGCGCAATAAGGTAAGTGGAAGAGACCACACTATCCGTCTGCCAATATCGGGCGCGACTCGTCGATAGCGGACCCATTCCTCGAGCTGGTCAAACTCAGCCTAGCATTGCCCCCTACACTCGGGCGGATAAGGCCGCACCCCCTTCCAACCGACCACGACACAGTGGAGAGCGTAACCGTCTGGTAATCGGCACTCAACGCTCATCTACCCACTCGGTCTAGACGTTGGAGCAACCTCTTGGTACCATAAGGGTTTAGGGACTTTCACCCAGGGATATCTATAGTACCCCATGTAGAACAAGATTTCCGGTATCCAATCCTGCCAATCACGATGCGTCTGTGGAGGCTACGGCCCTGATGTCGCTAGGGCGTACAACAACCATATCACACAAATGCGGAATGCATGAATCACGCTATCCAGTCATGCAACCAATCCTGCGCATACCGTGCGCTCATGTAGGGCAACACCGCCTAACCGGGAGCCCATAAACAACCTGCCCGAAGGCATATGCCATGATCAGTCAATCCTCATATCAAGCATGCATATGATGCGTATGATCATGGGTCATGAAACTATACTAAACATGTTATAATAAAATGCATTATCTTACAATGCCGATGAGCCTGAACGGCCTAAATACGATAAACATGGTCCAGTAATGGGCCCTAAGGAGAGTCGTAATGTGGACATCCAACCATCATTACACTCGCAATGTGGACGTCAAACCAGCATTGCTTCCCAGGCACAATCTTCTTAACGTCGCTACATAACCTGTATTGGGGTTACACATTGCAATGGACCGTAGGTTCATCCCATTGGGCCTTACATATATATCAAAAGGGCCACATCTCGTGGGCCCCTTTATTCATCAGATGTGTCATATCTTATGGGCCTTTTATTCATCAGATGGGCCATATAAATGGGCCACACCAATGGGTCTTAAGTGCATTGCAATGGGTCAAAACCCGTGGGCCTTGGATTACATCAGTTGGACCTAGTCACATGAGTCTAATATGTGTCAAATGGGCCACACAATTGGGCCCCCAAATGTATATCACTGGGCCTCAACCCAGAGGCCTTGTATGAGTTGAATGGGCCTAAATTCCTAGGCCTTGAACAATTCAAATGGGCCTAATCCATGAGTCTTGTACGTATGTCAATGTAACGCCCGTGAAAAATCCATACTTGGGCTCGAGTACCAACTCGACCCGAAATTGCGTAGAATTCATTCCTTTAGAAAATGTGACTAGGTTAGCTAGTGCAACGTTGGAATAGCTGGGAAATGGTCCCTGATCACTTTAAATACGTTCTACGAGGCCCGAAGCGAGTGGAACCAAGGGTGCTATAATGCTCTAAAGCCTCGGATCAAACTCTAAGCCGGTTTGTTCTCGGGACCTCCTTGAAACTTTGTATTGGATCTAGACCGCGCGTCGAAAGTCCGATACCTCCTATCTTAGACCGTTAGGACCGTCTAGCTGGGCTTGACACTCATTCCAAAAATCAAGTCAAACCGATGATCACAGGCTATTTCATTGAGCCCGGACCGAAGAGAGTGTGAATAGGGACATAGTTGGAATTTCAAATTCAAATCTGGCACACAAATTTGACGCATCAGTATTAAGCATTCTGACCGTCAGAATACAGCCAAATTACACCCTTGGATCAGGAAAAATATCTATTATATATCACGAGACTTATAGGCCTGATCTTGGTGCGGTGACCGTTAAACTGAAACTGGGCCGCCACGTGCGATCTGGGAACCCAACCGGTCTGAAAACTGGATGTATGCTAGATCTAGTATGCATGAGCTTAAGTCCGACCGCATCTGGCCTGGGGACCTCCAGAAATGCCCTTTTGGACCGGAACGGCCCCGATTTGGTTAGGCACCAAGTAAACATTGTTCCCAAGCCTATTTTGGGAATGTTTTAGGCTATAAAAGGGGTTGAAACCCTCACTCCTCTCTCCCATCCGAATTTGAGAGAAGCCCTAGCTTGGGAGAGAGAAAAAGAGTGAGAGATTGTGAGAGAGTGGGAGAGTTCTTCCCGCCACTTGTGCTACGTGTTGCACATGCTTAAGCAACACTCCTCTACCGCTTTCCCGGCGATTCCACCGCAATCCTAGGTAAGTAAAAACCCTAAATAGTTGGTGATTTGAGTTTTTCTTGTTTCCATAGCGATGTAGCTTATGGATCTTATGTATTAGGCTCCTTACTCGCCGTAGACGAAGCATATACACTCCGCTTCAATTCCCGAGTCTACAAGACACTAGGTGAGGATTTTAGACGCTTTGATTGACGGTTCCCAATGCTTTCAATGTCGTTTAATAGTAGATTCTTTACGGCATCGCCGTTTGACATGTACAAAATGCTCTCCGTTTCCCGTTTCGTAAGCTAACGAAGAATATGAGATTTAGGGCATTTTAGTCATTTGTAGGAAGTACTGTTTACATTCATATTTTGCTGATGTGATTGACATGGTTTGTTGTCGCATTAGGAAGTTAGGAATGCGTGCATAATTAGTTTGGCGAAGAGATTCGCCTAGTTGCACACTTTGGGTCGACATACTATATGTAGACTTAAGTGTGTAGTGTATGTGTTTGTATAAATGCTTGTACTAGTATGTATTGAATTAAGTGATGTTATTTGATAGTTTGTGATTGATTTTTCAATTATTATGCCGACCTAAATGATTTTCTACATGTTGACAAAATGCATGATTTCATTACATGCATGGAATGTATGTACTTGAGGATTTGCTTAAGTTGAATATGCATGGGAAGTATGCCTTGAAGATTTGCTTAAGTTGAATGTTATAACATGTGCTAACATGCTCACATGATGTATTTCAATTCCAATACCTTTTTATAGTGTTAATGTAATTCCATAGATGTGTGGGACTTGACTTAGTCCAGGCAGTCGGTAACCGAGCGAATTCGTGGCTGACTGGTCATAGTCACGAACGACGCGTCGATGAATGTGATTCGTGTTGAGAGTTGGCGGCAGTGGTTAGGCCACGCGAAGTGTTTTACGCACTTCATGTCGTTCAATTCGAGATGCGATCGCGCTAGTCGAGCCCGTCAAGTAACCCGACTGGCCGATGTTTGTTCACCTTGTATGTATCATAACTGCTTGAACCTAGGGTACTGAACTTACCATTGTAAACCCTATTAACCGTGGTACCTTGATCCACGAAGACTCATGAGCCGGGCATGGTGGTATGGGACACCGTGGTCGAGCTGTCGGCCTACGCTGGGGCCACAAACCTCCCCGTAGTGACCAGTGAGCACCTTGACTCGTGAGCAGATTATGGTGGTATGGGACACTATATTCTAGCTGTCGGCCTACACTGATCAGGCGACGAGCCCTTTGTAGTGACCGCGAGCGTATTCTGAGTTCACGGGAGGCGACGACCCTTCCGTGCAGTAGAGTACAGTAGGCCTGTATTGATAAGGTGATGGGAGAGCGGTGCAACGAGCGCGAGCAATAGCCCTGACAGCCCTTGCAGTGACCTACGAAATGTACATCGTATGAGATTACTAGGAGTGACGACCCTAGACAGGATCCGTGTTGGGATTGTTACAAGGGAGGTACCTTAGTTTCCCAATCCTGCTGTTTGAATGGACTAATAACAACTTGGTAATCATATCACCATAGCATTGCATGTGCCTGGAAGATGTGGAGCACTCTAGGGAGTGTGGCATGCCGCGGTCGTAAGATGTTACCGTATGAGGGTGATCGTCGGTGAGGGCATACATCACGTCATATCATCTTGCATTAACAACAGTATTAGGACTTGTCTGATTTACTGCTTTACTATTATCGCGTGATTGAATTGTGAACATGCTAATCTTTGCTCTATGATTCCACTGAGTTGATCACTCATTCCCACGTTACGGGATGGTGTTTGCAACACCCACCAGACCCTGTTGTAGTTGCAGGTGACGGCGAGATCCAGGAGGTGGAGCTAGATGATGACGAGGACCAGGATGAGTTCTCGTATATGCAGTATCATGACGGCTTCCCGTAGGCGACCTGGATCGAGGGGACATCAGTGGGACTTTTCTTTTTGAACATTATTCTTTTGTTATGTACATGTATATGAGACTCAGAGATGTAGTCATACTTTGGAGACAGTTGAGATTACTTTGTTTTTCCATACAGTGATATATATCTTGTTTAGTCTTCCGCTTTCTTTTATCACTGGATCTGAAGTATGAATTGCAGTTTTGGTATACTTTTACTCATGTGAATGCTTTAAATCAGACAACATCGAATCATAACCATTTTTGTTGCATAAGTGACGGTCTGGAACTCGGGAGTTGAGTTTATACACGACCCCCGATTTTCAGGGTGTTACAGTCAAAGTGGGCCTAAACCCCTAGGTCTTACATATAACAATTGACCTACCTCCATGGGCTTTAAATTTTAACAAAAAGGGGTCCAATTACATGGGCCTTGATGTACATCGAAGGGGCCTAGTCCCATGGACTTGCAACACATCATATGGGCCTAAATCCTTGTGACTAGAATGAATTCAATGGGCCTAGCCCATAAACATTTCACAAACCAAATGGGCCTAGCCCATAGGCCTTTTGAAGTTTGAATGGGCCTAGCCCATAGACCCTTTTATAACTCAAATGGGTCTAGCCCATAGGCCTTTTGTAGACAAATGGGCTTAACCCCAAAGGCCTTAAATAATTTAATGGATCGACGGTTCGGATGCATCACATGCATCATAGTGGGTCCCACTGTCCAGTGGACAGTGCTGACAAGCATAAATGCCACAAGGGGGGGCCCCACCGTCCACTGGACGGTGGAGTACAATACATATATCATGGTGAGAGTCCACCGTCCACAGCCGGTGGACGGTGGGTTAAGACACGTACATTAATGGTGGGGTCCACGGATGTGGCCCACCATGATACCCCAAATGCCATCCGAGCCATTCATAAGGCCTCTCGGGCCTAGGTGGAGGGAAAACAAAAATTTCAGCTTGATTCAATACCTCTGTGGGCCCCAAAAACCTTTCAACGGTAGAATTCAATTCACATTGTTTCGCGTGGTGTGGGCCACCAGAGTTTTGGATCTGACTCATCTTTGGAGGGGGGCCACTTTAGGGGATGGCCCACCCGATGAACGGTGTGGAAGAGTCACATACATCAAGGTGGGGCCCACGGCAGCAGCCGTGGGTAGCCTGCTGACGTCCGCCCGCCCGGGCGCTGCACGCTGCAGCGTGCAGCGTGCTGCCAAGGACAGAGAGGGAGGCAGCCTCAAAAAAAAAAATCGGGAAATATCATTTTTCTGAGGTCTTGTATACGTAGGGTCCGTGTTTCAGAAATCCATCCCGGCCATTGTGTTCAGCGGCTCGAGGCCGTCCAAATGAGTCCAGAGTTTGAATTTTTTTGATGCTCAGACAGTGAAATAAAACAAAATAATAATCTTGAATGGTAGTGATGCATTCTTTGATATTATGGTCCACCAGATCTTCCAATCAACTCCAAACTTCTACCCAACGGCTAAAACACCGTAGGTAAGAGGATGGACGGCTTGGATTACTCAAATACATCATGGTGGGGCCTATGCAAGGGAACACCCAAAAACCTTCTTTTCTTCCATTTTCTTCTTTCCAAAAAAATAACGTCCAGCGTCCAGACGCTGGATGATGCATAAAAATTTATTTATTTTTTTGTATGTGGGCCCCGATGAAGTGGACTCGCCACTGATGGGTGGCATGGGAGTAACGGCCAAGGTGGGCCCCACTTGAATAAAAATAAATATGTCAAAGTGGGATCCATTCAGGTGGGCCACACCACCTTATCACATGCCATAAAAATAATACAAAATACAAAATAAAATAAAAAAAATAAAAAGAGAGAGAGAGAGAGACATGGAGAGTGGGACACGGCTTGTGATGGAGGGACCCCGACATTATGGGCCCTCCCTTGTAATGAAGCATACAATAAATGGATCCCTTTGATCATGGGACCATCAAAATTATAAATCAACGGTGGAGATCCATTCTCCACCGTTATGGACGGTCTAGATGACCTTTTTGCAATGAAAATAACCATCATGATGGGGTCCATGGAGAATGGCCCCATCATGGAACGATCATGATGATCCAAGTGGTCCATCGGCCACATTTTGGGGTCCCAAGTGAGATCCACACCATTGATCGGTGGGACTCACTTGGTCCACCATAAAAATAATAAAAACTACCCTATGGAAGCACCCACCGTCCGATCTTCTCGCTCCTAGGGGTTCCTTGGCACCTTGGCTTCAACTTCAACGGTTAAGATGAAGAATGGAGGGTTGAGATGGGAGATTTTGGGGTAGGAAGGTGGGCCACTTGAAGCTTAGAGGGACTTGGGAAATTCCATACGTATGGAACTCTTGGATTTCCTTTGTTGCTTTGGAATTTTGGAATGAGAAAGAGAGAAAGAGAGAGAGTGATGTAAAGGGAGAGAGAGAGAGTGATGGATGGATGGGTGAGTGATGGTGGTGTAAGAGAAATTTGACTTTTGTGGCTTTTTGTGTAAGAAAGGTATGGGTTGAGAAGACTTTGTTGGCTTTTGTGTAAGAGAGGTATGGGTTTGGGAGACTTTTGTGGTTACTTGGGAAAAAGGGATGGAAGTGATGTGTACTTGACATGTGATGGCTTGATGGGTGATTGATTGATGGGATTGATGTGATTGATGTGACACATCGTTGAGATTCCCTTGGTTTTCGCAACGCGCGGCGTTTTCTCGCACCGAACGTTGGCTCATATCTCTTGATCAGGGTATCGCCTTGGCGCACGAGTCGCGGTATCGGAACCGCAACGACGGCACGGTCGCTAAGGTATTGGTCTCGGGTTGAGTCGACTCGGGTTGTCGGTACATGAATCTAGGTCGCGCGTCGACATTGTTTAAGGGTCGAAAGTTGCCAGAATTCGACCGGTACGACCGCGGAAGTGTACGGAAAGGTACGGACCAAGATACGGGTCTTACAAAGGTGAACATACAAAGGCCAGTTGGGTTACTTGATGGGCTCGACTAGCACGAGCGCATCTCAAGTCGAACGACATGAAGTGCATAAAACACCTCGTGTGGCCTAACCACTGCCGCCAACTCCAAAACACGACTCGCGTTCATCGACGCATCGTTCGTGGCAAAGATAGGCCAACCACGAACTTGCTCGGTTACCGACTGCCTGGACTAAGTATAGTCCCAAACATTTATGAATTCACATCAGCAATCATGTAAGAGTAATGGAAATGAAATACAACCATGTGAGCATGTTAACACATGTTATAACATACAACTTGAGTGAATCATCTAACACTTGCATTTCATGCATATAATGAAATCATGCATATAGTTAATATTGTAGGAAATCATTTACATCAGCATATCATGTGAGAATTCAATCTCAAACTAATTCATAACACCATTTAATTCAATACATACTAATACAAACGCTTAAACTACACACTTAAGTCTACATATAGTATGTCGACTCAAAGTGTGCATTTAGGAGAATCTCTTCGCCAAAATAATTATGCATGCATTCCTAGTATCCTAATGCGACAAGAAGCCATGTCAATCACATCAGCAAAATATGGATGAAAACAGTATTTCCTATAAATGACTAAAATGCCCTAAATCTCATATTTTTCATCTGCTTACGAAACAGGAAACGGACAGCATGTTGTACATGTCAAACGGCATTGCCGTCGATAATTTACTATTAAATGACATTGAAAGCATTGGAAACAGTCAATCAAAGCGTTTAAAATCCGCACCTTTTCTCCTATAGGTATATTAATTCGAACGGAGCGTATACGCTTAGTCTACGGCGAATAGGCAACCTAATTTATAAGATGCATCAGCTACCATGCTATGGAAACTAAGGAACCTCAAATCAGCAACTATTTAGAGTATTTTCTTACCTAGAAATGTGGCGAAATCACCGGCAAAGTGATTGGATTGCGTGGCTTAAACACGTGCAGCAGGTAGCACAAGCAGCAGAAAATTCTCTCCCACTCTCTCACAATCTCTCATCTTTTCTCTCACTCAATCTAAGACTTTTTCCAAATTCGGATGGGAGAGAGGAGTGAGGGTTTCAAGCCCTTTTATAAGCCCAAACATGCCCAAAACAGGCTTGGGAACAATGTTTACTTCATACCTAACCAAATCGGGGCTGTTTCAGTCCAAAAAGGCATTTCTGGTGGTCCCCTGGCCGAACGCGATCGGACTTAAGTTCATACATGTCGGATGTCGCTCACATCCCATTTTCAGACCAGTAGTATTCGTAGATCGTACGTGGCGGTCTAGTTTCAGTTCAGCGGTCACCGCACGTAGATCAGGTCTGCAAGTCTCATGATATGAAATAGAAATTTTTCTTGATCCAAGGGTGTAATTTGGTTGAATTCTGATGGTCAGAACGCTTAATACTAACGCGTCAAGTCGTGTGCCAGATTTGAATTTCAAATTCCAAATCTAACCCTATTCTCACTCTCTTCAGTCCAGGCTCAATGAAATAGCCTGTGAATGTCGGTTAGAGTTGATTTTCGAAATGATTGTCAAGTCCAGCTAGGCAGTTATAACGGTCTAAGATTGTAGGTATCGGACTTTCGACGCGCGGTCTACATCCAATACAAAGTTTCAAAGAGGTCCAGAGAACAAACCGGCTTAGAGTTTGATCCGAGGTTTTAGAGTATTATAGCGTCATTTGTTCTACTCGCTTTGGGTCTCGTAGAACGTATTTAAAGTGATCAGGGACTATTTCTCAGCTACTCTAGCGTTGCGCTAGCTAACTTACACTTATTTTCTAAAGGAATTAATCCTATGCGATTTCTGGTCAAGTTGGTACTCGAGTCCAAGTACGGATTTTTCCAGGGTGTTACAATCTACCCCCTTAACAAAAAATTTTATCCTCAAAATTTGTACCTTTTCGTACTCCTCGAGAAGCTGTGGGTAGTTCTTTCTGATCTCGGCTTGTCTCCCAGGTAGCCTCTTCCTCAGAGTGATGCGTCCACAATACCTTCACAAGGGGAATCACCTTACTACGCAGTACCTGCTCCTTCCTGTCTAGGATACGCGTCGGTCGTAGGATATAGGTAACATCCTCTCCTAACTGCACCTGCTCCCATCTGATGATATGGGAAGGATCAGAAACGTATTTCTTCAGCATAGAAACATGAAATACGTTGTGAACGCTCGCGAGAGGCGTGGGTAAAGCCAAACGGTAAGCCACTGCTCCCACACGATCGAGGATCTGGAATGGAGCGATGAATCGCGGTGCCAGCTTCCCCTTCTTCCCGAACCGAAGGACTCCCTTCATAGGGAAAACTCACAAGAATACATGATCCCCAACCGTGAACTCTAGCGGCCGCCGTCTCGTATCGGCATAACTCTTCTGTCTGCTGTGCGCTGTGAGAAGCGGACATCTAATAATATCAATCTTCTCTGATGTCGCCTGCACTAACTCTGGGCCAATTAAGCTACGCTCACTGACATCTGCCCAGCAATGCGGTGCGCGACAAGGTCGCCCATACAACGCCTCGTAAGGTGCCATATCGATACTCGCCTGAAAACTGTTGTTGTACGCGAACTCCCCATATGCAAGACAGTCATCCCAACTATCCTTAAAGTCCAATGCGCAAGCTCGCAACATGTCCTCTAAGATCTGGTTCACCTGCTCTGTCTGTCCTTCTGTCTGTGAGTGGAAGGTAGTACTGAACTTCAACTTCACACCCATAGCCTCCTGAATGTGAGTCCAGAAAATAGAAGTGAACCGCGTGTCTCTGTCCGACACGATCTCCAACGGAACTCCATGCAGACGCACAACCTCTCTGATGTATAGTCTAGCCATCTCGTCTGCAGAGTTTGTGACTCTGATCGGTAGGAAGTGCGCTGACTTCGTCAGACGGTCGATGATCACCCATATGGAATCATGTCCCCTCCTGGTCTTCGGCAGCCCTGAAATGAAATCCATGGAAATGAAATCCCACCTCCAATCTGTGATCGGCATAGGCTGCAAGAGTCTAGGTGGTCGGCGATGCTTTGCCTCACCTACTGGAAAGTAAGACAACGGGACACGAACTCTGCTATGTGGGTCTTCATACCTTTCCACCAATAGGTCCTCTTCACGTCGCGATACATCTTCATACTGCCTGGATGCATCGCGAGTCTGGTACAATGCGCAGCCTCTAGAATCTCTCGTCTCAAGTCAGGGATATCAGGGACGCATAGGCGGCCATGATAACGTAAGCCTCCATCCATGCCAACTCGTCACTCGACATCTGCAACATCACTGGCCTGCTCTCGAAGCTCAGTCAAATGCGCATCATCCCTCTGCGCCTCGATGACCCGGTCATCGATCTGAGATCGCACCTGTACATGTACGATGAACTCATATGGCTCCTCTACAGTGAGTTTCTGCTCAAAGTCTCGTAAAAACTCAACCATATCCCACTCAGCAACCATCAGCGGAGCCGCAAACTCTATCGCCTTCTTGCGGCTCAACGCGTCAGCCACAAGGTTCACCTTCCCAGGATGGTAAGAGACTTCGAACTTGAAGTCCTTCAAAGTCTCCATCCATCGCCGTTACCTCATATTCAAGTCTCGCTGCGTGAATATGTACTTGAGGCTCTTGTGGTCACAAAAGAGCTCGAACTCCTCTCCATAGAGGTAATGTCTCTAGAGTCTTAGTGCGAATATGACGGCTGCCAAATCCAGGTCGTGTGTAGGGTAATTCTCCTCGTGCTTCCTTAATTATCTCGAGGCATACGAAATTACCCTGTCCTTCTGCATAAGGACACAACCCAGACCAACGCTAGACACGTCAGTGTATATAGTGTATCTAACCCCTTGCTCTGGAAATACTAGCACAGGGGCGGATGTAATTCTGTCCTTCAACTCCTGAAAAGCTGACTCCGCCTTGTCATTCCAAGCGAACTTCACGTCCTTCCGCGTCAACTGAGATAAAGGTCTCGCGATCTTCAAGAAATCCTAAATGAAGCATCGATAACAGCCAGCGAGACCCAAGAAACTGCTCACCTCAGTGACAGAACCAGGCCGCTCCCAGTCCTGAACTGCAGCTACCTTAGACAGGTCAACTGCCATGCCATCCTTGGACACCATGTGTCCCACGAACTCCACTTCCTGCTTCCAGAAGTCGCACTTCTTGTACTGTGCGAACAACTGATGCTATCTGAGTGTATCCAGGACCAAGCGCAAATGCTCCTCATGCTCCTCTCGACTCCTAGAGTATACCAAAATGTCGTCAATGAACACAACGACGAATCGATAGAGGAAAGGCCGAAATACCCGGTTCATCAGATCCATGAACACGGCTGGTGCGTTCGTGAGACCGAACGACATCACAAGGAACTCGTAGTGGCCAAAGCTGGTCCTAAATGCTGTCTTCTGCACGTCCTCATCCCTGACGCGCAACTGATGATATCCTGACTGAAGATCAATCTTCGAGAAGTACTGCGCTCCTCTCAAATGATCAAACAAGTCATCGATCCTGGGTAAAGGGTACTTATTCTTCACTGTGATCTGGTTCAGTCTGCGATAATCAATACACAATCGCATCGAACCATCCTTCTTCCTTACAAACAGGACTGGTGCTCCCCAAGAAGACACACTAGACCGTATAAGGCCAAGCTCCAGTAGACCATCAGTCTGCGTCCTCAACTCCTCCATCTCACACGGTGCCATGCGATATGTCGGCAATGAGACGGGTGTGGAACCAGGCACCAGATCGATAGTGAAATCAATCTCTCGTCGAGGCGACAAACTAGGGATCTTCCTGAACAGATCCCCAAATTCGCAAACGACTGGCGTATGCTCAAGCATCTGGGCACCAGCGTCCCGTAGTAAAGTAGAGTAGCTAAGTATGCGGAAGGGAAGATTTACCCGCACTGGGAATGTGAAGGATGCGCCCTCTGGCTCATAAGCAGTCACTATACGAGTCTCGCAGTCAATCTCGGCCCTCGCTGCAGTCAACTAGTCTATGCCAAGAATGAAGTCGAGATAAACAAGAGAGGGGTCGACGACAAGATCAAGAGCCATCGTCTTGCCCCCCAGATCCACCAAACAGCCCTCACACATCAGGGTGGCATCTGTAAAGGACCCGTGAGCTGTATAAACTCGCACCCCATCCATCCTAATAGTGGGTAGCCCAATGCGTCTAATTATGGCACGTGATATCAATGCAATCGTGGACCCTGTGTCCACCATCACAAGAATAGGAATACCTCCGATGTGGGCAGTGACCTCAAAGGCCGAATGCTGAGAAGTCTCTGTCGCAGCTGCCTCAGCTGTCAAGGCATGTACCCGTTCCTGCTGTGGCCGGTTTGGCCGCTGTGCCATGGGCCGTAGAGGTGGCCTGATCTGAGATACTGGAGGTCTGAAGGAAGGGTGCGCAGGAGCCAACCGTAAAGGCGGTACTTATATAGCCTGTGGGCGTGTACGGTCGATCTTCTATGGTGGCGAGAACCCACTGTCCCGCATCCGAGCAAAATAACTCTGTGCCGAGTGGCCCGATCTCCCACAATAGGTACATGATAAATCGAGGCATCGCAATGGTGGTACTAGCGCGACAGCCCTAGAAGGAGGGTCGACACGAGGCCTCTTGCCAGCAAAGGGCCTGTCCTGCAACTCCGGTCGTGGCCTAGGAGCAATAGGGCAACGAGATCGCGTAAGTCGATCCACATCCTACTCTGCCTGCATGGACATGTGAATCAGCTTTACGTAGGAGGGAATGCTCACGCAATACATCTTCGACCGAATATCCTATCGTAAACCCTCTGAAAAGTGCCGTATGCGCATCTGCTCATCTGCCAGTATAGTCGGGACGTATCTGCCTAACTCAGTGAACTTATGCTCATACTCAGTGACCGTCATGCCTCCCTGTCTGAGGCGAAGAAACTCTTTCTCCCGATCATGCCTATACGTCTGGGGATAGTATTTCTTGTGGAAGCGAAACTCGAACGCTGCCCAAGTCCATATATAGTCAGCGGCAACGGTCCGCAACACACTGTCCCACCATAAGCTGGCCTCCCGCTCGAACAAGAACGTAGCCAACTCGACCTACTCAGCCTCTAAACAATGCAGTATCCGCAGTATCTTCGACACACGGTCGAGCCAATACTCGGCCTCCTCGGGTCTATGAGAACCTGTAAAAGTGGGAGGCTGTAAGCCCTGAAATCGCTCCAATAAGCTCCGTATGTCTACGGCATTCCCCGCAGGATAAGAAGGTGGTACAGGATGAGCCATGCCCTCATCCTGAGCATATGTATCGGCATCCTCAGCTGGATGCGCAGGTGGTGCAGGTGGAGGCACACTCCCACCCTGAGCTAGAGCCCCCACTATAGTAGTCAGGAGCTGCTGCTGCTACTGCATCATAGACATCATCTGCTCAAATCTATCTGAAGGTGGAGCAGGCTGTGGCATGTACTGCATCAAAGAAGACGTACGGTACTGCTCTCTGACGGGCGGTGTGAAAGGTGGTGGTCCAACTACAGGACCAGTAGTAGGCTGAGACGCACGTGCTGTCTCAGGAATCGGGCCCACAGCAGGGTCCGCATGAGCATCAGATTGAGAAGGAGCCTGATCCATAGGTGTAAGACCCGTATCTTAGTCCGTACCTTTCCATAGACTTCCGCGGTCTTACCGGTCGAATTCTGGCAACCTTCGACCCTTAACCAGTATCGACACGCAACCCTGATTCATATGCTGACAACTCGAGTCGACTCAACCCAAGACCAATACCATAGCGACTGCGCCGTCGTTGCGGTTTCGATGCCGCGACTCGCGCACCGAGGCGATACCCTGGTCCAGAGTTGTAGGCCAACGTTCGGTGCGAGAAAATGCCGCGCGTTGCGAAACCCAAGGGAATCTCTACAATGTGTCACATCAATCACATCAATCCCATCAATCAATTAATCCATCAAGCCATCACATGTCAAGTACACATCACTTTCATCCCTTTTCCCAAGCAACCAAAAAAGTCTCCCAAACCCATACCTCTCTTACACAAAAAGCCACAAAAGTCTTCACCACCCATACCTCTCTTACACAAAAGCCTCAAAAGTCAATACTTTCTTACACAACCATCACTCACCACATCCATCCATCACTCTCTCTCTCCCTTACATCACTCTCTCTCTCTCTCTTTCTCATTTCAAATTTCCAAGCAACAAAAGAGTTCCAAGACTCCATACGTATGGAATTCTCCCTCTCTTCCTAAACTCCAAGTGGCCCACCTCTTCATCCCAAGATCTCCCATCTCAACCCTCCATTCCTCATCTTAACCGTTGAAAACTAAGCTAAGGTGCCAAGGAACTCCTAGGAGCAAGAAGATCGGACGGTGGGTGCTAGATCATTCTAGTTTTTCTTATTTTTATGATGTGCCAAGTGAGGCCCACCGATCAATGGTGTGGATCTCACTTGGGACCCTAAAATGTGGCCGATGGCCCATTTGGATCATCACGATCGTTCCATGATGGGGCCATTCTCCATGGACCCCATCATGATGTTTATTTCATTTAGAAAGGTCATCTAGACCGTCCATATCGGTGGGGAATGGATCTCCACCGTTGATTTACATTTTGATGATCCCATGTTCAAAAGGATCCGTTTATTGTATGATTTCATTCAAGGGAGGGCTCATAGTGGCGGAGCCCTCCATCACAAGGCGTGTCCCACTCTCCATGTCTCTCTCTCTCTCTCTTATTTCTTTTATTTTATTTTATTTTATTTTATTTTATTTTATTTTATTTTTATGCCATAGGATTGTGTGGCCCACTTGAATGGACCCCACCCTGAGACTTTATTTTGTTCAAGATTCATTCAAGTGGGGCCCACCATATGCGTTGTACACACATCACCCATTAGTGGTGGCCCACTTCATCAGGGCCCACCACAAACTAGTTTTTTTAAAGAAAGCAAATCGTCCAGCGTCTGGGACGCTGGACGTTTCAAAAAGAAAGAGAAAAGGGAAAGAAGAATAGAAGCTTTTAGTGGTCCACTTGCTTAGGCCCCACCGCGATGTATTTAGACAATCCAAGCCGTCCACCCTCTTACCTACAGTGTTTTATCCGTTGGGTAAAAGTTTGGGGCTGATTGGAGGACCTGGTGGGCCATAGCATCAAAGAATGCATCACTACCCTTCAAGGATCCTTTTTCTTAATTTATTTCATTTTCTTTCATCAAAAAAATTCAAACTCTAGACTCATTGGATCGGTCTTGAGCCTCTGAAGCCAATGGACGGGGTGGATCTACTAGATGTGGGCCCCAAATGCAAAAAACCCCAAAAAAAGGGTTTCTAAATAATGTAAAGAGGCTAAGCCTCTGACGCTGCAGCAGGCAGGCGGGCGGGTTGCCGTGCAGCCACCCACGGCTGCTGCCGTGGGCCCCACATGATGTATCTGTCTTATCTACGCCGTTCATTAGGCGGGTCCCCTCCTCAGGTGGGCCCCCTCCAAATTTCGGCCAGATCCAAAACTCAGGTGGCCCACACCACATGAAACAGTGAGATTGAGCATCTACCATTGAAATCTTTCTGGGGCCCACAGAAGTGTTGGATCAAGCTGAAATTTATGTTTTCCCTTCATCCAGGTCAGAGTGACCTTATGAACGGGTTGAATTTCAAATAAACATCACGGTGGGCCACATACGTGGGACCCACAGTGATTTATGTATTTTATTCACACCGTCCACGGTCCGTGGACGGTGACGCCCACTGTGATTTTTGTGTTGTATCCACACCGTCTCCACTGGATGGTGGGGCCCACCCCCATGTGTGGGTGCTGAGTGCCGCATGTGTGTGTATATATATATCCACATATATATATATATTAATATATTATATATATATATTACATATATTATATTATATGTAGTTTATATATTATATAATATACACGATAGTACGCCTTCATGTGGGCCCCACCATTGTCATAGGCGATGCATCCAGACCGTCCATCCACTTGAAAAGATCATTTTAGGCCTATGGGTTAGGCCCATTTGAATTTCAAAAGGGCTATGGGCTAGGCCCATTTGGTTTATGAAATGTTTATGGGCTAGGCCCATTGGATTCATTTAAGGCCTAAGAGCTTAGGCCCATTTGATGTGTTGCAAGTCCATGGGACTAGGCCCATTTGATGTACTTCAAGGCCCATGTAATTGGACCCTTTTGTTGAAATTTTAAACCCCATGGAAGTAGGACATTTGATATATTGTAAGGCCCATGGGACTAAACCCATTTGATTATAAAAAGGGTCCATGGGATTAGGCCCACTGGATTTATTTGGGACCCATGAGTTAAGCTCATTTTATTTGATTAAGGCCTAGGGATTTAGGCCCATTCGACTCATATAAGGCCTCTGGGTTGAGGCCCATCTGATATACATATGGGGGCCCAATTGGTGTGGCCCATTTGATACATATTAGACTCATGTGACTAGGCCCAATTGATGCAATCCAAGGCCCATGGGTTTTGACCCATTGCAATGTACATAAGACCCATTGGTGTGGCCCATTTATGTGGCCCATCTGATGAATAAAAGGCCCATAGGATATGGCCCATTTGATATATATGTAAGGTCCAATGGGGACAACCTACGGTCCATTGCAATGTATAAATCCATTACAGACTAAGTACTGATGTTTACAAAGATCGTGCCTTGGGAGCAATGTTGGTTTGATGTCCACATTGCGAGTGTAATGTTGGTTGGATGTCCACATTACGACTCTTCTTAGGGCCCATTACTGGGCCGTACTTATCGTGTATAGGCCATCCAAGTCCATCTGCATTATAAGATAGTTCATTTTATTATAACATGTTTAGTACAGTTTCATGACTCATGATCATACGCATCATATGTATGCTTGACGTGAGAATTGTCTGATCATAGCATTTGCCTTCGAACAGGTTGTTTATGGGCTCCCGGTTAGGCGGTGTTGCTTACATGAGTGCACGATATGCGCAGGATTTGATGCATGACTGGATAGCGTGAATCATGCATATCGCATTTGTATGATATGGATATTGTACGCCCTAGCGACATCGGGGTCGTAACTTCCACAGATGTATCGTGGTTGGCAAGATTGGATACCGAAAATCTTGTTCTATATGGGGTACTATAGATATCCCTGGGTGAAAGTCCCTAAACCCTTATGGTACCAAGAGGTTACTCCAATGTCTAGACCGAGTGGGTAGATGAGCGTTGAGTGCCGATTACCAGACGGTTACGCTCTCCACTGTGTCGTGGTCGGTTGGAAGGGGATGCGGCCTTACCTGCCCAAGAGTAGGGGCAATACTAGGCTGAGTTTGACCAGCTCGAGGAATGGGTCCGCTATCGACGAGTCGCGCCCGATATTGGTAGACGGATAGTGAGGTCTCTTCCACTTACCTTATTACGCGCGATGTGGCGGTAATCTGGTTTAGAGTGTACTAGACCCCGGTGATATCCCATATTTGAGCTGTATTGATGTGTGGACATAGATGAGGATCTGTATACTTAAGTTGCATTGCACATTGCATGGCCTTGGGTGGCCGATACCATTCATGTCTTGCATTGTATAGCCTTGGTACGGCTCATGATGTATGGTTCCATCTGTATATTCCGCATTACTCTAACATTGCATGATCATATTACTACCTTGCACACACACTTTCACCACCCTCTAAGCTTTCTGTAAGCTTATGCACGACCATTGCGTGCAGGTGATGTTGGATCGCAGCAGCGCTGAGGCAGGAGCACGTTGCAGATCGTTTTAGAGTTTTTGTTCTTTACCATTATATTTCCCTTTATGCTCATTGTACTTGTAAAGTTTTTGATCATAGTGAAAATATAATGGAGTTCTTGGTTGTTGTTTGTGGGTTATGCCTTTGGTTATGCTTATTACGAATCAAACTGACATTGAAAATCCTCCTCGTAGCATCCCAGGATCGGAACCTGGTGAATGGGAGCTAGGAGCCAAGAATGGGGTTCTACGGAGGCTGTCGGCGATCGGGAATTTTGTGAGCCCGGTTTTCGAGTTTGGGGCGTGACAATAGGCTCACCCAATGTAAGCCGAGCTGTGCTCCGTGTAGCCTTCGGCGGCATTTCCTATATTCAAAATAGGGCGCAACCTTGTCAGTCTCAATAGCACAAATACACCGCAATCATTCACATAAAGAGTTAAAGGCATTCCATGCATTTCATTTAATCAAAATTGTCACAATACAAGGGATATCTCCTTACAGGCATCATGACCGGAAGTACATGGGAACTAAGACAGTTAAAGTTACAACAGTAACATAAGTAAAGTACTAACCTTAGCAGGCTTACACAACTTAAAGCAGGAAACGACTAACTACTAACAACAACATCAAGATCTCATCGCTAGTCTGAGTCCGGTGACGGAGGTGGAGCACCCTTATCCTGCAAGCAGCACAGGATCGCCTTCAAGGTACGAACCCTGCCGAATTTCCTCTTCATAATGGCCTTGGTATCCTCGACCTCAGCCCGAAGTTCCTGAACTTCTCTTTGCAAAGCAACCTGGCTCTCCTCAATTCGGGCAATGCAATTAACACCAGTAGCCTGAGCAGAAGGAGGAGGGCTCTCATCGGTATCCTGAGCCTCCTCTTCTACCTCTTCGTGGACTTCTTCCTCAACTTCTGCTCTAGGTTCTCCCTCACTTAGATCCTCTTCATCATCAAAATCATCCTCGCTATCCTCCTCAAGCTGAGTCTCACGGTACTGAGACCCGATCTTCATCTTGACCATGGTAGACTCATCAATGCTGTGAATTGGAACTGGTAACTCCGGCCCAAGTCTGTAAGCAAACTCAAGCGCGATCTTGCATATGAGTCGGCCAAAAGGAAGCGACTCAGACGTTCTTCTTGATTTTGCTATGAGGATAATCTGTCGCAACACGAAAGTGGCCATACACACATTTTCTCCATGGACCACCTGATACAAGAAATCAACCATAAGGCGCGTACACTCAATGCAATTTGTTGACCTGGGATACATGTTGAACGTGTAAATGTGGTGCAGCAGGCACAAATCATCAGACATATGAGACGCCTTGAGGCTATTGTTAGGCTGCCATGAAACCAGACTACCGCATAGGAACCTGGTACGGTGATCTCGCTCACGCCTACTCCTCAAATTCTTCGCACTGGGATGAACATCACCAAGGGGAACGTTCAGAAGTCGCGCTATCAACCGAACATCGATCGTAGCCATCCGGTCTCTACCAAAGAGAATCTTGAACTGTAATGGCTCCAGTGTAGGATTCTGGATGCGAGCGTAGAAGGCACGAACGGTGCTCACATTAGCACAAGAACGAGCTTCAAATAGCGGACCCCAATGCGCAGCTTCAATGCGCTCGAGCAACAGGAATTCGCCGAAGAGTCGCCCTTCCACGTCCGCCTCAAACAACACCTTACGGTCAGTATATTCGCCGTGAGGCATCTCTGCCAATATCACTCGCCAAAGTTGAGTATGGGGATCCAAATCCCTCTTTGTATGGAACTCTCGGGCTGTGCTTGGACTTGCGGCAGTGCTTGAGCTGGCGGCGCCACCCCTCGGTCTTCTGGATTGCGCAGGGCGACTAGGCCCAGCCTCATCCGCTACGGTCTTTCTCTTTCCCATCAAAGAGAGGATGGTGGAGAAAGATAAAAGACCCAAAATAGCTTCAACAAAAGCCATGAAAAGTGTAGAAAATGTAGAGAAATGGCTACCCAAACTGAAAAAGGGAGATATAGGTGTTGTAGAGGGATGCTTCAAGCTTCCCTAGGATGGATTTTTAAAAGGAAAAGATAAGAAAAAAGGGGAATGGAGCTCCTCACGATTTCAGCATGTTTTGGGGGTTGTAGGAGCTCCAACGGATAAGATTTGCAAGAGGAGGAGTTGCAAACTGCAATAGAGTGATGGAATGGGGTCGTTTTCAGCAAGAAATGGGTTTGGGAAGGATTTGGAGCAAGGATTTGAGAGAGGGCAGCAAGAAAACGAGCAAGGGGCTTGGGAAAGGGGCTGTTTGTGAAGGAAGTACCCCATTTAGGAGTTTTCCATGGACGGAACACACATGGGAGGGGTGTACTACCCAAACCAGCACGTGCGCCCGAATTTTACATCAAGTGGGCCCCACCGAAAGGCGATGCATCGCCGGCCATCTTGCAAGGTGGCAGGTGAGACCATATGGGTCGGGTCCCCCTTGGCCTAAGGACCTCAAAAATCTATGGGCCCCACCTTAGTTCATTCTAGATTGCCCTAGGGAGGCCCAAACATGCATTCGGGGCTTTTCGGGGCTAATCTGTAAACCTGAATGCAATCCCCTATCATGCAGCATATGATTTTGGGGTATAAGGAGCTAATACATCCATCTAGCCCATTAGTTGCTAAAGATTGCAAAGTTAGAATGGCCTAATGGCCAGTTTTCATGAAAGTTTACTATTCACTATAAAATTTTGTCGAAGTATGATTTTATATCATTTTCACATTAGGATCAATGCCTCACATGAAAAGAATAAGAAAGAATTGAAGAATGGAGTGGTGAGAGGAAGAATTTTGAAGATTTTAGGTGAAACGGGGTTTTTAAGCCCTGACGATTGAATGCAAGGGTTGTGGTTGTCCCACAGCCCAAAGATTCACATTTACAGGTTTAAAATCGTTCAAAGAATGTCTCAACCCACCTACCTACAACCTAGAAACTACTTAGGTCACTTCACGCGACCCTAGATGCGTTATGGACTCGATCGCGCGATCGATACGAATAGACTTCACCTATTGGCGAATCTACGATCCTATAAGTGTTTCTAGACCCTTCTTGCACCCACCTAAGTCAAAGGAAGTAACAGCGTACGTCGCGTGACCATAACCCAGGCCCGGTATAATCTCATTCATGCTCTGATACCAACTTATAACACCCTGAAAATCGGGGGTCATGTATAAACTCAACTCCCGAGTTCCAGACCGTCACTTATGTAATAAAAATGATTATGATTTAATGTTTTCTGAGTTAAAGCATTTACATGAATAAAAGTATACCAAAACTGCAATTCATACTCCAGATCCAGTGATAAAAGCAAACGGAAGACTAAAGAATATATATATCACTGTATGGAAAAATAAAGTAGATCTCGACTGTCTCTAAAGTATGAATGCATCTCTGAGTCTCATATACATGTAAATAAACAAAATCAAAATGTCAAAATAGTCCCACTGAGAAGTCCCGCCAATCTAGGCCACCTAAGCAAAGCCGTCGTGGTACTGTATATATGAGAACTCGTCCTGGTCCTCATCATAGTCCAGCTCTACCTCCTGAATCGCAGCCTCACCTGCAGCTAAAACAGGGTTTGGTGGGTGTTGCAAATACCATCCCGTAACGTGGGAGTGAGTAGCTAACTCAGTGGAATAATAGAGCAAGGATTAGCATGTTCTCAAATCAATCATGCGATAATAGTAAAGCAGTAAATCAAACAATCCTAATTCCGTTGTTAATGTAATATGATATGAATGCTGGCTTATGCACGTCCTCATCCCTGACACGCAACTGATGATATCCTAACTGAAGATCAATCTTTGAGAAGTACTGCGCTCCTCTCAACTGATCAAACAAGTCATCGATCCTGGGTAAAGGGTACTTGTTCTTCACCATGATCTGGTTCAGCCTGCGATAATCAATACACAATCGCATCGAATCATCCTTCTTCCTCACGAACAAGACCGGTGCTCCCCAAGGAGACACACTAGGCCGTATAAGGCCAAGCTCCAGCAGACCATCAATCTGCGTCCTCAACTTCTCCATCTCACACGGTTCCATGTGATACGTCGGCAGTGAGACGAGCGTAGAACCAGGAACCAGATCGATAGTGAAATCGATCTCTCGTCGGGGCGGCAAACCAGGGATCTTCCTGAACAGATTCCCGAACTCAGAAACGACTGGAGTATGCTCAAGTATCTGGGCACCAGCGTCGCGCAATAAAGTAGCATAACTAAGTATGCGGAAAGGGAGATTTACTCGCACTGAAAATGTGAAAGATGCACCCTCTGGCTCGTAGGCTGTCACTATACGAGTCTCGCAGTCAATCTCGGCCCTCGCTGCAGTCAACCAATCCATGCCAAGAATGACGTTGAGATAAACCAGAGCGGGGTCGACGACGAGATCTAGAGCCATCGTCTTGCCTCCCAGATCCACCAAACAACCCTCACACATCTGGGTGACATCTGTAAAGGACCCGTAAGCTGTATAAACTCGCACCCCGTCCATAGTAATGGTCTGTAGCCCAAGACGCCTGACTATAGCACGTGATATCAAAGAAATCGTGGAACCATTGTCCACCATCACGAGAATAGGAATACCTCTAATGTGGATAGTGACCTCGAAGGCCGAATGCTGAGAAGTCGGTGTCGCACCTGCCTCAGCTGTCAATGCATGAACCCGTGCCTGCTGTGGCCGGTTCGGCCGCTGCGCCATGGGCCATGGAGGCTGTCTGATCTGCGATACCGGAGGTCTGAAGGAAGGGTGCGCAGGAACCAACCGTATAGGCGGTGCTGATATCGCATGAGAGCGTGTACGGTCGATCTTCTTCAGCGGCGAGAACCCACTGTCCCGCATCCGGGAAAAATAACTCTGCGCCAAGTGGCCCGACCTCCCACAATATGTACATGATAACTCGGGGTGCTAAAACGATGGTACTGGCGCAAGAGCCCGAGTAGGAGGGTCGACGCGAGGCCTCTTACCCGCGAAGGGCCTGTCCGGCAGCTCTGGTCGTGGCCTAGGAGCAACAGGGCCACGAGATCGCGCAAGTCGATCCACATCCTACTCTACCCGCATAGACATGTGAATCAACTCCGCATAAGAGGGAATGCTCACGCAGCACATCTTCGACCGAATATCCGGTCGCAAACCCTCCGAAAAGCGCCGTATGCGCATCTGCTCATCAGCCAAAATAGTTGGGACGTATCTGCCCAACTCCATGAAGCGATGCTCATACTCCGTAACTGTCATGGATCCCTGTCTAAGGCAGAGAAACTCATTCTCCCGGTCATGCCTGTAAGTCTGGGGATAATACTTCTCGTGGAAGCGAAACTCAAACGCTGCCCATGTCCATATAAAGTCGGCGGCAACGGTCCGCAATACGCTGTCCCACCACAAGCTGGCCTCTCTCTCAAACAGGAATGTAGCCAACTCTACCTGCTCATCCTCAGTACAGTGCAACATCCGCAGTATCTTTGACACACGGTCGAGCCAATACTCGGCCTCCTCGGGTCTGTGAGAACCCGTAAAAGTGGGAGGCCGTAAACGCTGGAATCGCTCTAACAAGCCCCCTGTATCTGCGGTATTTCCCGCAGGATAAGCAGGTGGTACAGGATGAGCCATGCCCTCATCCTGGGCGTATGTATTAGCATCCTCAGCTGGATGCGTAGGTGGTGCAGGTGGAGTCGCACCCCACCCTGGGCTAATGTCCCCACAATGGTAGTCAGGAGCTGCTTCTGCTGCAGCATCATAGCCATCATCTGCTCAAATCTGTCAGGAGGTGGAGCAGGCTGTGACGTGTGCTACGTCGAAGTAGACGCACGATAAGGCTCTCTGACAGGCGGTGTGAACGGCGGTGGTCCAACTGTAGGACCAGCAGTAGGCTGAGACGCACGCACTGTCTCAAGAATCGGGCCCACAACAGGGTCTGCATGGGTGTCAGGCTGCGAAGGAGCCTGATCCATAGGCTCACTCAATGAAAGCCGAGCTGTGCTCCGTGTCGCCTTCGACGGCATTCCCTATATTCAAAATAGGGCGCAACCTTGTCAATCTTAATAGCATAACACACCGTCATCATTCACATAAGGAGTCAAAGGCATTTCATGCATTTCATTTAATCAAAATTGTCACAATACAAGGGATATATCCTTACAAGCATCATGACGAGAAATACATGTGAACTAAGACAGTTAAAATTTACAACAGCAACATAAGCAAAGCACTAGCCTTAACAGGCTTACACAACTTAAAGCAGGAAACAACTAACTACTAATAACAACATCAAAGGTCACATCGCTAGTCTGAGTCGGGTGACGGAGGAGGAGCACCCTTATCCTGCAAGCAGCACACGATCGTCTTCAAGGTGCAAGTCACCTTGCCGAGTTTCCTCCTCGTAACGGCCTTGGCATCCTCGACTTCAGCTAGAAGTTCCTACACTTCTCTTCGTAAGGTGACCTGGCTCTCCTCAATTCGGGTAATGCGATCATCGCCAGTAGCCTGAGCAGAAGGAGGAGGGCTCTCATCTGTATCCTGAGCCTCCTCTTCTACCTCTTCCTGGACTTCTTCCTGAACTTCTGCTCCAGGTTCTCCCTCACTTGGATCCTCTTCATCATCAAAGTCATCCTCGTTATCCTCCTCAAGCTGATTCTCACGGTACTGTGACCCAATCTTCATCTTGACCATAGTCGACTCATCAATGTTATGAATTGAAACTGGCAATTCCGGCCCAAGTCTGTAAGCAAACTCAAGCGCGATCTTGCATATCAGTCGGCCAAAAGGAAGTGATTCGGACGTTCTTCTTGACTTGGCTATGAGGATTATTTGTTGCAAGATGAAAGTGGCCATACATACATTCTCTCCCTGGGCTACCAGATACAAGAAATCAACCATAAGGCACGTGCACTCAATGCGATTCGTCGACCTGGGATACACATTGAACGTGCAGATATGGTGTAGCAGGCACAAATCATCAGACATATACGTCGCCTTGAGGCTATTATTAGGCTGCCATGGAACCAACTTACCACATAGGAACCTGGTACGGCGATCTCACTCACGCTTACTCCTCAGATTCTTTACGCTGGGATGAACATCGCCAAGAGGCACGTTCAGAAGTCGCGCAATCAGCCGAACATTGATCGTAGCCATCCGATCTCTACCAAAAGGGATCTTGAACTGCAATGGCTCCAGTGTAACATTCTGGATACGAGCGTAGAAGGCACGAACAGTGCTCACATTGGCACGAGCACGAGCTTCAAAGATTGGACCCTAATGCGCAGCTTCAATGCTCTCGAATAATAGAAATTCACTGAATAGTCGTCCATCCACATCCACCTCAAACAACACTTTGCGATCAGTGTATTGGCTGTGAGGCATCTCAGCTAGAATTACCCGCCCAAGTTGAGTATGGGGATCCAAGTCCCGCTTTGTATGGAACTCTCGGGCTGTAGTTGGACCTGCGGCGGCGCTTGAACTTACGGCACCACCCCGCGGTCTTCTTGATTGAGCAGGGCGACTTGGCCCAGCCTCATTCGTTGTAGTTTTTCTTTTACCCATCAAGGATAAGATGGTGGAGAGTGACAAAAGGCCTAAAATGGCTTCCACGAAAGCCATGAAAAATGGAGAAAATGCGAAGAAGTGGCTGTCCAAACTGGAAAAGGGAGATCTAGACATTGTAGAGGGATGCTTCAAGCTTCCCTAGGATGTATTTTCAAGGAGAAATGAAAATAAAAAAGTGGAATGGAGCACCTCACGATTTCAGCTCGATTTGAGGGTTTTTGGAGCTCCAAAAGATGAAATATTCAAGAGGGAGGGCTGACAACTTCAAAAGAATGATGGAGGGTGGTCGTTTTTGGCCAAGGATGATTCTAGGGGTGGTTTGGAATCACGAATTTTAGAGATAGCTGCTGGAAAATGAAAATGGAGCTATGGGGAGGGCTGTTTGTGAAGGAAGTGGACGATTTAGGGGTTTTCTACACACGAACCATACATGGGGGGTGTGAAATATCCAAAATACCTTCAAATCTCGGACCACGCATCCAACCAACCACATTGGCCAGCGATGCATCGCCGGATCGGCAATGGCATCGCCGACCAAACCTCTGGTCGGGTGGTGGGACCACATGGGTCTGGTCCCCCATGGTACAAGGACCCAAAATAACTATGGGCCCCACCTTGGTTCATTGTATTTTGACCTATATAGGCCCAAACATGAGTTCGGGGCTTTCCAGGACCAATCTGCAATCCTGAATACAAAACCCTACCATACAGCATATGATTTTAGGGTAGAAGGAGCTAGTACATCCATCTAGACTATTAGTTGCTAAAGAAAGTAAAATTAGAATGGCCTTATGGCCATTTTTTATGAAATTTTACTATTCACTGTAAAATTTTATGAAAGTATGATTTTATGTTATTTTCATATTAGGATTGATGCCTAACATGAAAAGGATAAGAAATAATTGAAGATTGGAGTGGTGAGAGGAAGAATTTTGAAGATTTTTGGTGAAACGGGGTTTTTAAGCCCTGGCGATTGAATACAGGGGTCGTGGTTGTCCCACGGCCCAAGGATTCACACTCATGGGTTTAGGATCGCTCAAAGAACATCTCAACCCACTCACCTACGACCTAGGAGCTATTCGGGTTGCTTTACGCGACCCGAGATGCGTTACGGACTCGATCACGCGATCGAAATGAATAGACTTCGCCTATTGGCGAATCTGGGATCCTATGAGTGTTTCTAGACCCTTCTCGCACCCACCTACGTCAAAGGAAGCGACAACGTACGTTGCGTGACCATAACCCAGGCCCAGTATACTTTTAATCATGCTCTGATACCAACTTGTAACACCCTGAAAATCGGGGGTCATGTATAAACTCAACTCCAGAGTTTCAGACCGTCAAAATGATTATGATTCAATGTTGTCTGAGTTAAAGCATTTACATAAGTAAAAGTATACCAAAACTACAATTCATACTCCAGATCCAGTGATAAAAGCAAGCGAAAGACTAAACAATATATATATCACTGTAAGGAAAAACAAAGTAGATCTCATATACATATGCATGAACAAAATCAAATGTTCAAAATAGTCCCACTGAAGTCCCATCAACTCAGGTCACCTAAGCAAAGCCATCGTGATACTACATGTACGAGAACTCGTCCTGGTCCTCGTCAAAGTCTGGCTCTGCCTCTTGGGTCTCAGCATCACCTGCATCTACAACAGGGTCTGGTGGGTGTTGCAAACACCATCCCGTAACGTGGGAATGAGTGATCAACTCAGTGGAATCATAGAGCAAAGATTAGCATGTTCACAAATCAATTATGCGATAATAGTAAAGCAGTAAATCAGACAATCCTAATAATGTTGTTAATGTAATATGACATGACGTGATGTATGCCCTCACCGACGATCTCCCTCATACGGCACCATCTTACGACCGCGGCATGCAATCGACCCTCAAGTGCTCCACATCTTCCAGGCACATGCAATGGTATGATGATATGATTTCCAAGTTGTTATTAGTCCATTCAAACAGCAGGATTGGGAAACTAAGGTACTTCCCTTATGTCAATCCCAACACAGATCCTGTCTAGGGTCGTCACTCCTAGTAATCTCATACGATGTATATTTTGTAGGTCGCTGCAAGGGCTGCTAGGGCTGTTGCACGCACTGTTGCTCCGCTCCCCCATCACCTTATCAATACAGGCCTACTGTACTCTACTGCTACTGAAGGGTCGTCGCCTCCCGTAGACTCAGAATACACTCGCGGTCACTACAAAAGACTCATCGCCTAATCAGTGTAGGCCGACAGCAAGAATATAGTGTCCCATACCACCATAATCTGCTCACGAGACTAGGTGCTCACTGGTCACTACGGGGAGGTTTGTGGCCCCAGCGTAGGCCGACAGCTCGACCACGGTGTCCCATACCACCATGCCCGGCTCATGAGTCTTCGTGGATCAAGGTACCATGGTTAACAGGGTTTACAATGGTAAGTTCAGTATCCTAGGTTCAAGCAGTTATGACTCATGCAGGGTGAACACACATCGGCCAGTCGGGTTTCTTGACGGGCTCGACTAGCGCGATCGCATCTCAAGTCGAACGACATGAAGTGCGTAAAACACTTCGTGTGGCCTAACCACTACCGCCAACTCCAGAACACGGCTCGCGTTCATCGACGCTTCGTTCGTGGCCAAGATCAGCCAACCACGAATTCTCTCGGTTACCGACTGCCTGGACTAAGTCTAGTCCCAAACAATTATAGAATCACATCAGAAAATCATATGAGAGTATTGGAATTGAAATACAACCATGTGAGCATGTTAACATATGTTATAACATACAACTTAAGCAAATCTTCAAGCACATACATTTCATGCATATAGTCAACATGTAGGAAATCATTTATGTCAGAATATTAATTGAGAAATCAATCTCAAACTAACTCATAACATCATTTAATTCAATACATACTAATACAAGCATTTATACAAACACATACACTACACACTTAAGTCTACATATAGTATGTCGACCCGAAGTAAGCAATTAGGCGAATCTCTTCGCCAAACTAATTATTCACGCATTCCTAACATTCTAATGCGACAACAATTCATGTAAATCACATCAGCAAAATATGAATGAAATCAGCACTTCCTACAAATGACTAAAATGCCCTAAATCTCATATTCTTCGTTAATTTACGAAACAGGAAACGGATAGCATGTTGTACATGTCAAACGGCGATGCCGTCGATAATCTACTATTAAATGACATTGAAAGCGTTGGAAACCATCAATCAAAGCATCTAAAATCCTCACCTTATCTCTTATGGATGCGTGATTTCGAACGGAGCGTATGCGCTTCATCTACGGCTACTAGAGGACCTGTTTTACAAGATCTTTTAACTATTGAGCTATGAAACGAAGGAAAAATCAAATCAGCAACTTTCTAGAGTTATTTCTTACCTGAAAACGTGGAGAAATCACCGGCTAAATGATGGAAGTGTGTTGCTACAGCACGTGCAACAAGTGGCACGAAGGCTGGAAAATTCTCCTCCAATCTCTCTCACAAACTCTCACCTTTTCACTCTCCCAAATTAGGGTTTCTCTCAAATTCGGATGGGAGAGAGGAGTGAGGGTTTCAACCCCTTTTATAAGCTTAAAAATGCCCAAAACAGGCTCCGGTACAAAGTTCACTTAGTGCATAATCGAATCGGGGTTGTTTCGGTCCAAAAGATGCTTTCTGGTGGTCCCTTGGCCGAATGCGATCGGACTTAAGCTCATGCGTACTAGATCTAGCACGTATTAAGTTTTCAGTCCGGCAGGGCTCGCAGATCGCACGTGGCGGACCAGTTTCAGTTCAGCCGTCGCCGCACGTAGATCAGGGCTGCAAGTCTCATGATATAAAATAGAAATTTTTCCTGATCTGAGGGTGTAATCTGACTGAATTCTGATGATCAGAACACTTAATACTGACACGTCAAGTCGTGTGCCAGATTTGAATTTGAAATTCCAATTCTGTCCCTATTCGCACTCTCTTCAGTCCAGGCTCAATGAAATAACCTGTGATTATCGGTTGGACTTGATTTTTGTACGGTCTAAGATGGAGGTATCGGACTTTCGACGCGCGGTCTAGATCCAATACAAAGTTTCAAAGTGGTCTAGAGAACAAACCTGCTTAGAGTTTGATCCGAGGTTATAGAGTATTGTAGAGTCATTTGTTCTACTCGATTTGGGTCTTGTAGAACGTATTTAAAGTGATCAGGGACTATTTCTCAGCTACTCCAGCGTTGCGCTAGCTAACTTAGTCTTATTTTCTAAAGGAATTAATTCTACGCAATTTCGGGTCGAGTTGGTACTCGAGTCCAAGTATGGATTTTTCACGGGCGTTACAACCCAAGGTGGAACTCATATGTTTTTAAACCCAAGGGGGGGGGGGGGGAGAACATCGCCCCATCGGCAAGTCCTCACCGAACTATCCAGAGACCGGCGAGGGCCTCGCCGCCCAGTGTGCCTGGATGGGCTGGGCCGATTGGGCCAATACCTCCAAGGCATTGTATGGCCCACTGACATAGGTGGGGTCAATTTTAAGTAACCCTAAATCATCCTCTCTTCACAAACCACCCCTCTAAGCTTTCATTTTCCTTCAAAACTTCTCATTTCTCTCTCAAATCTTACCTCTATTCTCTTTTTTCCCTCCTTTTCTTCAAGCTTTACATCCCTTTACCGTTTTCAGCAACACCCATCCCCAACCCTCTAATTTCCTTCGATTTGAGCATCTTAAATCCCATTTTAGGTCTCAAATTCGTGGGAAACCAATACCTATTCCATTTTCCTCTTTTCTTTCCTTTTCCATGGCCTTATTCGAGCTTGTCACGACCATATTTTTTATTTCCATCATTCTCTCTTTCATGGGAAAGAAGAGAGCTCCTGTAGATGAAGTTGAGCCTAGTCGCCCCACCTATTCTAGGAGGCCGAGAGGTGCCGCCTTGAGTTCAAGCACCAGTCGAGAGTTGCAGTCAAACAGAGATGTAGATCCCCGGGCTCCCATAGCAAGGGCTTTATTGGTGGAGTTATCTCATGAAGTTTATAAGGGTTGTAGGGTCCTTTTTGAAGCTCATGTACATGCGCGACTATTTGGAGAATACTTATTGTTCGAGCGCCTAGTAGAAGCCAAGTGGGGTCCGCTATTTGAGGGTGAGCACCGTGCAAATGTGGGCACTTTCCGAGCTTTTTATGCCCACATTCGAGAGCCAACATTGGATCCCTTGTAGTTTAAAATTCCATTTGGAAGATATCAGGAGGCCACAATCAACGTTGCTTTCATATCTTGGCTTATGAATGTGCCACTTGGTGAGGTACATGTAAGTGAGAAGAATTTGAGTAGTGCACGTGAAAGGGATCACTGCACACGATTCCTCTGTGACCGTCTCGTTGAATGGTATCCAAATAAAATCCTTTTAGCGACCAATATGACGGATGACTTTCGCCTACTTCACCACATCTGCACGTTCAATGTCTACCCCAAGTGGAGCAACCGTAGTGAGTGCACGCGCCTGATGGTGGACTTCCTGTACCAGGTGGGGCAGGGAGAGAAGTTATGTGTGCCTATATATGTCTTGCGACAGATAGTCCTTACCGCACGTTTTTATAGAAGGACTGAATTGCTCCCATTCAGCCGACTCATATGCATGATTGCACTTGAGTTTGGTTACAGACTTAGGGTGGAATTTTTGGCACCGATCCATTACATCACCAAGACTACTCTCAATCAGATGGATATCAGGCCATGGCAACAATAAGCCCTACTTGAGGAGAGTGAGGTTGAGACAGAAAGCGAAGAGGAAGAGAGTGATGAAGAAGGTAGAGCCGAAATAGAAGAAGAGCAGACCGAAGAAGAAGAGGTGGCCCAGGATACGGATGAGAGCCCTCCTCCTACGACTCAGGAGCATGATCCTGATCGGGCTGATAGGGAAGCCCATTTAGCTAGACTTGAGGAGGGCCAGGCCTCCCTACGACAAGATATTATTGATCTGTAGGGTCTCGTGAAACACAAGTTTAAGAAAGTAACCCACACTCTGAAGTCTATCCTGTGCTGCTTGCAGGATAAGGGTGCCCCTCCTCCATTGCCAGATTCGGACGAATAGTCGAATATGTAGTCATCGTTTATTTTATTCTGTTGCTTGTTCTTGTGTATAGCCTTTATAGGCGTAGTAGTTTGGTAGTTATTTTAGTGTTTGAAGCTTAATTGAATTAGCTCACATGCATTCTTTGTTGCGATCCATGTAATGCTACACCTCGTGTATTGTGACAATTTTGTTAAATGAAATGCATGATGTTTCTTTGAGTTAAAATGTGAATACTGTGTGGATGGATTGTATGTATGCTTAATCTCACAGGTTGCATCCTCTGTCGTATGTAGGTCATGCCACTTAAGGGCACGAGGACTTCGGACCATCTCTCTTTGGGTGAGTCGCTTGACGGGGCCTCTCCCCTAAGCGATAGCCATACGGACCCCCATTCAGGCCTATCTCACCTTGATGCTATGCTGGATTCTTATCCATCTTCTAGCCCCACTGCTGGGCCGATGCCTGTGACACCACCTCTGGTACCACCTATCACACCGTCGGTTCCCAAACAGAACTGTGCGTCTGTGTCGATGCCACATGCATCTCAATCCACTACGCCTCCTGATAGGCTAGAGCAGATGATGCTTTTGATGCAACAACAGGAGATCCATTAGCAGCAGTAACAGTTTTTAACCTCCATGGCTGGCATCTTTGCTTAGACGATGGGGGCGACTCCACCTGCCTCACCTATGCACCCATCTAGGAACGCTAGTGCTAGTGACACATTTGAGCGATTCCAGCACTTATGGGCTCTCACTTTCACCGGTACTCATAGACCTGAGGAGGCTGAATATTGGATTGATCGCATCTCTAAGATGCTGAGGCTGCTACACTATTCTGAGGTGGAGTAGGTCGAGCTTGCCACCTTCATGTTTGAGAAGGAGGCTAGTCTGTGGTGGGATAGTGTTCTCCGCACTATTACGGAGGAATTTGTGTGGACATGGGAGGCATTTGAGACCCACTTCCACAAGAAGTATTTCTCGATCACCTGCCATCATGAGAAGGAGAGTGAGTTCCTTTGCCTCCGTCAGGGAGGGATGTCGGTGACGGAATACGAGAACTGGTTTATGGAGCTGGGCAGGTATGCTCCTTTGCTTCTTGGTGACCAGTCGATGCGGATGCTGTACTTTTCTAAGGGTCTGCGACTAGAGATCCGGTTGAAGATGTGCTGTGCTAGCATATCTAATTATGTCGAGTTGGTGGGCATGTCCTTGGGAGATGAGCAGGATGGGGATAGGTTGTCCCCTATGCGACCACCTATGGCTCCCAAGCCACGACCTGATCTTTCGAGAAGACCATTTCTTGGTAAGAGGCCATGGGTAGATTCTCCTCTAAGGATTGCACCATCGTTGGTTCAGTTAGGGCGTTCGGACTTGTGCTGCTCGTACTGCGGGAAGATTGGACATATGGATTGGTACTGCTTTACTAGGATGAGGGACAACAATTTTTCACCACCTCAGAGGATCAACCGTTCAATGCCACAGGCCATTTCCGCTCCACCCCTTCGGTCAGCACCAGCTCACCCATCTTTCAGGCAACCCGCACCTCGCTTTAGGCCGCCTCAAAGGCCCATGGTACCTCAACCGAATTTTCCACAGAAGGCTTAGGTTCATGCGCTTATAGCTGAGGCGCCCGAGGCAGATTTAGCACCGAGATCTTTTGAGGTTCCAGCTCATATCCAAGGTACGCCTGCCTTCTTATTGGTGGACACCAGCTCCACTATTTTGATCATCTCTTGTGATGCGGTCAAGCGGCTAGGGTTGGATACTGCTCCTACGAAGGGAGTGAGACTCACTACCGCTATGAGGACCTTTTTAGATATTACACAGACTTGTGAGTCTTACTCAGTAGATTTAGGTAGCAGGACAGTGGTTGTTGACCTGATTATCACTCCATTGTGTCACTATGACGTTATTTTAAGAATGGATTGACTCACTAAGATGAGAGCAGAGATTGATTGCGAGGCCAGAGTCGTGACAGCCTACAGACCTAAAGGCATGGTCTTTACATTTGTAGTTCAGGTCAGTTGGTCCTGTCGAGTTAGTAGCTACGCTTCTTTATTAGAGAGCATTGATGATCCGACATTGGGGGATACGCTTATGGTTCAGAACTTTCTGGATGTATTTGAGAAGAAGATCCTGGGACTTCCTCCTCGACGCGAGATCGACTTTACTATCGACCTTGTGCCCGATGTGACAACTATTTCCTTGCTGACATATCGTATGCCTTCATGTGAGATGGAGGAACTGAGGAGATAAATTGATGTATTGTTAGAGGCAGGCTTCATTCGACCGAGTGTGTCCCCTTGGGGAGCACCTGCATTGTTTGTGAAGAAGAAGGGCGGTTCCCTGCGATTATGTATTGATTATCGCAGGTTGAACCAGGTGACACTGAAGAACAAGTATCCCTTGTCTAGGATTGATGATCTATTTGATCAGTTGAAGGGGTCATGATATTTTTCGAAGATAGATTTGTAGTCAGGGTATCATCAATTGCGTGTCAGGGATGAGGACGTATAGAAGACAGCCTTCAGGAATAATTTTATTCATTACGAGTTTCTTGTGATGTCGTTTGGACTCACAAATGCTCCGGCCGTGTTCATGGACCTGATGAATAGGGTATTTTGACCATATCTGTTCTGATTCGTCATCGTGTTTATTGATGACATCCTGATATATTCTAAGAGTCGGGAAGAGCATGAAGAGCATCTGCTAGCAGTCTTCGACACTCTTAGAAAGAATCAGTTGTTCGCGCAGTATAAGAAATGTGACTTTTAGAAGGAGGAAGTCAAGTTCCTGGGACATGTGGTGTCTAAGGAAGGAATATCAGTCGACCTCGCTAAGGTAGCCGCTGTTCAGGATTGGAAGTAGCTCGGTTCAGTTACTGAGGTGAGGAGTTTTCTTGGTCTGGCAGGGTACTATCGACGATTCATTTGGGACTTTTCCAAGATTGTCAAACCACTGTCTCAGTTGACACAGAAAGATTTGAAGTTCGCCTGACATAAGAAGGCGAAAGCATCTTTTCAGGAGCTAAAGGACAAGTTAACATCCGCCCCTGTGCTAGTATTGCCAGAGTAGGGGGTTAAGTATACTATATATACCGACACCTCTCGCATTGGTTTGGGTTGTGTCCTTATGCAGAAGGACAGGGTGATTGCATACGCCTTGAAATAGTTGAGGAAACACGAGGAGAATTACCCTACACACTACCTGGAGTTGGCAGCCTTCATTTTCACACCGAAGCTTTGGAGACATTACCTCTACGGAGAGGAGTTTGAGCTCTTTTGCGACCACAAGAGCCTTAGATACACATTCTCTCAACAGGACTTGAATATGAGGTAACGTCGATGGATGGAAACCTTGAAGGACTTTAAGTTTAAGGTCTCCTACCACTCAGGCAAGGAAAATCTTGTGGCAGACACGTTGAGTCGCGAGAAGACCATAGAGTTTATGGCTCCGCTAATGATAGTAGAATGAGACATGGTAGAATTTGTGCGAGACTTTGAGTAGAAACTCACAATGGAGGAGCCATATGAGGTTATCGCACATATTTAAGTACAGCCCCTCATTGACAGCAGGATTCTCGAGGCTCAGGCAGACGATGAGCTATTGGCGAAGATGAGAGAGCGGGTTAGTACAGATGACGATTCTGAGAGGAGTGTTGGTTCTGATGGGGGCTTACGTTATCGTGGCCGTCTATGTGTCCTAGATGTTCCTGACCTGAGACGGGAAGTTCTTGAGGCAGCCCACAGTTTGAGGCTTGCGATGCATCCTGGTAACACGAACATGTATCAAAACATGAAAAGATCATACTGGTGGGACAATATGAAGGTTCACATTGCCAAGTTTGTGTCTCGTTGTCTCACGTGCCAGTAGGTCGAGGCAGAGCATCGCCGACCTCCTAGACTGCTTCAGCCCATGCCCATAGCTGAATGGAAGTGGGATTTCATCTCTATGAATTTTATTTCAGGGCTACTGAAGACGAGGAAGGGACATGACTCCATTTGGGTGATCATTGACCAATTAACGAAATCGGCTCATTTCCTACCAATCAGAGTTACAAACTCTAAAGATGAGTTGGCTAGGTTTTACATTAAGGAGATTGTACGTCTGCATGGAGTTTCCTTGAGATCTTGTCAGACCGAGACAAGCGATTCACATCTATCTTCTGGACTCGTATCCAGGAAGTGATGGGTGTGAAGTTGAAGTTCAGCACCGCGTTCCATCCGCAGACAGATGGGCAGACGGAACGAGTGAATCAGGTGCTAGAAGATATGTTGCGAGCTTGTGTACTGGATTTAAAGGACAATTGGGATGATTGTCTTCCTTATGCAGAGTTCATGTATAATAACAATTTTCAAGTGAGTATTGGCATGGCTCCCTATGAGGCATTGTAGGGTCGCCCATGTAGAGCACTGCATTGCTGGGCAGAAGTGGGCGAGAAGACTCTAATTGGCCCAAAGTTGGTTCAAGCGACCTCAGAGAAAATTGACATTATTAGGCGTCAACTTCTATCAGTACAGAGTAGGTAGAAGAGCTACACCGATACGAGACGGCGACCGCTTGAATTTGAGGTTAGGGACTATGTATTCCTTAAGGATTCTCCCATGAAGGGAGTCCTTCAATTTGGTAAGAAAGAAAAGCTCACGCTGAGATTTATTGGCCCATTTCAGATACTAGACCGAGTGGGGGCAGTAACATACTGCCTTGCTTTGCCCACACCACTCGTAGGCGTGCATAACGTATTCCATGTGTCCATGTTGAAGAAGTACGTTCCTAATCCTTCGCACATTATCAGTTGGGAGCAGGTGCAGTTGAGTGAGGACGCCACCTATGTACTGCGACTGACACATATCCTAGACAAGAAGGAGCAGGTATGTAACATCCTGAAAATCGGGGGGTCGAGTAAAAACCCAACTCCCGAGTTCCAAAATGTTATTTATGCAACATAGATATGTATGATTGAATGTTGTCTGTGTTAATGTATTAAACATGAGTGAGATTAAGCCAGAACAACATATCCTACTCCAGAGACAGTTAAATTTACAAGCGAAAGACTGTGATAGTATGTATAATATATATAAACTGTTGTATGTCTCCAGAGTGTGAACATGTTACCAGGTTATATACATACATGTATACTCCAAAAGTAAATAAAGAGAATATACATGAGTTCTCTAAAAATATAAAATGACAAGTGTCAAGGTATCTAATCAATCTCCCTGTAATCCCGTTAATCAGAACACGCATAAAGGAGGAATCCTCCTCATCATCAACAAGTCCAGCTCCGTCTCTCAAGCAGCGCCATCATCTGCAATCACAAAAAGGGACTGGTGGGTGTCCGAAAATACCATCCCGTAACGTGGGGGAGTGAGTAGCTAACTCAGTGGAATAATAGAGCAAGGATTAACATGTTCTCAAATCAATCATGCAATAATAGTAAAGCAATAAATCAAACAATCCTAATACTGTTGTTAATGCGATATGACATGACGTGATGTATGCCCTCACCGACGATCTCCCTCATACGGCACCATCTTACGACTGCGGCATGCCACACTCCCTAAAGTGCTCCACATCTTCCAGGCACATGCAATGTAATGGTGATATGATTTTCGAGTTGTTATTAATCCATTCAAACAGCAGGATTGGGAAACTAAGGTACTTTCCTTGTATCAATCCCAACACAGATCCTGTCTAGGGTCGTCACTCCTAGTAATCTCATACGAGGTATATTTTGTAGGTCGCTGCAAGGGCTGCCAGGGCTGTTGCACGCACTCGTTGCACCGCTCCCCCATCACCTTATCAATACAGGCCTACTGTACTCTACTGCTACGGAAGGGTCGTCGCCTCCCGTAGACTCAGAATACGCTCACGGTCACTACAAAGGGCTACCAGGGCTGTTGCACGCACTCGTTGCTCCGCTCCCCCATCACCTTATCAATGTAGGCCGACAACTCGACCACGGTGTCCCATACCACCATGCCCGGCTCATGAGTCTTCATGGATCAAGGTACCATAGTTAACAGGGTTTACAATGGTAAGTTCAGTACCCTAGGTTCAAGCAGTTATGACTCATGCAGGGTAAATATACAACGGCTAGTCGGGTTACTTGACGGGCTCGACTAGCACGATCGCATCTCAAGTTGAACGACATGAAGTGCGTAAAACACTTTGTGTGGCCTAACCACTGCCGCTAACTCCAAAACACGGCTCGCGTTCATCGACGCGTCGTTCGTGGCAAAGATAAGCCAACCACGAATTCGCTCGGTTACCGACTGCCTTGACTAAGTATAGTCCCAAACACATATGAATCCACATCAACAATCATGTGAGAGTATTGGAAATGAAACACAACCATGTGAGCATGTTAACACATGTTATATCGTACAACTTAAGTAAATCATCTGACACATGCCTTTCATACATATAGTGAAATTATGCATATCACCAACATATAGGAAATCATTTCCATCAGCATATTAATTGAGAATTCAATCTCAAACTAAATCATAATGAAATCATCAAACACATGTTATAACATACAACTTAAGCGAATCATCAAGCACATGCATTTCATTCATATAATGAAATCATGCATATGGCTAACATGTAGGTAACCATTTACACCAGCATATTAATTGAGAAATCAATCTCAAACTAATTAATATCATCATTTAATTCAATACATACTAATACAAACATTTATACAAACACTTACACTACACACTTAAGTCTACATATAGTATGTCGACCCGAAGTGCGCATTTAGGCGAATCTCTTCGCCAAACTAATTGTGCACTCATTCCTAACATTCTAATGTGACAACAAATCATGTCAATCATATCAGAAAAATATGAATGAAATCAGTACTTCCTACAAATGACTAAAATGCCCCAAATCTCATTTTCTTCGCCGGTTTACGAAACAGGAAACGGACAGCATGTTGTACATGTCAAACGGCGTTGCCGTCGATAATCTACTATTAAACGACATTGAAAGCTTTGGAAACAGTCAATCAAAGCATCTAAAATTAGCACCTTGTCTCTTATAAACGTGTCGTTTCGAATGGAGCATATACGCTTCGTCTACGGCGAATAGAGGACTTATTTACAAGATCTATTAGTTAACAAGCTATGAATCCAAGATAACCTCAAATCAGCAACTTCTAGGGTATTTCCTTAGTTGAAAATGCAGAGAAATCACCGGCCAGGTGATCGGAGTGTGTTGCTTAGGCACTTGCAGCAGGTGGCACGAGCAGCAAGAAATTCTCTCCTACTCTCTCTCACAAACTCTCACCTTTTCTCTCTCCCAATCTAGGGTTTTTCTCAAATTCAGATGGGAGAGAGTAGTGAGGGTTTCAACCCCTTTTATAAGCCCAAACTTGCCCGAAATAGGCTCGGGAACAAGGTTCACTTGGGGCATATCCAAATCGGGGCTATTTCGGTCCAAAAGATGATTTCTGGTGGTCCCCTGGCCGAATGCGATCGGACTTAAGCTCATACATATAAGATCTAGCATACATCAAGTTTTCAGTCCGGCAAGGTTCACAGATCGTACGTGGTGGTCCAGTTTCAGTTCAGCGGTCACCGCACGTAGATCAGGTCTGCAAATCTCATGATATGAAATAGAAATTTTTTCTGATCTGAGGGTGTAATTTGGCTGAATTCTGACAGTCAGAATGCTTAATACTGACGCGTCAAGTCGTGTGCCAGATTTGAATTTCAAATTCCAAATCAGTCCCTATTCGCACTCTCTTCAGTCCGGGCTCAATGAAATAGCCTGTGATTATCGGTTGGACTTGATTTTCGAAATGATTATCAAGTCCAGTTAGGCGGTTCTAACGGTCTAAGATAGCAGGTATCGGACTTTCTACGCGCGGTCTAGATCCAATACAGATTTTCAAAGTGGTCCAGAGAACAAACCTGCTTAGAGTTTGATCCGAGGTTATAGAGTATTATAGAGTCATTGGTTCTACTCGATTTGGGTCTTGTAGAACGTATTTAAATCGATCAGGGACTATTTTTCAGCTACTCTAGCGTTGCACTAGCTAACTTGTGCTTAGTTTCTAAAGGAATTAATCCTAAGTGATTTCTTTGGCTATGGAATTGGGTTCTGAGCGATTTTTCAGGTGTTTTATTTGACCCATTGCCTAAGGACGTCAAATCCCAGATTGGCCAAAATCCGGAGTGTTACAAGGTATTACGTAGTAAAGTTATCTCACTTGTGAAAGTACTGTGGACACATCACAGTGAAGAAGAGGCTACTTGGGAGACTGAAGCTGAGGTCAGGAAGAACTACCTTTAGATCCTTAAGGAGTATGAAAAGGTATGAATTTCGAGGATAAAATTTTCCTTTAAGCGGGGTAGATTGTAACATCCTGGAAAAATCCGTACAAAAACTCGAGTTCCACCTCAAGCAGAAATCACTTAGGACAAAATCCTTTAGAAATCTAATGAGGATTAACTAGCGCTAAACTAGATTACCTATGAAATTAACATCAATCACTTTAAATACGATCTACAAGACCCAAAACTAGTAGAATTGTTAATGTTACATTACCCTAAAATCTAGGATCCATCTCTAAACCCGGTTGCTCTCGCGAGCATTTAGAAACTCCGTATCGAACCTGGACTGCATATCGAAAGTCCGATAGCGATGAACTTAGACAATTATGACTGCCTTGATGGACTTGACAATCTCCTTGGAAATCAAGTCCAGATGATGTCATGGGATTATTTTCTTGAGTCCGGAGCGAAGTGTATGAGAAAAGTGAATATTTTTAGAAATTAAATACGAATTTAAGTAATTTGAGTCGTGTCACTTGCGGGCCGATTATAAGCATTCTGATCATTGGAATCTGAGCAAATACACCTTCGGATCAGGGAAGATGTCCCAGATATGCCAATATACTTGTGGCCCTGATCAAGTATCGGTGACCGTTGAACAGAAACTAGTCCGCCACGGTCGATTTATAAACCTGATCGAACTGAAAACTTAGCTTGATCAAGATCCCTTATTCGTGAGCTTAAGTCCGATTGCATTCAGCAAAGGGACCTCCAGAAATGCTCCGTAAGATCGGAACAAGCCCGATTTGGTTATAACCTAAGTATACCATGGCCTTGGGATTGTTTCCGTTAGTTCTAGGCCTAAATATGGGTCTTAAACCCTCTCTCCCATAATCCATACGAATTCCAAAACCCTAACTAAGAAAGGTGAAGAAAGGAGAGAGAAAGAGAGTGAGTGAGTTGGAGATTCTCCCAGGGATTCTACCCTGCCTCTCCACATGCTTATCTATCGCTACCGGATCACTATTCCGGTGATTTTAATACCATACTTGGGTAAGAAAACCTAACCCTAATCTATTTTAGGGCTTTCAAATAGTTTAAGTAATGGTGTAGCTAACTTATTTCATACTCTGGGTTGCTAATCCACCATTGATGAAGACTAAACATCTAAATCACATCCGTTATGCATTTATCAGTTTAAGGTGTGGAATATATACGTTTAGGTTATGGTTTTCAAGACTTTCAATGTCAGTTAATGATTTATTATTGATGTGGGTGCCATTACACATGCCAAATAAGATATTTGTTTCATTTTACGTATATGTATGAACTATGTTGTGTATAGAGTATTTCATGTGTTTGTTGGAATGTTTGTATGCATTTGGAATTTGATGTTGTGATTGCCATGATTAATTATTGTAGGTACATGGTTTATGTGTATGCGATAACTCCTTGGCAAAAGGATTTGCCCTAATACGTAATATGGCCAACATATGTGATGTATGTTGAAAAGTTAGTCTAAGTGTTTGTGAAAATATCTGAATGAGTTAGTAATTAGTAAAGTGTGATTTATAAGGGAGTTGAGATATGAATCCCAACTACCTTAACTGTGTATATGATTTCCTCCATGAACTGTATAGCCTACATATTCATGTTAACTATGTGTATGATTTCCTCCATGTACTATATTTACGTTTAAGTTATATTCCATAACATGTTCATATGATTGTAAGATTGATTTAAATATTCATCATTGTGATTGTACGTGATTAGGACTATATCACAGTCCAGGTAATTGGTAACAGGCCTTGTACTGGTGGTTGAGATTTTTTTCGCCATACAGGATGTGTTCGACGAATCCGAGCCGTACTTGAGATGTCGACAGTGGTTAGGCCACACGAAATGCTTTGCATTTCAGGCCGATTAACTCAACGTGCGCTCGTCCTAGTCGAGCTCGTCAATTAACTCGATTGACCGATGTATGTTCACCATATTTGGACGCTATTGCTTGAATCTAAGGTACCAAATTCACCAGTGAAATCCTGTTAACCATGATACCTTGATCCACTAAGCCTCATGAGCCTAACATGGTGGTATGGGACACCGTGGTTGAGTTGTCAGCCTACGCTGGGGCGACGAGCCTCCTTGTAGTGACCAGTGAGCAATCCAGTCTCGTGAGCCGAATACTATGGTATGAGACACTGTATTTGTGCTGTTGGCCTACTCTAATTGGTGATGAGCCCTCTGTAATGACCTCGAGCATATCCTGAAACTGCATTGAGGCGACGATCCTTATCATAGTATCTAAGGTATGACTAGGCCTGTATTGATTGGTGACGAGCCCTTTACAACGACCTAGAACCGTAATATCGTAAGAGAGTTACTAGGATTGATGACCTTAGAATGGATCATTTTTTGGGAATTGATATAAGGGAAGTACCTTAGTTTCCCAATCCTGCTATATGAAAAGGACTAATATGAACTTGGTAATCACATCCATGCACTGCATTGCATGTGCTTTGGCAAGGAAGAGCACTTTCGGGTGGTTGTCATGCGCGCCGTAAGATGAAGACGCTGAGGAAGTGCAAGCGAGGGCATGCATCATTCCCTTATACATTCTTGCATTAACTAGAGTAAATAGGGATGTTTGATTGTATTACTTTATCATTACTGCTTGATTGAATTAATAACATGTTAACTTTTGTTGTATAGTTCCACCGAGTTGATCACTTACTCCCATGTTTTGGGACGGTGCTTAAACACCAACCAGACTCTGTCTTAGTTGCAGATGATGATGTGACGCATGAGGTAGAGCCGAAGTTTGAGGATGGCGAGGAGGCATTCTCGTGTATACAGTATTCGGGCAGGTTCACTTAGACCGTTTTGAATCATTGGGGCTTCAGGGTTTATGCTTTATAGAGGCCTAACACATTTTGTCATTTGTATTTTGAAACAAGACTTATAACTATTGACTTGGCAGAGCACACATATTTTGGGGACTTGTACTGGTTTATATATTTATTTCAGACTTTTGCTTGCGTATTACAACTGTCCGTAGATTATGTTTGCTAATTTGGCTTAAGCTAATTCATGTTTTATGCACTAATACAGACAACATTCATCCATCATAAAAAAATATTGCATAAGTGATGTTTTGGAACTTGGGAGTTGGGTTATACTTGACCCTCAATTTTTAGGGCGTTACATTGATGGTAGACAGAATAACCATGAGTTTAAATGGAGAAATGTGATCAATATTCACAGTTCTTTCTATAATAATATCTCTAGAGCGGAGATCCCTTACATGCTTTGAATCTTCTTTAGGAGCTCTCAAGGTTCTTACCCTAACTGGAGTTGTCTAGGAGGAGAAGCCGCTAGGGCCCTAGCATGTAGCCTTCCTCTTAGACCGATGTTCCATGTAGAGTTTGCAAAAGAAGATATTAAAGATGGTTTGGCTTAAATTAGATTTTTTTTCACAAAAATCATCTGTGAAAAGGACGTAAATCTCAAATCAATCACAAAATGAAGAAAAACTTGTAACGAAAATCTAGAAAGAAATCAAAAATAAACCACTTACAAAATCTATATTAAGATGGGTTCAGTGAGTCGAGTAAAGGCTAGTCGAGGAAGAAGGGTGAAATGAGGAAGAAAAAAAGCTTTTTCCTTTTTTAAGAGGCCCACTCGTGCACTTCGACCGGTCGAGTATGATTCTCGACCCGTCGAAGCTCGACTAGTCGAGGATGTTCTTGACCAGTCGTGCAGCTAGAAAATTTCAAAAATATATATTTTTTAAAATTTGAAATTTATATGTTTTGCATTTTTTTAAAAAAAATTATAAATATACAAATAATAAAAATGCATAAACAACATGATTTAATTAATTAAAAGTGCATAGACCAATATCATATTTTAATTTAGAAAATCTATTCCTGTCAAGCGATTTAGTCATAATGTTCGCAAGCTAGTTTTCTGTCTGAATGTATTCTAATGAAATTCGCTTGTCCTCAACTAATTCCTGAATGTAATAATATTGAATGTCGATATGTTTCATATGAAAATGTTAAATGAGATTTTTTAAAATATTAATAGCGCTTGAGTTATCACAACATAGTATCATTGTATCTTGCGTAATCCCATAATCAACTAATATCCTTTTCATCTAGATCAATTGGGTGCTATCATTGCCAGCTGCAATATATTCAGCTTCACTAATTGAGAGGGATACAAAATTTTATTTCTTACTGAGTCAGGAAACTAAACAATTTCTTATGTAGAAACATCCACCACTAGTAGATTTTCTATCGTTGATGTTTTCTACCCAATCAGCATCAGTATATTCGGCAAGTTGTACATTTGTATCATGCGGATACCAAAGAATGAAATTAGCTGTCCTTGAGACATATCGAATTATCTATTTAACAATAATTAGATGAGATTCCTTAGAGTCGGACTGATATCTAGCACATATTCCAACACTAAAAACAATATCAAGTCCACTAACAGTTAAGTATAGAAGACTACCAATCATGGTTCGATATAAACGAGAATTTATACTTTTAGTTGTTTCATCTTTAGAAAATTTGAGAGTTATACTCATAGGAGTATTGAACTTTTTTCCATTCTCAAATACAAATTTCTTTACTAAACTCAAAGCATATTTGGTTTGAGAGATGAATATTCCATCTTCCTATTGTTTTACTTCTAATCCAAGAAAGTAATTTAATTCTCTAACCATACTCATTTTAAACTTGAATTTCATCAGTTCTGCAAATTCAACAGACAAGTTAGTGCATGTAGATCCATAAATAATATCATCAATGTAGATCTGTACAATCAATATATGTTCATTATATCTTTTGACAAATAAAGTTTTATTAACACTTCTCATAATAAAGTAGTGACTTAGCAAAAATATTATCAACTTTTTGTACCATGCCCTGAGAGCTTGTTTTAATCTATAAAGTGCCTTTTAAAGTTGATATACATGATCTAAGAGTTTAGGGTCCTCGAAACCCTTTGGTTGTTTAACATATACCTCTTCATGTAAATCATTGTTTAGAAACACACTTTTAACATCCATTTGATATATCTTGAATTTTTTATAGTAAGCAATTGAAACAAATAATCTAATGGATTCAGGGCTTGCAACTGGTGCAAAGGTTTCATTGCAGTCAATTCCTTCTATCTGAGTGTAGCCTTGTACAACTAGTCGAGCCTTGTTTCTAATGATATTTCCCATTTCATTAGATTTTTTCATAAAAAATCATTTGGTTCTAATTATATGTTTATCCGAAGGTCTAGGAACCAAATACCAAACATCATTTTTGACGAATTAATTTAACTCCTCTTGCATAGTTAATATCTAACTTTCATCGGCAAGTGCTTCATTTACATTTGATGGTTTAATTTGGAAAGTGAAGTAGAAGTAATTACAAATTTTTTTAATTGTTTTCTTGTTTAGACATCATTACAAGGGTTACCTAATATCTGATTAGTCCGATGGTCTTTGACTGATCTTAATTTAGAATTATCTGATTTAGATGAAGAGTCAGGTTTGTCGATAATGTTGACTTCATCATCATCTTGACTTGGTGTGGCTATGATCATGTGAATGTCAATAACAACGTTAATAGATTCCTAAATTAATGCTATTCTTTTATTAATAGCGTGGTATGATTGACTATTCGAAGCATAACCCGAGAATATTACCTCATCACTCTTTGCTTTAAACTTACCCAAATTTTCCTAGTCATGGAAAATGCAACATTTACTTCCAAAAGTTTGAAAATATTTAATAAGAAGCTAACTATTAAATATTTTATCTTTTGCTTTTCTAACACACACACGATTTATAATGTAGCAAGTAGTATTAACAGCTTCAACTCATAAGTTTATCGGTAAATTTATTCTATTTGACATTACATTGGCCATTTCCTGTAACACTCTGTTCTTTCTTTCAACAACCTCATTCTATTGAAGTGTTTTAAGAGTTGAGAACTCATGTGATAAACCATGGTTTGTACAATACTTCTCAAAATTGCTATTTTTAAACTTAGTACCATGAGCACTTTTGATGTTAATCACATGTACTTTTTTAGTCTAAATTTGTTTTATAATTCTTCTAACTTCTTCAAGAGTTTCAAAATTTTCTCTTAAGAAGGCTACCTAAGTATATCTGGTAAAATCATCTACATTAATTAGAAAATACTTCTTTCCACCTCTACTCTCCGTACTCATTGGTCCTACTAAATCCATACAGAGTAGTTTAAGAGGTTTAGATGTGACTAAGGAGTTCACTTTCTTGTGACTACTCCTGATTTGCTTGCCAATTTAACATGAGATTTACCTTTTTTAAATTTGGTTAATCTATGAATATGATCTCTCTTACGAACTATAAAGATATCTAAAGTTGATATGTCCAAGATATTTATACCATAGTTCTATTTCATTTGTTTAGACCATGTAACATGAAAAATTAGAAGATCATGAGTCATTAATAATGTAGCAATTCTCAGAAGTCCTACGACCATTTAATATCACACTTTCCTTCTCATTTGATATCTCACATCCGTGATTTGTAAATTTCATGATATGTTTGTGATCGCAGATTTAAGATATACTTAGGAGATTATGTTTTATAGCTTCAACATAAAATACATTCTCAAAGGGAGGGAGATTAGAGAGTTGAATAGCACCTTGGCCTATGATTGTACAGTTACTTCTATCACCGAAAGTAACTGAGCTGTCGTTTACTTCTCTGAAGTTGGTGAATATTGCTTTGTTACCTATCATATGCCTTGAACATCCATTATCCAGGTACCATTTTGAATGGCTAGTGGCTTTGAAGGCTGTATAGGTAATAAGACATGTAACTTTTTGGAATCCATTTCAATATGGTTTTAGGTTTAGGAGTTTCATTGGATTTTCTCCATTTTTGGGAGTTAGTATTATTCCATTGTATATTAACTCTGATTCCATTTGAGTTAGATTTAAAAAGCACTTTGAGTAAGTCTACTATTTTTTCAGCTAAAGGAGGTTTATTAAATCTTTGATTTCTATAGATGATAGTATTAGAATTAATCTTAGAAACTTGAAAAGGTTTGGGATTTTTAAAATCATTTCGACCAAAATTTCTCAAGTTCTTACCTTTAGAGTTTTAGGATTCTCCTTTTACAAATGTAGGAGATAAATTCTTCTTTTTCTGAGAGTTATCTTTGATATAACCCAGACCTAATTTATCACCACATTTTTTGAATGATGATAATAATTTTTCCAGTTTTGAGTTTCCATGGGTATATCTCAAAGTATCCTAAGAACTTAAAAGGGAAGAAATTTCAAGTTTTAGATTCTCATTTTTAGTTCTGAATTTTTCTATCTTTGAAGTTTTGAAATTTTAGTCTAATTTTTCTTTTTCAAAACAATCTACAAGATGAGATTTTTCTAAAATATTATTTTCAATTTCTTCTTTTAACTTAAGATATTTTTCTCTTTGAATTTTCAATTTGACAACAATTTTACAACTTTCCCTGTAAAAGGCATTGTAGATGTCTTGAAGATCATGCTCATTCTCATTTTCAGGGTCACTCCTGAGATTATTATAATCAGATGAGTTAAAGCTATCTGAGGAGGTGACTCTGGCTATAGTCATCTAGGCTTTCACTTCATTTGAATTTTCTTGTTCTGATTCATCTGACTCAGAAGAACTTTCAGAGCCAGATGATTCATCCCAAGTAGCTATCATGCCCTTTCTTGTTTATCTATCCCTTTTAGGACATTTATTTTCTAAATGCCCGTATTCATGGTAGTTAAAACATTGATTGTCTTTTATAGATTTTTAAGATTTAGTTTTTCCTTTTCTTTTTTCAGATGGTTTTTGAAAATCAGATCTTTTCTTGTTTTTGAAAATTTTGTAAAATTTCTTAGCAAGTAAAGCCATATAATCTTCTGTATCGTCAATATTAGAATTAACATAGTTATCTTTTGAAATAGATTTAGATGATTTAAGAGCAATGGACTTACCTTTAGGAGCTTTAAAATTTCACTCATACATTTGGAGAGAACCAACTAACTCCTCAACCTCCATTTGATCAGTATATCTTAATTCCCGAATGGCAGTTACTTTGGAATTGAATCTCTTTGGAAGAGATTGCGATATTTTAGCACAGACTTTACTTTTTAGGATTCCATCTCCTAGACCCCACTTGGAATTTACTATATCATTTAATTTCATATAGAAGTCTATGATAGTTTTATTTTCTTCCATAAGTATTTCTTCAAATCTTATAGTGAGGATTTGAAATTTTGATTTCTTGACTATAGAAGTTCCTGCATGTGTCATCTCAAGAATATCCCAAGCTTGTTTGGTTGTATTGCATGAAATAATTCTCTTGAATTCATCAGGTGATAGAGCACAAGTTATGACATTTAAGGCCTTAACATTTTCACTGCTTTTGCTTTCCTAAGGTGTAGTCCATAAATAGAATGCAGTTTCTTTCATAGATTTAGTTCCATCACTGCCTAAAACTTTAGATATAGGAGGTTTCCATTTAGTTACAGTGGCTTGTTACACGCTTTCATCTAAGGATTTTAGAAAAATCTTCATTCTGGCTTTACAGTATACATAGAACCATCAAAAAGTGGTGGTCTGGTAATAGACAAGCTATCAAAATTTGACATAACGAAAGCTCTAGATCTTTAAAATCCAGGAACTTAATCCAAAATATGAGCAACTTAGCTCTGATATCACTTGAAAAAGGCGAGCTTAACAGTCTTAGAGGGGGGGTGAATAGGACTATGTCAAATAAAAACTTAAAGTACTAAAATAATAAATAAATCATAATAAAATAGAAATTTCAATAGCACTAGTATTGAAAAATTGATTCAAACTTAATTTATAGGATAACATTCACCAAAAAAAAAAATGTTTTAGGCAGGACGACCTTATTTCAAGAACGTTTGTAAGGATCAAGACTTCAAACCAAACAAAAGATAATAAAGCTATCTATTACAAACATTCATAACTATTGTAGAAATAAAATTACAATTATTCACCATAGATTCAAAAATTAATCAGTCACCATAACACCAGGAGTTATAGTGGTTCGGTGTGTACACCAACTGTTCTCAAACAGCCACACCTAATAATAATCATAACCCACGTGATATTGGCTTTCACTAAAACCAATGTTTTCATAAGTTCACCTTAAAACCTTATACAGTTGTGATTTTAAAAGGGCTATCACAAACAAAAACCCCACACTGAGATTTTCTGATTATCTCAGTCAAAACCAACACATGAGATTTTCTAGCTATCTTAAAGAAACCAAAATACAAAGAATAAAAATGTACTTACCTCCTCCTTGAAGATGTATCTAATGATGTAGCCTATAGAACCTCTTCTCTTGAAGTAGAATGTTCAATGTCCAGTCACATAAACAAGGGTTCTAGGTTCTAGATTGATTTTAAATTAATTCAAACCAAAGACTACTTGTTTGAATTCCTCAAGATCTCAAAGAAAAGAAAGAAAGAATAAGATTCATGAAAAGAGATTCAGGAATTAAAACAAAAAGCTATTTAATCAAAATATTAAAATACCATGCAATAACTTGAAGATAATGGGGACTTCTCTCTCTCTCTTGGTGAAGCCTTTTATTAGCTTGGATGAATAATTTTAGAATGAGAGAAGGCTTCTATTTATAGTTAGAAATGTTGTTGCTTTGACTCATCTAAGATCTAACATAATTTTAAATTTTGGGCACGAAAGGATAAAATGGTTCTTCAACTGGTTGAGGGTGCCAAAATATGATTGCTGGACTTCGAGTCGAGCAACCCTCGATTAGTCGAAGGTCCCTCTTCAACTAGTCAAGAAGTTTGCTCGACTGGTCCAGGAAGCAATGGAAAAATTCACTTTTTTGAATTTTAAACTTAGATTAGTCAAAAATATCTTAGATTGGTCAAGCCACAGCTTAGACTAGTCGAACCTAAGCCTAGACAAGTCAAAGATTAGTCTATATTAAGCATAAAAATCCATATATGATTATATTTTAAAAGGACCTAAGCCTAAGGTCTTTCTAGGATAAATTATACTTGAAAAGACTAACATAAAGTGTTTGAATTTTTCGGAGCTTGATCTTTTAGTTGAATCTTTTACTTGAATTAAAGTAGAATTTATCTTAAAGGTGAACTTTCTATCTTGATCTACTTCTTGACTTGAACTTCAAGAAGGTCTTGATCTTTATTGAAAACATGTCTTGAAGTCATGTCATGAACTTTCCATCTTGATTCACTTTGTGTGAACCACATCATAAGTTATTTTGTCTTATCGAAATTTGACAAACAAGAGTGTGCTTTATACATTATAGCACTTACACTAACCTAAATGGATCAACCAGCTACATCATTTGCCGAGGATTTATCAACTAGACTTTGCCCTATTTTAGGTGATACTGGACAATCGACCATCGAGCATGTTGATCGATTCACCATGTAATATGAGGAGTTAGCAAATAATGACTATCATAAGCTATAATTATTTGGTCATTCACTAATGGCAGCTGCCACAAGTGGTATTCTAACCTATTTGCCAAATTCGGTTCATACTTGGTAAGAGATGGAAGAAAAATTCAATGCTCAGTTTTTTTATTTTATATTATTATTTAATTATTTTAAAGAAAATGAAAATAACCATGGCTAATCTCACCCATTTTCGACAGTTACAGAGAGAAACTTTTGAGAGCTATATTGCCTAGTTCAAGAGAACGAAGAGCCTGGTGTAAAGTTGTTGTGATTGAGGCCGAATTTTTGCAGCTTACACAAGATAGTCTTAAATACAAACTTTGTAAGAAATTCATTAAAAAAAAATTCATGAACCTATATGACTTGACTAAGAAGTTCTCTAGGTTTGAAGAACTTCTTCAGGAAGGTGCCAGGTAGAAGAACTCGTTAATTGGTACATATTATCATGACTTAAATTACAAGGTCGCAATTGTCCAAATATTGGTGAAGAAGCCAGTTATATGCTCGGCGTTAGTCAAGGCAGAATTGATCATGTTGACCACACAAAAGGCCCACAAAGTATATACTTTTTATATCAATTGTGCCCATGAAATATTTAAAATTTTATTAGTCGGGAAGTTTATCAAGATACATATAAACCACAAGATTCCATTTGTCGATGAATTGTAGAAATTTGAGTATTATAAATGGCATGGAACTTGTTCCCATTCTACTAACAAATGTGTTATATTTAGGAATGTGGTTAAGGATAACATTGATCACGGGTTGCTGAAATTCCCAAAGATAGGTAAGGAAGCAATGTTAATGGATACTGACCTATTCCCGCCTAATCTTAAAGTCAATATGGCTACGAAGAACCTATGAATGGTTATTGTAACACCCTAGCTTTTGAAACCTGAGTATATAACTCGTTTTCCAAAAAAAAATTGAGTGTTACCATTAAAATTCAGTCCAAATTTAAACCATCTTATCAAATATCAGAGTTGATAGCAAATGTTGGTGGAATAAACCATGTATTATATAAAAACATTTTGATCATCATAAAAATTCAAATTTAGCATCCATATAGGACTTATACAATCACAACTAATAAGGTTCATTAAATAAATAAAAAAATCTATCATCTAATGATGGAGGTCAATATGGGCTGTAGGGACCCCATCTACCTCCTCAGCCACCCGATATGTTCTAGCAATCCATTGAACAGCATTGGCTCATTCTACACCTACATCAACTGATATGGTTTGTTAGCGTCAATGACTATCACAATGAGGACTACCCTCTAAGATTACAAACTCATCATTCATAATCCAGGATACATCGCAAGTAATGAGAATGGATATATTAAGTAGCACAATTTCTAATCATAAACATATACTAAAAAAATAAGCCAATAAACATAATTTCATCATTAGCAAAATATAATAGCAATCGCAATGCAAGTGAATGTGTCCAAATGTCAAATAATCAATCATACAACTTTTTATTACACTAAAAAATCACATTGTACATGAACTCTGCAAGATAGTTAGAAAATTGATAAGAGAACTCTCGCTCCACCCAAAAATCACAATATAAGTGAACTCCATAAGATGAATAGAAAATCAACCTTTAAACCTCTACTTCATCTGGAAATCATATCATATGTGAACTTCGCAAGATGGCTAGAAAATCGATAGGTGAACTCCCGCTCCACCCGAAAATCATAACGAACTTCGCATAATGGGAATTAATTTACAAACATCTACTTCACCGAGAAATCATATCGTACGTGAACTCCACAAGATAACTAAAAATTCGATAAGCGAACTTCAGTTCCACCTAGAAATCATGATACGACTGAACTCCGTAAGATAAAGATAATCAACATACAAACTCTAGACCACCTGAAAATCATATCGTACGTGAACATCGCAAGATGGCTAAAAAATCGATAAGTGAACTTCAGCTCAACCCAGAAATCATAGTACGACTGAACACTGTAAAATGGCTAGAAAACAACATATAAACCTCTACTTCACTCAGAAATCATATCGTATGTGAACACCGCAAGATGGCTAGAAAATTGACAAGTGAACTTCAGCTCCACCCGAAAATCGCCATACGATTGAACATTACAAGATGAAGGGAGAATCAACATAAGAACTCCGACGTCATCCAGAAATCATATGAACATCGCAAGATGGCTAAAAAATAAACAACCGAATTTCAGCTCCACCTAGAAATCATAACAAACTCCTCATAATGATCTGAAAACCAACAAGATCTCCGAATATAACCAACAAGCCACAAAAGGGAATCAATATCCATTAAAGCCATGAAGAGAAAATATACGGTCCAAGACATGTAAGGCAATTCACAATTCAAGCCGCGTAAGTCAAATATGGACCTCATGATGGTAACTCCATGACAGGTTCCATTCATTTCATCACTTAATCGCAAGTGATAAACATAAAGTTAATTAATAGATGTACAACTAAAGATAATATGCTATCATCAAATTATGTATTCTTGCTATAATTAAAGAGAGATGTCTATCATCTAACACGAAATAATTATGCAATAATTTAGCATATTCAATAGTGAGGTAAGTAACTCAATGAGAAAAATTATATCAACATCTATGTCTAGATTGATAAAATTAAGTGGGAAGCTCAAAGGGTGAGTCCTCACCTCAAATTTTGATTAAAATGGGTTCAACTCGAATCACCTTCACTAGTAAGAATCTAGTGTGGTTAAGAAACTAGATGAAGACAATGAGGGAAATAGATAATCATCACAATTAAGAATTTAATAACTAAGATTCTTTTGGAAGGTTAAAGTTACAAGGTCTTTAACTCACCTTGAGGTGCAATCTATTTAATGCAACTTGAACTCAGCCTCAATGAGTTAAAGCACTTAACTCGATAACAAAACTCGATAAGTGGCTGAGTCGACTCAACCATGACTCAACAACTCCACCTCTCTTAATTATTTTCTCTCCTCATTTCCCTCGACTCTTTCTCTAGACCCTTATAAGGCTCAAACTCAAGCCAGGCCCGAACTTGGCCAACAACTCAACCGAGTTGACTCGGTTAGTGCAACTAGTGCCCAAATCTCTCTCCCTCCCTACCTCTTTCTCTTTTACTTTCTAAACTTCATAAAACAGTAACAAAATGACCAGTAACTTGCTGGAACCATAACAACCAATTTGGCGGACGAGTCAGCCAAACTCGACAGTAACCCTCGACTTGCTCAAATGACTTGACAGTTAGTCAAGATCTATATAAGCATCTCAACTTGAAAAAACTCCACAACAACTCTCTCCCATGATTCTTCCACCCCTAGACTTTCCATGCCAGCATAAAATTAACCCAACTCACTGAGTCCATGGAACAATGACTTAGCGATTGTACAGTCACAACTCAGTCTCAAACCAATTGCACAACTCGTCAGATCCTCAAGATTAATAGCAGTATTCACATACACATATGGGATTGAGTTTTTGTCTAACCCAACAGCAGACCATGCATTGGTAGTGAAGGCCTAACTCAACTCGCTGAAATTCCAATCAACTTAGCCAGCTGATGCACCCCAAACTTGGCAAGCTAGACTTGTAGATTTATGTGAGCCAAACAACCCACTCTTTAATCTATCTTCTTCTCTTTTTCTCCTTTTTGGGATGGATAGAGTGACCCCGGACTCAGCCCCAATGCACCAGACCCAACTCGCAACCCAACGAGTCATGTCGAGGTAGTACAACAGCAAGCGTCGTCTCTATTTCTCCCTTATCTTCTTTCTCTCTCTCTTTATGTCTCCATCTTCTTTGTTCTTCTACATCCTCTCTTCTTTCATAATTTCTTCTTCTCTTCCTCTGCTACTTCTAATAGTGTCCAGGCTCTATGCAAGACTCGACTCGAGTCGAGCTAGTGTGGCAAGGAAACGACGCCTCCTCTCTCATTTTTCTTTTCTTTCTTTTTGGTTGGGCTGCCATAACCAAAAGAGAGTTTAAATAGAGTTCTTTTAATGAGTTTCATAATGCTCCCATCCCACTAATCCTAGTTAGTTATATGCTTGGCTCTATTCCGAGCAACCTGATCACATGGTTGGATTAATGCCCCTCATCTGCATGGCCCTTATCAGACACCGGGGATAATCTTCTGAGCTCTTGGTCCACTTAATGGATATCTCGGATTGATGAATGGGCCCCACTAGAAGGTGGTTGGTTCTTTCAGCCAACGGAGAAGATGACTCCTTCTCTAATGGTGGATTTGGATCCGATGGATGATCTTGTGATCCAATGCATTTGGATGGTGTGGATAGGTCCTATCATCACTGTGGGATCCACCAAACAGCCAGTGATTATCATTTCTACTAAGTGCGCTTGGTTTCAACTTGCGACAATAATGAAAAGATCCAAACGGTAGTTATGAATGCCCTAAGGTGGATGGTTGAGATTTGCACCAATGGAGGGTTAAGATTTCCAATTGTAAGCGTACGCAAATCACCAGCATGAAAGGAAAAGTGAGGCTTTTTGTTTTCAGCAAAATAGCATGCAACCCGATTTGTGACTAACATTGTGTGCACGACTATGTGATCTAACAAGTGAAATTTGGTAGAGAATGGTCTCCTTCGGGTCCTCTATGAGATGGATGGTTTAGATCATACAAGGGATCCATGATGGTGGGCCACATTGCATCCAAACGGACATTGTCTGCTTAAAATTTTTAGAAGTGGGAAAGGCAAGTGAAAGTATCAATTTTTAGACGAGTGCGGGTTAATGCTCATTTAACAGCACTGGAGGTTCGGTGCATCGGGAGCACATGCACACGTTGTGTACACGCGACAAATGTGGGCTCTACGGTGATGTCTTGACAAAATCTACTCTGTTCATCAAGTTTTTTAGGTCCTGTTAGGACATATGATCAAAGGTGGGGCAGATCCAAGGTTTAGGTGGGCCATGCTTTGTGGTTTGGGGTCCTTAAGTGTAGGTTTTCATCAATCCGATGGTTAGATTTCTTATAGACATGATCAACAGTCATCCAAAGGGTTCTAAGGGTCCAAGGACTACCCACTCAATGATTTAGGACTAGATTTGAGACCCAATCGTTAAATGCTAGTCATGTGTCATCCACACCCATTTCTAAGGCTGATGATGGATGGATTTTTACTAATTTCATGGTCAAATTTCTTCTAGATTTGATATTTAAGTTTCACATGGATTCCAAGTTAATTTTATAGGGAACTTAATGGCGATTTAAGTGTTAATTAGTCAGCTTATACGTTTTAAATGTCATTCATCCTTTAAATTATTAAGGATGCACCAAATGGTGGATGGTGTGACTTAAGATATCAGATTTGTGGCACGTGGTTTAGTTTTAGAGTGATGTGATGGCTCATCTCGAGAATTTAACAGATGGATGGGTTGGTCTATGAATGAAGATCACCATTAATGGTTGGATTTAGGCTAGAGTGTGTGAATGTTCACATAAATCGAGATTGCATTTATATCAGGTTCTAATAGTAACACTCGAGTATTGAAAAGTATGGGGTGTTACATTGATCATCCACTACAAAGGGTCAATCTCAACCCAGCTAACCACGAAGGTGGGTCATAACAACAAGGGCAGGGCCGATAACAACCTTCCCTGTCGACTATCAAGCAACCGAGCGCAATTCAGGAAGGCGGTTGAGGTTCACAATTGTGCGACCGATGTGCTAAAAGAACAATCTCAGGTTGAGGAGGGCCTTCTCGACTTAGGACAGAAGGTCAACACATGGTCTCAAGAAGGGCTAAAAGAGGTGGTCATCATTGGCTACAACAAACTCCTCCATCACCCGATCGCTACCCCCAGGGTTGAGCATCGAATCAAAGGATGGTTATGTTAGTACACTTATTTCCACTCATGTTTGTCAATCATGTGACTAATTATGTCAAGTAGTTGGACGAGTCCTTTGCAAATGAAGACCAATGACGCAATTGAAATAGAAGCCTGAGCTATAAAGATAAATTTTAAAGATATCACGCCCCAAACTCGGAAACCGGGCTCACAAAATTCTCGATCGCCAAATTCGGCGTCAACAGCCTCCGTAGAACTCCATTCTCGGCTCCCGGCACCCATTTACCAGGTTCTTATCCTAGGATCCTACAAGGAGGGTTTTCAATATCAATTTGATTTGTAATGAGTATAACCATAAGCATAACCCACAAACAATAACCACAAGAATACCATCACAAAATTCACTATGATAAAAAACTTTAAAGTACAATGCGTATGAAAGGGAAATACAAGATAATGCAAATAACGAAAACTTCAAAAGCTCGACTGCATGCTCCTGCTACTACTATGCTACGGCTGTATCCTGGCATCACCTGCACACATCAATCGTGCATAAGCTTATAAAAAGCTTATAGGGCGGAGTAAGTGTGTGCACAATATGAGTGTGCTCAGAATGTAAGGTTAGAGTAATGAGAAAATATACTGATGGGTACATGAATGCAATCAGCCGTACCAAGGCTATGTGGTGCAAGATATGAATGCTATCAGCCATGTCAAGACCATACGATGCGTGATGCAACTCAAGCATACCCATCCTCATACAGGTCATCAATATCAGTACAATTCTCAATCTGGATAAACACGGGGTTTAGTACACTCCAAATGGCACTGCCGCTCTCCTAACCACACAGTCCAAGTGAGTGTAAGAAACCTCGCTATCTGCCTGGCCAATAGTCTATCAGTACCTATCCGACACGTCGATAGTAGACCCATTCACGAGCTAGTCAAACTCAGCCTAGTATTGCCCCTTTCTCTAGGGCAAGTAAGGTCATACCCCTTTCCAACCGACCATGACATAGTGGGAGACACAACCTCCTAGTATTTGGCCCCCGTCCGCTCATATATCCACTCGGTCTCAACATTGGAGTAATCCTCTGGTACCATCAGGTTTAGGAATTTTCATCTAGGGACATCTATGGTACCCTAATGCTTAGTAACAATATTTTCGCTATCTAATCCAACCACCCACGACGTGTCTGTGGAGGCTATGGCCCTGATGTCGCTAGGGTATATAATAATCACAATCACACAAGTGCAAGTACATGAATCATACTATCAGACATACAACATCTTGCATGTACCGCGTGCTCATGCAGGGCAACTCTGCCTATCAGGGAGCCTATAAATGATCTACCTAGAGGCATATGCTATGATTAGTCACTTCTCATATCAGGCATACATATGATGCATATGATCATGAATCATGGATCTATACTAAGCATGTTATGTGGTGATGGGCTCTGATCAGAATGAAGATAGGCCTAGACGGCTTACACATTACAGGTATGGGGCCCTAGGAAAAGTCATAATGTGGACATTTAACCAACATTATCCTTATAATGTGGACATCAAACCATCATTGCTCCTAAGGCATAGCCCGCTATAAAGGTCAACACATATACCATGGTGGAATCACACTACAATGAGCCTTATGTACATCTCATTGGGTCTAGACCCATGGGCATCCAATACGTCAAATGGGCCTCATACCATGGGTCTCATATATATCAAAGTGGGCCTCAGTGGGCGGGCCACAAATACATCAAGTTAGGCTTAATCACATGGGCCTTGCATACGTCACAATGGGCCTTATAACATGGGCCTCATATTTATTAAGGTGGCCTCAACAACGAGACTCATACAAATCAAGGTGGGCCTCAACAATGGGCCATAAGTATGGTAAGTGGGCCACACCACATGGGCCACGTGAATATCAAATGGGCTACACCAAATATAAGTGGTGATAAGGATTTTCACTATTAGAATTCCCAAGGCTTGCCATAGTATTTACTTCCCATCCAATCTAATCATAGGGTCCCAAAGGATTTCAATGGTAGCCGTTCAATCCTCATTTTACTGTAGTGTGGTCCACCTGATACCAATATCTGCCTCATTTTTAGTCTCAAGCCATGAGATGGTCTTTCAAAATGGTTGGACGGTTTGGATGCAACACATGCATCATGGTGGGTCCCATAGGGATGGACGACATAGATAAAGTACATACCTCATGGGGGGGCCCACACTAATGGAGGGTGTGGATTACAATACATACATAAGTGGGTCCCATGTGGAGCCCACCATAATGTTTATTTTCCATCCAGCCTGATGACAAGGTCACACATTCATGGGGGCCCACCATAATGTTTGTTTTCCATCCAACCCATTGATAAGGTTACACGTTCATGGGCCTAACATAATATTTATTTTCCACCCAACCTGTTGATGAGGTCACACGGACCAGGGGCCCACCATAATGTTTATTTTCCACCCGACCTGTTGAAAAGGTGATGTGGACCTGGGGCCCACCGTAATGTTTATATGTAATCCAAACTGTTGATAAGGTCACGGGACCTGAATGAATAGGAAAAAAAGTTCATATTTGATCCGAAACTTCTACAACCCAAAAAGGGTTTCAATGGTAAGCGTCAATCCTCATTGCTTCCAGCCGTGTTGGCCTCCTGACATTCCATATACGACTGATTTTAGGGGGCCCATTGCTTAAGAAGGGGCCCCATTGAATGCATGGTGTTGATGCTCGATCCACATCACGGTGAGGCCTGAGATGGGGCCCACTGACCATGGTGGTTTCATGTCTAACGCAGCAGGCCTGCTGCGCGTCAGTCCGTGGCAGCGCCTACTGCCTCTCTTTTTTTTAGAGTTTTTTTAAGGATTTTCACCAGTGGGGCCCGTATCAACAAAATCTACTCCGTCCACTCGCTCCTACAGCTCAAGACAAGCCAAACGAGTCTAATATTCGAAGTATTTTGGTGTATAGGATCATCAAGTGGATTTTTATAGGTAAAGGTCACCATTTTTCAAGATACGGCCCACAAGACACTCAGATTAACTTCATTTTTTGGCTCAACACCTAAAATGATCTAGAGAATGAAATGGATGGCTTGATTTAAATATATACATCAAGGTGGGGCCTGTATAAGTATCACACCCCAAAAGTGCAATATAAATATTATATTATTATTATTATTTATTAGCTTGTTAGTACTCACCCATGCAAGTACACGCACTCCATGTTAGCCACCCCTACCTCCCATCCAGCATCCAGAGACGCTGGACGACATGGATGAACATGGCATCATGGTGGGTCTTACATGTGTGTGGCCCACTTGTTTGGAGGATCACCTGATGTTTGTGTTTTTCCTTCCATCCGGGCCCACTAATGGGCTGGATGGTCTAGATCAACACATCCATCAAATGGGTCCCATGAGGGTGGATGGTGTGGATAGATCACATTCTTCATGTTGGGGTCTACCTAGGTGGACCACACGGCCACATCATCAAAGAAAACAAAGAAAGATAAAAAAAAAAAAAAAGAAGAATGATGATGGAGAGGAGGGACCTCGCCACTATGGGCCCTCCATTGATACAACACATACATCAAGTGGGTCCCACAACAAGTGGGCCCTTAAAGTTGAAATAAATGATGGATCACCCACCTCTAGGCCTTCTCCTTACTCCCTTAGGCTCCTAAACTCCTTGCCTTCAACTTTGATGGAGGTTGATGGGGTTTTGATGGTGGGGATGAGAGATGAGAGGGTGGGCCACACTTGACTTGGGAGAGAATGTTTGGATGTATGGAATTTTTGGGGTTTCTTGGGAGATTTGAGAAATGAGAGAGAGAGTGAGGTGATGAGAATGATATGGATGGGATGATGTAAGGAAGGGGATGGGAGGGTATGGTTTAGTTTGAAATATTTGTAAAAGAGGTATGGGTGAGTTTAAAAATTTATAAAGGGGAATGGTGAGGTGGAGAGAGAGAGTTGACTTGTGGAGAAAGAGGGATGGGTTGCTTGTACCTAAGGTATGGTGTGTACTTGACTTGGATGATTGATTGATTGATGGGATATATCATAGAGATTCCCTCGAAATTCACAACGCGCGGTGTTTCTTCGAAATGAATGCAAACCCACATCTCCTGGCCCAGGCATCGGATCGGTGAGCGAGTCGTGGCATTAGAACCGTGACGACGACGTGGTCACTATTATACAGGTTTCAGTTTGAGCTGACTTCGGTATGTGGGACCCGTCTTAAGATCACACGCAAATGTTGGATACGGGTCAAGGGTTGCCAGAATTCAACCGGAAGGACCGCGAAAGCCAATGGAACGGTACGGTCTAGGATATGGGTCTTATAAAAGAGGCTTCTACATCTGGATCTTTCCTATAAATGATTCTAACCCAAATAGGAAAACCCACTTAGATCATCTATTTCAAGCCATTCTAAGTTCATATTGTATACCCTTCTAAACTTGGCTTTAGGAATTTTCAAGTTGTTGAATGATTTAATCGACAAGAAGTTAAAATAAGAAAATCTGTCTACATTCGGTAGGAAAAGGTGTCACTGAATGACACCTTCGTTAGCACCGATGATGTCTTTGGTATTACCAAAGGTGCCCAAAACAGTCCAGCAACTTTCGAAGCTAATTCGGTACAACTGACTCCTATCGACGAATAACTTTTGGTACTACTATAAGTGACAAATATCATCCACCAACTTCAAGATCTAATTCTGTACCACCGAGTGATATTTCGGTATCACCGACTATATTTTGGTACTACCGAGTGTTCACTTGGTAGCACCGAAAACTAATCGTTATAGATCCGTTGGGCCCTTTTCTCTATAAACATAGGACCCAAAACTTTGTGGAAAGGGTGAATTTAGGCATTTCAGAGTCCCTAGTTTGTCCCAAGCTCAAATCACTCATCCTAGACTCTATCCACATGAGATTCATGTTCTCTTCATTGTGATTCTTCACTCCTAAGCATTCAAAGCTCCTATTAATGAAGAATATGATCTTAAGCCTCCTCTAGAGTATAGAGACCAAACTTATAAGTAAAATCTTAGTCTCCATGATACTCTAGAACATTCATCAGTTGAATCTCTTAGGAAATCCATTTATAACCTTCGTTACCTTAGTGACCTTTATAGGAACATCATATGCAAGGTTCTTGATCATGAAGATGAAGCAATAAGTAAACTACAGCATAGCGATCAAGGAGCTGATTCAAGCACGAAAGAGTGAAGATCAAGTAACCCAAGACGAGCTACAAGAGAGGACTCATTCTAACAAATGTCATTTTCAAGAGTTCAAAGTTTAGTCTCTATCCTTATATAGGATTGAGGCTAAGAGTTTGCTATCAACAAACTTGTGTAGGTGCCTTATGTGGGACCTTGGCCTGTGGGCCTAAACATAGGTGCCTTGTGTGAGACCTTGGCCAGTGGGCCTAAACATAGGTTCTTAGTGTAGGACAATTGCTCGTATGAAGAACATAAATTATTGAGTCCTTTGTGTAGGGATGTGAAAGTTAATGGTGAACCTGATTTAAAACCATTTATAGTGAAATCCGGCACACTCTAGGAGAGAGTGCGATTGTCAGGAGTGTAGTAGGCAAGTAGACGAAACACCGTTTATGCTTGTGTTTAGAATTATCATTTGCGCATCTATTTAATCATGTTTATTTAAGTTTGAATGATTGATTATTTATGCATGATTAGATGAATGCTTAAGATTGATAGGAAGCACATTTCACATATAAGCTCACAATACTAGGCTAGTTGTTTTTGTATATCTTAAATAACCTTTGTGATTAGACCTTCTATTTGCTTGGAAGCCTTTAGAGTTATATTGCCTCACTTATTTTAAACTAAATGATTGTTTAAGTTAAGAAATTAGGATTTTTAAATAGGTAAAATATTTGAAAAGTCCTATTCACCCCCCTCTAGGACCTTGTTTTATATTCATTCTTTAGTATCAGTGGTATAAACTGCAATTTTAATTGGTATTAGAGAGAGGTTCCTTTGAAAAGGGTTTAACAACCTAGAGGAAGATCTTGACTGAAGAAAGAATTATGGGCAAAAGAGAGGAACCATCCGTCTCACAAATACCCATCCTTAATGGTACAAACTATGCATACTGGAAGGCCAGAATGATATATTTTCTTTAAGCTTTAGATAATGATGTATGGAAGATTGTTGAAAATGGATATACTACACCAACAAAACAAATTGTTCTCGAGGATGGCACAACAATCACCAAACCAAAATTAAAGACCAAATGGACCCAGTATGACAAAGAGATAAGGATGTTTGAAACTAAAGCCATGAATGCAATTTGCTGCGGAGTTTCACAGGAAGTATTTCATCGGATAAGTATGTGTGAAAACTCTAAGGCAGCATGGGAGTTATTAGAAAATACCCATGAAGGAACTAATACGGTAAAAATGCAAGGCTTTAACTTCCAACATCTCAGTTTGCACACATAAAGATGGAAGAAGATGAGACGTTCATGGAGGTTTTCACAAGATTAAATGGTATAAGCAACTCCATGGGAGGACTTGGAGAAAGAATTCTAGTATCCAAAATATGTAGGAAAATTCTGAGATCCCTATTGGAACATTTTAACTCCAAAGTCACTACTATAGAAGAATGTATAAATATGGAAGAAATGAAGGTAGAAGAATAGTAGGTTCCCTACAAAACTTTGAATTACACTTCAAACCTTTTACGAAAACCAAGAACAATGCCCTTAAAATTACTAAAGATATGAATATAATAGAGGAAGATGAAAATGAAGATGAAGATGTTAATAAGGAGGTAGCTTTGTTGGCTCAATGGTTCAAAAAATTCTTCAACAAGAACCATGGGAGACCATACAATAACAAAGGAGTTCAACAGGACCATAGGCACTAAATAGGTAAAACCTTTAGGAAGTCCAAAGAACTCTAATGTTATAATTGCCAAAAGTATGGACATATATCCACTGAGTGTCCATCCAAGAAATTAAAAGGAAAAGATATGATAGCTGCATGGGATGACATAGATGAATCCAATTATGAAAATAATGAATCCGAAAGTGAAGATGACCAAAAATCACTAAAAATACTTATGACATCTACAACTACAGTCATTCCCATACTGAAGAAAAAAATAGAAGAAAAACATATAAATATAAAGGATAAGAGCCAATGTGTAGCCTACTGGCTCACATCACATCATCCCCTCAAGAATATTGAAAAGTGACCCTAGTGGTCCACTTGAGCTGAATCGTCATATTTGAGGATCATGCCTCCCATATAAACATTAAAGTCAAATAAAAGTATTGAGCCTAATGATTGGCCAAATTGATATATCTGAGGATTTTTGGCTTCTAAACATTTTAATGATTTCATGCTGATCATGCTATGAACACAACGTGTATATTAGGAAAATTTGTCATAGCAACTTCTAAATTTAAGGGATACTTCGGTATCATCGAACTTACCTTCGGTACTACCAAAATCAAACCACTTTAAGTTACTTAAATCCCTCACTACTCGGTTCTATTTAGACTATCACCTCTCTTGTTTCTTCCCAAGTTCTGTTAAAGGGTTGTGCAACCAAAATCAGTAAAATCTAAGGTATCTCCTAGTGCCTTCTCTTTACATCTCAAAAACTAGGATCATTTGTCTTAGGTTTGTCTTCTCTTAATAGTCCTTTGTCATTCCACTTCGTTTCCCCAAATGGAGTCATCACCACCTAGAGAAAGCAGTTCCAAGATGAAGCATGACAGAGAAGTCCCAACCAGAACTAGAAAAAAACTCTACGTTCCAAAGTGTGGACGATCTTCTAACCAATTGTCTAGACCCTCATCATCTTCATATCCTGACTCTACCAGTCTCATTACTACTAGATTTTTGAAGAGAAGGATTATATGTGAAAGAAGAGTAGATGTGAAATGCCTTTAAAAAGTTAAAGTTCAGGAAATTCTTTCACAACAAGGATGGCTATAAGTTCTGTCGTTTGGAGGGCCAGTTAACGAAACCTTAGTCCGATCATTCTTGTCTCATTGCACTCTATCTAAGGGTTTTGAAGTTGACTGCGAGGGTCAAATAGTTCAAATCACTCCATATTACATTTTGACCCTTATAGGAATACCATTGAGTTCTAAACAACCCTCTGAATTAAACCTACCCACTGAAGAAAAAGGGTTGTTTGGACTAAATTTTTGTGCAATGGGAAGAATGTACCTTAACATCATGGGAATGCACTACAGGCCACAAATATGTCCAGTGATTATCGTATACTTCATCTGATTTGCATTTCCAACATATATCATGGATTCGAGAATCATACTAAGCTTACACCATTCATGATGGAGACCTTATATCACATTGGTAAAGGGGAACCATTATGGCTGCCTACTTTAATATACGATGAAATAGTTTCAGAATTTGAGTCTAACTTCACAGCAATACCTTTCAGACATTTGCTGTGTAAGTTGGTCCATCAATATGGGTTCAGGGTGCTTGAATGTGAATCAATATTAGCCTCAAAAATCAATATGCACAGTATCAAAAAAATGAATCTTCCTTCTATCCATGAAACAGATAATCAAATAGAAGAAGAATTTCCAGAGAAGGAGGATGAGACAGTATGGGAAGGCCTAGATACTCATCTACCAAGCTCTGCTCCTACAACTTCTATCTATTAGAATGCTACTCTCATACAAATCTTAGAATAACAATCTGAAAGTGCCCTGGTTTGTCAATTATCGTGAGTGTTGAGTTAACTAGACAGAAAGGCTCCATACGAAGATCAATCAGCTGTCTGCCTCAACCGGATATGTGCTCAAAATCACCACAGGTGAATCTAAGCCTCACAACCCATGCCCCAAAACACTAGGTAAATAAAACCCTTAAAATTGGTTAAAATATCATAGGGTTTTTAGAGTTAGAATTTTTTTTTACAAAATCAGAAAATCTCTAAGTTTTCTATCTCTATCGATTTATCGATATCAGGTTCGATAAAATCAAGGAGAACTGTTGATGTCCTCAAAAGCTCAATCGACAAAATCGAATGAGGACATAAACTGTCCAGCAACTGCATATACATCTAGATGGAATTATCGATGTATCGATACCCCTATCGATATCATCGAATTTAAATCCTGAGTTTATCGAAGTAGACTCGATATAATCAACAGTAGAGCATTTGTGTCCCTATTTTTTATAAGAAAATCATGAAGACCTTCGATATATCGAAGTATCCTCGATATCCTCAGAATTCAAATCTCGATAATATCGGAAGGCCTTTGATGATATCGGTCTTGGACATAGTCTTTCCAACAAAATTTTTCAGGTGGTTTTTATTTCAAATCGAGGGTCACTCGATAGAATCGATATTCGAATATCAATGATATTGAGGCCGGATCGATGGCATCGAGAAAGGACATAAATTGTCCAATAAGCTCACTAATAAAATTTATGAATTTATCGATGCATCGACACGACCTTCGATATCATCGACATTCAAATTTTAATGATATCGAGTGTACCTCGATCATATCTTTTGACTTGAAAATTTTTAAAGAAAGTCTCTCTCAATTTTCAAATAATGAGGAATCGATCCTCGTATTGATAATATCGGAGTTCAAAATCTGATGTCATCGATGCGTGTTTCGATGACCTCGATCAGCTGGTAAAAAGTTTCAAAAGTGTATGACATTTGAGTTTGTGTCATCGAGCGCCAGTTGATGTAATTGAGAGTATACACTCGATGATATCGACCCTGCTGAATGATATCGAACTCTGTCATAAATGTGACTGTTTTATATCTATTAGAACTTTTTGCCTATATATAGAGATCTTGTCTTTTGTTACTGTGAGAGAAAGAAGTGAGAGCTTTTGAGTGTTTAACCTTAGATCATTTACCCAAATTCCTTTCTCTCAATGAAGTTTATCCTTCAATCCACCCTCATCATTGATATTCAATAGAGTGGATTGGGCAATGAACTTCTGCATTCAAGGATCTTCCAGCTACCACCTTAATAGAAAATCCTTAAGCTAGGATACCTTGAATGCATTGATGATTGGAATTACTCTATCTCTTTTATAGGAAAATATTTGAGAGTAGGATTTCATCATAACCTTGACCCAACCCGTTGCCATGCATCAGTATATCTTCTGAGTTACGGTTCAAGGATGCAGAAGACTCTTCATCAACAAAGGAGTATATCTTCAACAACGAGAAAAAAGGGACTCATCTTCTTAACTATAAGTTATCAGAGTCCAGAGGACTTTTGCGATCATTCCTTTGTAGGATTGAGTCTAAGGTGTTTCTCACCCTTGCAAGGCCTCCAGCGGGAGTGTACGTGGTGAGTATGTAGTGTTGACCCTTTCTCTATGAAGAGCATAAACTTCTGGTTAAAGGTGAACCTGTCTCAAACCTTGGGTTTGAGGTGAACAGTGTGAAACCTCCGTTAGGATCTTATGGAAGATTCTTTGCTAGTTTGTCTAAAGGTGGGTGCGTCGTGTTGACCCTTGCTCATGTGAGCATAAATAATTAGCATAGGTGTACATTGTAAAGGTTAAAGATGAACCTAATTTAAAACCTTGATTTTGAGGTGAACCATAGGAAACCTCCTTAGTGAAATTTAGTACACTCAAGGGTTGAGTGCGGTTACCAGGAGTGGAGTAGACAAGTAGTCAAACCACTATAAAAATGACTTTATTTGAGATTGCTATTCATTTGCTTGTGTGATTTCCTTTACTATTTTCATTCTTGATTATCTGGGATCACACCTCACACACACACACACACATAGTCATATCCATCATAAACTAGTTTGTATATTGTTCATCTCTCAAATAGTTTGTGATTAGATCCTCTACCAGGCTTGAAAGCCAGTAGAGTTACTCTTGAGTAATCCTAATATATGTTTGTTGTTAGGATTAGTGTGATAGGATTTTAAATTGGCATAAAATTATTAAAAAGTCCTATTCACCCCCTCTAGGACATATTGACATATTCCTAGTTCAACTAAAGTGGTCTTTACTGCAATTTCAATTGGTATCAGAGCGGGTCTCTCTTTAAGGGCTTCACCGCCTAGAGGGTGATCTTGACTGTAGTTGGAATCATGACCAAAAGTGTCTCAGAGGATGTGACCGGTCAAAATAATTGCCTTGTAATCCTTACTGCTCTGAAGGTTAGAAATAATTCAAAATGGTACCTTGATAGTGGATGCTCCAAACACTTGATTTGTGATCAAACTCACTTCTATCAGTATTCAAACTTTGATGGAGGATCAGTCACATTTGGAGATGGTAGCTCAGCCAAAATTGTGGGACAAGGATCAATAGTTGTACCAGGCCTTCCCAAAATTAAACATGTTCTCTGTGTAGAAGGCCTGAAACATAGTCTCCTTAGTATCTCCCAAATCTGTGACAAAGAACATCTGGTCACTTTCTCAAAGGATGTGTGTAAGGTCTTAGACTATATAGGAAAGTCTCCCATAAAAGGTTTATGTGCTAATGATAACTGTTATATCATTAAAAGTACAAATGAGAGTGTGTTGTCCTCAAAATGTAATATGGCTATAAAAAATGAATCCAAATTATGGCACCAAAGGCTGGGACATGTCCACTATCGAAATTTAGCCAAGCTTAGCTCAAAAAATGTGGTTAGAGGACTTCCTAAGGTCAGCAAGGAAGAAAAAGTTGTTTGTGGTGAATGTTTAAAAGGAAAACAGATAAAAGTTAGTCATAAAAAGATAACCACCATAACAACAACAAAACCTTTGGACTTACTGCACATGGATCTGGTTGGTCCAATCAAAATGGAAAGCCATGGTAAGAAAAGAAACTTCCTGGTTGTAGTAGATGACTACACCAGATTTACTTGGGTCGCATTTCTTCAAGAGAAATCGGATGCCTTTGAAGAATTTGTGACCTTGGCTAAGCAACTTCAAAATGAAAAAGGATATGGTACCATTCGCATTATAAGTAATCATGGTGGGGAATTTGAAATGAAAGATTTGAAAAATATTGCAATGAAAAAGGAATTCGTCATGAATTCTCAGCCCCAAAAACCCCACAACAAAATGGAGTCGTTGAGAGAAAAAATCGAGTATTGCAGGAAATGGGCTCAGTTATGTTAAATGGAAAAGATATGGAAAAAAGTTTCTGGGCTGAAGTTATCAATACTGCCTGCTACATCATAAATAAAGTATATCTTAGAACAGGTTTGAACAAAACTCCATACGAACTATGGTATGGGAAACAACCTGGTGTGAAATATTTTTTAGTTTTTGAAAGTAAATGTTATATCTTAAAAGATAGAGATCACCTAGGAAAATTTGAGTCTAAAAGTGATGAAGGTATCTTCTTGGGGCATGCCTTGAATAGTCGTGCCTATAGAGTGTATAATCTAAACACCCTCACCATTCAAGAATCAGTCAATGTGGTACTCGATGACCAATCTCATGAAGAAGATACTCCTGCGAGTGAATTGGAAGATGATATAGATTCATGCATACTAGATAAATCTGATAACAAATCTCCATCATCCAATGAACCCCAACCATCATCGAACATACCTGTCATTAAGGATCACCCTCGAGAACAAATTATTGGGGATCCCAATGATGGTGTGAGAACATGGCGGCAGATAGAAAATATCTATAGTCACTTTTACTTTACCTCAAAGATTGAACCTAAGAATATTGTGAAAGCTCTTCAAGATGAACATTGGATTAATGTTATGCAAGACGAACTTCAACAATTTCAGAGAAATGAGGTATGATAATTGGTTTCCAGGCCACTTGATACCAATGTCATTGAAACCAAATGGGTCTTTGAGAATAAATCAGATGAATCAGAAAATGTGATTAGGAACAAAGCAAGGCTCGTAGCTCAAGGGTACTCACAGATAAAAGGTATTGATTTTGATGAGACATTTTCTCCTATAGCTTGTCTTGAGTCCATTAGAATACTTATGTCTGTGGGATGTGCATTAAAGTTTAAATTATTTCAAATGGACGTAAAAGAACTTTTCTTAATGAGGATCTTGCTGAAGAAGTTTATGTAGAACAATCAAAGGGTTTCTCAGATCCTAAGTATCCTCATTATGTTTATCGTCTGAATAAATCTCTTTATGGTCTCAAACAAGCACCTCGTGCCTGGTATGAACGATTGACAAAATTTCTTTTGGACCATAAATTCTGCAGAGGAAGTGTAGATAAAACATTATTTACTCAAACAGCAAATGACTCACTTCTTATTGCACAAATTTATGTGGATGATATAGTCTTTGGTTTAACATGTGAAGATGTTGCTCTCAAATTTACCAATCTCATGAAATCAGAATTTGAAATGAGTATGGTGGGTGAATTAAATTTCTTCCTAGGGTTACAAGTTAAATAACTAAATGATGGAATTTTCATTTGTCAAACCAAGTATGCAAATGATTTGGTGAGAAGGTTTGGTCTTGAATCTAGTCGTTCTTATCACACTCTCATGAGCACCATACTCAAACTTTTCAAAGATATAAATGGCAAGAGTGTGGATCAACATCTCTATCGAAGTATGATAGGGAGCCTACCATATCTCATAGGTAGTCGTCCTGATATATCTTTTAGTGTGGGAGTATGTTCTCGATATTAGGCAGATGTTATGGAATCTCATCTAATTGCTGTTAAGAAAATCATTAAATACATTGCAGGAATTACCTCTTTCAGACTGTGGTATCCATTTGAAACATCCACCATCATTGCTGGATACTCTAATGTAGATTCGGCTGGAAATATGAATGATCAAAAATCAACAAGCAGAGGATGCGTCTATGTTGAAAACTGTCTAGTCTCTTGGCAGAGTAAGAAGCAAAACTCCATATCATCATCTACTGCCAAGGCTGAATACATTGTCACTGGAAGTTGCTGTGCGCAACTCCTTTGGATGAGCAGATGTTGTTGGACTACGAGATTGAACAACCCACGATGAGTCTTTTCTCTGCTAACACAAGCGCTATTAATATTTCAAAAAGTCCTGTTCAACATTCTCGGGCCAAGCATATTGACATCCGTCATCATTTTATCCGAGAACTTGTTGAAGACAAGATTATTACATTGGATTATGTTTCTACAGAAAAGCAACTTGCTGCTATACTCACTAAACCTCTTAATACAAATAGGTTTACTGATCTTCAAAAGTCCATTGGAGTATGCTCCCATTGAAAATATCCCAATTGTCATGAGCCACATAGGTAAATCTTCACACTGGGTCATTCACAGTTAAATGTTAGTCACAAGTCTAAACCTCATATATTAACCATGATAATTTTGGAATGCCAGATTATAACATTCTCGATGATATCTGAACCCTGTCGATATCACCAAAATCTACAGTTCGATGATATCGATGTTCAACATCGATGAAATCGAAGAATATCGGGAATGCAAGATAATAACCAGTGGTCCTTCCCAATGATTGAGCTGAACTAATTTCCACGGGATATTGGCATTTTCCTGATGGTCATTGTGAGACCCGTATCTTGGTCCGTACCTTTCCGTACACTTCCGCGGTCGTACCGGTCGAATTCCGGCAACTTTCGACCCTTAAACAATATCGACGCGCGACCTGAATTCTTGTACCGACAACCCGAGTCGACTCAACCCGAGACCAATACCATAGCGACCGCGCCAACGTTGCGGTTCCGATACCGCGACTCGTGCGCCAAGGCGATACCCTGATCAAGAGATATGAGCCAACGTTCGGTGCGAGAAAACGCCGCGCGTTGCGAAAACCAAGGGAATCTCAACGATGTGTCACATCAATCACATCAATCCCATCAATCAATCACCCATCAAGCCATCACATGTCAAGTACACATCACCTCCATCCATTTTCCCAAGCAACCACAAAAGTCTCCCAAACCCATACCTCTCTTACACAAAAAGCCTCAAAAGTCTTCACAACCCATACCTCTCTTACACCAAAGCCTCAAAAGTCAAGCTTTTCTTACACAACCATCACTCACCCATCCATCCATCACTCTCTCTCTCTCCCTTTACATCACTCTCTCTCTTTCTCTCTTTCTCATTTCAAAAAAATCCAAGCAACTAAAATTGCAAGGGGCTCCCACGTATGGAATTCCCCAAGTCCCTCTAAGCTTCAAGTGGCCCACCTTCCTACCCCAAAATCCCGCATCTCAACCCTCCATTCTTCATCCTAACCGTTGAAGTTGAAGCCAAGGTGCCAAGGAACCCCTAGGAGCGAGAAGATCGGACGGTGGGTGCTTCTATAGGGTAGTTTTTATTGTTTTTAAGGTGGACCAAGTGAGACTCACCGATCCATGGTGTGGATCTCACTTGGGACCCTTATTTGTGGCCGATGGACCACTTGGATCATCATGATCATTCCATGATGGGGCCAATCTCCATGGACCCCATCATGATGTTTATTTTCACTTAGAAAGGTCATCTAGACCGTCAATATCGGTGGAGAATGGATCTCCACCGTTGATTTACATTTCTAATGGTCCCATGTGCAAGGGATCCATTTATTGTATGTTTCATTGCAAGGGAGGGCCCATAAGGACGGGGACCCTCCATCACAAGCCGTGTCCCACTCTCCATGTCTCTCTCTCTATTTTATTTTATTTTATTTTATTTATTGCAAAAAGGATGGTGTGGCCCACTTGAATGGATCCCATCTTGATGTACGTATTTTATTCAAGTGGGGCCCACTTTAGATGTTATTTCCATGCCGCCCATCATGTGGTGGCCCACTTCATCAGGCCCACCACAAGTATTTTTTTTTTTTTTTTTAAAGCCAGCCGTCCAGCGTCCTAGACGCTGGACGTTTCTAAGGAAGTGAGATAAAGAAGAAAAAGAAAGGAAAAAGGGACCTTTTTGGTGGCCCACTTGTATAGGCCCCTCCTTGATGTTTATGTCCTATCCAAGCCGTCCATCCTCTTACCCACGGCGTTCTAGCCGTTGGGTAGAAGTTTGGAGCTGATCCAATCACCTGGTGGGCCATAGCGTTGAATGTTGCGCCCTTACCATTCAATCTCCATTTTCTTATTTTATTTCACTTACAAGCATCAAAAAAATTAGAACTCTAGACTCATTTGGACGGCGTCGAGCCACTGGACGTAATGGTCGGGACGGATCTTGGTGCAGCGGGCCCCACGCACGAAAAACCACGGAAAAACATTTTTTTTCTAAATTTTAAAAACAAGTGATGAGAGGCTCTGCCTCTTCTGACAATGCCCAGCGCCTGCACGCAGGCGCGTGTAGCCTGGCGACGGGCGGGCGGGCGTCACTGACCCACGGCCTCCAGCCGTGGGCCCCACCTTGATGTATATGTTATATCCAGGCCGTCCGTGAGGTGGGCCGTCCCCAGTAGTGGGCCCCCTCCGAATTTCAGGTCGATCCAAAACTCAGGTGGCCCACACCATAAGAAACAGTGTGAATTGAATCTTACCGTTGAAAGGATTTTGGGACCCACAGAAGTGTCGGATTAAGCTGAAATTTTATGTTTTCCCTTCATGCAGGTTGAGTGACCTTATGAATGGGTTGGATGGCAATTTAACATTTCAGAGTGGGCCCCACATGGGACCCACATTGATGTATATATTGTAGCCACCGTCCAGGCGGACGGTGGCACCCACCTGACGCTCGGGCTGCCTCCACCGTCCACGGACGGTGGGGCCCTGTGTATTGAACGTGTGCTATCCGCACCGTCCACTGGACAGTGGGACCCACCATGATGCATGAAATGCATCCATACCGTCCATCCACCTTACATATAAGGCCTATGGGTTAAGCCCCTTTGGACTGTAAAAAAAGGGCTATGGGTTGGACCCATTTGATTTATAAAATGCTAATGGATTGGCCCATTTGATCTATTTGAGGCCTAAGAATTTGGGCCCACTTGATACGTAAAGCCTATGGGCTTGGGCTCACTTGTTATTTAAGCTTATGGGCTAGGCCCATTTGATCCATCAAAGGCCCAAGAACTTAAGCCCATTTGGCATGTTGCAAGTCCATGGGACTAGGCCCATTCGATGTACTTCAAGGACCATGTACTTGGACCCTTTTATTGAAATTTTAAAGTCTATGGGAGCAGGACACTTGATATGTTGTAAGGCCCATGGGACTAACCCAATTGATTAAAAAAAAGGGTCCATGGGATTAGGGCCACTGGATTTAATTGAGACTCATGGGTTAGGCTCATTTGATTTGCTTAAGACCTAGGAATTTAGGCCCATTTGGCTCATGTTAGGTCTATGGGTTGAGGCCCACTTGACCTGCATGTGGGATCCCAATTGGTGTGGCCCATTTGATACATATTAGACTCATATGGTTAGGTCCAATTGATGCAATCCAAGGCCCACGGGTTTTGACCCATTGCAATGCACTTAAGACCCATTGGTGTGGCCCATTTATATGGCCCATCTGATGAATAAATGGCCCATAAAATATGGCCCATCTGATGAATAAAAAGGCCCATAAGATATGGCCCCTTTGACATATATGTAAGACCCAATGGGAGGAACCTAAGGTCCATTGCAATGTGTAAACCCAATACCAATTATGTAGCGATGTTTAAGAAGATCGTACCTGGAGTGCAATGATGGTTTGACGTCCACATTGCGAGTGTAATGTTGGTTGGATGTCCACATTACGACTCTCCTTAGGGCCCATTACTAGCCGTACTTGCCGTGTATAGGCCATCCTGGCCCATCTGCCTCGTAAGATAATTCATTTTATTATAACATGTTTAGTATAGTTTCATGACCCATGGTCATACGCATCATATGTATGCTTGATATGAGGACTGACTGATCATAGCATTTGCCTTCGGGCAGGTTGTTTATGGGCTCCCGGTTAGGCGGTGCGGCCCTACATGAGCGCACGGTATGCGCAGGATTGGTTGCATGACTGGATAGCGTGATTCATGCATTCCGCATTTGTGTGACATGGTTGTTGAACGCCCTAGCGACATCAGGGCCGTAGCCTCCACAGACGCATCGTGGTTGGCAGGATTGGATACCGGAAATCTTATTCTACATGGGGTACTATAGATATCCTTGGGTGAAAGTTCCTAAACCCTTATGGTACCAAGAGGTTGCTCCAACGTCTAGACCGAGTGGGTAGATGAGCGTTGAGTGCCGATTACCAGACGGTTACGCTCTCCACTGTGTCGTGGTCGGTTGGAAGGGGGTACGGCCTTACCCGCCCGAGTGTAGGGGGCAATGCTAGGCTGAGTCTGACCAGCTCGAGGAATGGGTCCGCTATCGACGAGTCGCGCCCGATATTGGCAGACGGATAGTGAGGTCTCTTCCACTTACCTTATTGCGCGCGATGTGGCGGCAATCTGGTTTAGAGTGTACTAGACCCCGGTGATATTCCATACTTTGAGCTGTACTGATATGTGGACATTGATGAGGATCTGTATGCTTGAGATGCATTGCACATTGCATGGCCTTGGGATGGCCGATACCATTCATGTCTTGCATTGCAGAGCCTTGGTACGGCTCATGACGTTTTGGTTCCATCTGCATATTTCGCATTACTCTGACATTGCATTCATATTACTACCTTGCGCACACACTTTCACCACCCTCTAAGCTTTCTGTAAGCTTATGCACGACCGTTGCGTGCAGGTGACGTTGGACTGCAGCAGCGTTGAGGCAGGAGCGCGTTGCTGATCATTTTGGAGTTTTCTGTTATTTACCATTGTATTTCCCTTTATGCTCATTGTACTTGTAAAATTTTTTATCATAGTGGAAATGTAATGGAGTGCTTGGTTGTTGTTTGTGGGTTATGCCTTTAATTATGCTCATTACGTATCAGACTGATGTTAAAAATCCTCCTCGTGGCATCCCAGGATCGGAACCTGGCGAATGGGAGCTAGGAGCCGAGAATGGGGTTCTACGGAGGCTGTCGGCGCCGGATTCGGCGATCGGGAATTTTGTGAGCCCGGTTTCCGAGTTTGGGGCGTGACAAAAGTTGGTATCAGAGCATAACTTGGGAATAACCGAGAACAACATTACATGTTTGCTATGAGTGAAGAATGGCTAAGTTCTGAAGTTCGGATAACTTCACGACCTTCCGAATCAGACCATTAACATGCGTACATTCGAGAGTTCTGGAAGATGATAGGCGCTTTCGCTCTTTCCTGTAGGGTATGGCGCCTGTTACTCGATCGACTCCCGCACCACCACCTGAGGATTCTACCTCACCATCGGAGACTCCAGCTCTACCACCTGCGTCTCCCATTCCACCCTCAGAGATTCCTGCTTCTTCCCATGAGGATGACATTCCTCCACCTGAGACTGATGAGGAGCCGACTGTGACTGTGAGTGCCTCTCAGTTACAGCAGATGTTGCAGGCTGTGACAGCTGCACTACAGGGACAGGGCAGACGCCCAGCTGTTTCACCAGCTCAGGCAGAGCAGGAGCGCGCGAGCGCTGTACTTCGTGAGTTCCGACGGCATGATCCCCCTCGTTTCCAGGGCGAGCCAGATCCGACCGCTGCTGAGAGATGGCGCTCCGATGTGGAGAAGATATTCGATACCATGTTATGCACGACCGAGCAGCGCGTCCGGTTAGCAGTATTTCTCTTCCACGGTGAGGCCGAGCATTGGTGGACCTCTGTCGCCCGTGTCGCTGGACCTGACTATGTCTGGACATGGGAGGACTTTGTGGAGCGATTCGAGGAGCAGTACTTCCCTGACCACATCCGTCGTCAGCGAGCCTTAGAGTTCGAGACTCTGGTGCAGGGAGATATGACCGTGGCACAGTACGCGGCCCGTTTCATGGCACTATCGAGATTCGCACCCTACATGGTTGATGATGAGGGGCGGAAGGCCCGCCGTTTCGAGCACGGCTTACGTTACGGCCTTCGAGGTCGCGTTATTGGGCATGAGCTTCCTACCTTCCAGGCAGTAGTGCGGAAGGCTCAGATATATGAGACTGAGTGGGCCGGTTCTCAGTCTGATCGTGGTCAGAGGGGAGACCGGAAGAGGCAGGCTTCTTCCAGTCATTCCCAGCAGGGTCGACCACAGCAGCAGAGGCGCACTGGTCGCCCAGCTTTCCGTACACCATCAGCACCATCAGCACCTCCACCACCACCTCAGAGACAGTTCACTGGCACTTGCTTCAGGTGCGGTGCAACGGGACACCGTTCATGGGAGTGTCCCAGTCCCCAGCAGCAGCAGAGAGGTCCACAGCAGCAGAGACCTCCACCGCAGCAGCAGAGACCCCCACAGCAGTAGCGACAGCAGCCTCTACCACCGAGGCCACCTCAGCAGCAGCAGCAGCATCAGCACCAGCCTCAGAGGCCACAGCAGCAGAGGCAGCAGTTTCGACCACCTCAGCGACCTCAGCAGCAGCAGCAGCACGTTCAGAGGGGACAGGCACCTCCCCAGCCAGCTCAGGCTAGGTTTTATGCGGCTCAGCAGGATCCGTAGTCATCTGGGGGAGTCGTTGAGGGTATACTGCCAGTTTCTGCATGCATTGCACGAGTATTGTTTGATTCTGGTGCATCGCATTCCTTTGTGGCCGAGAGCTTTTGTCGATCGGCTGGCTTACCGTTGGAGTCTGCTGATGTGAGCCTATCAGTATCTACTCCCTTGGGGAGGACTGCAGCGTTAGGACGATTTTGCTCGTCATGCCCCGTTCTAGTTGGGGATACCTTCCTGCCTGCTGATTTGTTTGTTTTGCCGATGTCCGAGTTCGACGTCATCTTGGGCATGGATTGGCTCACCGAGTACTATGCCATTTTGGACTGCGCCGCGAGGACCGTCACGTTCTGTATACCCGGCGTGCCACAGTTCCAGTTCGTTGCAGAGGCCAGAGGAGAGCAGTTGTCTTGTTTGATGTCGTGCGCCATAGAGGAGCATGTCGCCGTTTGCATCGACCATTTGCCGATAGTTTGCGATTTTCCCGATGTGTTCCAGGAGATTCCGGGGTTACCGCCTCGTCGACTCACCGAGTTTCAGATCGATCTCGTGCCCGGTACCGCGCCTATTTCGAAGGCCCCGTATCGTATGGCACCGTTGGAGTTACGGGAACTGCAGAAGCAGTTGGACGAGTTACGTGAGTTAGGTTTTATCCGTCCGAGCAGTTCGCCGTGGGGAGCGCCGGTACTCTTCGTGAAGAAGAAGGATGGCTCGTTGAGGCTCTGCGTTGACTATCGCGAGCTCAACAAAGTCACGATCAAGAATAAGTACCCGCTCCCTAGGATTGATGATTTGTTTGACCAGCTGCAGGGTGCACAGTTCTTTTCGAAGATTGACTTACGTTCCGGTTATCATCAGATTCGGGTCCGAGATGAGGACATTCCAAAGACAGCATTCAGGACGCGTTACGGTCACTTTGAGTTTCAGGTCATGTCCTTCGGACTGACCAATGCACCCGCGGTCTTCATGCAGCTGATGAACGAGGTTTTTCGCCCATATCTGGATCAGTTTGTTGTAGTCTTCATCGACGACATTCTGATCTATTCGAGGACCCGTGAGGAGCATGAGCAGCACTTGCAGATTACTCTACAGACCCTCCGTGCACACCAGCTGTATGCGAAGCTGGAGAAGTGCGAGTTCTGGCAGGAGGAGGTGAAGTTCCTCGGTCACGTGGTGACGAGGGAGGGCGTCGCAGTGGACCCCTCGAAGGTCGAGGCAGTGCGTCAGTGGGGCCAGCCCACTACTGCGACAGAGATCCGTAGTTTCCTTGGTTTGGCGGGCTATTACCGACGTTTCATCGAGGGTTTTTCTCGTATTGCAGCCCCGCTGACCAGGTTGACTCGGAAGGGCGCAGAGTTTATTTGGAGTGACGCCTGCGAGCGAGCATTTACGGAGTTGAAGGACCGTCTGACGTCCGCTCCTGTCCTCACTCTTCCATCTGGGAGTGACGGCTTCATTGTATTCACTGATGCCTCGCACATCGGTTTAGGTGCTGTCCTGATGCAGCACGGGAGACCAGTGGCCTTCGCGTCTCGTCAGCTCAAGGTCCATGAGCTGAACTACCCTACACATGATCTGGAGCTGGCTGCCGTTGTCTTCGCACTGAAGGTGTGGAGGCACTACCTTTACGGGATTAGGTTCGAGCTCTTCTCTGATCATAAGAGCTTGAAGTACCTCTTCTCACAGTCTGAGTTGAATATGAGACAGAGGCGCTGGATGGAGCTCCTGAAGGACTATGATTTCGACCTTCAGTACCACCCGGGCAAGGCGAACGTGGTGGCAGATGCCCTCAGCCGTCAGCCACGAGGCCTAGTGGCGCACATGATGATTCAGGAGTGGCGGATGCTTGAGGGTATTGCTGCGTATGACTTTGAGTTCGGCCTGCAGTCTTCCATAGTACAGTTATCGAGCTTGTCGATTCAACCCTCTCTTGTTGCTAGGGTGATCGAGGCTCAGCAGGCTGATGAGTCGTTGCAGAGTTATATGGCTGAGGCGGCATCTGAGGGTCAGGCAGATTGGCAGATCGGTACAGACGGTGGACTTCGCTTCAGAGGCCGATTATGTGTCCCGGATATCCCAGAGTTACGAAGAGATCTTATGACCGAGGCACATCGATCGCGATTTTCTATCCACCCGGGCTCGACGAAGATGTACCGTGACATGAGGCGACAGTATTTTTGGGCGGGGATGAAGCGCCAGATCGCCAGTTTTGTGGCCGAGTGTGACACGTGCCAGCGTGTCAAGGCCGATCATCAGAGACCTCCTGGTCTTTTGCAGCCGTTGAGCGTCCCGATGTGGAAGTGGGAGCACGTGTCGACTGATTTCATTATGGGTTTGCCGAGGACTCAGCGCGGTCATGACTCCATTTGGGTTGTTGTGGATCGTCTGACGAAGTCGGCACATTTCCTTGCGATGCGTGCGACTTGGTCTATGGACCGGCTTGCGAGACTATTCATCGAGGAGATTGTGAGACTGCATGGCGTTCCAGTCTCGATCGTTTCTGACCGAGACTCGAGGTTCACGTCTCAGTTTTGGGGGAGCTTCCAGCGTGCGATGGGGACTGAATTGCAGCACAGCACCGCGTACCATCCGCAGACCGATGGCCAGACCGAGAGGGTCAATCAGATACTTGAGGACATGCTTCGGGCCTGCGCGATTGACTTCGGGGGTAGCTGGGATGAGCATCTGCGATTGGCTGAGTTCGCGTATAATAACAGCTATCAGGCGACCATCGGCATGGCTCCTTTTGAGGCACTATATGGCAGACCATGCAGATCACCGAGTTGTTGGACCGAGGTTGGAGAGCGCCGTCTCCTAGGTCCCGAGCTTGTGCAGGAGACTTCAGAGGCTATCGACATCATCAGGCAGAGGATGCGCACAGCTCAGAGCCGACAGAAGAGTTCTGCTGATTGTCGGCGTCGTCCCTTGGAGTTTGATGTAGGGGACCATGTGTATCTCAAGGTCTCGCCCATGAAGGGCGTAGTTCGATTTGGAGCGAAGGGCAAGCTTGCCCCGAGATTCATAGGACCTTTTGAGATCACTGGGCGCGTTGGCGCCGTGGCCTATCGGCTTGCCTTACCATCACAGTTGTCTGGCGTCCACAACGTGTTTCACGTCTCCATGTTGAGGAAGTGTGGGTCAGACATATTTCCCGTTATTGATTGGCAGCCGTTGGAGGTTCGTGAGGACGCTTCTTACATTGAGCAGCCAGTCCGTATCCTTGATCGGAAGGAGCAGGTCCTCAGAACCAAGGTCATTCCGTTGGTGAAGGTACAGTGGGGTCACCATTCTGTAGAGGAGGCTTCTTGGGAGCGTGAGGCTGAGATTCGAGAGCGATATCCTCATCTCTTTGATGGTTGATGATCATGTATTGAATTTTGTACGCTGTCCCTGATTCTATATGATGACGTTATGTTTCTTATTCCTCGCGAGTTATGCTTAGTTGCGACGCTTGTGTAAATTTCGAGGACGAAATTTTTATAAGGAGGGGAGAGCTGTGAGACCCGTATCTTGGTCCGTACCTTTCCGTACACTTCCGCGGTCGTACCGGTCGAATTCCGGCAACTTTCGACCCTTAAACAATATCGACGCGCGACCTGAATTCTTGTACCGACAACCCGAGTCGACTCAACCCGAGACCAATACCATAGCGACCGCGCCGACGTTGCGGTTCCGATACCGCGACTCGTGCGCCAAGGCGATACCCTGATCAAGAGATATGAGCCAACGTTCGGTGCGAGAAAACGCCGCGCGTTGCGAAAACCAAGGGAATCTCAACGATGTGTCACATCAATCACATCAATCCCATCAATCAATCACCCATCAAGCCATCACATGTCAAGTACACATCACCTCCATCCATTTTCCCAAGCAACCACAAAAGTCTCCCAAACCCATACCTCTCTTACACAAAAAGCCTCAAAAGTCTTCACAACCCATACCTCTCTTACACCAAAGCCTCAAAAGTCAAGCTTTTCTTACACAACCATCACTCACCCATCCATCCATCACTCTCTCTCTCTCCCTTTACATCACTCTCTCTCTTTCTCTCTTTCTCATTTCAAAAAAATCCAAGCAACTAAAATTGCAAGGGGCTCCCACGTATGGAATTCCCCAAGTCCCTCTAAGCTTCAAGTGGCCCACCTTCCTACCCCAAAATCCCGCATCTCAACCCTCCATTCTTCATCCTAACCGTTGAAGTTGAAGCCAAGGTGCCAAGGAACCCCTAGGAGCGAGAAGATCGGACGGTGGGTGCTTCTATAGGGTAGTTTTTATTGTTTTTATGGTGGACCAAGTGAGACTCACTGATCCATGGTGTGGATCTCACTTGGGACCCTTATTTGTGGCCGATGGACCACTTGGATCATCATGATCATTCCATGATGGGGCCAATCTCCATGGACCCCATCATGATGTTTATTTTCACTTAGAAAGGTCATCTAGACCGTCAATATCGGTGGAGAATGGATCTCCACCGTTGATTTACATTTCTAATGGTCCCATGTGCAAGGGATCCATTTATTGTATGTTTCATTGCAAGGGAGGGCCCATAAGGACGGGGACCCTCCATCACAAGCCGTGTCCCACTCTCCATGTCTCTCTCTCTATTTTATTTTATTTATTGCAAAAAGGATGGTGTGGCCCACTTGAATGGATCCCATCTTGATGTATGTATTTTATTCAAGTGGGGCCCACTTTAGATGTTATTTCCATGCCGCCCATCATGTGGTGGCCCACTTCATCAGGCCCACCATAAGTATATATTTTTTTTTTTTAAAGCCAGCCGTCCAGCGTCCTAGACGCTGGACGTTTCTAAGGAAGTGAGATAAAGAAGAAAAAGAAAGGAAAAAGGGACCTTTTTGGTGGCCCACTTGTATAGGCCCCACCTTGATGTTTATGTCCTATCCAAACCGTCCATCCTCTTACCCACGGCGTTCTAGCCGTTGGGTAGAAGTTTGGAGCTGATCCAATCACCTGGTGGGCCATAGTGTTGAATGTTGCGCCCTTACCATTCAATCTCCATTTTCTTATTTTATTTCACCTACAAGCATCAAAAAAATTAGAACTCTAGACTCATTTGGACGGCGTCGAGCCACTGGACGTAATGGTCGGGACGGATCTTGGTGCAGCGGGCCCCACGCACGAAAAACCACGGAAAAACATTTTTTTTCTAAATTTTAAAAACAAGTGATGAGAGGCTCTGCCTCTTCTGACAATGCCCAGCGCCTGCACGTAGGCGCGTGTAGCCTGGCGACGGGCGGGCGGGCGTCACTGACCCACGGCCTCCAGCCGTGGGCCCCACCTTGATGTATATGTTATATCCAGGCCGTCCGTGAGGTGGGCCGTCCCCAGTAGTGGGCCCCCTCCGAATTTCAGGTCGATCCAAAACTCAGGTGGCCCACACCATAAGAAACAGTGTGAATTGAATCTTACCGTTGAAAGGATTTTGGGACCCACAGAAGTGTCGGATTAAGCTGAAATTTTATGTTTTCCCTTCATGCAGGTTGAGTGACCTTATGAATGGGTTGGATGGCAATTTAACATTTCAGAGTGGG